>OX438807.1:10865332-13361248 GCA_949316475.1 Hypomecis punctinalis
TTTTACCACTTTTGCTGCACTCACATATTGCAGCAGTATGTCAGTAATCAAACAAGTCCGAGTACTTCTCATATTACATGCACAGTCAAAGGGGCTGGTGTATTTACACTCCTTTGAGTCCATGTCGATTTCTACCCTTTTCTAATCATAGCCCGTCGTGCACCTTCCATTAACTAAACAGGTTCTCGGATAAGAGATTGTATCGGCCAGATCTTTACGAAATAGCCCAAGTTTACGTTAACTCGTGTCTATAGGTATTTAGCGATATCTTTTAAGCAATCTTTAGGTGTTTAGGAGGCGACGGATTTAGCTTCTAAGATAGAGCTCAGTTATTTATATTATTGTAAATTATTAACGTTTACTTTACATACGTTTTGAATTTCAGTTTTAGGTATCTATTTCGGAGCGTTCTGTAAAATCTACCCTACACAGGATACGCAATTAGCGATTATACTAGGCGTCACACAAATCGGCGGATGAGAAGTTAGCCTCAGATAACACTGATCCGTGATTAAGTAATACATATTTTGCAGCTAATTGACTGCCTCGGTGGCTCAGTGGTTAGAGAACCTGGCTTCTGGATCAAAGAGGCGTGGGATCGATCCTCACATTGGTTTTGCTAGCTACAGAACAACAGTGGCAGTATACCCAGTTTTTTCACACAATTTGAGTCCAATTTGGAAGAAACGTATTTGAACATAGCTGATGACAAAGACTGTACCGTAATTAGACCGGTATCCTTATGACTGGGAACAGCTTCAGAATTCGTGCCATCAAAAACACGCTGACCTTCAGCTCCAGAACCAGATGACTCACGCAAAGCAGCAACATCGTCTTCAAACTCAAGTGGGTAGACTTTCGACTTCCGTGGCTCGGATGACACGTTAAATTGTAGGTCCCGGTTGTTTTAACCGTATAGCCATGTCAGAGGTCTTCAGGCGGCCTAAAAACTCTGACACCAGGGCTAGCCACCCGGCCTATACGAACTTACTTACTTACTTCCCTCTGATTTAAGTTTATTACGTCAGCACCTATTTAGAGCGCTCTTTGTTGCTTAAGAGTATCATTATCGTCTTAATCGTCAGCCTATAATTCCAAATCTAAGAGGTTTCCATTTTTCATAGCATGAACTACTGTAGGTGTATTTTTTTTTTAAAACGGATATAACAAAATTAAAGCACTTTTGCCCAGGGCAAGCATTTTTGTGATGAATGAATATAAGTGTTTGCTCTATGTCTGGGTGTTATTTAGGTACTATCTATAAAAGTATGTACCGTAAAATGGGGATACTTTGATCAATTTTTAACTTTAAATGACTGTAGCATTCTCATTTTTAGCGAGATTATTATTATTTAAAAGTATAATAATCGGTTTTTTGTGTAGATTTGAATAAGCTAATTTTAACATGCTAAATTTTAATAAATTAAGAAAAATAAATTAAAAAGTAAGCGATCAAAGTTAAACCGTGAGTGGGGATACTTTGATCACCCATGTTTTTACTATGAAATTCGAAAGTAGACCCGAAACGATACTACGGAAAAAAATAATCAAAAATATCGACCAGTAACTTTTCATTTTATAAACATTTTTATGCTTTAGGGTAACTTTGATCATATAAATAAAACAGATTTTACTCTAATCAGTGTTTATTTTACGACTTAGAAACATAACTTGTTTTTACTTAGAAATAAGCAATAGTTTAGCTATCAAATCACAGAAAATTGTATTATAATCAGTTCTTTTCTTATTTTTAAATTAAATTATTAAGTAACTAAACAACAATCAACATTCCCTATTAATTGGGCAGTATTTCGACACCTGATTGGCGCTTATTATGAAACTTGATAAATTTATAAAAAACAGTAACCAATATGATATCATCACTTTAACTCTAGAATGTCTACATCAAACGAGAATTCTACTTTAGAGGTTGGTTCTTCCTCATTTAAAGACTTTGGTTTTGAAAGAAATGAAATTATATCACAGTTTCCTTTTTATTTACTGTTCAGAGTTCCAAAGGGAATATCATATTCTCTGGATGCAGCCCGTAAAGACATAGCTCCTGTCACTACTCTTGACAAAGCTTCATTTAATAATTCGTCACTGTAGTTTATATATCTTCTCGTTCCGGGTTTTTTTTTTTGTAATCTCGCGGCATGATGTTTCTGAAGCAATAGATTAATAATAATATATAAAGAATCATAAGAATCGGATAAAAGTAGTTAACCACACCCTTACTTTATAACGTAGGGTTACTTTTATCACTGATCAATCTCACCCTGCCTGCTGATCAATGTCACCCCGCGTTAATTTTTTGCCAATAACACAAGCAAATTTTGAGGTTAGAAAATCACAATATTTTTTTATAGTTCACAAATTAAAGTTAAACTAACCGAATATAAATTGCATTATGCTTATACACAAAGCGAATTAGTAACGGACAAAGTTTTGCAGGCTAAAAAAAGATATTAATATGTAGTTACTCACCTTTTCAATTGTTTTATGCAAAACGAGCCGCCGCACTTGCCTATGCTTCTAAGGGAAAGATGGCTGACGATCAGTGTTGCCAACACGAAAAAAAAATGTGGGCTAGTGCGTTCCGTTTCCTCAATATTTGCACTTAAGTTTCTAAAAGAAGTTTCGATCAATGTCGCCCCGCGATTTAAAGTAACCCCATTCTACGGTATTTAAAATATGTATATCTAGTATATCAGTCTCTGGCAGCCATATCACAAGCTTTGCTTAGTTTGGGGTCAGAGACCGTGTGTAAAATGTCCCCCAATATTTATTTTATTTATTTTTATAAAACTCCAGACTTCTAAGAATAGTTCCTAATACCGCTCTATCTCCTCTTGATCAGATCGCACTTTACATACCATAATTATGTTTGTAATCGATTTGATAAAACAAGGACGAGCTGCCTTAATTAATATTAGATAGTTTAATATGCATTTGTATCCAGAGCTTTACTCCCTATATATGTAGGTAACACGTGCCAGAACACACCTAGACTTTACTTCTTTCCTCCTAGCGCACAAGTCAAAGCTCCGAAAACAAACTGTTAAAATTCAAAAATAACAACAAAAGCCGGCATTTTCGCCTATTTTCAGTGTATCTATTGTCTTGTTTGAGCTATGAAGCGCCGGCAAAGGCACTCTTTGCGGGCCAACTTCCTTGGCAAAAACTTCCTAAGGAGAAACCATCCCATCTCGGTCTGTGAGGAGATTGCGAAATATTTCTGTCCCAGCGGTGTCATTTGCCTAACTTTCCAGTTTGAGTAAGCTTAAAACCTCCAAGTTTTTGCGCTGAGAACGCTTTTAGAGTTGATGCAACATTTTTATATTTGGACGAGAATATTCCCTAACAATAAGAGCAAACAACTTTTTTCCTTAAGCAGTCTATTTAATTTTGTTCAGCCGGAAAAACCGTCTCAGGAGTTCCTTTATCATTTCATGGTGGACCCGTCGATTGGACATATATTCAATTTAAGATTACGCGTTTCAAAAGACCGGCTTTTTGGTTGTTAAAATGATATTATATACGTTTACGGGGTATGATAAGTATAGGTATACTTGTTATAGAGTATAGTAGATGTACCGGTTCTGGCCGCCCTAGTTTTAGCCATTTGATGTCAAATTATTGCTCGAATAAATTATACAACTAGGTATTTTTTTCTGTGTGAATGTCAAGTCAAATGTTATATTTCGAAAAATTCTTTAAAAATATTATTTTAACATTAATACTGTCTACACCACCATTAAAATTCAAAATGGCCTAAATTACACTTAAATGGCCACAACAGGTACATTTACCCACCATAAAATATCTGAGCGTCTAGGTGTAGCTGGTTGTAATATTCATTAAGCAAAATAATATACCTACCTGCGAACCATTGCAACGATTTCAAGGAGTGCACTACTTGAGATCGACATTTGCTTGTGCGAATAACGCTAGTTCGACAAAACTGAACTGCGATTGTGCCTACACGAAACATATTTATAAGAAAAAACCATGTATTCACTGAGCAACAGTGTTTCGGATACACAGTTTCTGAAACATCGCGTAGATGTTTACCGAAACATACCGATAAACACGTAATAATTGTACAGAAACAAAATAATTGTGTCTGAAATATTATTTTTTGTTTCAGAAACACGTAGATTTTGTTTCTGATACAGAGCTAATAAGCAATTGTTGCTCAGTGAATACATGGCTTAAGAATTGTTTTTAAAAGTTAAAAAAAAACAACATTAAATATAATTGTACAAAACCCTTGATGCTCGAGTTTGACTCGCTCTTGACTCATATTCATAATTCTACATCTTTGAGTCTTCATAATGATGACTGTCATTAACAAACAACGTAGGTAAAACAAAAATTGTAATAAAAGGACTACATAAGTCAGCGTTATTGTGCCTAGCTACACATTTAGCTGACATTTTTATATACGAGCATACAATTATTATGAGAGGTGAAAAGAGTTGGATTGGTACGAATGCTTCAGAGTTTAGGCGATAAATAAAGCGTAATGGGCCATTTCTTGAGAATATATTATGACAAAATGAGTTCTAATATTATTGTTGGAAGATTTCTTTGGAGTGTTATGGGTAACGTCGATGTCGATGTCATTCATAAGAATATACATTGTAATATTAGACATTTAGACAAGAATTGCATTGCAATTTATTAGATCGTTGAAATCATGGTTAATATTAGGATTTCATAAAACATGTGTAATATGATTTCCAGAACCTAAATCAAATTCGAGTGAACGTGATGATAATAGTGAATATTTAATTAAGTAGGTACATTTCAGTTTTTTGATTAAAATATAACCAATCTAAATGTCTACATATTTAATAGAGCCCCCTACTTGTTTGCTAAAACACACTTTATATTATTTATACCTTATATTATTTATAATATTTATACCTCTTACTTCTTTGTTCAAACGCAACTTAACTTAGTGTAACATAATTAATAAAAATTAAAACTAAAATAAAACACTATATTCACTACTGGACTATTTCAAGTTAAAAATTTAGTAATTCCAAAAGTACGACAGAATATAGCGTTTTATTCGGGCAAAAACAAACAAATTGTTTGTTTTTCCCACAGTTTTGTTACAGTTCACTCAAAAGAAACCTGTATCTACAATATGCGCGGGCGCTATCGCACTAAGATACCATGCTTGCGCGTCCTAAAAGGGCTAGTTACGAAATGTGTGAAGCTGTTGGGGGGTATCTCACCTGGTATCATAATTGTAATCATTTCTACTGCACAACCAAGTTTACGATCGGCGCAGTGTGGCACAACCCTAGCTTTTTAACCGACTTCCAAAAAGGAGGAGGTTTTATTTTTGTCTATACCTATGTATTTTTTGTGTGTGTGTTCATAGATAATTTTGCCAATTTTCAACCGAATCAAAAAAATCTTTTTAGTTGAAAAATGCTATACTCTCGAGGTGGTCCCATTTAAATTTTATGGAAATCGCCCGAGTCGTTTTTGTATCTTAGTACATGTACTGAATTTAGTACATGTACTGTACTGTATCAGCCTTTTTTAATAGTCCACTGCAGGACGTAGGCCTACCCACGAAGGGTGTTTGGGCCATATCCACCACGCTGGCCCAGTGCGGGTTGGTGGATTCACATACGTCACCGAATTTCTTCTACTGGCATATGCTCATTGGTACGGGACCAGGATTTGAACCCACGACCTCACGATTGTAAGGCGGGTGTCACTACCACTAGACCACCACGGCTTCATTAGTACATGATATCACTCAATTTTGTCATTTTTTTGCGAAAAATAATGATTACTTCACTTTTAGGCTATCTTTTCAGCACTAAAAACAAAACCGAATGCTACGAAACCTCACTAAATACACACCCAAAGTTTTTCAATACACCGAACCACCTTTTCTAAAGTAGGAATGATTCCCGGTAAAGGTCAATAAGTCTCATTCGAGCACACTTCCCAGCTTCGCGGAAGAACCTACTTCATCGACGACATTGTCTCCGGAGCGATACGCCACGAACTCGGCGCGAAGATTCAATTAACCGGCACCTGTTTGTGCTCATCTTTATGCTTTGCTAACGGAATCTTGTTTACCACTTCTTGGTGTTCTGAAATTAGGTTTCGGTTAAAGAGAGTTGGGAATTTTCGAATTAGCTATTTTACGACGATGTTGTTGTTTCAGTCAAAAATTTTATGAAAGGGGTCTTATTGGAAATCTATAGCTCTATAGCTGAGTTCTATTTCTAGCAGTGAATATTCAGGCACGGAAGTCTCAGAATGGATGGCCGAGGATGGCATTTGGTGCTACCGTGGTTTGGATGACATACGAAATTGTAGGTCCCGGTTGTTTTAACTGTTTAACCATGTCAGAGGCCTTACGGCTTACGAACTTACTTTTTATGCTTGGCTTACGCAATCTTGTTTACCACTTCTTGGAATGAGTTCGGAATTTTAGAATTAGCAATTTTACGACAATGTTGTTGTTTCAGTCAAAGTTTCAATGGGAAAATGCAGAAGTCATGGTACGTTTTATAAGCACACATATGTACCTAGTTTACAATATTTATGATGCGTTATTACATTGTTCAAGCAACATCTCTAATCTCTCTCTGATGAATAATATTTAAGTTGCTTCCAACCGGTATTATTAGAGTTCCATATGGAAATCTTACGTCAAGCAGTGGACCTCATCAATGGATGGACCAGTCATGAGTAATTCAATATTTTCATTTCAACAAATAATTTTCATCGGTATAATCCAAGGCGCGTGGCCGATGCCGCCCTACATGAGCAGCAAATCAGACGAGGCGGGTTTTAATTAGCGAAGCGATGAGCTGTTCGATCGGCCCTTCGTAAAGTTGCTGTTACACAAAGAAAGTTACTCAGTAAGTAAGTTCGTATAGGCCGGGTGACAAGTCCTGGTGTCTGAGTTTTAAGCCGCCTAAAGGCCTCTGATATGGCAAAGGTGAAGCTCATCCGAGCCACGGTAGCGCGCGAAAATGCCATCCGCGGTCACCCATCCAAATACTGACCGTGTGGAACATTGCTTAGTTACTACGTACTTACAAACATGCATATGTAGGTGTTTAATGAATGTTTAATAAAATAGCATCATTGAGTCCAGTGTATAGTAAACTTTATTGTTTGATTACACATGGGCGCGAATGATCTGTGTTTACACGAGAAAACAACATTTTGTGCTCATTTCATCAATTATATCACAGATTTGTGTAGTGAATCGGTAAAAAAGCAATTAATTTGTTGTGTTCCTTTGTTGATTTTATTCAAAAATCATGTATTTAAAACAGACTGCAACGTGATTCTTTTTTAGTTTTCTCTTAGTTACCTAATATCGGCACAGAACATACTGGAATTAATAAAAACATTCAAATAGTTGTCATATATTTCAGTTAAAGGAAAAAGGCTCTCGGATAACTTTACCAGGGTAATGATAAAGTGACGCAGTAAGCCGCGTGGTAATGACGCCATGTTGTTTACACCTAAGTGCGAGATTTATGGTTTTATGATTCGAGCGGGATCAGTCTTTCTCTGTCTGTTGTCTGTCGTCTATTGTTTAGTTTTTTTGTTGGGTGTTTACGTATTTGAAAACAATAGGGAATTCTCGAACTTTCAAGTTGTTTACTTGTTAACACAATAGCGTTTATTAAGATCGAGTAATGTTGCGAATTATCTCGTAGGTTCGAGACTGTAGGAAATAACGGATATAAATACGCCGGCCGACCCTTGGGGATCAGTTTTTCATCTACAGTCGAAGCGAAAACATCTCGTGTTCTAGTGCGGTACCAGTGATTGTGAAGTGACTAGTTGGTGAGAATATCAGTGCCAGTGTAAACGGTTTGAGCGAACCAGTTGTGTCGTGTGTGTTGTGATTTTTTACAATAAAGTGCAAAAGTGATTAATCGGCGTTTTAACTGATTATCCAAGAACCCATCTCGTAACAATATCTAACAGTATTCCGTCTTCATACAAACCCTTCCGATACAAAAAGTCAAATGGTCGGAACGCAAATACTACGCGCCTCGGAGTGCGGTATGCTCTTGGTATGCTAGTCAGTCGTGGCGCGCCCGCGCCGTAGTGACGAATGAACGTGTGGATTTGTAACTAGTAAACATACGATTAACTTTTTTAACAGCATCAAAAAACACAACATGTATTTTTATTGAACGCTTCCTTTTTCATTCACAACGAATTTCTTTTTTGTAATAAATATAATAATTTTACATCATAATAGGTAGATAGAAACTATAAAAAAACTCAAGTAGGTAGGTAAAGAGTAAATTTCATTAAAATACTGAAGGGCGAAGGGCAGCCCTAGCGCATGGTATGCTTCGCGTGGCCACGTGATGCAGTAGGCAAATATATTTGAAGAATGTTAGATATTATTACTGTGACTTTACTCTTCCCTTAGAAAAAAGATGCTAGGTATGAGATTTAGGTATGACCACGCTCATGTGGTCCAGCAGTGAACGTTTTGTGACTGGTGAATAGACATGCAGTGTTAATGATTTTGGCTTCTTTTGATGATATGATGTTGATGATGATTTGCATTTTTTTATGAAATCAAAAATGTATACAGGGTTACCGCTTATTGTGTACTGATCCGAAAGGTACCACCACCAACCAATTAAAAAACAAATAATTTTATACGATATATCCCCAAATTTGAAATAAAAAAATCTGCTGTGTCAAAATGTATGAACATTTTGACAATTATGAGTGTCAATGTTGTATGGAACAGCTGTTTATTTTTCGAATTCCAGGTTGGCCTTTTAACAAAAGTTTTTCATAATGATCATCAATAAAAAGAAAAAATGTCTATGAAAATAATAATGTCTTTCACCTCCTTTCGGCTTCGTACACCAGTTCTGGATAACCCTGTATATAAACAATAGATGCTAAATGGTGCATAAAAGGTGCCTACTTAAATTTCATGTAAAATAGTAGGTATCTCAGATTTTACTAGGTACACAAATAAAATTCTTACAACGTGCAAATAACTCGTATACTTGAAAAGATATCGAAAGATTATCTTCAACACAAACAGCAATAAAACTAAGTAGAAACCCTAATGAGGTACTAGAGAGAAGATCTTTGTATTCAAACACTGAAAACTGAAAAATATAAAAATAAGTTTGCCAAAGAAACACGCACTATCTTCTTGTCTCAAAGACAATGATTTATTCACTGAATTGCATTGACGAGCGTTTTTACCCGTTCGATTCCAAGTTTCATATTTGCAGGGAGAGTTTACCGATGTAGTTGTAGACCGCATCTAACTTAATGGTGTCTGTGAAGTTAGCTACAAATTAAGTTAGCGCAAATCAAGCAAGTTGCCACTTCCCATCTCGACAGACATTAGGTATAAAATTAGGTACAAAAAATAGGTGTGCCAATATACAATGAGATATTTAGTGATGGTAGGTAAGTAGAGCTTTCTTGCATCCCGCCTACAGAAGCACTTTCTTACCAGTTACTCACTACACTTTTTCTAGTCATTGAACCGCCGAACCGTAGTGTGCAAGCACAATAATGGTATCTATGCAGTATTGCGCCTCCGCCCTGTCCTTGAAATAAATACCTAGCTACAGACCCAAGTGGCCACGCAGTACGTTTTTTTTTGTCTTGGGAGCTCCGGGATCTCCAAAAGGAACGCACCGGTGCTCCCGGCACTTCGTGTCTACTCGCCTGGTAGTAGACCAGGCTTGTACGGTCCAGTACGACAGCGTTGCTACACACGCTGCCGTCCTTCTCGGGTGCACTTGAGTAGATGGCCTGAGCCCCAACTCTGACCACCCACACCCACGAACCCAGGGTTACCCCTTTAGTAGTTTTGTTTGTAGACGTTTTTTGAACTTCGCACGATTTGGTTGTATACAGAACTTGTATGGAGTACTCACAACTTCCAGAGACAACATAAAGATTCTCCATACAATCTGTCAAAGTAAAGTATACGTTCCTAGGCGTTTGAATATCAAAAAATGCACCCCTGCTGGTAGGTAAATTGCACGCTTACTGATTACAGTTACAACACGTTCGTTCGTTACCATAGCGTGCCCTGCGCCTGTTGTGTACCGAACTCTGAGGTGCGTAGGTGTGATTTGTTTTCCGACCATTTGTGAGAAGACGAAATACTGCATAGATACAATACCGTGGTGCAATACATTGTGTTCGGGGTTGAAGACCAATTATTTTCAGCGAATAAATACATAAAACAATATTACGCACGGATCGATGTAGCATTTTTCATACTATTGTTGATTTATCAAAAACAGCTCAGTCGAATTCGATAAAATTTAAATGGAACCAATTTCAAAGTATATTCTATCCAACAAAACAAGAATTATTAAAATCAGACTACTGTGAAAAATGCGTGGTTATACATTAAAAAAAATAAGCGTCGAATTGAGTACCTCCACCGTTTCGTCGGTCAAAAAGGCAAGCAAGGCTTCCCAGTCATGATTTAGATTTGTTTAAATTAGTTAAATTACTTAACAAAATCACCAGAAATCTTTATATAAAATGTGTGATATATATAAACGTGAGATTTTTTTGAAATTTTTATGTTAGCATCATAGGAGCTCATTAGTTTTTTTTTTTTGTTTTAAGTCACAATAATATTGTATTATAGTAGTTTTTTAGTTTTACTTGTTTTCAATAAAATTTTAAATATTGTTAAATTATGTTGGCGCGGAAGTGAGTGCCGGAGCACCTAGACAAACCTACTGTGGTTTTTAGGTGCTCAGTTTATTTAAATCTGATTGTATTGTGTTGATCAACAATAAAAAAAAAAACGTTTGTTTCCCGCTCGTTTGCCAGCTTACGATGAAAAATAAAGTATTTGAGTAATGCACGAGCACAGCCGCGGCGCGCGCCGGGCGACGGAAGCATCAGGGCGGGCGCCCCGTATCTCGACACGTAACCACTCCCACTCTTGCACTTCTTATTTATGAGCAAAACATTCGAGATACCGGAATAAATTCGCTATTTGACTTCCGCGGTGCCATCTTGATGATGCTGGGTAGCTGAACTGTGTTGCAGTTTGCATACTTACATTTTTGGAACGAGATTACTTTTTTTTAGTATTTTTTTTAGTACTTAAATACTTAGGTAGATTTATACACTAGTTTTTACCCGCAGCTTTGCCCGCATACGCAATATATCATTATAATTTATAGCCTACTAGTTTTTACCCGCGGCTTCGCCCGCATACGCAATATATCATTATAATTTATAGCTTATGTGTAATTCTGATATATAAGCTATATTATTGCAAAGTTTCGTCTCAATCCGTTCAGTAGTTTTTGCGTGAAAGAGTAACAAACATCCATACATCCATCCATCCTCACAAACTTTCACGTTTATAATATTAGTAATGTGTGTTATTCTGATGTATAAGCTATATTATTGCAAAGTTTCATCTCACTCGTTCAGTAGTTTTTGCGTGAAAGAGAAACAAACATCCATCCATCCATCCATCCATCGTCACAAACTTTCGCGTTTATAATATTAGTAGTATTTACAGTATTTAAGGAACCCTGAATCTATACATAGTAATTCTCACATTTCTTTTATAGTAATTCTTCTTTGGTAATAAACAGAGTAGCTACGTAGTACAATAATAGCAGTAATGGTTTCCACAAGTATACCACAAACGATCACATTGTAATTGGTTGGAATAGTAAATAATTTATTACAATCGGATCTACGTAGGCAATTTTTTCGGAATAATCAATCGTGAAGCTTTTATACTTTCTAATATTAGGCAAAGAAAGTACCATCTAATTATATTTTGCAAGTTCACCAAACATCAGAAGGTTTTTTTTTTTTTTTTTTTTTTTTTTTTTTTTAAATATAATGACAATACTACACTACTACTACATAGAAAGCAATTGGATCATCCACAGACCCTTGAAGGTCTAAAGATAATCCAAGTGCTCAAGCCCACTGCCAGTTGGCAGCGTGCCCAGCATGCTGGCAGCATTGCCACGCTGAATGGCAATGCTTATACGTTGAGCCAAATAAACACCAGCATTTTGGTCACGCGTCGCGTCCACCAGACGCTCAGAAAGACTTTTGAAAACAAGATGAGCTCCCGGCCCCCACGGACCCAAAGTCTCAACTCCAAATGGCTCAAATATGTAACCACTCCCGAGGTTAGCATATTTGCGCCGCTTGTGCTGCTCAGCCGAATTGGCCGCCGCTCCAGCCCTACTCTGAGTCTCAGGAAGATGTGACGGTGCCAAAGTATCGACGCAAGTTGCGTCCCATACTAAGGGCCGTCCACACTTCCATGGGACCAGCGTCATGCCGTCAGGCCTTTTGCCATCACCACGCGCCAACCCACTCGGTTCGAGTACGGCTGCGATATTGGCGGTGACAAAAGCCCTGCGTATGACATCGTTAAGGCTGGCGTGGCGTCCAATCCGACCAGCGCTTCTTGAGCAAGAGAGACCGTGGTGACCGAGCTGGTCAACTGCAGTACCACACTGACAGCGATGGGCTTCACAACACCTTGCACCCAAGCGTAAGCTGACAGCTAGACGAAATGCAGTTGGGTCTAAAAGGTTACCAGTATTGAAAGAGGGCAATGCTTGCAACCAAAGACCGGACTCCCATACAGAGACTGCAAGGATACGAGCGCGATCCGCGACGCTAGGACACGTGTCTAGAAGAGATTTCCGTGCTAGTTCGCAGATCGGCCGATCCCACAGTCTCTGCGACGATAAAGTCTTTGGAAGCTCGGTATTTGGGCAAGCGACCCTCCAAGCATTCGTTGCCTCATTCAAATGAGCTACATCTACGCCAGAATGGCCTAAAGAAGGTGCGAGGATTTTTTCAATCAAGTTCTGAGTACTATGAATGGAGGACAAGAAAGCTGGTAAAGCAACACTTGAAATTTGGCGGACCCCTAACCCTCCAAGCCTAACAGGCAAGGAGGCTTGTAGCCACGCCCTTTCACTCATGTCAATATTCAAAACCGATACTAGGGACTGCTTTACAACATCGTCTAAGCTCAAAAGGAGCTCATTGTGTTTCCACAATGGACTACATCGTAAAGCGTACATAAATTTTGGAACAAACAGACAACATCTTATAATGGTAAAAGCCATGTGGGCGTTAATTTTGAGTAGCCTATCAGAGGCACTCAAAAAATTTTGAATTTTTTCTTGAACGAAAGGCGGAAAAGACTCATCTAATATCGGCGAACCTAGAAGGCGAAGAGAACACTTGTCTACCGATTTGATGTTAGGTGCCAAATCATTAAATTTGTTAAGTATCAAATCTTTATCCGGACATGAGTCGCAAACGAAAAGTTCGCATTTCGAAAAATTTAGCTCCAAACCAATTTGACGAAACTCGTCAATAAGAATTTCCAAATCACGTAGGACTGTGCTCGCATCGCCACCCAAAGTCCCGTCATCCAGATACCAAACGTTGAGTTTAGATTGGAGACGTTGAACAATTGGATGAATGGCCAGGCTGAAAATGGCTGGTCCGAGAGGGTCACCTTGTTGACAGCCAACGGAAGATAGCAAAACATCATTTTTGTAAATTAATTTAGTGGGTTTGCCGTAGCATTGCCAAAGAAAATTGAAAAGATCGGGAATTTTGTCTTTGACCTGTGCCAACAAGGCGTCTCGATTAACCGAATTGAAAGCATTTTTGACATCCACCTTAAGCAACACCTCTCCACAATTTTGACCGAGAAAAGTACGAAGCGAATGAACAGCAGCCTCACATCCACCCCGCGAACCAAAGCCAAGCTGTATTGGTTGAAAAAGGCTACTCAAAAGAGCAACCTTTTTTCCACAGCCGGCTTTGGCTGCGAGACGACGATATGTGGTGCCAACAGCAATAGGTCTGATGCCACTATCTTTTTTGACAAGTGCGCATAGGTTAGCGCCATACAAGACTTCGATAACGTCATCATTGACCTGCCCAGATAACATGAGATTTGCCAAACCCGTTAATTCTCTCAAGAGAGACTCAGCCACCTCACCAGAGCTAAAAGATAGAAGATCTTTTAGATGTTGAGGCGAGAGACCATCTAGGCCTCCGGCTGAGCCGCTCCGAAAAGAAGAAACGGCCGCTGCAATCTCCTGAGCTGACACTTCAATGACAACGTCATCAGGGTGTGGTGGCTCAGGCAGGTGGAGACATGCTGCCGGCGGATGCTTGTCACGGAGTGACTGGACCGTATCGGGTGTGTGGGGGGCAATAGTGTCGCTGGAGAACAGGACTCGTGCGGCGCCTTTGATATCGCCATCACTAATTTTGCTCTCTACTATTTTAATGGTAACCGAATCGTCTGTTTTTTTAGAATTTGGTTTATTCTGCCTTGTTGGCGGAATAATGCTTTCAAAATCTAAAGAGTTCTCTTCCAATGCGCTGTAATTTACGCAATTTTCCTTTACCCTAGTGGTAAGGGATTTTTTGTTTGTTGGGTCCGAATGTACGTAAAGCACAACGTAGGGAAAAGTCAAGAGGTGTTCCCAGGCGAGTAAAGAATTTTTAGAAATAACATTCCGAATAGCAGCAGATTAACACTGCGCAACCGAAAAACGTGCACCACGCGGGATGCGTTTTAAAACAGGAAGAGAACTTTTGAGTGAGCTAAGAACCTCCCAAAGCGGTTTGGAAGGAGCAGCAGCGCTCACGGGACTGCTGCTGGCTCCATCAGAGCCTGCAATAGGGGCCGAAAGTGTAATTTGGCTATTTTTATGGCACCGCGTACGGTGAATTTTGAGGCCTTTCTGTCCTTTAAAAAATCGCACTTGGGAACACTCTAGGCACTGAATCATGTCCCCCTGCGACACATTAACGTATTGGGAAACTGCATTTGGCCCGGCCGGGGCGCAAAATGCCATGAATAACAAGAATTATACTACAAATATAAATAAAAATAAACTTAGGTTCTATAAGTGGAGACGTCAGGACGTCAGACCGTGACGTGGGCGGTCTGCGCAGACTCGGATGGCGTTGACATGGAAACAAGAAAACAACAATGAGCCGCGACTGTCAAAAACCTACCGAATATTACAACACAATAGAAAACAATTATTTGACTATCTCTAGCTCTACAAATATTACCTCGAAAGAAAATAAGAAAAAAAGGAAAGATTGGAGTAGAATTTGGCCCGCTAGAGCAGAAAAATCTGAAAAATAAGGGCCGAGAAAAATCCTGCCAACATGCGTTGACAGCAACTTTTTTTTTTTTTTTTTTTTTTTTTCAGAAGGTTAGAAAAGCTCAGAAATTGGGACTATTCATGTTTCTACCAAAACGTTGTTAAATTTTATTATTTGAACATTTTTTACGACTCTCTGTTATAAACCCAACAATTTTCATAACAATACACTTCAATCAAAGAAACGAAAATGACAGGGTATGAATAATGGAAATCTTTAATTTATTGTTTGAATAAATTGTGCGTCTTATTGCTAAAACAATAACGTTTCAGACGAGTATAAAATTACATTAAAATTTCCGAAATTAAGTCTGACTTTCTCTTTTCACGAAGGTATTCGATATTTTTTTGTTTTCTTTTTCACTTTGTGTCATTTTATTTAGTAATTTACAAAGTTAGCGTACCTTATTGATGCGAGGTCGTGTAACCTGTAATACTAATATCTACTATTGCACTGTGAAATGTAAATATCAGCAAAATTAGGCCCTTCGCACACAGCGTCGTAGCATACGCGTATCGTAGGCGTATCGTAGTACGCGCGTAGCACAAAAGCAATATGAGCGCGTACATGTTCAAACAAGTCAGCACACGGAGCGGTGCCTCCTACGATACGCCTATGGTACGGAAACCTTCGTGCGCGAGTCCAGCTCGCACATGGCCGATTATTTGCATACTTTCTTCATGTACCATGCAAAAATATTTTTTGTGTAAGTCTATATATAATAATCGAATGACATGTTTGTAAGAAAAACTTAGACATAATCATACTAACATTATAAATCCGAAAAGTTTATTGGTTTGTTCCTTTTTCACGCAGAAACGGAGCAACGGATTGACTTGATTTTTTGGCATGGATATAATTCAAGACCGGAAAGTGACATAGGCTACTTTTTATCCTGAAAAAACAAAAGGTTCCTGTGGGATGGCACAAAAGTCAAAATACCACGCGGGCGGAGCCGCGGGCAAAAGCTAGTATGAAATATTTCTGATTATTTTTCTTTGGCAATTGAAATCAGTGTCATCTTTCAACAAACAATGAGGATGATTTAACCATCATAATTTATAGTGAACTTTTGTCATGGAACCAACTAGGAATTCGAGGAAAAACATTGGCTATTTCATACATTTGTCAACTTTGAGTTGCAATTTTGTACGGATGAGACGATTTTTTCCTCGATTTCCGGGTGGGCTGGTCAAAGTTGTTTATAATAATGCTCTGAAATAAAACATTTCGGCTTAGTATATCCAATACGAATAACCTTGTATACAGGATTATTTCTAATCACTTAGCATTCTTTTAGAAGCTTATTCTGTACATCAAAACTAACAACTATCGTTCTGCGACTTTTGTCAAGACTCAAGAAAAAATTCGTTCTTCCATAGAAAAAATATCGTTCACCTGCGACACAATGTATGGAACAGCTGATTTTTATTTTTTGGTTTTGACGAAAAAAAAAAATACAGAATAAGTCCCTAGAGGAATGTTAATTGATTAAAATAACCCTGTATAATTATGCTCGAACCCGACTAAAATAAGTATCAATTGTACGAATAGCCTTTTTATTCATTGGATCTATTGTGTAGGTCCCCTTTTTTACGAGGTAGGAAATCTTCGGAAGATGCCTTAACTGCATTGGGGTGCAAAAGGGTTATGTGGGGTTGTACTACCACTAAAACCCCATCGGTGGTCAGCCTTTGTGCCTACTTGGGAGGTGCTCCCGGCACTTTGTGTGCCTACTCGCCTGATAATAGGATGTGCGGTCCTCTACGACAGCGTTGCCACACACTCTATCGTCCTCCTCGGGCCCGCTTAAGTGGGTGGCCAGAGCCCTAACTCTGACCACTCACTAGCCCAGGGGTCCCCTTCTTGTAGGCTCTTACTATTACTACAGGCAGGGGATACCGATGCCGTATTCTCGTGCCCCGGCATCAGGGCAATTGTAGCTAGCCCCAAGCGATGTGTGAGTAGAAGCTTTTGTTAGCAATATTGTAATAAATTGTCAGTAGGCTAAAACCAATAAAGGATTGTTCAAAGCCAAAATTTATATCTTAATTGACTTTTGTTTTAATTGGCTGGTAGCTTTTTGTATGTGTATTTAAAATTGTTTGTTCGATTTCTATAATATAAAATCTATTTTAACTGACGAAACGGGGGAAGTAATCAAATTGACGTATTTATTTTTTATGTTTGAAAGTGCATAACTTACACTTCAGAGTTCGATTTTGATATTTATTCATTGGAAAGAATATACCTACCATGAAGTTGGTTCTACAAAAATTTTAACTTGTGAAAAATCAGCAATAGGTAATTTAATAATTATTTTTCTCTAAAAACGGCATAATTGACTTGAAGCGTGTACAGAATTCGAATAGTTCGTACGGATCGATGTAGTAATTTTCACACTAATTGTTGATGTAAAAAATGACTTAGCCGATTTCGATCAAATTTGAAAGAAGCCACATGTGATGGATGACTATCAAAAAAAAAATCGGACTAATATAAAAAAAAGTTATGCGAGGTCATAAAAAAATATACGCGTCTACTTGATCACCTTCTCCGCTTCGACCACAGATATCTAAGATGTCCATAAATAAAGCTGGAAACATACTATCGGACGCGGCTTACGGACGCGACTGACAGCCGCGACAGATAGGTATCTAGACTATGAAAGTAGACTGAGCCGTACACACTATCGGACATAAGTCGCGGACGTCGCCTTCGGACGACCTTGAGCGTTCAGACGTCCGAGACCGATCTGGCACACCGGATGTTTTAAGACTGTGCACATTGCTAAGTCGCAGCTGTCAGTCGCGTCCGTCAGCCGCGTCCTATAGTATGTTTCCGGCTTAACAGCACGGCGGCACCGACGCGACGTCGCGGCCACACCGCGGCGACTATATTTGCCGGTAGCGACTTAGACATTAAATCTAGAGTAATTGAGTATTCTATGAGTAGTATTATTATTATTATTCGTACCATTATGATTTTTACTATGTACTTCAAGCAATGCGCAAAATCGCATTGCCGGAACAACAAAGCGGATGTAATACCCAAAGCTCCTCGATATTCCATTTAGAATATTTTTGACGTGCATTGTGCCCGTGTCGGGCCCGTCCCGCGAGATTTGACGGTGCAGACATGAGCTGTGGAGTTTCTTAGATATAATTTGTAAGTTTTATTATAATTTAGGACTGTAAGAAGCCGCGGTGGTCAAGAGGTAGTGACACCCGCCTTACAACCGTGAGGTCGTGGGTTCGAATCCCCGGTCCCGTACCAATGACTTCTTTGGAATTTATGTACGGAATTTCACACCATAGGCTTTTCGGTGAAGGAAAACATCGTGAGGCAACCTGCATACGTCTGTAGAAGAAATTCGATGGCGTATTTGAATCCACCAACCCGCACTGGGCCCGCGAGGTGGATATGGCCTAATCACCCCTCGTGGGTAGGCCTACATCCTGCAGTGGACTACTGAAAAGGCTGGTACAGTACAGTACAGTACAGGACTGTAATATTATTGAATTGCATAACAAAGACTGAATAATATAATTCAGTTTAGTTAATGCAGTTTTAAAATAGTTTTCTAAAACTTATCTAAATGCCTTCGTTCAATATTCATCGCTACATAGTAGTAAACTTATTTTAATATATTTATTGCTAAAATAGTACCTATTTAATGTTTTTACAGCTTTTAATATTCTGTACCGTAAGCACAGGGTTATTTCTGATCAATTAGCATCCTCTTAGGGGCTTATTCTGTACATCAAAACTAACAACTTTTGTTCTGCGACTTTTGTCAAAACTCAAAAAAAAAATTTTGTGCCATAGAAAAATATCGTTCACCCGCGACAAATTGTATGGAACAGCAGATTTTTTTTTTAGTTTTGACAAAAGTTGCTAGTTTTGATGTACAGAATAAGCCCCTGAAAGGATGCTAATTGATTAGAAATAACCCTGTATTATTTTTGACGTGAATCCTGCCCAAGTCGAGCTCGTCCCGCGAGATTTGACGAGAGATTTGATCTTAGATTATTTTTGTCACGTGTGATTAGTACCTATTGTTTAAGAAAACGATTTTTGTCATGAAGCATAATAGATTTACAAACAGTTTTGTAGAGCTCATCTGAATGAGCAAAGAGTTATTTGTTATATACAGGGTTATTTATAATCAATTAGCATACTTCTAGGGGCTTATTATGTACATCAAAACTAACAACTTTAATTTGTTCTACGACTTTTGTCAAAACTCAAAAAAAAATTTTGTTGTTCCATAGAAAAATATCGTTCAACCGCGACAAAATGGTTGATTTTTTTTTGTGTTTTGACGAAAGTCGTAGAACAAAAGTTGTTAGTTTATATGTACAGAATAAGCCCCTAGAAGAATGGTAATTGATTAGAAATAACCTTGTATAAGGATAATTCAAAATTTCGATTCATTAATTCCCAAAACTACTCGATATTGCTTTCGGAATATATTTGTACACACAAATAAGGAAACAGTAAGTACTCGTATCGTAGATACGCTGTTATTAAATAAATCTAGACGAATAGATAATAAAAGTAATTAGTTTTTTTTTACAGGAATTGAATGTTATACAGGTTTTCTAAATGTGTAAACGTAATATATATATAAAATATTGCGCATCAACTGGCAAGTGTGAAGAAAACACTGGCAAAGTCAGACAAGCTCACTCACGTCATGGGCCCCGATGTGTACATCCACTTACCAGAACACATTACAGGAGCTCCTACTCAGCAGAGCTATATAACTCGCCTGAATCGTTGGCTTGTTGACCAAGCCTTCTATCATTTTAATGATTTTTATAAATATATAAATAAAGTAATTATGTATAATGAATATTACCAAACAGGTATGAAGTAACGTTAATAATTGAATTTTATTATATAACTTACAAATATGTACCTACTATGAATTACTCGTATGTTGACATGTAAATTAATTTTATGACAAACGAATATGAATATTAATCACATAAATAAAGTAATAGCGCAAACGCGTGTGTTTAAAGATTTAAGAGTACGTGATGTTTCCGAAGTTCTTCGCTATATTCGGAATATATTTTTGACATACATGTATTGTGCCCGTTTCGCGTCCATCCCCGCGAGAATTGACAGTACCAACGTGACCATGGAAAACGGAATCTGATATCTATGCAGTTGTATAAAACAGTTTTGAAGTTGTAGGACTCTTTTACACTGCCTGTCTGGGAATGCACTGCATCTTTGTCTGCCTTTCGACCGCTAAGTTAAAGAAATAAACATTTTTGTGCTCTAAATTTAAGAGTGAAATTTCAAGATCTTTACGATATTCTATTTAAATAATATTTATGATGCGTATTATGCGCATATTCTGCTCATCTTGCGACTGCAATTTGCACAGCTTTTAAATTTTAAGACCTGTCTTAGCCGAAATCGTTAGCAACCGTTTGCAGGTTTAATAATATTAATTAAATTAAGAGGCAATTAACGGTTAGATAGTCATACAGTCATTTATTCATAACACCATTATATACTATACAATTACTATACAATATAGCACAAAAAAAATAAAAAATAAAAGAACTTGACAATTACCAAATAAGTCACAAAATCTTAAAACAATTCAGGTAATTTCAAAAAGTCATTTACGTCATAAAATAGTTGTTCATGTAGCCAACACAATAGAATTAAGGGATACATACAAATATGTGCTATGTAGAAAAACATGGGAGCGATCACAAGCAGAGTAGATACCACCGAGTAACACACGGAAATGTAGCCTTGGACTCTGCTGGTGATCGCTTTCACAAAATAAATCAGAATAAGTGTGCATTAAATAGAAATTAGCATTGCGTGCATGCCTTGAGCATTCATGCTCGCCATCCAAGGCTCCTTCTTGCGGCGGCGTCGTGTGTCGGGTCGTTCTCTTCCCTTAAATATGGTCGAGGAGAGTGATGGCTGATACATGCGTCATTCTCGTGATCGGGTGCTGCATGCGGGTCGCCGGTTTGCTCGTGGCATTCACGCAATGCAATGAAACCACTAACTTAGACTAAGATTTAAACTAACTCCTCTCTATTGTACAGTCGCATTCTTTCAATTGTAACTTACTTAACAAAAGGCACAGACCCTGGAGTCTGTGGGCCATTAATTTAAATAAATAAAAAATATGTGCTATGTTTTTGATGTACCTATCCCAAAAACATCCGTTTCCTAGGACAGTCGGCTAAGAAGCAACATACTAAATAAAACTCTGATAAAATAATCGAGAAGATGTTTCCCTCGATCGAATATCAAATCATCGAACGGCAAGACGCCTTCTCAAGAATGTATACGAAATTAATTTACACAGGTTGAAATTGCCTACTCCAATTTACTTGTGGCAGAATTTCAGGAAAATTAATTGAAAACAAATATTTGGTTATGATTTTCTAGGCGCTATATTGGATCGGTACTAACTAGGAAAATTTGTAAGATGAGTCTTTATTCTTGTCTCAAGACGTTAAATACCAAGAACTGTGCAAACCACATTTGTTAATTAAAAGTTTTTAGGTCTAGGGAACAGAGAGAGAGGGAGAGAGAGCAAGAGAGAGAGAGTCTTACAACTCATTTCGGATCTCTAGACGAAACACGTAAGGACTAACTGACCCGGCGAATTTTGTTTCACGCAATATCTTTCTAAATTATAGCCTATGTGTTATTCTGATGTTCTTTACTATTGTGTTACTTTACGTTCAGTAGTTTTTGCGTGAAATAGGAACAAACATCCATACACACAAACTTTCGCGTTTATGGTATTGTAGGGTACCATAATGACGTAGTTTTATCAGGTTTTATCGGGTCAGCCTTGAAAAGTGATAAAAACACAAACACAAGCTCCATACATTTAGTAAAAAGCCAAGTCAGTTATTTTTTCTATTTATAGAAAAATTTATCCCTTAATTCTATCTAACCGTTAATTGCCTCTTAATTTTATTAATATAATTAAACCTGCAAACGATTGCAAACGATTTCGGCTAAGACAGGTCTTTAAAGTTAAAAGCTGTGCAAATTGCAGTCGCAAGATGAGCAGAATATGCACACAATACGCATCATAAATATTATTTAAATAGAAAATCGTAAAGATCTTGAGATTTCACTCTTTAATTTAGAGCACAAAATGGTTATTTACTTAAACTTAGCAGTCGAAAGGCAGACAAAGATGCAGTGCATTCCCAGACAGGCAGTGTAAAAGAGTCCTACAATTTCAAAACTGATTTATTTATAGAGAAACTGTTTAATTTAATATTTACTAATACATGGTCAACAAAATAATAGATGTTGAGTCTCCACTGTTCGCTTAAATACTACAGGTGCAATCTTGGTTTAGTAGTTAGTTTCAGTCAGTAAATAAACGAGATGTACCTTCCAATATTGTTTACTGCCTATAGATATATAACAGGCAAATTCTGGAATACTCTTATACTCATCATATTAATTATTAACTAACTGAAACTACCTACATACTAAACCAAGATTGCATCTATTGATCTAATAGTAAAGTTAGCAGTTAAGTAGAGAAAAGTCGCTACTGCGTAGAGAAACAATATCCTTCTCAAAGGACTTACATATTGAGACCTAACAAGATCATTTTTTGCAAAAAATTGCATGACCGACTTCACCCGTGTTCAGAATCATTTTCACATATCAGATAGTAAAACAAAGTCGCTTTCCGCTGTCTGTCCTCATGTATGCTTATATCTTTAAAACAACGCAACGGATTTTGATGTAATTTGTTTTAATAGATATAGTAATTCAAGATAAATGTTTATATGTATAATACACCTGTGCGAAGCCGGGGCGCATCGCTAGAACGCAAATATTATGCACGGATCGATGTAACATTTTTCACATTATTGTTGATTTAACAAATATAGCTCCGCCAATTTCAATAAAATTTAAATGGGACCAATTTCAAAGTATACTCTTTTCAATAAATAAATAATTATTGAAATCGGACTACTTTTAAAAATGTTATGCGGGGTTAAACATTAAAAAAATATATATACGCGTCGAACTATATACTTCCTCCGGTGGTGGTTCGTCGGTTAAAAAATAGACTGCGATATGTATTTTTTTGAAAAACAACCTTTTCAAAAAGATCACAATGCTTTCAAATAAAGTTGTTTTTATCAGATAAAACTTTTCTACCCATCTAAGTCGACGTGCTTAGAGTTATTTACGTTTGTTCAACAACTTTAATCCTTTTTCTTTTCAATGATAAGAACGGCTTTATAAGTTTCAAAGTTTTTTATATCTACTTGTATACCATTGGAACTGAAGATACGTAAAAGAAATATTGCTGAAATCTATCAGGGTAACTGTTAAGAAGAAGTAAAGGTCTTTTAAACTTAGCTGGTTGTGAATTTAGAAATCATGACGAATAGTCGGTAGGTTAAGGTAGCCCCGCCTGTAAAGAATTATTATTTTTTGCAAAAAATAGCATGACCGACTTCAATCTTGTACAGCATTTGCAAATATTTCGCACGGATCGATGTAGCATTATTCATTATTATTGTTGATCTATCAAAAATGGCTAAGCCGATTTCGATAAAATTTTAAAGACAATAATTATCGAAATCGGACCACTATGTAAAAAGTTAAGCATGTACATACATAACGAAATATATACGCGTCGAATTAAATAACTCCTCCGTTTCGTCGGTCAAAAAGCGAGTTGGTCTGACTCACGAAAAATTTGATGTTTACACGTTTTGGCTGGAATAATATTTTTTAAACTATTCCAAACTTTTTATTATTATTAACATCCACAATATTGATTCCACTGCTGGATATATAATATTAAACTTTCTTTTACACTTTAACTGTGCCATGTCAGAAGGCAAAGAAGACTTCGAAAAAAAACCAGAGTCTTTCGACACAAATATTCCTATGGCGAGCGTAATAATCTCGTAACTCAAACGTATAAATAAATACGGTTTTATGTCAGTAATACCATTGATACTCCTGGCCCGTGGTACGACTGCTGTTTAAAAAGTGTACCACGTCGGATAAGTAAAACTACTTACCAAAACTTAGGAAAATCGTAACACCGTAACAGGCATAACTTGCGTCATGAACTAATGGTTCATTGTATACATGCGCAAACAGCGCATGCACACAATGAACCATGCATCTGAGCATACAATTTTTTTTGTAGTTAAATAAATACTAACAATTTTATTTTTAAACTAGCTAAAGTTACACACTTCAAGAACTAAGCACAAAGATTGTCATATCAACCACGATAAATTTGAATACATACATGACTTGAATATCTAATAAACAAGGCTCAAAATCTAAGCGCATAATACTAGAGTGGTAGGATGAAAGTAAAGCAAAGTAATGCTGCATCTAACTTAAGGATAGCAATAAATAATAGAGCAGCTGCTTGAGCTCGAGAAAAATGCTTATAAAAGCATAAGTACTCTAAACTCAACCCATCTTAGGTATAAGCACTTAGAAAATATTTTGAAGTTAAACCCTTGCAATACTGGGTTTTATGATGCTGTGCCAGCAAGGATTTTAGTGCTATACGAAAGATCAATTTAAAGTTTGTGCTACCAATTGTACTTACTTTTTATTATTACGACTATTTTTGCTAATGTTTTGACTTTTATACGTTATTCGTGTCATTAACGTCATAGATTGTAATCTTTATCAAGACAAAGCCTACCAACAAATTGAATGCCTGAAAATTTGGCTTCAAAGAAATACAAAAAGTTCATTAAAGACATTGAAGATAAGATAATGGTTTTAGAGATAGTCGTTAAGGATCAAAGTGAATTGTTATTTAACATGGTCTATTTTTTTCTTTGCCAGAAATATTTTTTCAGCGTATTTTAACTCTAACTGTGATACTATAGAAACTGTTTTATAGAAATAAACGATATTCTGATTCTGATTCTGACTCTTACGGTAGAGATTTATGTTTTATATTACCTTTTAGTAATGTAAAAAATGTGTTTTAGCTATTTTTGACCGACGAACCACCGGAGGAGGTATACAATTCGACGCGTATATATATATATATTTTTTATGTATAACCTCGCATAACTTTTTTCGTAGTAGTCCGATTTCAATAATTCTTTTTTTATTGGAAAGAGTATACTTCTAATTGAGCCCATTTAAATTTTATCGAAATCGGCAGTGTCATTTTTGATAAATCAACAATAATGTAAAAAATGTTACATCGATCCGTGCATAATATTTGCGTTCTAGCGATGGGCCCCACCTTCGCACAGGTGTATTATACATATAAACATTTCTCTTAAATTACTCTATCTATTAAAACAAACTGCATCAAAATCTGTTGCGTAGTTTTAAAGATATAAGCATACATGGGGACAGACAGCGGAAAGCGACTTTGTTTTATACTATGTAATGATTCTGTACACGGGTGAAGTTGGTCATGCTGTTTTTTGCGAAAAATAATTATATTGGTAGACTCATCGACTTGGCATTTTTTAGACTTATAATGCAGCCAACGAAACATCGACTTGGCTTAGACTTATAATGCAGCCAACGAAGCATCGACTTGGCTTAGACTTATAATGCAGCCAACGAAACATCGACTTGGCTTAGACTTATAATGCAGCCAACGAAGCATCGACTTGGCTTAGACTTATAATGCAGCCAACGAAGCATCGACTTGGCATTTTTTAGACTTATAATGCAGCCAACGAAACATCGACTTGGCATTTTTTAGACTTATAATGCAGCCAACGAAACATCGACTTGGCATTTTTTAGACTTATAATGCAGCCAAAGAAACATCGACTTGGCATTTTTTAGACTTATAATGCAGTCAACGAAACATTGACTTGGCATTTTTTATTTTTTAACTAATGAATATTATAGACTTGAAGCCTGTTAACAAACTAATTATTTTAGTTGAATAGTTAGACTTTCAATTGTTAAAAATATCTATTTTAAAAATACTAAATTATTCGATTAAAATTTACCGCATCAATTCGATACTTTATAAGCTTTGAATTCCAATAGTTAACACTTTACATGTCGGTACATTATTTATTGGAAATAAATCTACGTCCTAACCGGTTTTATAGGAGACCAGTGGAGGAAAAGTATGGTCAGGGTAGCAGTAGTGGCTGAAAATAATGGATTAGTGCCGCGTTTGTCCGTTAGACGAATAGTACAGTAATTATGTCAGAAGCTTAGTAATAATAATAATTACTGTGTCGATCATGTACTAGTCTCAATCGTTGTCTCTATACTTATCTACTATACTCTATACTGAACCACATCTTATTTGATGACAATTATGATCTGACCGTCTCGCTGGTGGTTTATTTTATGAAATAATAGTATAAATATTATTTATAGATGACATTTAAATTCAGTTATCATACGGTCAACAACTTTACTACGCTGAACTGCATCCCAAAGATAACTTCCAGCTCAATAAACTTTCTTGTAACTGTTCAAACTTCTAAGAACGTAACATCATTTGATTCTACATCTTTACTTGATGAATAATTTATAATATTTAGGGTCATGTGTTTACTTAGGATGATATTTTGATTAGGTATCGTTGGCCGCAATCTATACTGAGTTGATTAATGAAGGTACCTAACTTGTATTAAGCGGCACATTCTAGTTATAAATAATTCAGTTAGTGTAGGTCTGAGTTTA
The DNA here is from genome assembly GCA_949316475.1 of Hypomecis punctinalis. Taxonomy (NCBI): domain Eukaryota; kingdom Metazoa; phylum Arthropoda; class Insecta; order Lepidoptera; family Geometridae; genus Hypomecis; species Hypomecis punctinalis. The sequence goes on from OX438807.1 coordinate 10,892,255, forward strand.
TAGGTATTATATGTTTATAGACGGGAGATTGATTTTACTGGTGTTGGAATGGAGAAAGTTATAGAACTATTAATAAATGAGGTATCCAATTATAGAAGCTCGGAAGCTTGTAATAGTTCAATCTGTATGAGCTTAGTTTCTGTTAAGTTTAGTCTAATCTAAATTTCTTGTGCTGTTAAATGAACGCGTGGCATTTAATAGAACCTATAATAAAAAAAAGTGGATAATTGTAAGTCGGGTTACACTCTTGTAGAGTTTTCTATACTAATCAATTAAAAGACATATATGAACACACTTGACTAATTTCTTAATTTAATTGGAAATGGGTTTGAAGTGAAATAAAATTTTAATAATGGTGCCAAGGTCTCATTGACACAAAAAAGATGCATTAATACACGTGTGACTAGGTGTACAATTTTAAACCTACAATTTGGAGCGATGGAGTAAAAGCTCGTACGATGATACACAATTTATTTGACTTTCGTCGAGCATTAATTTTACATTTATTTTTATTTATTTAATTAGATTTACCAGTGGCTTACATACTTTTTCTGACATTGACTAAAAGTATAATCACGAATAACATCAGTCATTTCATAGTTTAGATCCTATTTGGTGGTTAATAAAATTCGTCATATAAAATAAGCTCCTCATTTGACACTTTGTCTACCATGTTGCGGAAACGCTAATGTGACATCTGATCAGTAGTTCAAATGTTACTTAAGTAAGGTTAATTCATTGGTTACAAAGGAATCTCAATCAGCAATTATGTCTTCAAATTTTTAACTTTTACTTTCTTCATTTTGTCTATACTTCCTACGAACTTAGGTTTTTCGTGTATCAACCATACCGGTCACAGAGATACTAGAGGGAAAATGTGGTCGATCGAGAAAATCAGAAAGAGATGCATCAATTTAATATGGCAGGAATATGGCACGAGTTAAAGACATGAAAAATATCTCAATTCGGTGGCTGTTGTCGAATTTTTAGACAAGGAACGTCAAATCCCAATACTTATTTGACAGTTTTGACAGCAGATTGGAAGATTTTCTATGAATTTTTGTGGTTCAAAATTGCCTCAAGTGACAACAACACTATCAATCTGTTATATATAGATATCCCAAAGTAATCAAATTAGATATCTGTGGAAAACTGATACCAGTTCTTTTAATTATGCCCCAAAAAATAAAATAATAAAATTATACGACGTACATGCTGGTACATGCGCCATTGCCGAGTCAGAGGTAGACCCAGCATTTAAATAAGGCACGTTTTACCATGCGCCTGGGAAATCAATCCCGACTCATTCGACAACGCTGACCTACAAAGAATACAGACAAAAATTAATAAACTCCATCTGAAATGAAGAGAGAAGAGAATTCGAACGGGAAACCTTTAATTGACTGAGTAATTCAATGTAAACAATTTTTGCTGAACGATTTTTTCGGTAATTGATGCTTACTGATAAAGGCTTGGCTAAAATGACATAATTTAAATGATCTTTGAATTTTCGTTTCGAGTAACGAGTACTTTTTCGTGCAATTGTACATGGTTATTCCTAATCAAGCCGTGGTGGTCAAGAGGTAGTGACACCCGCCTTACAATCGTGAGGTCGTGGTTTCAAATCACCAGGTCCCGTACCACTGAGTTCTTTGGAATTTATGTACGGAATTTCTCACTGGCTTTTCGGTGACGGAAAACATCGTGAGGCAACCTGCATACGTCCGAAGAAGAAATTCGATGGCGTATGTGAATCCACCAACCCACACTAGGCCAGCGTGGTGGATATCGCCCAATCACCCTTCGTGGGTAGGCCTACGTCCTGCAGTGGACTATTAAAAAGGCTGACACATTCCTAATCAATTTGCATCCCTTTAGGGGCTTATTCTGTATATCAATACTAACAACTTTTGTTCTGCAACTTTTGTCAAAACTCAAAAAAATCAGCTGTTCCATACATTTTGTCACGGGTGAATGATATTTTTCTATGAAACAACTTTTTTATTTTTACTAATGTCACGGAACAAAAGTTGTTAGTTGTAATAAGCCCCTAAAAGGATGCTTATTGATTTGGAATAACCCTGTATATTGTCAAATTAAGCAAAACTAGGCTAGCTTCGATCCAAGTTTCTTAGTCGCTTGAAATGAAAACTCTTAAGATACTGATTGTTTATCTTAGAAATCTAGTTTCAACACAGTATTTTGGTAAATAAATAATATTTCATTAAAGAACAACGACAAAGATATTTAAATCATTGATTTGATTTATTTTTTCTTTGTTTCTTTTTAAGTAACATTTTTAAAACTGCGACACACCATAGTTACAGAACTTACCAGAGACACATAATAACTACAGTTTGTCGCACTAGAGTGATGTCGAGCTTCAGTGCGTCTTCCAAGCGTGCAAGCGAACTATGGTGTGTCGCAAGGCTCGCAGTTCAGTTTTGTCGAACTAGCGTTAATCGCACAAGCAAATGTCGATCGTAGTGCACTTACATAAAAAAATGAGATTTAATATCTTGCGCTAAAAAATTATCAAGTCTAATTGTACCGGTAGCGGTTTAAACAAACGAAAAATTAAAAAACGCTTATGCGTTCAGCCACGTACAGAAAAGCAGCACTAAAAGAAATTCCAATTTCCGATGCTCATTCTCTAACAACGGCTGCAATATTTTCGAGTCAACACCTGAACGTCGAACAAACAAAACTAAAAGCGAAAAACAACAATAGGAAGCGCTGGTAGCTTTTATTTTTTACGTGGGAGAAATTATGATGAGACCCGGGGAAACGACCAGCTGTGAACGAAGCTGTAGGTATTTTAGAAAGAAAATGAAATAAGGAAGGAAATAGATTCAGAATACGCTGGATCAACTGTAGGTAAGTATTACCTAATCTGTAGTGTACCGTACCTATCGACTTGGCTTTTTAGGTTTCCGTAACCAAAGCTGAACTGTGATAGCTAGAACGCTCAAATTGTTACAGATGATGCATTTCTGATGCCGCAATAGCAAGATATACTAAAAATGGAATAAAATAAATATTTAAGGGGGGTTTCCCATGTATACAACAAATGTTTTTTTAGCCGTTTTTCGCTCGATATCAATAACAGTGACAGGTAGATTGAAATATTCACCGAATATTTAGTTAATTATTTACTTCAGAAATAAATAATCAAACTAAAATAAAATAGACAGATTAACAATTTATTGTTAACACTGAAAAACAATTCAAAAAAAATACACAGAATAACATAATATACATATAATACAAGGAAAAAAACAAGCGATATGAAATAGTACAAACAAAGGGCGGCCTTATTGCTTATAGCAATCTCTTCCAGGCTTCTTTCTTCTCTTCTTTTTTTATAAATATTACAAGGAACGTGTTTTTGCTCGATATTAATAACAGCACCAGGCAGATGTTTGAATTATTTACAGAATGTTTATTTGTTTGAAAAATAATTAATTAAATTAAAATAAAATATGTTAAGGTGGTCCCATACAGTGCGGAACCCTTTGTGCGCGTGTCCGACTCGCACTTGGCCGATCACCTTACCAATCTTTTCATAGTCTATCTCTGAATAGTCACGAAAGGCGAAATTGTGCTGATCGCAATATTATAGATTTTAATTAACTCATGACAAAAATGACTAGGGTTATAAATTTAGTATTAAAAGTGCATATGTCTGTAGTATTGTACTGTATCAGCCTTTTTAATAGTCCACTGCAGGACTTAAGCCTACCCACGAAGGGTGATATTGTAGGGGGTATTGTAGCTTCTAAAAGGATAGCTACTAAAATAACTTCGAATTTTTGAGGTAAATAATTTCTTTAGCGGCATTGTGCACTTTTAGGACTAGTAAAAAATGTTAATGCGCTTCAAGACACGTTATCTGGTCGAAAATTCGTAAGGCAGAGGGAGAGTAGACTACCGGCGCGGCGTAGGAGACGAAGTAATATCCCCCTCTCGTTCTACCGCGCGGCGAAAATATATGCCTGCTCCCATCAACTTGGCATTTTTCTGAAATAAACTTTATTTGGGTTTTTAGGTTTAAACTAGCTCCTGTTTTTTTGTGTAGTGATTTAACTTAGTGACTTTTCAAGTAGTTAGGTACCTACTGTTTTAGAGTCTGTAAAACTCAGCATCAATTCCTTTACAAGTGTACTTTCTGTTGAAAATCCATTCCCTACAATAGAGTCACACATGTAACGGTCTCTCCCGGCCTATGTGTCACTGGTACCCCAAGGGCAGCGTAAACCGTAAGCAGGCTCTAAGACTTGCCCACCTGTGTTGAGCCCTACCTATAAATAAGGACACTTCTGTGCAATACAAACAGTAAACAGAAGCACATTATACCTGCATAAATAATCCATATTTTTCGGAGACTAAAGGTCGATTCACACATACGGCGGGCGCGGGTCGGGTGCGGGTCGGACGCGGAGCGGGGCGGCAGTACGGCGTGTCTTTTAGTACCTGTTTGAATGGACGACAACACACACAACGCGCCCGCCCCGCGCCCGACCCGCGCACGCGTTCTATGTGTTGTCGTCCATTGAAACAGGTACTAATAGACACGCCATACTCCCGCCCCGCACCGCACCCGACCCGAGCCTGCCGTATGTGTGAATCGGCCTTAATTGTTAGTAGCTGCTTAGCTGTTAGTATTTTTTTAAAACTAGCTAATGAAATAAAACACTTACCTGTTGCAGTTGGTTTTAAGTTCTATGTCCTTTAGGATTTTATCTATTTAGACTCTAGACATCGACTTGGCATTTACTCTAGAGATGCCTCTTTTTACTAAATATTTTTTTTTTAATTAACAATAATGTGAAAATTACTATATCGAAATAATAGATACACGCATCTGTGCGAATTATTCGCATTCTCTACTCAGTTAATGTCGGTTAAGCCATTTTTGTGCACAATAAGTAATGTAGGTATATCACCCTTACTGAAATTATTTATATTGCAATACACCTACATCCCGCGGAGACAATTTATTTTCCTTATTTATGAAGTGGGATCAAGACATTGCTTCATTGTATTAAGATGGAGTAAGCTCTGCGAATTATAAAGTAAAAAATCTCACTGTTTCTTGTTTTTTGGGGGGTTCCGTACCTCAAACGGAAAAAACGGAACCCTCATAGGATCACTTTGTTGTGTCCGTCTGTCCGTCTGTGTGTATGTCAAGACTCTTTATCTTGGGAACGCGTAAAGATACCGAGTTGAAATTTAAACTGTATATGTATGTCTATGGACTCTTGCAGTTGGGTAAAAGAAAATCTTCTAGTTAGAGCCGTTTATGTCGTAAAAAACTGCATATTTCGACACTCACAAAAATCAAAACCTACAGGGTACCTTACAGGCGATAAGGCCGCCGTTGTACCACCTAATTTTAAGCAAATTTATACTTTGTTATTTAAGCTGTTTTTCTGGTGTACAATAAAGTTATATTGTATTGTATTGTATTGTACTTTCCGTTGACATAGAACTATGAAATTTGGCGAGAAGCATTGTCTCAGAGTACACATATAAATCTGAAAACTGTACATTTTTACTTAAATCACAAATAAATAGGGCCTGAAAATTCACAAAATATGGGTTCAAAATTCAAAGTGAGTAAATCGTATCAAGTAAGGTTAAACACACAAAAACAGGTTTTTAACTATTTTAACAATGTGTAATTTTCGATGTATAACGAGAAAAGTGAAAAAAAAAACTTTTTTGTCGATGGTTATGGTATAGAGATTTTGACAAATTACTTCCCAATTTTGTGAAATTTTCTGGATTTGTACGGAACCCTCGATGTGCGAGCCTGACTCGCACTTGTCCGGTTTTTTGTTTCTTTGATAGCATAACATAAATCATAGCATAAGTTCATAGTAAATCGTGGTCTTAGCTTTTATGTGGATTACTACTACTACTACTGTTATATTATAATGAAATATTGTACGGCAGTAGGTAAATTTAGGAGTAATAAGAATATCATGACGGTAATTAAACTAATTTTTTTTGGTAGGTCACTATAAAAGTTGGGCATCTTCGATATATTATTTTCTGAGAGATATTTTTTTTACTATTCATTTGGTTGACACGTAGCAAGTCTGGAGCAAACCAGTTCATACTGAAAAGTAATGTGGAGAATTGCAATACCTACTACAGCAACACTAGATTTGCAAACTTTATTTGCTTATTAAATAAGATATAGAAATAATGATACATCGTAAACGTTCAGTTTTTTCATGACTTTTCTTCAAGTTTTTCCGCGTCGCATAACACTCGTTATTTCAAACTGAACTGGCTCTAGTTTTGTTAAAAATTATTTGATTTATTTATTTGTTTATAGGCAAGCAGTGTATACTGATATGCCTATATCAAGCAGAGTCGAATCAAATTAGTATTTATCTGACAAAGAAATGTTTTCCCTCTTTATCCAAAGGTCCAGTCTATTCTTAAATGTGTTTATAGTTCTTGCTGAGATGACATCCTCAGGCAACCTATTCCAATTGTAGACAACTCTATTGCATAGTATGTGGTGTCCAGTGTTGGTTTGTGATGGTGGTGTAGGTTGCAAGAGAAACTTAAGGCGTCTGCTATCGCGCATATTTTCCTTCAAATTATACAGAGGATAGCAAAATAATAAATACGAGTATAAATATTAAACGTGATGTATTCCGGCGAAATTCTGAAAAATTTCATCACACTTGCCCACGAAAATGCTAAAAATGTTAGCTATTTTTGAGCTTAATTTTTGAATTTTCAAGAGAAAATCTGTACACTTCCACGGAGCTTATCTCATGAGAAATCACGCAATTTTGAAATCGTTGCCGGTGTCGCTGTGTTTTGTTTTTGCTTGAATCACAGAAAAAGCTCTCCTAGGACTAAAGATAAAATATATAATTAAAGTAAAAAAAGTGCATTTTACGGAGGTAAATCGCGACATTTCAAAATACCAAACAATGAAAAATGGGCATATGCTCTATAAAATGTAAATTGATCTCTACAACAGTGACATTGACATAGAAGATTGACATTTTTAGAGTTGAGATAGTGGTGGAAAAAATCGATTTTCAAACAATGTTGTAATGAAATCGAATGAGTAGTTGAAGGTGAGAAATTGGATTTTATTAAATTACTATTATTTAAGATCAAGTATGTACACATGTAAATAATGATATGATATTAATTCAATACTCATAATAATGTAACGATCGTATTTATCGACGTAATAAATATAGTGAAAAATATTATCGATTCTAATGTAATATATAATTGAGTTTAATTTAATTACACATGTAAAAAATGTTATGATATTAAAATATACAGTAAAATGAATGATAAATTAAGTTTTATTTAGAATATCGTTAGTATAAACTATCGATATTTTAAATAAAACACTATCTAAAACTCTGTGGTCACGATCATTCGTCACCCATCACTAATCGACATGCCCATAAAGTATGACATTAACAGGTACTGTCTGTACTATTAAGACATTCAGGACTTCATAGGCGTGATTTTCCTGACAGCTGTTGCAGAGATCAAGTTAAATATTATAGAGTATAGGTATCTTAAATCATGACTGACGTGAAAAAATGATTTTGGCAAAAGAGGAGTTTAAATTTTGTAATGCTCCTTCACGGTAATAACTATTGTTTATTTACGTGTTAAGGGATTTATTAGGTATTTTAAGAATATATTGAGATGGTATGGAGGAATAATTAAAAGTTGAGCCTATTACAACGATAGTCGGCTTAGGACTATCGCCGTAAATCGGTTTCTTTTTATTTTATTCCGTATAGATTTGCGTTTGACTACATACTGCCTGATGTTAAGCAGGTATGCGGTCTAGGGTGTAGCACGTTTACCTAGATTTTGTGCTTTATAAAGACAAAGCAGTTGCTCAGGTGTGAATTGCCGTCTCACCTTAGAGAGATATAGGTCCCGACACGTAAGTTGATCAAAAAATATCACTCTCTCCTTTTCGTTAGCAGAGAAAACAAAAGAGAAGTAGCTATGGTTTAATGTTCAAGTTGTTTGCCGGCTACTATAGTAGGCTACCGATGGTGACATGTCCACAAAATGTATGGAGGCTGGTATAATAATAATCAAAACTTCTAACCACAACACTCGTTACATTTCGAGAAAGTTCATATTTTTCTGAGTCTATCACATCAGTTAAAAGCAAAAAAGAGCCCTCCGTTTTATCATAGTTGTATTATAATTTTTCATACAATATATTTTTCACATTTAAGAAAAATGGAGGGATAAAAAAGTCTAAATTAAATATTTTTGAGAAGCCTATATTACAAGCTTTCGAATGACGTATATATCATCTTGGTTAGATTTTTCTATGAATAATATACTACTTGTGGACGTCACCTTTAGGTTTGTTAGTGTTCCTTACAATCACAATATCTTCTCGCTCAATAAATTACAAATACGAACATGACTGTCTGTACGCTATTTTTTCAATTGAAAATCATATGTTTGTTCATTCGTTTTAGCCATAGGACGTCCACTTGGGGGACTTCCACATGGGAGGCCTCCCATAAAGATCTCCAATAAGACCGATTGGTTAATAATAATGCCTTCCTTTATCTTCAAATAATTTCGAAAATAAATAGTTATCTTTGATTTAAAAAAATATTTATTTTTATAGATTAATATTATACAACAAACTATTATTTTATATACATTGTACGAAACCCTAAAATATTAATTGTTATATTTCCAGTACTTCGCAATAGGTTCTATGAAGTTTATTTTACAGAGGCATATTCGCCGTGTTAGGAGCCCATAGAACCTATTACTGAGTGACTTCTAAATTCCTGTCTCTGTAATAAGAACACTGCTTATGTTTTTTAAATCCTAATTCTGACCCATCCAAATAACGGTATATGGACAATGTCAATGACCTTGTTGCACAACACTAGTATTTTGATTACGATATGGAAAATTCAAGTAAACAGCTATGCAAAAAGCAACTTTTGAATGAATTTGGAAGTCGGTTAAAAATAAAACAAAATTGTTTAGTAGGGCATGAATTTACAAAAGTCTGAATTTTTACCCAAAGGCTCCTATAACTAGTTAATTACTCTATTTCGGGAGCCGATGGACTTAATATGTAGTCTGAGCACTATTATTATAAATCCTGTTCTCCCAGCCAGCTCTACTCTCGACCTTCACAGGGAAGGAACTAGCTGGCTGCACCAGCAAGGTGGTCGTTTCAAACGGTTGCTGCCTTGGAGCTTAGTCTAATAGAAACGTTTGAGTAAAATAAAATTGTTACTAGGGCATAAAAGAGATAATGCAAAAATAAGTACAGTACTCAATTATTTGCTTTATTTTCTTTCATAACAATTTTCATGTAAATGAATTTCATATATTCGAATCTTATATTATCTTTTGATATTGCTTGTAAAATATGGCGGCGTGATGGCGGCCTTTAACAATAATGAAATGAGAAAATATGAAATTCTATTCAAGTTGAGCATTCAATGCGGTTGTTTCACTCTGCGCATTTATTAACCATATTTTAATGGATTTTTTGAGCTACTTTACACAGTCTGGTCTACTTTGTAAGATTTTCTTTACAAAAGTCTGATAAATTTACCCAAAGGCTCCTGAACTAGTTACTGTATTCAGGAGCCGATGGACTCTCTTATACCTAGGTGCACATAATTATATAGTCTAAGCACTATTATTATAAGTCCTGGTCTCCCAGCCTGCTCGTTTTTCGACCTTTACTGGGAGGGAGCTAGCTGGTTGCACCAGGAAAGTGGTAGTCTCCAGCGGCAGCCGCGCTGGAGCTCCCTCAAGCCGGGACACGCTGAACGTTTTCAGAAACGTGACGAGGCCAGGGAAAACCATCAGCTTTGAGAGTCTCATCCCTGGAAACAAAAAGGAATAACCATTATCTTGATCGTAATCATAATCGTAACAAGATTATTTTTTGCAAAAATTAGAATGACCGACTTCACCCGTGTACAGAATTCGCAAATGTTTCGCACAGATCAATGTAACATTTTTCACATTCGTGTTGATTTATCAAAAATGGCTCAGCCGATGTCGATTTATACTCTTTCCAATAAAAAAGAATTATTGAAATCCGACCACTATGAAAAAAGTTATGCGTGGTTATACATAAAAAAAAAAATATATATACGCGTCGAATTGTATACCTCCTCCGGTGGTTCGTCGGTCAAAAAGAAGTAGACACAGATTAATTATTGGCTGAAACGAAGAAAATGTCTCTGCTTCAACAGTTTAGCCATGTCAGACCTTCAGGGGGCTTAAAAAGTCTGACACCAGAACTAACCACCCGGCCCATACGAACTTACATTGCTTTCGACTGTCGGTCGGGATGTTGATTTTGCTCTGTACTGTACCAGCCTTTTTAATAGTCCACAGCAGGACTTAAGCCTACCCAAGAGGGGTGATTTTGCTCTACCAGTCGCAATTTTCAACGAATCTCGACGAAACTTGGGAGGTTCAATATCTTGATAAATTTTTTGTCGTATATGATTTTTGATTGGGAGGTAATTTCTCTAAAAAAAGAGGAAATTTTTCTGAAGCGCTATTGATCAGCCAATTTCCATAATATTTGGCAAGTTTGCTTAGTATCTATCTACAACCCGGTCACAATATCTGTGCACCTGACCTTGTGACGTCATATAGTCTAAACTTAACAATACATTAAAAAAAAAAAACAAAACAACAATAAAGCGAAAATATCAAAATTATCGGGACGTGTATCGGCAACGAAGATGCTAACCGTACTGTCGCACCGGGGGGGGGGGAGTGCGCGGAGAGGTGACAGGGGAAGCGGGAGAGGCGCCGCATTCCAGCGAGGTGCACAGATATTCTGACCGGGTTGTAAATTTCAATAAGATTTGCGAGTATGAAACAAATCGGTTATGCGATAGGCAGACGAAAATTCAGTAAAGGAGATGGGTTGCGAAGTATACTGTTCGGACAACTATTAGTTTTGCAAGGTCTGCTGCTTGGAAAACTACTAGCTATTTTTGAACGGTTTTATAAAAAATCTCTTGAGTGTGTGTGGACAGATTGATCTGCTATTAGAATTTGGTACCTTTCTTTTTTTTGCGATTAAGCGTCTCGGCATTGACAGTATTTCTTAATTTAACGGTGCGTACACATTATATAACATAACACGTTATTAAATATATCGTTATTTAACAGGTTTCAGTAACGCGGACATATTACGCCTTGTGAACAAAAGTAACTTATATAGCATCTCAACATGATCATGTACGAATAGTTTTATTGTCATAGGATCGTAACAATGAGTTACTGACATTTATGTTGAGTAGATATTTATTTCAGCAAGGTCATGTACGAACAATATTTGATGTAAAATAAAGTAATTAGGTTGAGCATAACATAATACATTAAAATGATAAGATAGAAGATATAAAATAATTTTCCTTATCTTCAAATTTAGATAAGCATGCTGTATTTTGACTGTATTTTTTACCAAAACATTAGGTATGCGATAAGTTATTATACTAGTTGCAGACTAAGAGCTAAGCTCATGGGCGCTGAGAGGAGGATGCAAAGCGGTGCACCCCTCTGGCATGAAATACATTACACAGTGAAAATGGAGGATGGTGAGATACCCGAGGAGAAGAGACATACAAAGCATTCAAAAAGAGACACATAAAACTAAAGTCTCTTTTTGAATTGGGAGCTTATAGAAAAACCAACATGAAAAAATTACCAATGCACGTCCGAGGACCTTCTCCAAATGGGAAGAATGTAAATGATTTGATCTCAGGCTCCGCTCCAGGCATGAACCTCTCAGGTTTGTACTCCTCAGGGTCCGGGAACAGCTCTGGGTCACGGTGGATGTGATACACTGGCAAGTGGACCCTCATGCCCCGCTCCAGATGGAGACCAGACGGAAACGTGTACCCTTCCACTACTTCCCGAGTTATAATATGCAGTACTGGGTACAATCTCATTGTTTCTGACACGCACGCTTCTAAAAACGGCAGTTCTGAAATGCAGTCATCGTTTAGCTCATTGTTGGTTTTCTTCAAATACGCGTCGATCTCTTCCTGCACTCTCTTTTGAGCGTTCTGATTACCCGCCAGCTCGTATATAGTAAGGCTTAGAGCTCCAGCTGACGTTTCAAAACCGGCTGAAAAGAACACGACACATTGGGCCACTAATATAGCATCGTCTAGTTCAACTTCCACTTTTTTGGTTCCAGTTTTGCTGTCCGTTGCAACTATAGTTTTATTTTTCTTTAAAGCAAGCAAAAAATCGACATAATCATTGCGCTGAGAAGGGTTGTAGTTACGACTTTCGAAGACACGAGTGAGCAGGCTGTCGAAGAAATCTTCTATTTCTTTTGGGAAAGATCGTAAGCCAACACCGTAGAATAAACCAGGCCATATTTGTCTAGTGACTGTGCAGAATCCTCTGAAGTATGAACTGCCGAATATAGTTCTACCCATAATGGTAAAAGGGTTAGTGTTTGCTGCGTCTTTGGCTAACGTCCCAGGTTCAATGCCGAAACCACAGGAACAGATGCAGTCCATAGTATACCGAATAGCCAGTTCTCTTACTGCAATAATTTCTGAAGTTTTAGTCTCATAATCAAGAAGATCTTCAAACGCGACAGCGCACTTTTTAATCAAATAGAACATATTTCTCAATTTGGCAGAGGAGAATAATGGAGACATATTGGTTCTGACGACTTTCCACATATCGCCATGTTGGAAGAATATGTTCCTAGTAATGGTTTCTTTGTTAGTGTAATCCATGAGCTCTCTGCTGTTGAAATAATAGAAGTCTTTAGTGAAGACCAGCTTGATGATATCTGGGTCTAAGATCGTCAGGGCAGGCTCAGTGCCGTAGTAAGTTCCAAAGTAAGGTTCCTTTCTAAACTTCTGGCAGAGCTCTCGAGAAACTTCTGCTGCGCATTTTTGAAGAAGGATGAATTGTGCGTAGTTTCCAAAGAGGGGAATCGGTTTGTGGTGTGGGACATTTTTATTCTTCCAATAGTTGAAGTTTTTCGTTGTTATGTAATAGAGAAGCACGACAATAATCACAAGAAGTGTAATAACGATTTCATACATTTTTGATAACAAAGAATAGATTCAAATTATATTCTTACTAGATTTTCAATGATTGATCTTCAATATTCTCTTCAATCTTTTCAATGATAGATTAATGTTAATCTAGTATATTTTTTATGTTTTTTAATACAATTGCATTTTATCAAACATAATCCAGAGAAGAAGATTTTAATTTAGCTGCATAAATATACCTGCCCGTAAAAGTCACAAATTGTTTTTGAACAAAGTATCTATTGATTTAAAAAAAAAACACTTTAAGCTTGAAAAAACACGGTAAAAGTAATCTTGTAAACACTTAGAACAGCTTCGTTTATCAAACTAAGTAATATATTATTTCTTATATCAACAACTGAACCACACGAGTCTGTTCAGTACTAAATACTGAATCACTGAGCACGGTGAAAAATATTTGGAAATTAAATTAGCGGTAGCGTATATGGTATAGGTATTAATTTGGCACAAATGAAATTGCATGATTGCATTATACTTATCTATGTTGCATTGTTGTTCGTGAAATTTATCTTTTTAGCGAAAACCTGCGAAACAAAGAATTGAACAAAGAAAGATTATGTATGAATTATCATAATTGATAGCGTTATAGTGTAGACTGACTAGGTATTTGTCAGCGATTACCAAAGTTAAGAGCAATGTGAATTGACCATTATTTTCGCGTTGTAAGGTAAAAGTTGCTATTACGAAGGTAAATCGCCACATTGTAAAGTACACAACAAAAATAAGGATGACTTAAATTACTACCAACGTGAAAAAAATACTTTTGGTAAAAATGGATTATATTTTTTTTAATGCTTCTAATATTTTAATTTATTTAAATAAGATTTAATTTAAAAAAAAAATGTTTTTCCCTATTACGGAGGTATGATGAAGAGTTAGCCAATTACGGCGATAGTCGGCTCCTAATAAGGATGGTTACAAATTTACGTTTATTAGTGTTCCGTACAATCACAATAATTTCCTGCGTAACAAACAATTACAACTAATCTTTTTATTTTTTGTACTAACAACTATTATATTTTTATATACCTCTTACGGACCCCTAAAATATTAAGTGTTATACATTCACAACACTAGGTACGTTATAATATATTATGTTCTATGAAGCTCTTATTACGGAGGTTATACCCACCGTGTTCCTAACACCGTGGTCATATAACCTATTACGGTGTTTCTCTAATTCTAATTCAGACCCATCAAAAAGTCAATATATAGATAACTAGCTGCGCCCCGCAGTGTTCCCCGCGTTATCCCGAAACAAAAAGTAATGTTAATCCTAGATCTAGCTACCTTCGCACCCAAATCGTGCTTGAAAGAATAACAAACATCTTTACATACAGTCAATCAGTTAGGGAGAGATCCAGGGGAAACAATCTCTCGGAAGAAGGCGAACTTTGTGGCTCAAAAATCTTCGTACGTGGTTCTGAAACCTGTGCACAAGATCACTATTCTGCGAAGCAGTTTCCAAAGACCGCATAGCCTTAATAATAGCTGACCTCCCGTAGGAGGTGGCATCTCAAGAAGAAGAAGATTGACATATAATAAAGTATTATAAAATACTAGTTTTTACCCGCGGCTTCGCCCGCATACGCAATATATCATTATAATTTATATCCTATGTGTTATTCTGATATATCAGCTATATTATTGCAAAGTTTCATCTCAATCCGTTCAGTAGTTTTTGCGTGAAAGAGTAACAAACATCCATACATCCATCCATCCTCACAAACTTTCACGTTTGTAATATTAGTAGGATAACTTTTTGAATACAAGCTCTTGAGATATCCAGGATCTCAAGCATAGATCATGTAGCATAGAGTGCTAACCAAGACAAGTAAAACGAGCCAAAACACGACGGGTCTATCATGTTTAGTACAGGAGTTCCTATGGCCGCCTTCCGATTCCATCATCAGATCAGCACTACGGTACCGGTATACATAAGCGTGCACGATATACATAAGCGTGCAAAATTTCAGCTCAATCGGAAACCGAAAAGTTGGTCAAATTGAACTTGCAACCGATCCTACCGATGGATGTGTTTGTTACCTAATATTACCCATACATGGGAGGATGATTGCATTTGTCTCGACTTGATGATCACACGTCGTGCAAACCGGTGACCCCATTACAAAGGCGGTGAACTATTTCCCACCTTTTTTCCTGTTTGTGTCATAAACTGAGGAAATCGCCTGTATTGTCGTGCGGCAAAAGTAATCTTCTTTGATATTTCACATGACGCCTGGAAATAATGTTTCGTAATATAATATATTTTTGGACTTTGCTCCTACCCAAATACTGCTGTATTTTTATTTATGCTCATGTCTTTTTAATTTATAAACCACCCGTATATAATAAATAAATTGGAAAATCAAAAACAATACAACATGATTTGCGGTGAGAGCGCATGACGGTTGTATCAATAAGACCACTTCAAAATGCAAGCAACTAAATATTAGGATTGAGGTAAAGTCTACTAAATTAACTTGATATCTGTTACATTTTTTGTTTAAACGTGAGAAAATGAAAAAGTGAAACCACAAAAATTGCACAACTTTATCCCTTTACGACGCACGCTATGGCCTTCCAAATTGTCCGTAACAGTAATAAACCCTGATCAACCCATTCCAACCGATGTTACACCGTACATTGTACTCCACAAGCCTGATTAAAGCTCCCCACGACCATCAAACTCTAAAACGAACATTTCTCCCGAACCCCAGTAAAAACCTCCAAGGTGAATACTTCCAATCACCAAAACCGAATAGTCAGCCGCGAAAAACCTACCTTTTTGCGGTTCGATCGAAATAAAACGACGCGGTCGCTTTGCCAGATTCAGGTTTTAGTTAGGGCACCGTCGCCGTCGCAGCATTCAAGCACAAAATGGAAAACCGGAAAGGGACCCTGAGGACTGGAAGCCTCTTTATGTAAATTCGTACGGTACAAAAGGTACGCGAGATTGGACGCTTTTACGCTCGCTCCGTACCGCTAGGACTGGATCAACAGAATTAAGAAAAATACACTGAATTAACAGGAAATATAATGGAAACTCTGAGAAAAAATGTGTGAAAGTAAATTTCGTAAGCTTAAACCTTTACTGTTATTTGATTAAATTTTAAAATAATATTAATATGTTTCCAAAATATAACTTCGTAACAATGAATAACATATCGTGGTAAATTTGACTCCATCTCTTCTTATGTTGAATGTCGTAGTAGAACGGTGTCGTAAGTACGGTGAACCCTTGAAGTAAACATGCACAGAACTGTTATAAAAGAATACTATACCTGATGCGCTGTAGCATGGTGCGAGTGACAATTGCTTTTTTGACCGACGAACCTCCGGAATTTCTGAAGTGCTTACATAAGTTGGGAAATGTAAGCACTTCAGAAATTTGAAGCTTGCGTAGGAGGCGAGCTAGCTCAGTTGGTTAGAGCGTCGGGCTAGTGATCCGAAGGGGCAAGGTTCAAATCCTGCGTTCGCTTCAGATTTTTGAGATGCTTATCACAAAGATAACTCTTTGAGATAAAAATCTAGTGTGGAAAGCACTTAAAAATAAACATCATAACACAGATGGGAAAGTGTTCTAAGCCCGTCTACTTTGTAGTAAAAAGGTGTTCAAAAGTATCAAATCGTGGAATCACTGAATGTGCTAATTTTTTGTCTATACTCTGTAAAATATAGCATGATTTCTGCGACAGCTGTCAGAAAAATCACGCCTATAAAGTCCTGGATTTCTTAATAGTACAGACCACAGGTACAGACAGTATCTGTCAATGATGACATTTACAAAGTATGAACTTTATGGGCATACCGATTAGTGATGGGCGACAAATGATCGTGACCACAGAGTTTTAGATAGAGTTTTATTTAAAATATCGTTAGTTTATACTAACGGTATTTTAAATAAAACTTAATGTATCATTAATTTTATTGTATATTTTAATATTATAACTTTATTTACATGTGTAATTTAACTAAACCCAATTATATGTTACACTAGCATCGATAATAGTGAAAAACATCGATAAATACTATCGTAACATTATTATATTTTATTTAATTAATATCATAACATTATTTACATGTGTACATACTTGATCTTAAATAATAAGTAAGTAAATAAATACATATTTTTGGGATATCTTACACACGGCCTCTGACCCCAAACTGAGCAAAGCTTGTGATATGGCTGCCAGAGACTGATATACTACTTATACTTATTTTTAAATGCTTACTTATATAGATAGTAACTAAATAACACCTAGACACAGAGCAAACACTTATGTTCATCACATAAATATTTGCCCTGGGTGGGGATCGAACCCACGTCTCTTTGATCCAGAAGTTAGGGTCACTAACCACTGAGCCACCGAGGCAGTCAACTCAAATTCCTCACTTACAACTATTCATTCGATTTTATTACAACATTATTTGATAATCGTTTTTTTCCACCACTATCCCAACTCTAAAAATATCAATCTTCTCTGTCAATGTCACTGTCGCAGAGATTAAGCTATATTTTATGCAGTATAAGCTGTTTAATCTAATAGTTCATGATCAGAATTAGAATATTACTTCACGTTTTAATAATTTGGAAAATTATGCAGTTTTTATTTCTAAGATTTACGTAATAACAAACTCAATATCAAATACACAAAAAAATATTTACATTACTACTCAATAAATATGTAAGTCAGTAGGAATAAACATTAAATGAGGTCTATTCTTCAAACAGCGTTACTTTTACTTACCTTTAGGAAACCTACAGGGATTGAAGATAATCCCGAAGACGTGTGAGTAACGAAGATAATTGTAATGGACTGGCAAGAGCCAACCAGGGACCACAAGTTATGGAATAGACCGTTAGCACTATATCGATATCAAAACGGTCTCGCGAGATTGACCCTATCCGATATACTTACCTCTGCAGAATTCTCTTGTTAACTAAAAGGTAATGTGGTAAATATTTTACATTGGGGTTGTTTCTCAAGATGATGACCTTATTTTAGGGTAGAATTACACTTATCACAACGATTTTTTACTGTGGGTCCAAACCTAAAAAGCAGCTGTGTCAAACAAAAAGTTACCTAACTGGCTCTCGACAAAATGTACAGAACAATTGATGTTTTTCACGTTTTCAGGATTGGTTACATAATAATATAGTAAAATTTGGTAATGGTAAAATTTGTAAAATTTTGAGAAGTGAATCAGAAGAATCAGAATAACACATAGGCTACAATTTATAAAGATATTGTGTGAATTCTTCAAAATATAACGATAAATGTTGAGCAGGTAGGGAAATTATGCCATCTGCGAGCTAATTTAGTGTGCGCTGCAAGAATGTCAAAATAAACAACTGTCGCTCGAATACCTGTACTGTCAAATCAATCGACGATCAGTCCTTGGATATCATCATACTAATATTATGTACCTATATATCATCATCATCTTATATATAACATTTCCATGTCACAATGTTAGTTACCATACTCCTCCGAAACGGCTTTACCGATTTTTACCAAATTTTATATGCGTATTCAGTAAGTCTGAGATCGGCTACTAACTATTTTCCATACCCCTATAAATATAATATACGAGTTCATATAAAAATAATTTATAAGGCAAAACAATGTTTGCCGGGTCAGCTAGTAATATTATAAATCCGAAAAGTTTGTTGGTTTGTTCCTCTTTCACGCAGCAACGGAGCAATGGATTGACTTCATTTTGGCATGGATATAGATCAAGGGCCGGAAAGTGACATAGACTACTTTTTATCCCGAAAAAAATAAAAGGTTCCTGTGAGATAGCACATATGTCAAATTCCACGCCGCGGGTAGAAGCTAGTATACAATAATTTTAAATGCAGGCAATAATAATATCCTACGATTGAAAAACAATGTACCTAGGTACTTATTTGATGTTTTATTTTCACATCTATATGACTATACATAAATCATTCAAATATATACTGATATGTACTAAACAACAGTTTCAACATAAGTTACAATACTACCTATATACCTACCATCTACATCGCTCGAAGTAGCTTATCGTCTAGAAGTTAGGTTCTAGTTAGCTGTTCTAGACCTAAGCAATAGCGTACTAATGTTTCTCTACTATTATGCTATTTCATCATTGTTATCTGAAACTGTTCGTAAATTATTACCATTATCTACGTGTAATCAGTTAGAAACCAAACTTCGCAAATGGAGTCAAATCAATGATACCATTTACTAAATTTGTATAATTTGACATATATTTAGACGTTAGAAAAATTGGAACAGATTAGATTATTTTGATAAACGGAAGCCGTGGTGGTCTAGTGGTAGTAACACCCGACCTGCAATCGTGAGGTCGTGAGTACAAATCCCGATCTCGTACAAATGAGTTTCTTTGGAACTTATGTACGGAATTTCACATCATTGGCTTTTCGGTGAAGGAAAACATCGTGAGGCAACCTGCATACGTCCGTAGAAGAAATTCGATGGCGTATGTGAATCCACCAACCCGCACTGGGCCAGCGTGGAGAATATGGCCCAATCACCTTTCGTGGGTAGGCCTACGTCCTGCATTGAACTATTAAAAAAAAGGCTGATAAAAAAATCGTTGGTTCATGCTGAAACAAATAGTAGAGGCGTTTTCTGTAGTTCCAAATTGCAATTCCCATCTTGCTAACAGTTGGAGTGACAAGTTTACAATATTTGGCTAAAATTGGACAGCTCTGCTAAATACTCAATATAACCGCTCTATTGATAATGACATATTCGACAGTAACATCAACTAATGTTCATTTTTTATATGCTGAAAGAATGTTAATGTTTCATATTGAGTAAGTAAATGTTAGCTCAAGACTTGTGTGATGATTTATATTTATTACTGATGGAGTCGAAAAGTTCTTGTGTGGAGACTGACAGGTGGCAGCTTAGGACATCCACGGACAATATAAATACTCAACACTGTACTGTAACAGTTTTCGTACATTAAATATTTCCATCTTTTAGTCCCATTATTGAATATAACTTCTAAAAATACCTTCACCTTGAAGGGCTGTGTAGATTGTAGGCCCAGCAGTGGCACGTTGATGTATCCAGATAATAAATAGATTTTTTTTCAAAAATATGCAGGTTCCTTTAGGATCTTTTTCTGCATCGAAAAGCCAGTTGAGTATAATATTTACAAGACATAATCTAAAACTACACAAACTACTATATGACAAGCAATTGGATCATCCATAGACCCTTGAAGGTCTAAAGATAATCCAAATACTCAAGCCCACTGCCAGTTGGCAGCGTACCCAGCGTTGAGTTAAATTAGCACATAATTAATTACCATGTACGAGTACTAAGTACTTATTTCATACTACCTATATTTTGTGATATTTTGCTCTCAATTATACTGAGAAATATAAGAAAGTGTCAGAAAATATCATAATGTAGGTAATGGCTTAATCTTGTCACATGAAATGTATAATGTTTTGTGTTATTTTGAATAAAGACGTCGGAAAATCTGTGTTTATTATTTTTGTCTGTCACGCTTGTCAGTTGTTTCCTGAAGATATGAATAGGATGTTATTTATTTTGATTCTTAGTTATGAAAGAATCTATTATACTCCTACTAGGTACATCAATGAAAATATATAATAACATAAAATATCTACTAATAGTGTTATTTTTGTTTGAAGGCAAAAATATTTAATTCACGAGTAAAATAATTGGAAATAAATATAGATTTATATAGATTTTTTCTGAACATTAGATAAAATCACTACATAGTATAAAACAAAGTTGCTTCTCTGTCTGATCTACATGTATATTAGCACGCGAGGATTCCGAAATTTATTGTTACGAATGTTAGACGTTCGCACTTGGTACGCTCCGCACCGACGGACGGTGCGGTGCGCTCGACACGCCACACCGCCTTACGAGTACTAACTTCTCATCCGCCCCGACTTGTGTGGCGCTTGGTCGCAAGTATGTACGAGTACTTACCTAAATAACTGGAGTATAATAAAAATCCTATTGTTTTCGAAATGAAAAGCATGGAAGGAATTGGTTTAGTTCATTTAGGTATTACAAATAAAATATTATTTCGGACTCTGGATTGCGGGCATCTTTATTGCGGTAGGTATAGGTCGTGAGACAAATCCCACAAACACGGAAAATCTTTATACATTTTTAATAATTCCACAGGTTATCTTTTTTCAGTAATATTCACGGCTTCTTGGTCTGACGCCATTATAGGCAGTATAAATGGAAGTGTCTCTCTCGGAGGTAGGATTGCGACTAAAGCGCTGAATGGTGCGGTGGTTTGGCCACACGGTTGAACTTGGTGCGGACCGTACCAAATCCTATAGCAGAATCAACGAACCGAGCGCACCGTCAATAATAATAATAATGTGCGGCGGACCGCTGAACGTACCATCGGATTTGGTACGGAGCACACCAAGTTCGCGGTGCGGAGCGTAAGAAATGCGAACGTCTATTTATACTATTACAATGAACTTCCGATATCGATTCGGGAAAATGATCACAGGTAAAAAGTACCTATCTAAGTGATAACATAGGTCTAAATAACTATTTTTTTGTCAAAAATAGCACCACTGACTTTTACCGTGTACAGAATTCGAGTAGTTTGCTCAAATTATATTGTTTATTTATAAAAATTAAAAACTTAAATAGACATTCTCGAGAGTATGCCTTCTCAATTTAAAAAAAAAAATTAATTCGGTTTACTCGATGTACATATCCTCCTCGATGAGTCGGATTATTCTAGTCTGTCCCTCGTCCCTCGGATCAGTCCCCCGGGGGACAAAACCGAAGAAAACATTCTTGTCTGTCCCCCGATTTATTGTCGGGGGACAGACCGGCACGATTTCACTCCTTAACAGTCTGGTCTGTCCCCCGACCAAATAAATTGTTAGTTTTTGTTTTTCTTCATCCGTTTCATCTATCGCTTTCTAATTTATTTTAGGTAAAATACTAGTGACTTGGATTTATCATCATCTCAGTGAAATAAATTGATTTTTAGTGAAATCATATTGTTTCTTTAAGACGAACTTCATAAACATTGCTTACAATTCGCAATTGATCGCTTCAGTGCTTTCATACCCCCTCCATGGTAGCGTTAAACGTTTAACGCAACCTTGTTGTAAGTCGAATTGGAAGTTTCACTTCAAAAAATATAGAAACGAACAAAAACCTCCTCCTTTTTGGAAGTTAGTAAAAATACCCTCTACTGCATTTATTAGCCGCGCTCGCGCCGCTCACGCATTACTCGCGAAAGACGAAAGATTTACCGCTGCGCACTCCACATCGCTTGCTTTGCAGTATGCAAATGGCTTTAAAATATTGTTCCGCAACAGTAATGAAATACCACACGTCCTATCTCCTAGCATGTTGTAAGCCCGCATTTCGTTCGGAACCCTGTTTATTTTCGATTTCACTTCACTCAGTATACGCAAAGGGGATTATGATCAGATTAAGTTAAGTGAAAACGGATGGATCAAAAACATTTTATTAGAAACAAATACTTTTGATACAAAGCTGTTGGTTTGTAAAATTTTGAAGATAATTAATATATCTTTATAGGACTTAATTTATTATAGCAGGTAGGTAGTAGGTACTTGAATTCATCATTGTCATCATCATTCATATTTGTTTTAGGTCATTTACTGAAGAATACACTTTATGTGTTTGAAATAATGAATAGCTAAAATATTTTGAGTAAGATAATATACCATCTAAGTACATCAAATCGTAAACCAATATTGGGTTTCTTTACGCTCGAATTTGTACTAAAATGGGTAAGACAATTATATATTTCATTATTTATTGATATTGATTGGCTAAAACAAAATATACCTAAGATTTCAAGTGAAGTCGGAAAATGGCTAGTTTAGATAAACAGGAAACACATTACCATTGAGTGTGTTTACGGCCTTAACCAGCATTAGTAACTTTCGTATTGCATAATTTATCTACCGTTTTCGCATTTACTGTTACCTGATAATAAAATATTCAGTAAGCCTTTAATGTATTTGTCCATGCAACATGTTGCTGTCTAGACGTATATTTCAGTTTGTGTTTTTTTATTACTCTTTGCAATATTGTGAGTTATTATGGTGATACATTTAATTTTTTTTTTCCTTTTTCGTTACCTGAGTATTAACAAAGTGGTGTTGTTTAAAGGTCTTGCAGAAGGCAGAAGGAAGAATCCGAAAAGTCTAATTGAACTGCTTGGGTATGTACAATCTGTAAGAAATGGAACATTTCTACTTCCCCCAGTAATCATATTCCCAACTTTTATTATACCGCTTCAAAAACTAGTAAAAGAAAACTCTGATGATCAAAACAGTTTTTTGAAGAAGAAAAAACCGCAAGTTGATCAATTATTTAGTAATGAAAGCAGTGAAGACATTGATACTAATTTTAGACAAACACTTAACAGAGGTACAACAACTACAAAGAAAATAACTAAAGCGCAGGAATCTAAGTTATCACTACGACAAAGCGTTGACACAAATAACGCCACTGATACAAATGTAAGCACCGCTAATGGTACGGAGACCGAAAATCAAACAACAGGAGAGACCACCGAAAAAATGACAACAGAAACAAATCCTGTTACGGAACCAAATGGTTTTTATCCAATTGCAAATTATGATAATAGTAATATCGACAATGTATCACTTACTATAGAAATACCTGAACAAGAACTCCCTCTGGCTAATGATGATAGATGGCACAATTTTACTGTAAACACGAACATCCTTTTAACAACAGGCAAAACAAAGTTGACTTCACTGAATGACTCTACCACAGAAGAATCAAGATCGACAAATGAGGGTCCCTATTCAGCGGCTCTATATAACAATGCAATGATCGATCAGTTATCAATAACGACAAATTCTTATACAAATGAAGAATCACCTTTACCATCGTCTAAAAGTGATCGATGGCGAACTCTAGGACCGTTGCAAAAGATACCTTCTGCCTCAGGATTTAAGCCTCTAGCTGGTTTGTATTACGACGGTTTTTTGCATAAACCTTTAATCATGCTACCCGGTTTCATTCCACGAAAATATTATAATCTTTATTAGTAATAAATCCTTGGAAAGCTTAACTTGTTTGAGTTTTGTAGAAAATTACAAAATGAGGCCCGAAATTTAATACTTTTTTCGCGTTTTGCTGTTTTAATGGTGTTGAGTAAGTTTTCTCATAAAACTAAAGATTAATAACGCTACTCGTCCTTATCCCAACTAGCAGTAAAGTTCTGATATACCTACCTGATTATGTCGTTGATTGAAGAAATATATTTTAACCGACTTCAAAAAAGGAGGTTCTCATTTCGTCCGTATGTTTTATTAATCTATAGTTTTCAAATTAGACGAGTGTATTTTTTTTGTATATATAAATTACAGTTCTACGGACTCCAGGCTCTGTGCCCTTCGTTAAGTAAGTTTACATATGATTGAATGTGACTGTTGTTGTTTTTAAACTTTCGCGATTTGAACACATTATTATTATATAATACGGGACTAATCGCGCACTAAAATTACGAGATAAATAAATACCCCCTCATCCCTACGTTTCGGCCGAGTTACACCGACTGTGGTCACGGGTAGACTCCGTCTAATCTCGTAATCTTAGTGCGCGATTAGTCCCGTAGTATACAGTAGTAGTAATATAGTAGCTATTTCTAATTAATTAGCATCCTTCTAGGGGCAACTTTTGTTCTACGACTTTCGTCAAAACTAAAAAAGACAAATCAGCTGTTCCACACATTTTGTCGCGGGTGAACTATATTTTTCTACAGCACAACATTTTTTTTTAAATTTTGACAAAAGTCGTAGAACAAAGGTTGTTAGTTTTGATGCACACAATAAGCCCCTAAAAGGATTCTAATTGATTAGAAATAACGCTGTACATCAATTTAGTTGCTCCCAAGTTGCTCCATTACAAACAATATTTTTTTAAGAACTCACTCGTTTCCGTGACAACAAACTTCATTGAAGCTACATATTTGTATTTTTTTAAAGTAAAATACAGAATTATACGAAAATGCTACATTCTTGGTCTCGGCTTTTCTCTAAGAGGTAAATCTAAAGGGACCTACCTTACCTACCTACCTACCTTAATTTATTATTAATAATGAATGTGACTGTACAATAATAGAGGTGGGTTAGATTATAGCTTAACATTTTGTTAAAAGTTGTACCTACTATGGAATAGTCTTGTCACTAGTCGGAAAGATGGGTAGTTAAACGTAATAGAATCACGAGTCAAGTGATCATTGTGAAGTTCTCACTACCAACACTGCCAGCATCGTAAAATCGGAACAATGGATGTAACTACTGCAACCAGACAAGGCTCTAAAATTGGTATTGTTAGAACATGCTCGTAAAGCAAGGATCGGCTTTTGAATCGCAACTCATGTGAGTAACATTGTTACGTCAGGATCGCTATTATTAGGGATATCCCATTGTGTGTAGGATTGACAGTTCTTTTGTTTGATGGTGTATTATAATGTCTAATTATTCCATTTGAGCTGCCTTATTAGTATGCGTTAATTGGTAATTGTAAATTTTATGTAAAACGAGTTTTATTTAATTTTCTAACGTACTTACAATAATGATCGTTCCTTTTTAAATTATTTTTCTAAACAATTTTATCCATCTTACCCAAATCTAAACTTTTACACGAATTTTGATTCTATTTTTTACACGGTGTTTTAGAGATATAATTATTTTAACTATTCTCTGCAAATATAGGTGTTTTAATGTAAAGCAAATTTAAATGGTATAAAAATATCTGTAATCTCTGTTTATGCAGGGTTATTTCTAATCAATTAGCAGTAATTTGTTACTATAAAAACAAATACAAATTGTTTTAGTGTATCGTTTTTAATTGACTGCTGGCTTTAAATTTTCCATGTAATTGTATCTTTAAAATGCTTGAAGCATTTTGAACAGACACAAACAGAGGAGTATCAAATTAAAGTTAAGTTCTAAAAGCTTTATTATATTTCTAATCAGAGAACCCCTTAAAATTTACATTACCTTTTGGAGAATCATATTATTCAGATTGCAGTTATCTTAATCGAGAAATCTTCAGTTTCCTTAACATTTATTTTCAGATCCTTTTTTCAATTTCCCGTAACCCTATCCCCCTTTGATCTGAAAAACATATTTTACACCTCTTTTCTGTACGACAACTCAATTTTTGTCTTTGACTGCATAAGTTAGTTTGTTTTTAGGGTTCCGTACCTCAAACGGAACCCTTATAGGATCACTTTGTTGTCCGTCTGTCCGTCTGAGTGTATGTCAAGACTCTTTATCTCGGGAACGCGTAAAGATATCGAGTTGAAATTTAAACTGTATACGTATATATATGGTTTCTTGTAGTTGTGTAAAAGAAAAATTTCTCAGTTATCGTATAAAAAAGTTAGAGCCGTTTATGTCGTAAAAAACCGCATATTTTGACACTCACAAAAATCAAAACCTACCACTTCCCGTTGACATAGAACTATGAAATTTGGCGAGAAGCATTGTCTTAGAGTACACATATAGGAATAAATCTGGAAACTATACATTTTTATTTAAATCATAAAAAATAGGGCCACAAAATTCACAAAATATGGGTTCAAAATTCAAAGTGAGTAAATCGTATCATGTAAGGTGTCATGTAAAAGAACTTCATTAGCACATACTAAAACAGGTTTTGAATTATTTTAACAATGTGTTTGTATGGAACCCTCGATGTGCGAGCCTGACTCGCACTTGTCCGATTTTTTACTTTCAGTATTACTATGTACCTATAATATCTGGCTCAGATCAATCATGCCGCTATCAGCCGTTTAACCATGCTACAGGATTATAGGTGGCTTAAAAACTGTGACGCCATTTTCTTATTTCTACTTATTTGGTCGAGCTCAAGCGAAGATCTCAGTTTTAGTCACGGCGATTAGGCTTCGTCTGCCCATGTTGGTTTTCGTCTAAAGGTCGCATTTTAACGGATCTCTACAAATTCGTATACAGACTCTATAAGTAAACCCTTTCGAAAATTACTGACAGAAAAAAAAGATGCTCTCTCAATGATACAAAAATCTCTTAAACTTAATTAACTTAAATTTATTGCATGCACGGGAACCCAGAGTTACAAAAATTAAAATGTAACACCTGTATAAGGGGTGTGAATTTAGGTTTTCATTTTCTATTCAAGTCTATGTAGACGGAAACCCAATGTTCGAACAAAGGGGAACTAAAGTTACTAGAAATTGATTAAGTTCAATTGTACTGTACCAGCCTTTTTAGTAGTCCACTGCAGGACGTAGGCCTACCCACGAAGGGTGATTGGGCCATATCCTCCACGCGGGCCCAGTGCGGGTTGGTGGATTCACATACGCCATCGAATTTCTTCTACGGACGTATGCAGGTTGCCTCACGATGTTTTCCTTCACCGAAAAGCCTGTGGTGTGAAATTCCGTACATAAATTCCAAAGAACTTATTGGTACGGGACCGGGGATTCGAACCCATGACCTCACGATTGTAAGGTGGGTGTCAGTACCTCTTGACCACTACGGCCTTTTTTACGTAAATAAAGTTCAATTACCAGTAAAAAATATGACCTAACAGATATTAATCGTGAAAAATGGTCAGTTTACTATTGGTACGGATTTCTTCATACTGGCCAATAAAGATGCTAACTTATCTATGCAAAATTTGGCAAAATCCGTGAATCTTATTTAAGGCCAACTAACCGAAGTTAGCTACATCATTGAGGTATGTTTTGCTCGGCCAAGTAACAGAAATAAAAGCCCACAGCGACTTCCTGAACATTTATTATTCAGCTGACAGAGTCACTCGCCATTGGAAGTTCCCGTAAATGTACTCGGGAAGTGGATTTTCCTTTAAAGCATTATTGTTACAGGAAAGGAAACGGTCAGTCGATACATTGTAGAATCGATTTGAAGGAGCTGTTACGTTCACTTTTTTAACCGACTTCCAAAAAGAGGAGGTTCTATGTTCGTCTGTATGTTTTTTGTGTATGTTCATCGATCATTTCGCCAATTGTGAACCGAATTGAAAAAATATATGATACGTCCCGTTTTGAACGGGACTGTTCCGTTTTTCGATAATCTGTCCTGGTGTCCCGAATAAAACCTCCGGAACGCAAAATTGTCCCGTTTTTAGAAACGCGCAAAAAAAGATTTAGCAGATTAACAGGCCCACAGGTTGTTGAAAAAATTTAAAAATATACAGCAGAAAAGAGAACTTCCTCCGTTTTAGAAGACGGTTGATAGAAAAAATCCGATTGAAACGATGCACGATGCTTCAATTTATTCAACTTTGAAATTTCTCAAGACGTAATTTATAGTCAAACCGACTATCCTGCATTGGGCTAGCGTGGTGGACTATTAAAAATTGGACTCGCTCACGAAGGGTTCCGTACTGCATGAGAGCTCCTTTTATTTTTTAATCATTTATTTTTTAAGTGCAAACTTAATATTTTGCGATTATTTCAAGCGTCTACAAACAACCACAAACAATAAAACTTTATTAGACTACCACGTTACAAAAAAATCAGATAACAAGGACAAAACAATACAATTTGTAAGTTTCTAACTGGCGCGTTAAAAACATCGCTTTAAGCTGTTTCTTCCAGGTACCTGCCAGAAAGTCTACCTGTGCCGTTATTATTATCGAACAAAAACGGCAAAAATTCACGTTTGGTGTTAAATATTTAATTTTGTTTTTAGCATATTTTGTTCTAGCGGCAACAGAAATACATCATCTGTGAAAATTTCAACTTTCTGCTATGACGGTTACTGAGATGCTGCCTGGTGATAGACAGACAGACCGACGGACAACTGAGTATTAAAATAAGATTCCGTTTTACTCTTCGGGCGGTGGCGTAACTATAAGTTGGCAGGGCTGACAAAATGCCACGGGCCCCTGAACCAAGGGGGCCCGGCCTAAGAGGCCGCAACCTCAGAAATAACCAATCATATTTTGGAAAAAAATCCAAATTTTACTATAATAATAAAAAAACATAGAATAATTTCGCGCTCGCTGCGCTGGCGCTTTGTACAACCAAAGATTACCATTACTCGAATCTCAGCTCAGCTTCAAATTTTCCCTTCACTGTATAAAACATTCAAAATTTTTCGCGCTCGCGCTTATTCTTACTTAATTGCAATGTTTTCTAATCCTTACCTATTATCACAAAATAATAGCACTCGCTGCGCTTACGCCGAAGTAAAACTAAAATTATTTCTATTGACTTAGTTTCATATTGCTAAATTTTGCAAATAATTCCAAAACTCCCATAAATTTTTATTTTTACAATACATGAAATATGTACGAGTAGCCATGGCCATCAAACTAGGTGTGAGAACTTTTTTGATGGATAGCCTTCCTAATAATTACATCATTATGAAATCAAAACTTGAATTCAAAAATCGTGTGTATTTTCGGCTTTAAAAATTTATACGATAAAAAATGATAAGATATTTAGCTAAAATACACATAACACTACGTATTAATAGTGTTCTAACTTAAGGCATCAGATGGTATAGTTAATTAGTTACGTCATTGACTTCGGTTATGGAACCCTAAAAAGGCCGGTATTTATAGTACAGTACAAACCGATGTCCCGTTTTGAGTCAAAAAAATAAATGGTCACGTTTTATGCTCCAGATGTGGTTTCATTTAATTCAGACAATTTTGAAGAAATTGGCTGAGCTGTTATTAACGTCAACAATAATGTAAACAATTCGAGCGAAATATTCGAATTTTGTACATGATGGACGGCGGTTTTGAAAAATAATTACATATTAATTGATCGAACTTACCAGAAGTAAGTGTGGGGGCCGGGTGGCTAGCTCTGGCGTCAGAGTTTTTTAGCTGCCTAAAGGCGGCTGACATGACTAAAACCACCGGAGCCTACAATTTAACGTATCATCTGAGCCACGGTAGCGCTCAGTTGTAAATGCCACCCGCGGACTGATCGTGCTGAACGTTGCTTGACTTTGATAATCGCTAACAAACACCAAGTCAAACTATGCTATGAGCACGTGAAATCCGAATATTCGTCTCTCTCTCTCGACATCTTAGTCGTATATTAATATGGAATGCGAAAAAATGCCAAGTCGATGCAGCAATAGGACGCAATGACGTTTACTGCTTGATGAATTGCCTATAGATTTCACTAAGACAAGTCGAAAGCAGTTTTGTCCAGCTTGAGCTTTGTAGTGTTTATCGGATCGGCAGTCTACCTTGTTGGTGAACATCTCTGCGTTTGCATAGGAACATAATTATTTTTTCCAAAAAATAGCATGACCGAGTGCACCTGTGTACAGAATCATAACATAGTATAAAACAAAGTCGCTTTCCGCTGTCTGTCCCCATGTATGCTTATATCTTTAAAATTGCGCAACGGATTTTGATGCAGTTTGTGTTAATTGATAGAGAAATTAAAGAGAAATTTTTATATGTATAATACACCTGTTCGAAGCCGGGGCGCATCGCTAGAACGCTAATATTATGCACGTATCGATGTAGCATTTTTCACATTATTGTTGATTTATTAAAAATGGCTCAGCCGATTTCGATAAAATTAAAATTAAACCGTGGTATAAAATAGCCGTGGTGGTCAAGAGGTAGTCACACCCGCCTTACAATCGTGAGGTCGTGGGTTCAAATCCCCGGTCCCGTACCAATGAGTTCTTTGGAATTTATGTACGGAATTTCACTCCACTGGCTTTTCGTTGAAGGAAAACATCGTGAGGCAACCTGCGTACGTCCGTAGAAGAAATTCGATGGCGTATGTGAATCCACCAACCCGCACTGGGCCAGCGCGGTGGATATGGCCCAATCACCCTTCGTGGGCAGGCCTACGTCCTGCAGTGGACTATTAAAAAGGCTGGAACAGAACAGAAAATTAAACCAATTTCAAAGTATATTCTTTCCAATAAAAAATAATTATTGAAATCGGACTACTATAAAAAAAGTTATGCGTGGTTATACAAAATATATTTATATATACGCGTCGAATTGTATACCTCCTCCGGTGGTTCGTCGGTCAAAAATGTATAGTATTCTCTAAATTATAAAATTTATTTACAACATAATTTATCATATCATGTACTTATTTAAGTTTTTTAAGCTAAAGGTAAGCGAACGATTGCTTAATTAATTTGATTTGGAATTAAGCTATACTGTACAATGCACGTATTGTATGAATATTTATGTATTAATGTTTTAACGCGCGGTTTTAAACTGTGCGTACGTGGTCGTCAGTTATGTATGGTACTTTATGAATGACTGTATCGATGACGCTGGCTCTCTTTAACAGCGCGAGTACGTAGTGCAAAGCAAGCCGGGTACAAAATGCTCGTGAACAAGCTCAGCCGGCACCCGGCCCGGCGCCGGATCGGGTAGAAACCGTCTAGTCAACTCTAGTCAGTCTGTCTAAGACAAGAGGCCTTAGTCACGGTAATAGTATCTAACAGTATTGTGACTCGGCCCTGTTTTTAAAATACTATACCTATCTACAGCGCCTCGTGGCCACGCGGAAAGTTTCACTCGCTAGGGCTACCCGCCTTCAGTATTTTTATTTTAATTAGTTTTAACATTGTTATGTACACTACATTGTGCAAATAAATAAATTATATCTACCTACTTTTATCCTACATGAGTTTATTTCTAGTCTATTCTAATAATATAAAATAACTTGATTAATCTTGATCATTTGGACCTTCAAGGGTATGTGGATGATCCAATTGCTTTCTATGTAGTAGCAGTGTAGGTAGTTGTAGCATATAAAGTAGTATTGTATCTTATTGTAGTTCATAAAAAAATGTAAATACATTATATTGCGTTTTTGAGGTTTTTATAGTTTCGTAGTATAACAAGAAACCATAAAAACACAAATCGCGCCTAGTAAAGGTTACAATCGGCTGATAAATAGCGCGACAGCAAATTTCCCCCCTTCCTGAGGGAAATACAAAAAATAACAAAACTTTTAACAATATTCTTATATTTACACCCGCCTTACAATCGTGAGGTCGTGGGTTCAAATTCCCGTACCAATTAGTTCTTTGGAATTTATGTTGGTTGCAAAAAATAATTATCTACTGCTCAGCTAGAAAAAACACCTGTGGCCGTGGCGATACCGTGGCTCGGATGACATATTAAATTATAGGTCCCGGTTGTTTTAACCATTCAGCCATGTCAGGCCTTCAGGCAGCCTACAAACTGACACCTTGGCTTACAACCCGGCCTATACGAACTTACTTATTATACAAGATAATAATCCTATCCTACTAATATTATAAACGCGAAAGTTTGTGATGAATGATGGATGGATCGATGGATGGATGGATGTATGGATGTATGGATGTTTGTTTCTCTTTCACGCAAAAACTACTGAACGGATTGAGATGAAACTTTGCAATAATATAGCTTATATATCAGAACAACACATGGGCTATAAATTATAATGATATTGCGTCAAAAATCAAAATTTCATGCGGGCGAAGCCGCGGGTAAAAACTAGTGTTTAATAAATTTTACTTTCAAATAAAATATAAGCATGAGTAAAGTTGGTATAAGCCGTGGTGGTCTAGTGGTAGTAACACCCGACCTGCAATCGTGAGGTCGTGGGTTCAAATCCCGATCCCGTGCCAATGGGTTTCTTTGAAATTTATGTACGAAATTTAACACCACTGGCTTTTCGGTGAAGGAAAACATCGTGAGGCAACCTGCATGCGTCCGAAGAAGAAATTCGATGGCGTATGTGAATCCACCAACCCGCACCATGCGCTGGCCCAGCGTGGTGGATATGGCCCAATCACCCTTCGTGGGTAGGCCTACGTCCTGCAGTGAACTATTAAAAAGGCTGGTACAGTACAAAGGTTACAAACCTACACGTTTGTTCATCGCTACGGCGCGCCGCGGCTGACTTGCATACCAAGAGCATACCCCACTCCGAGGCGCGTAGGTATGATTCACGTTCCCACCTTTTGTATGAAGACGGAATACTGTTAAATATCATTACCGTGCCTTAATCCTGCAGGTTTATGATCTTTAGATAGATATATTGTAATCTAGAGCTTGACTATGAAAAAGTTCATTAATTTAATTACCTAACTTCAATTGCTTTCGTAATGAGAAATCTATATTCAAAGTCAGTATTTGTACAAACAGGGTCTTGCAGAAATCGCGTCGCTCAGAATAAGATATTAGGGGACAGAATTCACGCGTTGACCCCTTTTAAAGGTTAATGTTAGCGTCTTACCCTGGCCCACCTGAATACTAATATGTTTATAGGGTACCTCCTGAAGTTTCTGGTTGGTCGTAATGAAGAGACACGATTAATTTTGCTGTGGGGAAAATTCGTCTAGCGTCGAAACTTTCTTAAGAATATTTACTTTTGCACAATAAGGTTGATTTCAGTAAGGTATATTTCTGTTTTTTTTTTTAAACGAAGTGAAAATATATGGGGTATTTTAAATAGTTTACATAAAACAACTTCAGCATTAAGCATTATACAATTAAGCAAGGATTAAGACTTTCATAATGTTTCTATCAGTAAAAGTAACTGTTAAATAACAAATCAATAACAAAAAATCACATTTCTTTTACAAAATTATTTTTTGTAAAACAGTAAATTCATGTACGTTAAGCCATAATTAAAATATTGACTACTGGTTGATACAATGTTCAGACTAAGGGTTGGCACAGACGGGCCACCAAGCGCAGCCACCGGTGACCAGCGACAAGCAGTTCACACGATTTTTCATACATTTCTTTAAAACGCGGCGCACACATGTGGCCTGTCGTAACGACTCGCTACAGTAGTGTCCACCATACATACCTATACAAGATCATAGGTAAAACCTTTTAAGGGCGGATCAAGTACTTTTGGAAAAATTCGTCAACGCGCTGCAAAATGTATGACGAAGCTAATTTTTTTTAGCGAATTTTCAAAATTCGTAGTATGAGTAGATGTACTAGACCCACACTTAAAAGATTTTGCGTTTGATACCTATGACCCTGTAGATGTGGCGGTAGCGCTCGGCCGCCACCACCGGTGGCTCTATGGTCGGTGGCCCGTCTACGCCGAGCCTAAAACGGTAGCTATGGTAGGTACTTTATTTAAATAAAAACTTATAACTTTACTATAATACTCCATATACAATCCTTTTAAACTAAGCAAAATATACAAATGCTATTCCCATCTCACAGAACGTTACTAACAAAGAGTCGTTCTCGGTCGACAATATCTATGCACCTATACAAAACCGTATTAAAGCTTCGATCGGATCGCTAAATGCGCTTCAGGGAAATATCCCAAAACTGTAGCTCCCTCACCGAGTCGCGGTAATGCGACAAGGGTCCGCGACCAGACGGCAGGTAATCTGATCATATCGGCGAAGCAGAAAATCTGTCTATAAAACTATAAGATTCCACGCGGAAGACCATTTTCCGGCGACTTTGAATATGTTTTTCAGTCTACTTACAAAAAGGTGTTGGTTTTAAAAATAAAATTTCTACTACCTTTGTGGTGAAAAGTTTAAAATAATTTCCTGTGCTAATTTACAGTATAAATAAATGAAATAAAAATAAAAAGCCTTATATTTCCGATTTCACAACACAATGACAATTAAAATTTCAAAATTATAAAAATAAAAATAAAGTGTCGTGTATATCAGGAACCCCTCTCAGGTGAAAGCCTCCTCCAAAGAATGCCATGTTTCTCTATTTTAAGCTATTTCGTGCCATTTTGAGCCAGCCATTTTTTTGATGTCGTCCTCCCATCGTGTGTAGGGTCTTCCTTTGTAGCGCTTACCTGGTGGTCCTTTCCAAGTTGTTACAGTTTTGGTCCATCTGCGATCTGCCAGGCGCGCTACATGACCGGCCCATTTCCATTTTAATTTTTGGGCGTGGGAAAGAGCATCTATTGGCGTGGGGAAGAGTCTTGGATCTTATTTTTGAATGTCTTATCCTTTGTATTTTTTTTGATATTTAACATGCTGCGCTCCATCCCACTTTGGCAAATGTTCAGTACTACACAGTAAGTTGGCAGATCATTTTTTTAAAATTCAAAAGCATTTTCTACCGTCCTGTATCTACATTTTAAAAAATAATTTGACTAGGTACGGGACATTTTTGTTATTTTAAGGCAATTGTGAGGCCAACTAGGCCATAAAAAAACAATAAGCTTTTATCTAGCTCTAAATATTATTCGATTTTGGTGTTTTTTTTTTCAAGTAATCAGCGCTTCAATAGCTAGGTTTATACATCTTAGTTTTTACAGTTTTTTAAATGACCTTAAAGTTATTATCAGGTATAAGTATTAGCCTCTAAAACGTCATATTTTTAAACATAACTTTTGCTAAAAAATGTTCAGAAACTAAAACTTTAAAAAAAAATAAGACGTAGGAGCGTGCAACATTTTTTACTGAAGCGATTGACACCAATAACATAACATTTTGTTAAAAAGGGTGAAAAGTGTTTTCTCCTGGATCGTTAAATTTATCAAAAAAGTACTGAAATTTTTTCGATGTTCTACAAATAACACGAAAACATTGGTCGATTCAGAATCCTCTTAAATATGCCAACATAATTTTTAGGGACTATATTTCCCATGAAAATGGCAAATATACAGGGTTATTTCTAATCAATTAGCATCCTTATAGGGGCTAATTCTGTACATCAAAACTAACAACTTTTGTTCTACAACTTTCGTCAAAACTCAAAATAAAATTTTGTTATTCCATAGAAAAATACAGTTCACTCGCGACAAAATGTATGGAACAGCTGATTGTTTTTCTGAGTTTTGACTAAAGTCGTAGAATAAGCCCCTAGAAAGATGCTAATTGATTAGAAATAACCCTGTATATCAATTTAGTTGCTCCTAAGTTGCTCCATTACAAACAATTTTTTTTAAGTCCTCACTCGTTTCCGAGACAACAAACTTCATTGAAGCTACATATTTGTATTTTTGTTGTAAAATATAGAATCATACGAAACTGCTATATTCTTGGTCTCGGCTTTTCACTAAGAGGTAAATATAAAGGGACCCACTGACCATCCCGCCAAATAGATGATATCCATTCGATGTTACGAGTTTGCGACTTCGTCATTAGAAATGGCGACTTTTCATTAGTTTAGCGAGTGCTTTAGCGTCAAAAATAGTTAAGCAACTTGTCTGATTACCTAAAAACTAAATCATCTGTGGATTTATCTCAATGTACATTGTATTTCAGGTTACCTATATCTTCAAACAATGTTTCTGTAAAAAAATAAGTCTAAATTTAAATACACTAAATTGGCAACATTAGCCACATTCATTTGGACGTCATCTATTGGGTGTTATGGTCAGTGGGCCCTATTAGAAATCAGATTTTCTATAAGGCAAAGATACAGAGCTAACCTCTGACAAAATCCATAAATCATATTTAGCCGAGAATGTGAGGCAGCTTTTCAATATAATCCAGCACTCGCGCATATCTCGAGCTCAGATAACGGAACCTGATCTAGAATAATCTCGAAGCTTGGTATCGTGTGCTAGAGCTGCCAAAGTAGATCTTATTCTCTTTACTGCTAAATATTATCAGCATTTTCTTAAAATAGGATATATGCACTATGCAGCAACTACGTGGCGTAGCATAAACTGACCTTTTGTGTTAGCAATTTCCTAATTAACCGCCAGGTGCTGGAATGCCCTTCCTCCGTTATTTTTTTCTGATAATTACAATCTAACTACGACTAGATCTTTTAAGGCCAGAGTGAAAAATATATGTTCTAGGCCTACATAGTACCTATGTACATACTCCATCTTCAGCAACTATATACAACATCACTTTCTATGAAGCGAGTTGGTAGCCTAATGGTATTATGTATACAAAAAAATAATCAGAACTAATCATTATATTTTGCATCGTGAGTGACCCTAAAATAACTTAATTGTTTAGTTAAATTCACAGTAGTTTCCATAATATTGGGGAATCACAACCTCAACTAGAGAAATATTTAT
Source organism: Hypomecis punctinalis (assembly GCA_949316475.1). Taxonomy (NCBI): domain Eukaryota; kingdom Metazoa; phylum Arthropoda; class Insecta; order Lepidoptera; family Geometridae; genus Hypomecis; species Hypomecis punctinalis. The sequence goes on from OX438807.1 coordinate 10,929,418, forward strand.
CTACCACAACAAAAATAAAAAAATTGTATAAATTGTCTAAAGTCTAAACATGTATTAAAAAAATGTAAAATTAAATTATGTATTAAACTGTTGGTTCAATGATTTTGACACGTTCAATAAAATTTTACTCTCTATATTCATTTTTTTTTTCATATATACCGTCCCTCTCCTGGGCAAAGGTCTTCACTATTTCCTTCCACGAGTCGCGATCCATCGCAATGTCTAGCCAAGCCCTCTCGAATGAGTCAAGATCGTCACGCCAGCGCTTCTTGGGCCTTGCCTGGCTGTGTCGTCCGTCAGTCACCCACTCCGTGACGAACCTGGCCCATCGATTGGGTTGCATCCGCGACAAATGTCCCGCCCAATCCCACTTTCATTTGGCGGCTTTTCGGCCGATTTTCTAAGTAAAACTTCAAGAGGCACAATTATTATATCTTCGTCTAAGAAGTTCAAGAAGTCACTTCAATAAATACCTACTATAGAATTGAATCAAGAAATTTCACTACAAGAGCAGCAAAATGATTCCCGGCAAGAATGAGAAATGAAGCGATCCAGCAAATCTAGTAATTATTTGCCCGCGCTCGGTCCCCGAGGCGTTTCCGGACTTGCGTAATAATAAGATCAGCAGATCAATAAAGCCAGTTATAACGTCTTCTTACTTATTACATCGGCTTCAATATTAAATATTACATTATCTTACTGTCAAAACAAAAATATTTAAGTAAGCAGAGTTGTTTAAAACTTTAGAAATTGTCGAGACAAAACTGCTATCAACTAAGGTTGTAAAAATAGCCTGTAATTCTCAGACTTACAGAGGGTTCGATAGCAAATATTGTGACGTGTGATTATCATAATATATAATTATCATGATAAATTAATAATTAATACATTCGTTTCGTACTAATGGCCAGACTTTTAAAATTTATTTTATGAATTATACACTTATACAGTTAATTTTTAAGTATTATAATTAAATCTTATATATATTGAGAGTTATGTCTGTAATTTTACACACAAATGCAAATATAAGTTACATTTAAGTTCACTCACCCCGACAATTGTCTATGGAATACCTTTTTAACAAATAACGGACAGACGTTTAACATAATATATTTATAATAATAATATGAGTTCCTTTTTTAAGTATTGATGCCTAAAATGTAACCAGAAATTTTATTATGACAAAGCTTTTATATACTAACTTAAAAGTTGAATCATAAATGACTTACAAAGAAAAATAATTACCCGTCCAAGGCCTACCTTTAATTATTTCCGAATAATTCTATCGGTACCGAAATGCCAGAGCCATTAAAGAACCTTTTACGTCTATTCAACTTGAACCAATTAGTAAAAGCTGAGGTAGTAGGGTTACCAAAAACTATCATAATTATATTTTAAAAGGATTAAAAAAAGCCGTAGTACTAACTAAAATCTCTAGTGTAAAACTTACCAAAGTAAGTAAGTTATTACCGTGAGAGTAAATATTATCTTTTAATTACAGTTATTTTTTTAAATCATTTAGCAACTTTATATTTTATTCGTAATGGCATAAAGAGGCCACTTCTCCTGGGATAGCAGTTGTTAACCACAGGGAAAAGTTTGTGCCATCGGCACAAAGAAGAAGAACTGGTATAGTACATTGTACACCGAGGGGAGAAAACGATCTATTTCTGTTCGAGAGTATGTTTAAGCCCGACACTCAGCGTAGGGCTTAAAGGAAACTCGAGAACAGAAATAGAACTTTTCCCGAGTGATACATAGTGCTTTATACTACGCCTACGACGAAAATAAAATACAGTATTTCTTTAATTAAAGTTTAGTAAGTAAGTTATTTATGACTTCTTGGGCTGCATTTTTTATTTCTGGTGGCGTCATCATTACAAAATCGTCATTTTCACTATCAGATGACACTTTGGAAAATTATTTGGAAATTTAAAAGCTAGGTACTGTTATATTATCAATTTAGTAAAAAACAAAATTTACCGCAAAGAAATAAATTGCCGCGCTTTTTTTTCGCATTGCAGCATAAGGTTGCCATCCTCATATCAATAAAAATAAAAAAATAAAAATCCGCCTCTTTTCTCTAATTATTTCTCTACAAAACCTTTTTGAGGTTTGACGTTTGTATTTTTTTATGTTCGCTGCTAAAAAACAAAAGAAAGCTAGCCGGCCAGTAATGGATTTTCATACAACATTCCTGCCCTGCTTCGGAGGGCAGTAATAAAAGTCCATATATTTTTTTCCGCCGCACATTTTTAAGGGAGAAATTAAGAACTTTGTAACCCGTTTATGAACGAGTAATAAGACACTTTCCGAGTGGGTGTGGTATAAATTTTATATTCTTATTGAATACATAATTATTGTTAAGCGCATATAACATTTTTCCGGCTCCAACTGTCATCCTTAGCTGCACGCGCAGGTTTGCGTGAATATGCGGCGATAGCCTTTGGGCTACCGAGGTCCCCCTGCTAGGTAACTTTTGAGGCACTAGCGATCGAGCAATAGCGGTATAACTATACGCCGGGCTGGGAAAGTGGTTGCAAGAGCCTTCAGCAGCCTTGTGGTTTGAATAACCTCATAAAAGTCTGGTGCAGGAGGCAACAGGAAAGCCTTGCATCAATTTTTCCCAAAAAAATCATTATGGATGTAAAGACAAATAAATCGCGATTGCCATTTTGCATCTGACCCTATCAAAAATAAAATCTACTGCATGATGACCACGACCGCTCTTTCAAGAGCAAAGAAATCGATAAGAAAAAATTATTGAACTAGTTTATTGGTAATAATTATAATAAGGTACTTATATCACTTTCATAAATCAATTATTTCATCTGTAAGACGTGCATTGTAAGATATTAAGTCCCTCTTCGGTAAATCTATCTTCTTCTATTTACATAAAAAATGAATCGTGGTTGTTAGTTTCGCCAAAACTCGAGAACGGCTGAACCAATTTGGCTAATTTTGATCTTCAAATATTTGTGGATGTTAAGAAAAAGTGTTATTGGTGGTAAAAATTATAAAAGTAGCGAGAAAAATAATAAAAACATTAATTTCATTTTCCCATACAAAATGTTCGTGCATTTTAAAGTTGTCATTGGCAGTTGACAGATGGTGAGACAAAGTTCTCCGGGTCAGTTAATTAACAATAAAACCAGATTACATCCAGCATGTTCTAGCTGTCTGCATCAGTTTGCCGGTTCTGCGCTGTATTTGGTGACCCCACTCCGAGAACTTTACGAGTCTTTACGACCCCATACGCCATCAACTCATACGTGGTTATGTGCCTAAGGACCTTCCTACTTACACCTTAGCTTGCTAATCTGTTGGCATAATGTTGTTTGGTTCGTTTAATTTCCACGCTAGTCGTCTAGTAGCCAGCGGTATATTCAGAGTTTTGTGCTTTTGCACAGGAACCTTTTAATTCTTTAGGATAAAAAGTAGCCCATGTCAGTTTTCGTCTTCAAAACTAGTTCATGCCAAAAAACAAGTCAATCTGATGCTTTTTTGCTGCATGAAAAAGGAACAAACCAATAAACCAACAAATACACTTTCAAACTTATAAGTAAGGAAGTAAGGATGAAGATTTGATCTTGTGGAGAAGCATGGACGTTTATATAGTTTGTTGGGCTTATTTAAGTCTCATCGTAATAATCTTTAATACCTTCTAAAGGATTAAATGTTTATCGAATAATAGAATAATATAAACATCTAGCACTGAGTCCCGCTAACAACCCAAGAATCCTCGTTAGCACTGGCCGGGCAGACGGACAATGCTGAAACGTCAGCTCGTCTATCCACAAAGCTGAACTGAAATAACTTTGTTAGTGTCGTTGTTGGAATGAATATTCTAAGAAATATAGCAGAGGTTTTAGTTTTAATGGAGGTCTTTGCGAAAGTTCTACTGAAAAATGTATCTTGCTATATCTGTATCATTTTCTTTTTTCTATTGTATGTCTATATTTTCGCGACTGTGGGAGTTTTTCTTTACATATTATAATTGTTCTATTTCAGTATTTCAATAGTTCAATGCTAAAGAAAGACGAACCCACGTAGGACGTCTGAGCCATGTCTGTAACGCTCACTTAGTGTAGGTTGGTGATCCGATATTGTACCTACAAGAAAAAGTCCAGAGCTACAATGGCAATTTGAAAACACGGCGTAGCTCATGAAGTGAAAAAGTGTGACCCTGTGAAACATGTTAAATTTTTTGTACTTGTTTACCTTTTAACTTCGTAAAAAAAATATGCAACTTCTCGATAGGCGTCGCAGCACTACACTGGGTAGCATCTTGGGTGGAAAGAGTGAGTGTAGTTTTCTGGGGAATGTAATTCAAGGAAACCTAACCTAATTACTGATCGTAATCTACTCGTATCAATTTTAAAGAGAATAGGTAATATTAAGAATTAAGATATCTTCTAGGTAAGCGTGCTACACCCTAGACTGCACATCTGCTTAACATCAGGCAGTGTGTAGTCAAACGCAAACCTATTCGAAATAAAAAAAAAAAAAAAAAAAAAAAAAAAAAATAGCTTCGGTTCAAAATGTTTGAAGTACGTTACAGTGATGTTAAATTGCAAGAAATCACCACATAAACTGGCAATATCAGAAGCTAAAATTTCAACTTCATAAATCACATTCCTCGTATAATATTCCAATTTCATAGACGGACTGCTCTCCAAGTTTATCTTTGGAGTGATGGAGAAGTAACAAACACGGGGAAAGTTTCACTCCCAATCCATCACTTGGGGAAATCGAGAGAAGACAATTGAAGTCTATACGATATTCAGCATCGGGGGTTCGTTCACACGCAATTTCAAGTTTGTTGAGATGAGAGGAAATGTTCAAGTGTTATTGAAATTTGACAATGTAGGCGTTTTGCTTTCATGTTTTCGAACTTACTTGACTTATGAAAGTCGTTGATTTTATTTTATTTTTATTTTAATTTTGAGATGCAACTGAAGTTGACGTTTCATCTAATGAAATTTTGGAACAATGATAACTACTTACATCTTCTTCTTAATATATATAAATCTCGTGTCACAATGTTTGTCCTCAATGGACTCCTAAACCACTTAACCGATTATAATAAAATTCGCACACCATGTGCAGTTCGATCCAACTTGAGAGATAGGATAGTTTAAATCTCAAATTATAGTCGCAATTTTAATTTATTTAGCCACAGCAACGCGTGGCCGGGCAGCTAGTATACTAAATATAATCATGAGGACAATTGAAGTCTATTCGGAATCGACTTGTGATTAGGTATGGATGTCGTTATTTATTTTAATTTTCGGATGAAATGAACGTTTACTTTGATGAAATTTAGACAATTATGGTATAAATATAAGGACTAGCTCGTAAGTCACTCTGCTGGATAACATTATTAAGATCTTGGTTACAGATTTTCATTTAGAAGATACTAAATAAACTGCCGAGTACGGAACCATTTTTTTTATTGGTTGTAAGAATTTAAAATCATGCTAAGATCTAGACGCCACCAAAGCGGAGCAAAAGCGGAGATGTGTGAAGTTTGGCGGATCGTTGCGTTGCAATCTGTAAGTCGACTGCATAAATACTATATTTTCTTAGCGAAAAACAAGACAAAAACTCTGCTTCGTTCATTGTGTTAAGATACAAAGTGCCGCTTCATTTGGTGGATTCTGAAATTGGTTCAACTGGTCAACTGGCTTCTTAAATCAATTATATTTTTCTATGAAACGGTTATTTGTATCTCCTCAGTGTTGCGCGATCGTTATTGCAAGGATCTGTGTTTTTTTTTGGCGAAAACACAACTCTGTACAAAAGAAACAAAAAAAATGTTACAAATTCCGACTTGCACCAGCCATGGAAAAGGTTCACCAATTTACCATGGGTAGTGTTAGACACGACAACGAACTAAGAAACTTTGTGTATGGCACTTTCAGGGAAATTATCTTCCCCAAAGGTGACGTAACTGGCGTATCAGGAAGTTTCATACAAACAGCCAACACTTCGCGGGAACGGTGCATAAGTTCAATGTAATGCAGTGAATGGAATCAATGTACCAATTAGTTATCGTACCTATATGAAAACTATAACTTTTTATACAATTTTATAGACATTTCGTTTTAGTTGTAACTCCCGTGTATGAATGAATTGACCGATTTCTTACTTCATTTATGTCTTAATATATTTTCTTATAATGGGACAAGTAGGTACTGCACTGTACCAGCCTTTTTAGTAGTCCACTGCAGGACGTAGGCCTACCCACGAAGGGTGTTTGGGCCATATCCACCACGCTGGCCCAGTGCAGGTTGGTGGATTCATATACGCCATCGAATTTCTTCTACGGACGTATACAAGTTGCCTCACGATGTTTTCCTTCACCGAAAAGCCAGTGGTGTGAAATTCCGTACTTATGTACGGAATTCCAAAGAACTTATTGGTACGGGACCGGGGATTCGAACCCACGACCTCACGATTGTAAGGCGGGTGTCACTACCTCTTGACCACCACGGCTTACAATAATGGGACAAGTGCCTTGATCTAATTTATCGGTTGGTTTTAATTATTGTAGCCATTTTAATAGAAAAAAGAAAACTATTTGTAAGCAATTAATAACAATGAGTTTTTAGACTAGGTAGATTAAGTTATAAACGGCTCTAACTGTTTTATACGATAACTAAGAAGTTTTTCTTTTACACAACTGCGAGAGACCATAGATATACGAGCGTACGAGTATATAATTTAAATTTCAACTCGATATCTTGATGCGTTCTCGAGTTAAAGAGTCTTGACATACGGACAGACGGACAACAAAGTGATCCTATAAGGATTCCGTTTTTTCCTTATGAGGTACGGAACCCTAAAATATACACATTACCCATTAGTGCTTCCTAATAGGGATATTTACTGGGTATGAAAATCATTATTATAATTAGTCCGTCAGTTAGATTATCAAAAAATATTGGACACGTATTTTTTCTTTTGTCAATCAAACAATTAGTGACAGAGATTAACGTTGTCAAAGTTTGAGAGTGGAGGCTCGTGACGGCACTAGCCGGGACATTTCATACCGGTTAATGACGTCACGCGGAACTTTAACAGGCTATAACTTCATCAATTTGTGTTAAATTGACAAAAGAAAAAATACGTGTCTAAAGGTTTTTGACAATCTATTTGACGGACTAAATATTTTTTTAGTTAACATCCCTATTCGCGGACACTCATCTTAAAACCATCCGTAAGCTAGTGTACCGACACTAAAACTATATCCTGCGGCTCCAAAGGCGTAAACAAGTTTAGTTCGACTCTAATTTAGACACTCAAAGGAGACGTATGAATAAAGTTCGTCTAATTAGAATATAACTTTACACCATTTGTTTTAATTTAGTTTTGGGCATGAATATCGCTAAACTTTGGCAAACATTATCATTATCTATGACTCTAATATACTAGTTGTTATGATTGGTTTTGTTCCCCTTCTGTGAAAACTGTTTTATTGAGTTGTTAACGAGTACAGTCACAGAGATGTAAGTAGAATTTATGATGACTGTGGTCGACCGAGATAGAAAAAGTCATGAAAAATAATCTCGATTCAGGGGCAGTCAAATCATCATGAAATCAAAAAACATGTTTCATAATTTTGATAGTTGTTGACCGAAACTGGTTGTAGAAGAGCCCCTACCTGGCTTGCGAGTTAGGTTTCTGTTAAATAAAATTATACCGCCAATATTAATACCATCATACTACGTCATAAATTTTAAATTTAATAATAAGTATTGTAGATTTAGTTCTATAGATATAGTATTTTATTTATATACGTCTCTCAGGCCAAGCCTGGTTTTTTGATGGGCATCAGTGGAGCAGAAGCCAACACTAATAGGCCCTTTTTAAACATCATTTAGCTATGTTGTAGGGGTGAACGTACAAGGAGCCTATTGTGAGTAATGAATTGAAAAAATAATGGGTTATTGTAATGAACTTCTGGGTGTTATACAAAACTGGATTATGGAATGAAGTACGGCACCCACCAAATAATGCCTCATTTCAAATATTCAGGCGGGTGGTGACTTGCCATCTACTAAATGGGCCCCTCACAATAGCTACCGTATATTGGCGCCGGAAGGGCAACATTGGTGTGGACGGCTTAGGGTGTCGAGAGGTGTGCTGCGCTTTCACTAGACGCTACTCGCGGCGTTATACCCTGTAACACTTCCACCCTGGAGCTTAGGTTCTTAGCTCTTGCGGTTTCCACTCCAAACCGGCCGGTTAAAGCAAAAGAGGAGTCAGGGGTCTCATTTAGCCCCAGGGAATGAGGGTTCGCGGTGTCGCCACTCACCGACGGCCCGCCACAAAGCCGCCCCTGCAATTTTGTATTTTATTTATTATTTAATTTACAAAAAACACTATATCAATAATATTATGACAGTGATCATAAAGATTTCTTATTTATTTACAGACGTTCTTCAGAAACTACGTTCACAGAAAACAATCGATATGAAAAAAAACTGGAAGTAAAAGTTACTTCCCATTTCACTAACAGAAATCTAAATAAGACAATATCGCCGGTAGAAATAAGTAGGTACTATTGATAGTACAAAGCGTAGGACACTGACACAAGTGTCTCTAAATAGAGGTGTACTTCCACAGATTCTGTTCTATATGGATATCGGAACAATTTGTTCAGTTTTATGCTAGACTTTTTACAATAATAGATTAATGTAATAATAATAAACAATTTAATAATAATGTTACAATAATTTCACCAGTCCTATTCAAAATGTTTAATCTAAAAAAATATAGTAAGAACAATAGTAGATTAGTAGCCAAGGTCTGTAAGGCAACAATTGCAGCCCGAGATATTTTCGCCTATAGTTACAGGGTGCAATTGGTGCTTACACCCGAGCTAAATATTCTGCTTTACATCTCGATTGTGAGGTAAGTAGAAAAAAAAGGTATTACAAGAATAAAGCATTTTATTGAAATTGAGAGGTTTATAGGACAAGATCAATTTAAACACTACGAAGTTCTTCACTTACGAAGTTACGAGTTCATTCACTCTACATAATGCTGACGTTAACGTTTCTTCGACCTTTAATAGTAGATTACTTACCGCCCTAGGGCTTTTCTAGCTACATTATTACCCTAGAGCGTTAATTAGTCACCTACAAGCCCCATTTGGAGGTAATAAGAACATACTTACCAAACATGAGATATGTAACTTTACAAGTGTTAGCCGTCAAGCCCTATCAGAGGCCTAAAAAGCACAAGTAAGTATCAATCAAAGTAAACTTAAACAAAAACTCCATAGTGAAGCTATATAAATTCACAACAAGCTGAAAATTGGTGGAATCGTTCAAAATATAATTGTAAATAAAATTTGAAAGTTCCCCATCTTTCCCCTGTATGGTTATTTTTTATTCAAGGTTCAAAGGTCAAAAAAAAATTGTTTTTCGCAATTTTCATAAAAACGGGAAGTTTCATCATAAAATAACTAAGTACAAAATTGTAGCACATAAAATTATCTGTAAAAAATGTCATAATACTTTTTTTCCTACGAGCCACCGTTTCTGAGATATAACGATTGAAATATTTGTAAAAGTTGTAATCGTCATAATATAGACAAGCTTCCGCAACGCCTATGACGTAGCGCGTTTTTAAACGTAGTCGTTTTTTTTTTAACGTAGTTTCCCCAGTAGGCCTATTCCACGGATCAGTTATGATCCTGTAGTTTATGTAGCTACGAATGTCTAAATTGTCCGGGCTGTCTAGCCCGACAGTAAGACAATTTTCAGACCAAGTCAAGATAATGATGTTGTAATGGGTATTTTTACGCTTGTTGTTTTTTCACAATGTGGGACGTACAATTTTCGCGAGGCGAGGTGATTAGATTTACGTTATTACAACACTACTTTTCATAGCGTTAGGGCCGAAGCTGAGTAATGTTAGTAAGCTAAATTTCAAAGCTAAGTAATTGTATATCTATAAAATTTCTTAGATGTTCTTGAAAGAAAATATTTGGACCTTTTTTATTGAATTAATTTCGTATGGATGATCCCTTTGTTAAACCAGTCAATCGTTTGTCGCAGTTTTATACGTAACATTCATCCCGAATCTAATAATAGAACGATTGAAAGGGTCACGTTTTTGTCACAGTGATACATGCTTTACGTCCCAATATATGTTTTATTGTAATCTTTGTGACATGATATAAAATAACCGGAAATTTCTGTGAAGGATATTTTGCTTTATGCGCTGGTGGCGGAATTTTTATGGGACATTTAGTGTGGGATTGCTTATATAAATGGTTTATGCCTGTTTAAGTTTTAATGATCAATTTCAGTTTTATAAAATGTAGAATATAATCGGTTAAACTTTAATTTAACAGTAAATTAGATTGTTGTAATGTGAACATAACACCAGCTTAAATAACATAAAAATGTAAACTTAATTAGCCTATCTAAACTAAAATAACTAAACAGATAGCTAAACTAAAATATCCTATGTAAACTAAAATACCCTATGTAAACTTAATTAAAAAAAATAGACACTGTTTAAACCTAAAAAAGGTTTAAACAGTCTCTAATCACAGGCAACGTGCCCAAAATGCTGGCCACATTGCCTTGCTGAATTGCGAGGCTGACTTTCTGCCCAAAATACAGGCCAGCATTCTGGTCACGTGTGCTTTCTTTTAATCTCCCCGACAAATCTTTGAATATCTCTAGACCACCCGGCCCCCACGGTCCAAGTGTCTCTACCCCAAATGGCACAAATAAATATCCTCTGTCGAGAGATGAATAAGCCGTTTAAGGGATTCTGCTGCAATTGCCGCACCGCTAGGCTGCCTTGATGTCTCTTGAAGATGTGACGGCGCCAAAGTATCGACACAAGTAGCATCCCACACCAAGGGCCGTCCCATCTTCCAGGGAATCAAGGTCATTCCATCGGGCCTTATTCCATCGTCTCGTAGCAGACCTGTTGGTTCCAGAGTAGCTGCTACGTTTACGCTACCAAAGGCCCGACGGATAATATCATTTAAAGCGCTATGGTGAGCGATACGGCCGGCACTCCTGCTGGCACAAACTGTAGTGAGCGAGGCTGTCTACATTTTCTCTACAGGCGCACCTGTGGAGAAAATAGTAAAACTTGGTCTGTCTGTGTGTTAGAGGAACTAAGTCACAACTCACGTCGTAAATAAAACCTCTCATTTTTAATTTTGACAATTATTTTTTCCAAAATAAATGGCATGTGCGACTTCAACCGTGTACAGAATTCGCGAATATTTCACACGGATTGATGTAGAATTTTTCACATTATTGTAGATTAATCAAAAATGGCTCAGCCGATTACAATAAAATTTAAATGAAACCATTTTTTTTATTTCTAATAGGTTTGCGTTTGACTACACACTGCCTGATGTTAAGCAGATGTGCGGTCTAGTGTAGCACGCTTACCTAGAAGATACCTATTTACTCGAGATTTGAAGACATCTACATTGTACTTTAACGGAAAGACAGACTCAGGCAAAGCGTTCCACATTCTTAATTTTAAAGTATACTCTTTCCAGTAAAACAAGAATTATTGAAATCGGACTACTATATAAAAATTTGTGCGTGGTTATACATAAAAAATATATATACGCGTTGAATTGTCCTCCGTTTCTTCGGTCAAAAAAATCAGTTACCTACACCAATTTTAATCTTGAAATGCTGCAATAAAGTTTAATCATTAAATTTTATGACCTCTTGTGTTAGTTGTGATCATTGCTGCTGAGCATAGGATTTAATTTCTTAAGCAACGTATTTTTAGAGAGTAGAGTGAAGCGCGACTAGTAAAGTCACATCTTTTAGAGCATATCCTTGCCGGATTTGGCTTGGCTGGTCTAAATATGTACCTTATGGTAAGCTTGGAACGAAAAACGCAAGCTGATATTGATGTTCTTTAAGCTTTATGTTTATTTGCCCATCTTCAGAAGAACTAAATACAATGATCATTAAAACGCGCAACAATATTGCTAAATCCATCTTGAACCATAATTTGAAGAAAAATTACGTCCATTATAAAATTGGTTCCAATCCCCCAAACGGCCATGTAAAAAATATAATGATTACCAACAAACAAGAGCCTTTGCTTCTAGCGTGATTTGTTAGAAAAAAAGGTAAAATCGAAGATTTTCGTACACAATCCCGGAAATTTCCATATCTAAATGGAAAACCGACCCCGAACAATCAATTTATCCTCCAATATCCTCAAGCGGTTTATACCACCTGTACAATAAATATTTATATCTTCTCCCCTCAATTTGTATCGAACAGACCAGTTATTTTCTCGAAACAAAAAACTTTTGAACAGCCATTAATATAATGACGAAAAAAAGCGATTCAGAACTTTTGTAAATGTTACGATTAATCATTTAAGAGGAAAAAACATCAAGCAAATAGCACTTTTACACATAAAAGTATAAGTATTAATCTTATTTCTGTTAAGTGTATGTAATCATTGGTTTATTAAACATAAAAAATATGTGACTCGATCTCAGACCACATAAAAAAAGACAAAAAATCGTAAACAGACATGTGAGGCCGGTTTTTGACCGACGTACCACCGGAGGAGGTACTCAATTCGACGCGTATATATTTTTTTTCTACTTATTTCATAGTAGTCTGATTTCAATCTTTTTTTAATTGCAAAGAGTATAATTTAAAATTGGTCCCATTTAAATTTTATTGAAATCGGCTAAGCCATTTTCGATAAATTAACAATAATGTGAAAAATGCTACATCGATCCGTGCGAAATATTCACGAATTCTGTACACGGGGGAAGTCGGTCATGCTATTTTTTGCAAAAATTATTAGGGTTCCGTACCTCAAAAGGAAAAAACGGAACCCTTATAGGATCAATTTGTTGTCCGTCTGTCTGTCTGTTCGTCTGACCGTATGTCAAGACTCTTTATCTCGGGAATGCGTAAAGATATAGAGTTGAAATTTAAACTGTATACGTATATCTATGGTCTCTTGCAGTTGTGTAAAAGAAAAACTTCTCAGTTGTCGTATAAAAAAATTAGAGCCGTTTATGTCGTAAAAAATCTCATATTTCGACACTCACAAAAATCAAAACCTACAGGGTACTTCCCGTTAACATAGAACTATGGAATTTGGCAAGAAGCATTGTCTCAGAGTCATATTGGAATGAATCTGAAAATTGTACATTTTTATTTAAATCACAAAAAATAGGGTTTCACATAATATGGGTTCAAAATTTAAAGTGCGTAAATCGTATCATCTAAGATATCATAATAATATAAAAGAGCTTCATTAGCACAATACATGCTAGAAGAGGTTTTTAATTACTTTAACAATGTGTAATTTTCGACGTATGACGAGGAAAGTGAAAAAAAAAATGGTCGATGATTATAGTATACGTAGAGCTTTTAACAACTTACTCACCAATTTTGTGAAATTTTCTGGATTTGTAGGAACCCTCGGTGTGCGAGCCTGACTCGCACTTGTCCGGTTTTTTATACATGTGATAAGTGCGTCAGAGTTGCACCGCATAGTTCCACTGACAAACCAAGGCGTAGTTTCGTTGTATGTATGTGTGTAATTGTGTCCGTAATGTAAGCCGTGGTGGTCTAGGGGTAATGACACCCGCCTTACAATCGCGAGGTCGTGGGTTCAAATCTCGGTCCCGTACCAATTAGTTCTTCGGAATTTATGTACGGAATTTCACACCACTGGCTTTTCGGTGAAGGAAAACATCGTGAGGCAACCTGCATATGTCCAAGGAAATTTTATGGCGTATGTGAATCCACCAACCCGCACTGGGCCAGCGTGGTGGATATGGCCCGATCACCCTTCATGGGTAGGCCTACATCCTGCAGTGGACTATTAAAAAGGCTGGTACTGTGTAATTGTGTCTGTCCACGGCGAGGCATGGTTTTGCCGGCTTCACCTGTTTGTTAACAATATTATATCTTTATTTTTTTATTTGGTCTGAAGATTCAATTAAAATCAAAATACCATTACGTAAATAAACTCGATGTAGGTAATCATTATATATCATAATCATCATAATCAGAGCGAGGTATTTAAGAGTAAATTCTTAACACAATTTATTGACCATTAGGTAATTCGTAGGTTTCAATAATGTTTCTATAGTGATAAAAAAGTAAAAGTAAATCAGCTTTCTTTTCCTCGCTCTACACCATTGATTTATTACTTGACTCTCACATTGTAAGTAAAAGATTTTCTAATAATAAATAAATTCTTTTCCGAGAAATTGCAACGTTCTCAATTGACAAACGCGGTAGAGAAAATGAAAAGCCTTTTCTGTTTCCCAACATTAGCCCCTAGTTTTCACACTTAAGGTCTCTAAAGGAAAGATTTATTATGTAGCCCACGCTACAGGTACACTTACTTGAAGAATAAAAATAAAACACACTTTAAGTGTACGGCAAAGATGTAATAAATAACCAATGTTAAATTGACTGCGAAGAGCTTATGGCCCAGAAACGAAACAAGGAGGGAAATTGGAAGCTATATTCACAGAGAAAATAGCTGTAAAAGCATCATTTGTATGCATTTAATACGTTGAGAGAACAAGAACATATTGTTCAAATTATTATCAGTTCATAGTGTTGATTGTGCAGTTTTCAAAAAAATAAAGTATGAAATGATTTTAATCGTCCTTCACACACTAGGTGCATAGAAACTTTATTTTTGTGTTCGCTGGATTTGAACTTGCATTTTACTGGGATTCCGGCCCTGCCAACGCGTCAATTTGTGAAATGTTTATCTCAAAAAGAAAGTTTCTATACACCTAGTGCGTGAAGCACGATAAAAATAATTATGTACTGTACTGTACTGTATCAGCCTTTTTAATAGTCCACTGCAGGACTTAGGCTTACCCACGAAGGGTGATTAGGCCATAAGTGGATTCGCATACACCATCGAATTTCTTCTACGGACGTATACAAAATCATTCATTCGTGAATATTTTTTAGCAAATGTGAAAAGAAAAATACTTGCATCTGGTAGGGATTGGCCAAAAAGAAAACTATCTCGGACACAAAACAAATTTGGTTTGTATTGGTTTAGATGTTTTAATGACATATCTTTTTTCTACATGTTACGCGATTCCTTCACTAATTACGAACATTTATTAAATTATTCTTTTTTTTCGGGAGATGATACTTCAGAAATAATCTCATTTAAATTTTATTGAAATCGACTGAGATGTTTTTGAAAAATCAACCATAATTAAAATGGTGTACATCGAATCGAGCGAGCTATTCGAATTTATCGATTTTTTATTTTATTAATGACAATACTACACTACATAGAAAGCAATTGGATCATCCACAGACCCTTAAAGGTCTAAAGATAATCCAAGTGCTCAAGCCTGCTGGCAGCATTTCCACGCTGAATGGCAATGCTTATACGTTGAGCCAAATAAACACCAGCATTTTGGTCACGCGTCGCGTCCACCAGACGCTCAGAAAGACTTTTGAAAACGAGATGAGCTCCCGGCCCCCATGGACCCAAAGTCTCAACTCCAAATGGCTCAAATATGTAACCACTACCGAAGTTAGCATATTTGCGCCGCTTGTGCTGCTCAGCCGAATTGGCCGCCGCTCCAGCCCTACTCTGAGTCTCAGGAAGATGAAAATTTTGATTCGAATTTTGTACACGATTGAAGTCGGCTGTACCAATTTTGGAGAAAAATAATGTAACGCTTCGCCTAGGCTTAGTAATGCTTATGACTCTTCTCTACCGTAATCTATAGCTGTACCTACCAACTTTAGGTGCTATAAAAGTGGAGTAAATAACAAAAATTGGAGATGAAAACTTTTGTTTCCGGAAATATTTTTCCTTTTTGTAACTCGAAAATGTAACAGGTAAGAATGTTTTTCTGACTGTAATCAAATGTTTTACTGTTAAGCCTTTTTTGCGTTGAATGTTTTTCACTGATAAAAACAAAGCGAAGAAAAGTTTTAAACTTGATGTAAATAATATCTAATAAGTACTTGTAGTTATTTCCGTCAATATCTGTGCCTATATAACTGTACTGTTTTGGGTAGGGTTTTATACAATCTACTACTGAGCATAGGCCTACCTGAGAACGGCGATTGGTTCATATCCATCACGTTGGTCCAGTGCTGGTTGGTGAATTCATACTCGCTATTGAATTTCGGCTACGTATGCAATTTGCCTCAAGATGTTTTCTTTTACAGTAAAATCTGTGGTGTGAAAATCTTTACTGATATTTTAAATCCCAAAAATCTGTTAGATAGCTTCTTATTTTTTCACGTTACAATAGAACAAAAGATTGACATTACTTTTAGCATACATAAAAATTCGGAGAGTGACAAAGGCTACTTTTTATCACATATAAATAAAAGGTTCCTGTTTTTAGGTTGGTGTTAAAAAGTACAAAACTTTTAAAATCACACCGACGAAGCCGCGGGCAGAAGGTAGTCGGTACATAAAATATTTCAATGAACTCATTCGTACGGGAACAGGTCTTCATCCACACCTCAAACTTGTAAGGAGAGCGTTCTCTCCCTGCGTTACAGGAAAACCAAGGCTTCGTAATCTATTCTTCATAAATTATGTGATAAACAACTATTTATCATTCTATGACCTGATTTTGTTGTAAACCTGGTAACAAACAAGGTTTTGTTGTTTTTGTTGCAAGTAAATATCACAAATTTGAAGTACTTAATTTATGTAGAAATTTCTTCATGTAATATATCTCCGATGAAAATAAGAACCTGAATACAACAAAAGATTGTCTCAAGGAGGCAGATTCTGTAAGAGGAAAATAATGTGTTTCGCCTTCACTTGTCTACTATCGTTCCACGTGAAAAAAAGATGTGATACGTCTGATAAAGTACCTTGGTTAAATCTAGGCGTTTGTTGTCTGAAGCTCTCGGCAATGTTACGTCTCAAACAAAAATAAAAAAGATACGTTACTAATACTTGTTCTAGATTTTTTATTTAATGTTTTTGGTGGTTGCGTGTGATATAGTCATTTATTCATACAAGTCAATAAGTAAACATTACATTAGGGCACTATACACTAAAGCACAAAATAATAATAGAAGAACTTGACAATTACCAAATTAGTCACAAAATCTTAATACAATTCAGGTAATTTCAAAAAGTCATTTACGTCATAAAATAGTGGCTCTTGTAGCCAACATTTTAATTTATTGCTAAACAACCCAGCGGAAGGTGCATTCCAAACTTCTACGGGTATTCGGTTCATTATAGTGGGCCCACCAATATATACAGACTTCTCCGATTTCGCCAGCCTATGAGAAGGAGTCACCAGTTGGTTTTTCTTAGCATTGGTTCTAAAATTTAACCTAGAATAGGTACCTTTCCTCTTAAATAATTCTAAATGGTTGTGCGTGAAAAGGGCTATCTGATAGATTAGTTCGCACGGCACTGGCAGTACTCGCAGTTCCCTAAAGAGCTCCACAAAAGACACGTCCTCCGAAACCCCGAACATGGCTCGCACGGCCCGTTTTTGCATAGAGAAAGCTCTCTTGTACTCAGCGGCGAGGCCCCACAAATCCCACAATTCTAATCCGTACGTAATATTACTATGATTGTGATTATGGATATCAGTTTCTTTTTACTGGAACATAATAATACACGTACTGGTTTATCCAGAACTGGTGCACTATGCCGAGATAGGGTGATCCAGACCATCATTATGAGCAACTTTTACTATGGGTTTCATATATTTTGTTGACTCTTACCGAGTTGAAATTTTGTATGGAACAGCTGATTTTGTTTTTCTGGGTTTTTGGGAGGACCCCATAGTAAAAATTGTTCATAATGATGGTCAGTCACCTCTTTTGGGCTTAGCACAGGTCAAACAGATAGCCCTGTAATATGCTGCAATAAAAATCATACAGGTTTGAATGTGCATAGTGTTTGTATACATTTCTATAGAGGTAGAAGAAGAAGTAAGTTAGTATTGTTAAAAATTTAAAGTTAAAAAAATAAGTTCAACACAGTACCAATGAGTTCTTTCGTAAACGTTAGGTATTCCTTTCCTAGCACACATTCTTTCAAGATAACAAAATATATATATTTATTGTTTTTTGTAATTTTACATACATAATTTCACTTCTTTTTTTACTTATCAACGTAATACGAGTATATCGTTTTTGATAAATTAGTACGACTTTATAAGAAAAAGTAAGAAAAAAAAGAAGAGAGATGTATGTGTACCCACAACACGGGCCTCAAGCCTAGTGTGGGACCAAAGGATATTTAGTTTGTGAATCTTGAATCTAATTATCTTGCCGAATTTCAACTGTCATTCATGTAAAACTCTAATTAGGTATTTCAATTTTAGTAAATAAATAAAATTACTTTAACTTTGACTTTATCACTGTCGTTTTGGTATAGATATTGGAGACTAGTTTTTACCCGCGGCTTCACCCGCATGATATTTTGATTTCTGACGCAATATCATTATAATTTGTAGCCTATGTGTTATTCTGATATATAAGCTATATTATTGCAAAGTTTCATCTCAATCCGTTCAGTAGTTTTTGCGTCAAAGAGTAACAAACATCCATCCATCCTTCCTCACAAACTTTCGCGTTTATAATATTAGTAGGATAATATTTATGGCATTTCTGGATCCAGTAGTCTGTTGCAGCGTGATGGAGATTATTTAATCGGTCTTTGAAAGCCAGCCAACGTCTAGCAAGTAGACTGTTACAGGCCAAATCCCAAACAAGTTTTTCACTCTACTGTATGGCAGTTATGTAACAAATCAGCACAAGAGACGTACACAAGGGTACAGAAGGGTCTACTAAAAATATACCTGAGTATACACTGCTACATTAGCTTTCACAATTCCGCATACAATATGAACGACCCCTAGGTACTGCGTCAAACATGAATACCAACTCAACACTCATGTTTACACTGATAAAGCTAGATAACCTTTTACGAGGTAGAGATACACCGCAAATGATATCAGGTAGAGGAATTTAGGGAAAGCTACTCGGCTATTAATCCTCTGGGACTAGGTAGTTAGAGATGACCCACTTTATCCTAAGTAGGCGGCGAGCTAGTGATTCATATGTTTAAGGTATTATTATAATTTTCATAATACTAATATCTAAATTATAATTTTAGTAACGTCAAATACTTTCTATATTACGAATATTTATAACTCATTTTGAAAAATAATGAGGTGGACTTTCTTTTTGTGATAAACATTTAAAAAATTGACGCGTTCCCAGGATTTGAACCTGCATCTCTCTGGTATTCCGATCCAGATACTTTGTCCAAGTTAAGCTAAAACGCTATCTGCGAAAACGTCGAATCATTGAAAGTGGTTTATCATTTTTACCAACTTTACTACATTGTTGGAAGCGCCATCTTGTGAAAACTGCTTAAACCAGTTAGTCACTTGATGTGAAATTATTAGAACTTCTTACCATTAACGAGAAAATGGCGCATTGCTTATTTAATCAATGAAATGATTTTTATCGACAAAATCCTTTTGTTCAAATCCTGCGAACGCGTCAATTTTTGAAATGTTTATCACAAAAAGAAAGTTTCTATACACCTAGTGTGTGAAGCACGATAAAAATCATTTCATTGAGGTAGACTTTTTCTATGGATTAATGGACAAGAATAATTCTATGGACATCTTTTGCAATTTCAGGATTGTTTTCTATCTAAAATCTAGTCACCGTGAAAAGTAGTACCTAATGATAGCTGATGTCTGCTAACTGTAGTTAGCTATTTTGTTCGCGATTTTGGAGTTAGTTTCATAAGTGACCACAATGACGACAAAAGCTACAGTACAGTATATAGTATATTCCTTTACAGTATATTCTAAGGAATATACTGTATAAATTAAAAAAGCTAGTAATAGCTAATACTAGCTTTTTTGATAGGCCAATGCAAGACGTAGGCCTACCCATGACGGGTGATTGGGCCATATCCACCACCCTAGCCCATTGCGGGTTGATGGATTCACATACGCCATCGATATTTCTTCTAAGAACGTATACAGGTTGCCTCGCGATGTTTTCCTTCATCAAAAAGCCAGTGGTGTGAAATTCCGTGTAATTAGCTATTTTGTTAGTTATAAATTCCAAAGAACTCATTGGCACTAGACCGGGATTTGAACTCACGATTGTAAGGCGAGTGTACCTACCACCAGACCACCACGGCTTGCCTAGAATATATCCTTCTTCTAAAAAACATATATTCGTTGTTTTGTAAGCTTTTTCAAACAAATCGGTAAGGTCTTCAATATTATTCATGAGTTGATAGTTTTATGAATCCTTATAAATGTTATAAAAATCATACCACAGCTAACTGCCTATTATTTCTTGGGGCCGCAACTCCCCAGTCGATTAAAGTAGCGATGAAATTGAGGAAGGGAATTAGATTTTGTTATAGTCTGGCTCGTAAACCTGGCATAAACGTTCGGTGAGAAACAACGAGATTATTCTCCGTGATCCACGGAAAAATACCAACATAGTAGGTACTTTATCGTCCTGTGTAGCAAATTGGAAGATCAAGCTTTAATACTATCGTCATTATCATTCCAGCCATTGGACTTTTACTGATAGACTTTAACATTCTTATTTATAAATCTGCATCAAGGCCAGTTGGAAAGGGTTTACATCCAGCATTATCCATCATTAAACTGCATCGGTGGTTAGTGACCCTAACTTCTGGATTAAAGAGGCGTGGGTGCGATCCCCACCCGGGGCAAATATTTATGTGATGAACATAAGTGTTTGCTCTGTGTCTGGGTGTTATTTAGTTACTATCTATATTAAGTATGTATTTAAAAATAAGTATATTTAGTAAATAAGCCGTGGTGGTCTAGTGATAATGACACCCGCCTTACAATCGTGAGGTCGTGGGTTCAAATCCCGGTCCCGCACCAATGAATTCCTTGGAATTTATGTACGGAATTTCACACCACGGGCTTTTCGGTGAAGGAAAACATCGTGAGGCAACCTGTATGCGTCCGTAGAAGAAATTCGGTGGCGTATGTGAATCCACCAACCCGCACTGGGCCAGCGTGGTGGATATGACCCAATCACTCTTCGTGGGTAGGCCTACGTCCTGCAGTGGACTATTAAAAAGGCTGGTACAGTACAGTATATCAGTCTCTGGCAGCCATATTACAAGCTTTGCTTAGTTTGGGGTCAGAGGCCGTTTGTAAGATACGAGTAAGTATCCCGAAATATTTATTTATTTATCATAAGGTAATATTATGTATTTTACACACATTACTTAATAATGTGTTATGATTCATATTTTATTTATCTGCTTCTCTTTGATAGTTTTGTCCTACAGAGGAAATTCTCTTTTAGACCGCTCATCTGCTTAACATCAGGCAGTGTGTAGTCAAACGCAATCCTACTCGAAATAAAAAAAAAATTAAAGTTGGAGAATCAAAATTTCAATATTTTTTATCAATTTTTGTCATGTAAAGCCAATGTGCAACATTACAACAAAAATTGTGTATCTGAAACATCAAGTAGATGTTTCCAGAAACAATGTTTCGGAAACTCTGCCATCCACACAGTCGGTTGCTAAGCACGTAGTGTCTACAGAAACAAAATAATTGTCTCTGACTCATTATGATTAGTTCCAGAGACACGTAGATTTTGTTTCTGAAATAGAGTTTATAAAAACAATGTTGCTCAATGAATACATGGCTTTAAAATGAAATGAAATTAAGGATGAAAGGCTGACCCGTCAGCGCCGTAAAAGCCGCACTCGCCAGAAACGTCACACATTTACAGTATGTATTAGATATGCCTACCTACATGCCGATTGTGAGGCGTTGACACGACATTGCACGATGTTTTTTGCCCGACGAACCACCGGAGGAGGTATACAATTCGACGCGTATATACGAGTATATATATAATTATATATATTTATTTTATGTGTAACCACGCAAAACTTTTTTCATACTGTTCCGATTTCAGTAATTTTCGAAATTGGTCCCATTTAAATTTTATCGAAATCGGCTGAGCCATTTTTGATAAATCAACAATAATGTGAAAAATGATCCATCCATCCGTGCGAAATATTTGCGAATTCTGTACACGGGTGGAGTCGGTCATGCTAATTTTTGCAAAAAATAATCTTGTTACGTTTATACATTAGGATTGAAGATTGCGGGGCGATCAACTCGGCTCCTGTAGCGTGGATAGATGAGCGTTAATCACAATAGTAATCAATTTTTTAAGTTATTAATTAGTTAGTGTACGGTAAAAATTTTTATCCATTTCGTGAATCAGAATTAATCACAAATTATAATGATCAATTTATGTTAACTTTTCATTATTATTAACGGATAGGTAATTCGTATTGTTAAAGCCAAAAACTATTTTTCAGTCCATTGATTGCATCTGATTTAATTGTAAATATTCATTAATTAGTTACTCATCTGTGTTAATGAACTATTGAAATTATGAATAATTTGATTACTTGTTATTATTATTGTAAGGAGACAAAAAACCGTATTTAAAAAAAAAAAATAATCCACAATTATTGAATTAATTTGTCATATAAATTAGCTAGTCAATGTTAATTAAGTACCTAATGTATTTTATTTATTGTATACGTATGGAACTAAATAAAGCTTTATTATTATTAGTGTACGGTAATTAATCTACCAAAAATATTTACATTTGTGTTCCGATCGTTAGCCAAAGCTGTAAGATCAATAGCTCTAATGTTTCTAGAGATATTCAAATATTTATCTATTGTATTACATATTATATTTACCTACTTAGTTAAATTAATTAGGTGTATCGCGTTTCCGCGATTGATAGACAGGGCTTCATTATTGAAGCAGATTATTATCTATCTTGCTTGCAGGTATGTCAAACCTTACTCTCCTTATTAATGTAGTATGCCAGGAAATCAGATGTACTTAGAAGGTATAACTACTTATTCTTATTATCTTCGTCATGGAGTTGTAATGATTGTGGTGTTGGACAAATCTTTCAATATTCTGTACTATTTTTAGTGTTATTGAATTATGCATCCATGTTTGGGTATGGTCAATACTAATGAAAAATTCCAAGAGCTTGGAGTGTACACAAACAAATATAATATTTCGATGGTAAAACAGTTCTTTATTTTATAGGAAGAAAAGGGACGGTCCCTGGGTGGACGATATGAAACTAATAACATTGATATTTCCCGCATTTACTATTACAATTTTATTGGAACCTCTGCCCCTGTAAGTCGTAAAGCTATAAAGTCGTCTTTGACCAAAAGTTTTTGCGGAGTGCTTAAGTAGACCGCCTTATATCAAAAATTTACTGACTTTACTGTCTTTTTACGGATATTTTTGAGAGCGCTTAAATAAAGTAGCCTGCCGATTGTGGTCAAGGTTTTTTAGTCTCAGTAGAAGCACGTTTATGTATTGTCGTCGAGTTTAGCAACGTTAGGTAATTCAATTACTGTTGCTAATGCTGAGTACAAGTCTCTCTAAATACGATACAGTTTTGTCTAAGTATTTTTAAGAGATGTTATCATACGTAGATGAATTTGTTTATGGCCTTTTAATAGTCCTCTGTTTAACTTATAAATC
Source organism: Hypomecis punctinalis (assembly GCA_949316475.1). Classification (NCBI taxonomy): domain Eukaryota; kingdom Metazoa; phylum Arthropoda; class Insecta; order Lepidoptera; family Geometridae; genus Hypomecis; species Hypomecis punctinalis. Next base: position 10,953,020 of record OX438807.1, read on the forward strand.
TATACACGAAAGATAATTATTAGAGCCATAAGATCAATTTTGCTTCTACAAGGTGGGTGTAAATTCATAAATGATATAAATTAATTAATACACTTCGGCGTCCATTATATCAAAATAATACTATGGGATAATTCTTTCGGGTGCCCAAAATACAGGCTTAGCCTAGTTTGGGGCCCACTGATAACCATTTCAATTTGTGAATAAATAATACATACTTATAGTGATTTTATTATAATTTTAATTTTAATTAATACTTAATATTATTTTCTTTTTTTGCATGCAATGTACATTGATAAATTGATTGTTGTTTTGTAAGTCTGTCTTGGAAATAAATTATTTATTATTAAATGATTTATTTACAAGCGCTATCAATTTAATGACAGACTTTCAAAAGCTAGTTACCTTTTCAGGATATTTTCTTTTACCATAAAGGTAGTGGTGGTGTGTACGAGTTAATCAATATCTTAAATCATTGATTTATAAATTTCAATATCAAAATTTATCTCCACCCAACTACATAATATAATACTAAATTAAGCTCGCAAATTTTGCAGCACAATCTCAAGCTCCCTGAAATTTCCCGTTGACACAGTAACATCACATCGTATTAAAATTTCATGATTTGAAATTGCAGGGAAATTGTTAATACACATTTAAGACTCAATGTAAACAAAACGTTCTTTCAGCGTAATAAGGAAAAAATTAATTCAAAATCTGGGTCATTCCAAAAACGCTGTTCCACGGTCTTTTGTTCAGTATTGTATGATAAGAGTCTTTGTTTTAGAGAAATTACACGAATTCATCCTTGGGTACGTTTTCTGCTAGGTATATTATTATGCTTGCGACAGTCTCTTTGTGCTGGGTGAAAGTACTATGATAGAATAATTTTACGGTCTTGCGTAATGTTTTATGAAATTTTCTCGATTGCTCTTCTATTGTAATTGTTTAAATACCTAGTTATTTCTGGTAGTTACATTATTCGAATGATAAATAACATTTATAATCTATTTTATTTATGTGACGGAGTGAGACAGCATAGCTGGTTTTAGTTGAAAGCAATAGTGATGATTTTAAAGTGGGTATCACCCGAATGGGGTCACACGTGGCAACACTGCATGCTTGTGTCGGAATGAAATGACTTTGACAGGTGACCGAGAAACGTCATGCCATTCCGAGCGCAAGGCGGATTGCACCTGTGCAAATCCATTGACTATGAAATCTGTTTTCATCCTCGATAATTCTTGTTAAACTGATTACCAAGTGATACTAGGTCAATAAAACCACCCGTTGCAGTAGTACAGAGTGTTTATTTTGGTGAGATGGACAACTGGAGACCGCCGGCGAGCTGTACCAATGAATGACCCACAAATAACGATGGCGGGTGATTGAGACGCTCACTCTCAGACCCCGACAAATGTAATGTCAAAATAGGCACAATGTCATTTGTTAATTTTCAAATTTTGCGATTTGAACACATCATTTTCAATTCGAGAATGTTTAAATCGAAATATTTATTCCCCTAAAATAGAGTTATACCTAAGTACAATGTGTTATAACTGAAATCGCTCCTTTATTTGCCATTTAGGTATATAATTATTGCAATAAACTTTTAAGATGAATTGATGATGGCGATATTTCACTATAAAGACGCTTCGTCCGAGCTACATCTGTTTTCATAGTCATATGCCTACCCACAGAGGAAGATTCACACTGGCCTTTTGCGGATTACACATACGTAGCTTAGATAGTTAAATAGCTAGCAATTCCATTTCTATTTTAGCCGCCTAGTCCTATAGTTAACGTCGTAATAGCTCTGCCATAAAACGTGTGCACTGCACAGTTTCACACATCGATTATTCAGAAAGCACAAACAACTTCTGTTTAATTAAACGCATATCCGAAGGCAATTACCGAGTAAATATAACGTGCTGATTAGAGATGCATGGGTTATCCGGCAAAATAATTGGATTCACTACTGTACCACCACTTCGCGGTATGGCATCGACCTGGCATTTTTCTTACATTCCATATTGATGCGTTATGGTTACCTTTCCTTTATCTCACCCCAGGAGACGCTGGGTGGTTTTGTTGGAATCCTACCAAATGGCGGTGTACTAACTAAAACCCTGCGGTGTTTAGTCTCTGCCCATGCTAGTGGATATTGTAACGCTCGTAGCGTACCTAGTTTGACTCGGGGTTTGTCAGAGATCAACGAAATTAAGCAACGTTCCACACGGTCAGTATTTGGATGGGTGAGCGGGTGGCATTTTCCAACTGAGCGCTACCGTGGATCGGATGATACGTTAAATTGTAAGTACAGGTTTTATTTGACTGCCTCGGTGGCTCAGTGGTTAGTGACCGTAACTTCTGGATCAAAGAGGCGTGGGTTCGACCCACGGCAAATATTTATGTGATAAACATAAGTGTTTGCTCTGTGTCTGGGTGTTATGTAGTTACTATCTATATAAGTATGTTGGCCGTGGGGTGCCGGCAGTGTAGAATAGCACCCCCCTCTAGTACCAGGTGTCGTAAGAGCCGACTGAGGCACAGCGGAACTAGCCCGGGGTTACGGTAGCGGCCCCGGTAACGGCGGAGAAGAGGGTGCTAAGAATCGCTGGCAGACGCCCGGCTACCACTCCCGCAAACGACGACTGGCCCTGGTAACACACAACGTGCGCACAATGAGAACTGACGAGAGGATTGCTGAGCTGGAAGAAGAGTTGAGTAGGTTGCGTTGGGATATTGTGGGGTTGTCTGAAGTCCGTAGAGAGAGGGAGGACAAGATAACTCTTAAAACCGGCAACCTGCTCTACTATCGTGAAGGTGACCAGCGGTCCCAAGGTGGTGTCGGTTTTCTCGTTCACAAGTTCCTCGCTGACAACGTTATCACCATCGAAAGTGTGTCGAGCAGGGTTGTATATCTAATACTCAGAATATCCAAGAGGTATTCGCTGAAGGTCATTCAGGTATACGCACCGACCTCGTCACACCCAGATGATGAAGTGGAGACTATGTATGAAGATGTAAGTCAGGCCATACATACGTCTAAGACCCACTTTACTGTTGTTGTCAACGCAAAATTGGGCAAAAGAAGCGATGATGAGCTGACGGCAATTTGGACATGGACAACAGAACCCCAGGGGCCAGAGGCTGGCTGACTTTCTGGAGAGAGAGGAACTCTTCATGATGAACTCTTTCTTCCAGAAGCCGCTTCACAGGAAGTGTACCTGGTTGAGCCCCGATGGTTCCAACCAGTCTTTTTGGAGATACATAGGGGAGGACTATGTCCAGCAATGGACGTCCTTTGGCTGATGGATGTATGGACGTAAAATTCTTCTGTAAACTGACATTACACTTTACAAGCAGTCATCTTTTTTGCATACTGAATTTCAGTAAATCCGGCCAAAAGGACTGAAAATAATATCCGGATATCTGACAAGCCTATCAGATATTACGTATCGCTGTTGAAATTAATGCTTGTTTGCTAATGAAATTGATGTGCCGTGTTTACATAGTAAATTTTACCTATACACGTCTGATCAGATTTTGCGAAAATATTGAGATATTACGCCCCGTTTATTGGTTGTCTTTTTACGATTTTTTTAATTTAGAAATAATTTTTCAGTCACACAAATTTAAGCGATCTAGTCATATCTGCTGCCTAGTCAAATAGAGATGTAGTCGTAAAGCTCCTAACCCATTTTTTCGTCGGTTTTTGTATATTAGTTATGTACTTAATCGCACTTTCGTTGTAACTGGGTACTCTGGGTAGCCATTATTTTTATAGTGTGAAGAATATCTTTAAGTAAGTACCTAATTAAGTATTTTAAGTCGAGTAGAAATCTAAATATCTAATATCAAAATCAGTACTGCAATATAAGGATTTCAGTAGTAATAAATAGCCAGGATTCTCATTATTTTCATATTATTATTTAAAATAAACCAGTTTAGTATCTTATGAGTTGAGGCTCGAGGTGTAGCTATTAAGATTTTAAACCATAAAAAATCTAATTAATGTATAATCCATACGCATTTTTTGTTGCACGTATACTCGCGTCGGTCTCACGGACCTATTGGCGTCAAATACACCCACAGACAGTTCTTGCACAGGTTTTTTCAGCGTACTGAAGTCAATGTCAATATCAACGAATGTGACAGCTAGCAAAAATCTCAAAGTCGGTGCATTGTTTGAATATAAAATAAATGCGAAATAATATTTCGTCGGTCTCACGGACCAACGCGCGGGTATAGGAAGGTTAATGCTCTATTACAGTCTTAACTAGCAAACTTTTTTTGTATTTCTGAAGGGGTTATGTATTAATGCTATGCAGGACACTGCCAAATTTAATACTATCAGGATGGATGGAGTATGTTTCTGATAGAGTACATAAATTATGTTTTTAACTGAATCAAAGTCCCGAAAGAACTATACGGTGATGGATAACCATCTGATGATATTCAGAAATTTGCAGCCACAGGGATGTGATTGTCATAGAACAAAGAAAAGCACACAGCACAAGGTCACAGCAAAAAGGGTACAGACATCGTAAAGTGTACACAGAAAGCGCTTGTCGTTTGGATTTTATTGAGAGTGCGCAAAGAAAACATACAATTTCTGGTTTCTGGTCTAGTTGTATTGAAAATTTAGCGTCGTGTGCTTGCAAGACGTCGACAAATCCAAGTCGGATCCGATAACGAATTGGATACGGTTGCATTACCGCTCAGGGACTACAACAGTGTTGTACCAGTGCTAAGGGTATCGATAAAATGACAGCGTTCACGAAAAATAAAAATAAAGAACTACCTAGTTAACTTTCGAGAGCGTTTATTAATCTTTTTAAAAATTACAATTTAATTAATTCTAACTTATATTTAATGTACCGATGTTAGGCACGTCTTAACCCTAGTGAAGCTGATATTAAACTTGTTTAAACCTACACCTTAAGTTCTAATGAAATCTCGGGCTTATCTATGCTGACACTGCGTCTGGGCTGCGGAATGCAGTGGCGTGATATCGCGTGGGTGGTCGCAGTATAAACATAGAGGCTAGTTCGGGGAACGTAACGACCTACCTACAAGGTATTTGACTTTTGTTATTAATTTATTTATTATTGTTTATGATTAAGAATTTTTAAATTAAATAGTTTCTATTTTTTCATTTTGTAAACTGACTTACCTTGTATGACTGACATGTTATAAATGAACAATAAATGATCTGAATCTGAGGTAAAAAACAAAAACAAGCTGGTTTGTACATTATGTCAAAAACAAATGAACTTTTTGTATGAATCATGGATTTATCATATAAACAGGATTGAGTACTGGCAAAGAAAAACGTGCCGACAAGGATACCACATCAGATGATTGTGTCTCTTTTCCAAGTAGGATGACCAAAACATCTCGGTCATCTTGGGATATAATTTTTCTTTGGAATGTTACTGCACGCAGGAATCACAGTTATCTTACCCCTAACTCGTCGTCCTTCGTCATCGTCGTCGCTTTAGCAATAAGACGCCTACTGCTGGGCATAGGCCTTCCTTGAAGATCTCTATAAAATCTATAATTAATATATACGGAGATAATTCAGTTTCAAGTTTGACAGCTGTTATCGGATATGTAGATCTCGATGAGTTCCTTCACTTTTGTGACGACAGTAATGGTCTGGAATCCATATTTACGGTGTTGAACAACGTTTAAATTACATAGATGCAATCTTGACACATATCACGCAACCCGTGTCAGTACTTAACCACGAAACATTTTTTCACAAAAACTTTTTCACGGAAAACTTTGTCACAAATAGACCTTATCACGAAAAATCTTAATCACGAAAACTGAACCACGAATAGACTTCCGTAGTTAACAGAATTTTAAGGCTTCCGTAGTAAACAAGGCATCCATTTTGAAATAAAAAATAGCGGCCTCACTTTTTTGAAAAAGTCGTCATGGGTGTAGTTTACGAGGTTTTTGGGGGTGTATATTTCAAAATTGGCATCCATTTTGAAGTAATGTTCGCCATTTTCAATTCCAAAATGAATGCCAATTTTGAAATATAAACCCCCGAATTCTCAAAAAATAACACTTATGACGACTTTTTCAAAAAAGCAACATCTGCTATCTCTAATTCCAAAATAGATGTCATTTTTAAAATCTACACCCCCAAAAACCTCGAAAACTACACCCATGACGATTTTTTCAAAAAAGTGACGTCCACCATCTTTAATTCCAAAATGGACACTAGTTTTGAAATCTACACCCCCAAAAACCTATTAAACGACACCCATGACGACTTTTTCAAAATAGTGACGTCCGCCATCTTTAATTTCAAAATGGATGCCATTTTTGAAATCTACACCCCCAAAAACCTACTAAACGACACCCATGACGACATTTTCAAAATAGTGACGCCCGCCATCTTTAATATCAAAATGGATTCCATTTTTGAAATCTACACCCCCAAAAACCTATTAAACGACACCCATGACGACTTTTTCAAAATAGTGACGTCCGCCATCTTTAATTTCAAAATGGATGCCATTTTTTAAATCTACACCCCTAAAAACCTTTTAAACGACACCCATGACGACTTTTTCAAAATAGTGACGTCCGCCATCTTTAATTTCAAAATGGATGCCATTTTTTAAATCTACACCCCCAAAAACCTATTAAACGACACCCATGACGACTTTTTCAAAATAGTGACGTCCGCCATCTTTAATTTCAAAATGGATGCCATTTTTGAAATCTACACCCCCAAAAACCTATTAAACGACACCCATGACGACTTTTTCAAAATAGTGACGTCCGCCATCTTTAATTTAAAAAAGGATGCCATTTTTGAAACCTACACCCCCAAAAACCTCAAAAGCGACACCCATCGCGACTTTCAGCAAAAAGTGACGTCTGTCGTTTTTAATTTCAAAATGGATGCCATTTTTTAAATCTACACCCCCAAAAACCTATTAAACGACACCCATGACGACTTTTTCAAAATAGTGACGTCCGCCATCTTTAATTTAAAAAAGGATGCCATTTTTGAAATCTACACCCCCAAAAACCTCAAAAGCGACACTCATCGCGACTTTCAGCAAAAAGTGACGTCTGTCGTTTTTAATTCCAAAATGGATGCCAATTTTGAAATCTACACCCCAAAAAACCTCGAAAACTACACCCATGATTTTTTCAAAAAAGTGACGTCTGCCGTTTTTAATTCCAATTTGGATGCCAATTTTGAAATCTACAACCCAAAAAAATTAAAAATGACAACCACGACTTGTACACCCAGCATGTTTAAGAAATATGTCCAGCATAGTCACCCTACCACACTTCTTTGTATACACCATAGCACGCCATTTGCAATCGACGGTGATACTCTAGTCAAAAATAAAAAATAACCGTTAATCATAAAGACGTAGGTATATTCATACAAAATAAATATCAAACTCTGTTTTATTGGCATCTATTCGCAATTTTAACTAAAATCTTATCAAACTACATTGTTAAAAAAACTAAGAAATGGTTAAGACAGTCGCGGCTTTACAGGTAATAATTCTACCATATATAAGTGTCGTTTCGAAATGGCAATAGTGCGAGCGGGACAACTTCATCACTTTGGGAAGTCTCACTCGGCACAGCGTCTCTCTTATGCCATTTCAAAGGAATATATGTTTTGTTACAACTCATTAAGGTTGAATTTTCCTAAACTAACTTTGAGCCAAATTTCGTCTGTGCGCAGTCCAGATAGTATACAAAGTCCTTGGTATGAATCGTTTCATTAACTTTTCAAGCGATATCAGAGTTGATCATATCGTAAAAGTTAGACCTAATGACATCATATACACGCTAAATTTTCACAATGCTGTTGCGCGACAAGTATGGTAACATTCAACATCAATTTAATGACTATCTTATCTACCGTACTTGGATTACCTTTAGACTTTCAAGGGTCTGTGGATGATCGAATTGTTTTCTATGTAGTAGTAGTGTAGGTAGTTTTAGCATATAATGTAGTTTTGTATCATATTGTAGTAAACTTAATGACCCTTTTACAAAATTATTAACCAATTATACCTTCTGATAGTGTCGGTACTTTACCACCATTACCTATGTATGTCAGAAACTCGCAACTCGCTTCCTTTGTGGATAATATTTTTTGATAATCTTAATTTTTTCTTCTCTAAAGCTTGATAATTCTTTACTGCAATCTGACACAATAATGTAAACTAATTATATCGATACAATACCACCACTACTTTACATACTCACTCGCTTTACAACAATGTTGTCGCGCGACAAGTGTCGTGCGCGACACTTCTCCTCAAAATATTGACACCCTTCCACTGCAGTATACCGCAATTATATCGATAGTGTCGACGCTTTACCACCACTATTTCACATACTCACTTGTTTTGCGACAATGTTGTCGCGCGACAAGTGTCGTCGCGTTTGACGCTTCTACTCGGACGCTTGCCAACTCTACACTGCGCTTGTTACAACACATCGCGGTACAATTGTACAACACTATTGCTTTCTCAAGGAGCGTATATATGAGTACCGTACCGTACCGTACCAGCCTTTTTAATAGTCCACTGTAGGACGTAGGCCTACACACGAAGGGTGATTGGGCCATATCCACCACGCTGGCCCAGTGCGGGTTGGTGGATTCACACACGCCATCGAATTTCTTCTACGGAAGTATGCAGGTTGCCTCACGATGTTTTTCCTTCACCGATAAGCCAATGATGATAAATTCCGTACATAAGTTCCAAAGAAACTCATTGGTACGGGATCGGGATTTGAACCCACGACCTCACGATTGCAGGTCGGGTGTTACTACCACTAGACTACCACGGCGGTAAATATGAGTATGGTTTTTATAATGTTGTCTTATAATAGTTTATGTTAACAAGAGCGCGCATAAAGCTTATTAGGTAAGTCGTACTTGGGGTACCAAAAACAGAACTAATCAATTTAGAAACCCAAAGTTTCGTATTAACAATTTTAATGTTTGTAAATTTGCAATGTATTATTTTCATGACAGTATTATCCTATAGCGAAAATTTGATCCCTTTTTAGGGTTCCGTACCTCAAACGAAAAAACGGAACCCTTATAGGATCACTTTGTTGTCCGTCTGTCCGTCTGTCTGTCTGTGTGTATGTCAATACTCTTAATCTCGGGAACGCGTAAAGATATTAAGTTGAAATTTAAACTGTATACGTATATCTATGGTCTCTTACAGTTGTGTGAAAGAAAAACTTCTCAGTTATCGTTTAAAAAAGTTAGAGCCGTTTATGTTGCAAAAAACCGCATATTTCGACACAAAAATCAAAACCTACAGGGTACTTCCCGTTCACATAGAACTATGAAATTTGGCGAGAAGCATTGTCTGAGAGTACACATATAGGAATAAATCTGAAAACTGTACATTTTTAATTAAATCACAAAAAATAGGGCCTCAAAATTCACAAAATATGGGTTCAAAATTCAAAGTGAGTAAATCGTATCATGTAAGGTATCATATAAAAGAACTTAATTAGCACATGCTAAAACAGGTTTTTAATTATTTTAAAAATGTGTAATTTTCGATGTATGACGAGATAAGTGAAAAAAAAAAAACTTTTTTTCAATGGTAATCTATAGTATAGAGATGTTAACAACTTACTTTCCGATTTTGTGAAATTTCCTGGATTTGTACGGAATCCGCGTTGTGCGAGCCTAACTTGCAGTTGTCCGATTTTCTGATAGTATTCAGTTCGCTACCAAAAACGAGCTATGTATCCGTCACGAAATATAATACGAATGTTAGATAAACTTCCTATAATTTAATTTGCGAATTGTATTTTCCTTTAACATTTTATAAAGAAAAAAATATTTGACTTCGAAAGTAAAATTTCTAGTGGTAGGTACATAATATTCTAAGCTTATCCAAAATCGTTATAATTCAATAGCTGTGAAAATAATAACTAACCAATTGCAGTTTCTAAAGGAGTATTTCAAACTCAAATTCAAATCATTTATTGCAACATATGAAATTTACATGCGGTTCTTAATTATCATGTTTTGTATAATTATACATATGACCCTATAAGGGTATATCTGTAATAAATAATTTAATTAGAACTAGGCAATCAAAATAGGTAGTCAAAAGATTTGTTTATTATTTATTCATTGTAATTAGTCCGTGAGTTATATTATCAGAAAATATTGGACACGTATTTTTTTCTTTTGTCAATCAAACAACAAATAACAAAGATAAATCTTGTCAAAGTTTGGAAGTGGGGTCGTGACGACACTTCTCTTACAGAAGCCCATACATTTCTATGGCTCTTGTGACGTCACGCGGAACTTTGACGGGCTATATCTTCATAAATTTTTGTTTAATTGACAAAAGAAAAAATACGTGTCTGATATTTTTTGATAGTCTATCTGACGGACTAATTATATTTTTTTAGTCATCATGTCTATTGGTAAGGTAAGGAGTGTAGGTCGTCCGGCAGCAAGGTCCATACATTTCTATGGCTCTTGTGACGTCACGCGGATTTTTGACGGGCTATATCTTCATCAATTTTTGTTTAATTGACAAAAGAAAAAATACGTGTCTGATATTTTTTGATAGTCTATCTGACGGACTAATTATATTTTTTTAGTCATCATGTCTATTGGTAAGGTAAGGAGTGTGGGTCGTCCGGCAGCAAGGTCGGTCGACGATATCGTCAATATCGCGCGTCGAACCTGGACACGATTGGCAAAGGACCGAGGCAGATGGGGCTATAAGAGAGAGGCCTATACCCAGCAGTGGGATAAAGAAGGTTGTGGATGATGATCAAAATAGTAAAAAAAAAATATTTGACAACATTGAAAATATACTATTGATTGTAGTAATCCTTACAGATAATAGCCTGAAAAGGACTTATTTTATCTTATTTACACTAAAATATGCCTAACTGTCGCAAATCGCATGAAATAAAATATTTTTATTTTGATATTTTATCTGTGACGTAAACGCTCTAAGAAAGGCGGCAACTCTGGTGACCTCACATGATAGTAAATAAGAATTTCTCGATTTACTGTTGTTTTTGTAATTTGTGTTTTGTGATTTCGGAGTCATATTACAGGATCTGTAAGTTACTTTTAAAGTATTATTGACAATTTTTAGATGTGAACTAGCGTATTTACTGGTATTTACTAACGTTATTTACTAGTGTGTGACGTCAAAGACCAGCGCCATTACAGAATGTCGTTTTTGGTGGGATCTTGAATATCTATTCTTTAACACTGATTTTCATTGTTAATACAGTAGATCTCTCGGAAATATAAATGTAGTGTGCTTAACATGTACTAACAAATAATTTAAAACGATTCCCAAAAACTAGTCAAATAGCCTATTGGCAATAATAACATGTTCGCTAATATTAAAGTGCAACATTAATACTAGGCCTTGTGGTAAAGTTACGGACTAGTTAGCAGCCACTTTACATTTACTACATTATAGTCTACTAGCTTAAAACCCGCGGCTTCGCCCGCGTTGTCTTAGTACATAGGTACTTACTTAAAATGAAAAGAGCCCGCGGTTTGATCTACGTTGTCTTTGTACATGCTTATAATAATATGTAATAGTCCGCAATTTGGCCCGCGTTGTCTTAATACTTGCTTAAAATTACTTGCAAGGATAATGCCCACGGTTTGGTCAAAATTGTAACAGTATTTGCCTATAATGATAATAGATCACGGTTTGGCCCGAGTATTGTTAGTACTTGCTTAAGATGGTTATTTATAGTACGCAGCATGGACTGCGATGTCTTAGTACTTGCTTAAAATTATAAAAGCTCGCCGTTTGGCCTGCATTGTCGTATTACTTACAATGATAATAGCCCACGGTCTGGCCCGCGTTATTTTCGTAACTGCTTAAAATGATAAAAACCCACAGTTAGGCCCGCGTTTTCTTGGCACTTACTTAAAATAATAGTAGCTCGTGGTTAAGCCCGCATTAGGCTCGATTATGAAGGCGCCATCGTAATTATAATAGCTAATTATCATAATTATATCTGTTTCATTTTCACTTTAAGCATTCGATAGAGAGAACCCTTTTTATGTTGTTATTATATTTACTATGGCGTCTTCATAACTGAGCCTATTATTGTATTACTTGCAAAATAATGCCTACGGCTTAGCCTGAATTGTCTCAGTATTTGGTTATTTAATTTACTTGTATCTAAAGCTTATTACAGAGTACATACGTGAATTTTTGGATGATAAATTGCCGAATTTCTGAAATTAACTCAATAATAAATAAATATATAAAATATATATTGGAGGACATCTCACACTCTCTCTCTGATCCCAAACTAAGCAAAGTTTGTGATTTGGCTGGCAGAGACTGATATACTACATATACATGTATTTCAATGTATGTACTGTATTGTATACACCACCGACCATACTCCTATTTTTAAAATAATTCCAGTCCATCCAAAGGTTGCCTGGTAGAAATCGCCAAAGGCGATAAAGCCGCCATTGTACAGCATATTGTATAGTTTCTGTACTGTGTTTCTGTGTACAATAAAGATATATTTATTTATTTATTTATACATGTAGGTTGACTGGCAGATAATGCTGTTTATCGTTAAGTCCTCCTTTTGTACAAATAGTGTGCAATAAAGTGTTAAATAAATAAATAAAAATACATTAATAACACTCAGACACAGAGCAAACACATATGAACATCACATAAATATTTTCCCTGGGAATCAAACCCACGCCTCTTTGACCCAGGAGTCAGGGTCAACCACTGAGCCACCGAGGGAGCCAATAATAATAATTGTATGAGTAACTATGTAAGAAATTTCACTTTTCTTTGCTGGAAAACATTGAGGCAACCTGTACGTACGTAGAAAATATCAATGTCGTATGTGAATTCAGCAACCCATGCTTGGCCGGCGTGATGGATATGGCCCAATTACCCTTCGCGGATAGGCCTATTTTCAGTCATCCATCAGCCGCAGGACGTCCACTGCTGGACATAGGCCTTCCCTATGGATCTCCAATAAGACCGGTTGGAAGCGGCTTGTATCCAGCGCGATCCTGCGGTCTTAATGAGGTCATCCGTTCACCTTATGGGTGGACGTCCTACGCTGCGCTTGCCGGTACATGGTCTCCACCCGAGAACTTTTCGACCCCAACGATCATCAGCCCTCCGCGCTATGTGCCCTGCCCATTGCCATTTCAACTTGCGAATCCGTTGGGCTATGTCGGTAACTTTGGTTCTTCCACGGATCTCCTCATTAATAATTCGATCTCGCAGAGAGACTCCAAGCATAGCCCCCTCCATAGCTCGTTGGGCTACTTGGAGCTTACTAATAAGGCCCATAGTGAGAGACCACGTTTCTGTGCCATAAGTCATCACTGGCAACACACACTGGTCGAAAACTTTCGACTTGAGGCACTGAGGTATGTCGGACGAGAAGACACTACGCACTTTTCCGAACGCTGCCCAGCCGAGTTGAATTCGTCGATTGGCCTCTTTGTTGAAGTCGGACCTACCTAACTGAACTACTTGTCCTAGGTAGACGTACGAGTCAACGACTTCAAGAACCGAGTTTCCAACAGAAATCGGGGTAGGTAAAACATGGGAATTACACATGACTTTCGTCTTGTCCATGTTCATCTTAAGACCCACCTGTTTCTATTATCCGTAGTGCTATCCGTAGTACCTATTTTCAGTAGTGCACTATTAATTAAGGCCGGTACAGGTATTCGACATGTTTCATTAAGTCATTAGAAATTTAATTTTCCAGGCAAATGGAAAAATGGCACACAAGTCGTAATTCTAGTCAGGCATATTCTAGGATGCTATTATACTCATAATTTGATTAACTTTTACAATGGTACCAACCCCGAAAGCACGTGAATAAAATCAGCTGTTCAACACAAAAAGTTCATCGACCCGCGACAAAATGTATGGAAAATGTAGGTAATTTTCGCTTGTCAGGGTTGATCCCATAGTAAAATACCTATATTGATCCATATGTGCGCTAAGCTTAAGACTATTGGCTCACAAAATAAAAAAAATCGTAAACTTTTGGGGACCCATTTTGCCCCATTTAAAGATAAACTATCATTATCATAATCCTAGATACTACATTATTTAAAAAAGCGCATTGAAGTTTTAGGACGTATCTGACCCCTAAGGATTTTTTTAAGGAAAATTTAGAAAACAGGTACAGCCATATTTTTTATTTAGTCTCAAAAGCATCTATACAAAGTTCCATGTCAATCGGTACAGGGAATAAGAAGTTACATGCAAACAAAAAGGGCCCGTTTTACCCCGTAAGTTAGAGTTGGGTACGTTTTTCATCCTTAGTGCTTCATTATGTCGTACGATGTACGTATATTCCAAATTTCAAGCTCGTATCTACAGCGGTTTGGGCTGTAGCCTAAACTTATTAATTTTGCGTATCCCTAAGGAACCTTATAGATTTTCCTGGATTTTATTAGTTTCTGTATTAAAACATGCTGTGTGCTTCCTTCATACCAATTTTCAACCATTACCGTTCAGCTGGTTCGATGTAATTGACGCTTTTTTCACCAACTTTGGGACCTTATTTGACCCCTTAGATGAAGGAAATTCGGAAAAACAGGAAAAAACGTGACTTTTATTTTGTTTGGAAAGCATGTATACAAAGTTTCAAGTCAATCGGTACAGGGAATAAAAAGTTACATACAAACGAAAAGGGCCCATTTTACCCCCTTAGAGGTCGAAAGTTCAAAATTTTTCGTCTTTAGTGCTCCATTACGTCATTCAATGTACCTATATTCCAAATTTCAAGCTTATATCTTCAGCGGTTTGGGCTGTAGCCTAAACTTATTAATTTTGCGTATCCCTAAGGAACCTTATAGATTTTCCTGGATTTTATTAGTTCCTGTATTAAAACATGCTGAGTGCTTCCTTCATACCAATTTTCAACCATAACCGTTCAGCTGGTTCGATGTAATTGACGCTTTTTTCACCAAGTTTGGGACCTTATTTGACTCCTTAGATGAGGAAAATTCGGAAAAACAGGAAAAAACGTGACTTTTATTTTGTTTGGAAAGCATGTATACAAAGTTTCAAGTCAATCGGTATAGGGAATAAAAAGTTACATACAAACGAAAAGGGCCCATTTTACCCCCTTAGAGGTCGAAAGTTCAAAATTTTTCGTCTTTAGTGCTCCATTACGTCATTCAATGTACCTATATCCCAAATTTCAAGCTCATATCTTCAGCGGTTTGGGCTGTAGCCTAAACTTATTAATTTTGCGTATCCCTAAGGAACCTTATAGATTTTCCTGGATTTTATTAGTTCCTGTATTAAAACATGCTGAGTGCTTCCTTCATACCAATTTTCAACCATAACCGTTCAGCTGGTTCGATGTAATTGACGCTTTTTTCACCAACTTTGGGACCTTATTTGACTCCTTAGATGAGGAAAATTCGGAAAAACAGGAAAAAACGTGACTTTTATTTTGTTTGGAAAGCATGTATACAAAGTTTCAAGTCAATCGGTACAGGGAATAAAAAGTTACATACAAACGAAAAGGGCCCATTTTACCCCTTTAGAGGTCGAAAGTTCAAAATTTTTGTCCTTAGTGCTCCATTACGTCGTTCAATGTACCTATATCCCAAATTTCAAGCTCATATCTTCAGCGGTTTGGGCTGTAGCCTAAACTTATTAATTTTGCGTATCCCTAAGGAACCTTATAGATTTTCCTGGATTTTATCAGTTCCTGTATTAAAACATGCTGAGTGCTTCCTTCATACCAATTTTCAACCATAACCGTTCAGCTGGTTCGATGTAATTGACGCTTTTTTCACCAACTTTGGGACCTTATTTGACCCCTTAGATGAGGAAAATTTGGAAAAACAGGAAAAAACGTAACTTTTATTTTGTTTGAAAAGCATGTATACAAAGTTTTAAGTCAATCGGTACAGGGAATAAAAAGTTACATACAAACGAAAAGGGCCCGTTTTACCCCCTTAGAGGTCGAAAGTTCAAAATTTTCGTCCTTAGTGCTCCATTACGTCGTTCAATGTACCTACATTCCAAATTTCAAGCTCATATCTTAAGCGGTTTGGGCTGTAGGCTGTCTGTCAGTCAGTCACTCAGGGAAGCCTTTTATATAATAGATGTAGAATACTCGGTACACTTTACGTGTGGAATGTTAACTACAGGCAAGGAATAGATACAAAAATAAACCGGAATAGTAATGTTTTGTTCATTGTTAGGAAATACTATCGATTCGTGCTATCATTTCCTTATTGTTCTGTATCTGTACTATTCTTGAAACGTACAAGATGCATACTTAATAACAATTATACTACAAAAAATAAGTTCTTAAGTATAGACCGGGCGGCTAGCCCTGGTATCAGAGTTATTAAGCTAGAGGGTCAGTGATGGTGTCAGAATTTTTAAGCTACATGGTGACCTGTGATATGGCTGAATGGTTAAAAGAGGCGAGTCCTACAATTTCACGTGTCCGAGCCACGATAGCGCTGAGTTGAAAAATGTCAGCCGTGGTCAGTGGTAACCCATCCAAAAACTAATAAATATTAAATTTAAAATGTGTTTTTATTTGTACAGGGTCATTCAGAAAGGAATCAGACCATCATTATGAAAAACTTTTTTCATGAAACTACTCGTAACTATCCACCAACCCGCACTGGGCCAGCGTGGTGGATATGGCCCAACCACCCTTCATGGGTAGGCCTACGTCCTGCAGTGGACTATTAACAAGGCTGGCACAGTACAGTACAGTACTCGTAACTATAAATATCAGAAAAAATGAGCTATCCCATACGTTTTCTCGATTGAAAGTTGCAATTTGGTGCGGGACAGCTGATTAGTTTTTTTCGAATTCCGTGTTGAACCCATAGCAAAAACCGGACAAGTGCGAGTCAGGCTCGCACACCGAGGGTTCCGTACAAATCCAGAAAATGTCACAAAATTGGGAAGTAAATTGTTAAAATCTCTAAAATCAAAATTTTGTGTGTAAACACTGTCAAAATAATTAAAAACCTGTTTTAGCATGTACTAATAAATTCTTTTATATGATACCTTACATGATACGATTTACTCACTTTGAATTTTCAACCCATATTGTGTGAATCTAGGCCCTATTTGTTTGTGATACAAATAAATTTCGGATTTATTCCTATATACAGTGTACTCTGAGACAATGCTTCTGGCCAAATTTCACAGTTATATGTCAACAGGAAGTACCCTGTAGGTTTTGGTTTTTGCGAGTGTCCAAATATGCGGTTTTTTACGACATATACGGCTCTAACTTTTTTATACGATAACTGAGAAGTTTTTCTTTAACACAACTGCAAGAGACCATAGATATACGTATACAGTTTAAATATCAACTCGATATATTTACGCGTTCCTGAGATAAAGAGTCTTGACATACACACAGACGGACAAACGGACAGACGGACAACAAAGTGATCCTATAAGGGTTCCGTTTTTTCCTTTTGAGGTACGGAAAATCCCTAACCTACCCTAAAAAATATCATAATGATGGCATGAATCATCTATTTTTGGCTTAGAACATTTTTCTAAATTACTTTATGTACCTAATAAACTAGGCAGACATAAAATTTTGTAAGAAGGTACAAGCCACCACAGAAATAAAATCGTACAAGGAATATTATGTAAGAATGTAGGCATAATGTAAGTATGCAATGTCACATACCTACTTATAGATATTTTTATCATTTTCGTGGTCCTCGATTAGGTACAAATTGCTGATTCCACAAATATGACACAAAAGGATCGTACACAAAGTAGAGGTCGTTTCATATTCCGTGTCCCAGAATATTAGCTAAGTAGTCCCGTGTAATAGCAGTTAGAAAGCTACGCAGAAAACGGAAGCAACTTCAAAGCGCCCCTTATGTCATTGTGGAGCGTAGAAAGTTAGGAAATAACTTCGTAACTGGCAACTGACTACGGAAAATTGCGGCGGAGTAATGTATTGCAACGGCTAATGTTGATAGTTTTGTTCGAGGTAAGGCTTAAATATTTTGTTTTTAGTTACTGAAACTTGTAAGCCGACCGTGTAGTTGAAAGTTGACCAATCGAATTCTAATGTAATCGACATATTTTATACCCTGCTTATAAACTTTAACCGGCCACGCACAACCCAGTAGGGATAGTAAATATATGTGGTTGGTAGGCACCTTTTAACAAATTCTGAAATTATGTGTATTTAAGTTTTGAATTTGATTTCACGTTTGTTTGAAACGAAGTTTTAATTTATAATGAAACTTGTATTTTAATCAATAAGTATGTATTATTTTAAACATGCAACAAGAACACAGAAAACATTGAAATAAAAGTTTAAATGATTTTTGCAATCTTGTTACCTCAAGCGATTTGGTTTAGGCGACCCAGACAATCAAGTTTTGTACTTAACTAGAGAAAAAAGCTGTTTTGCCAATGCCAACATATCTAAGTCTGTATGGCGACATGTATTTTGATAAAAGTTGTTTAATAAATCTATTTTTAGGGTTCCGTAGCTCAAAAGGAAAAAACGGAACCCTTACAGGATCACTTTGTTGTCCGTCTGTCCGTCTGTGTGTATGTCAAGACTCTTTATCTCGGGAACGCGTAAAGATATCGAGTTGAAATTTAAACTAAACGTACCCGTATATCGATGAACTCTTGCAGTTGTGTAAAAGAAAAACTTCTCAGTTATCGTTTAAAATAATTAGAGTCGTTTATATCATAAAAACCGCATATTTTGCACTCACAAAAATCAAAACCTACAGGGTACTTCCTACAGGGTACTTCCCGTTGACATAAAACTATACAATTTGGCGAGAAGCATCGTCTCAGAGTACACATATAGGAATAAGTCTGAAAACTGTACATTTTCATTTAAATCACAAAAAATAGGGCCTCAAAATTCACAAAATATAGGTTCTAAAATCAAAGTGAGTAAATCGTATCATGTAAGGTATCCTATAAAAGAACTTCATTAGCACATGCTAAAACAGGTTTTTAATTACTTTAACATTTTCAGTAATTTTCGATGTATGACGAGAAAAGTGAAAAAAAAAAACTTTTTTGTCGATGGTTATAGATAATCTTTGGTTATAGTATAGAGATTTCAACAACTTACTTCTCAATTTTGTGAAATTTTCTGGATTTGTACGGAACCCTCGGTGTGCGAGCATGACTCGCACTTGTCTGGTTATTCATTTAACTAAAATGTTATCACACATGCTGGCATTGGTGTTTTACCAAATAAGTATGATAAGAAAACTTAATTCCATTGTGAGGTACATCCAAGTGCCTTAATCGAACTTACTCACGACTTCCTATTTGATAATAATAACGAATGCCTCAGGAATTACTCAATTAACACGCACCCTTCCAAGTGTTTGTAGCCCCGGTTATTATTTATTTCACATTGTGGGGAACTTGGCGTATGCGTAATTTGAATATGTTGGAAATTGCTCCTTTGTTACTGTCGCGAAATTTGTATGAATAGGTACCGAACCACTGGTACATAGATATAAACAATTCATACAGTGTGTTTCACTAGACAACGGACTTTTGTATTCTAAGATATCGTTGTGTGCATCATTATGAGTTATGAATGACCAACTCGAAGGTACTATGAAACTTAACCCGAATACGTGAAAAATAAATTACTAGTTCAATTTAAAATGATCATCTATATAAGAAAAAATAATTTATTTACCATTTATTCATAAATAATACAACTGTCTCAGAGCAAATAAAAAAATCAAGAGAGAACGGCGTTGAACAGTCAAGTAAAGCCGGTTTTTTATATATGTGTGAGTACGTCGCTGTTGCGCCGCCATAGTTTGACTGACAAGCCAAGGCGTAGTTTCCTTGTACGTTGATGTGTGTGTAATTGTCTGTACACCGCGAGGCGTAGTTTTGGTCGGCCTCACTTGTTTGTTCACAACATTCTGTCTTTATTTTTTTATTTGGTCTGAGACAACTGTTTATATAATTTGTCAAGTATATTTTTTTTGCTGTCACTTAAATAACAATAAAATATATTGGTATTAATAATAACTTCTTGCTCTTTAGAGAGGGTATGGCAAGAAGTTGCGATAGATCGAGACTTATGGAAGGCAATGGGGGAGACCTTTGCCCTTTGAGAGTGGGACGGTATAGGTTAACAAAAAAAAGTATTAATAATATAAACATAGTGTCAGCTATACGATCTCAGAGCAAATAAAAACATCCAGAGGGAACGCCGTTGAACAGTCAAGTGAAGCCGGTTTTTATATATGTGTGAGTACGTCGCTGTTGCACCGCCATAGTTTAACTGACAAGCCAAGGCGTAGTTTCATAGTTACCTGGATGTGTGTGTAAAGAATGTAGGCATATTTAATGTTTGCAATGTCACATACCTACGTATAGATATTTTTATCATTTTCATGGACTTAGGTACAAATTGTACAAATCCGTCTGTACACGGCGAGGCGTAGTTTTGGTTGGCTTGTTTGTTCACAACATTCTCTCTTGATTTTTTTATTTGCTCTGAGTATACGATAAACATCATTAAAATTGAACTCGGCCTAAATGATCATTGGCTACTATCGAAACACATAGAACCAAATTATTAGATTATTACCAACTATTTTCAGTATGCTTTGCCCAGCAGAGAAAAGGTTCCACTTTCCTGACTGCGCGGTCTACTGTTGTTGAGTATGGTGGCCTAGTAACTTGACATGTGAGTTTATCTCTTAGACAGTCAAATAGAACAGAAATTTATGAAAAGTCTCATCGATAAGAATCAAGAAATGATTGATGTTTCGTGATTCTTTTGAAGCTGTAAAAAATTATCCGAGTGAAAAAAAAATTTGCTATCCAGCGCTTCTTTATTTTATCAGACGGTCATATATTCATCAAGGTATAAACTTATGTTGATTAAACGTGCCAGATTGAGTCTTAGGAACGTTTTGCTAAATCAGTCAATAAGTTAAACTAATAGTTAGCTAGCTGGAAAGTACGGAATCTGCAAACTTTATAAAGTTCATCGTAGCGCAGGCAGCAAATTGACTTAGCTCACACACTTTGAACCACGCAGCGCGATTAGTAAAGCTGTGCATTGACTACCATACATGTACCGTGGTTCGCATTAAATAAATTTAGCCAATAACCACACGAGTACAATAATTGTAACTCGCTTAGCAAGTTAACTAATTTTATAATAGGCGCAAAAAATGAAAATTGACATTTGGAAAGAGATAGTCGGCTAGTTTCGGATTGGTAGAGTCAATCGCTTACTTATATGCCACGACTTAACATTCGACAAACCAGTGACCAACGTCATGTTTGTCCAATGGTTGTAGAGCGAAGTCAACCTCCATCCATCCATCCATCAGCCAAAGGACGTCTACTGCTGGACATAGGCCTCCCCTATGGATCTCTAATAAGACCGGTTGGAAACGGCTTGCATCCAGCGCGATCCTGCGGTCTTAATGAGGTCATCCGTCCACCTTGTGGGTGGACGTCCTACGCTGCGCTTGCCGGTACGTGGTCACCACTCGAGAACTTTTCGAATCCACCGGTCATCAGTCCTCCGCGTTATGTGCCCTGCCTATTGCCATTTCAACTTGCTAATCCGTTGGGCTATGTTGGTAACTTTGGTTCTTCTACGGATCTCCTCATTCCTGATTCGATCCCGCAGAGAGACTCCGAGCATAGCCCTCTCCATAGCTCGTTGGGCTACTTGGAGCTTACTAATAAGGCCCATAGTGAGAGACCACGTTTCTTTGCCATAAGTCATCACAAACCTAGTCAACATTATTGCTTCCATAAGGCATATTCCATTCTTTATTCGCTATCATTGTAGTAGAGCCTGCCTTAGAAGCCGAAGATTTTCATTTCGATTCCCGGCTGGGTTAATATTTAAATAATCATAAAAAACGATAGATTATTAGTTCGCTTGTACTGTACCAGCCTTTTTAATAGTCGAATGCAGGACGCAGGCTTACCCACGATGGGTGATTGGGCCATATCCACCACGCTAGCCCAGTGCGGGTTGGTTGATTCACATACCTACGCTATGATTTTTTTTCTAAGGACGTATGCAGGTTACCTCACGATGTTTTCTTTCACCGAAAAGCCAGTAGTCCGAAATTCTATACAGAAATTCCGAGAAATTCATTGGTACGGGACTGACATTTGAACCCATGATTTTAAAAGATTGTAAGGTGGGTGTCGCTATCGCTACACCACCATGGCTTGTAGTGGGCCAAAAAGATAAAAAGAGAAAAGAGAAGGTAGATTCGCTATATCTAAATTTGTCCCTACGTAGGTAAAAGTACTGCGTGATGATAAATATATTGACATCCTTCCAATTTATCGATGTTTGAATTTAATTGACGAGCAATGACGAACTTGTCTGTTAGTCTATCGCTTCCTTTTATCAAACTCGTACATTCGTGAAGTACTGTTATAAATTACTATCTAACTACTAGTTTGAAGAGCTAAAGTACCCAGAGGCAGGATCAAGTAATATGGAAATGGTTACTAGTTTGGAGTTCCCGGACTGCAAATGATGCTGATAAATTTTGATATTGGTTCTTTAACTATTGATAGATACTAAGCAAACCAAAATTGATATTACTAACAATTATCTCTCTCTTCTTCTCTCTTCTCTTCTAGTATGACGTATGATTGTGAGCTACTAGGTATGCATTACTCCGACTAAAGTAGGTGGGTATATGTTTGTTATTATTTTTTAATTGTATTCATAAAACGTTTAGGACCTGCATGTACATGTATATAAGTAGGTAGCTACATAGATTTATATTTCTGTAAGTTATGCTCTAACAAAGTTTTGAACATTTTCGTGTTACTTAATGTTTAATTTCTTCTGATAGTTCTGGTAATGTACAGCAATAAGTACAATTAACAACAACTAACAGTTACAATTAACTGTTTTAGTGCGCGATTAGTCCCGTAGTATATAATAATAAAGCAATAAGTAGTTTAGCAGTCTTGTATATTGTGCGCTTAAAACGTGAGGACAACCGAGGACTCGATGCAGTAGAAACACCATTATTTCAACAATCATACATTTCTCCGATACATTGTTCTTTAAGATTTAAAAATAACTAATCTAGACTTGTTCTTCGCTCCGACGGCTCGACCAGAATGGTCTTCAAAATCTCTGTCAGTCCCAGACCATGATTCTTAGTAAATTTATTTATTATTTTTACGACTTCCTCTGCAATAGCCAACCACAGCTCGTTTCCTGTTGCATTTACTTTTTAAAAGTCTGTGGTTGACTACCACCCTCGAACTATCGTGTCCGTTCAAAAACCGCACATTATTTAAAATATTCAATTTTTGCCCAAACCCAACAAAATTTAGGTACCTTTATAATTATATACTAGACTAGAGTATAATATTACAAAAATGCACTTTATAAAAGTAAAACACTGTACAAGCTCGTTTAGACTATAAATAACTTTTATTGTAACTTTTAGATACAGCTTTCCATTCGATAAAAATGTCCAACGAAACAGTAGAATTTTTACGAGTTGACATTCTCAAATAACAAGTCGCGCAATCAAACAGCTCAAGTCGTAACGTTCACTGAAAAGGCTTTCACTTACCCGCTGAAACAAAGTGGGTATTTTGAAATGTCAAAATATTTCATCACAATGTAGAAAATTATTATCATTCAGGGCCGTCCTGTTATTTCATAATAATTTCTTCGTCCTCGTAAATCAGTCTTAATCCTCAGTGTTCCGAAGCAGGCCCAGATTGAAATGAGGCCTTGAAAGAAAATTATTTTGCGGATTACAAAACAACACGAAATTAAGTGACTTTGTAATTTATTCTCCGGCCGAAACGTCTGCCTTCGGAGATTCCTTAGTTGTTTTGTGTTCAGATACGTCTCGAGGTTGGAATAATAATGGGTTTGTTATTAATTTTAACGCCTTTGCTAGTGACGGGAGTAAATGAATCAGTATAATTTATCAGTGATAAAAATGACATTGTTTATCCCGGTTACGATTCTAATCGCATGAAATATGTTTCTGGAATAAATTAAGTTTTGATTCTTAATTTGGACACATTATAAAATAATTATTTTAAGCAAAAATAGCATGACCGACTTCACCTGTGTACAGAATCATTACATAGTATAATACAAAGTCACTTTCCGCTGTCTGTCCCCATGTATGCTTATATCTTTAAAACTACGCAACGGATTTTGATGCAATTTATTTTAATAAAAAGAGTAATTTAAGAGAAATGTTTATGTATAATACACCTGTGGGTAGCCGAGGCGCATCGCTAGAACGCAAATATTAAGCACGGATCGATGTAGCATTTTTCACATTATTGTTGATTTATCGAAAATAGCTTAGCCGATTTCGATAAAATTTAAAAAGGGACCAATTTCAAAGTATACTCTTTCCAATAAAAAAAGAATTATTGAAATTGAACTACTATAAAAAAAAGTTATGCGTGGTTATACATAAAAAAAAAATATACGCGTCGAATTGTATACCTCCTCCGGTGGTTCGTCGGTCAAAAATGATTTTATGAAATTTATACACCTAGCTCCTAGCTTGGAGATCTATAGGGGAGGCCTATGTCCAGCAGTGGTCGTCCTGTGGCTGATGGATGGATGGATGATACACCTAGCAATCATTCCATTTACATAAATCCAAATCCACATAGGATTTATCGATAAGTAGGTATATGTTTACTCATGTGACAAATTATAATATCAATATTTCATAACTGTTATACGTGTGGTATCTACTATATTGCTAGCACGAGTAGATACTAAAGAAGGTACAAGTGGCTGGCACGTTTTTGCTTTCAAATAATATCTGAATGTATTGTTTTTACTTCATTGATATCTTCGGCATAGATATGTATCATTTTCATTTTGTATGAACCTTCTAACCATATCCATTCATGACACTTAGTAAGACGACACAGCAGATGTATCTAAGTTACTAAAAATATTTAAGAGTGCGCCTAATGCCATGAAAAAAACAGATTTCACCCGCGCTTCTTGCATCGGCCGCTATCATCTATGCTGCTATGTTTAGAGTTCACAATGATTTTGGCTTCGAGCGCCAGCTTACTATTTTAGGTGACATTTTATTTATTTATTCATAATTTTAGCATATATTAAAAAAACTAATCGATTACTCTACTAGAACATTAGTCTGGCTACGTAATTTGTCAAAAATGATGTGGTGTTGTCGCTGATGATTTCGAGCAATAGAATAAAAAACGTTTTATTCTGTGATGAGAAGTTTTATTTTTTTTTCTAAAGTAACCATATTATTTTCCAAACTACTCTGCTACTATAGGTTTTTTCCTTTCCTATAGTATTTTTTTAACATGGATATTAATGTTCGTTATCTTTACACTACGTCTTTAAAGATACACCTTTCGCTTGATTCTGGCATTAGGCGCCCCCTTAACTACTTGCTGACATACACCAGCTAACTACTCGTATTCAGTTACTTGTTTCCAGTTAGTTCTTTTCAAAAAATAAATTGAATTGAATATTTTTTTTAAGCGCGTAAGCACATAATTAAAAGAGCAATGTCACGGCATAGTTCAATTTCAATAAATCCATTGAGCCGACACCTGCAATAACCCCTCCCTGGAGCCGAACTTGGAGCATTCATCTTGTTCTAATTAAGACAATCTGTTTTAGTTCTGAACAAGTTTCATTAGTTTCCAACTTTTACTGGTTCGATACCTTCGACTTTGATTTTCGTTAGAAAGTTGTATTAAGGGTACCTGAAAATCATTAACTAAAACCTAATAAAAAAATAATTCGTTGTCTGTAAAGTAAGCCAAGGTGGTCAAGTGCTCAAGAGGTAGTGACACTCGCCTTACAATAGTGAGGTCGTGGGGTTTTTTTTATTTTTTTATTGTGTATATGTATTGATACAACATAATTAGGAAAGTTTTTTAATTAATTATTTACATGCTATAATGTTTAATTATACAATAATATTTGCATGAGAATTATATACACAACTGAAGAGAACCAATTAAGAAGAAAGAAACAAAAACTTCAAACAACACAATCAATATCAGCATCAAAAAAAAAAGCCTGAGGAACATACTTATGGGTCGAAAGACCCATACGTTGTTCAAAATGTTCTCTTGATGTCGTGGGTTTAAATCCCAGTCCCGTACCAATGAGAATTTATGTAAGGAATTTCACACCACTGGCTTTTCGGTGAAGGAAAACATCGTACATACACTTGCATACGTCCGTAGAAGAAATTTGATGGCGTATGTGAATCCACTAACCCGCACTGAGCCAGCGTGGTGGATATGACCCAGTCACTCTTTGTGGGTTGGCTTACGTCCTGCAGTGGACTATTTAAAAGGCTGGTACAGTACAGTAAAGTAAGTTTATGGACGATAATTTTACGTCATAACGTCATACGCGTCACAAGCCGAAAGTTTAGGCCGATCGTGCCTCTCTATCGCATGTTCCGCGCTCTTGCTTGCGCGATCCGTGGAAGTTTTTACACAGACAAGCAGTAGCGGCGTTAGGGTAGGGCACGGTTGGGCGACCGCCCAGGGGTGCGGGACATTAAAGGGCGCTGCAGGCGCCCCTTATCACGCGTCGCAGGCGCCCTTTCACGCGGATCAAAGATGGGACGGTAGGTGTATTAAAATAAAATTTGCCCTTCATTAAACAAAAAAGCAGAAAAAACAATCTCGCTCGCTACGCTCCCGCTCAGTAAAACTACGATACTTTTACTTGCTTCCTCTGTTCTGAAATTATAATTTGGTCCTTAGCACCGCAGGCGCCCCTTTGCGCGGACCGTTAATACAATATTAAAATAAAATGTAGCCTTCATTAAAAAAAAAACATCGAAGGATTGCTCAATAGTGCTAAAACCGGCATTGCAGACAAGACCCGTGTTCTTAAATTCTGAATGAGAATTATCTATGATTCTCTTATTTGGAGAATCAAAAGTTGCAAACCGTGTCAACTACAACGCCGATGAAGGTTATAACCACAAACGCTTCCCTCGCCTGAAGCAAATGTTCCATGAAATTACCTCGGCGTTTTACGAACAAATCGTTCTTCCACTAGCCAAAGCGGACAACCCTGTCAGTTCGCAGATGGGTAGCCGCGAATGGCATTTGTAACTAAGTTATGGATGTTTCTCTCAAGTATAAAAAAAATATAAATGTATCATGAGTTTTAAACTCATGGTTTTAGAATAATTTCGGAAATAATTCCTGTAATGTCTACTGTTGCACACTGGACTACCAAATTAAAGTAAGTTCGTATAGGCATGTGGCTAGCCCTGGCGTCAGAGTTTTTAGGCCGCCTGAAGGCCTCAGACATGGCTAAACGGTTAAAACAACCGGGGCCTACAATTTAACGTATCATCCGAGCCACGGTAGCGTTCAATTGGAAATAAATTTAATAAATAAATAAATAAATTTAATAACATTGAATTAATACATTTACAATGTGGATTGGATCCGCCGACAAAAATAGTAAAAAACAATAAAATAAATAATATGAATAATTCTAACGACGTGCATTTGATTTGATTTAAAATTTCCGGGTAAACTAGTCAGGGGCTCTATAATTGAACCATTAGAACAACTGAACGTTTACGCAAATGGTCACAAGACAGAGTAAGAGTAGGAGCGAGGAGTGAAACTATTATGCTTGTGCAGATGCGAGAGCATTGCATGCAAAACTGCGAACGTCCGTAATGAATCCAGCAATTCAAAAATTGGGCTCCAGAAATCGGCTTATTCCACTAATCCCCTTAAAATTCCACTTATCCCCTGCGCAGGGGATAAGTGGAATTTTTGTCCATAAATTTTGCCGCAAAACCGCAGGGGATTTTTGGAGTTTTTGTCTACAAATCCCCTTCCGCAATTCCGCAGGGGATTTTTGGACTAAAGATCTACAAATCCCCTTAATCAATATTTACATAATTTTGAAATAAAATACTAGAACTTTGTTAGATAAGTAATCAAATCTTTATACTAATATTATAAATCCGAAAAGTTTGTTGGTTTGTTCTTCTTTCACGCAGCAACGGATCGATTTTGATTTTTGACATGGATATAGTTCAAGGACCGGAAAGTGACATAGACTTCTTTTCATCCCGAAAATATAAAAGGTTCCAGTGGGATAGCACAAAAGTCAAATTCCACGCGGGTGGAGCCGCGGGCAAAAACTAGTAGAGAAATAAATAAAAATAGGTACTCTAGTTTTAACTAGAAAACCAGACTGTTGGGATATTTTATAGAATGCTGGTCTGGTTTTGACGCACCGAAAATTCTCTTTTATTGATGACCCGATATTTTATTAGACGTACTTTGTTGAGTTGAGCAAGATGTGAATAAATGTAAGGGGGTTACTACGCAATAACTATTCGATACTGTAATGCAATCGGATTTATAAGGTCTGTTTTTGTTACGTAATTGCTATCACCGAACTACTAACTAAAACATTATTCAATCAAATATCAAATCATAGTTTTATTCTAATTTTTTAAATTGAATCAAAATACAATTAACATATTTGAATTGTTTTACTATGGAAATTAACGTGGCTTTCACACATTTTATACTATATATACGCGCCGCAGCCCGCAGTGCATTGCGAGACGGCTCCGCGTGCTAGCACTCGCCAACTTGAGAAAGGTCGCCGAATGCGACCGAAACTATAGTCGTTACGACTATCCTCACACGTGAGTTTAGTCCCGTCATATATAGTATAAAATATTTGAATTGAAATAAAAAAAAAATTGTTTCTTACTTTAAAAAATGGTGGCTAAAACTTTTTCGCGCCAAAAGATTTGACGGAAATGCTAGTCAGCAGCACCGATAGGATAAATCATAGGATTAGTTCTAATTGTAAGCGTGAAATAGGTTGCATAAAACAAAATAAAAAAGCCAAGTCGACGGTTGCATACAATTTAGTAAAAATATTGATGACTGTCCCAGTCAGACAGTCGGCTCCTGTGGCAAGGACATATTTGCGTTCACCAAGGATTTTTTATCGAGGATTTAACGAAGATTGTTATGTAATACATCCATGGCGTTCACCCTAAGGACATTGTCAGATAATTATTATTATCTAAAAGGGGTAACAACGGTATGACCAAATAGACGATTCATACTAATCGGTAGACAAAACACAATTAATTCCAAAACCATAACTAGGTACAAAGTCACAAAAATATCAAAAACAAATCATTATTTGTGTAATCGAAAAACAAATTTATTACACGCTCCACAGAGTTCAATTCCCTCCGTAGTAACACCCCGTCTCGAGCACGTAACTCTTTAATTTCAGCTGATGCGTAAACTTCAGTCGGTTCGGTAAGCCGCACTCTATTGACACAGGCGTAATATGTACGGGAATATTACGAGAAATTCAATACTTACTGCATAAGTATTAAGTACTTTGCTCAAATTGACTTTTCTACTCGAGCTACCATTTATTTGATGAGATACGAAGTATCTCCTCATACGACGAACATATTTTAGTCGTTGTTGTCATTGTGGCCAACTATTTTGTGAGGTTAATCCTGAATAATTTATCAAATCAGGTTTTTACCAACTTCCAAATAA
Source organism: Hypomecis punctinalis (assembly GCA_949316475.1). Taxonomy (NCBI): domain Eukaryota; kingdom Metazoa; phylum Arthropoda; class Insecta; order Lepidoptera; family Geometridae; genus Hypomecis; species Hypomecis punctinalis. Next base: position 10,982,662 of record OX438807.1, read on the forward strand.
GAGGAGGAGGTTCGTCTGTATGTATTTTTTGTGTATGTTCGTTGATATTTTCGCCAACTCTGAACCGATTTAAAAAGTCTCATATTCATTTTATCGAAATTGGCTGAGCCGTATTTGATAAATCATATTTATCTTATCCTGATATTAGTCTAACATTTTTACCAGGACATTTTATCAAGACCATTACAAAATGAAATGAACTTAGAGAAAGGAGTTATAAGAACAGGTATTCTCAAGTACATTGAGTCTTCATAAATGTTATTGTAGGACTAAGAAGCTTATAATAGTATTATGAAATGCACTTAAATACATTTATGAGACTAAGTAATAAAACCGAGAATTCTTGCTGTGCTGGCTTCGTGCTGGCTTATCTAATGCTAATATGAGAGCAATAGAAAAGTACGCTCTTAGTATTTTTATGTTATGCTGATATTAGTCTGACATTCTTAAAAGAGCTTTTACCAAAAACATTATATATAAAATCAAATTAACTTACAAAACGAGGCTATAAGAACAAATATTTTGAAGTGCAATGAGTCTTCGTAAATGTTATTTTAGGAGTAACAGGCTTATAATAGTATTATAAAATATATATATATATATATATATATATATATATATATATATATATATATATATATATATTTAAGACTAAGTATAAGACACGGAGCTCTCGAGTCTAAAAAAGCTTATCTAAGAGTAATCTAAGAGCGATAAAATGTTCTAAAACTATTATAAGAGCGCTAGAAGCCCACCATTCTTATCCAAGCAAAATCCAAGACATTTTTGCTAGCTGGGCAGCAATAATGTAGATGGATGTTACATTGATTCATGCAAACTATTCAAATTCTGTACAAGGTGGAAGTCGGTGGTACTATTTTTTGCGAAAAATAATTATTTATTCAAAAATTTCATCGATTCTCGACGAAATGCAGACAGCTAAATATTTCCGCTATTTGGTCTTGTGAGTATGACTGACTAACCTTATCGTAACTTAGGTATACTTGCCTTCTCATAATCTGTGCTTATTCAATACCTGAAGGAGTTAAACGGCTGTACTGTATTTTGCCGTGGTGGTCAAGAGGTAGTGACACCCGCCTTACAATCGTGAGGTGGTGGGTTTGAATCCCCGGTCCCGTACCAATGAGTTCTTTGGAATTTATGTACGGAATTTCACACCACAGGCTTTTCGGTGAAGGAAAAAATCGTGAGGCAACCTGCATACGTCCGTAGAAGAAATTCGATGGCGTATGTGAATCCACTAACCCGCACTGGGCCCGCGTGGTGGATATGGCCCAATCACCCTTCGTGGGTAGGCCTACGTCCTGCAGTGGACTACTAAAAAGGCTGGTACAGTACAGTACAGTACTGTATTTTATCAGTCAATTAACAGTCCACTATATAGGCCTACCCACCAAGGTGTAATTGAGTAGTATTTATCACGTTGGCCCAGTGTAGCCAATTCTTTAGAATCTCTGATCTCTCATCTGTACGGAACCGTGATTAATTTCACGCTTGACCTTTGTTAAGCATCGTTCTCTTCTCACCAGGCATCTACGGTATTCTATTTTTATTTCTAAAACACCACAACCAATTTCACGCACCCAACTCACAAAATTCAATAACATCTCAGATAATTACCATCACTTACCATCAATGGGCTTCAGTCTTCGTAATTCACCCAACTATTTTCCGCCCTGTGTGTGTTGCCAGAAGAAATATGACGCAATTTTGGTAATGCTTAGTTGTCGGCCCACAAGGGAATGAAAAATTCAAGGGGCTGACGAACATTACCGTACCACATTGCGAGAGTTTGTTCCGTCCTAAATTTGAGTAGTATATTTTTCGAAGGAGAGTAACTAATGGTGCTTGTAGTGCTGCAGTACGGGACAGAGCCGGAACTCCTGCTTTTATAATGTGCCATTTTCACAAATATTTACTAAATTGTACAATAAAATATTTTTCATCACATCGATTCGAAAAGGATTACTTGGTACTATAAGGAACTTTATAAGTGCGCCGGAATTATCTCTGCCGCGCACTTTTTGAATTTGGAACAAATAAGTGCGACGGAATGATCTTTGAATTTGGAAGTATTTGTAATGTTAGTGTTCAGCGCCAAGAAAATGAATGAAAAGAATATAAATATAAGTTTTCATTTGTTTTTTTATTAGACACCATTTAATTTCAATTCAGTTGTTACTCTACGTTTTATTAAATAATAATATTATAGTAAAATATGAGCCGCCTTTTCTTTTCTCATAGAGGTGATGAAAAGTAGAGTGTACCACTCGGGCGCAAAATATATTTCTGGCTCGGGCGACGTACTTTGAATCCCTCGCTACGTTGAGGATTCTACTAAAGAATCCCTCACTTCGCTCTGGATTCAAAAAAGCGCCCTCGCCGTAAAAATATTATTTTGCTTCCATATGATACAATCTACTATTTCCATTGAAAACTTGTAAAGTTAGCTGCAGATAGATACGTCGGTAGATACCGGTTAGATATAGACATTGAAAAACCCAAAAAATATTTTACAACATTAATTTATTTAAACCTAATTTCTCTAATTTGCTATTCAGCGAGGCAATGCTGCCAGATTTCTGGCCACGTTACCCTCTGCCCATGGACTAGGTTTGTTTTATTTTTAGTATGTTTTTGTAATATTTTTCTTTTCTTTTTAGTTTACGTAGGTAGGTTATTTAATTTTAGTCATAGTGGAAATCGATATTAAAGTGTTTTGTTTTTCTGTGTAAATAGTAATATTATGTCTGTTGAAAATAATTTTTTATTTAATTAAGTTTAATTGCACTGTCGCACACTATTCGCACAAAAAGTGCCTAGATACTGAGACACTGGCTTGAGGGCATCGACTTGGCATTTTGGGCACAGTTGAAAAATTATTTCTCTTCATTTTACATGTTTGAAATGTATACTATAACTATATTAGTGTCTAATTTCATCCAATTCGTTTACAAATTTGGGAGTTAGGAGACTTTGTAACACAGGGATGGATGGACAGAGAGACGGGAGGATACAACGATTCTATTACGAGGCAAAAAAATGCTAATATTATACCTAGTTGCTATCTGTACCAGCCTTTTTTAATAGTCCACTGCAGGACGTAGGCCTACCCACGAAGAGTGATTGGGCCATATCCACCACGCTGGCCCAGTGCGGGTTTGTGGATTCACATACGCCATCGAATTTCTTCTATGGACGTATGCAGGTTGCCTCACGATGTTTTCTTTCACCGAAAAGCCAGTGGTTTGAAATTCCGTACATAAATTCCAAAGAATTCATTTACGGGACCGGGGATTCGAACCCACGACCTCACGATTGTAAGGCGGGTGTCACTACCTCTTGACCAACACGGCTCAGTTGGTATCAGAATAAATAAAATAAAAACAACGAGTGCACTCCGGAAGTTTCGGCAGAAGTGACAACTTGCTCTCGCCGTCTTACAAATTTTCGATTAGGTCACGTGTCCTGACACGAGTTTAACTGTTTTTGCCCGTCCCATAAAGTGCACAACACCGCTAAAGAAGTTTTCTCTTAAAAAAAAACAAACCGGACAAGTGCGAGTCAGGCTCGCACATCGAGGGTTCCGTACAAATCCAGAAAATTTCACAAAATTGGGAAGTAAGTTGTTAAAATCTCTATACTCCATACTAATTTTTTTTTCACTTTTCTCGTCATACATCGAAAATTACACATTTTTAAAATAATTAGTGCTAATGAAGTTTTTTTGTATGATACTTTACATGATACGATTTACTCACTTTGAATTTTAAGGCCCTATATTTTTGTGAATTAAATAAAAATGTACAGTTTTCAGATTTATTCTAATATGTGTACTCGGAAACAATGCTTCTCGTCAAATTTCATAGTTCTATGTCAACGGGAAGTACCCTGTAGGTTTTGACTTTTGTGTGTGTCGAAATATGCGGTTTTTACGACATAAACGGCTCTAACTTTTTTAAGCGATAACTGAGAAGTTTCTCTTTTACACAACTGCAAGAAACCATAGATATACGTATAAAGTTTAAATTTCAACTCGATATCGTTACGCGTTCCCGAGATAAAAAGTCTTAACATACACACAGATAGACAGACAACAAAGTGATCCGATAAGGGTTCCGTTTTTTCCTTTCGAGGTACGGAACCCTAAAAACGCAACTGAGGAATATTTTTTGGTACGCATCTATTGAAAGCATGGTCGTGTGTGTAACTAAATAGCCTCCGTGTGGTTATCCGATACTGTTGTACGCTGTATTGTTACTTGTTAAGTATTTTGTTGAGTGAGTGATGTTTAGTATCAAGGGGATGGGACTCAGGTGCTAAGTTTTTTTGCTAATGGACGCTTTTGTGTTGAGTGGTGTAAATCTGTTTATCCGAAAATTGGAATATTTTCAATTTGTACTTATAACTTTAAAAAAAATTGTTTTTAAGCTTTATCAATTTTAACACATTATTATAATATACAACGGGACTAATCGCGCACTAAAATTACGTAATAAATAAATACCTCCTCTTCCTGACGCTTCGACCGAGTTGCATCGACCGTGGTCACGGGTAGACGGATAGACGGGTAGGGGATGAGGAGGTATTTATTTATCTCGTAATTTTAGTGCGCGATTAGTCCCATAGTATATAATAATAACATTAAAAATGTTGGAAATTGAGTTTCTACATTATCTAGAATTTAGTACAGAAATTATGGCCACATTTTATGCATATTTTGTATATATCAAAACAATACCTATCCAAAGTCCCTGCTGTAACCAAAACTTAAGTAAGAATGTTCGTATGGCCTTGATAGCCAGCCCAGAGTGTCACAGTTTTTAAATTGCCTGAAGGCCTCTGACATGACTAAACGGTTATAACAGCAGAGTCCCCAACTATTAAATTTCAATAATTAATCTTTACATTGTTTACTAAAACGTCGTGGATAGTAAATATGCTTATAAGAGTACAAAACATTTATTACGTCAATATCCAGAAATCTTCATAACAATTCTGCTATTTTATAAACTCGTTACGGTTCTACCAAAGACGAATTCATCTGAATAGAGATTAAACACCAACCCCAACAACAAAACGAGTCCCATGTGCAAATTCAATAATGCATGCACTGACGCCCTTAGCGTTCCTTTTATAGCATTATATCTATTGTCATGTTTCTCTGCCATTTTCCTTGCACCAGAACTTGTGATACAGTTGTTAAAGTCATACGATTCCCATATAAGCATTTATAAAAATAGTGCCTTGTACAAACAAACGTTTTTCAACGAGAAAAAGATTAATTAACAAACGGAGGTGACAATGAACTGTTGATTAAAATCAACAAACAACGTGTTTATAAGCTGGTAGGTATATCCGTTGAGTTGATACGATGAAAACGATAATGTGTAGGTATGTTTTAAAAACCGGACAAGTGCAAGTCAGGCTCGCACTCTGAGGGTTCCGTACAAATCCAGAAAAAAATTACACATTGTTAAAATAATTAAAAATTTGTTTTAGCATGCGCTTATGAAGCTCTTTTATATGATACCTTACATAATATGTTTTACTCACTTTGAATTTGGAACCCATTTTTTGTGAATCTAGGCCCTATTTTTTTGTGATTAAAATAAAAATATACAGTTTTCAGATTTATTCCTATACGTGTACTCTAAGACATTGCTTCTCGCCAAATCCTATAGTTCTATGTCAACGGGAAATACCCTGTAGGTTTTGATTTTTGTGGGTGTCAAAATATGTGGGGTTTTACGACATAAACTGCTCGAACTTTTTTATACGGAAACTGAGAAGTTTTTCTTTTACACAACTGCAAGAGATCATAAACATACGTATATATGTGTAGTTTAAATTTCAACTCGATATCTTTACGCGTTCCCGAGATAAAGAGTCTTGACATACACACAGACGGACAGACGGACAGACGGACAACAAAGTGATTCTATAAGGATTCCTTTTTTTCTTTTGAGTTCCGGAACCATAAAAACGTGAAGAACTCTATATTGTGAGAGGAAAACGTTCCATAGAAATTTTCAGAAAAGAAGGTAAAATTTATAAGTACAACTTACTGGTAGAAATTATTTTAAAACTAGCTTTTGGCCGCGGCTTCGCCCGCGTGTATTTTATATTTTGTGCTATCCCATGGGAACATTTTGTTTTTGGGGATAAAAAAAAATATGTCACTTTCCGTCTTTCAAACTATGTCCATGCCAAAAATCAAGTCAATCCGTTGCTCCGTTGCTGTGAGAAAGAGGAACAAACCCATGAACCAACAAACACACTTTCAGATTTATAATATTAGTGAGGAAGTAAGTATGCCCTCAAATGAGTAGTAAGTGAAGTGCATTTGAGGAATGCCGCTTGAATTATACATTAAAATGTTCGTTTGTAATTTATGTACTGCACTTGTGACGTTTACTTCCCCTACGACAAGTGCTAAGTGTATTAGTTGTGCATCGGGACATGTCGGTACATGCCATAAATAACACTTTCTTTGTAGAGGGGACGAACACTGCACAGATGTTTTAGTGTAATGAGAGGAGATAAGAAGGGAAGATTTACGATATGCTATCGGGTTCCTGTCCACGCATTTTGTCGTCAAAAGATGAGATTGCAAGATAGATACCTAGATAAACTCTCCATTGTAGATATCGATTTCATTAGTTAAACTGACTGTCAGCATTAGACTGCGCAGTCTGCAAGGAAGGAAGGGAGGCCTTTGTCTAGCAGTGGGACAACGCAGGCTGAAATAATTATAATAATAATAACAATTTCGATACGGCCTTGTCGAGTCTGAGGTGCCGTACTATAAGTACGCGCCGGCGCTAATTCTCGTCAAAGTCGTCGTAAATGGTCGTGCGTGGCTCTATTGGGACATCTCTATCATCACGGACAGGACTATTGTCGCCAATAGGCCTGATATCGTGGTGATCGACCGGTCCCAGCGCCGGGCAGTGCTCGTCGACGTCACTATCCCATATGACGAGAACCTTGTGAAGGCCGAGAAGGACACGCTCAGCAAGTACACATACAGATCTTTATTGGTGCTATGGTACATAAAACACAAGTCACAAGACTAATAATTAATTTCTGTACGTTTAATATATGTTGTGGTTACTATCATACTAAAAAAAAAAAAGTCTAGCCATTGACACGAAATGATGATGACTATCGGACTATCGGACTATCGATACTCTTTCAAAGAATAGTAAGCTTTAACGATCAGAAACCTTTTAAGACTGATTTTGAAAATCGTGATTGAAATAGAAGCCGCATTTCTTATGTCGTCGGGCAGTTTGTTATAAATATCGGGACCCTTCACGTACACCAACTTTCCTGCTCTAGTACCATGACTTGGCTCACGAGGTTACCGCCATGTGGGATGTGGACTTGACGATTATTGTCCCGATAGTTGTTTCGGTAAACGGCTTAATAGCGAAGAGTCTCGACCACCATCTTAAGAGGCTCTCGCTAGACGGTTGGGTCAAGGTACAGAAGGCGATCGCCCTGGACACGGCGCGCATTGTCAGTAGGTTCCTTTCTCTGTAGACCCAACCACCGGTAGCTTGGGCCCCGCCCCGCTGCCGGTGGCACTCTAGATTTAGGTTTTTTTATAGTTGTTAAAGATCGATGCATATTTTTCCCAGGGCTAAACAATAGCAGTCGGTACCTTTTTAAAAGCAGTATAACTATAGAGATAACCAGATGCTAGGTTATTCCATACCGCCAACAATAATTTCTTTTAATGTTTGTAGTTTCCGAAAAAGGATATTGTAAAGTTGTTTGTACTTTTTACCCATTGTCTTGAAGTCAAAGAAAACGGTAACGTTATATTGCAATAGGATGTCGTAATTGTAAAAATGGTTAATGTTTTGTGAATTAGTTAATCCCATAGAATGTGCCGCCAGCGCAGCTGCGCCTTATTGTTCTATGATTCTTGGGCAGCTGTGGGAATTATTTGGGTAAAACACCACGGTCACGCACACATATTAGCTATAGTTTAGAATAAGGATAAGTGCTGCCACCTAGGACACCGTTGATAGAACGGAGCACGAGTCCCTTATAAGCCCCTCCTTGGAGTGGCTTCCTGGTAGTCACATTGACACGCTCGCGCTACGCGGTAGTTTTGTCTTCGTTATATTTTGTAGTTTTCGTGGTATTTTTAGTTCTCTGTATTTTATTGTGCATTGTGTTAACCTCCATAGTTTTAATTAATAGTACATTAAATATAGTAATTTTACGCGGATTGGACTGTTTCATTACATCGCTTCGTATCCAAAAACCCGTGCGCCTGAATTACGATTCGCGTCGTTTATACATCTTCGAGCCGGATCGTTTATACATCTTCGAGCCGGATCGTTTATACATCTTCGAGCCGGATCGTTTATACATCTTTGAGCCGGATCTCGGGGCGGACTGTAATGAACTGAAAATCGCGTGTGAAATAGTTTTGGTGAAGAACGAACTCTACGCAGTGACTTAAAGTGGTGAAAATTCAGTGCTTGGTAGTGAAGTGACTTCGGGAAAGGTGTCTGCTTCCTGTCAATATGGATTCGCACTCAGATAAAGTAGCGAAAGACGGGCACGGAAGCCAGACACAGTGTCCATGCACTCGGGTGCACACTATGCGACATGAACGAGAAGCCCCTGAGAGAAAACAGCGTAAGAAAAATGAAAAACTGCAATTACAAATACAGTTATTAGAAATGAAAACAGAAACACAGAAGATAAAGACTGCACTCATGATTAATGATAAAAAAGAAAACATGCTACGCAATGACAAACTGCGGTTGTGTAGAAAATTTGGGAATACAGATATAGAACGCGAGACTATTAAAAAAATAGAAATGCTTGCTGCGGAAAAACTGTTGTTACTAACGAAATTAAAAGATTTTGAAGATCGACTTCAACACTTAGCATCAACACAATCTGAAGAAGAAATCGCAACGAGAAATAATTACCATGAGACAATCTCTACGGCGTGTCGTGAGAGGCTCGCATGTGGCGCAGTGGTCGAGCGAAATACCACGTGCGCGGATCAACGGGTTGGTGGGCCACCGGCACTTGTGTCATTGTACGAGACACCAGTGTCTGGACGTGTTTGTGTGACTACCACACGTCCCTACGATGAGCCTGTGGCATATGATAATCCCAATGCACTGAAACAGGTGCCTACGTCGTATGTGTCGATTACGCGAGATTATGTGCATGAAAATAGTGCTAGATGCGTAATTCGCGGATCTACAGCATTCCGAGATGAGATTGCATCAAGCGTGCCGGATGCGCTGGACTCTGCGCGTGTGTACAATGAAGTGATAGTGCATCGTGAGCTAAGTGTATCGCGAGACGTGTCGCCATCGGAGCGGCGCGTAGATAACGGCCCACGAGAGCATGTCGCTTGGCCAACACACGGGGAGTCAGCAACCACGGCACCGATGCTATCATCACGTTCATCGGGAAATGCATCAACGGTGATGCCGGAGATAATGCCAAAACATCACAGTTTGGATGACAGGCGCAGAAGAACATCGTGTGAAGAGAGGGACGCAAGATTGGACCCACCCACGTGGAAAACCACAGCGGTGACGGAACGTGACGTGCGCCTCCGTGCTACGGAACAAGACGAGTGGAGGGGAGCCACGCCGCTACCGCGTGGACAGTGCAACAGGGAGCTTTGTACCGGCCAGGACGACCGTCGCGGGAAATCCGGTAAGTCAGTTACTTGTTTGACCAATGCCTCTTGTTTAGATGTCGAACCTGCATGTCACGAGAGTAACGCGACAGAGAAAGAGAGCCGCGTGGTTGTTTCCCGCTCTGATTTGCGAGTGCGGGATATTACGCAAGATACTCGTGATGTCTGCGTAATTAGAGACACAGGTGGCATAGGCGACATAAGAGGGTCAAATCCGGACGGACGTCGCGGTGAAAAGGTAAGCTGCCCAGATAAACAGATGGAGACGGAGGTGCTGCGCGGATGCAGTAACGATCGAGACATTCATTTAGAGGGCAAAGAGGGCGTCTCGAGATTCGCACTGGTGGAGACCGGTGAAGGAGAAAGTGCGGTAAGTGGTGCTGGTCATAAGCCAGAGGAGGGCGATGCTGCAAGACGCTATCGGGTCAATGATAGGACAGGTAGCGTTATGCCTATGGGGCAACAGGTCGACGTCCCTAACGGAGGGACACTCTGGGCTGACGCACACGCCGAGCTTAGCGGGGTCACCGGCTCACCGAAGCCGCATAAAGGCGGGCGAAGGATTGAGACGACAGAAGTTGCCGCTCTAAATAAAGGTAAGGATCCAATTGGGATTTCAGTCGACGAAGGACTGCGGTCTGCGGGCAACGATCGCCTTACAAGCGATCTCTCCGTCAAACGACGCCAGCAAGAGAACAACGGGATCGCAACGAAAAAGGGGAGTCTTGCAACGGGCGTCGAGTTTCATCTACCTAAATGCATAGATATCGGCATTACGGGCGATACCGCTATGTTGGACAAGGTAAGTGATAATAACAATAAGGACTTGGCAGAACTCGCATTGTGCGATAAGGTGAACGTAGCTGAAAGAAGCACGTGCCACGAAACAATTGGCGAGAGCGAGCAGCGAACAAAAGAGAATGCAACAGCTTTATACGTTGCTCTTAACCCAGGTAAGGACTCGGCAGAACTCGCATTATGCGATAAGGTAGACGTAGCAGCAAGAGGCACGTGCCACGGCACAATTAGCGAGAACCAGCAGCAAACAAAAGACGACGAGATAACTGTATGCGTTGCACCTAACTCAGGTAAGGACAGAAAAGAAACGGTACAGTTCAGTTCGGATAGTGGTCGTTTTACGCACGATCTCACTATCGAACTAACACAGCGAGACATCGTGACTGGAAAGGCGTGTTACGCTGATCGTGACAACTTTGTGCAAGATAGGAACAAAGACAGCGGCGAGAGAGACAACATCGCTGCATGTCACCAACAGGTAAGTTGTAACACAGTTTCAGACAGGGAAATTGCCACTGCGGGAAGAAACGATGTAAGATTATTTAAAGCGAGCTTACTTGTTTTGACTGATAGCAGGTCAGATAATAATGGATTTTTATCAGACGCCATAAATTTAGAAAATTTAAATGAGCAAAGGTCAGACAACAGTAACTGGCACCGGTTTCCATCGGCGGAAACCCCGGCTAACAATGCTTCTGTGTTGTACTCGCCCAACGTTATAGACGAACGGTTTACTGGCTCCACTTCTTTTCGTAATCCGCAGATACGGAGGACGTCGCGTGACGTCATCGACGCTATGGAAGAAGAGGTGGCACAAGATCGACGGGTCACTACTACGCGCGCACCCGGACCGCCGGTTCGCGACAAGTCGCATCTCTCTGCACGGACGTCCAGTGCAACAGTGTTGCCACAGCTGCGGCGCGAGATCACCGTGGAGCTTAGCCGCATTCCGAGGCCTGTGGTTATAGACACGGGGCAGGCAAAATGCACGAAAAGGCGGACGCCAAGTGACGTCATCAACGCAGCCATAGAGCTACCTCATCCGGGCTCTACTATGCAACGGGCATCACTACGAAGCCAACCAGGCTCTACTAAGCTACGGCCGCTGCTACAAAATCAACCATGCTCCCCTACAGCATCGAGCACGCCACGAGATGAATCGTACGCACCTGTCACATCTGGTGCGTGTCGTCAACGTTTGCCTCCAGACAAGGGGCTACGAGACTGTAAAATCGTAGCTAACAAGAATCTACGGCGGAACTACGAGAGGGAACGACGAGATCCCAGGTCTACGTTTGAGACCAGCATGCTTCTAGGACACGGGAAGCTACGAGTCTTCAATCCTGCGCTCGGCTACGATCGTAAACGCCGAGAACGAGAAAAACCACAAGCCGATAACAAAGCGATCGGTCGCGAGAGGCATCCTACATCTAAGGATCGCCGTTACTCGCTCGCTATAGCAGTCCTGCCTTACAAACAGGATGATGCTAAAATAGAATGCAAAGAGAAATACTGGTCGACGTGCCTACGATCGACGGACGTCACCAGTGATAGCGACAAGCCTGCCACGCCAGATCATGACGTGCTACTTGGGTACACTTCGGGACTCCGCCGACAGCAACGAGCGCAGCCAGAGGGGACAGTCTGTCGCCCCGCCCTACGGACGTCGGGTGCGAGGACGCCGCCCAACTCTGCAGCGACAACATCGGTGGACCTCATGCGAGCCACGCGTGGCAGTGGATGACTCGATTGACTTTGGACAATGTGTGATAAACTGTAGTGTAGTGATGATCTAAGTAAATTAGTGTTTCAGTGTGTGTGTTATGGTTAATTAGGTATACTTAGTTACAAAGCGGTGTACCACGGATGGTTCCGTGTAGTCAATATTGTAACCTATAATGTAGTTTCTTTTAGACGATAATTATTGTATCGTAGGTAATAGTGCATGCAGCTTATAGACAGAATTGTAACTTAGCAAGTAGTTCATGTTTCTGTTTAGTATAAGCAATGTTTTAGCCTAAACACTATAGACTAAGCCGTGACATTTCAACTGATGCTAGATTTCATGTACTGTAGTGTAATCGGTTGAACCCTTTTACAGGGGGGAAAGATGTTAAAGATCGATGCATATTTTTCCCAGGGCTAAACAATAGCAGTCGGTACCTTTTTAAAAGCAGTATAACTATAGAGATAACCAGATGCTAGGTTATTCCATACCGCCAACAATAATTTCTTTTAATGTTTGTAGTTTCCGAAAAAGGATATTGTAAAGTTGTTTGTACTTTTTACCCATTGTCTTGAAGTCAAAGAAAACGGTAACGTTATATTGCAATAGGATGTCGTAATTGTAAAAATGGTTAATGTTTTGTGAATTAGTTAATCCCATAGAATGTGCCGCCAGCGCAGCTGCGCCTTATTGTTCTATGATTCTTGGGCAGCTGTGGGAATTATTTGGGTAAAACACCACGGTCACGCACACATATTAGCTATAGTTTAGAATAAGGATAAGTGCTGCCACCTAGGACACCGTTGATAGAACGGAGCACGAGTCCCTTATAAGCCCCTCCTTGGAGTGGCTTCCTTGTAGTCACATTGACACGCTCGCGCTACGCGGTAGTTTTGTCTTCGTTATATTTAGTAGTTTTCGTGGTATTTTTAGTTATCTGTATTTTATTGTGCATTGTGTTAACCTCCATAGTTTTAATTAATAGTACATTAAATATAGTAATTTCACGCGGATTGGACTGTTTCATTACATCGCTTCGTATCCAAAAACCCGTGCGCCTGAATTACGATTCGCGTCGTTTATAATAGTATTTTGTTCTTTTATACAAATATTATAAAAAAACTTAAATTTAAGATATTAAATGAATATGTCATTAATAATAATGATAATTAGTTAAATAATTCATCACCTTTGTTATCTCCATCATATTGTATCAGTTCCATAGATGTCAACAAAGGGATAATAATAGCTTTACATTTGCGTTTCGCATTATAAACTGTTTCAGTAAATATCACTTTACCTAGTTATAACGTGTGGAATAAATGTATTATGGAGGTCAAGTATTTGTTCTACAGTAAAACTTTAAGTAACACTTACATGCTCATTTATGTTTTTAAAAAATAACAATTCGTTTTGGTTTTGTTTAGGAACGTTCTTACAGCACGGGTAGTATGAAAATGGGAAAAAACGATTTATACACTCTAAATGTCAGTTGTCATTGTCAATCCATACTTTATTTTCTCTTCGAGGGGATATAATGGTGGAAAGACAATTTGTTCCCTTGACATGCTGTACTTATTTGCTGTTTGAGTTTTCAGTCACACAAAGGCAAATCATAGTACAATTGATATATCAAGCTGAGTGGATAAAATAACCTAGGTTTAATCTAATTCCAATCCATCAGCCGACGGACGTCCACTGCTGGACATAGGCCTCCCCTATGTACTGTACCAGCCTTTTTAGTAGTCCACTGCAGGACGTAGGCCTACCCACGAAGGGTGATTGGGCCATATCCACCACGCGGGCGCAGTGCGGGTTGGTTGGCCTCCCCTATGGATCTCCAATAAGACCGGTTGGAAGCGGCTTGCATCCAGCGCGATCCTGCGGTCTTAATGACGTCATCCGTCCACCTTGTGGGTGGACGTCCTACGCTGCGCTTGCCGGTACGTGGTCTCCACTCGAGAACATTTCGACCCCATCGGTCATCAGCCCTTCGCGCTATGTGCCCTGCCCATTGCCATTTCAACTTGCCAATCCGTTGGGCTATGTCGGTAACTTTGGATCTCCTCATTTCTGATTCGATCTTGCAGAGAGACTCCGAGTATAGCCCTCACCATAGCTCGTTGGGCTACTTGGAGCTTACTAATAAGGCCCATAGTGAGAGACCACGTTTCTGTGCCATAAGACATCACTGGCAACACACACTGGTCGAAAACTTTCGACTTGAGGCACTGAGGTATGTCGGACGAGAAGACACTACGCAATTTTCCGAACGCTGCCCGGCCGAGTTAGATTCGGCGATTGGCCTCTTTGTTGAAGTCGGACCAACCTAGCTGGACTACTTGTCCTAGGTAGACGTACGAGTCAACGACTTCAAGAACCGAGTTTCCAACAGAAATCGGGGTGGGTAAAACATGGGAATTACACAGATCTAATCTAATTCAGATATTTTTAAAGAGTCATCTGAGGACAGTAGCACTCAGTAATACCACCCGTGATCACCCATCCCAAGACTGACCGTGCCAAACGTTGCTTAACTTCGTTAATTGCTGAAAAACACACTTAAACTACGCTGCCATTACATTACCACAAAAGTGGTCTATACACTTAAAAGCCTTGTATATACGAACAGAACATTCCCTACAATCTAGTATCTACACAAAGATCTTTATAGTTCATACGCGCAGCTCGGTCGGAAAATGTAAAACAATCTTCATAAATCGAGGCGCTCCTCGTAAATATCTCTTGACCCGCAGCTGGAGCTCTTTTAAATTGATTCTACGTGATAAGAGGCACAAATAGCATAGGTTTTGATCCCGCACCCATCTCCGATGTACTTATGGTGCTGAGCGCATCGATCGGATACTCTCTCAATCTCTATCGAAGGCGCTGCATTTTGTCTGGAAATAGATTTCTATCGTATCTACGCTTTTGAGAAAGCTAATGTAGTTCTTATAAAAATATTCCATCCATCCAATAGCCGAAAGACGTCCAGTGCTGGACATAGGCTTCCTATATGGACTTCTAAGTGGAAGTTCTTCCGCTTGGAAGTGGCCTGAATTCAGCGGTTCCTATGACCTAAATGATATCGTCAGTTTATCTCGTCCGTGGATGTCCTACGCTGCGCTTAATGGTCTGTGGTATCCATTGGATAGTATATAGTAAGTTCATTTGATTTTATAATGTTCTTGGTAAAAGCTCTTTTAAGAATGTCAGACTAATATCAGCATTACATAAAAATACTAAGAGCGTACTTTTCTATTGCTCTCATATTAGTATTAGATAAGCCAGCACGAAGTCAAGAATTCTCGGCTTATTACTTAGTCTCATATATTTATATAAATATATGTGACCAACCGCATTTCATAATACAATACAATTCTAAGCCTCTTAGTCCTACAATAACATTTATGAAGACTCAATGTACTTGAGAATACATATTCTTATAACTCTTTTCTCTAAGTTCATTTCATTTTATAAAAATTTAAAAAAAAATTAAATAGTCTTGATAAATGTGCTTGTAAAAATGTCAGACTAATATCAGGATAAGATAAATATTAATAGTTCAATGATTTCTGAATAAACTTTGCCCTTAATTATAAAATCAAACTTTTAAGCTATTACACAGCTTTTTAACCTATTACATGGGGTACCCTACTGTATGTACTATACATGTATAAATTGTGTGTACAACGACATATTGGGTCCGAAGCAACAAAAATAGCCAACTATCTGAAGCCATTATTCAGCAAGTACCTTCCTAATTATAAATAGCGTGCACAAATTTATTTAACAACTCTTTAACCTCAATAAAATAGTAAGAACAATTTGAACACTCAATAGAATTACTTGTTATTATAACCTGACCCAATTCTCTTTACGTAATACTTGATTACAATGTGAGGAAGTACAAAATCCCAAAGTGTCCCAAACTCAAAGCCGGGGTCCGATGTGACAAGAATCGGAACGAGAACCTTTCGTGGTCAATTCGATCGGACCCTTAAAGGGTACCAAAAGGTACCTATACTTGAAATTTCAACCGCGATCGTGAAACTTAGTGCCGTTCCCGGGTGAAAAGGTTCCTTTTTGATCAAAATAAAAGGACGGGTTAAGTTAGCCTTGGCCTGCTTAAAAATTGTGTGCGGGGACCGAGAGATGTTTTCATGTTTCATAAGTGCACTTAAGTACTTCCAACTAGTTTTACCTATTTTCAGAGTCAGTTTTCGTAGTGTACAGGGTTATATGTGAGAATTGGCACGGTTAGCAATGGAAAAACTAAAGAGAACAACACAAAGGACTTCCACAGCTATGATAAATAAGTATTAAAGACAATTTATAAAGTGATATCGTTTGTTAGTCAAGTTGTAATGTTTCTAGCATTTGTCTAAGTTTTCAACTGTATACCAGTATGACAGCAAATTGCAGTGGATGGTATGCTTGGTACGATTATAAATATTTATGCCGTAAAGTGTAACGTGTGTATCATAACGTAACGTGTGCTATTGTGGTGCTATTATTTAATAAATATACAGGGTTATTCCTAGTCATTAAGCATAAAAAAAGCCGTGGTGGTCTAGAGGTTGTGACACCCGCCTAACAATCATGAGGTCGTGGGTTCAAATCCCCGGTCCCGTACCAATGAGTTCTTTGGAATGTATGTACGGAATTTCACACCACTGGCTTTTCGGTGAAGGAAAACATCGTGAGGTAACCTGGATACGCCAGTTGAAGAAATTCGATGGCGTATGTGAATGCACCAACCCGCACTGGGCCAGCGTGGTGGTTATGGCCCAATCACCCTTCGTGGGTAGGCCTACGTCCTGCAGTGGATTGTTAAAAAGGCTGATACAGTACAGTACAAGCGTCCTTTTAGGGACTTATTCTGCACATCAAAACTAACAAATTTTGTTCTGCGACAAAAAAAAATCTGCTGTTCCATAAAATTCCATTTTGTCGCGGGTGAACAATACTTTTACATGGAAGAACATTTTTTTCAGTTTTGACAAAAGTTGCAGAACAATAGTTGTTAGTTTCGATGTACAGAATAAGACCCTAAAAAGATGCTAAATTAGAAATAACCCTGTATAAATATGTATTTAGTCGCACAATTGAATGTATGTCTACACATATGGAACTACTCAATTGTTGGAATTAAAATAGATCTAAAGAAGAAAATTTAACACAAAATTTTCATCAACACAAATAAATAAACCCATAAATTAAGACCGCGGCGGTTCTCCTCCTCAACAATTTCCTTATACTTCACAAAATATCTTAGCAAAACAACATTTCTGCTGTCAAATGCCAATAGCTGCAGCAAACGGACAGCCAAGCGGATCTGGAAGGCAATTTTCTCATTGACTAGGTAAGTAGGTAAATACGTAATTTCATGCCACATTAATTTCTAAGTAGATCATACAAGGGCCGCCTCCCAATTTGCATTCGTTGTGTTCGACGTTTCTTGAGCGTTTGTTTGTTAAAAGTAGGCTTACGTCAAACTCGGTTTAGGGAAATCCCAGGACGAGGAAAATCCATTCAACGAGGTAATACACTCTTTTTTTAAGCTAAAAATAAGAAATATAAGGCAGAATGTTGTACACTGCGAATAAAAAAAAATTTATTTATTCGTAGGATACTAACATTTTTGTTATTATGTGGGGAAAAAACCGGACCGGAACCGGACAAGTGCGAGTAAGGTGCGAGCCTGCCGAACTGTTGATTAAAATCAACAAACAACGTGTTTATAAGCTGGTAGGTAAATCCGTTGGGTTGATTCGATGAAAACGATAATGTGTAGGTATGTTTTAAAAACCGGACAAGTGCGAGTCAGGCTCGCACACCGAGGGTTCCGTACAAATCCAGAAAATTTCACCAAATTGGGAAGTAATAAAATCTCTATACCATCGACAAAAAAGTTTTTTCTCTTTTTTTTCACTTTTGCTCATAGTACATCAAAAATTACACATTGTTAAAATAATTAAAAACCCGTTTTAGCATGTGCTAATGAAGTTCTTTTATATGATACCTTACATGATACGATTTACTCATTTTGAATTTTGAACCCATATTTTGTGAAATCGAGGCCCTATTTTTTGTGATTTAAATAAAAATTTACAGTTTTCAGATTTATTCCTATATGTGTATTCTGAGACAATGCTTCTAGCCAAATTTCATAGTTCTATGTCAATGGAAAGTACCCCGTAGGTTTTGATTTTTGTGAGTGTCGAAATATGCGGTTTTTTACGACATAAACGGCTCTAACTTTTTTAAACGATAACTAAGAAGTTTTTCTTTTACACAACTGCAAGAGACTATAGATATACGTATACAGTTTAAATTTCAACTCGATATCTTTTCGATTTCCCGAGATAAAGAGTCTTGACATTCACACAGATAGACAGACGGACAACAAAGTGATCCTATAAGAGTTCCGTTTTTTCCGTTCGAGGTACGGACCCCTAAAAATTAGATATCTACATACCTACTTGTTGTTTGAGACCTATTGTTGGCGGTATT
Source organism: Hypomecis punctinalis (assembly GCA_949316475.1). Taxonomy (NCBI): domain Eukaryota; kingdom Metazoa; phylum Arthropoda; class Insecta; order Lepidoptera; family Geometridae; genus Hypomecis; species Hypomecis punctinalis. The sequence continues at coordinate 11,001,414 of OX438807.1, forward strand.
ATATATTATTATACAAATTTTTGTATTTTAAACTCGATACGTCAATAAACGATTCTGATTCTGTACATACCTATGTCACCAAAAATAAGGTAAAACAAATCACCTCAAAGAGCTCAAAGAGCTTTGAATCGATCCTTCTGTATATAGAGGATCCCTATGAAATTAAATGTAATGAAACTTATTATATATCTTCGTTCATAAAAGCTCTAGTATGTAATTTGACATCGCATTGCAAAGCCTGCAGTAGCAGTAACATGTAATAATTTCTAAAACAGAGGCAGAATTTCTCAAACACACAGTTAATTTACAGTCAGAATAAACAAAAATCGACTTTCATAAGTACACACATAATAGCAGAGAGTCGAATTAATTCCGCTACGAAACGATTATTTAGCTTATAGACGTACTTTATTGCATGTGATATATTTTGTCATATCGAAGTCTCTCCTATAAATCCCCAATAAGACCGGTTGAACGCTATTGCAGCCATAATAATAAATAAATAAATAGAATAGGGTATAATATATGCAGAAAAAAATAACATAGACCTTGCATTTTAAATTTAACAGGCAAATTTTTGTCAAAGTTGCTTGTTTTATTTAGCTAAAAGTTAATAAAAAAAAAAAAAAAAAAACCTTTATTCAAACATCATATTACAAAATTTAAAAAAAATATTACTTAATTATTCATCATTATCAATTAATTTCTTTCTTTCAATTATCTAACTAAAAGTCGACGTCAATGTCTGTTTGCCTTTTTTTGGCAAACGCATCCTCCAGTTGTCTCCATGTGTCTCTGTTCCTGGCTGTTTTTGACCATTCACTGCCTGCTACTGCTTTTATTTCGTCCACCCATCTTCTCGGTGGTCTACCGCGTTTTCGTTTTTTGTGACTCGTGAACCAGTGCATTATTGCCTTTGACCACTTTTTTTCCCCTAATTGTGTGCCCAGCCCATTTCCATTTCAACTTCCTGATAGCGCCAGTAACATCTTTTGTTTTTGTGTGTTTCTTTGTGGTTGCAGTTTTTATTCTATCGCGACAAAATAGCTACGAGTAAATATTGGTGTAAAACAGTGTTAATCTAAGTGCATTTCATCACATAAACACCAGCTAAAAGGTAGTTAATAATATTACCTATATTGAGAGAAACAAATTATACAAATAAATAATAATATTTTAAAAGTTTTTTACAAAAACTGATTTTTGAGAGAGTAGAGTGCCTCAAAAAGTTTGTAAAGTAGGTACAAGGTTTTCGTTTCTAAAAATTTAAATTCCTTTGTTCAGGTACGATAAAAATCGACGCTGTGACTGTTTCCTATCTATTACCAAATACAGTCGATGCCGCGCTGTAACTAACAGCTGACATGTGTCGATACGAACTCTGAAAATAGGGGAACGGTTACTCTACCGTTGATTAACGTTATTTCCATTCCGCCTGCGCCCGCGGATAGATGAACCTATAAATAGCACAAATATTTATAAATACGAGGCAAATCTAAGATATATTCAGAATAAACCTAACCCAAATCCCGTATATTGACACAACTGCGTGAAAAAATATATACTCATCAAACTTACTCTTATTTACTCGCATCCCTTTTTGCCTATAATATCAATGTTGATATTTCAAAATGTTTGTGTTTTTTTTTTTGTAGTTCTGTAGATTGATCACAAAGAAATGAACTAAATTCATATTGTAAGGAATGATAGAGTTAGAAATATCTAAAGTGGAGACCACGTACCGGCAAACGTCGCGTGAGACATCCACCCAGGATTACTATGGTTGCAAACCGTTTCCGACCAGTTGCTAGTCACATTGAAGATCTAGTAGACGTGCTATAGCTGAAATGATGATGATGTGTGTAAGTTTTTCCTATGACTGAACTGAATCATTAACTAGTTAATCTAGAAAAAAATTATATTAATCAAAAAACATATACTTAATCACCATAACAGCCTGTTTTGTTTCACTACTGGGAATAGGCCTCATTTCAGACGACGCGATTTGCTTTCTTGTTGTTTTAGCTCCTTAAAGACGGCGCGATGATACCTTGTTAGTCCTATTATAGTCGTCCGAGTTTTATAGATACGTCACGCCAGCAAAAAATAAGCTATGAAAAAAAATTCACGTCACAAATTAACACCAAAAAATATAACATTAAATCAAGCTCAACACGGCAAAAATGTTGAACATTTCAACCATAATAATTTATTAAATTCACTCAACCCCAGACGAGGCACGTAGGTCTGATAATTCGTATGCCTGCCCCGTCGATCCAACACGAGCGCGGGTTTGTCGATCGACGTTTTACCCTTAGCTTTACAGCTCTACCTATTTACGTCTAGCACTGGAGACTGTATATAAGGAAGACTGTCTCATATGAAGACGTTGTTGTAAAATGTCCAGTGAAAATAGACAACAGATACCTAGTTTGCCTTTCGCAAGTATATTAGGTATGTAAAGATTAGGCACTACTAGAAAGGCACTACTGTGTGACGTAATAGCATCGTTCAGTATTTTTAGGGTTCCGTACCTCAAAAGAAAAAAACGAACCCTTATAAGATCACTTTGTTGTCCGTCTGTTCTTCTGTCCGTCTGTGTGTATGTCAAGACTCTTTATCTCGGGAACGCGTTAAGATATCGAGTTGAAATTTAAACTATATACGTAAACCTATGAATTCTTGCAGTTGTGTAAAAGAAAAGCTTCTCAGTAACCGTGTAAAAAAGTTAGAGCAGTTTATGTGGTAAAAAACCCATACTTCAACGCTCACAAAAATCAAAACCTACAGGGTACTTCCCGTTGACGTAGAACTATGAAATTTGGCGAGGAGCATTGTCTCAGAGTACACATATAGGAATAAATCTAAAAACTGTACAGTTTTATTTAAATCACATATAAATAGGGCCTCAAAATTCACAAAATATGGGTTCAAAATTCAAAGTGAGTTAATCGTATCTTGTAAGTTATCATATAAATTAACTCTATTAGCACATGCTAAAACCGGATTTTAATTATTATATGTTTGTACGGAACCCTCAATGTGCGAGCCTGCGCACTTGTCCGGTTTTTTTATTTTTTATCTTTGTTTATTTTTCTATCGAATTGTATTAACTCTTATTGAAGTTTGTATCTTATGCCCTGTCACTGCGGCGCCTCTTAATTTAAAAGGTGTTGATCTGCAATGTGAAGAGATTCAAGTAGGTATATTAATTTACTCATCAACGTTACTATTATCACTATGAGACTAACCCCAAATTTGCAAAATTGACACGACTGGATTTCTGGATTTATTTTTGACCGACGAAACGGAGGAGATACTCATTCGACGCGAGCATATTTGTTTTTTGTATAACCACGCATACATTTTTACTTAGTATTTTGATTTCGATAATTCTTCTTTTATTGGAAAGAACATAGCATCCGAAGGGGCATGGTTCGAATCCTGCGTTCGCTTCATATTTTTGAGATGCTTATCACAAAGATAACTCTTTGAGATAAAAATCTAGTGTGGAAAGCACTTAAAATAAAACATCATAACAGGAAAGAACATACTTTGAAATTGGTTCTATTTAAATTTAATCGAAATTGAGTCATTTTTGATAAATAAACGATATTTTGAAAATTGCTACATCGATCCGTGCCAAATATACGCGAATTTTGTACACAGTTAAATTCGGAAATGCTATTTTTTTAGCAAATATAATTATTCTTGGAGATTGCAAAATTAGTCACAAAGAATAATTTATTTCAAATTGTTACGTACTATGTATAACTTTTCAAACTCACTAGATATGAAGAAAACTGCCCTCATATTTATAAATAATTGTAAATAATATGAAGATAGTTCTCATACCTTATAGTTCATACATTGTTTTCATGCTCCTAGCACTATTTCTTGGAAGACGGGTACTGCTTTGTAATAACAACTCTTTGAGGCTATGGAAAATTAGACGTTTCCTTTATGTCGAGTTGCTTTGAAGTTGTGACAAATTGCTTTTATTGATTGGCGGAACCTTGAACTGATTTTGTATGCGTGGACAGGAGTAGGATTCGCTGTAAGTGCTTCGTTTCTTGTTACCTACTTAAATAGATAATGAAAGTGATACTTACTCGGATGACACGTTGTGTAGTACCAGTTGTTTAAACATTAAAGTAAGTTAAGATTAATAGCTATGTACCTAAGTAGACTACGCTAACGTCTGCTATCTGGATCTTACTCAAGACCTGCTAAATAAACTTGAGCGACTTCAAAACTTTTGTATTAGGTTAATATTTGGCCTGCGTAATATGACCACGTTTCAGCTTTTCGTACTAAACTCAAGTGGCTCCCCATTCGACGTCGCCGGGATGCGCATATTCTTTCTTATCTTTACAACACTCTCTTCAATCCTTCTTCTCCTCCCTACCTTCAAGAACGTTTCATTTTCCGTCGTTCTCTTCTAACCCGCTTTTTGAAATCATCAGAGAATCTGAAGCTTACTGTTCCGCAACACAAAACCACTTTCTACGGTTCATCTTTTACAGTTGAAGCTGTTAGATTGTGGAATGAATTGCCGGTGGAAATCAGACGTGCCCCATCGCTAAATATTTATAAAAGTAAAGTTAAACTGCATTATTTGTCATCTTAGTTTTCTTTCTTTTTTTTTGTTCTTGTACAAAATAGGTATTAATATTTATTTAAGTATAATGTGTATTACTGCTTAAGTAGGTTTATTTACATATATATATATATATATAGTTTATATGTTTTGTATGTGTGTAGAGATATATTTCTTTGAATATAATTTAGTTGTAATTTGTAAGATATTGTCTAGACAATATCTATATATAGTACTATTATTATTATTTTTTTGCTAAGAGTTTGTTTCTATGATATTTAAATTTCTTGCAGTTATGGCCACGTTTTTTGTCAACTGCTATTTTCTGTCCGTGCATGGTTGCCTGGAAAAAATCGCTTAAAGCGATAAGGCCGCCAATTAGAGACCTATTGTTTTGTTTCTGCTATAGCTACAAAGCTGATTTTTAGGGTTCCGTACCTCAAAAGGAAAAAACGGAACCCTTATAGGATCACTTTGTTGTCCGTCTGTCCGTCTGTCCGTCTGTCCGTCTGTCCGTCTGTCCGTCTGTCCGTCTGTCCGTCTGTCCGTCTGTCCGTCTGTCCGTCTGTCCGTCTGTCCGTCTGTCCGTCTGTCCGTCTGTCCGTCTGTCCGTCTGTCCGTCTGTCCGTCTGTCCGTCTGTCCGTCTGTCCGTCTGTCCGTCTGTCCGTCTGTCCGTCTGTCCGTCTGTCCGTCTGTCCGTCTGTCCGTCTGTCCGTCTGTCCGTCTGTCCGTCTGTCCGTCTGTCCGTCTGTCCGTCTGTCCGTCTGTCCGTCTGTCCGTCTGTCCGTCTGTCCGTCTGTCCGTCTGTCCGTCTGTCCGTCTGTCCGTCTGTCCGTCTGTCCGTCTGTCCGTCTGTCCGTCTGTCCGTCTGTCCGTCTGTCCGTCTGTCCGTCTGTCCGTCTGTCCGTCTGTCCGTCTGTCCGTCTGTCCGTCTGTCCGTCTGTCCGTCTGTCCGTCTGTCCGTCTGTCCGTCTGTCCGTCTGTGTGTATGTCAAGACTCTTTATCTCGGGAACGCGTAAAGATATCAAGTTGAAATTTAAACTATATACGTAAACCTATGAATTCTTGCAGTTGTGTAAAAGAAAAGCTTCTCAGATACCGTATAAAAAAGTTAGAGCTGTTTATGTCGTAAAAAAACGCATATTTCAACGCTCACAAAAATCAAAACCTACAGGGTCCTTCCCGTTGACATAGAACTATGAAATTTGCCGAAGAGCATTGTCTTAGAGTACACATATAGGAATAAATCTGAAAACTGTACACTTTTGTTTAAATCACATAAAAATAGGGCCTCAAAATTCACAAAATATGGGTTATAAATTCAAAGTGAGTAAATCATATCAAGTAAGGTATCAAATAAAATAACTTCATTAGCACATGCTAAAACAGGTTTTTAGTTGTTTTAGCAATATGTTTGTACGGAACCCTCGATGTGCGAGCCTGACTCGCACTTGTCCGGTTTTTTTTTCTGAGATGATGTATTTCTGTTGCCGCTATAACAACAAATAAAATTAATATTTAAGGGGGTTCCCATACAACAAACCCGAATTTTTGACCATTTTGCGCTCGATATTAATAATGGTAACAGGTAGATGCTTAACATATTCACGCAATGTTTAGTTATATATACAATTCAATAATAAATAATTAAAACAAAATAAATATTTGAGAGGGCTGCCATACAGTACGGAACCCTGAGAGCGCGAGTCCTATACGTACTTGGCCGATTATTATGTCTATTCAAGTTTGTTGTACTCTCACATACAAATATTCTGATTTTGGCAAATATATTTAAGTGCATAATAATATTATACTGACTGTTTTAGACTACTTCGGTTTTTAAGAATTTACCTAATTATGTTAAATATTAACTACCACTAAATACAAGACTGATATTATCAAAAACTACTTAAACTACGTGGAAGCCGTAGTGGTCTAGTGGTAATGACACTCGCGTCACAATAGTGAGGTCGTGGTTTCAAATCCCTGTCCCGTACCAATGAATTCCTTGAAATTTATGTACGGAATTTCATACCACTGGCTTTTCGGTGAAGGAAAACATCGTGAGGCAACCTGCATACGTCTGTAGAAGAAATTCATTGGCATATGTGAATCCACCAACCCACACTGGGCCAGGGTGGTGGATGTGGGCCAATCACCCTTCGTGGGTTGGCCTACGGCCTGCAGTGGACTATTAAAAAGGCTGGTACAGTACAAAACAGTACAGTACATAAACTACTACTACAAACATATCATGCAATTGGATCATCCACAGACTCTTGAAGGTCTAAAGATAATCCAAATGCTCAAGCCCACTGCCAGTTGGCAGCGTGCCTAGCATGTTGGCAGCATTACCACGTTGAATAGCAATGCTGTAACTTATTTTAACAAAAATTCCAAAGTACTCATTGATACGGGACCGGTACTTGAACCCACTACCTCACGATTGCAAGGAGAGTGTCACTACCTCTAGGCCGCCACGGCTCCACTCCTTTCAGCATTGGTTTCACATAAATATCCTGAAGTACCTCCGGCGTCAGTTGTGCCGCCGCTACGCCAGCAACATTACTCTACCTGTCACGGTGTCATAACTTACTGTCAGCCCGTAATCAACCGTATTGCTAACCGTAATAACTTATTTATGTTGTTTATTTCTATATAGGCATACAAACACATTGATGCGAAGTGATAGGTGTGTTAGCGGAAATCAACGAAAAATAACTTTGTTTTGAAACATGCCCATAAGAAAAGACATGTCCACAAAATGTATGGAGGCTGGTATAATACTCGCAACAAGCAAAAATTCAAACCACAATACTCGGTACATTTCGAGAAAGGTCATATTTTTTTGAGTCTATTGCATTAGAACCAAAAAGGAGCCCGTCGTTATTTTTTAAATTAATTTTGAATCTATTAGAATAAATACATATATTTGGCTCAATAAGTAGTTTATCTCTAGCAACCCTAATTAAAGTAACATTCAAATTTTTAAATAGAAGCTTTTTTACTTTTTTACCAATTAGACACAGTTTTTGGTTAGAAATTTTAATTTTAGCAAATTAAGAGATGAATGTGGAAAAATCAGCTACGAATGCAAGTAGAATAACGATAGAATCACTTTATTATTGCTAAACTAGAAAAAAATGTAAAGCTATTTTATTATTTTTCATACAGTTTATTTATCACATTAAAAAAATGGACGGATAAAAAAATCTTAATGAAATATTTTTGAGACGCCCATAAATCAAGCTTTCAAATGATGTATATATCATCTTGGTTAGATTTTTCTCTGAATAATTTACCACTTGTGGACATCACCTTTATTTGAAATTCTTTTAGCTTGTTATGTAGTAGTAGTTTGTGTTGTTTTAGAAACAAATCTTTGAAATAATAATATCAAATGAGGAGACCCGAAGAAGAACCAAAGTTAACGACAAACGTTGCCTAGGAAATCGTCAAAGTGAAACAAAGTTGGCAGGCCAAATAGCTTTAAACACTGATGACTGATGGAGTCGAAAAGTTCTCGAGACACAAGTACCGACATTCACAGCGTAAGACGTTCCACAAGTTGACCGTTCGGACCGCAGAATTGCTCTGAACGCGAGTTGCTTCCAGCCAGTTTTATTAAATAAATAAATATTTTTAGGACATCTTACACACGGCCTCTGACCCCAAACTAAGCAAAGCTTGTGATATGGCTACCAGAGACTGATATACTACATATACTTATTTTTAAGTACATACTTATATATATAGTTACTACATAACACCCAGACACAGAGCAAACACTGATGTTCATCACATAAATATTTGCCCTGGGTGGGGATCGAACCCACGCCTCTTTGATCCAGAAGTAAGGGTCACTAACCACTGAGCCATCGAGGCAGTCAAATACGAGATCGATTGTAGAGGATAATATATATCCGACATGGACGTTTTAAGATTAAGAAGATGATAAAAGACACGAATATTTAGTAACTAGTTTTTCGCGGCTTCGCCCGCATGATATGTGTTATTCTGATATATAAGCTATATTATTGCAAAGTTTCATCTCAATCCTTTCATTAGTTTTTGCGTGAAAGAGTAACAAACATCCATCCATCCATCCTCACAAACTTTTGCGTTTATAATATTAGTAGGATATATCTTTTTGAACCGTATTTCAAAGAAACATTTATAGAAACATCTTAGTATCATGTTTTTTTGTAGAGCTCTCTCGAGAACTAGCACACATAGGTCAGTATTTCAACGGCCAAGCAGCATTTGAAAAGATCACTGTGTTCCGGATTGAAGAAAATTGTTTCCCGGTTAATTTCAGTGGTAAAAGTAATTTGAGAGCCTTATACCTCATGGTTATAAACCTGTATTTGAGCAAACTAAGTAAGTTAACTGAGCTGCAGAAGGTTTTGAAATGTTACAGTATAAAAATAAATCTATAAAATTCCTATCGCTCTGTACTGTTCTGTACTGTATCAGGCTTACCCACGAAGGGTGTTTGGGCCATATCCACCACGCTGGCCCAGTGCGGGTTGGTGGAGTCACATACGCCATCGAATTTCTTCTACTGACATATGCAGGTATCCTATCGCTCACAAGGTTGGAATTATTTAAAATAAACTTTTGTCCGCGGCTTTGCCTGCGTGATTTTAGTGCAATATCTTTAATTTTTCTGGGATAAAAAGTAGCCAATGTCACTTTTCAACTCTTGAGCTGAAACCATGCCAAAAATCATCAATTCAATGCGTTGTTCTATTGATGTGTGAAAGTGTGACAAACTATCAAACATTCTTTCAGATATATAATATTTATACTACTATATTAATACGGGACTTATCGCGCAATAAAACATGAGATATATTAATAAATACCTCTTTTTCTCTTTCTTCAGTCTGCCCGTGACCACGACCAATGCAACTTGGTCGAAACGTCGGGAGAAAGAGAAAAAGAGGTATTTATTATTATAATATATCTCATGTTTTATTGCACGATAAGTCCCGTATTAATATAGTAGTATAATGTACTCAAATCGCGAAAGTTTGAAAATAACATATAATATATAAGTTTAAGTTTTAAGTTTAGCTATAGCTAAACTAATATAAGGAAACAGAGTTACCACCCCCGTTGTTATTTTGTGTGTGTTGTGTTGTATACTTATTATTTCATAAGCGCCATTAATAAATACATATATAGGTATATGGCAATATAAAAATATGAATCTAACAACTGTAACTTTATTTAATATTCAAGCACAGACAAAGTTTTTTTTTCTGTACAGTTGTACACGCCAAGCAATTCGTTCAAATATACCTACTTTTTTCAGAATCTGTCACGCTCGACTACACAATACATGTGAAATTGTATGCCACAGAACTTCACAGGAGTACAAACCAGAGACACTCGGAGATATTCATTATTCAGCAAAGCGCTCCACATATTTACCGTTTCTTTGTCTCAACTTCTTACAGTCTGTCGTGGGCATAACTTCAGACGTGGGTGTATTAAAGATATTGCACGGCTTTTGAATCTTGGAAAGTTGTGCTGATTTATTATTACTGTTGATAATATTTGTTCGCTTATGATTTTGATAATGGTTTCACTTTGTTCAATGTGGAATAAGGTCTCTAAATAAACGTATGTGAGAAATTGAGAAACGGGATTAGAAGTTTATAACGTGTTCGTATGGAATTATAAAACACCATCATTATTTTTTGCAAAAAATAGCATGACCGACTTCACCCGTGTACAGAATCATTACATAGTATAAAAAAGTCGCTTTCCGCTGGCTGTTGATGCAATTTGTTTTAATAGATAGAGTTATTCAAGAGAAATGTTTATAAGTGTAATACACCTGTGCAAAGCCGGGGCGCATCGCTAGAACGCAAATACTATGCACGGATCGATGTAACATTTTACACATTAATATTGTTTTATTAAAAATGGCTCAGCCAATTTCGATAAAATTTTAATGGGACCAATTTCAAAGTATATTCTTTCCAATAAAAAAAATATTGAAATTGGACTACTACGAAAAAAGTTATGCGTGGTTATACATAAAAAAATATGTATATATATATATATATATATATATATATATATATAGGTACGCGTCGAATTATTATGTTGTGTCCTCCTCCGGTGGTTCGTCGGTCAAAAATGCTACTAAGCACTTTGATGTTTGAAAATTGACCGATAGAAATCGGATAAAAATAAAATGTAGGGTTTTCCATAAAATGATGATAAATAGACTTTGAAGTGAAGTAACACCATACCAATATTATAAATCCGAAAAGTTGATTTGTTCCTTTTTCACGCAGCCACGGAGCAACGGATTGACTTGATTTTTGGCATGGATATATTTCAAGGGCCGGAAAGTGACATAGGCTACTATTTATCCCAAAAAAATAAAAGGTTCCTGTTCCCGATAGCACAAAAGTCAAATTCCACGCGGGCGGAGCCGTGGGCATTCGTGTGCGCCTCATGAATAAGCTCAAAATAGCCCAACGTGCTATGGAGAGGGCTATGCTCGGTGTCTCTCTGCGGGATCGAATCAGAAATGAGGAGATCCGCAGACGAACCAAAGTTACCGACATAGCCCAGCGGATAAGCAAATTAAAGTGGCAATGAGCAGGACACATTGTTCGAAGAACGGATGGCCGATGGGGCCGGAAAGTTCTCGAATGGAGACCACGGACCAGCAAGCGCAGCGTAAGACGTCCACCGACTAGGTGGACTGACGATATAATAAAAATCGCAGGAACGCGCATCCCTCCATGCAGGCCGCTTCCAACCGGTCTTATTGGAAATCCATGGGGGAGGCCTATGTCCAGCAGTGGATATCCTACGGCTGATAGATAGATAGATAGGAGCTGCGGGCAAAAGCTAGTATTTTTATTAGTAGGTGAGTAAGTTCGTATAGACCGGGTGGTTAAGTGTCAGAGTTTTTATGCCGACCAACATTAAAACAACCGGGATCTACAATTTAAGGTGTCATTTGAGCCATGGCGCATGGTAGTGCTCAGTTTTAAATGCCTGTAACAGCCTTTTTAGTGGTCCACTGCAGGACGTAGGCCTACCCACGAAGGGTGATTGGGCCATATCCACCACGCAGGCCCAGTGCGGGTTGGTGGATTCACATACGCCATTGAATTTCTTCTACGGACGTATGCAGGTTGCCTCACGATGTTTTTCCTTCACCGAAAAACCAGTGGTGTGAAATTCCGTACATAAATTCCAAAGAACTCATTGGTACGGGACCAGGGATTCGAACCCACGACCTCACGATTGTAAGGCGGGTGTCATTACCTCTTGACCACCACGGCTTAAAGGTTTGTGCGTAAGTAAGCACTAACCTAGTTTCGTTGGTTTAAATAAAAAGTAATTTTGTATTTTATAGGTACCGTAGATAGTATTGAACTAGCAGAAACAGCTTGCCACGTCTATAATAAATAATTTTAACACGAAATTAAATAGTATTCATAGAGAATGCTCGCGTGGTCGCTCCAACTGACCTGAAAAACGAAATGGCTGCCTACGGCCGCTCTGAAGAACTGAAATCTAGGGCACAATCTGGACTAAAAAGCTAGTAGGTGGTAAGAACGTCAAAGTATCAAGCATTCGCTTATAGAATAGTATTAAATGTTAAATTACATATACTTTTCGGAAATTACTCAAAAGTTAGATCCTACTTCCTACTAATATTATAAACGCAAAAGTTTGTGAGGATGGATGGATGGATGGATGTATGGATGTTTGTTACTCTTTCACGCAAAAACTACTGAACGGATTGAGATGAAACTTTGCAATAATCCTACTAATATTATAAACGCGAAAGTTTGTGAGGATGGATGGATGGATGGATGTATGGATGTTTGTTACTCTTTCACGCAAAAACTACTGAACGGATTGAGATGAAACTTTGCAATAATAGAGTTTATATATCAGAATAACACATAGGATGTAAATTATAATGATATTGCGTCAAAAATCAAAATATCATGCGGGCGAAGCCGCGGGTAAAAACTAGTTGATAATATTTTTTCATTTTTCAATCCAAATATAGATAGATATGAGTACATATTAACACACACAAATAAAAGACTTAAAAATTAGTTAAGCAATTGGTAGCTTCAACTAAGGTCTACCAAGCAACCTTGTGATAGACATAAGAGGACATTGAGAACCTCATCAACCATCTTCACATTGCGTCACGACATGCCTCGGTCTTAAATGACCCTAGAGTAGAATTATTTTACTGTCATTATTACTATCATATCGGTAGGAAGTAGCTAGCAACCAGCATGTTTTTGCTATGTGCTCTTGACTATTTACTTCTATCTCTCTTGACTATGACTATCGCTACCTTGTCAGTAAAATACCCGCTGCATATGATCCAAAACTGATTTTACAATGTGTGTCTGTTTTAATACACTTACCGTCTTACCACAAAATTTTTACGCACGCTTTACACAATGTTTAACAGTACCTACAATTTGCACGGTTAAACAGTGTGCAAGCGTGTTTAAATATTTTCTGGTAAAACGGATGGTTTGTAAACGCCATCAAACAAAAAATACGTCCCAGCACTCGTATGCACGAGTATTATTTCATCCTCCGAAAATAGAAATGAAATCACAAAACGAAAAGCCGGAAGATAATACACTGACATCTAGTTCCAACATTAGAACTCAGTACTCCAAATATCTAGAAATTACTTCCTTTAATTAATCTCGTCTAAATTTAATTTTTGTATTTATTCTACGTAAGTTAAGGTTGTCGTTTCTGTACGTTCTTTCAACGCTATGTAAATTCCAAATAGGAAACCGATCAGTAGAATCTGCGGGATTGGAAAACGCGAAACGACATAGAGTTGACTGGTTTTGTCTGAGAGCCAATCTTTTCAGACAAGATGTAAATCGTAAAACCCTAGAAGAAAATAAATTCAAATTACTCAAGTTGGTAATTCAATTTTTCACAAAGCTATTGAGTTCTTTATACGTAAGTACATTGTACATTTATTTTTTATTATGACAATTTTTATTGTCTTCACATCACAGGAGGATAAATACTCATAATGATTATTGTAAATATCTTGATACTATAGAACAAAAACGTCAAGCAAACTGTAAATAAATTCGGTGGTTCTATAAATTTTGTTGAAAGTTGATTTAATTAACCGATCTGTGATATTTTGTAGTCAGAAAATATAGCATTTCAGCCTGAGTGTCTGGCTTAAATGTTATATTTTCTGATCTGCGGATAGTAACTTATTATATTAATTGTTCTTACTGCTTCCCAAAAGGTACTTATCTCAAGAGAACGATTTTTATTGGTATTAGATTTCGTCAGAGGTAATATAAATGATACGAACTGAAGTGTATGAATAAACTAGAGCATGCTACATCGTCGTAGCGCTGCGTAGGTCTGCTACGTTGTAGTCAATTCGTAGCCATGCTACAAAATGTGCTATACTAGATATATAGAAGCCAATTTAATTAATTTGCTGATTTGAAATATAAAATAGGTAAATCTTAATGCTTGTTTTTGACGATAGACCGGCTAGAATACGCAGTTGTATAGAAACACACAATACAAGTATTGTGTATCTAAATTAAAATTGAAAATCTACTCTGAGAAACTGACTATGACTCTGAAGCAAACTTGTCAAAACTTCAAACGATATTTTTTCATAGATATATTTTATTAACAAGATTTTTGTTAAGTAGAGTAATATCAACTTAGGCTTCCTTGCGGTACAGGTATATTAATACAATAATACAAATACAAATAATTTATTAACCAAAACTTTTACAAAACCTTAAAGATTAAATTAACAATGAATATAATTTTTTTTTTAAGGGTGTCATATTATTTTACAATTTAAACTAAGGTTAATTTATGCAAATAAAGGACATTTTCACCAAAGCAAAAATAAGGTTTCACAGTTTGATTGTGAGACCTGCACTAGTAACAAGTACTGTATCGCAGGGCTCAAACAGTTCTAATGAGTACTAAGCATATTGGTGCGGCTTTATTGAATAAATGGCCTGAAGGTGGTGTGTATGTGTGTGTGTGGTGTGTATGTGTGTGTGTGGTGTGTATGTGTGTGTGTGTGTGTTTGCTGTTTACTTAATTATTCTCAGAAATTCCTCAGTCTCATCATACGTGAGTGTACTTAGGAATTTTGGTAGTGCTACTTTGCATTCTCTAATTGTTTTGCCACGAATGGGATACAGTTTGTTTATTTTATTGTAAATGTAGGGATATCTAAATTCTGGAAAGCGTTGAGCAAAGGTAGTTTTAGTGCGAGGTTCATTTACCCGAGGAGGCCTCCTTTTTGGAGAGCCAGAGGAGCTTTGAGTAGATACCGTCCGCCGCTGTACAATCAGAGAAACCTTGTGTAGGTATAATTGTCGAACCGTTAACACTCCCGCTAGTGCATACAGTTTGTCCGTCGGATGCCGGTAGGGCAGTTTATACATGACTTTTAGCACTGCTCGCTGAGCTCTTTCCACTTCAATCATGTTTGTGGTTGCTGCACCTCCCCATACCGGTATGCAATAGGATATGACGGATTCACAGAGAGCAACGTAGACTAGGTTCAACAACTTCTTATCGGCAACACTTCGGAGAGCTCGCATGACGTGAATCAGTTTGCGAACTCTTTTGGCTAGTGCTGAAATATGTGCTTTAAAGGATAACTGCTCGTCAATGACAATCCCAAGATATTTTATTGTGGAAGACCGTGAGATAGTTGCACATTTACACGATGATGGGTTACAAGCAGAGTGAATTCTGAGACTGAGTCTGATAACAGGTTCGGAGGCTTTGGTTTTGTGGAAACAAAGAAACTTAGTTTTACCAAGATTAAGTGTCAGGAGATTCCTATCTAACCATTCCTTCAAGAGTCTCATACCATTCTCAGCCTCCCGGAATGCAGCTTCCCACGTATCCCCGTAGAATATGGCGGCAGTATCATCCGCATAACAGATGAGGTCAGCGTTGTCAGAACACGACGCATGAATATCATTTATGTAAATAATGAATAGTGTCGGTCCAAGTACGCTACCCTGGGGAACTCCGAAAAGGATCGGGAGTGTGCTACTAGTGCAGTCACCTATTTTGGTACATTGATTTCTTGATTCAAGGTAGCTTTTAAACCAATTCAGCGGCAGTCCTCTGATACCCGTGAGTTTTAGTTTTTCAATTAGTTTTGCTGTTGAAACGGTATCAAAAGCCTTGGCGAGGTCGAGAAAAACACCAACCGCCTTTTTTCCTTTGTCCAAACTAGAGGCTACTTTTGAAGTCAACAGTTCTACGGCATCTTCTGTAGATTTTTTCTTTCTAAAGCCAAACTGTTGACCTGAGATTATATTTGACTTTTCCAAGAAAGAAACAAGGCGACTATTTCCGATTCTCTCTAGGATTTTCGAAAAAGTGGACAACAGGGAAATAGGCCTATAATTTTCAGGATGATTCTTGGAGCCATTTTTGTGAATCGGAGTGACGCTTGCCAGCTTCCACAAACGAGGGAAGGTACCTGTCGATAAACTTAGATTAAATATGTGAGTTAAAGGTGTTAAAATTTCAAATTTAATAGCTTTGATCAGTGTAGGTTTGATCCCATCTAGACCCGGTGCACTGTCATTTTTAAATTTATTAATCAATCCAATAACCTCCACCTCGTCCGTCGGCTGCATGAAGAAAGAATCGGAAGATTTGGTTTGAGCACCTTCACGACTCGAATCATCTGCTAAATCAGTTTCAGTCTTCTCCAGGGACTTAAGAAGTTTACTCGCAAGTTGCGACCCGACACTGGCAAAGTACTCATTGCAGTTGTTTACCGATTCCTGACTGCTCGGTTTTACTTTTAGCAGCTCGGAGGCCGGTGATTGGTTATGTGGACTATCAATAATGCTTTTGATTGATTTCCAAAGAGATTTAGGGTTATTTTTGTTTGCTTCTAATTTATTTGTTTCGTAGTTATTCTTGAGCTTGTGTAGAAGATTATTAAAGAAATTTCTATATCTTTGGTAAATCACTTTTCGAGTCGAATCTCCGGGATATTTTTTTGAATCTAGATGCAGTTTATCCCGATGTTTCATACATCGAATGAGACCGGGGGTAATCCAGGGTTTTAAAGTAAATTGAGATCGACTAACTGTTTTTGTAGAGGTATTCTTATCTACAGCCGAGGCTATGATTTGTTCAAACTTTTGAACTGCCTCATTAACATCCTGACTATTGAGTACATCAGCCCAATTCGTGTAGCGCAACTCACTAGCAACGGCATTGTAATCTATTTTAGTGATTGACTTAGGTCTTTGTCGAGATCGGGAACGAGTAGACAATGAAACTCCCAGAGCGACTATAGCATGGTCAGTTACGTCTGTATTTGCAACGACACCAACCGCCATATTAGATTTGGACCTGATGAACATATGATCAATACAACTTTTATCTCTGGTTGCGTTTGTTATAGCTGGTTGAAAATTTAGTTCTGTCATCATGCAGAGGTATTCACTGGCAGCGTCATCCAGAGGGCTCAGAATATTTATATTCACATCACCTCCAACGATAACAGGGTTTCCATTTTTGAGTTCTTCTATAACGGTGCTAAGGGAGTTGCAAAATTTCTTAATGCATTTGAAGGAGGGAGAACGATAAACAGCAAAGATTGTAGCAGTGTTATGTAAATTTAACTGTAGGCATTCGGCTTCTTCGAGAGCTGGTTCGTTCACTGTAGCATTCCAAAAGCTTTTTATGTATACAACCACACCTCCAGATTTATTCTGGACTTTTTCGGTGACAAAGCTATCGTATCCAGGAATTTGCCCTATTAGCGGATCACTACCGAGCCAACATTCTGTGAGAATTATTACGTCTATATTTAAGTTGAGTCGTTGAAACGCAACAAGGAAGTTCGGGAAGTTTTTCCGTATACTCCTAATATTAAATGCTAGTATTTTTAGGTTGTATTTATCAGTTAGCACTTCGCTACAATCCTCTATGAGGTCGCAAGTCCGGCAATCTATAGTGAACGTTTTATCAATATCATTAACAGTATCTAAGATAATGTTAGCCATTATTAATATATGTCAAATACAATTTGCGAAATTACGTGGAGATTGCCGGACGAGAAACTCGAGACAGGGACGAAGCACACACGTTTTAACAGTTTACAACGATTTGGTTTTCTAAAGTCAGATGTTTCCTGTGCTGAGGAGTAGTGTTTTTTACGCGTGCAGAAGACGCTGATATTAAAATCTATGCAAATGAATGTACTGAGGATGCGTAGCGGTTTTAAGGGTGTTTCTTTGGGCAGAGATGATGAAAGATGTGTTGTGATGTGTGAGGTAGTGTGTTTTACATGGATGAGCGATCGGTTGATTTGTGTGCAAGGTGTAATGTTACCAGAATCAGGCCTAGGAATTGACGAGTGAGAATGTGCTCGATCAAAGAATATCACTGCTTGACACGGTGTTGACAAGAGAATAGCTTTATGGGGTTTTTGGTGTTGAGACTGGTTCGCGCACAGGTCCAATGCGCTCGTCGAGGACGCTGGCTGAGTGAATGAGTACTGCTGGCTTCTTTTCGGATTGCCGCACGTAAATAGCTCCATTTTTCGTCCAGCAGAAGCGAAAGTTATGTTGTTTTGCGCGTTTTCTTGCTTCTTTATATAAAACACGGTTAGTCTTCGTCAGCCTCTCATTTATGTATAGTTTGTGTGAAGTGCCCAGAGCCACAATCTCTGACGTAAGATTGCGTCGTGTTTTTGCCGATTTGATAATTTCGTCTCGTTTGGAATGACGCAGGAGCTTAACTACAATTGGTCTGGGCATCCAATCCTTGTCCAAAGCTTTCGGCGGACGTTTGGGCCCTACTCTCATAGCTCCATCGATATCGGCAGCGGTAAGCTCGACGCCAAGCCGTGTAGCTGTAACTAGAGCAACATGTACGAGATTCTCACTGTCAGCTTCTGGAACCCCACATATTTCAAGTTCATTTCGTAAACTGTTCTGTTCGTACGTGTTGAGCAGGGATTGTTGATGACTGAAGGACTCTCTCAACTCAACGATTTCATAGTGTTGATCGGCAATCTTTTTTTCGTAGGAAGCTATTGTAGATGGAAAGGTCGAAAGCTGATTCTTTAAGGAGTGGACATCTTGCCGCAGCAAAGCAATCTCCTTGTTTTGCTCTTTAACATCTTGCATTTCTTCTCTGAGTTGCTTTATCTCAACAATCAGCTGGGACACTTCAGAGTCTGTTCCATAGCAGAGGGTTGGAGTAGTCACCTGTCGCCGGTTACCACGCAGGTTGTTGACGCGGTCCAGAGTAGTATTGGCACGATCTACAGCATTATACGTGGAGTTGAAAGAGCAAGCGGGACTCCCTATTGGGGTATGAGTATTGTCTCCTTTCGAGCGGGAGCTTGTGCACAGAGGGCAAATCAAAGAATCCCTAGCTTCTTGGCTTAATTTGCTAAAGGAAACAGAGTCCAAACCAATACACAATAAATCATAAGTTTCTTGGCACGAGAAGCACTCCAAAAATTCCAGAGTCTGGATATGCTTATTACAGCCACTGCACTTAGTAGACATTGCGATAAGAATACAAAAATCGAGTGCAAAAAGAACAGTTCGCTCTGGGATTCGAAGTTGGCTAAGTCGGTACTGTCGGCCAATGCTTTACGCCTCTACACCAAACGACCAGTTACTAGAACGTCCAAAATACGATACAGTTCAATACAAGTAGGAATGTTTGACAGTTCTTTAAAGTAATGTGTAGTTAGTTTTTCTCACACTAGCACTTCGAAAAAAATCGGGTAGGCAATGTCAATACAGTCGATGTGATCACTCGTAATTATCGTTTTTTAAGTAAATTAAGACAGTTTTAGGCACTACAAACACTAATACAAAGTCAGTCACTTAGTTTGGGAACTATTTTTAACACTTCAAAGGAGGCTTATCAACTTTTACTGCTAGAAACAATTTTTAAATGTAGGAACAAGATACAATGCGTGTGTACTATGGGCCGCACCCCGCAAAATGCCTTTATTAGGTAGAAAACTACCATTAAAATCACGCTATTTTATTTATGGCGTTTTTTTATTGTTGACCCCACGCTTTCTGGATTGTAAGCCGGACGCACTAACCATTGTAGCATTAAGCCAACAAAACCATAATTTAACCCTATTGCTTACTTAGACTATGTTTACTTAGCAGGCAAGCTATTGTATTAACAATATTAAGCTCCTTATAGGTAATACGATCTTTCGTCATGCCTCATAGCGTGCAAACCTATTGTGTTCAAAACCCTGCTACCACTAATGAGGCTTGAACACGATAACGCAAATTTCTCAAAAACCCAGTGTAATATTAATATAATTTATTATACCAGGAAAGAGGTCATTAAACAAATTGATGTTTACCTTAGCGATTCGTTTCCTCATGATCAAAAGGAAAAAAAAATGTCTTCCCACTTTTTTCGGTACAGAAAATAATTTGATTTCGGCGAGTGGATGTAGACGGTTGATTTTAAATTTAACTTTCCCAAACTTTGGAAACTGGAATGGATTTTTATGTACTTGGAAACATTAACTGTTTATTTTGTTGAGAATCCCGTCTGCTTGTTAAGTGGGAATCTAGAGATTGTTGCTTGTTTGTTATAAAACAAGATAAATAGAACTGGGCTGTGGAGATGATTTTATATTAATAGGATTTTGTCTTGATTATTAAATCCGGCAAGCGCAGCGTAGGACGTCCACCCACAAGGTGGACGGATGTCCTTATTAGGACCGCAGGATCGCGCTGGATGCAAGCCGCTATCAACCGGTCTTATTGGAAATCATTAGGGAAGTCCTATGTCCAGCAGTGGACGTCCTATGGCTGAAATGATGATGATGATGATTAAATTCGTATAGAAACAATACCTGACGAATACCAGCTGACCAAGCATACGCAACACGACAATTTTATGTCAACTTATGAAAAAGTGAATACTTACTGCGACATAACGGTCTCGTTTTGATACGCCAATAAAATTACGTCGTGGTGCTATGCCTCGCTGGTGTCAAAGTTTCTAAGTCGCCTGATGAGGTCATTTGACATAGCATAACGATAAAAGCTATTTTGTTTTTATTATTGAATGTCCATGTTTGTGAAGCATAAGAGGTAGGCAAGAGTCGAGATTTTTTTTTCTTTAAACTAATTGGAAGATTGAACTTAAGAGCTTCTTTATAACTCCAAAATTTGTTCCACGTCAGGTTCACACGTCTGTTTAGCTCATCGCGTTGTCTGGCCTTTTTGAATGATATTTGTTTGCCCAAATATGTATATTCTTGAACATAGTCCAGAGTAATTTCGCCAATGTTTACAGGGATCTCTACATTATTCGTCATTACTTTTGTTTTGGATATGTTTAATTTCAGACCTACCTTATGGCTTACAATTTCTAGTACCCACAATTTAACGTTTCATCTGAGCTTCGAAAGTGCTCAGCTGTAAATGCTTTCGATGATCACTCATCCGAAACTGACCGTGCCGAACGTCAATGATCGCCTAGTAGTAAGAAACATATAGCCAAACTACGCTATAAGCGCTACCAGACTGATGTTACTTTGCTCTTGTTAGACAATGTCCTTAATCATTTGTAACTTGTAATTTAGTTATTGTAGTACTTTTCTAACAATAAATTTTATTCCTATTCATAGATAGGATCTATCTATTCCATGTGATCTCAAATCATCTCAGTTAATTACAGGCCTCAGTAGATCAGCTTATAGTGTTTGTGCGTTGCTCTGAGTATTCCGTTTGAGTGCACATATTAAATGTATGACGTCATCCGGCAAACTGCAAGATTAGCACTGCGATTAGTTACGCCTAGTACTTATAGATAAGCAGATTAGTTTGTTGCAACTATAATGTACACTTATTTTGGTCTAAGAGCCGGTAAAGATTAACCTTCACCGATGTGATAACCAGTTCGATAGGCAAGCTATTACAGGCATGTTTGTATTTTTTTTTGTTTTAAGGTATAAATAAATAAATAATATTTGATAAAAATATTTGCCATCTGGTTAGTATCAGATGAGTGATAGTCGTTCTTTCACAGCTCTCTGAAAGTAAACATAGTATTTATAATCCTTACTTCCTTACTTAACTATACTTACTTATATACTTATTACTTATATATTTATATATATATATATATTATATATTTATATATTAATATTATAAATGCGAAAGTAACTCTGTCTGTCTGTCTGTCTGTCGCGCTTTCACGCCAAAACTACTGAACCGATCTCAATGAAATTTGGTACACAGATAGTATAAAGCCTGAGAAAGGACATAGGCTACATTTTATCCCGAAAATTGCATAATTCCCGTAGGATAGGACAAAATCAATCTCACCTATCACAACGACGCTAAAAGGCCCAATTTTGAAGGTACCATCTTAATTATAACAGTTAATTAGACTATTTCTGTTTCTTTTCACTTCAGGCATTCGATAGAGAGAATACTTATTACGTTGCTATTAAATTTACGATGGCGCGTACATAATTGGGTTGATTGGGCCTAATATGGATTGAAAAAACGTTACTAGATGACAGGTGACATACATTGACTGCGGACTTCTATAAACGTCTCGCTTAGCATAGCAAAGGGACAAATTGTCTTTCCACCATTATAGCTCCTCGAAGACGAAACAAAGTATGGATTGACAATGACAACTGACATTGAAATTGGACAAAATAGTTTTCCCTTTGCCATGCTACATATTACAATGACGTTTAATACTGGGTCGTCATTTCGTCTGACATAAAAAATATTTTTAAATATACCACCATTAGAGGTTAAACATATTTCTTTATTCTACCTTTATGGTACAGAATTCATGCTAATATACTAAGAAACGGATCGACTTGATTTTTAGAAGTAGTATGGCATGGGTATGGGTATCTTGAAACTAATTTTATTAACTGAATTGTGACCTTGACACGAACATACATTTCTGTTGGTTTGGTTAGGATTGTACAGTGATAAAAGTGCAGCCCGGCTCAGTTGCGGCACTCGTCATGAGGCACGCAACTTGCCGGCCAGCTTCTCAGCTGCTATAGTTAAAAACCCCAGAAAAGCGGCCCAACCTCGAGTGCAAACTTCTAAACTGCCTAGGGGGAAAAGACCAAAAAGAATCGGGAGACCTTGAGCGCCACCTTCTCAGCTGTCTCAGAAAAAAACCAGAGAAGCGGCTCTACCTGGGATTCCCGCGCCGCCCATAAGCCTCGGCTACTAAGCTCCCCCGCCACGACAAGACGGAAACCCATGGGGGGGGTACACTCTAACCTTATCATAATCAACAGAAGCATTTATAAGCGTAAGGTATTTTGATGTCGGGTTAGGTTTGAACAGTAACAACAAGGTGCAAGGTACTTGATTTTTGTATATAGCAAGTGCCTTTATTAACTACCACTAAATACAACACTTACAATGTAAAACTTCATAAACTACTACTACATATCAAGCAATTGGATCATCCACAGACCCTTGAAGGTCTAAAGATATTCTAAATGCTTGAGCCCACTGCCAGTTAGCAGCGTGCCCAGCATGCTGGCAGCATTGCCAATCAACTTGGCAATGCTGTTTATACGTTAAGCCAAATAAACACCAGCATTTTGGTCACGCGGCGGGTACACCAGACGCTTAGAAAGACTTTTGAAAACAAGATGAGCTCCCGACCACCACGCGCACAATGTCTCAATTTCAAACGGCTCAGATATGTAACCACTGCCGAGGTGAGTGCCGAGGCCGACACCGCCGAATTGGCCACCGCTCCAGCCTTACTTTGAGTCTCAGAAAGATGTGACGGCGCCAAAGTATCGACGCAAGTCGTGTCCCATTCTAAGGGCCGTCTACACTTCCATGGGACCTGCTTCATACCGTCAGGCCTTTTGCCATCACCACGCGCAAACCTATTCGGTTAGAGTACGGCTGCGATATTGGCGGTCGCAAAAACCCTGCGTCGTTCATAATGCCATCGTTCATAGTGCCGTGGCAACCAATTCGACCAGCGCTTCTTGAGCAAGAAAGACGGTGGTGACCGAGCCGGTCAACTAAGGTACTTGAATGGGTGAGAGCGCTCAGCTATGTGCGGCGCGACAGCAAGGTGGGTCGACTATCTCGACGATATCATTAATATCGCCGGTCGAGCCTGGTCACGACCGACAAAGAGCCGAAGTAGATGGCACTGCAAGAGAGAGTCTTATATCCAACAGTGGGACAAAGAAAGCTGCGTATGATAACGATGACGAAACAAATTAGTTGAGATTGGCTGTTTTTTCGGTTTGAAATGATTATTTTCTACAGTATTTGTGTACCGTTTCACATTGAATTGGGCCTAATATTTTGTGGCGCACTTACTATTTTTGTTACCATATTTTTTTGACAAGATAAACATAAATTAAATTATATCGCGGGCGAAGCCGCGGGTAAAAGCTAGTTACTTATATATATGGCATTAATTTTTTTTTCATAAATGCTCTTAAACTTATTTGCCTACAAAAAGATAGCGAGAATACACTAAAAAATTATTCAAAACAAAGATTTGTACAGAATAAGCCCCTAAAAGTATACTAATTGATTACCAGTAACCCTGTATAGTAAGGCTCTCTTTTTTAAAATTTACTTTTATCAACAATTTTGAGTGAGCATCGACTGGTTTCTGGAGGTTTCAACATAATCGTCTGAAAAGTGACTATGGTCAATGGACCTCTGAGCCGTCAAATTACCCCCTCAAGGCTCAGCAACGCCCCCGTTCTCTACTCGCTCTATACGAGCGATATTCCTCGTTCTCCCAACGTTGAGCTTGCGCTCTTCGCGGATGACACCGCCCTCTATTCTAGAGGCTGGAAAAGGAACGTTCAGATGCTCGATATCCAAAGAGCTCTCTCTAAGCTCGGTGACTGGTTCAAGAACTGGGCCATCACTGTCAATCCCGACAAAAGTGCAGCCATGTACTTTCATCCCGAAAAGCTCAGGAGCAATCCGCGTAAGCAACTCACGCTTAACGGAAAGCCTATCCTTTGGGCCCCTACGGCCAAATACCTTGGCGTGACCCTTGATCGACAACTCAACTTCTCCAAGCACATTCAGATTGTCCGCAACCGTGCGGCCTTCTTCTTAGGACGACTCAGTCCTCTCCTCAATGCGCGCAGTAAAATGTCCCTTAGAAAAAAGGTGAGAATTAACAAAACGTGCATTCGCCCCGTTATGGCCTACGCTTCCGTGGCCTTCGGTCACGCCTCCTTCATCGACCTGAACAAGCTTCAGGTCATCCAGTATAGGTTCATTCGCAAAGCAGTTGGACCTAGCTGGTTTATGCGAAACTCTGACCTGCATTGCGACCTCGAACTCCTCTCCATTACCCAGTACATCAAGTACACTTCTCGCCGCTACTTTGATAGGGCTCCTCATCACCCCAACCCACTCGTAGTCCAAGCTTCGGACTACACGCCAGACACTACACACCCACCTCCTCTCCGTCGCCGCCCCAAACACCTCCTGGGCGACCCGGATGACCCCATCGCCGTAGTCACCTCTGCGGCGCTGGGGTCACCCGATCCGACAGCTCCCTGCAACAGGAAGTATTCCGTATGTGGTATAGGCGCCGGTTACCAAAGGCACACAGTCAGACACCGACCCCGCCGGCGAGGTCGTGGACCCTCAGGATCTGTCAGAAGATCGGTTAGATTCTCTCCAAATAGTCAATCAGCTCAACCTATTAGGGCCACAGGGCACACCCCTTCTGGGGTGCCCGGGCAAGTCTGATCTCCCCTGCCGGGTGACGGCCCAAGCCGAGGTCCGTATCTTCTCAGGTGCTGAACCCTTCTTAGGGTTCAGCCGCCTTCCGCGCTCGCCCATGTCCGGTAAGCTGTAGAGGCCTCAGAGGCCAACAGCTATAAGTCATTAAAAAAAAAAAGCCATCAAATTTCAAATTAAATTTACTTTTATATCTATACTCTATAAAATTTAACTTGATCTCTGCGACAGCTGTCAGAAAAATCACGCTGAAGTCTGAATTTCTTAATAGTACAGACAGTAAGTACCTGTCAATGTCATACTTTGTGGGCATGCCGATTAGTGATGGGCGACGAATGATCGTGACCACAGAGTTTTAGATAGTGTTTTAGTTAAAATATCGGTAGTTTATACTGACGATATTTTAAATAAAACTTAATTTATCATTAATTTTATTGTATATTTTATATCATTACATTTTTTACATGTGTAATTAAATTAAACCCAATTATATGTTACATTAGCATCGATAATAGTGAAAAACGTCGATAAATACTATCGTTACATTATTAAGAGTATTTAATTAATATCATAACATTATTTACATGTGTACATATTAGATCTTAAATAATAGTAAGTAAATAAAATCAAATTTCTCACCTTCAACTACTCATTCTATTTCATTACAAAATTGTTTGAAAATCGATTTTTACACCACTATCTCAACTATGCCAATCTTCTATCTTAATGTCACTGTCGCAGAGAGCAAGTTAAATTTTATAGAGTATAAATAGGTACTTAATTTTGTATGTATTTTTCAGATAAAGTTTTAAACAAGATATAAAAAATTCAGAAATATATTTCCGCTATGCCATTTAAAATCTTGCTCAAAAGAAATCCTATGCATGTCACGTTTTAAGTTTCAGCACTGTATTCAATTACTGTGTGACCAAGTGCTAATTCCCACACTTTATACGCCTGCTTAAGAATGAGGTGTGTAAATAAAATAAAACCCGGTAATAGCGTCGTTACGTTTACTTATTTATGGCCGAGGGGTAGGAACAACAGCTGTTTTACTGAAGTGCGTTTAAAACGGCAAATAAATGGCAAGGTTTTGAAAGAACGTAAAGTATTCAAATTATGTTCTGTAATTATTGTGTTGGTATATATTATTTACTTAAAAATATTTTTTCTTGTATTTGATACTACCATACATGTAACGGTCTTTTGACGTGAATACGTCTTTAAAATTGTAATATAAGGGAAGCAAGTAAAAAAAACCGGACAAGTGCGAGTCAGGATCGCACACCGAGGGTTCCGTACAAATCCAGAAAATTTCACAAAATTAGGAAGCGTAGTTTTAGCGAGTGCTAATGAAGTTCTTTTATATGATACCTTACATGATACGATTTACTCACTTTGAATTTTGAACTCATTTTTTGTGAATTTTGATGCCCTATTTTTTGTGATTTAAATAAAAAAGTACAGTTTTCAGATTTATTCCTATATGTGTACTCTGAGACAATGCTTCTCGACAAATTTCATAGTTCTACGTCAACGGGAAGTACCCTGTAGGTTTTGATTTTTGTGAGTGTCGAAATAATGTTAGCCTAAACACGAAAAAAGACAAATAGAAATACAAACATTGCATACAGTTGGAGCTTTTTACAAGTAAAATGGTAATAATAAAACAGTGCCGGCAACGTAAAAATGAATGCGTCCAAAGGGATCAAATGACGGGTGCGGAAACGTTTGAAT
Source organism: Hypomecis punctinalis (assembly GCA_949316475.1). Lineage (NCBI taxonomy): Eukaryota > Metazoa > Arthropoda > Insecta > Lepidoptera > Geometridae > Hypomecis > Hypomecis punctinalis. The sequence continues at coordinate 11,028,566 of OX438807.1, forward strand.
TAATGCAAGTTTATACTGATTTTGCTTCTATAATGACACTATAATATAATACCACCAAGAACCACGTGTTGGGGAAATAATAATAATAGGGTTCCTACCCGGTACCCACGGACGAAGGCAACTCGGTCACAAAAAATCTGCATAGATTTTAAATTACGGGGTATTCCGTAACGGACAGCGTGTCATGGCCGTGCTGTCAGGCGCCGTCATAGAATGAATGCAATCAGCGTTCGGGATTACAAGCGGGGCACATTTTGACGACACATGGAAACATGTTGAAAGTGTTGAACCATCCACTGTACAAAAAAAACTGAACAATGATATTTAAATGCCACCCACGGTCATCCTTTTAAACATTAGTCGTACTGATAGTGTCTTCACTTTGTAAGAAACAGCCATTCTACACTATGAGCGCAACCTTGCAGTTACTCGTATGTCGGTCAGTTAGAAGCTGCATAGATTTCAAATCACTCGTAATAGGCGATCTCTATGAGATTACCGGGTGCTCTGTAACGGATAGCCAGAGGCGTGTCAAGGCCGTACTGTGAGGCTCCGTCATAGAATAAATTAAATGCAATCAGCGTTCGGGATCACACGCGGGGTACGTTTTTACGACACATGGAAACATGTTGAGAGTGTTGAACCAGTCAATCTGTATAGAAAAAAAAAACTAAACGATGATATTTAAATGTCATCCATGGTCACCTTTTTAGAGTTCCGTAGCTCAAACGGAAAAAAACGGAAAAACTGTTGTCCGTCTGTCCGTCTGTCACAAATATCAAAACCTACAGGGTACTTCTCGTTGACATAGAACTATGAAATTTGGCGAAAAGCCAAATGTCTCAGAGTACACATATAGGAATAAATCTGAAAACTGTACATATTTATTTAAATCACAAAAAAATAGGGCCTCAAAATTCACAAAATATGGGTTCAAAATTCAAAGTGAGTAAATCGTAATATCACGTAAGGTGTCATATAAAACAACTACATTAGCTAAAACAGGTTTTTAATTATTTTTACATTGTGTTTGTACGGAACCCTCGATGTGCGAACCTGACTCGCACTGGTTTTTTTTTTAAATTGGTCGTACTGATAGTGTCATCACTTTCGTGATCGGTAAGAAACAGCCATTCTACACTATGAGCGCAACCTTGCAGTTACTCGTATGTCGGTCAGTTAGAAGCTGCATAGATTTCAAATCACTCGTAATAGGCAATCTCTATGAGATTACCGGGTGCTCTGTAACGGACAGCTAGAGGCGCGTCAAGACCGTACTGTGAGGCTCCGTCATAGAATAAATTAAATGCAATCAGCGTTCGGGATCACACGCGGGGTACCTACGTTTTTACGACACATGGAAACATGTTGAGAGTGTTGAACCAGTCAATCTGTATAGAAAAAAAAACTAAACGATGATATTTAAATGCCACCAGAAGTCACTTTTTCTTAAGATTGGTCGTACTGATAGTGTTTTCACTTTTGTGATCGGTAAGAAACAGCCATCCTACACTATGAGCGCAACCTTGCTATTATTTGTATGTCGTCAGTTAGAAGCTGCATAGATTTCAAATCACTCGTAATAGGCGATCTCTATGAGATTACCGGGTGTTCTGTAACGGACAGCCGGGGGCGTGTCATGGCCGTGCTGTCAGGCGTCGTCATAGAATAAATGCAATCAGAGCTCGGGATCGCACGCGGGGCACGTTTCGACGGAACATGTCAGGGCCCGCCGGTGTTCTGGACATGTGGCGTAGCATATAACCTTATACATGTGTAAGTGTGTCGCTGTTGCGCCGCCATAGTTTGACAGACAAGCCAAGGCGTAGTTTCCTTGTACGTTGATGTGTGTGGAATTGTCTGTACATGGCGTGGCGTAGTTTTGGTCGGCCTCACTTGTTTGTTCATAAAATTCTGTCCTTATTTTTTTATTTCGTCTGAGCTGCTGGGCATAATAATCCTTTCTCTTACTGTGCCATTTGTCTCGGTCCTGTGCCCATCATATCCAGGTTCGAACCGCGACTTTGAGTATGTCGTCGACCCATCTTTTGACCAGCTATGTTGGCACTAATAAAATATAAATAACAAATTCTAAATAAAAAGTCGTTAAGATTGGTTTAAGTACACGTTTGACAGTTATTTACAATGGATATACATAATATAATATACACATACATAAACGAATACCCTTCTGGTTTTGGTATGGGGTACAAATATAAATGAAATGTGTAGAATTGTAGATAGATGAGCAGTGTGCGAGGAATTTTCCACCAATCATTTTTCTAAAACTGTGTCAACTTTGCTTATTTTTGCTACACAGTAAAAGACAGCATCAGAACTAGATAAATATAGTTTAGTGAAACTAGTACAAATCGATTTCACTATATCACAACTTTCCTCAATAGATACTTATCTCAAGTAAAAAACTAGTCTAATACTACAAATTGTACTATTACTTTCCTGTCCACCAATACCTACGCAACACACCTGCGAAGAATTACTCTATTTATAACTAATCTTAGCGGAAGTTTCTTCTGTGGCTATCGCCTGGGAACGACGACCATTACAAGTGATCTCGCCCGGAGACGTCTACGTGAATTGACTGTTTGAAGTAAAAAGTGATTCGTATGTAACCAAGTGCCGAGCTAACTGACGTTCTTGAGATTTTGTTCTCTAGATAATAGAATAGAGTATTGGCGAGGCGTCGATAAGTAAAATATTATGATACATAGCTTTGAAACCATATTGTTATTCTTACAACGTACACTACAAGTGATCTCACCCAGGGACGTAGACGACGTGAATTGATTTTTCGTGGTAATAAGTAATTTGTATGTAAGTAAATGCCGATCTGAATGAAATTTGTTTTTTAGAGAATTCAAGATTACTTAACGAATAGTTAACTAGCAGTTTTTTGAACAGTAGACCTCGTGGTACATTTCGTTAACTGAATCTTAATTAGCCTACAATTATATCGGTACTCGCTCTTGATCGATTTGGTTCATACTCGCAGATATTATTTGAGTTTAGATATTAAGCGATCTTACGAAATATTATTTGCCTGATTTATACCACCACAGAAAATTTTCCCTCTTTAAATTATTTAAATTGAAATACCAATCAATAATAAATCAACGGTGCTAATCGTTTAATGACTAGAACTCGTGTACCAAGTTTCGCCAAGATTCATTGAAAAATGCAAGCTGTAAAGGAGTATCGACATCCGGACAGACGAATTCAGAATTCTCGAGTTATAACAGATACCCCTTTACTTCGTTCGTTTGGTCAACTAATCTTACTGGAATTTTCCGCTGTGGCTATCGCCTGGGGCACGACGACCATTACAAGTGATCTCGCCCAGAGACGTCTACGTGAATTGATTGTTCGGGGTAATAAGTGATTCGATGTAACCGACTGCCGAGCTAACTGATGTACTTGAGATTTTGTTCTTTAGAGAATTTTGGATGACGTGATTTTTTTTTTACACGTTATATGTTATCAAATGATCCATAGACTCCTGAACTAGTCTAAGACTGTGTTTCAGAAGCCAAGGGCTTCTCTATAGTAGCAGTTTTTTACATTATGTCAAAACAAATCGTGATTTTACTAAATTTTTAAAACAATTTCGTAATATAAGAATAATTAAGTCATTAATTAATCAGGCCAAGACAGGGAAAACTGACACAAGGGTGAGGAGGCCTATACCCAGCAGTGGGTCGATACAGACTGATGACGATGATGATGACGAACAATAATAAATTTTGAAATAGTAACATATGATGTTTTCTTTACCTAACCTTGAAAACATATTGTTATTTTTACTAAATTAACAATATTCAAATAGATTTTACGTCACGACGCCTACCTGAATTGCTTGTTTTGGGTAATAAGTGATTCGTATGTAACCGAGTGTCGAGCTGACGTTCTTGAGATTCTGTTCTTTAGAGAATTCCAGAAGATGTGATATATTGGTAGAGTTGATTTATTTATTATTTATATTGTAATATTTATTTTAATAACTTAAAAAACATTTAAATATAATTCTTAACTATCTCATATCTATATAATACATCCTACCGATATACAAACATATACTGTGTCTATGTGGTAGGGTGCCAAGAACGCTGGCTGCATTCCCACGCTGAACGGCTAAAGAGATTCTCTATGCGAGGAATGAGCCAGCTCTCTTGTCACCAGCAGCGTCAACAAGCTTTGACGAAATTGTCTTAAATATTTTTTTAGGGATGGACCCCACGGACCAAAAGTTTCGACGCTAAGCGGCGAAAATAGCTTAGCGTCTTCTGCGGCCTCCGCCGCGGCTCCGGCTCTTTGAGTTGTCCCACTGAGGCTAGAAGGGGCTAAGGTATCGACGCATGTTGCGTCCCATACCAGCGCCCTTCCACGCTCCCATAGGATCAATGTAAAGCCATCAGGGCCCTTGCCATCATCCCGAGCTATGCCTGCTGGCTCTAATATAGCTGGGATGTTGATAGTGGCAAGCGCCCTTTTAATGATCATTTAAAGAGCCGTGGCGGAAAACCTACCTGCGCTTTTCTAGCGGCAAAGTCCGTGGAGTCCATATTTGTCGACGCTCTTCCTGCGGACACGGACACAAATGGCGTTCAACAATGGCAGCACCCAATCTAAGACAATACGGAAGCTGCCATAGTCGAACAGTTTCCCGAGGTTAGCAGATGGAAGGGCATGCAGCCATTGCTCAGACTCATGCTCTGAGACTGCTAGAAGACTTGCGCGGTCTTGATCACTGAAAAAATTTTGAATCGAATGTTGGTCTCTATACCGATGGATTGTCCCAAAGTTTTTGCCATATAGAATTTTTGGCAAGTGTCCATTGGTACAGAAAAAAATCCAGGCCTCTTTTGCTTCTGGCGCACAGTGTATCTCGACAGATGGTGTTTTCGAAATTGAAGAACACCGCTGGGATACACCGTGCACAGACGAAAGAAAAGCCGAAAGTAAGAAGTTCTAGTGTAGCTCACTAGATTTTTTTCTGAATCTGATACCACCCAATCTAATTGGCAAAGAAGCTTGAGTCCAGACGGTATTATCGAGGTTCAAATTTAGATTTTTTTCCAGAGCAGCTTCACAACCTCCACTGCTACCAAATCCTAACTGTACAGGTTGAAAAAGCGGAGTTAATTTTGAAGAAATATTTCTACAGACTAGCTTTGAAGCTAGCCTGCGGAATGTTGAGCCTATAGCAATAGAACGAACTTCGCCGTCTTTCTTATTGAATGCGCAAAATTTAGCTCCAAATAAATAAGATTGGAACCATCTCAGATATTTCCCCGAACGAAAAGATGACACATTTTTATTTTTCATTTATTTATTATTATGATATGGTAACTCATTCGACACTTATATTTACAAATTTGATAATAAAAAAAACATTTCAAATATTAAGATAACTTCTTTTCAACATCAACCCCTAACAACAAAATTAAAAATAGAAAAACATACTTATGAAAAATAAATTGTTATTTTTAGTTCTAACATTGTTAATAATGACGTAGCTGAAAATATTTATAAAATCATTGCTTATAATTTAGTGATATAAAAAGATACTTTATCATAACTCCCAAAAGTTTTATTTGATGAAAATTTTGGAGTTGAACGTTTGTGTTTGAATATTATAATCTGTCCTGCTTGAGACACGCTACTCCTACGCTACAGTATTTGAATACCTACTTTGTTTTCTGATCAAAGTATTCAAATACTGTTGAAACACTTTGATTGTTTTTGACCGACGAACCACCGGACGAGGTATAAAATTCGACGCGTACATATTTTTTTAAGTATAACCGCGGATAACTTTTTTCGTTGTAATAATTTCAATAATTATTTTTTATTGGAAAGAGTATACTCCAAAATTGGTCCCATTTAAATTTTATCAAAATCGGCTGAGCCATTTTCGTTAAATCAATATTGTGAAAAATACACCGATCCGTGCGAAATATTCGCGAATTCTGTACACGGGTGAAGACGATCATAGTATTTTTTGCAAAAAAAAAATTACAATCATCTCGACTTGTATATACTTAATGATTATGATTAAAAGTACTTATCGTTGTTTTTTTTTTCAAGCATCGATTACAGAGAAAAAAGGTAGTATAAAATATATTGGTTTATTAATATAACGGATATAAAACCGCAAACTTATTTGCAGTTTGACTAGTCGCAAAATAAAATTCGTTAGTTCGTGTAAATTCCCAAAGTTCCAAATATCCAACTGTGGCATTAAACAACAATCCCTGACTAACACAGCCGGTGCACCTATTCACAAAATCCGACACCAATAGCTGAACCGAAACTGAACAACTACAAATATAGCGCCATAAAAATCTATAGTGTGTACTGTAAATATTAAAAGTGCTGAATCCAATGAAAAGTTTATTTACTTGCTGGATTTTATTATCGATGTAACGAAATACGTCAAATTAACTAGCAAATATACGAATTTTGAATCTAGAGGTCGTGTCGTGGGACACATTTTATGGCTTCTTTTTCAAGATTTTTTTGTTGTAAATTTATTGACGTTGTTAATTAACCTTTTTTTTTCATATTGCTAAATTCAGTCGTCCAATTATTCCAAATAAATTGTTGAACTTTTCCTTTTTTTGACAGAACATGGAAGGTTATGTCATAACATAACCTTGCATGAACATGGAAGTTTATGTTATGACATAACCTTCCATGTTATATTTGCCGGGGTGGCGATAGGAAGATAATAAGATACTAGAGTCTCTCTCTCAATGTGTAATGAGTCCTTTATTAAAGAATAACAACAGCTTATATACTAAATCATATCTATGAGGTATGCGCTATCTATCACGTAAAACATCTAACTCAGGTCTGGTTAACCGTGCTATATCTGAAACATTCCATCGAGCTGCAACAGTACTTCCCTTACGTTTGTTTGATTATATTTGCAGTTTATTGTTTGCTTGCATCAGCTAAAACTGAACTTACTGGCTTAGTCAGCTCGTAAGGCACGTATCTACATTCACTGATGAACTTGACATAACTCTATTAATACATTATAAAAATTCCGCATAGTTACACATTATTCTTCAAATCGCCTGAATTCCTTTGATCACGTAAATCGATTCGCAGTATGACGCTACTCGAAATGTGATGATAAAGCTCTAACTAAACAAATACATACTACCTACTAGTGATCTAATTACCTACTAAAATACAGTTTGTAAACAATCTAAATATAACGATATAAATTATATGCCTATAGTTAAAAAACAAAAAATATTTTACACAATTCGCACAAAAATACTATCACTTTTATAATCTTAATGAACTTGGACTTCGACATCTTGTGGGCAGTACACAATTTTCGTCTAATTTCACGTTCCTATATTACCATTTTCACTGATTTTATCCTGATTTTGCACAATAGACTAAAACAATGTTGTCACAACACACTTTTTTTGTAATCTCTGAACATTTCAAATATCTTCGTGCGTTCGCAGCTTCAGCCATATTTCCCATATCACATATTCTCAATATAATTATATATATATATATATATATATATATATCACACGTCAGACACGTTTCCATTGCCAAACGACTGGTAGGTTATATATATACATATATATATATATATATATATATATATATATATATATATATACCACATGAACTTGAGATGCCAATGCTGCCGCCGAAAATTCAGGTTGGATCTGCAAGTATTTTTTCGAAGTTGGCACCACCGTACGAGGACAAATCGAAGGTGGCGGAAAATTGCGTAGTACTGGAGGATTTGCCCAGACACGTTTCCATTGCCAAACGACTGGTAGGTTATATATATACATATATATATATATCTATATATATATATATATATATATATATATATGTATATATATAACCTACCAGTCGTTTGGCAATGGAAACGTGTCTGGGCAAATCCTCCATATATATATATTTAAATCGCCGAAGACTTGTTGCGTCTTTTCAAAATCGAATCCTACGGCGTCTACCATTTCCAATGACTTTTTAATTGTTATTCGTGCGAATATAGTTACATTGCTGTCATGTGAATTCTATTGTCGACGAGAAATTTTGTTTAGGTACGAAAATTAGATATTCAATTTGAAATAATTCTCACTGGTTTTTTGCGTCCGTTCTCGATGGAAATCATGTGACACATTGTATATTTTTGTATTCGTTCCATGCATTTAATCGTTTTTCCTAATTCCATCAAAATGTATGGATATATTGATACCGTATTTTGTACTGTATTAATTCCATGCATCTTACTAATTAAATGACTCCTTACTATATTTGAGATTATATCGGTACCGTATATTTATTTTTGTATGTACCCCATAAACTGTTATGTTTGTTGCTTCTTCCTAACCTTATGTTATATCGATACATACATACTTACATAGGTACTTATGTAATCGATCCCAATAAATTCATTGTGTGACGTGGGCTATGTCTACCCCAATGGGGGACAGGAGTGACGATATGTATACATGCACATACATATTGTCGCGCCTCTTTCCCATTGGGGTAGGCAGAGACTATTTCCCTCTACTTGCTACGATCCTGACATACTTCTCTTGCTTCATCAACTTTCATCACATTCTTCATACATGCTCGTCGGTTGCGGGTGCTTTTAACCTGGTCTTTAAGCAGAACAACGACAATTTGTTCCTTAAATGTACGCCTTGGCCGACCCCTTCCGGCTTGACCACTCACACTCGCCTTACTAATCTCCTTAGTCAATTTCCTATGTATGAATAGACAATCATCTCTTTTTATAAAGTCGATTAAAATACCTATTTACATCACTTGGAGTACATAATAGACATTAAAAACAAGTTATCCTTATATTACATAAATTAATTAAATTTTAAATTATAATTAGCTAACTCCGCTAGCCTAATTAAAGAATACTAAGGATATGTTATTTAGGTTTATGAAACCCGCTCACATAAATAAAATGCTCCCACATTTAGAAATTATGCATTGCTTAATCAATGAAATTAGTTTTGACATGTACAAAAAGAAAGTTTCTATACACCTAGTGTGTGAAGCACGATAAAAATAATTTCATTGAAGCAATGCGTCATTTCTCGTTAATGGTAAGAAGTTCTAATAATTTCAGTGCGAGTTGGTGGATTCACATACGCATTAAATCAGTGCGGGTTGGTGGATTCACATACGCCATCGAATTTCTTCTACGGACGTATGCTGGTTGTCCAACAATGTAGTAGTTGGTAAATATGATAAACACTTTCACTAATTCGGCGTCTTCGCAGAGAGCGTTTTAGCTTAATTGGCCAAAGCACCTGGGCCGCAATCCCAGAGGATGCAGGTTCAAATCCTGCGAACGCGTCAATTTTTGAAATGTTTATCACAAAAAGAAAGTTTCTATACACCTAGTGTGTGAAGCACGATAAAATAATTTCATTGATTAAGCAATGCGTCATTTCTCGTGAATGGTAAGAAGTTCTAATAATTTCACATTAAGTGATTGACAGGTTTAAAGCAGTTCTCACGAATGGCGCTTCCAACAATGTAGTAGTTGGTAAATATGATAAACGCTTTCACTAATTCGGCGCCTTCGCAGAGAGCGTTTTAGCTTAGTTGGCTAAAGCATCTGGGCCGGAATCCCAGAGGATGCAGGTTCAAATCCTGCGAACGCGTCAATTTTTGAAATGTTTATCACAAAAAGAAAGTTTCCACAATATTAATTACTTAAATGACAATATATATTCAAGTCACTTTGGAAACAAACCAATATAAAAACAAAATAAAATATAATAAAAACTAAAACGTTACAAAATATGTATATGGTGAGATTATGCTTAAATTAAATCAGTCACAAGCTACTGTCTCTGGCACATTTAGTCCAAAAATACAAAGAATCTGGTCTTGAATGCTTGAATGATTAGATGAGTTGTTAAATAAGATATCATTATAAAATCCAAAAGTGTCGGAGTCGTCGACTTTGGTCGAGTCCCGTCCCTCTTCGAGAGTTTTAGCGTATTTATCAGGTTAGGTACCTGAATTACAAACTATACCTGCCAGTTTTCTGACTTCAGAAAATTATAAATAAAATACTACGACTATGTTAAATGACTAGGTTTCATGTGACCACCCGGCAAGAATGACAGAAATAAATGATATTGATGAATGAGAGAGCTAAGACTAAACGACAAATTTTGAATGAACAATTACTTACCAGGTTTATTTCTTAGTGTAAGTAGTGTATGTAATTTTGAGAAAAAAAAAACAGTTTCATATAATATTACCAAAAACAGTACATACCTACTATGTTAAATTTGACTTTCATTTTCTCAAAAAATGTACTTAACTACTTTAGGTAAGTTATTAAATAAATTAACCCATCTAATCAAGAATTTGTAGTGGTACGACATAATATTATGGTACTTTTCTTACAATAAAATATTTTAATAATTTATTGCATGAAAAAGAAAAATAAGTAAAGCTATAAAGTTAGCATTTACCTACAGTTTTTTTGGCTAAGACTTTATGTAACAATTTTTTTCTCAAAATTTACACTTTATACCTACTCTTTATTTTGTGACGGCAGTATACAGTATGGTAAATAAGGATTATACTAAAAAAACATTGCAAAATCTGGAAGTATGTCATCACAGTGACCAAAAATCTTGTCAAGGGTGTCGATTTTCATTTTTTTCATTCCTTATTATTTATTTTATTCATTCATGTATTATGAATGAACAAAGTCACCAAGTCGAGATTTTTTAAAATTTTCTCAGAACACTGTACAGCCCAGCCCATCACCCGGAAATCACTTGACGTTGAGTTTCGAGACACTTGTATAGACTATTTCACTTCTCATTACCGTGATTTTCTAATGGCGAAAGAATTATTTGAATTGGTTCAGTAGTCTTGTAAGTTAAATAGTAATAAACCAATGATTAAATATTTCGTCTCTACAATATTAGTAAGTATAGATATTTAAATACATTGGTCCCAATTCGCGGTCTAAACTTAGTCTTAACTTCTTCATTTGTGAGAACTGCTTTAAACCAGTCAGTCACTTAATGTGAAATTATGAGAACTTCTTACCATTGACGAGAAATGACGCATTGTTTAATTAAATCAAATTATTTTTATCGTGCTTCACACACTAGGTGTATAGAAACTTTCTTTTTGTGATAAACATTTCAAAAATTGACGCGTTCGCAGGATTTGAACCTGCATCCTCTTGGATACTGGCCCAGATGCTTTGGCCAATTAAGCTAAAACGCTCTCTGCGAAGGCGCCAAAATTAGTGAAAGTGTTTATCATTTTGACCAACTACTACATTGTTGGAAGCTACATTTGTGAGAACTGCTTTAAACCAGTCAGTAACTTAATGTGAAATTATGAGAACTTCTTACCATTAACGAGAAATGACGCATTGCTTAATCAAATGAAATTATTTTTATCGTGCTTCACACACTAGGTGTATAGAAACTTTCTTTTTGTGATAAACATTTGAAAAATTGACGCGTTCGCAGGATTTGAACCTGCATCCTCTAGGATTCCGGCCCGGATGCTTTGGCCAATTTAGCCAAAATTTAAAAAAAAATTGAAAATTTTATAATTTATATTGTTAGTAAATTTTATTTTATTACAAATAATTTCGTCATAAAAAAAATTATTAAAATATATATTTTTTTTTTTAAATATGATTAATTAGTTATATTAAAACGCTCTCTGCGAAGGCGCCAAAATTAGTGAAAGTGGTTATCATTTTTACCAACTACTACATTGTTTGAAGCGCCATTTGTGAGAACTGCTTTAAACCAGTCAGTTACTTAATGTGAAATTATGAGAACTTCTTACCATTAACGAGAAATGACGCATTGCTTAATCAAATCAAATTATTTTTATCGTGCTTCACACACTAGGTGTATAGAAACTTTCTTTTTGTGATAAACATTTCAAAAATTGACGCGTTCGCAGGATTTGAACCTGCATCCTCTGGGATACTGGCCCAGATGCTTTGGCCAATTAAGCTAAAACGCTCTCTGGGAAGGCGCCAAAATCAGTGAAAGTGTTTATCATTTTGACCAACTACTACATTGTTGGAAGCGCCATTTGTGAGAACTGCTTTAAACCAGTCAGTCACTTAATGTGAAATTATTAGAACTTCTTACCATTAACGAGAAATGACGCATTGCCTAATCAAATGAAATTATTTTTATCGTGCTTCACACACTAGGTGTACATACAATTAAAAATATTAAAATATAACAAATGTCAAAATAATAATAATCTAAAAATAATAATAATGAATTATTGTAATGTCAAATATCTTTGTCAGTCAAAAACTCATTTAGGGAATAGTATGCCTTAGACAGAAGAAAATCATTTAGTCTACTTTTGAAACTGGCAACATTACTCCATTCTCGAATTGATTGAGGAAGTTTGTTATAGATAAGTGGTGCCATACAAAACATGCTATTTAACATATGGGTAGTTTTTACACCGGTGGGAAAACGTAGTTTATTTTCATGTCTACTACCAGGTTTAAATTTAGGGAAAAGTTCCATATTTTTATGTACAAACAGCGCAACCTCTTTAATGTAAATGCATGGAAATGTCAAGATTTAAAGTTCAATAAAGGATGTCTTACAAGTTTGTCTCCTTCTTAAGCCACATATAGCCCTGATACACTTTTTTTGTGCTATGAATGCCAATAATTTGTCGGTGGAGTTACCCCAAAATATTACCCCATACCTTAACACAGAAGCGACATAACCATGATAAGCAGTGATCACGGTGTCTCGATTGGCAATTTGACTGAGCTTAAACAAAGCATATGAAAATTGAGTTAAACGTTTTGATACTGCCCTTAACTGTTCTTTCCATGTCATTTTGTTATCTATTTGTAGTCCTAGAAATTTAATTGTTTTAACTTCGTCAATTTTATGTCCATTGTAGCTGATGTCAACATTTTGATTATGCAGATTAGTAATTCTTTGTCGAAATGTCATTATCTTAGTCTTTTTTTAATTAATTTTCAGGTTATTTACTGCCATCCAATCAATAACAGCTGATGTCAAAGAGGAATTAATATCGGTCTCTAACTCAGTAACCCTTTTCTTATCACCAGTGAATAAAATAGTTATGTCATCCGCGAAAAGAGTCATAGAGTGTTGTGTTTTAATAACTTCAGGTGTGTCATTGATATAGACTATGAAACTAGGTGGGCCTAAAACACTGCCTTGTGGCACTCCAAAATGTACTTTTCTTAATTCAGACTTATATGTCTTTTCTGTTTTTGTTTTATGACACATTCTATTAATATGAGTTTCTTGGAGCCTGTCACTAAGAAATGATTTGATAAATAAGTTCGCGTTACCTCTAACCCCATATTTGTAGAACTTGTCTAGAAGAATTTCGTGATCAACGTGGTCAAAGGCTTTGGTCATATCCATGAAAAGTCCTACAGTAAATGCTCCCTTATCCATGCTGTTAGTCACTTTATAAAGAAAGTTATATAAGGCCATATTAATGTCTTTGTTTTTCCGGAAACCATATTGGTTCGGAGAAAAGATGTTTTGGCTTTCTAAGTACGCTGTTAACTTTTGATGAAATATTTTTTCTATAATTTTAGAGAAAACAGGAGTAAGTGCTATGGGCCTGTAATTACATAACTCATCTTTATCACCTTTTTTAAATAGTGGTTTAATAACTGAAATTTTAAGCTTGTCAGGAAATGCTCCTTTTTCTAAACATAAGTTAATTATATAATTTTTGTGATAAACATTTGAAAAATTGACGCGATCGCAGGACTTGAACCATTTGACCTGCATCCTCTGGGATTCCGGCCCAGATGCTTTGGCCAATTAAGCCAAAATTTAAAAAAAAAATTGAAAATGTTATAATTGTTAATAAATTTTATTTTATTACAAATAATTTCGTCATAAAAAAATTATTAAAATATTTTTTTTTTTTATAAAAATATGATTTTTAATTTAGTTATATTAAAACGCTCTCTGCGAAGGCGCCAAAATTAGTGAAAGTGGTTATCATTTTTACCAACTACTACATTGTTTGAAGCGCCATTTATGAGAACTGCTTTAAACCAGTCAGTCACTTAATGAGAAATATTAGAACTTCTTACCATTAACGAGAAATGACGCATTGCTTAATCAAATGAAATTATTTTTGGCCAAAGCATCTGGGCCGGAATCCCAGAGGATGTAGGTTCAAATCCTGCGAACGCGTCAATTTTTGAAATGTTTATCACAAAAAGAAAGTTTCTTTTCATGGTGCCTGTTATTTTACTTCCACTATACAATATTTATACCACAAGCGTCATTACGTCCGCGCTGGCCGTCAAATAATAGAGGTGTAACCAAAAACATGCCGCTTGCAAACCGCGTGCGAACTCCGCCCCCTCACCTCTGACTCCCCGACGTCTCCTCTGGGGCGAAGTAGTTTTGTGTGACGCAATAAAATCACACATTAGAATTGATGAAAACTTTTATTATATACAGAAGCCACATTATCGGCGTGTTATACGTAAACAAAATATTAAATATACGCCACTGATATACGGCGCGCAGGAGCGCCCTCCAAAATGCGCGCGCCAAACAGCGGAACTAAGAAATACGCCGAAAAGCACTCCGGCGACAAAACAACGTCCATGCCAATATTTCACCCAGCCATTGTACTAGCCTTTGCACTACTTCTGGCTGAATTTGAGAGATGGTCAATCTTGCGTCCATATACAGGATGCAACAAGTCAGTCGGACGCAACATCATCGGTAAAAACCGCCATGTAGGACGTAATATCAACTCCGCGATGCAAATATATATATATATATATATATATATATATATATGTATATATATAACCTACCAGTCGTTTGGCAATGGAAACGTGTCTGGGCAAATCCTCCAGTACTACGCAATTTTCCGCCACCTTCGATTTGTCCTCGTACGGTGGTGCCAACTTCGAAAAAATACTTGCAGATCCAACCTGAATTTTCGGCGGCAGCATTGGCATCTCAAGTTCATGTGGTATATATATATATATATATATATATATATGTATGTATATATATAACCTACCAGTCGTTTGGCAATGGAAACGTGTCTGACGTAGTACTGGAGGATTTGCCCAGACACGTTTCCATTGCCAAACGACTGGTAGGTTATATATATACATATATATATATATATATATATATATATATATATATATAGATATATATATATATGTATATATATAACCTACCAGTCGTTTGGCAATGGAAACGTGTCTGGGCAAATCCTCCAGTACTACGCAATTTTCCGCCACCTTCGATTTGTCCTCGTACGGTGGTGCCAACTTCGAAAAAATACTTGCAGATCCAACCTGAATTTTCGGCGGCAGCATTGGCATCTCAAGTTCATGTGGTCCTATATTCGGCTGCTGGCGACTGCTGATTCAATTCCATCAATTCACTCGTAAACAAAATACCAAGGGTTATTCGCGTTTCATTGCTGCTACAGAACCCTGGATTTGACGTTCACTCACATGTAACTTCAAAAATTGCGTGACAAACTGCTTCTCGTCAACCCTGTGGTTTATGCTGTTGTCTGTAGGTACATCTTTCTTGCTGAATTATGCATATTTGTTGTGTTTCCCTGTTGCGAAGTTGAGTCCACATCTTCAAACTCTCGAAAAAGACTTCCATAGGTTTTTCTTCTCGTTGTCCAAGTGTCGATGGTTTCCGTTGTGATGTGAGGGTATAGGTATGACGTCATCCAGCGGATTTATCGTCAACCCCCAAATCTTCTTGCTTGCTCACTACATTTCTCGTCACTCGGGTCGGGGGTTACCACTTTGCCGGTATGGCAGTGGGACCCCCACTGATACTGCACTCGGGATCACCAATTTGCCGGGGTGGCGATAGGAAGATAATAAGATACTAGAGTCTCTCTCTCAATGTGTAATGAGTTATACATACAACAGCTTATATACTAAATCATATCTATGAGGTATGCGCTATCTATCACGTAAAACATCTAACTCACGTCTGGTTAACCGTGCTATATCTGAAACATTCCATCGAGCTGCAACATGTGACATAGTCCATCATGATAGTTTAAGTCGAGCTCGCAGATTTCAAATACTCTTCAATAACTTGTACTCTCAGACGCATCTGGGTTCGTTGATTATTTCTCTTCATTAATGCCCCACATGTAGCAAAAAAGAAGTGAAACTTGATCATTAGTATGTAAAATGAATAAATTATTAAGGTATTAACTGATGAATATGGAAAAAATAAAAGCTTAATAACTGTCTTCCTAAAATGTGACATTGATTCGTTTGACTGCCTCTGTGGCTCAGTGGTTAGTGACCCTAGTGGCTATTGGGTTAAAGAGGCGTGGGCTATTGGGGTCAGAGGCCGTGTGTGAAATGCCCCCAAATATTTATTTATTTATTTTATTAAATAATTTCCAGGCGTGATTAAAACTGTCATCAGGTCCCGATCTAGTGCTTCGTGGTGTTCTGTTCAATCGCTGTTTTTTGTTCCGCTGTAGGATTGTTTGTCATGTTTCCGGGAAGGGGAAATTTATGGGAGCCATGGACACCGAAACAACCGGAAGTGTTCAACGTAAATAAGAGAAAACGATGGGTCGATTATAATGGTGAGACATTATTGACATTAGCTGATGATTAATGGCTCTTCACGAGTCGCTACTTGGTGACAAATTGTAAACGTTGTGTTTTAGGAATTGCGATTTTAATGTTAAGGAAAATGAGCAAGAATTTCTAACACTTATTGCATTAACATTAAGTTGGTATTGTATTATTGCAAATTTGTGTATGGTAAGCAAGGAGTCTGCATTGAACAGGTGGCTTAACATAGTGTCAGGGTTTTTAATCAACTTGAAGGCCTCTGGAATGATTTTTCGACCAAATTTCAAACGACCGAAACTAGAAAGCATCTGAACCAAGGTAGCGCTTTCTTTTAAATACCACGTGCAATTAATCTATTCGAAATCGATCTATTCGAAAACTGAAAACTCTGAACGACATAACTTTGGTAATTGCTAAGAATTAGGTATGCTTACTTTGCTACCAGATGATGATCTTATGTTATATAGGTAAATGAGGTGAGATAAATCTCTTTGACATCAATACAAGCATTGTTTAATTTTTTTTTAGGGTTCCGTACCTCAAACGGAAAAAACTGAACCCTTATAGTATCACTTTGTTGTCCGTCTGTCCGTTTGTATGTATGTCAAGACTCTTTATCTCGGGAACACGTAAAGATATCGAGTTGAAATTTAAACTGTATACGTATATCTGTGATTTCTTGCAGCTGTGTAAAGGAAAAACTTCTCAGTTATCGTTCAAAAAAGGTAGAGCCGTTTAAGTCGTAAAAAACCGCATATTTCCACACTCACAAAAATCAAAACCTACAGGGTACTCTCCGTTGACATAGAACTATGAAATTTGGCGAGAAGTATTGTCTTAGAGTACACATATAAGAATAAATCTAAAAATTGCACATTTTTATTTACATCACAAAAAATAGGGCCTCAAAATTCACAAAATATGGGCTCAAAATTCAAAGTGAGTAAATCGTATCATGTAAGGTGTCATATAAAAGAACTTCATTAGCACATGCTAAAACAGGTTTTTAATTATTTTAACAATGTGTTTGTACGGAACCCTTGATGTGCGAGCCTGACTCGCACTTGTCCGTTTTTTATTAGTTTTAGAGATTTTAGAATTATTAGTTACATTTTTTTTTATTAGTTTTCATTTTGCAATCTTATTGTTTTGAATCTTCCGCACAAATACGAATTTCATTAAAACACTCTGAAAAAATCCCACCTAAATTCCAGGTAACCATTGCATTTTCCGAAACAAGATACCTACGTTGTGCAAATACAGCTGCACATAAATAGCCCAGTTTAGATGACGCCCCGACTGGACTGCTTATTTCACCGATTCACTGGCACCGTGAAAATCGAGTTTCAAGTGTTCAGCAATGTCAGCATATTGCTGCGCTCGCCGTATAGGTATTATGAAGACTTTTTGCAGGAATATTTTTCATTCTATAGTTCTAGATTGGATTTTTTGTTTCAAGAAGTTAGGCTATTTGACTAGTTTTTGGAAATCGTTTTAAATTATTCGTTAGTACATAATAAGTACACTACATTTATATTTCCGAGAGATCTAATGTATTAACAATGAAAATCAAGTGTTAGAGAATAGTTATTTAAGATCCCGCCAAAACGACATTCTGTAATGGCGCTGGTCTGTGACGTCACACACTAGTAAATAACATTAGTTAATACTAGTAAATATGCTAGTTCAGATCCAAAAATTGACAAAAAATACTTTAAAAGTAACTTACAGATCCAATAATATTACTCCAAAATCACAAAACACAAATTACACAAACAACAGTCAATCGAGAAATTCTTGTTTACTATCATGTGACGTCACCAGAGTTGCCGCCTTGCATAGAGCGTTTACGTCACAGATAAAATATCAAAAAAAAATCGTATTGTATTACGTACGATTTGCGAAAAGTAGACATATTTTAGTTTAAATAAAGTAAAATGTCTTTTTCAGGCTATTATCTTTAAGGATCACCACAATCAGTAGTATATTTTCAATGTTGTCAAATAGCCTACACACTTTATTTTACGGTATGAAATATGTATAACATGTGATATCATTCTGAGTCGGACCTTGGTTGATTGTCGTTGGTAATTATTTTCTATGTTATTTCAAATGATTGTGATGATAGTGAAATGTGATTAAAGTGGTAAACGGATTTAGTTTGTTTAATTTTGCTCTTCTTCTGAGGTGTTCTTACATAATGTAGAAATTGTATAGCTTATATTCTGTGGGATTGTAAACAGTATAAAACATGTTACTAGAATCAAAAATAAACAAGTGTTGTGTTACTGAAATATCTTAGGTAAATTATCAAAAAAACAAGTTATTTGATAGAATCAATCATCTTAGCTGGTGTTTATTTGGCTCAACGTATAAGCATTGCCATTCAGCGTGGCAATGCTGCCAGTATGCCGGGACCGCTGCCAACTGGCAGTGGGCTTGAGCACTTGGATTATCTTTAGACCTTCAAGGGTCTGTGGATGATCCATATGCTTTCTATGTAGTAGTAGTGTAGGTAGTTTTAGCGTATAAAGTAGTATTGTATGTATAGTATTGTATTATTGTAGTTAATAAAGGCACATTTTGCCCTTTAAAATATTTCTAAAACAAAATGTAATGTAAGAAGTATGTTATTTGAAACATGATTGAAATAAAATATAATAATTATCAGAATGGGTCTAAGAAGGCAGCCCATGGGTCTTCTGAATCAAGTTTTTGTGATAAATATTTTTTAAGTTCCCATTTAAAACTATTTTAATTTTTTCTTATTATTACAAAGTTATACTAGGTACATTTTAAAATTGATTTCTAGCCGCGTTACTCGGCTAGGTCAAATGTCAAGTGACGTGACAATGTTATAGGTACTTTACATTATACTCTATAAAATTTAACTTGATCTCTGCGACAGCTGTCAGAAAAATCACGCCTATGAAGTCCCGAATTTCTTAATAGTACAGATAGTACATGTCAATGTCATACTTTATGGGCATGCCGATTAGTGATGGGACGATTGATCGTGACCACAGAGTTTTAGATAGAGTTTTAATTAAAATATCGATAGTTTATACTGACGATATTTTAAATAAAACTTAATTTATCATTAATTTTATTGTATATTTTAATATCATAACATTTTTTACATGTGTAATTAAATTTAACCCAATTATATGTTGCATTAGCATCGATAACAGTGAAAAACGTCGATAAATACTATCGTTACATTATTATGAGTATTTAATTAATATCATAACATTATTTACATGTGTACATACTTGATCTTAAATAATAATAAGTAAATAAAATCTAATTTCTCACCTTCAACTACTCATTCGATTTCATTACAACATTGTTTGAAAATCGTTTTTTTCCACCACTATCTCAACTCTAAAAGTGTCAATCTTCTATGTCAATGTCACTGTCGCAGAGATCAAGTTAAATTTTATAGATTATAGTAAGGTATGTATCATATGGTGTCAAAGTTTAATGTCATTTATTGTAAATGTATATAAATAAATAAAAAATCATGAAAAAGTATAACATTGTGACGTCACACGCTCATACGAATACTGTCGGCGTGACTTCAGTACAATAGGCTAGGAATCAATATTTAATAAGGTAAACTTTGTAATTATAAGGAAATAAATAAAATAAAAATTGTTTTGTATGGAAACTTAAATATTTGCTGTTGAAGCAATAGGGCCAAATGGACCAGGAACTTACTTCAAAAACCTATATCAGCGTCTGCTAGACACAACGAATGACCAAAATGCTGATATTGATTTGCCTAAATGTATTAGCCATTTAGCGAGGTAATACTGCCAGCATGCTGGGCACGCTACCAACTGGCAGTGGGCTGGAGCCTTAAAACAAACAAAATGCCTAGTCGATGACTAGAACATTTGGAATATCTCTAGACGTTCTGTAGTCTGTGGAACATCTAATTGATTTTGGTGTAGTAGTAGCTGTAGATTTGTTGTATTATTATTGTAAATAATGATAGCTCTTCCCTTCGTATCTGAAAGATCAAATAAATGGTAAATCAATTACTCGTAGTAAATAAAAGTAAGTTCAAAACTTACAGTAAACTTATAATTCTGTACATAAATGACCCAGTTTAGTTGACGTTCGACAGGACTACTTATGTCAACTGGATCCGAGAAAATCGAGTTTCAAGTATTCGGCAATGTCAGCATATTGCAAGCGCTCCCCTTGTATTATGAAGTCCTATTTTGCAGTGACATTTCTCGTTCAACAGTACACGATTGGATTTTTGAAACGTGTAAATTCGATAAAACACCGCCCGGGGAAAGCGAATGAGTTATGCGCTTGGTATTCAGACTTCGGCATTCGGCTGCTCCGTGTGATGGGATTTCTGTACAAATCAAAATAGGAAGCTTTTGGGTTAGTCTGGAAAAAGTGTGTAGGTTTTTTTATCAAATAAATATATTTATCTGATGCAGATCTGATGCATCCCCCAGAGCTCGTATACTGTGACTGATAGTTTGCTCGCTATTTTTAAATACAGCTTTGCTCACAGTGGTCACTCCATTTAAGTGTTTTTGTGTGTTAATAGCAGAGGCTGGAACACCGACACCAACCTAACCTAACCTAACCTCTGCGAAGTTTTATGATTTATTTAATAGTTAGAATAATTGTTAAAATAACCGGGCAAATGCGAGTCAAGCTCACCCGTCGAGGGTTCCGTACAAATCACAAAAATTGTAAGAAAGTGGGAGCTAAGTTATTAAAACTAGGAACTGTAGGAAAAAAAGAAAAGACTTATCAAAACCAAAATTTATCATTGACGAAATAAGTTTTTTTTACTTACCTCGTCATAAATTGAAAAATATACAATGTAAAAATATTTAAAAACCTGTTTCAGTTTATAAAAATGAAGTGCTTTCACATGATACGATTAAATGTGTTTAAAAGTTGGACCCTCGTTTCTTACATTTAGGCCTTATTTTTACTGTGATTAGGTACCTACTTAAATTAAAAACTTGCAGTATTCAGATTTATTTCTAAATGTGTATACCTCTACTCGTAGACAATATCATAGTTCTAGGTTAAGGGTGCTTGTACACGGAGCCAGTAGCTGGAGCTAGTCAAGATGCGAGCCACACGCGTAAGTAATATGCGCAAGCTACTTGTTCAAATTACTCGCTTGTATTTGTACATGGCGCAAATAACTGGAGCAAGTAAAGACACGGGCTACTTGCGCAAGCAGTACGCACAAGTTATTTGCTCGTGGTCATGAGCCGACTGTGACCCGCGCGAGTGACCAGCGCGCGCCACATAGCACGCGGATTAGTTGCACATGTTTTTGAACGTTAAGTTTACGATGCTTAAAACCCGCGCAAGTGCCTCAACATGCGCAAGCTACTTGCATCGTGTATTAGCACCCTAACGGTAACAAGTACCAAGTTTGATCCCTCGTGATTGTCAAAATATGCTGTTTTTGCGACATAAACGGCCCAAACAGAAGTTTAATTTTTGCACATCTGCAAGAGACCATAGATTTGCGCATAATTATAGTTTTTAATTTCAACTCGATCATTTAAGCATTCTAAAGATAGAAGGTATTGTCATACGGACGGGCGGACAGACGGATAGATGGACTACAAAGTGATCCTATTGGGGTTCCGTTTTTTTCCTTTTGAGGTACGGAACCCCTAAAATAATATAATCCAAATAATATTATAAACGCGAAAGTATGTGAGGATGGATGGATGGATGGATATATGGATGTTTGTTACTCTTTCACGCAAAAACTACTGAACGGATTGAGATGAAACTTTGCAATGATATAGTTTATATATCAGAATAACACATAAGCTATAAATTATAATGATATTGCGTCAAAAATCAAAATATCATGCGGGCGAAGCCGCGGGTAAAAACTAGTGTTTAATATTGTCAACTATCAATACTGTATTGTTACAATTTTGATCACTAATACGACAACCACAGATATTTCCAGTACGACGTATATGACACCAGCTATGTAACTACATATAAAAAAAAATGTACAGTATGTAGGTGCATTTTATTTTATTCCAGCTCCCCACAATTTATATTTCTAACAATGCGACAGTTTCAAGTAATGTATTTGAAATTTTCCGCTGCTATGAAAAGGTTACGTGACCTCAGGTAAAGTTCGTGAAGCGCTTCAAGACGTATTACCTCGCTGACCGCCTGAACGCTAAGAGAAATTGCAGCAGGAATTCTGTGTTACAAGCTTCGAGCAAATATCTACAGAGCCACAGTCCCTACGTAAAAGGAGTAAAAAATGTCCGAGTACCGTCATACATACCGACTTAGATATTTACATTAAATCATTAATTAAATAACTGCCTCGTGGCTCAGTGGTTAGTGACCCTAACTTCTGGATCAAAGAGGCGTGGGTTCGTTCCCCACCCAGGGCTATTTATGTGATGAACATAGGTGTTTGCTCTGTGTCTGGGTGTTATTTAGTTACTATATATATAAGTATGTATTTAAAAAATATGTCTATGTAGTATATCAGTCTCTGGCAGCCATATCACAAGCTTTGCTTAGTTTGGGGTCAGAGGCCGTGTGTAAGATGTCCCCAAATATTTATTTATTTATTTAATTCACAATGACCCGTTTTCTCAAATCTCGACGTTATATCACCTAATTTGTGCTTGTAACCGAGCATCTTGGCATCGCGCGGCGTTGTACTTGGTTTGCTAATGCCTTACGACTAACTAAAAAGCCTGCCCATAACGTAGCTTGGGCAGAGTTTTGGCTCCGAGACTTTTTTCGATTTTTTTTCTATAGATATTTGCTCGAGGGTTACAAGTGAAAATGTGTAGAGATGGCAATTAATGAACAATGTTGGACTGTTGGTGTTACAATATGTTATGCATTTAAATGTAGTTTTTTGCATATTAACTATCTTTAATAGGTGGATAAGTTTTTTTCATGAGGATTGTAATTCACAGTATTCTGATGTTTTAGTTGAGTTGATACTCTCAAAAACACTCAATAGGTAGTATTATTTAATGTTGATCTATAAAAGAAGATGGTGGTCTAGAGGTAGTGACACCCGCCTTACGATCGTGAGGTCGTGGGTTCAAATCCCCGCTCCCGTACCAATGAGTTCTTTGGAATTTAAGTACGGAATTTTACACCATTGGTTTTTCGGTGAAGGAAAACATCGTGAGGCAACCTGCATACGTCCGTAGAAGAAATTCGATGGCGTATGTGAATCCACCAACCCGCACTGGGCCAGCGTGGCGGATATGGCCCAATCACCCTTCGTGGGTAGGCCTACGTCCTGCAGTGGACTATTAAAAAAAAAAAGGCTGGTACAGTATAAGTATAAAAAGTGTCTACATTAATGGGTATCTAATAATCTCTCTACTGTGGCATTAGAAACTTTACAAAAAAAATAATGAAGATTACTCTCTACCACCAATGTCATGAATACTTTTTTCAAGGCCCAAATTAAAACCAAATAAGTTACTAAACTGGAACGTGAAACTAAAACATTGTTGAAATCTAAAGCTAACTCGGTTACAGAATCTGCTATCTTTACACCTAGCTATAAAGTACAAAACCAGTAAAAACAGTATACAATCCTTCAGCCAAACAATAAAGGGTTTAAAGTGAAATTGTGAAATTCCAGCTCTTGACGGAGATTAAGTATGCATTTAATTTGATGATAATACAAAGGCAAGTTTGAGGTTTGAATAAAAGCAAGCAGCGAGAGGGTAGTCTCTCAACTATGCCAATTTAGAAATGGAGAGAGGAAGCTATTTTAAAAGCTTTTGTTATTTGAAAGCTGGATTTCTGATTGTTTTGCAATTTACAATATAAATACGTCGTCAGTTTTATTACGTAATTGGTAGATACGTTACGTAATACGGCTTCAAGACTTATACTCTATAAAATTTAACTTGATCTCTGCGACAGTTACATATTGACATATTTAGAGTTGAGATAGTGATGGAAAAAATCGATTTTCAAACAATGTTGTAATGAAATCGAATGAATAGTTGAAAGTGAGAAATTGGATTTTATTTACTTACTATTATTTAAGATCAAGTATGTGCACATGTAAATAATGTTATGATAATAATTAAATACTCATAATAATGTAACGATATTATTTATCGATGTTTTTCACTATTATCGATGCTAATGTAACATATATTTGGGTTTAATTTAGTTACACATGTAAAAAATGTTATGATATTAAAAAATACAATAAAATTAATGATAAATTAAGTTTTATTTAAAATATCGTCACTATAAACTATCGATATTTTAATTAACACTCTATCTAAAACTCTGTGGTCACGATCATTCGTCGCCCATCACTAATCAGCATGCCCATAAATTATGACATTGACAGGTACTGTCTGTACTATTAAGAAATTCAGGACTTCATAGGCGTGATTTTTCTGACAGCTGTCGCAGAGATCAAGTTAAATTTTATAGAGTATAGATAACTATCGCAGAGGTTTAATTGTTGTTTGTTTTGTATCTAATGATTGTAATTATTACATTAATTTTCGGTGAAGAACGAGGGAAATTTTGAGTGAAGTCTGCTGAAATAGATTGTGGGTATAACATTTGTTTGCTTACGTTTTGCAGTGTAAGAAGAATTTACTCATTACTCAAGCTTGTATTTACTTCATCATCATCATTATCTGGCGTTTACAACCCACTACTGGGTATAAATAGGCTGGCCTTGATTTAAGCTGTTCATTAATCCAGTGAAAATTTACTTACAAAAATAATGATAATAGTATCAATAATAGTGAAACAATATGTTAAAATAAATAAATACCTGATTTAACAAGGTACTGTAATGTACCATCCTTTTAAATAGTCCACTGCAGGACGTAGGCCTACCATTGGGCCATATCCACCACGCTGGCCCAGTGCGGGTTGGTGGATTCACATACGCCATCAAATTTCATCCACGGACGTATGCAGGTTGCCTCACGATGTTTTCCTTCACCGAAAAGCCCATGGTGTGAAATTCCGGACATAAGTTTCAAAGAAACTAATTGGTTCGGGATCGGGATTTGAACCCACGACCTCACGATTGCAGGTCGGGTGTTACTACCACTAGATCACCACGGCTTTTTTATGTCATGTGTCAGTGTTGTAATAAGGTATTATTAAATTATTATTGAAGGCATATTATGACCTCAAATTAACACTATGAAACAGCTAGACAAATAAACTATTTGAAGCATTACAAAGAGAAGTAAGTAATTGAAATATTGTAGGGTTACCTGGAAGAAATCGCTATGAGCGATAAGGTCGCCCTTGTACTCCTGTGTGATACATAATTAATTCTAAGATTGTTTGTAATTGTTTTTCTTTGGTGTACAATAAAGTATATATTATTATTATATTCTAGAAAGCTTCTGAGATCTACTCGCAGCTTCTTTGTTTCATTACGAAATAAAGTACGATAGAAATCCAAACAAATTTCAAGTGAGCAGAAGTTGAGACATTCTAAATTGACTTCGCGTTGCCATTATCAATTTTCTTCAAGAATGCATTCTAAGTCAATATAAACTTTGTAGCCGCCTGATAGATTACATATTTATATAACTTTTGGAGATGCTGTGATGTTCTGATTCGAATTTATTATGAATTTTGCGTTTTTGTACAGGCGTCAGCTAATGTGGGAATGTTTTTAAATATAATATAGGTACATTAGTGTAAGCACTTATGGATGTCAAACGTGGACATACAATACAAAAATAAAATCCAAGCTTGTAACTTGTCAAAAGGCTATGGAACGAAGTATTTTGAAAATCAGAAAAATCCACAAAATAAAAGCACGCACATAAGAAGAAAAACTAATTTAATAGATTCTTTACATTTTTCTCTGCAGCTAAAGTGGCGATGGGCAGGGCATTTAACAAGATACAAAGATAAAAGATAGACTTCGGAGACAACGAAATGGGAAGGACCATTTGGAAAGAGAAGAAGAGGTCGTCCAATAAAAAGGTGGATAGATGACATCCTGAACACAGGGGGAAACGATTGGATGACCAAGGCCAAAGATAAATATACTTGGAATATGCTGGAGGAGGCCTATACCCTAACAGGAGTTCCAATACTAGAGGAAAAAAAATAACTCAAAAGTCTAAATAGTTAATACCAAATATTATTTGTTTCTATAACTAAGCTTTGTAACATTTATGATGTATTGGAAAAAAATGGCTTATTATTATTCACATATTTAAGTTAAGTTTTTTTACAATATTTATGAAATAAAAAACAAAATAATACAAAAAAACCTAAACCTAGAGTACGCCGGCAGCGGGGCGAGGCCCAAGCTACCGGTGGTTGGGTCTACAGAGAGAGGAACCTCCTGACAATGCGCGCTGTGTCCAGGACGACCTTCTGTATCTGACCCTTGACCCAACCGTCTAGCGAGAGCCTCTTAAGATGGTGGTCGAGACTCTTCGCTATTAAGCCGTTTACCGAAACGACTATCGGGACAATGATCGTCAAGTCCACATCCCATTATTATTATTAGTGTAGGCCGAATCATACAAGTCGGCGGATGTGAAGTTAGCTACAAGCTGCGCAATATCCAATCTAGTCTGAAGCTCACATAAAACTGCGCGTTGATTGCGCAGCTAACTTCGGATCCGCCGATTTGTGTGATTTGGCTTATACATACGTGTATTTCATCGTGACGCATTTATATAGAAACATATGCATGATTGAAAGCTATTTATTTTATTGCAGCCGTGTGAAGTTTGTGTATTGTGAATGTGTAGGCATGCACAGCGTTATTTCTTATAATGAGCAAAAGTCTGTCCTTTTAGCAACAAACTTAAAAGTAAACTTAGATTCATTTATGCCAGAACAGTACATTTTTTATGACTTAAAATATGAATCGAATTTGAGTTGGATTTTACTCAACAGTGCAAATACTACTAACACTATGAACGTGAAAACTAAACTCAAAATAAAAAAAAAGTTATTTACTAGCACACAGTTCAGTTTCTCATAGGATTATGTGGGCCTTATACCTAACTATAAGCATAAAACTGTATTTTGGTAGCGAGTCGCTTCACAGTTGCAATTTTGTGAACTATGAAAATTGTGAAAGCTTTATCATTGTACTAATACTTTCTATGTGTAAAAAAATGAAGGTGAAAAGTTCTAAATCCAAAAAGAGAAATTAGAAACTGTATAATACTGCACTGCCTCTTAATTCTATCATCGCTAAATTGTACCAAATCACCTCAATATTGCATTGTCACGATATCATGTCTTATCAAGTCACCAGCCACGCAATTTCGAATTTCGAGCTACTGAGCTCGAAATTCGCTCTATGAATTGAACAGGTTGACGCCCCACCCGAAAACAATGTAAAAAAAAACAATAAATTAACATTATATTCTACTCAAAGACTTATTTTAGCCATTGACACGAGATGAATGAATGACCCGAAAAATAAGCCCTTGTAATTGGCAATCCTACGCAGACTAATTAATAAAGTTCAACTCTATTGTAAGGTTCAGAAACTATATCTCTTCACAGTAAGCGTCCATTCCAACAATGATTCCCAGAAAGCCTGGCACAACGGACAGTTTCATCCCCTGTCAATGGCGACAGAGCGCCTCTAAAAGGTGGTTCACACAGTGCGGTGCAAGGCACACGGGAGAGACCGTTGCATGCATACTCACAATATGCATACTATATTATAGCCACTCATGAGGATCGTGCATGGGTATACTCAACACTCCTTCCGTTTTCGTTTCGCTGGGTTGCAGTCTAATTTACAGCGCAGGGTGGCATACCATCAATATTCCTTCGTAGGACGACAGAGTGGCACTAACTAAACAATACTAAACTAACTAATAATAGTTAATACTAACTAAACATTTGAAAACGGAACGTATAGCCAGAGGAAACCATAACTACGTAAACGGCGATGTCGTCATGGCGTCTAGGTAAAGCAGGCGTCGTCGTAGGCGCTGCGCTGCCTGCGCTGTGTTTGCGCCACACCATGTGGACCGGCTCTAATGCTACACCACTTCGCCCTAATGAGGCTCTACCATCCATTATGCTATTTAGTAATTAGGTGCCGGCGCAGCGAATGGACCGCAACGTGGAAACAACTCGTTTATTCACTCGCCGAGAATTCCCTGACGCATTTTAAATGTTTATTTAATGAGACAACATTTTCGTATGCTTTTTACGTTAGTCTAAAGCTGGGGTTTTGTTGCGTTTTCCCAGGGATTACGGGCAGCGTTTTTGCAAGCTATGTCCTGCTCATTTTCGTAGAATGAGTGCTGAAACGTATTTGGCCTTAGTAACGTAAATTCATTCATTTAGGTACTACAATATTGCGCTTTCTACATGTTTTTATTATTAATAAATTACTTTGGATTATCATTTAAATGTTAACTATAAAAAGTTAAATACAGAAACTTAAACGTTCGGTAAGGCTGAATTTATTTTAGAAACGAAATAGTAATTCTTATGTATTATTAAAAAACTTTGTACATGATAATTGTAGGTACTCAAAATTTAAAAAGCATGTTTTTATATACTTTACGATATACAGGGTTAATTCTAATCAATTATCATCCTTTTAGGCGCTTATTCTGTGCATCAAAACTAACAACTTATGTTCTGCTACTTTTGTCAAAACTTAAAAAAATTGGTGTTCCATAGAAAAATATAGCTCACCCGCGACCAAATGTATGGAACAGCTGATTTTTTTTTTGAGTTTTGACAAAAGTCGCTTAACAAAAGTTGTTAGTTTTGATGTACACAATAAGTCTCTAAAATGATGATAATTGATTAGAAATAATCCTGTATAGAGGAGTAACTGTACTATTAAAAGATCACGTATGCACGGTGTATGTATCTACCTGCCCCCCTACCGCCTAAAGCAATAGCAATCGTAATAGTAATCGTTTATGACTTCATTTTAGTCATTTGGCACCGCCTATGTGACGTTAGCCATCAAAGTTGTTCATTCAACGATTGCTTTCGCAATCCGCACAATGCAATTGATGGCTAACGTCACATAGGCGGTGCCAAATGACTAAAATGAAGTCATAAACGATTGCTATTACGATTGCTATTGCTTAGGCGGTAGGGGGGCTGATCTATATACAAAAAAAATTACCTATTTGAGATTTTAAGTTTACTGCAACCAATATTATTACGTGATGCGAAACACAAAATGTGTCCCCAAATTCTTCGACGCGAAATTCCCAAAAATTGAAAGGTTAGTTTTAGTACAAAAATGTGTTTGAAATAAAGTGGTATTGGTCTCGGACGACATCAAAATTCCATCAAGAGGAGAGGGCTTGCGGTTGATTTGAATTCAATATGCGTACCGTGTCCGCACGGTTTTATGTGCATAATACACATTTGAATGAATATCTACTGGTATAATCACCGATTCGAATAAACTAAGCTTTAATGAGTGTTATTTTTTATTTTGTTCCATTAATTTAGAAAATTCAAACACTATTTTTACTTGTATGTATAAAAATTGCTAATAATGATTAGAATAATGATGTTGATCAAAGTTTTTTGAACAGTTTCGCAAATAGTTTTACATTACCTACATTGCAATTATATTCCCTAACGTCTTGTTTATTTTTTTTTCACAGAAGAGAGTTTTGTTGTTCTGTATTCTTTTATTATATCTTAACGTCTAACGTCTTGTTTACTTATTTTTATATTTCCATAACCTGGGAATAATGCTAACTAGTTAACTGAATAAGAATAAAAAAATCGTTGTGAAACTTTATTTGTAGTTTAAGTTTTCTTAGGTATTTATTTTTTTCTGACTATGCATTTTTGTTTAACTAACGATAAACTTTTTTATTGTTATAATATTTTTAACATAAGTACCTGTCATAAGAAATGATAACAATAAGAGAGAAAGAAAATATCAAAACATATACGAGTACCTACTAAGTGAAATATATTTTTACCCAAGAAAAAACGAAAATGTGGAGAGTTACGAAATCGTATGGCACGGCTAAATGAAATAACAACAAACGTTACCTACTCACAGATTCATACGTTTCGGGTGATATTTTAGATTTTCATAAACATTTTCCTTATAGAACGCTCCGGAGTTTCTATCGAGAAAATTACTATTCAAATATCTGTCGTGCGATTGTTCTTTCCAAACAATACGTACAAGTTAACAATCTTTCGAGGAATCGCTTTGAAGTTCGTAAGATTGATAGGAAGAGACACAATGAGTATTGTTTCAGGAGAGCTAGCGACTGGTTTATTTACTGCCTTTGCAAGGTCAGCGCCTTTTGGGATTTTGTTTCGACCTTATAATAGGCTATTTGACTAGTTTTCGGAAATCGTTTTAAATTATTTGTTAGTAGATAATAAGCACACTACATTTATATTTTCGAGAGATCTACTGTATTAACAATGTAAATCAAGTGTTAAAGAATAGATATTCAAGTTGCCGCCGAAACGACATTCTGTAATGGCGCTGGTCTGTGACGTCACACACTAGTAAATAACGTTAGTTAATACTGGTGAATAGGCTAGTTTACATCTGAAAATTGACAAAAAATACTTTAAAGTAACTTACAGATCCAATAGTATTGCTCCGAAAACACAAAACACAAATTATACAAACAACAGTAAATCGAGAAATTATCGTTTACTAGCATGTGACACCATCAGAGTTGCCACCCGATTTAGAGCGTTTTTGTCACAGATAAAATATCAAAAAAATATCGAATTTTATTTCGTGTAATTTGCGAAGAGTATACATATTTTAGTTTAAATAAAGTGAAATATGTCTATTTCAGACATCTATATACAATCTATGAGGATTACCACAGTCAATAGTATATTTTCAATGTTGTCAATTAAAATATTCTGAATTCGGAAGGGTAATGTGTTAATTTCGAGCATGTACACTACGTAATTGCTACAAGAAAAAAAAAAAAAAAGGTAAACCTACCTACCTAATAGAGCCTAATAGCTATAAATATGATTGTTGATAAACACTTATGTTCTATTATTTTTAAAAATATACATTGTAGTATTTTTTTCTTTTTTTCATAGTCAAACACGACTTTATATGCTTGATACCATAATTCGTGAACTGAATTCAATTTTTGACCTCAGACCAAATAAAAAAATCTTTTAATGATTTCTTTGTTTGGTCTGACTTTTTGAATCTCATGTAGCGAGCGAACTCGCATACGGTTCACTTTTAACTCGCATTTTATTCCGTAAAATAATTTTCTGTGTTCTACTATGTCCCGAGTGAAATCAGATGTCATTTAATTTCTGTCGCATGAAAAAGTACTCAGTGGCTATGTCATAATAAGCTTCAAACTTGAAAAAAACCCGGACAAATGCAAGTCAGGCTGGCACACCGAGGGTTCCGTAAAAATCCAGAAAATTTCACAAAATTGGGAAGTAAGTTGTTGAAATCTCCATAGATACTAAAATCATAAAAAATAAAATCACTTTTCTCGTCATACATCGAAATTTACACATTGTTAAAATAATTAAAAATCTGTTTTGGCATGTGCTAATGAAGTTCTTTTATATGATACCTTACATGATACGATTCACTCACTTTGAATTTTCAACCCATATTTTGTGAATCTAGGCCCTATTTTTTGTGATATAAATAAAAATGTACAGTTTTCAGATTTATTCCTATATGTGTACTCGAAGACAATAATTCTCGCCAAATTTCATAGTTGTATGGCAACGGGAAGTACCCTGTAGGTTTTGATTTTTGTGAGTGTCGAAATATGCAATTTTTTACGACATAACGGCTCTAACTTTTTTATACGATAACTGAGAAGTTTTTCTTTTACACAACTACAAAAGACCATAGATACTGTATAGTATACAACTTAAATTTTAACTCGATATCTTTACGCGTTCCGTTCTAGAAAAAGAGTCTTGACTTATACACAGACGGACAACAAAGTGATCCAACAAAGGGTTCCGTTTTTTCCGTTTGAGGTACGGAACCTTAAAAATAGAAACGACGCGGTTAAATGAAGCTCTGTATGTTCCCTTAACTAAGACTTCTCAGTAACAGTCAATATTATTTTTTGCGAAAAATAGCATGACCGACTTCACCCGTGTACAGAATTCGCGAATATTTCGCACTGTCGATGTAGCATTTATCACATTATTGTTGATTTATCAAAAATGGCTCAGCCGATTTCGAAGTTTATTCTTTCTAATAAAAAAGAATTATTGAAATCGCACTACTATGAAAATAAAATGCGTGGTTATACGTAAAAAAATATACGCGTCGAATTGTATAGCTCCTCCGGTTGGTTCGTCGGTCAAAAATAGAGTAGTTGGTACGGCGCTCTCAGTCTTACAAAGCAGTCCATCGTTTTTATTTAAATGCACACAAAAAGCTTTCCTGGCCCCGACCGCTTAAACAATAGCAATCGTAATAACAATCGTTTATGACTTCATTTTAGTCATTTGGCACCGCCTATGTGACGTTAGCCATCAAAGTTGTTCATTCAACGATTGCTTCCGAAATCCGCGCAAAGCAATTGATGGCTAACGTCACATAGGCGGTGCCAAAAGACTAAAATGAAGTCATAAACGATTGCTATTACGATTGCTATTGCTTAGGCTGTCGGGGGGCGGGTTTCTTTTATGTTCGATACCCATTAAGTATAAAAATTAACCGACTGAAAACAACACTGATAGATACGAATATAACATTAATTTTGTAATAAAATAACTAAGCACCCACAAGTAACAGAGATCAGAGTTGTTTGAAGTAATCCACAAAGAACCTTAACCGCCCACGCTCCCAGCTCTCAAACAACACGTCTCTTAGTTAGTACTTACCCGACTGAACTGTTGTGTAAATACAACGAAGAACTCGATAGAGCAAGTCTAAACGTTATTACTTTCAGAGAGCACTTCGTTCATTATCTTTCGACTTGCCTTGTTTCGTACACTTACGGTTTTCGGAGTACGATTCCGTTATGAGAATTTGAATTAGGTTTATGAGTTTGTATCTAACTTGTCTTTATTTTATGAACGATTGTTGGGGAGTTTTGTACTTTTGATTTAAATGTTTTTATGTTTTGGTCTCTGTTTTAATTTAATTTATGAATCCATTTTTTTTTTGTGTTTTTTTAGATATAAAATATACTTGTCTTGTTTTGTACACTTACGGTTTTCGGAATACGATTCCGTTATGAGAATTTGAATTAGGTTTATGAGTTTGTATCTAATTTGTCTTTATTTTATGAACGATTGTTGGGGAGTTTTGTGCTTTTGATTTAAATGTTTTGGTCTCTGTTGTAATTTAATTTATGAATCTAATTTTTTGTGTTTTTTTTAGAGATAAAATAAAAATAAAATATACTTGCCTTGTTTCGTACACTTACGGTTTTTGGAGTACGATTCCGTTATGAGAATTTGAATTAGGTTTATGAGTTTGTATCTAACTTGTCCTTATTTTATGAACGATTGTTGGGGAGTTTTGTGCTTTTGATTTAAATGTTTTTATGTTTTGGTCTCTGTTTTAATTTAATTTATGAATCCATTTTTTTTGTGTTTTTTTAGATATAAAATATACTTGTCTTGTTTCGTACACTTACGGTTTTTGGAGTACGATTCCATTATGAGAATTTAAACTAGGTTTATGAGTTTGTATCTAACTTGTCTTTATTTTATGAACGACTGTTGGGGAGTTTTGTGCTTTTGATTTAAATGTTTTGCTCTCTGTTGTAATTTAATTTATGAATCTATTTTTTTGTGTTTATTTAGAGATATAATGTATCGTTTATTTAAATGACATCGCAACTAATTTACAGACGTCCGAAATAACAAGTTTACAATTTAAGGCACATATCGACATCGATTATATTCATCGACATGGCATTTTTCCGTTTTAAATATTGATGATTGTAATACATACACCTTGAAATAACATGGGTACTAACTGTGCGAGTAGGTATGTGTTTGTTTGTTTTAATGTGGAATTTGTTTTTAGTTTTATTAAAACAATGTAAGTTACTTAACATAAAGGAAAAAGTAATTAACAAAACAACACAGAGATAAAATGTTCAAAAGATTTGCGGCGAAAGGGACACAAATAACTTATAACATAAATATCAGAACAAATTTCTAATAAAAGACGTATCTACAAAAGGGTTGGCTTAGTAAATAAAACAACTCCAATATATTGCTAAAAAGGCAACGAAACAAGAAACTCCGTGAATACCCGAGAGAACAAAACAGAACATTCGCAAATTTCTGAAAAAAGGATATAAAAATGCTCTTCTAAAGTTGCTCCGCGCAGTAACTTGTTGGTGGAAGGCTTTTTACAGAAACATGAACGAAATACAATAACTCCAGAGTCCTTTACGGGTAAAGGGATGAAAAACTTCACACAAAATGATATTGGAGGCAAATGAAATGTTTTGCATATTCTTTCTGTTGTTACAGATGGGAGCGAACTTGTTTCAGTCATTGTTATTTTCTATTGTACGTATTGTACGTATTGATGAGTTCTCTTTTATTTAGATGCTTATTTGGTCAAACTTAAATGTGCTAAATAGATTGGGTTTTTACCGACATACCAGTGTAATTGATGCAGTTCTATTTTTATATATTTGATGGGGTACTGTACTGTACCAGCCTTTTTAATAGTCCACTGCAAGACGTAGGCCTACCCACGAAGGGTGATTGGGCCATATCCACCACGCTGGCCCAGTGCGGGTTGGTAGATTCACATACGCCATCGAATTTTTTCTAAGGACGTATGCAGGTTGCCTCACGATGTTTTCCTTCACCGAAAAGCCAATGATGTGAAACTCCGTACATAAGTTCCAAAGAAACTCATTGGTACGAGATCAGGATTTGAACCCACGACCTCACGATTGCAGGTCGGGTGTTACCACCACTAGTTTTGATTACCAATAATTTTGATGGGGTAAAAATTTGTAATTATTAGATTTTGATTGTGAGCATCTAGAAGAAATTCTTCCTATGGACGAGCGTCAGTGATATTATTCAGATGCTTGAAGACTGGGTTATATGACTTCTCTTTGCTTTCAGAACAATACATATAAAGATTCAGAAGACCGTGGATAAACTCACCATCGTCGTGGCACCGAACAAAATTGTATACAATTTTTTTCTACACTATTCACATTCAATAGCTTCTCTTTTATGTCACACTAACTGTCCGTCCCGGCTTTGCCCGCCAACGAATCAATTATGGCTATAAACCTCCCAGAAAAAATATTCTAAAACAGAGAATACCGCGTGGAAATCTGTTTGTAGTTTAGAAGACCTAAGCGGTCACAACAGACAGACATACGCAAAGTAATAGGTATATACAATAATATTATGTTTCTTTATAATATGTAGAGATGTAGAGTGAAAATGTCAAGTAAGATCCAAAGTTTTGGTACATTTTTATTCCAAATATTTCAGTTAATTTCTTCATCCCGTCCTGACAGTGGGAAAACAATATCTATAAAACTATACCGTTGGAAAAATGTGCCCATTTATTACAAGAAGTTAGCCGAATAGCACTCCGTGGCACGGAGATGAAGTCGCGACAAAGTTGGACCAGCACTAGCAAAGGATAGAACTTTGTAAGTTGCCCCCGTAAATATTCGGAAACATATCGGCAATATATTGTACAATATTGAATAGGTAAATAATAATTTACATCGGTAGTTCTGCTTAAACATATTTAAGATCGAACTAATTTTACCATCTTAGAAATTAAATTTAATTAATTATCATAAAAATTTAACTTTTTAAATACAAGCTTTTGAGATCCTGGATGTCATATAGCAACAGAGTGCCAGCCAAGACAAGTAAAACGAGTCCAAACACGACGGTTCTATTTTGTTTTTACAGGAGTTCCTATGGCCACCTTCCGACTCCATCATCAGATCAGCTCCAGGGTACCATAATATTGCATTGTCACGCAATATTCATTTGTATGCAAAATTTCAGCTTAATCGAAAACCGAGAAGTTGGTCAAGTTTAACTTGCAAGATTCCATCCGAACTTACATACATACATACATTGCAAGTTAAATAAAAGCTTGTCAAAAAAATATGATAAATATTGCAGAAATTCAAAGAAAATTAAGGCCAATAAAAAATGATGATAATGATTCCAGAAACCAAATTGGCCAACTATTGTAGCAATTTGTGCACAATAACGATGTATTTAACTCTCTACTTATACTCTCCGTGTCTTACTACGTACACAATCATCGCGCACAATATATAACGCGGTCACATTAACTCGACGCATCGCATTAATTTTTAAGCAATTTTTACTCGATCTTAATAAACAGGTAGAAACTTATCTTTTACAGAAAATGGTTTGAAACCTTTCGTGCGGGAGTCCGACTCGCAATTGGCCGGTTTTTTTTGCACACCGTACTTGAGCACCAAAATAACGTCACATGGTCAAGCGTCTAGTTAATGTGACCGCGTTGTATGTAGGTATTTTTTAGGTTGTCATTAAATGTTTTGTCAAAAATCCTGCTAATATTATAAAGGCGAAAGTTCGTATGTATGTATATTTGTTCTTCTTTCACGCAAAAACTACTGTACGGATTGAGATGAAACTTTGCAATAGTATTGCTGATACATTAAAATAACACATAGGCTATAATGCGTGAATTTTTTCATTCGCTGGGTCAGCTAGTCTATAATATAGATCAAATTTCCAGCAGTAGCCATTCTACACTCCACTTGCCGGTATAAGATTTCCATTCAAGAACTGTAAAGCCTCGTCGGGCATCAATTCTCCGCATTGTGTGCGCGTTGCCGGTCGGTATTATTAGTTCTTGTGCGGACATTTTCACTTCTGATTCGATCTTGCAGAGACAGTAAGCTGAGCTTAGCACAAAAGTATTTTTCAAAATATATCAACAAGACGAACAACGTGCCTGACGAACAACGCAGCCAGGGAAGACCCAAGAAACGCTGGCGTGACGATCTTGACTCATTTGAGTGTAGCTGGCAAGAAGTTGCGATAAATCGCGACTCGTGGAAGGAAATGGTGGTCACCCCCATTTACTTTGCCTAGAAGTGGGACAATTATAGGATAGAACGATTTACCGCTTTGTTGCGACTGCTTGAGAATGGAAGATACCTACCATATTTTGATGGAATGTGTCCAGAACGAGGCGCCCAGATGCCTGTTATTCCGAGACAGTTCCTATAGTTTATGTAATTCGTATTTAGCTCAACCTACAGCTGATGAGACAAAGAAGATACTAGCCATGGTGAAATCCGGTCTAATGTGTTGTAAGATCTAATTTTTTTCTTACTAGTGCGCCATTTTCGCTGGGCGAAAAAGCACTTTAATAAAGATTTTAAAAAAGTATAGGTTTATCTTTTTTTATGATTTATTGACACCAATTACAAATCACTATTAGATATACTCGTAACTTACGTTGAAAGTTCCTATATACTAGTCGTAATTATACAATATCCAGAATCAAACATAGATGACATAAATAGCTTATGAATCTGGCTAGTGCCTGTACTAGTAGTTAAGCTGTGCTACTGGCTACAGCTGATTATAATTCGTAGCAATATTTACCGCAAATTCAACATAATCAGAACGAAAAAAAAATACAATGTTTTAGAACTTCTAATGGTTAGAATTTAGTGATAATTACAATGATAAATTTAATATTAAACCAAATTAGTTATGTAAGTTAAGTAAAACCACAAGACACAAATATTCTATAAGAAGAATTGTGTTTGCTGAAAAATTTAGCTAATATTTGTATTATAAAATGCAATCAAAGAATAGTGTACACAATATATTTCACAAAATGATATGTGTGAGTGTAAGTGTGTGCGAGTGAGTGTGTGTTTAACTGATTATAAGTAGTAACTTTTCAGTTTCATTATAACACAAACTTTTAAGCCATTTCTCAACCGCCTCTTTAACCTTTTTAATAGGAAGTGGATAAATATTAAGTTTTTTATTGACTGAGTTGTATAAGTGATTGGCAAGATTCACAAAATGTCGACTGGCAGCTATGGTGCGATGAATTTGTATTGGGCAAATTAAAAAGTATATTAGATATATAATTGGTTGAAAATAGTAGATTGTATTATATGGGAGTAAAATAATATTTTTACGGCGAGGGCGCTTTTTTGAATCCAGAGCAAAGTGATGGATTCTTTAGTAGAATCCTGAACGTAGCCAGGGATTCAAAGTACGTCGCCCGAGCTAAAAATATATTTTGCGCCACTCACTTACACTCTACTTTTCATCACCTCTATGAGAAAATAAAAGGTGCCTCACATTTCATTGTAATATTATTGTTTAAATAAACGTAGAGTTGAAATTTACAACTACAACTAAATTGAAATTAAATGGTATCTAATAATGAAACAAATGAAAACTTATATTTACATTCTTTTCATTCATTTTCTTGGCGCTGAACACTAACATTACAAATACTTCCAAATTCAAAAAGTGCGCGGCAAAGATCATTCCGTCGCACTTATTTGTTCCAAATTCAAAAAGTGCGGCGCACTTATAAAGTTCCTTATAGACTTATAACCAAGTAGTCCTTTTCGAATAGATGTGATGAAAATATATTTATATATCAATATGAATAACAAAGTGAATCAGCGAGAGGCACTGCTGGTCTCTAGCGTAAGTTATTGAATAAAATTTAATTTCACACTACACTAACGCATAATTACAGTACTTTACCAAGAGCGTGACACGATTTCACGGTTTACTTAATATAGGTACTTACGTACAAAATCAATAATTAATTATACATCAAACTAAGCGACACGCTAAGCTCAGTTCATAATGTGATATTAAATACAGAGTAAGCCAAGATTGGGGAACTACTAAATGAGTTTATAGCGTGATATAGAACCTACAATATAGCGGGAACATTTTGTGCTTGTATGGAACCTTGTTACAATAACCTTTTTAGAAGTTAACGTAGATCTGTTCATGTAATTAGAAAAATATGACTTTGACAAGGTATTATATTGGTTAGAGAGTGAAATATTCGGCTGGGCAGAGACCTAACTCGCGCTTTATTGTAAAATGTTTGTTTAAGTGTTGTCGAAATAGGGGAAATATTGTTATAGAGCCAAAAAAGAGCAAGCGCTACACGCGAGATTAGGGTTGATCGTAACATTTTTTTATGAAATACTTCGTAGATGATAATTATGGGTCATAATATATCTATGAAATTCTATTTATAATTTTAACTTTAATAGTTTAAACAAAAAACTTTTTCTAGATAATTAAATTTTAAATTTGAGTCTAATTTTAATTTTAGTAACGGTTTCACTTTTAACATTTTATCGTTTAGCTTTGTAAGTTGAGTGTGAGTTTTGTCGTAAACATGACGCGCTCTTCGGCGAGCGCGTAAGCATGTAATTTGTATGTACTTGCACTCGGACAAAGTGTTTCAAAAACGCGCCGCTAGTGGCGCTGTACATTTCTTCATACAAATTACATGCTTACGCGGTCGCCGAAGAGCGCGTCATGTTTACGACAAAACTCGCACTGTACACAGTTTCTCGGTTGATGCAATAAGTACAGAAAATGCAATTTAATTTTTAATTTACATGATTTCATATTTTTCTCGTTATATTGACAACCAAAATACCAAAAAACGGATAGTATCATAGAATTAACACAAAATTTACAATCAACCATTATTTTCACAACAAAACAACAAATTCTTTAGAAATTAAACGTTGAAATGAAAACGAAGTGTGATTTTTATAAATATTTAGAACCAAAAAATGGTTTGAAACTTCAAAAACTTTACGGAAATTGTTTAAAGGAAAAGGGAAATTAATCTTTCTCTTAATTAGTAAAGTTGGTCGGCGCTACGACGGAAAATTCAAGGCCAATAAATCAAGGTGCTGCTCCACTTTTGAAAATGCCAAATTATTTCATAAATACGGCTTGAAAAAAGTGTTATTAGCTCAATAATATCTCATTTCAATACCCCGTTTTCCTTTCAGGCGAAAATATAAGTCACCTTTTTAATTAAGTCGGTACTCGACTTCTACAAGGACGTGTTCAATAATACCATAAAATGATCTTTTGACGACGTTTGAAAAGTACGGTAGGAAATATGATAAACCAAATTAAAACTGCTCGAAATGAGGATATGATGATGATGATGGCGTTCTGAGCGAACGAAGTGAAATAGGTTTTCGAAGTCAATTATTTTGTTATCATCTGTCTGGATGTTGATTTTTGTCTACAGGTCACATTTTTAACGAATCTCAATGAAACTTGGTAAACAAGTTCTATATTTTCTTTTTGTCGGTGTTTTTAGGGTTCCGTACCTCAAACGGAAACCCCGGAACCCTTAGAGGATCACTTTGTTGTCCGTCTGTCCGTCTGTCCGTGTGTCCGTCTGTGTGTATCTCAAGACTCTATATCTCGGGAACGCGTAAAGAAATCGAGTTTCAATTTAAACTGTACACGTACGAGTATATCTATGGTCTCTTGCAGTTATGTAAAAAAAACTTCTCAGTTATCGTTTAAAAAAGTTACTGCCGTTTATGTCGTAAAAAACCGCATATTTCGCAATCACAAAAATCAAAACCTACAGGGTACTTCCCGTTTACATAGAACTATGAAATTTGGCGAGAAGCATTATATCAGAGTACACATATAGGAATAAGTCTGAAAACTGTATATTTTTATTTAAATCACAAAAAATAGGGCCAAAATATGGGTTCAAAATTCAAAGTGAGTAAATCGTATCATGTAAGGTATCATATAAAAAAATTCATTAGCATATGCTAAAACAGGTTTTTAATTATTTTAACAACGTGTAATTTTCAATGTATGACGAGAAAAGTGAAAATAAAAAAAAGAAACTTTTTTGTCGATGGTTATAGTAAGTATAGAGATTTTAACAACTTACTCCCAATTTTGTGAAATTTTCTGGATTTGTACGGAACCCTCAATGTGAGAGCTTGACTCGCACTTGTCCGGTTTTTTTTATTGGACCCCTCCAATAAAAAACACCGATTTATTTTCTTCTAAAAGGGGGAAATTTGCTGTCGCGCTATTTATTACTCATTTCATTTCATTTCATTTATTTATTACTTGCGAAGTAGGTAAAACAATTTACATTGTGATCTTATTGGTAAGTAGGTACGCTACATCAGCTACATAGTTAGCATGCAAGCAGGTAATTTTATGTATTACCATCATCTTAAGTAAAGGAATTAGTACATATTATTTCATTGAAATCATAAAAACGATATAAATACACATGTCAAAGTTTAGTGTCTCATTATTGTTAATTTTATTATTAGATGCAATGTCAATAGAATACAAATATAGTCATGAATAACAACTTATCTTTCAAAAATTCGTCAATTGAATAATAAGCTTTTTTAAGTAATAGTGTTCTAAGCATTGTCTTGAAGACACCAATGTCACTCTCAATCCTTACATTTGTTGGGATTTTATTGTAAATTATTGGTAGCATTCCAAAGACACTTGTACTGGATAGATTGCTGGAATGGATTGTTGGAAGCGCAGCGCATGGAACTGTTTGGGTTTAAATAAATGTAGGTGCGTTTTTGCAAAAATTGCAACCTCATAAATGTACATCGAAGGCATGGTTAAGATTTGAAGTTGCTGGAAATATCCTTTACATGAGTCG
The DNA here is from genome assembly GCA_949316475.1 of Hypomecis punctinalis. Classification (NCBI taxonomy): domain Eukaryota; kingdom Metazoa; phylum Arthropoda; class Insecta; order Lepidoptera; family Geometridae; genus Hypomecis; species Hypomecis punctinalis. The sequence goes on from OX438807.1 coordinate 11,070,925, forward strand.
GTCCGTTTTATAAAGATTCAGTTAAAGAGATGTGCCGAGGGGACTACTGTTTACAGAACTTACCAGTTAGGTATATCGTAATTTAAATTAAAAATAAAAATGAACTAAAGCTATAAATCTTCATCAAAGTAAAAACCGACTTCGAATTTGTATTTAGATTTTATGGTCCTTTTTTCCATTGTACTGATTCGTGCAACGCAAATAGAAATACATGAATTCACACTTAAATTCACCCTAAACCTTGATAACAGGGTGATTATAGAACAAATCCAGTCGGTATCGTCACCGTATAGACAAGAGTCAGGATCAAAACTTAGCCGAACCTATCGAAGCTTTTGTAATACAGTTTCTAAGTACTTTTTTATGTGCTCGTTTTCAGTTCATTACATTTTAATTTTCTTTTCATTCTTTCCTTATATATATAAATATATCTTTCTTTCAACAGTAAACTAACTAATGATACGAGTAGCAATAAATGTTCCAATATATTCAGGCTCGCTCACCGAGGGTTCCGTACGAATATTGAAAATAGCACAAAATCGGGAACCAAGTTGTTAGAAGCTCAGGGATCGCTCGCAATGATAATCATCATAACAGGTTTTTTTATACATTTCTCATCATTAATCGAAAATTACACATCGTAAAAAATGGGAATCCTTTTTAGCTTATGCTAATGAAGCTCTTTCATAACAGGGTTCCATTGTTTTTCTTTTTGAGGTACTGAACTTTAAAAATGCAGTAAAGTTTCGCAACTACGCAGTGTTGTACATAATATTCATATAAATAACAACGTCTTTAAGTAGTAGGTAATTGTGTCTTCAAAATTTCCTAATCATTTTCTTATAATGTATTTTTGTGCTCATCTAACATACTGTTTGTGCTTACCTCTACAGCTGTATCGCAATTTCAATTACGTATTAACGCTGCCCCGCTGAAGGGACGGCCCCAGTTCGGGATTATAATTATCTATTGCAGCCCCAATTGCGTCTTATGGATCCTTCAGATTAATCTTAGTGGTTTCTTAAATGCTTGATGAATGAGCCTGCTTGATATATGAGTGTGCAGGGAATTGAGTATGTTGTTATGAAGTAACTAAATTGTCGTTTTGATGGAGAATACGCGAGACATTTTGATGCCAAGCCACAAATAGAGTAAAGTCTAATAATCCTAAATATTATAAACGCGAAAGTTTGTGAGTATGTATGGATGTTTGTTACTCTTTCACGCACAAACGGCTGAACCGATTTTGATGAAATTCGGTACGAAGGTAGCTTAAACCTTGGATTAACATATAGGCTACTTTTTATTTCAGGCTAGCGCGGGTAACACTACGGGGCCCAGCTAGTAGATAGATATTATTACTATGATACTAAGAGTACGGCAACGTCAAATTAGATGGATTATTAATTTTACAAAGTTTAATTTTTGGCAGTAGCTGCTCTCTTTTTACCCCTAAATATATTATCAAATTTTAATATTTTAACAGATGTGAATCTGATCTGTTCTTCAACGTTGGCATTTTGAAACATTGTCTATTTTTGACCGACGAACCACTGGAGGAGGTATACAATTCGACGCGTATATATATTATATTTTTTTTTGTATAACCACGCATTACTCTTTTCATAGTAGTTCGATTTCAATAATTATTTTTTTATTGGAAAGAGTATACTTCAAAATTCGTCTTATTTAAATTTTATCGAAATTGAATTATTACTTTTTTCGAATTTCGATAAAATTTCGAAAAAAGTAAAGCGTGGTTATACAAAATATATATATATATATATATACGCGTCGAATCGTATACCTCCTCCGGTGGTTCGTCGGTCAAAAATAGACAATGTTTCAAAATAACTTACATCGATCCGTGCATAATATTTGCGTTCTAGCGATGCGCCCCGGCTTCGCACAAGTGTATTAGACATATAAACATTTCTCTTGAATTACTCTATCAAAACAAACTGCATCAAAATCCGTTGCGTAGTTTTAAAGATATAAGCATATATGGGGACAGACAGCGGAAAGCGACTTTATTTTATACTATGTAATGGTTCTGTACACGGGTGAAGTCGGTCATGCTATTTTTGCAAAAAATAATTATTGAAAATCACGTGATTTTAATTATAATTATAATATATTGCAGCCCAAATGCGTCTTAAGGATCTTTCAGATTAATCTTAGTGGTTTCTCAAATTCTCACCACTTACCACCAACTCACCTGATGGTAACCGACGTTGTGGTCGAAGATGAAACACAAACACGCAGACTTAGAAGATAAGTAGATACCAATGAACTTGAAAAGCTTTAGTTAACATCATGCTTGATAAATGAGCCTGCTTGATATATGAATGGCAATGGGCGGGGCACATACCGCGGAGGGCTGATGACCGATGGGGTCGAAAAGTTCTCGAGTGGAGACCACGTACCGGCAAGCGCAGCGTAGGACGTCCACCCACAAGGTGGACGGATGACCTCATTAAGACCGCAGGATCGCGCTGGATGCAAGCCGCTTCCAACCGGTCTTATTGGAGATCCATAGAGAAGGCCTATGTCCAGCAGTGGATGTCCTTCGGCTGATGGATGGATGGATGGATGGATGATGATGTATGACTCACAGGGAATAGGCATGATGATTAAAAAAATGAGTGGAGACCACGCACCGGCAAGCGCAGCGTAGGACGTCCACCCACAAGGTGGACGGATGACCTCATTAAGACCGCAGGATCGCGCTGGATGCAAGCCGCTTCCAACCGGTCTTATTGGAGATCCATAGAGGAGGCCTATGTCCAGCAGTGGATGTCCTTCGGCTGATGGATGGATGGATGGATGGATGATGATGTATGACTCACAGGGAATAGGCATGATGATTAAAAAATGAGTGGAGACCACGCACCGGCAAGCGCAGCGTAGGACGTCCACCCACAAGGTGGACGGATGACCTCATTAAGACCGCAGGATCGCGCTGGATGCAAGCCGCTTCCAACCGGTCATATTGGAGATCCATAGAGGAGGCCTATGTCCAGCAGTGGACGTCCTTAGGCTGATGGATGGATGGATGGATGGATGATGATGTATGACTCACAGGGAATAGGCATGATGATTAAAAAAATGTTATAAGTCCGCCAGACAGACTATCAAAAAATATTAGACACATACTTTTTCCCTACCTTAAAAGGAAAAAGACCTTTATAGGATCACTTTGTTGAACGTCTGTCCGTCTGTCCGTCTGTATGTATGTCAAGATTCTTTATCTCGAGAACGCGTAAAGATATCGAATTAAAAATTAAACTGTATATCTATGTTCTCTTGCAGTAGTGTAAAAGAAAATCTTCTCAGTTATCGTATAAACAAGATAAAGCCGTTTATGTTGTAAAAAACAGCATATTTCAACACTCACAAAAATCATAACCTACAGGGTACTTCCCGTTGACATAGAACTATGAAATTTGGCGAGAAGCATCGTCTCAGAGTACACATATAGGTATAAATCTGAAAACTGTACATTTTTATTTAAATCACAAAAAATAGGGCCTAGATTCACAAAATATGGGTTCAAAATTCAAAGTGAGTAAATCGTATCATGTAAGGTATCATATAAAAGAGCTTCATTAGCACATGCTAAAGCAGGTTTTTAATTTTTTTTTCAATATATGACGAGAAAAGTGAAAAAAAAAAAACTTTATTGTCGATGATCATGAAATTTTAACAACTTACTTCTCGATTTTGTAAATTCTGGTAAAAAAAAATGTACGGAACCCTCGGTGTGCGAGCCAGACTCGCACTAGTCCGGTTTTTTCTTATGTCAATTAAACGAAAATTGATGAAGATATAGGCCGTTAAAGTTCCGCGTGACGTCACAAGTGCCATAAATATGTATAGACTTCTATGAGACAGGTGACGTCACGACCCCCACTCCCAAACTTTGACAAGGTTTTCTTTGTCATTTGTTGTTTGGTTGACAAAAGAAAAAAATACGCATCCAGTATTTTCTGATACTCACGGACTAATTATAATAAATAAATAATAAATGAATATATCACTATGAGACACCAAAAATTACAATAATATCTATATTAATAATTTCTAAAAAAATTTTTTGGCGGCCTAAAAACTCTGACACCAGGGCTAGCCACCCGGCCTATACGAACTTACTTACTTATTAATAATTTCGTCAAGGGGTACGGTAGACTCGATTGAAACTTTATCTGAATGATAAAACATAAAAAAATAATGATTTCGAGTCGACAACATATATCCGGAAAATTCGGATTATCGAGTATTTTAATAAATTATAACGGTGCTGACAAACAAAAACACGGTGTCCATGTTGACACCGGATGACATAAATTGAGAAGTGTTGCCAACACCACAAATAAAGAATCTGCTAAAATGGTGTTAAAATTGTGACAAAATAATGCTATATAAACATGCTAAAAATTGTGATAACATTTTTCAATATGAAACGAAACGTGACATAATTATAAAATTATTATTAAATAAAAAATATGTGTTTTAATCGACTATGACCTATTATTATGTTATCAAATAAAATGTAAGTATCTTGGTCTTGGATCTTGCCTACAGAGCGTAGTGCGTTCTCTGGAACTGCGTAAGACTAGCAGCATTTCCTTGCCCTTTTTAAGTCGAATCTTATAAGTATAAAATAGCATTTAAAGTTTTTACCGACAAACAATTGCGTAGCATAATTTTTAATACTGAATGTATTAAAACTAAAAGAAACCCGTTCAATTTCGTCATTTGAAAGTGGTAGCGTTAAAAACGATATTGCTGACATAAATCTGCAATTCTGCATGTAATTTTAATGGTAAAAAACTTATTGTACAATTATTTTACATGCTAAAAATATGACGTATGCTAAATTGCAAATAAATATGCTAAACAAGACGAAAATATGCTAAATTTAGCATAAAAATGCTAAGTTGGCATCACTGATCTTGAGCAGTCAAGTTTTTTATGTTTTGGCGTCGCATTTTGGTGCATTTGCCAGTGTCAAGTATTAAGTTTTAATAATTTTTGATAATATTGTATCAAAATAGTCACTGTCATAGTCACGTTAAGGTCCAACCTTTAGTTAGTACCACAGATATACTAGGTTAGTACCTAACCGAAGGTTAGGTACCTACTTAATGTTTTCAATGATCCGAAACATAAAATAGGACAGGAGTGTAGGCTATTAATTTTGTGAATGTAGTAATCAGACTCCACTGGAGAAGCAAAGGATACAGGCTACATAAAGTACATCATAATATATCACCAACCGGCCTTTTTGGAAATCTATGAGCCTTATGTCCAGCTGTGGACGTCCTACGGCTGATAGATGGATAGATAATCATAGAAAATATAATACTTGCCATACCTAATCTTTAAAGTTGACGTTGCCTTTCTTTTCGTTTTATCAGAATGTATAGATACATTTTCAGTACTTATTCATTTAGTTTTGAGCAATTACTTTGGGATATTGTTTACACCCATCATTCCGAAATTACCTATTTTTTAATATATGTCTTTCATAATTGTTTTGCTTGACCTTCATCATTTTGTTATAAGCCTAATCTCCTTGCCATAGATGAAGGATAAGTTTTCGCTCAGAGCGAAGCGATCCTTCCTTCATCTATGCTCCTTGCATTTGGTAATCATTGTCATGATTGTAAAAAATTGATGCAGCGAAGAGCTCTTCGTAAAGATGGTGATCAAGTAAAATTATGATGAGTGTGTGTGTATGATAAGTCATATTTCACCCGAGCGAAGCCGGGTTGTCATCTAGTACAATAATAATTACAAAAAAGGTGTACAATGGCCGCCTTATCGCCTTTGGCGATTTCTACCAGGCAACCTTTGGATGGATTGGATACGAAAAATAGAAATATGGTCGATGGTGTATAAATACAGTGAAATAAATAATGAGAGAGAAAAAAATACATAGATATAATAATAAAAATAAACAAATAAAGGTATATTTTATAAAAATACATAATATATATATCATATAACCTACATATATACCAAGTTAAGCTAACATAAAGAAAGATATATATAACAATGATTTTATTACCCAGTCATCATACTTATTGATTATGTTGCAATGAACTAAATTGTCGTTGTGATGGAGAAAAGATGAGATTTTCCATCAAATGGTGAATATGCGAGATCGAGATATTTTGATGCTAAGCCTCAAATATAATCTTAATCGAATACCTAACTCTACTACATAAAAGATAATACTGAGACGATGATAAATAGTAACAAACGCCAAAACGCCAAGTGCATTTTTTACTAAGTATTTTGGGGATAATTCCTTTCATCCTCTAAACGTTATTGTATGCCTTTTTTTATTTTCAAATATTAATTATTTTTTTAGTCTCGGTAGACACTTTGAAAATTGCTTATTTTGAGAAACCACGTTCTTTCTTTAACGAATTTACCGCCTCGGTGGCTCAGAAGTTAGTGAACTTGACATCTGGATCAAAGAGGCGTGGGTTCGATCCCCACCCAGGGCAAGCATTTATGTGAAAAACATTGGTGTTTGCTCTGTGTCTGGGTGTTATTTAGGTACTATCTATATAAGTATGTATTTAAAATATGTATATGTAGTATATCAGTCTCTGGAAACCATATCACAAGCTTTGCTTAGTATGGGGTCAGAGACCGAGTGTAAGATGTCCCCTAGGGTTTATTTAATTATCAACACAATCTATATATCTGTCTATCATTATATATAAAAATAAATGTTTGTATGTATGTCCTTTACAGAATCACAAACGATGCAATTGATCATGTGATGATCCTTACCAAAGTTGTTGTACATGAGCCAAAGAAGGTTTGTGGGTGTCATTGACAGCTGACAGATGGTGAGACGAAGTTAAATGGGTCTGCTAGTGCTTAATAAAATTTTCGTTGATATATTTTTGTAAAGTGTTACAAGAATTAAATACTTTTTTTGTTTTACACATTTGGTGCGATAATTTGATTCACAAAAACACTTAAATAAATTGGTCTATCTCCCCCACCTGAAACAAATTCACGATGCTAAGTATGTGAAGACAAATATCCCATTTGCAACACCCCGTCACAATAGCAAGTACATTAAACCCTCTCAATTAAACTTTTAAGACCTCTCCCTATCATCACTTAACATTCTTAGTGCGTCCACACAATCGTGAAATTTGTTTCTCTTCCCCTCTCGGCATGTCAAATGCCGCCGGAGGCATGGCTCGGACTGACAATTTTACTCGTAGAGCTGGCCAAAATGAGGAACATTTTTTTTTACTAAGACTGCAGTATAATACGATGGTGGCTCCCTCATGCGGCTTTAAAAATATCTCGGTATCACTACTCTCTAGGGGAACCCTCCCTTGACAGTTTTAAGTAGTAATCTATTGGCAGAGGGACAATCTCCAATGGTTTTGAAAAGCATTTGTGGATTTTTTACTTTTCTGCTTACGCTGTTTTTTTTATCAAACTGGATAGGGCAAAATCCATAAGCAAAAAGATACCGTGTTTCTTTGTGAAAAAGTATTTTCTTATTTTTAATATTGTAAACTGCAATACAACGAAACTATTTTTTTTAACTTAACGATCGTATGCAATGGAAAGCGTATAATATCGCATTTTCACAGAACGCTACCGTGGCTAGGAAGTAATTTAATTATTTTTTATTTTATACAGGCTTGCGTTTGACGTTGCCTGCCTGATTATAAGCAACATTTCGGTACAAAGTGAATGCGGTATAAATTGATGTCATTGTAATGAAACTTGCTAAGTTACTTTACAATGACGCCAAATACACTAAATTAACTGAAAGTGAACGATACAACCATTTCAAGGACAGAACTTACGCAGGGCTTACTTAGTCAATCTATTTTAGCTACATCTCTGAAACTAAGAATAACATTTTCTCACAAGAACACCGAAGTTATAATTACACGAATGAGTCCTAATAATACCGTTTTTGTCTTTGGAATTCCTGGTTATTTGTTAGGCTTCGTTGTTTACGAGTATTTTTACCTTTCAATTAGTTTCACATGGCTTCGGAATAACCAGAAGTTTCTCGTACGTCATTGGTTTGGCGTTTCTAATAATATACACTTACTTACGGCTACTTTGTCATTTTGAGGTGATAAAGTCTTATAAATTGATGAACGCCGGCTGCACGCACGTATAATGTCAGGTTCCGCCTGAGCCGAGCGTGGAAGCGAGAGCGCGGAAGAAGCGATGGAGAGGCACGATCGGCCTAAGCGTGCGGTTTGTTTCCGTTGTTGATATTTATATTTCTTATCAATCATTTATTTCACAAAAATTAAATTACATCAACCTACATAAACATTTCTATCTTAATTTTAAATAATTATAATTATTACAAAAGCGGTAGGTTACAGCGTCTCGTAAGCAGCTGTACTAGGAAACCTTTATGACGTTATCGTTATCACAACTAATTGTTTTTTTGTCTTCCGTATTGATGCTTACAGCACAACGTTTAAATCAGCGAGCGAAATTATTTTTTCATCACATCTATTCGAAAAAGACTACTTACTAAGTGCGCCCAAAGGTGGTGTTTTTTTTCTATAAGGAACTTTATAAGTGCGCCGGTATTATCTTTGCCGCGCACTTTTTGAATTTGGAACAAATAAGTGCGACGAAATGATCTTTGCCGCGCACTTTTTGAATTTGGAAGTATTTGTAATGTTAGTGTTCAGCGCCAAGAAAATGAATGAAAATAATGTAAATATTAGTTTTCATTTGTTTCATTATTAGATACCATTTAATTTCAATTTAGTTGTTACTCTACGTTTTATTAAATAATAATATTATAGTAAAATATGAAGCGCCTTTTGTTTTCTCATAGAGGTGAAAAGAAAAATTAAAAGTAGAGTGTACCACTCGGGCGCAAAATATTTTTTTGGCTCCGGCGACGTACTTTGAATCCCTCGCTACGTTCAAGATTCTATTAAAAAATACCTCGCTACGCTCGGGATTCGACTCTAGGATCCCTCACTTCAGTCTAGATTCAAAAAAGCGCCCTCGCCGTAAAAATATTATTTTGCTCTCATATGATACATTACTATTTTCTTGCTTACTCTGATCTTCAATAGAAAAAAAAATATTTATAATTTATTGCAAATTATATATTTGCAATAAATTATAATTCAGTTAAAAACAAAAAAGTTAAAAACTAATAGTATTGCTGTTATAATTATAAAGCTCGTGAAGGTCTTGCATAGTGTACACATTTGGGCTTTAGGGGCACGAAAGAAGGTGCTACATGGTTTGCCAGCCATAATTAATTAATTAACACTTAGATATTTTCATATTATTTCTTTGAGGCAACTCCCCGAGGGAAGAACTTAGCCAAATACTGTGAAAAAATAATTTAAAATCTGAGGGTCATCGACACGACGAAGAAGAAGAAGAATTATAAAGCTTGTAAAAGCGTGGCCATAATTAACTAACAGTTAGATATTTTCAATACTACGCTTGTAATATGCATCAGTTGATTTTCATCTTAATTTTTGGTCAATCATTTCTACTTTTAAACTCTACTTTCACTTTTCAATTAATCTTACCTTTGCTATTTGAACATAGACTAAAATAATCTTTTTTTTAGGGTTCTTTACCTCAAAAGGAAAAAACGGAACCCTTATAGGATCACTTTGTTTTCCGTCTGTCCGTCTGTCCGTCTGTCCGTCTGTGTGTATGTCAAGACTCTTTATCTCGGGAACGCGTAAAGATATCGAGTTGAAATTTAAACTATATACGTAAACCTATGAATTATTGCAGTTGTGTAAAAGAAAAGCTTCTCAGTTACCGTATAAAAATGTTAGAGCCGTTTATGTCGTATAAAGAAGCATATTTCAACGCTCTCAAAAATCAAAACCTACAGGGTACTTCCCGTTGACATAGAACTATGAAATTTGGCGAAGAGCATTGTCTCAGAGTACACATGAAGGAATAAATCTGAAAACTGTACATTTTTATTTAAATCACAAAAAATGGGGCCTCAAAATTCACAAAATATGGGTTCATAATTCAAAGTGAGTAAATCGGATCATGTAAGTAATCATATAAAAGAACTTCATTAGCACATGCTAAACAGGATTTTAAGTGAAAGGATATTAAAAGTGTGAGCCTGACTCGCACTTGTCCGGTTTTTTAAGAGTATGTAGGTCATTAATATAAAAAATGACAAGTCGATGATGTAGGTATTTTGTGGACACTAGTTACATACCCAATCACCGAAAACTTCTTAGATTTCGCACTTCAAGAGAATGGTGGTCTTACGCTAATAAAATCATTTTACTCGTAGAACATGTTACTCTTATTTTAAACCTTAGATAAGCTAGCACGGAATCAAAATCTCTGTCATATAAAAGCTGTTTTTGTAAACTTAAGAATACTAGTTCAACTGTATATATAGCAATATACTCAGTTTTTTTTTATTTTACGCGCTGACTAAGGGCAATCGCCTTTATTCAACTTACAAGGCAATTACAAAAAACCTTGCTACCCTCAATTTGCTGCGCATTCCACGAAAATAACATAATCGCGGCTCGTTAAAACCATAAAGGCTTAACGATACCATTATACCATTAACTTACATTAATAAATCAGTGGAACCAAAACCCGGACTCACGCAAAGCGACGCACAGTTTAACTTCGTCGCTAATTTGTCCAGATCCATTAGATTGATCCATTGGCTGGTTCCAGTGCATCAGAGTATGAAGCTTACCGCTCGGCCAACGAGGAAGGGCTTTAGCGGCTAACCCGTACTGGGCCATCGTGATGGATATGGCCCAATCACCCTTCGTGGGTAGGCTTACGTCCTGCAGTGGGCTATTAAAAAAGCTGCTACAGTACAGTACAGTTGTACCGCTCGCTACCACGCGCCCCGCTCATAGAGGTTTTACACTATCCGATCCGATAACGGTGTCGGACGCCGATCCGATATCGGTTTAAGTAAATGTAATAAATGTGTACGCTCCGATATCCAATATTGGGCCGGAAAATATGAAAGACAAGTACATATTTCATCCATTTTACTTTGTCCGACAACGTTATCGGATCGGATGTCAAAACGCTCTAACGCCTGTGAAGTCGTGGTCGAGCGGTTTAATGATAACTGTCTGGTGCATACTAGCTTTTCGGTGAAGGAAAACATTGTGACGCAATCTGCATACGTCTATAGAAAAAATCGATGGCGTATGTAAATCCAATAACCCGCACTGGGCCATCGTGGTGGATATGACCCAATCACCCTTTGTGGGTATGCCTACGTCCTGCAGTGGGCTATTAAAATGGCTGATACAGTACAATACAGATACTGTGTAATAATTATAATAATCTTTATTGACACCAAAAAACATGAAATGCAAAGATTTGTTTGCACCCGGACAAGAAATTCTGATTCCCAGATGCTAACGTCTTCCAACGTGTTAAGTAAAATTTAATTTTAAAGTAAATGAAAAGTGAAAAATAAAATTAAATAAAAATTAAAATACATCAAAGTGTACCTTCTTGTTGTAAGCACGTAAGGCGTAAACCGTGCTGGTCTAGTGTTAGTAACACTCGTCTATCATTCGTGAGGTCGTGGGATAGTGTCTAGATATCATATTGTAAGAGAAACAAGAAATTTGATAGCATATGTGGATCCATCAACCGGTCAACCAGCGTGGTGGATTTAGCTGGTGGCATTCAGTCATACGAGACGCATATATGCGCCATTTGATCACCTAACTACTAAATATACTGCCATTCGTAATGCAGTAGATTTAGATGAATTCGTATAAAAAAATTAAACCATGTTTTAAGAACTATTCACGCGGTTGAAAAAAAAGAAGTAGTTTATATCAAGCGACTGGAACCATCCAACGGCCCACTAACCAAATCTTAGACCAACTACAGCACAATTCATTAAAATTTCTTCAAACGTGCGTGCGATAAACCAATACGAATACCTTCCCCGCCGAAAACTTCAACTTATCTCCCTCACGTAGACGGTCGTTAGGCCAGAATTATGGCCGTGGTTAAACACATGCTACATTTACTCGAAAGTTCATGTTACGCGCGAGTAACTTGTTCGGAGAAGGGTTCCACAAAAACATTTCGGAAACAGCGTCGAAGCTTAATACGGTAACACCGATCACACTATCTTACTATCAAAGCGTGACCGCAAATACTTACGGACCCTTGAGGTTCCCAGTGACGATACATCCGAATGGATGGCGCGCGGCGTCCGAATAAATGATGTCAGTGTTGCTACTTTGCAAAATTTTGGGTTCATTATTACACGATTATTGATTGAAGATATACGAAACCAAATATGTGTAAAGTCTCCACTGACGATAAATCTGAATCTGAGCTTCCGAATATATGCTGTCAGTGTCGCCAATTTCGGAAAGTTTTGGCTCCAAATTTTACTCAATCATTTATTTAAAAAAAACCGGACAACTGCAAGTCAGGTTCGCACACCGAGGGTTCCGTATAAATCCAAAATTTTTCACAAAATTTAAAATATCTATACTCATCAGCATAGTCGACAATTTTTTTTACTTTTTTTACTTTTCTCGTCATTCATCGAAAATTGTTAAAATAATTATAAACCTGTTTTAGCATGTGCTAATGAAGCTCTTTCATATGATATCTTACCTGATACGATTTACGCACTTTGAATTTTAAACCCATTTTTTGTACATTTCGATGCCATATTTTTTGTGATTTGAATAAAAATGTACAGTTTTCAGATTTATGCCTATATATGTACTCTGAGAAAATGCTTCTCGCCAAATTTCATAGTTCTATGTCAACGGGAAGTACCCTGCAGGTTTTGATTTTTGTGAGTGCGAAATATGCGGTTTTTTACGACATAAACTGCTCTAACTTTTTTAAACGATGACTGAGAAGTTTTTCTTTTACACAACTGCAAGAAATCATAAATATACGTATACAGTTTAAATTTCAACTCGATATCTTTACGCGTTATTGAGATAAAGAGTCTTGACATACACACAGACGGACAGACGGACATACGGACAACAAAGTGATCCTATAAGGGTTCCGTATTTTCCATTTGAGGTACGGAACCCTAAAAATGGAACCAAAATAGCACTGTAGGTACTTATAGCTAAATCCGTATATTCAGATTCGAGTTAGTTGCAACGTCGCTAAACTATTTTTGTTGCCATAACTTTTTTATTTATTCATTTTGTTTGGACGCTTAGAATCAAAGAATAGTCATTATTTCTAGCCATTAGCTAAGTTGAATGAAAATAATTGGCATGTAACTATCATCATCATCATTAGCCTGTATCGACCCACTGCTTGGCATAGGCCTTTTCTCTCTTGTGCCAGTTTTCTCTGTCTTGGGCTGATCTCATCCACGTGTGTCCCTCGATGGATCTGATTTCGTCGACCCATCGCGGCATCGGTCTGGTGGTTTACCTACGGAACGCTATTGAACTATACTTCTTACCTTTTTTTCTGATTCAAGCAGATTTTTGAATTCCTATGGCACTCTCCAAGTTATTCAACCCAATGGAATAAGGTGAGTTTAAGAATAAGATTCAGACTCTACCAAAGTGGACCTAGGCGAAGCGTTGTTAGTGCGTAAGTCTACCGCATAAAAGTCATACTAGCTATAGAGAGCAGGGTGAAACTGCGTTTTGTTTTAACCCAAAATGACATTTCTGAGTTGGACTTTTGGATAACCGCTCTCCCTATTACCTCTTATGTCTGGTTTGGTGGATTTCCAGGTATAAAGTGGCCCCCTTTTATTCGTCGCACCTCACTAGGCGGCCATATTTGTTACGCTCTTGATTCAACCGCCATTTTGCTGCCCTACCAAATGCCACTCTAACTTTTTAATGTCTTCGCGGAGATTCTCTATTTTTAGAACCCTTTCAGAACGAAACCTCACTAAAAAGTTGAACGGTTAAATTAATGACGTGGTTTATTTTCCTTTCATGTGCTTTCAGGTTGGATTTATTTTTAAGTAGTTTTGGGGATGAAAATCATATTTCATTGATATAGTATCTACTCTTATCTGACATCGAGGGTTCCGTACAAACAGATTTTTTAAATAATTAAAAACCTGTTTTAGGATGTGCTGATGAAGTTCTTTTATACGAGTATGATACCTTACATGATACGATTTACTCACTTTGAATTTCGGACCCATATTTTGTGAATTTTGAGGCCCTATTTTTTGTGATTTAAATAAGATTGTACAGTTTCCAGATTTATTTCTATATGTGTACTCTGAGATAACGCTTCTTTTTTTTTTTTCAAATAGGTTTGCGTTTGACTACACACTGCCTGATGTTAAGCAGATATGCGGTCTAGGATGTAGCACCCTTACCTAGAAGATACTTATTTACTCGAGATTTGAAGACAAATTCTCGCCAAATTTCATAGTTCTATGTCAACGGGAAGTACCCTGTAGGTTTTGATTTTTGTGAGTGTGGAAATATGCGGTTTTTTACGACATAAATGGCTCTAACTTTTTTATGCGATAACTGAGAAGTTTTTCTTTTACGCAACTGCTAGAAACCATAGATATACGTACTATACAGTTTAAATTTCAACTCGATATCTTTACGCGTTCCCGAGATAAAGAGTCTTGACATACACACAGACGGACAGACGAACAGACGGACAGACGGACAACAACGTGATCCTATAAGGGTTCCTTTTTTTCCGTTTGAGCTACGGAACCCTAAAAAATAAGTAGCTTATGTGATAATGGATCCTCTTTCCAAAAAAAAAATCTATATGCAGAAGTTTATACTTCAGAAAGACGCAGAAAGGCAAGGTTTGTGATAAGAACAAGATGAAGTTATCTAGAGCCTAACCTGTAGTCATTTAAACATGTACCAATCAAGTTGAGTGTTACACGACCATTCTGTAAGGTAGCTGTAGGGTTTCATTTTTGAAATCTCCCAACAATAATAATTGTGTTCGCCAATGGCACCGACCTGCGCGCGCACATCTGCGACGCAAGCGCCGCCGCGCTCCGCCGTTATCACCGCGGTGGCAAAAAAAGGAACTGCTGTTCGTTCGCTTTCGCATTTGAAAATGGTGTGCATACAAATTGTGAAAAATCGTAATAATTAGAAAATTCTAAAACTAATAAGCAAAACTACTTGTGTGAAAGACTTAAACGTGTTACCAACAACCCGAGGACATTAAAATTGGTGCTACTTCAACGTTTGTCGTCGAGAAACAGGCCGGCCCACAACCGGCGCATGGACCTGTCCATGCGCCGGTTGTAGTTATTTTTTGGGGAATGTAATTTATGTACTTAATTATTCAAAGTCTATCGCGACAGAAGCCAAATAATATATACCTACTGATGTGCTTAGTATAAATTGTAGAAACTCGCTTGTACTTTTAACAAGTCTTTCAAAAAGTCTTATCAAAAATAACAGACACCTTGTGTGTAGCTGTGATACGTAAAGGTTGATGATGATGATAAAATATTTTTAATAGCAAAGACCTACACGTAATAGACAATGACTGATGATCCATCATATTAAATTCGATCAGATCTACATAGATACATGTATCAACAGAAATATGCAAATACATTTTAGTTTGAGTACGTAAAACCATAGTTCAAAGATCAAAATAAACTACATGCATCAATCAGCAGATAAAATTAATGTGATGATTTTATTTTCGCAATAATAACTGTCTGTGGACACTATAATTATGGTAGCCTATATCATACAATACCTAACGTTACTATTAAATTTATGACGCAGCACAATATGAGTAGAGTGGAAATGAACAGACCGCAGTGCACGCCATAATGCTTGTAATTAACGAATTACGCGAACCGTGGAATCAGTAGAATCGTTGCAATGTTGCCTTTATAATGAACAAGGATTATTTAAAAATATTTCTCTTGTTATATCATCTATCCTTGAGCCATAGAACGACCACTGCTAGACATAGGCCTCCCCTATGGATTTCAAATAAGGCCGCTTGGAAGCAGCTTGCATCCAGCGTATTGCTTATTGCATTATTCATTGCATTAAATCGTCTAGGTGGGGGACATCTTACGCGACGTTTGCTGGTACGTGGTCTTTGTTCAAGAACTATACGGCCCCATCGGCCGTCCGTTCTTTGAACTATGTGCCCTGCTCTCTGCCATTCTAACTCGCTAATACGCTGGGTTATATCGGTAACTTTTTTTGTGTGTGGATCTCCTCATTTTTAACTATTATAGATAGATAGCCGTAGGACGTTATTGCTGATATTAGGTCTTGTTTAAAGATTACTCATGTTGGATTCGGTTCAATTATTTTAAACAGATCATCTATCAATTATGAGAGTGGACGTCGTCCGTAAACAAATTTCCTTAAGTAGTCATTAATAGTTTTTTTTTTATATTAAGCTACACAACAGTACAGAAAAAACTGTAGATCTAAGGTAAGTTACACTTAGACTAGTCACTTTCAGCTAAACGCTAGTTTAATTTTTAACTAGAGACAGCTCTACTAATTATCCAGGTCAAGACTGCTACTGTAACTGGACACAACTCCACCAAGTATCTATGTCAAGAATGCTGTTAATAATAACTCCATTGAATATTTGATAGGTTTTAAAAATCTCCAGTAATTAAGAACGTTCGAAGTTTTCGCGATGTCATAAAATATATGTACCTACGTAAAATACTCTCCGATGTAGTGCAGCCCTCCATACAATATTAGTGTCCAGACTCCTCAGTAGAGCCACAAAAATAAGGATCTACAAAAAAGTAATTAGACCGATTCTGATGTACGGCTTTGGACGCTAACACAAAAGGAAGAAACCAAACTGTTAGTGACGGAACGCAGAAGATTCCGAAAAATTCTGGGGCCAACCAGGTGGGAAGATGGAAGTTGGAGGATCCGAAAAAACCGTGAAATTGAAGAGCTGGTGGCGGAGCCCAACATTGTTGGTGAAATTAAATCCCACAGACTCCGCTGGCTCGGACACTTGGAACGGATGGGAGAGGATCGTGCCGTAAAGAAGGCTTATTTGGGCATGCCGGAAGGGCGAAGACCAGTTGGACGTCCCAAATACAGATAGAACGATAAAGTGGCCGAAGACCTGCTGGAGATTGGAGTGCAAGACTGGCACCTACTTGCGCAGAATAGGGACAGATAGCAGACCTTGTATTTGAGGCCAAGACTCACTTTGGGTCGCTGTGCCAACAAAAATAGATTAGTAAACTACAAAATGATTATTACAGTAAAATACATAATAATATTTTATCACAGGAGACAAGTGGCTGCAGCATCAACAGCAGTTTAGTACTCAAACTAGTAGCTCAAGTATATTTAGTTAGTCCTTAAACTATAAAAATTTAGTTTTGATAAGTCCAATATATTCCCGTACATATTCTTGAGATTGCGATAGTACATGTATTAGTCTGACAAGACTTTTAGGACGGTAATATAGTTGTAATTTTAAAGTGACCATTAATGTTATTTTCATAAATCTTTAAGTAACGTTGCTACCGTCCAGGCATTAAATCCAATAATATCAAATTAATGTTCAAGTACCTATACTACAAACTAACAAAGGAAATAATTATATGTCATCAATTATTTTGCCTATAGAAGATTACCCATTGCCATTTGGCCTTTGTTGGATTTTGTTTCAAGCTACAATCAGACTTTGTTCGCTTTAATGGCATTAATTTCCTCGAATCTTTCTATAGCTTCTTAACATCAAACACGCTTCGATCCAATTAAGTAATCTTCGTTATTGAGGAAAAATGTAATTTCCATATCAAAGACTAATATTTTATTGCTTATTGGACATCATTTTTGTATTCTTTTGATCGTGACAGCCATGAGTTCATAACAAATGATACGAAACACTCAGTTGATTAGATCCAGGGCCCTGATTCAGCTACCGGACGTTGTACTGAACTGGTAGGTTTGTGAACTATAATAATTATGTATGTAATACTAGTGAAACGTAAAAAACCACCTAAAAACCCGACAGTTAAAAATCAACTAAAATAATTAGAATAGATGTAATTAATCCTGATTCAATTTTAATACAATATGACATTTGTATATATTATATTTGTAATTTGCATTTTATCCCCTTTATTTATTATTAGGTACATGTCAATTTAAAAAATTAATGTAAATAACAACGAAACTTAGAAATTCAAGTCAATTAACCCGCCCCTCATAGTTCCCGGTGAAAAGGTGCTCATTATGCTAGCAGCATTACCACGCTGAATAGCGATAGACAGCCTTTACACCAAGAACCACCCAGAGCGGGAGTCACCTCCTCTGTCTCTTATCCTCCGCCCAATTTCACGAACCAAAGCCTTAGCCTCGGCCCCCCCAACTGCCCATGGTCTCAACCGTAATGGGCACAAAGTCATAGAGGGGCTCCATCGACGCATACTTCACCCGCTTTTTACCCACAGTCTCCTCCGCCGCAGCTGCCGGGGTGTGGACGGTACGACCCAGGTGCGTGACGGCAACAGTGCTAACGCAAGTAGCTTCCCACATTAAGCACTTGCCGTTTTCCCCCTTGTTTGGTTTTGCTTTTGGTTAAATCGTAACTAAAATAATGTAAACCGGCACTTAAATCCACTGGAGTGGCCGTTTTATTTTATACCAGTTGCAATCCTGCACTGGACTCGATCGTCTGACTGCAGCAAAGTTAACCGTTCATAATTGCCTCGCGAATACTGTTAAGAAAGAATCCAGAGGATCTATGTTTGAACTGCTACCCGCTAGGAGACATACTTAAATGATCTCGAGATCAAATGAGAGCCAGAACAAGCTTTGAAAATGTAAAAATTACCTAACGTTTGAAAAACTGCTGTCTAGTTATTAGTTGAAGACACAAAAACGTGTGCTGTTTTGACAATTTCTACGACAGATAAACTAATACGACGCTTGTTAACGAGACAAGACGGCTCGAGCAGGTGGTCATGCCCCGTCCCTAGCGTCGCGCCTTAACAGACCCCCATAGTGTTTTATAGATAATATAATCAACGACCGGACGTATGCACGGTTTAAAAGTATTCGTAGCCCCGGCGAAAAACCGTCTCGTTAACAAATGCCCATAAGGTTCAGTTCAAATTCTTCTGATTTTAGTGGGATTGGCCCGCAGTGTGGTATTATTTTTGGGATCAATCAACGAATCAAACTATAAATGTAGGCTACGGCGTCTGTGTTGATTTTTCGTTATATTTGCTCGTGTCGGTATCAATATTTTGTTATGGAGTGGACAATATTTATTGAGAGTAGTTTGGAAATAGCGTTAGATTATTTTTAAAATTATTTTACCGAAATAAATTTTATAACATGTAGCTGAACACGTTATTTCATTTAGATCTCAGTTAGCAATCTTAAACCAGTTTTCTGTTTGATTAATCAATAAAAGATCAAAGAACTAAAAATTAAAATTAATAAATAAAAATGTATTTCGGGGGGTTTATATCATGTCATTCCATCTTTAAAAAGTTGCTGATGATGAATTAGCTGAAAAAAAAACTGAATTCGGTTAAGATTTGAATATTGTAAACTTCAGTATGATCTCCTATTAATTTTCCAGCGCTTAGCATTTTACATCATAAACTATCTGAGAATCCTTAAAACTTTCTTAGTTTCTTAATGTTGTATGATTGCCAAGTATCTATATGCTAAACGCCAAATTATTACGCCATTCTTAACTCTATCCACCTTATATTAAAAGACCCATCACAAAATCATTATGAAAACATTTTCCCTGTCCCCGCACACCGGTATTCATACAAAAAATAAACAATCCATATTCTCAGCTCAGGTGCACTTTTCAAATGGAATGTGGGAGCAGAATTGATTGTAGGACCGTTTTCCATTTAGATATGGAAATTCAGGCTGTGTGTATGACACCGCACGGCTCGTTACTGCAAACTATATTTTTTTAATGCTTATACATTTTAGAAATAGTACCGTGATGTTGAAACAACTAGTAATTATACGAGTACTAGCTGCCTGTCCCGGTTTTGCCCAGGTACAATTGTCATAGCTGCAAACCATGCTGAATCCGCAATGTAGTTTCGAAGCGAATAGGAGTACAGATGAGACGACATACACACAGAAATAGCGACTTTGTTTTATAATACGTAGTGATAGTGATTATTTTTTTAATGTGACCAAGAGCTTTGCTAAGTGAGTTTGAGTTTGCAAACTATACTTACGCTGTTATATGGAAAACTGCGTCAGCTATGCGAGCCAAGCTAACTTAGCTTAGTTCTTGATCTGTAACGCGCATAAGTGTTGTTCAAAACGTCTATCCCCCGTGGCTCTACTGCTTGGCTCAACTAGTTGTGCCAAAGGAAATTTCTCTCTCCCGTGGCACAATCAGTTTTCTATAGCTGCTCAGTCCATACAATCTAATTACCCGTGAACTTGGTCATTACCCGTGGTACTACTGAATTTAGGAGGACGAACAATTTGTAACTTAAATCAGGTATTACATTTTTTAGTTCAAGAAATGACAGATGTCATAATGACAGCTGTCAAAATCAAGAACTCGTATAAGAGTTTCATGACAGGTGTCAAAGTAACAGCAGTAATTTTCTAGAATTTATACGAGTGTCGCGTGATCGCCGTCATATTCTAGAATCCATACTAGAATAGCATGGCAGGTGTCAAAGTGACAGCTGTTAAACTTAATTGAGCCAAGCAGTTGAGTCACGGGGGATATATAGACGGTTCAAAAAACATTACTCAGTCAATGATTGCATCAATTTTGTTTAGTAATACAAATTTAGATTCAAATTGATCTCTATAGATGTAAATGCAATTGCGTTCAAGTGAAACCGCCTTACCACAAAAGATTTAAACACGCTCTAAACACTTTTTAACCGTACCATTTGTACTTTTGTCTAAGCCGTGCGTAAAACTTTTGTGGTAAGACGGTAAGTGTCTAGTAGTCCAAGCGTTAAGGCGTTTTATATTAGCTTCAATCACGCGTTACTATTGTCCAATGTTGTCCAGCCATATAATATATATCATAAAGATCTATACACACTCAGATAATACACAAAAATATTTTAAAAAAAATTAGCAATTTTCAAGTTAACTTATAATTTCAATATTAAAGCTTTGTAAAATAGAAAACTTCAGTCATCGAAGATCTAAGCTCGCAAAATATTTGTTTATTCTTTATGCAGATTTTTTACACATTTTTGAGAAAAATTCTATAAAAACAGAATAAATTCATCGTATTTATTTTACATATAAGCAACAGGCTTACCGTCTTCTGAATAGGAATATCTATCATAATAATTTTAATTCTACTCAGAACTTGCTCATGAATGATTTATAGGCATTATAAGTTTAGTCGAGTCGTGAATGAAGCAAAATTTCATATTTTATGAAACTACGCACATTATTCCAACTTAGTCAAATACATAAAGCTGGTGGATTATAATATTGGTGTAGTACAACAATAAGCGTTCAGGCTGATTTAGGGAGATCCCCTAATGAGAGGCCACTTAAGGTCGGGTTAGGTAATCAATTCATATGTAAATTTTGGTTCGCATTAATGAGCAATTAGTGCTTAATTTAAGCACAGGGAACACAGGATACATGCGCTATAGATGGACGTAAATAGGTGAGTTTGTATGGACTGAACGTAGCGTCTAGAACGGAATTTATCCAAAGTTATCGTTACGTATTTGATGGCAAAATAATTAAATAATCGGCCAAGTGCGCGCCGGACTCGCGCACGAAGGGTTCCGTACAGTGTGGAAGACTCCTTTGATATATTTTATTTTAATTACTTATTTTTGTAGGGAATATACAACATTATATTCTGTGCGTATTTCGAGCATCTCCATGTTGTCGTTATTAATATCAAGCAAAAAATGTTTGTACGAAAAAATTTAAATTTGTACAACAACTTGCAATCAAAGCAGCACAAACATAAATTGGCTATGCCTATGAATCAGTCATCATTGCTAAATAGAAGTGTAATATGTATGTTACCTATGATTTATAATAATTTACCTAAATATTTATTTAATTGACATAGAATCAAAACACATTTTCAAGAGTAAACTTAAATGTTTTCTTCGGGAAAAGGCATACTATGACATACAAGAATATCTGGATGAAAAGTTTTAATTTGATTTGCAGTATTATTTATTTTTGACTTAATTGTATTTTGACATTTATTATTAACATGATCATTGACATAGTGATCAATCTTGACTTATAATCTTGACATTGAATTTTAGACATTATGACTATCATTACATTTTTTATTTAATGCTTTTTGATAGCTTAATATATTTTGTAACAATGGTAAATATTTATTCAGACATGAATATACTCGTAATTACTCTTGTGTGTTCGCTGTGTTTTTGTAATTTCAGATCTCATTTCTTTTTGCATGTACATGTACTTATATTCCCTTGTTTTCTCTCATATTTGCATACCGAAAGGTCGAATATGGCGTTCATTTTTGTTGTATTGTTTTACCATCCTATTTTTCTGTACCCATATGGGCAAATAAATGTTTATGAATTATGAATTATTATGAAAAAAAAAATGTTTCTTGTATGGGAAATAAATATAAATATATTAAATATTAAATATTTATTTTATTATTTTATGTTGAAGTGATTTGTTTAATTAATTATGTGAATATTTCAAGCATCTACCTGTCACCGTTATTAATATCGATCGAAAAACGGCTAAACATTCAGGTTTGTTGCATGGGAGCCCCCTTTAAATATTTATTTATTTCTGTTTTTAGTATTTGTTGTTATAACGGCAACAGAATTACGTCATTTGTGAAAATTTTAACGTTCTCGCTATATCCGTTCATGAGATACAGCCTGGAGACAAACAGACAGACTGACGAACAGCGGAGTCTTAGTAATAGGGTCTCGTTTTTACCCTTTGGGTACGGAACCCTAAAAAGTAACTTCGTATAGGCCGGGTGCCCGTCTCTTAAGTCAAAATTTTTAAGCCTTTAAAGGATTTGAAATCAAAGTAAATGCTTAAAATAACCAGTACCCATAAAGGATTAATGTGCAATCCGAGCCCCGACAGCGTCAGTTGTAAATACCACTTGCGGTCACCCATCCAAAGACCGACGAGCTGGACGATGCTTAACTTTGATTATCACTAAGAAACGTAAAAGGACTGGTGATTGGTCGATTTGAATTTTTTACACCATTTCTCTAGTAGGTGGCGACAACTTTTTGATAAAGATTATATATTTTTATAGAGACATACTGAACTTTTAGGCACTTAATATTTTTGACCGACAAACCACCAACCACCGGAGGAGGTTTACAATTCGACGCGTATATTTTTTTATGTATAACCACGCATAACTTTTTTCATAGTAGTCCGTTTTCAATTATTATTTTTTCATTGGAAAGATTATACTTTGAAATTGGTCCCATTTAAATTTTATTGACATCGGCTGAGCCATTTTTGATAAATTAACAATATTGTGAAAAATTTGACATCAATCCGTGCGAAATATTCGCGAATTCTGTACACAGGTGAAGTCGGTCATGCTATTTTTTGCAAAAAATAATTATTGTCTCAAATTACAGACGTCCTATAATTAATAATAGGTAATTTCTTGTTTGTGTTTCATTTTTGTATTTGTCTATAATATCAGAAGCAACAACACAACAAAGGTAAACCTATGCCCAATAGTGGGTTACTAAATAAATAGTGGGTTAAAATATCATCAACCGCCCATGATGGGTGGTTAATGATACACCATTGTGTCTATGAAATTGTGTTAGGTATAAAATATATAAGAACTTGAAATCAAAGCGGCAGACCCACTAAGTCAGAGACACCCACTAAGACATAGTCTAAAACCCACTAGTAAATATTATGCAAGATTAGATCAAGATGTTGAAACTATGAGATAAGTTCACATAGGACGGCATGAAGCTTAAGGCATGTTACTCACTAACTAGACTACAAGAAAACAAGTACAACAGTTGTGGTTGCCCCTTGCGAATTTCCGAAACTCATTCCCTTAGGGCGAAACATTCCTTAAATTTCAAAATTCTAGGATTAGTGGTTGGCGGATAGCTAAATGAGTTAGCGAGGGACGGAAAACTTAGTTCAAATATTTTGACTGTTGCACGCGTCGAACTTAAGTTTGAAGTTTTGTTGCTGACTTGTTTTGAAATTTGATCGTTACATGTGAGGATGGTTTTTATTTATTTCCATTATTGGCTTTTTGCGTATTATCTTTATCACTTTACGGTCTGCCATTTTCTTAAGTTCAAACTGCTTATAAGAATAAGTAAGTTTTGAATATAAAACGTATTTTTCTATCTTTATCTTTTGCTATATATTATTTTGTCATAGTCGACGTACAACCTGCTCGCACTAAGCGATTTGTTTCTTCCTTCATAATGCGGACCGTCATTGCTTCTTGACAATTACAATTTAGATATCTTCAAGTCAAGAGTGAATAGGTATCTTCTAGGTCTACATACTCCATCTTCGGCTACAACTTCGGTTACCATCAGGCGAGTTGGTGGCCAGATAGGATCCTATAAATATATTTTATGTGGAATAGGGTTACCTCTACATAAAAAATAAATATAGGATCTCAACATTTACAACAGGTTGGTTTAGAAATGTTCGGCATAAAAATCAGTATGAAATATATTTCAACAGTGGTTTTGTAAAATGAATACAAACATTTCTTTCAAGCCTAACTTTATTTAGTCTCAATAGACTGGGTAAAAAAATCAATAATATAATTAGTCCGTAGGTTAGAATTTCAAAAAATGTCGGACACGTATTTTTTCTTTTGTCAATCAAACAACAAATGACAAAGATAATCCTTGTCAAAGTTTGGGAGTGGGGGTCGTGACGTCAGTTCTCTTACAGAAGTCTATACAGTTGTATAGCACTTGTGACATCATATTTAGTCACGTTTAGTCATCATGCCTATTATATCTAGCATGCATTTTGAAGACTAATAGACAGCTCAGAGGTCGTGGTGGTCTAGAGGCAGTGACATCCGCCTTACAATCGTGAGGTCGTGGGTTCAAATCCCCGGTCCCGTACCAATGAGTTCTTTGGAATTTATGTACGGAATTTCACGCCACTGGCTTTTCGGTGAAGGAAAACATCGTGAGGCAACCTGCATACGTCCGTAGAAGAAATTCGATGGCGTATGTGAATCCACCAACCCGCAGTGGGCCAGCGTGGTGGATATGGCCCAAACACCCTTCGTGGGTAGGCCTACGTCCTGCAGTGGACTATTAAAAAGGCTGATACATACATATAGACAGCTCAGATAATGATATAATTATAAAATTATGTATCTCTTTCAAATTATCTCTTTGTTTAATAGATTGGTAAAAGTATATTTTAGTAAGTATGAACTTGTCGAGAGAAAACTTTAAAATTGAGCCCAATAACTGTTCCAATTAGACCTAATTATTGTCAACAATTTTCACTAATTTTTGATCGACGAACCACCGGAGGATGTATACAATTCGGCGCGTGTATTTTTTTTTATGTATAACCACGCATAACTTTTTTCACAGTAGTTCGATTTCAATAACTCTTTTTTTATTGGAAAGAGTACACTTCGAAATTGGTCCTATTTAAATTATATCGAAATCAGCTGAGCCATTTTTGATAAATCCACAATAATGTGAAAAATGTTACATTGATCCGTGCATAATATTTGCGTTCTAGCGATGCGCTTCGGTTTCGCACAGGTGCATTATACATATAAAAATTTCTCTTGAATTACTCCTATTAAAACAAACTGCATCAAAATACGTTTGCGTAGTTTTAAAGATATAAGCATACATGGGGACAGATAGCGGAAAGCGACTTTGTTTTATACTATGTAATGATTCTGTACACGGGTCAAGTCGGTCATGCTATTTTTGCAAAAAATAATTATAATCGGTGCTTTTTACTTGAAAACGGTGACATACAAATAAACAAACCACAGAGAACGAGTTCTGACAAAATTAAAATATTAAAAAAATGGATATTTGTATACTTAGTGGGTTTACGGACGATAATTTAAGCCGATCGTGCTTCTCTACCGCTTATTCTACGCTCTCGTTTACACGCTCGGCTGAGGCGAAACGTGACGATAAGTCATGTTTTTTCGCGCATGCTTAGCCAGTGTTAATTAATTTATAAGGAGTTATCAAGTCAAAAACAGTCTTGTAATGCAGTAAAGTAATTTCAAACTCAAATCTAAAGCTCCGTACAGATAAAACAGAATGCTGCCCCGGGATTTCACTTGTTGTTCCCCAGTTACCATCGGCGCGCGTTCTAATTAGTTCATCGGATAATTCAGTTTGCTGCGCTCGTTACTCTCCGGAGTGGACTGACTAATACAGACTGAGCCTATAATATAATTATACGACGAGACAAATACAAATTAATATACCTAGCTGTGTGTAAATTACGTGGACTAGCAGAAAAAGTGGGATTTTGTAGGGAAATGAGGACGCGAAAAGTTCTTTATTTCTTCGAAAAACTTAGCTTGCGTTTTTTGCTCGGCGTTCTAACAAGTCATTATTATAACGCCAAGTTACAACAAGCTAATAGTAGATTAGTAGCCAAGGGCTGTAAGGCATCAATTGTAGCCCGAGATATTTAGGCGCACGACTGCAGCGAGGGCTCCTATAGTTCGAGGGTGCGATTGGTGCTTACACCCGAGCTAACTATTCTGCTTTACATCTCGATTGTGAGGTAAGTAGAAAAAAAACCGGCATTACAAGAATAAAACATTTTATTGAAATTGAGAGGTATATAGGACAAGATCAATTTATACATCGTCAAATCTCACCTTTTATTCACTTACGAAGTTACGAGTTCTGTCACTATACACAATGCTGACGATAACGTTTCATCGACCTTTAATAGTAGATTACTTACCGCCCTAGGGCTTTTCTAGCTACATTATTACCCTAGAGCGCTAATTAGTCACCTACAAGCCCCAATTGGAGGTAATAAGAACCTACTTACCGAACATGAGAGATGTAAATTTATTTTAGTCTTGTCACCTACGAGTGTCCTTACCCTGTAACATCACCTACCGCTTGACACTATTAGTATTAATTCAATCATTTTTTTTTCCAATCCATAATAATATTTGATTCTGGAAACTAGCGTGATTTTTGCACATTTTAATTGAAGTACCTATAGCACAGGTGTTAACACGCTTAATTTTAGTAGATAACTGCTACTATAGTTTCGATCGCATTTGGCAATATTTTTTAAGGTTAGAGTACTAGCACGCGGGCTTGGCTCGCGTAGCACAGTGCTATGCAAGACGAGCCCGCGTCACTACAAAGTCGCTTCTCTGTCTGTCTGTCCCTATGATGTATGCTTTTATATATCTTTATAATTACGCAACGGATTTAGATAAAATGATTGTAAATGAAGGTTGAATATGTATAATACACATGTGCGAAGCTTTTGCGCTAGTAAATATATACTCGTATCATATAACACTGTTACAGCTATTACTCAAAATATTCAAAGCAGTCAGTGTGTTTTAAAACTGATGATTTAAGGCAAATAAATTCACGTAGTCTTTTATAAATGGGCCTTATTAATAAGCTTCTAGTAGCCCAACGAGCTATGAATAGGATTATGTCTCACTGTGAAATCAAAACAGGGAAAATTCCCTAACTACCGGCTAGCACAGCGTAGGACGTTCACCTACAAGATATAAAACATTTTACTTCAATTCTATTATATAAAAGGCTTCCCTGAGTGACTGACTGACAGACAGCCTACAGCCCAAACCGCTTAAGATATGAGCTTGAAATTTGGAATATAGGTACATTGAACGACGTAATGGAGCACTAAGGACGAAAATTTTGAACTTTCGACCTCTAAGGGGGTAAAACGGGCCCTTTTCGTTTGTATGTAACTTTTTATTCCCTGTACCGATTGACTTAAAACTTTGTATACATGCTTTTCAAACAAAATAAAAGTTACGTTTTTTCCTGTTTTTCCGAATTTTCTTCATCTAAGGGGTCAAATAAGGTCCCAAAGTTGGTGAAAAAAGCGTCAATTACATCGAACCAGCTGAACGGTTATGGTTGAAAATTGGTATGAAGGAAGCACTCAGCATGTTTTAATAGAGTAACTAATAAAATCCAGGAAAATCTATAAGGTTCCTTAGGGATACGCAAAATTAATAAGTTTAGGCTACAGCCCAAACCGCTGAAGATATGAGCTTAAAATTTGGGATATAGGTACATTGAACGACGTAATGGAGCACTAAGAACGAAAATTTTGAACTTTCGACCTCTAAGGGGGTAAAATGGGCCCTTTTCGTTTGTATGTAACTTTTTATTCCCTGTACCGATTGACTTGAAACTTTGTATACATGCTTTCCAAACAATATAAAAGTCACGTTTTTTCCTGTTTTTCCGAATTTTCTTCATCTAAGGGGTCAAATAAGGTCCCAAAGTTGGTGAAAAAAGCGTCAATTACATCGAACCAGCTGAACGGTTATGGTTGAAAATTGGTATGAAGGAAGCACACAGCATGTTTTAATACAGAAATTAATAAAATCCAGGAAAATCTATAAGGTTCCTTAGGGATACGCAAAATTAATAAGTTTAGGCTACAGCCCAAACCGCTGTAGATACGAGCTTGAAATTTGGAATATACGTACATCGTACGACATAATGAAGCACTAAGGATGAAAAACATGCCCAACTCTAAGTTACGGGGTAAAACGGGCCCTTTTTGTTTGCATGTAACTTCTTATTCCCTGTACCGATTGACATGAAACTTTGTATAGATGCTTTTGAGACTAAATAAAAAATATGGCTATACCTGTTTTCTAAATTTTCCTTAAAAAAATCCTTAGGGGTCAGATACGTCCCAAAACTTCAATGCGCTTTTTTAAATAATGTAGTATCTAGGATTATGATAATGATAGTTTATCTTTAAATGGGGCAAAATGGGACCCCAAAAGCTTACGATTTTTTTTATTTTGTGAGCCAATAGTCTTAAGCTTAGCGCACATATGGATCAATATAGATATTTTACTATGGGATCAACCCTGAAAAGCAAAAATTACCTACATTTTCCATACATTTTGTCGCGGGTCGATGAACTTTTTGTGTTGAACAGCTGATTTTATTCACGTGCTTTTGGGGTTGGTACCATTGTAAAAGTTAATCAAATTATGAGTATAATAGCATCCTAGAATATGCCTGACTAGAATTACGAATTGTGTGCCATTTTTTCAGTTGCCTGGAAAATTAAATTTCTAATGACTTTATGAAACATGTCGAATACCTGTACCGGCCTTAATTAATAGTACACTACTGAAAATAGGTACTACGGATAGCACTACGGATAATAGAAACAGGTGGGTCTTAAGATGAACATGGACAAGACGAAAGTCATGTGTAATTCCCATGTTTTACCTACCCCGATTTCTGTTGGAAACTCGGTTCTTGAAGTCGTTGACTCGTACGTCTACCTAGGACAAGTAGTCCAGTTAGGTAGGTCCGGCTTCAACAAAGAGGCCAATCGACGAATTCAACTCGGCTGGGCAGCTTTCGGAAAAGTGCGTAGTGTCTTCTCGTCCGACATACCTCAGTGCCTCAAGTCGAAAGTTTTCGACCAGTGTGTGTTGCCAGTGATGACTTATGGCACAGAAACGTGGTCTCTCACTATGGGCCTTATTAGTAAGCTCCAAGTAGCCCAACGAGCTATGGAGAGGGCTATGCTTGGAGTCTCTCTGCGAGAGCGAATCATTAATGAGGAGATCCGTAGAAGAACCAAAGTTACCGACATAGCCCAAAGGATTGGCAAGTTGAAATGGCAATGGGCAGGGCACATAGCGCGGAGGGCTGATGACCGTTGGGGTCGAAAAGTTCTCGAGTGGAGACCATGTACCGGCAAGCGCAGCGTAGGACGTCCACCCACAAGGTGGACGGATGACCTCATTAAGACCGCAGGATCGCGCTGGATACAAGCCGCTTCCAACCGGTCTTATTGGAGATCCATAGGGAAGGCCTATGTCCAGCAGTGGACGTCCTGCGGCTGATGGATGACTGAAAATAGGCCTATCCGCGAAGGGTAATTGGGCCATATCCATCACGCCGGCCAAGCATGGGTTGCTGAATTCACATACGACATTAATTTTTTCTACGTACGTACAGGTTGCCTCAATGTTTTCCAGCAAAGAAAAGTGAAATTTCTTACATAGTTACTCATACAATTATTATTATTGGCTCCCTCGGTGGCTCAGTGGTTGACCCTGACTCCTGGGTCAAAGAGGCGTGGGTTTGATTCCCAGGGCAAATATTTATGTGATGTTCATATGTGTTTGCTCTGTGTCTGAGTGTTATTAATGTATTTTTATTTATTTATTTAACACTTTATTGCACACTATTTGTACAAAAGGAGGACTTAACGCTAAACAGCATTATCTGCCAGTCAACCTACATGTATAAATAAATAAATAAATATATCTTTATTGTACACAGAAACACAGTACAGAAACTATACAATATGCTGTACAATGGCGGCCTTATCGCCTTTGGCGATTTCTACCAGGCAACCTTTGGATGGACTGGAATTATTCTAAAAATAGGAGTATGGTCGGTGGTGTATACAATACAGTAGGTACATACATTGAAATACATGTATATGTAGTATATCAGTCTCTGCCAGCCAAATCACAAACTTTGCTTAAAGTAGTTTGGGATCAGAGACCTTGTGTGAGATGTCCTCCAATATTTATTTTATATATTTATTTATTATTGAGTTAATTTCAGAAATTCGGCAATTTATCATCCAAAAATTCACGTATGTACTCTGTAATAAGCTTTAGATACAAGTAAATGAAATAACCAAATACTGAGGACAATTCAGGCTAAACCATAGGCATTATTTTGCAAGTAATACAATAATAGGCGCAGTTATGAAGACGCCATCTATTATATAAAAGGCTTCCCTGAGTGACTGACTGACAGACAGCCTACAGCCCAAACCGCTTAAGATATGAGCTTGAAATTTGGAATATAGGTACATTGAACGACGTAATGGAGCACTAAGGACGAAAATTTTGAACTTTCGACCTCTAAGGGGGTAAAACGGGCCCTTTTTGTTTGCATGTAACTTTTTAATTCCTGTACCGATTGACATGAAACTTTGTATAGATACTTTTGAGACTAAATAAAAAATATGGCTGTAACTGTTTTTCTGAATTTTCCTTAAAAAAAAATCCTTTGGGGTCAGATACGTCTCAAAACTTCAATGCGCTTATTTAAACAATGTAGTATCTAGAATAGGATTATGATAATGATAGTTTATCTTTAAATGGGGCAAAATGGGTCCCCAAAAGTTTACGATTTTTTTTATTTTGTGAGCCGATAGTCTTAAACTTTGCGCACATCCATATGTGATCCCATAGTAAAATACCTATATTGATCCATATCAATATAGGTATTTTACTATGGGATCAACCCTGACAAGCGAAAATTACGTACATTTCCCATACATTTTGTCGCGGGTCGATGAACTTTTTGTGTTGTACAGCTGATTTTATTCACGTGCTTTTGGGGTTGGTACCATTGTAAAAGTTAATCAAATTATGTGTAGAATAGCATCCTAGAACTACAATTACGACTTGTGTGCCATTTTTTCATTTGCCTGGAAAATTAAATTTCTAATGAGTTAATGAAACATGTCGAATACCTGTACCGGCCTTAATTAATAGTGCACTACTGAAAATAGGTACTACGGATAGCACTACGGATAATAGAAACAGGTGGGTCTTAAGATGAACATGGACAAGACGAAAGTCATGTGTAATTCCCATGTTTTACCTACTCCGATTTCTGTAGGAAACTCATTCTTGAAGTCGTTGACTCGTACGTCTACCTAGGACAAGTAGTCCAGTTAGGTGGGTCCGACTTCAACAAAGAGGCCAATCGCCGAATTCAACTCGGCTGGGCAGCGTTCGGAAAAGTGCGTAGTGTCTTCTCGTCCGACATACCTCAGTGCCTCAAGTCGAAAGTTTTCGACCAGTGTGTGTTGCCAGTGATGACTTATGGCACAGAAACGTGGTCTCTCACTATGGGCCTTAGTAGTAAGCTCCAAGTAGTCCAACGAGCTATGGAGAGGGCTCTCTGCAAGATCGAATCATTAATGAGGAGATCCGTAGAATAACCAAAGTTACCGACATAGCCCAAAGGATTGGCAAGTTGAAATGGCAATGGGCAGGGCACATAGCGCGGAGGGCTGATGACCGTAGGGGTCGAAAAGTTCTCGAGTGGAGACAATGTACCAGCAAGCGCAGCGTAGGACGTCCTCCCACAAGGTGGACGGATGACCTCATTAAGACCGCAGGATCGCGCTGGATGCAAGCCACTTCCAACCGGTCTTATTGGAGATCCGTAGGGGAGGCCTATGTCCAGCAGTGGACGTCCTTCGGCTGATGGATGACTGAAAATAGGCCAATCCGCGAACGGTGATTGGGCCATATCCATCACGCCGGCCGAGCACGGGTTGCTGAATTCACATTCGACATTGATTTTTTCTACGTACGTACAGGTTGCCTCAATGTTTTCCAGCAAAGAAAAGTGAAATTTCTTACATAGTTACTCATACAATTATTATTATTGGCTCCCTCGGTGGCTCAGTGGTTGACCCTGACTCCTGGGTCAAAGAGGCGTGGGTTTGATTCCCAGGGCAAATATTTATGTGATGTTCATATGTGTTTGCTCTGTGTCTGAGTGTTATTAATGTATTTTTATTTATTTATTTAACACTTCGAAAAGTTCTCGAGTGGAGACCATGTACCGGCAAGCGCAGCGTAGGACGTCCACCCACAAGGTGGACGGATGACCTCATTAAGACCGCAGGATCGCGCTGGATACAAGCCGCTTCCAACCGGTCTTATTGGAGATCCATAGGGAAGGCCTATGTCCAGCAGTGGACGTCCTGCGGCTGATTGCTTAGTTTGGGATCAGAGACCGTGTGTGAGATGTCCCCCAATATTTATTTTATATATTTATTTATTATTGAGTTAATTTAAGAAATTCGGCAATTTATCATCCAAAAATTCACGTACTCCGTAATAAGATACTAGTAAATGAAATAACCAAAGACTAAGACAATTCAGGCTAAACCGTCGGCATTATTTTGCAAGTAATACGATAATAGGCTCAGTTATGAAGACGCCATGATAAATATAATAACAACATAAAAAGTGTTCTCTCTATCGAATGCTTAAAGTGGAAAAGAAACAGATATAATTATGATAATTAGCTATTATAATTACGATGGCGCCTTCATAACCGAGCCTAATGCGGGCTTAACCACGAGCTACTATTATTTTGAGTAAGTTTTAAGAAAACGCGAGCCTAACTGTGGGTTTTTATCATTTTAAGCAGTTACGAAAATAACGCTGGCCAGACCGTGGGCTATTATCATTACAAGTAATACAAAAACGTAGGCTAACGGCATGCTATTATAATTTTAAGGATTTATTAAGACAACACGGGCCAGACCGCGAACTATTAGATATTATTATAAGCAAATGCCAAGATAACGCGGGTTGAACCGCGGGCTGTTATTTTAATCAAGTAAGTTTTAAAACAACGTGGGCCAAACTGTGGGTTATTATCATTGTAAGTACCTAATTATTAACACAACGCGAGCTGAACCGCGGGCTATTATCATTTTGAGCAAGTACTAAGACAATACGGGCCAGACCATGGGCTATTATCATTGTAAGTAATACGACAATGCAGGCCAAACGGCGAGCTTTTATATTTTTAAGCAAGTATTAAGACATCGCAGTCCATGCTGCGTGCTATAAATAACCATCTTAAGCAAGTACTAACAATACGCGGGCCAAACTGTGACCTATTATCATTATAGGCAAATACTGTTACAATTTTGACCAAACCGTGGGCATTATCCTTGCAAGTAATTTTAAGCAAGTATTAAGACAACGCGGGCCAAATCGCGGACTATTAGATTTTATTATAAGCATGTACAAAGGCAACGTAGAAACAACCGCGGGCTATTTTCATTTTAAGTAAGTACCTATGTACTAAGACAACGCGGGTGAAGCCGCGGGTTTTAAGCTAGTTAAGTCATAAGGGGGAGTAAGGGGTGAACGGATACACAACATCTATTCCGACCCAATTGTCAACCTCACCTGCACGCGCTGGACTGGCGGCGGCGACCAATCGGCTGCCGTGGTACCCCCTGCTAGACAACAAACGAGGCAATGGCGACCGAGAATAGGCGGTATAACCTTAGGCCCATTTTTATGATGGAAGAGGCGACAAAGACCTTGAGGATTAAATACCCTCTAAAAGTTTTGACAGTGGAAAGCAACGGGAAACTACCACTGATATTAATTCCCTAGTTAGTCAACTTTTCTGACTACTTCTCAAAAACATGAACAGTACAAAAGAAAGAATGGCCCCGAGTTCCCAGCGTCCCTTTGATGGGACAGGGGTGCTAAGAATCCCTGGGAGTAAAAGCAAAAGCATATTAAGAATTGGAACTTGGAATGTGAGGGGTATGAAGAAAGATGATAAAATGGTGAGTGTGGCAATGGAGATGTCTCGTTTGAAGGTTGATATCTTGGGAATAAGTGATACAAAGCTGCCTGGCTCGGGAAAATTTGACGCAGGGAAAGATAAAATGGTGTACTATTCCGGAAGCGACTGTTCAAAGGAAGGATATGGAGTAGCGATTGTGGTGAGCAAACACTTTGGACCTGCATTAGTAAATTTTATTCCACTTACTAATCGAGCCATGATGTTGCAATTTAATACCAAACCGAGGAAGTTGAACATAATTCAGGTCTATGCGCCAACAGCAGATAAAGATACAGCCGAAGTTGAAGCTTTTTACGCGGACGTCAATAAACTTTATCAACTAACTAAAAAGGAAGAAATAAATATTGTTATGGGAGATTTAAATGCGAAAGTTGGATTAGGGGAGGTCCCTGGTACTGTGGGTAAATTTGGATTGGGTATTAGGAATGATAGAGGAGATCTTCTAGTAGAATTTTGCCAAGAGAAAGAGCTAATCATCACTAATACTATGTTTCAACTACCACCTCGTCGCCTGTACACGTGGACATCACCGGCACATACTGAAGACCGCATTGTAAGAAACCAGATAGATTATGTAATGTTAAATAGTAGATTTAGAAACAGTATAAAAAGTGCCAAAACTTATCCAGGAGCTGATGTGAATTCTGACCATAATCCTGTAATAGTGAAAATTGCCTGTAATCTTAAGTATATAAAAAGGAATGTACATTCCAAAGGCATAGACATTCAGAAACTAAAGGAGCCAAATTTGAGAGCGCAAGTGTATAGTCAAGTAAATGAGTGGGGGGCAGACAATAGGACATCTACTGATCTGCAAGATATTTGGTCTAGTTTAAAATCCAGATTCTCCATAATAAACAAAGATATCTTATGCCGATCTGTAATCAGGAAGAGTCAAGTGTGGATGACTGATGAAATCATTCAGCTGATTGAAGAACGCAGGCTTTATAAAACCACTGACAAGACTAAATATCAGGAACTTGATTGTAAGATTCGCAACAAGTGTCGAATAGCAAGACAACAATGGTATGTAAGTCGTTGTGAGAAAGTGGAGTTTCTGATGAAGCAACATGATTTATTTCAACTTCACAAAGAAATAAAAGACATGGCAGCCCTGCACAAGACGCGCCGCCAGAACATGCTTACTGATGATAGCGGAAATGTTATTCTTGACCATAACAGAAGAAAGAAATGTTGGGAAGAATACATAGATAATATGTTTTCAGACGATACAAGATGCGTAATGGAGGATCAAACTGAGTTGGTAAGACCAAGTATTCTGAAGTCTGAAGTACTTAGAGCCATAAAAATGTCAAAATCCAGAAAATCACCAGGCCCTGACGAAATCACTTGTGACGTTCTTAAATTACTAGAGCATGATAACATAGATGCACTAATATGTTTAACTTGATTTATCAATCTGGAGAAATGAAATGAAATGAAATGAAATGAAATTTATTTCGTGATAACTTACATCGTATGTCATTAAGTAATCAAAATCATATTTACTGAATCGAATTCCAGATTGAGATATATTGTTACCCACGCTAGGATTGAACCTGTGTTATGGATATAACAATACTCTCCGCCGGACGAGTAGTGAAATTACATAATGTTGATATATTAGACAAAACTTAACAAAAACTTACTTTCGACTTTTTCGTCATGAAAAAGGCGAAATCAAAAAGAAAAACACATAATTAAATAAAATTAAATAAAATAATGGTTAGTAATAGGATTGGGGGAGGGGAAGGTAATGTTTAGTGTATCCAATGGTTGTGTGAATCGCCTCGACAATACTCATGAGCTCTTTAGAGTCAAGGTTTGCCGAGGAGAAACACGTGTGTTATACTGTGTGTGTATATGAATAGTGTAGTCAGTGAATACCTGATTTTAGGAGGGTACTGTTAGGATTTGTTCAGTAGTTTCATAATTTTGTTCGAGAAGCCAATTTTTTAATAATAGTTTACATTGATGTCTAGTGAGATGATATATGTTAAGAATTTTGTTTAATTTATTATAGATGTATGGACCTCTATAGAATAAGTGCCTTTGTGCAAATGTTGTGTTACAGCTGCGGGTTTCACAGACGTTTTTCCTTCCTGAAGGTCGATCAGAAGCTCTTTCAAATGTGGCTTTGTAGATTAATTTTTTATGTTGGAATAGAACTATGTGTAATATAAAAAGCTGGCGTACTGTTAAAACGTTGCACTCAGAGAAAAGAAGTTGTGTCGGATATCGCGATTTCTTGAAGGTCATAGCTTCTGATTTCTGATACCTTTAGAATTAGACGCTGGGCTCTTTCCAGTTTGATGATCTTAGTTTTGCAAGCACCTCCCCAAACCGATATGCAGTATCCTAGTACAGATTGGCATATAGCAGAATAGATTGTCTTGAGAAGTTCAAAGGAAGTAACTCGGCGTAGATTCTTAAAAACCCAAATGAGTTTTCTGATGCGACACGAAACTGCATCAATCTGGGGCATCCAAGTAAGTTGTTCATCAATTATAACACCGAGGTACTTGACTGAAATACTTGACTGACGAAATACCTGAAGACTGGTTGAAATCTGTTTTCGTCACGTTACCTAAGAAAGCCAATGCTAGAAAGTGTTCTGATTTTAGGACAATAAGCTTAATGAGTCATGTACTAAAGATTTTCTTATCAATAGTACATGAACGCATACGACCTAAATGCGATATCCATCTCGGGGCTAGTCAGTTTGGTTTTCGGTCTGGAATGGGGACAAGAGAAGCTCAATTCGCTCTGAATGTCTTAGTTCAAAAATGCCGAGATATGCAACAAACTGTGTTCCTCTGTTTCATAGATTATGAAAAAGCCTTTGACCGTGTTAAACACGAGATACTAATGGAGTTATTGAAAAGCATAGATCTAGACAGTAGGGATATACGTATTATCGGCAATTTATATTGGAAACAAACTGCTACAGTGCGTGTGGATGGCGACCAGACGAAGCCGGTCTTAATACAAAAGGGGGTGCGACAAGGTTGTGTTATGTCTCCGGTTTTGTTTAATTTATACTCGGAAGCTGTTACCAAAGAAGCGCTTGAAGACGTGGTACATGGTGTTACAATTAACGGGCAAACTGTTAACAATTTGCGATATGCCGATGACACCGTGCTAATAGCAACCACCGAAGAAGGCCTTCAAGAGTTAGTTAACAGGGTTTCGTTGCACAGCAGAAAAGTTAAATTAAATTTGAATGTCTCAAAAACGAAGGTTATGGTCATATCACCCTCACAGAAAATCCGACCAAACATTAAAGTCGATAACAACATGCTAGAGAACGTTGACAAATACAGATACTTAGGCTCGTGGCTAACGGACACATGGGTGAGCGATACAGAGATCCGCACACGTATCGAAATAGCTCGAGCTGCATTTTCAAATATGCGTAAGGTTCTGTGTAGTCGACAACTGTCTATTAAATTACGAACCAGGCTCCTCCAATGCTACATATGGCCCGTTGTCTTGTATGGATGTGAAGCATGGACCATGAAGGTAGAGCTTCGGAAAAAAATTGAAGCTTTTGAGATGTGGTCTGACCGTCGCATGCTCCGCATCAGTTGGACGGTCAAAGTTACAAACGTAGAAGTTTTAAACCGTATGGGGAAGAAACTAGAACTTGTCCGAACGATAAAACAGCGGAAAGTCGCCTACCTCGGTCACGTACTGCGTCATGATCGGTATTCCCTCCTGCAGACTATTATGATGGGCAAAATACCAGGCAAGCGCAAGAGTGGAAGGCGGACGATGTCATGGCTTCGGGACATCCGGGAATGGACAGGCATTAAGACTGTCGAACAACTGTTTAGGCTTGCCCTAGACAAGGAGAATTTCAAAAAGTTGACTGCCAACCTTCACTAATGGAGAGGCACTGGAAGAAGAAGACTTCAATTAAGAGCGCAGGATCACGTCAGAAGCAAGCCGCTTTCAACTAATCTTATTTGATATCTAAAGGGGAACCGATGTCCAGCAGTAGATGTCCTATGGCTGAAACGAAGAATAACTTTAAGAAATTAAAAATTATTTTCTGTAGAAAGTAGAGTTCTGTTGACAAGTAGAAAAACTAAAAATATTTAATTTACCTTATCAAAAGCTATTGATCTTGTTTACAAATAATTATTTAATTCAACAAATATTAATAAGCCTACTCGTCATTAATTTCTATTGACAGTTCATTGGCCCAACATACTCGTATCGTAGGTAACCTACATAAGAAAATAAAAATTCCGAATTATTTTTTAGAAATGACTTTAATCTTCCTTTACTTGGAAATACTTACAGACTTTAAAAATCTTATCCTATAATTTATGTACAACTGATTGATACATTATATTATTACAATTAACATATTATTACAACCTTAATTCCGATTTTATACACGATCATTGCAATGAGATATTAGTTTCTAGAAGTCCGTACAGTTTCTTAAAAACTACTTTTTACAACCTATATCACATTTTTTTGATTTTATATCTACTGTCCATTTGAATAAAATCCAGTTTTCAGATCTAAAGTTGCTGTTTTAACGTTTTTTAATACAGAACATTATCTTTTAATTACTCAGAATGATATTATTACTAAAACAATCTTAATTTAGCATTTTACATTCATAGAGTTGTTTTTTTTTGTCAATAATAAATATTAATATGTAGTACTGTACTGTACTGTATCAGCCTTTAAATAGTCCACTGTAGGACGTAGGCCTACCCACGAAGGGTGATTGGGCCATATCCACCACGCTGGCCCAGTGCGGGTTGGTGGATTCGCATACGCCATCGAATTTCTTCTACGGAAGTATGCAGGTTGCCTCACGATGTTTTCCTTCACCGAAAAGCCAGTGGTGTGAAATTCCGTACATAAACTCCAAAGAACTCATTGGTACGGGACCGGGATTTGAACCCACGACCTTACGATTGCAATGAGGGTATCACTACCTCTAGGCCACGGTTGTCACATCTAAATATGTAGTACATCAAAGAAATAAAATGATGAATTTACTAGACAAAGTTCAAAGTGTTTAATAAATACAGTAATTATAAATATATTTTCATCAGGTTCTGTATCTAGGTTTGTTAATATTTTCATTAACTAAAAAAGACACGCTTATATACTATTATAATAATGAACTTTTTACATTCTTACATCGAAATGAGTGTAGGTATTTTGTAATTTAAAGTCGTATTGTCAAGCATTTATTATGTACAAATCAGATATGTTATTTTGATGCAATTTTTATAATACTGAATTGGATGTAAGGTATAATTAGAGGTCTGAATTTCACTACTTTTTAAATTTTAGTATTTACAATTTACTACTTTTAGGATAGTCTTGTTCATGATAGAGTCTAAAAAAATTAAGTAAGTAGGTACCTTGGTAGTGATTTTTGTGTACTTCGAATTTAATTGTCTATTTATCGTTATGGCTTAAAGCTCAAATAAAAGCTCAGAAGATCTTTAAAATGTCCAAAACTACAAAACAATATGGATAAAAATATTGTTTGTTATATTCATATACATATTATTGCCACGATCATCTTATTGTAAAGCAAAAGCTACATTTTTTCGTTTTCAACCTTTTTTATATTCTGCGATGTTTAACAAGTCTCTAGGTTGGAAACCATGCATCTTCGCCGGAGCATGCAAAGTGACAAGCTAAAATATTTATATGTACGAGTAAGTCTCAGTTGGCGTCAAAATCTTCGAACAATATTCATATACGGTACACTACGAGATTGAGATCTATAAAAGGGTATTTTGTACTCGAAGTAACTAAAAAATGGTAGGTATCCAAGCCAGAAGCAATTACAATATATGGCTCATAATGTTAAAATCGAGATATAGAAAATTAAATAGATGCAATAGATGAATGTGGAACGCTTTGCCTGGATCTGTCTTCCCGCGAAAGTACAACGTGGGTGTCTCCAAATCCCGAGTAAATAGGTATATTCTAGGTAAGCGTGCTACAACCTAGACTGCATATTTGTTCAACATCGGACAGTATGTAGTCAAACGCAAACCTACAAGGAATAAAAATATTACAACAAATCTAGCGTTCGTAGGTTGCTATGTTGCATATATATAAAAGGACAGTTAATATCT
This sequence comes from Hypomecis punctinalis, assembly GCA_949316475.1. NCBI lineage: Eukaryota > Metazoa > Arthropoda > Insecta > Lepidoptera > Geometridae > Hypomecis > Hypomecis punctinalis. The sequence goes on from OX438807.1 coordinate 11,111,665, forward strand.
TATTACCTTAACAAAGTGCATTGAAATACATCATCAGACACAAACAATATCAAATACTAGTCCACAATTATAATACCTAAACTTATTGATTTGGATTTCCTTGACAAACTCAAACCTTTGAAAACGCGTTGCCTGACCAAAAAATAGGCACTTAAGCCGGATTCAGTCTTTGATCTAACTGTACACGGAACACAGATTTCGACGAGTATTTTCGGATTAGGGCCGAATCTACACAGTCGTCTCTAATAAGTCCGGAGAGGGTCAACAGAATCCGTCTTTTAAGTCCGGATAACCTAGATCGGGCATTCTCCGGGATCCAGTGCCTCGGTTGTTATCGACGCGCATGCCTCGGCCCGCGCGGCCTAAACTGGCGTATCTAGTGTCTGCGAGTTTGTCTCTTTGTGCCACTTCGTCGTAATATCTTGCGTCATTTAGACCCGCGCTGTATTTTTGGCTTAAGCTGTATTTGTCTATAGTTGCGTACTTTTGTACGGTGGCGTATTGACGCGATGCTTCAGGCCCGCCGTTTTGTTTGGCGCGGTCGAATGGACGCTCTTCTTGAGGCAGTGCTCCATCGAGCCTTGCTTTGAATTCCTTGTCTTTTCTTCGGCGGCGTTTGCACGCGCACAAGGCGACGGCTATAGCGCATATTAATAAGCCGGCACCTGCAGCTGCCGCTAGGTATGGAGGTGGTAATGATATTCGGAAAGAACAGTTTGAGTCGTCTTCGTCGTAACCTGAAGGGCAGTGTGGACTGCCGTCGCACCATAAAGCGATCGGGATACAGGCGTTGAGTTCTGGACACCTAAGGAGAAACAAATACTATGTCAAATCGTAAATTTCTATTTGCCAGTATTAAATATGCAGTTAGTCAATAAACATGGTTATTTGATAAGCTCCCGTCATTTTGAATCATACTAATATCCTACTAATATTATAAACGCGAATGTTTGTGAGTTTGTGAGGATGGATGGATGGATGTTTATTACTCTTTCGCGTAAAAACTACTAAACGGATTGAGATGAAACTTTGCAATAATATAGCTTATTTATTATTATTAGAATAATACAGAGGCTATAAATTATAATGATATTGCGTCAAAAATCAAAATATCATGCGGACGAAGCCGAGGGTAAAAACTAGTTATTATCGGTATAAACGCGAAAGCTTAAGAGTATGTATGGATGGTTTGTTACTCTTTCACGTACAGACGGCTTAACCGATTCGGATGAAATTCGGTATGATGGTTACGGCTTACACATTGTATTAACACATAGGCTACTTTTTATCTCGGGCTAATGCGGGTAACTTCGCTGGGCGCAGCTAGTATTTTCATACCTAATTATGTAACAATATAAGAATATGGATATCAATATGAAAGGCAATCGCATTACATATTTCTGGTTTCTGAATCAAATCTCACATATATTTTATTAGCATGTAGCTTGCAGCACATGTTAACAAAAATATCAATTTTACATTTGTACAAAAGCAAAATGTATTTCAGTCTGTGAAAACACTCACCTGTATCGGCAATCGGCAACAGCTGCCGGCAAAATCGTAACCTCCGGGTCGTGTTCGAAAGAAGGTTTCTTCATAATCTCTATCCATTTAATCGAATAGTCGGCCTGTTCGTGTTGTAGAAAATCGATTACGTAACTTTTTGCGTGTGGTTTCAGCGAAGTTTCCAGTTCGGTATCAGAGTTCCATCCAGGAGAGTAAAGTTCGATGAAGCTTGATCCATTAGGACATACTTCTCTATACCGCGAAGTGTCTCGAGCTTGATATATGAATAGTCTGTTGGGAGTCGGACAGAAGGGCGAAGAATTGACGGTTTCGTATCCCGGTATTTTTACATATAAATATCGACCTTGAACTGGAGTGACTTCATCTCCACCGGGTTCGATAAGCCACGGTCTGTGCACACACGCTACTTCAGCCCTAACACTTTCCGAAATGACGTTTCTATCGCCGACAATCTCTGGAGTGATAGGCGTCTGTCGTTTATCAAACAATCTAATCTCCCCGCTGCTTCCCCTTAATCTCCTCTCCCCCCAGCCTGTCGAACAAATAGTTTCGTCCCCGGGTCCAGTGGGCACAAATTTGTATTCGCCCTCGAAAGCAAAGTCTTCGTAATCCTCCGTTATATTCATCATAGTAACTGTGAAGTTCACTTCAACGACGGGGGCCGTGAGCGTGTGTATGTTCAAGGGCTCTGATCGATTGGTACAAATACAATCCCTTTGTATAGGCACTCCATCCCAAGGATACTCGGTAATAATGATTTGGGCCAGCCCTTCGCCGCCAATGGTCCTTTTCGCAGGCCTATCGCATTTCCAGCGACTGGTTCGGGAATCTTTGTGTGTGCTACAATGCTTGTTTCCGAAATAAGTGCTCGAGAAGGTCAGTTGGACTCTCTCGCCTGGTTTCGCCTCGAATCTGCGGAGAATGAGATATCTTAACAATGACGGAAATAAAACGTTTCGCCGAAATACTTTGTGATAGATTCTGGCATGGCGAAAAGGATCTATTTCCCTTGTATATTGAAAGGATAGTGTTTGAGAAATTGTGTGTAGAAAGTTGGTAATCAATCTTTGCCATCTTAATTCTTTCGGCTATCGGACTACGTATTTAACTATGTCTTTCTTGACGTTAAGTGATAAATAACTTGGTTAAAAATTATAAATACTTTAATTTTGATTTACATTAAGCGCTGGTTTGACTTGTTTTTTTTAAATGTAAACTCACCGGCAATCGAGATTATAATTATGAATTTTTAAATATGTTACGGTATAAATTAATAAAATACAATTTGTAACGCTTTTATAAGCAAGCTGTATGCGCGTCATTTTGTATACTCGTCTACATTTTATGGCATGTCAAAAGAGACAAACATGTGACCATGTGACACACCATAAACTCAACCATACTAGCTTTTTGTATAGTTGTAGTTTTAATATTTAGTAGTTTAATAAGTGTATTTTATCGTATTGTGTTGTAATTAATAAAGACACTTGCCCTATAGAAAAATAAATATACCTAGCTAATATGTGTCTTATACCTACTCGTATTCACATGTCGTTAAAATTATATCGTAGGACCTAGACTATCCGCGCTAGCCAATTACAAAACACTTTCCAGGTTCAAACTAAATCTAAAACCAGTATCCTAAGACAAATTCAACCCCTCACCTTAAAACACAGGTAAGGTTCTGCGCACCGCCCCTCCCGTAATAGAATATCGCCCGAGGGGCCTGGAAGCGACCTGAGTACGTCTGGGCCGACTTGAACACCCGGTCGCAGGCTGATTGCGAGTCTACTAGAGGTTGTCCTTGCTCGGAGACGTCGACGAACTCGTAGCGTAGGACGAACGAGACGGGGTATAGGGCTGAGCCTTGACGGAGCTCCTGTGGAAGAAATTGGGTGTTATAGAAAAGTAGGTATAAAATTATCACTACATTATATTTTGAAGTGTATTTTATAATAATTATTTTCCGTAAAAAATGACAAAACCGGCTTTCATCGTTTACAAAATTCGAATAATGTACTGTACCAGCCTTTTTAATTGTCCACTGCAGGACGTAGGCCTACCCACCACGCTGGCCCAGTGCGAGTTGGTGTTCGTAATAGTTCGCTCAAATTGATGTATATAATTTTTACATTATTATTGATTTTTCAAAAACGGCTTAGGTGAATTTGATTAAATTTAAATGGGAACACTTCGAAAGTATCCCCTTTCCAAAAGGGCCAATCTACCGAACGTTGTACTATTTGTATTGTATTACATTACAAACAAAAATCATTATAAACTATGGACTATGGAACTTTTCTATAGGTACTCTAAAAAACATTCTCTATTGATAACCAAAATGTTTTCCTTAAAACTTTGGCGATATATACTTTCTCTATTTTTAGCAAAATTATGATTTTAATATCACTCGGTAATGGATTTATATATGTATAAATGAATTATGTATAGGTAGTTCGTAAATTAAACCAAGTTTGGTACCAAGATACTTATATCACATGTTCTTTACGCTCAACGAAAGAGCTTGCGTCTTGAATATCTAACTGATATTAAACAAGCATACCGTAGTAAAACTTCCAATATTTAGTTAGCGACTTGCCACAGTCCTTCCTTGAATTTAATATTGAATAATAAAGCAGTTCTCAACTAGCGACTTTAACAACTTGCTTAAGGTCCAGACTCTACCAAAGCGGAGTAGTGGGGCTAAAATGACGAAATAAATATAGTCGAATATGGTAGTCTTATTATTTGTTTTGTTCAATTGTAAAAATATTATGTAATTTCAATCCATTGTTTGAACATTTATTTGTCATTCATTGTGTCTACTTCTAAATCAAAATATAATTTCATTTCAATTAATTACGCAAGATTTAGAACCGCAAAGCGAATGCGTGTGGCATTCTTAAATTTTGATTGTATATTTTAGTGCACCAGATGACGTCATTTCAACCGAAATATATTTGAAACCAGTACTGAAATGATACCATTTGATTCATTGATATTTTGGCAACATCAAAACTTTTTTTTTACCGTGGGCATAGTAGAAGTTTGTGAAAGAAAATTATAATGATGAAGCGGAATTTTCATTTTGATTTTCTCTGAGGTACCAAATTGTGGTTTTTATGTAAATATTATCGCTTTTCATCTATGGTTATAAAATAATTGCTAATGGCTATTTTTTTAAAGGCTTTTCTGCAATGTTGTAACAATGAAGAACGCTTCGTTCAGCTCTGCTCCACTTCGTTTTAGTAGAGTCTAGCCCTTACAAGTTGCTTAAGACCAACTTAGGGCTTGGTTTCCCATACTAACGCGTACTTATTCTACTCATAGAACAAGTGCGTAGAATACTAATGCCTGATAATGCTTTAGTGGTTTTAGGGTAAAAGGTTTTGTTCGTTGATTTATTATTCCATTACGAAAATGAATAGTATTATCACCGAATACGCTACTATATTTTATTACGAGTCATGATGTCAATATTTTATTAATGATACGATGAAGACTTAGCTTGGATAATAACCAAAATATCAAGCTTTATTATATAAGTTCAATGCCATTTGTTTAAATAATTATGAAGTTTAAGTAAACAGTATCATGTTTTAATTAGGTGTAAGTTTATTAGCACTAAGGTTTTTTGAATAAATATTTTATATCATGCCAGGCTAGCACCCGGCCTATACAAAATTACTTACACACGTTTTATGTCAGTTAATTATACCTCTAATATTTTTAGTAGTGTTCAAAAAAGTAACTCAAAACTTACACATTCTACGTTTGACAGAGAAATAATATGTATATTTTAAATGAAAATTTGACTGTACTAAAGTTATAATATCAGATATTTTTTTCTATATTTTTCATTGCGTACTTAAATTATAAAATCAAATATATTTTCTCTTATATTGCCTTGAAATTATTTGATCAATCTGGATCTGGCGAAACCCTGAAGTAGAGCTTGCACTCGTAACACACATTATGTGTAGAAGTTCTACGGCGTAGCGTTGATTGTAGCGTAACGCGTAACTATTCCGTAGCCAACTGCAGGCGGTGTCAGCAGACTACGTCGTCGAGAGATATGTAAACGGGCACTGTGGGAGACTACGCGTCGCTAAATATAGAATGGATACCTGGACAGTGACCTGAAAGAGTCTATTACTGCGTCGTAGTATTACGGGAAATAAATTTTACCTATTGAACAACTGGTAGTACAATGCCCGTCATATTTTGTTTGTTTTCGATGTTTTGGTTTTACGGTAATAACACGGGTAAAATTTTGTTGCTGTTCTGGCAACTTTCAATGGCCGTGGTGGGAATGGGAGTTTTTGGCGGGGACGCGAGAAAATCTTGTCGCCGGCGTATTATTATATTTTAAAACTTGTGTTTTTATCAGTATTAATAGTGCAAAAGTTGTGGTGTTTCATTCATTAATAGCTGAAATATGTGCATGAGTATAAGCAAGTAGTATAATGTGGTAAAACATGTCTTTTAGCGTTGTTTTCAAAACTCCATCGAAGCTTCTAGTAAAGTCTCCACTGCTCTACTAAGAAGAAAAAGTGTTAAAGAAAAGATAAAATGTAAATCAAATAATTCGCAAGACGAGGCGGTGTGGTCTTAAGACTTTAGCCTGCCCAAAAATTGGCAAATATTTAAAACAAACCGGACAAGTGCGAGTCAGGCTCGAACATCGAGGGTTCCGTAAAAACACATTGTTAAAATAATTAAAAACCTGTTTTAGGATGTGCTAATGAAGTTCTTTTATATGATACCTTACATGATACGATTTACTCACTTTGATTTGAACCAATATTTTGTGAATTTTGAGGACCTATTTTTTTGTGATTTAAATAAAAATGTACAGTTTTCAGATTTATTCCCATAATTATGTGTACTCTGAGACAATGCTTCTCGCCAAATTTCATAGTTCTATGTCAACGGAAAGTACCCTGTAATGAAATATGCGGTTTTTTACGACATAAATGGCTTTAACTTTTTTAAACGATTACTGAGAAGTTTTTCTTTTACACAAGTGCAAGATACCATAGATATACGTATAAAGTTTAAATTTCAACTCGATATCTTTATGCGTTCCCGAGATAAAGAGTCTTGACCTACACACAGACGGACAGACGGACAACAAAGTAATCCTATAAGGGTTCCGTTTTTTCCGTTTGAGGCACGGAACCCTAAAAATGGTGGGAACGGTAATTCATTTTCCATTCTTGTTACTGGTAGTAAGATTGGTGGTAACACTGGTAATAAACCATCACAGTTAACACTTATGACATGTAATGAATAATTATGAAATAAATAATTATGATTATGATATAAACTATTAATGCTGCGACGAAATTCGTTACTACATACAGTCGACTGCGAAATTGCACATTAAGGCTATAGAGTAAAAAAATTGATTATTATTTTTTTTTTCTTCCTGGCTATATATTTTACATGACGGTAAAGTCAGTCTGCTTTAACTTTTTCTACTATTTTGCTCTGTCCTTGTTGCTATCTATACTACAACACAAACGATAATTTAATACTTAGTAATAGTTGCTTCAAAGTATTAATCAAGCAAAGCCACTGTACTGACACACTCGCAACATACATCTACTCACACACCAACATGCACGCTACACACACATTACGCAATCGAAAAATGGAAATAACTTGTACTCGTATTTAAGCAAATTAATAAGAACTCATTGTTAAGTCACTCTTTTCATTACATTAGGTAATAATTATGAGATGTCTTATCTAAAAGCGGAAGAGACTAAATCTCACGACACATGACCACCCTAGTGTTAGATTTAGGGTTCCACTCTGGAAGTTTGTAAATTTAATCTAAGTACCTACCTACGAACATTATTTTAAGCATCATCAAGATTTACTAACTCCAAAACCTGTAACTTTTTGAGCAAATAAACGTTATCTTATCTATCTTAAATAATACATTCTCAGTTTACACAATCAAACCGAGCACCAGCTCGCTACCTCAAAAGTACATTATCATAACTTAAAAGAAAAGTACAAGCGCAACCAATTGTCTGCAAGTAATAACAGTCTAGAACCAGACCAATTCCATAAACGTCCAAAACCTCGTTTCCCCACTAAGACTGCACAAAGAACGAGACCACCATCCCAGCTAACGCAGAAGGACAACCGTGAAATTTCGCTGAGAACAGTCAGTTTCAGTTATTTGTTACTCAGAAACTGTACGTGATACGTTTACGAGTTGGGGATCCTATTCTCGGCTCAATCGAGATTGTTTCCGTCATTATTTGCCACAAAACGTACACGAGATGTAGAGCGATCGAGTTTTAGCGGGAACGCGATAAAATCATGTCACTCCCTGTGTTATTTGTGCAACTTGTGTTTTGGCGCCATTGTAAGAGAGACTACTATAAGAAGAGCATACGACTGGAGCTGTGTAGGAACACAGCTCCAGTCGTCTGCTCTTATAGTAGCTCGGCGGTGGTGAGGTATTATCTATCAGGGGGTGCTTAAGAAAACACGTAGATACAAGTAGCCATTGGGTTTACTGCCTCCAACGATACAAAACTAGTACAGAATAGATAACAATAAATGCGCGCGCGCCGGTGTCCCTGCAGTGGATAATTATTTTTCGCAAAAAATGGCAAAACCACCTTCGATCGTGTACAAAATTCGAATATTTACACTATTGTTGATTTATCAAAAACGGCTCAGCCAATTTCTGTAAAATTTAAATGGGGCCTCGGATTATCTCGGGATTGTACCCTTTCAAATTAAAATATAAATTCCATTCGGTTCACAATTGGCGGAATTATTGATGAACATACACAAAAAAATACATACAGACGATAGATCCTCCTCTTTTTTGGAGGTCGTTTAAAAATATGTGGCGTTGCATCGATTAATCGCTGAAATAAATTTTGAAGTGTAGGTTAGCGACGTAATAAGGTGATTTACCACATTATATTGCTTGTTTTATTACTGATGTACAAATCATTAATTTTTGTTAATAAACTTCAGATATAATCTTCACTTTTCTGCTAAATTGTGATTTGAACTTGATAATGACTTTTGAATAGACTTAAATATTGACTAAGTATATCCATTTTGATGAATATTCAATTACACTTGATATATAACCTCATAATTGAGAATGAAAAATGAATGGAATCGTGCGACTGTTGCGACAAACTATTCGTTCCGTCATTGTTCCTAAACAGTTTTAAACTATAAATATTACATTATTATCTGCTAAATAGATACAACTGATTGAGGTAATGTCGACTGTACCAGAATAGTGTTCACGTTATAAAATTCATGACTATTTTATTATTATATCATTCCGGCGCACTTATAAAGATCCTTATAGAAAACACCACCTTTGGGCGCACTTAAAGGCGAACCAATTAGTTCTTTTCAAATAGATGTGATGAAAATATATTTAAGAGCTTGGATATAGTAAAAGTAAGATAGTAAAGAGGTAATATTGACAAGAATCCTTGAACAAAAATTAAAAATATGTGAACGATACTTAAATAGGTGAAACAAAACTTTGGCCTCATCACTAAAGCTGCAAAGGTTCAGCTCGCGCACTGATATTCTACGAGTAATTAAGGTTCTTTTGTGTTATACGTTTCACCTTGTTCATGTGTTTCAATTGCAACATTTTAGTTTAAAAAGCCAGCAAATGTATGTTCATTTTTATATGTAAAACTATCACAGCTATCAAAGTTACGTATATCATACTCTTGAAAAATAAAAATAAAAAATATTGAGGGATATCTTACACACTGTCTCTGGCCCCAAACTAAGCAAGGCTTGTGATATGTCTGCCAGAGACTGATATACTACATATAATACTTATTTTAAATACATACTTGTATAGATAGTACCTAAATAACACCCAGACACAGAACAAACACCTATGTTCATCACATAAATGCTTGCCCTGGGTAGGGATCGAACCCACGCCTCTTTGATCCAGAAGTCATAATCATAATCAGGTTCACTAACCACTGGCACCGAGGCAGTCAACTCTTAATTAACTCTTAATTTTAGCTAAAAAAATTCACTCAATTGTTAAACATAATAAAATTATACTTTGATATTTAGACCTATAACCAAATTACGTAGCCTTGTTGGTCGTATAAAGATATTAGATGCAAAATTAATATTTTGTTTCTTTATCGACGGACAATGCTTGATGTTCTTTTTCAAATATTATTTATCTAGACCTAACTTTTACCTGTAGTAAGGTATAAACGCGTCTCCTGCAGTGATGTAGATTTTACTCGGTCGGGTGGCGTTGGAAAGGAGCTCGTGGTCTCACGGTCGGCCGAAGTTGTGTGATTTTTACAATCCGTTTCAGTTGTTATTCGGTTTTATTCGTAATTTATAAATTTAGTGCTCACATGAGTGTCAATATAATGAAATGGGTTAATATTATGCATACCTGTAAGATAGTTAGCGCGTCTCCAGTAGTGATGTAGCTTTCAGAAGGCGCGCAGGGTCGGGTGGCTCGGGTAGCGTTGGAAAGGAGCGCGTGGTCGCACAGACGAGGGGACTCCTCTCGGCAGAACGATCCCAGTAGAGACTTCTTGTCTTTCATCTCCAACTGTTGAATAATTAATAATACACATTTTGTTTCGTGTTAAAAATAGTTTATATTTTTTTTGAAAATATGAAGTGGATTATTTAAATAGATTTATCTGTATAGAACAGCTGATTTATTAACAATTTCAAGATAGGTATCATAATGTTTATTTTGTTAATAATGTTTACTTTGCAACCCGACATCATTTTTATTTCAATGTACATTTAGACATTATGGTACGAATATGAATAATCAATTTTCATATCACCCACAATCACATTATTAAAAAAAATGTTCGACAAAAGAACCAAACAAAATTGTCTACAAGAAAACAATATGAATAAGCTCACATAAAAACTTTCCTAAGTAGGTCTTGACAGGTAAATAAGCTTTATCTAAGAGCCTGCTAATAAAAAAGCGTGTTTTCGTCTTCAGGCCTCATTCTGAATTCATTGCCTAAGTACAAATACCTACTTAGTGGAATGAATACAACTGCGGCGGGAGAGCTAATGGTATTGAATAAATAATTCATCTCCATTCAAATACAATTTCTTACGCGTTGTGGTCAATTTTGAAGTCGCCACTATAAAAATTACTATGTACTTGTACTGTATCAGTTTTTTTAATGGTCCACTGCAGGATGTAGGCCTGGATGTAGAGTGATTTAGGGCCATTTTCACCAAGCTGGCCGAGTGCGGGTTGGTGGATGTACCTACCTACTAAAAGTAATTGCTGTGGTTGTCTATGGTCACGTACAAATTAGTTTTTGGGAACTTATGTACAGATTTTCATACCACTGGCTTTTCGGTGAAAGACAAAATCAGCGCTCTACATATGCCCGTAGAAGAAATTCGATAGTGGATGTGATAGTGCCCTATGATTTGTCGTATGGGTATAATTATACCCATAATATATACAAATACATATTCAGCAGTCGCCTTTAAAAAACTGATACAAAATTGTAGAAACATAAAATTAACAAAAGTATAGATAGGAGAAATTTTATTTAATGCCAATTAAGCATGTATCTTGGCTTGTAACTTTTATATGTATAATCATCAGTACTAAGCATGTATCTTGGCTTGTAACTTTTATATGTATAATCATCAGTACTAAGCATGTATCTTGGCTTGTAACTTTTATATGTATAATCATCAGTACTAAGCATATTTCTTGGCTTGTAACATTTATATGTATAATCATCAGTACTAAGCATGTATCTTGGCTTGTAACATTTATATGTATAATCATCAGTACTAAGCATGTATCTTGGCTTGTAACTTTTATATGTATAATCATCAGTACTAAGCATGTATCTTGGCTTGTAACATTTATATGTATAATCATCAGTACTAAGCATGTATCTTGGCTTGTAACATTTATATGTATAATCATCAGTACTAAGCATGTATCTTGGCTTGTAACTTTTAATATGTATAATCATCAGTACTATAATAGGTGTCCCTGTCGTTTTTTAACTTAATCATTATTTTTTTGCAAAAAATGGAGTGACCGACTTCAACCGAGTACAGAATTCGCGACTATTTCACACGAATCGATGTAGCATTTTTCACATTATTGTTGATTTATCTAAAATGGCTTAGCCGATTTCAATAAAATTTAAATAAGACCAATTTTGAAGTATACTCTTTCTAATACTTACAAAAAGAATTATTGAAATAGGACTACTCAATAAAAAGTTGTGCATGGATATACATAAAAAAAATATACATATATACGCGTCGAATTGACCTCCTCCGTTTCGTCGGTCAAAAAGTGTCCTCCAAGGTTCATCGTAATCCACAAACAACATCATCATAAACCATCAGGAGGCATGGTAATCAAAAAATAAAATGGTAATGGTAAAATGGCATGGTATAAATCGAACATATTCTAAAAAGTTTTTTTTTTCAATAAACCGCTAATCAATGTATAGGTTGTATTATTTTCGGATCGAATATCCATTCTTAATGCAAACCAAAACCCGGATGAGCGAAACGAAACACCGCAGTGCAGTCAGCTGGCAACCGGCAAAAGTGCTCAGACACATTAAAGAAAATTAATGTTTGGCTGCCAACGTCGAGTGGGAAGCTCCAAGGTACTTGGCAAAGTGAAATGGCACGAATGAGGCTCAGGCTTCATCAAAGCGGGGTGAAGCGGAGAGAGGCTGTCCGTGACTCCTTTGCATAAGTGCCATAGTTGCTTATGAAGTAACAAAACACAATAGTCAGCTAAGTAAAGTATCTTGTTCTCCGCTCAGTAAATACGAATAGGTATATAAAGAAATCTATGGGAAATAAAAAAATATTACGCCTGCAGCAGTAGTAGGTAGTTACACGGTTAATACGCTGATGAAGCAGATATGCGCTAGGTGTAAGTTAGCTGGAACTAGCAGCTGGACTCGTCTAAATGCTGCGTCAATCGCTTACAGCGTGCTGTAGCGGATAGGGGCGAGAAATTTCAAACGATTTCAAAAATATTTATAAAAAATATGTTTGCGGTGCGTACGGTTCCTGAAATTAGGACATACCTCGTTCACAGTTATACGTTTACGGTTTCTATTTGCTTAGCACAGTAAAAAAAACAAACGTGCCGCGCAGCTCATTACCTCACGAACTAGTTTTGTTCTTGATAAGTAAAAATGGCACTATGCACAGAAAACTCACGCCCTGCCTAAGACGTACAGCCTCGGCTAAAAGTATTAGGCACCCTGTATTTTCACTCTATCTTCTAATTTCACTCTTTTTGGCATTTTTTACATAATTAGGTGTCAATTTAATCACATCAACAAAAATGAAAGCTTGTTTACTTGTTAGAGTCCAGATCACAAGTGACCAAACATTGACTGATGAGACCGAAAGGAAACCGAATCCTTTGTCACCAGGGGTTTTATGACCTTAAAAAAGAGCCGCTTGATATTCTAAGAAGTTATTTATGACCCCGGTAAGTCATTTAAGATAAGCACTCACTTATTGGTTAAGTAGTAAACATGCATTTTGATTTTTTAAAGGGTGCCTAATACTTTTGGCCAAGGCTGTATCTCCACATATCTTCGTTTAACATCGTTTTGGTGGAGTCTGTTGATATACCTTGGTGCGAACGCCCAATTCCACAAGCACAACGCTTCTTGTATCATCACATTAGTCTTTGAAAAGTTTCGTCACGTACGAACTTGATACACATTTCATTACTTGGGAGAGGTCTCCATAAAGTTTTATGTGTAGAGATGCACCGTTTATCCTGTTTCCGGCATTTCATTTTTATCCGAATCCCGAAAGATGAAGATATATTTTTATTGTTATAAATCTTGTCTGAAGAATATTTGGAAGCTTAAAATCTTGCAACTAACATAATTTCAACGAAATTATTACGTAAGTCAACTTAAACATTTTAACTTAAGTTAAAATCTTGCAACCAAATAAAATTCAATGATATTATAACATCAGCCAACCGGTCTTATTGAAAATCATTAGGGGAGGCCTAAGTCCAGCAGTGGACGTCTTATGTCTGAAACGAACGAACGAGTAGGTACATAAGTCTCGTGGTTAGTAAGGATAGTCTTAGTTAATTATTGTCGCTTGATATTTTTAATTTTAGTCCAATTAAATTAAATTAATTGTAAAGAAAAATAAATACTTTATTTGAATAGTTATAAACTCATAATAATTATATATAATTTTAGTCCAAGCAGTTTACCATCGTCGCCTCAGCCGTGAGAGGCTCGTGCATCGTTGGAAATAAATTTCCTGTTTTGACTCATAAGGGTTTTAGCTGGAAGCGGCTTATATCCAGGGCATCATTTTAAATAAAAACCGGACAAGTGCGAGTCAGGCTCGCACATCGAGGGTTCCGTACAATCATATTGTTAAAATAATTTAAAACCTGTTTTAGCATGTGCTAATGAAGTTATTTTATATGATACCTTACATGATACGATTTACTCACTTTGAATTTTGAACCCATATTTTGTGAATTTTGACGCCCTATTTTTATGTGATTTAAATAAAAATGTACAGTTTTCAGATAAATTCCTATATGTGTACTCTAAGACAATGCTCTTCGCCAAATTTCATAGTTCTATGTCAACGGGAAGTACCCGGTAGGTTTTAATTTTTGTGAGCGTTGAAATATGCGTTTTTTTACAACATAAACGGCTCTGACTTTTTATACGATAACTGAGAAGCTTTTCTTTTACACAACTGCAAGAATTTATAGGTTTACATATATAGTTTAAATTTCAACTCGATATCTTAACGCATTCCCGAGATAAAGAGTCTTGACATACACACAGACGGACAGACGGACGACAAAGTGATCCTATAAGGGTTCCGTTTTTTCCTTTTGAGATACGGAACCCTAAAAAAATATTTTCTAAATGTAATAGGAGAATGCTGATCTTGCCAGTGTCCTAATATAAGTAAAAACAATATCTTTGAGCAAAATTACTAATCCGGCCAAATTTGAATGATTCTATGCGACGTTACCTACAATTTAAGATTTTATATCTACAGCAATTGTCGAGAATCAGGAGCAATAAGTAAAAAAGTTAGACAATAGCCGTTCAGAAAAATTTACTGTCCCGTTTGGGACACCAAAATACTGTCAACTTTTGATTATAGTCTTTTAAATATTGTTGGTATTCCAAATCAGATCAGTTTTGTAAACGGCGACTAGAAATGAGAATTGTAATTTCTTATACTGTATAAAATTACTAGCCGAGCCGCCAAACGTTATTTTGTCTAAATAATAGTACAATACTACAATTATACATTGAGATATAAACTATCCTATCTCTCAAGTTAGATCAAACTGCACACAGTGTGCAAAATTTGGTTAAAATCGGTTTAGTAGTTGAGTTTATCGCGGACAAACAACGTGACACAATTTTTTTATACAAGGACTAGCTGACCCGGCCACGCGTTGCTGTGGCTAAATAAATAAAAATTGCGACTATAATTTGAGATTTAAACTATACTATCTCTCAAGTTGGATCGAACTGCACATGGTGTGCGAATTTTATTATAATCGGTTAAGTGGTTTAGGAGTCCATTGAGGACAAACATTGTGACACGAGATTTATATATATTAAGATTTCATCAGCATCAAAATTGTTGAAATCGAATTAGTATACTATACAAACAGCATTACCTATATTTAAATTATGATCAGTAGTTATCAGAACAGATCTCGCGACTATGATTATTTTGCATGTTCGCATAATCTGTTCGCAAAAATGCACAATTTATACAGGAAAATATATTCTAAAACCTGTGTAATGTAAACAAACAAAGTAAACCGTAGTTTTGTTAAAATTTGTTGAGCAATGCCAACCGTCTGCGACAAACAACATCCAAACAAACTATCAATCTTACAAACTAACATCCAGGGCGATGAAAAGAAAATTTTGGCGACCTGAAGCAGATTCGCTTCGATTAATTAACGTAAATTTTTGACCGACGAACCCACCGGAGCATGTTCTCAATTCGACGCGTATATTTTTTTTTTCATGTAAAACCACGCATTAATTTTTTCATAGCAGTCCGATTTTAATATTTTTTTTTTATTGGACAGAGTTCACTTCGAAATTGGTCCTATTTAAATTATATCGAAATCGGTTGAGCCATTTTTGATAAATCAACAACAATGTGAAAAATGCTACATCGATCCGAGCGAAATATTCGCAAATTCTGTACAAGGGTGAAGTCAGTCATTCTATTTTTGCAAAAAATAATTATTAAGAGCTATGTTTCGGTTTTAGTAACTACTTGGTTACTATGTAATTGAAATAAAGCATAAGAATATTTCAAACAAAATTCGGCAGATAATTCCTGGTTATCCGATCAAAGGATATTAATTTTACTTTAATTAATGACACTCTTCCTAAGGCTATATTCCTATTTTGCAGTCAACAAAATGGATTCTATTCCAGCTCAGTAGAGATTATATCTATCGCATCCTTTCTAATATACTTCTTTAACAATTGAGATAGACACTGGTGTAATTTCCGAGAATAAGGCCTCAGATTTCATTGATTTTCTTGGAATCATGACTTACAAGTTTCAAAAGCAAACACTAACAATCGTGTAAATATTGACATTGAGCAAGTTATATAAACAGCCAAAGCATGTGTAAGATATTGGCATGTGTAAGCCATTGTTTAGTGTAACAAACGACTGTATCATTGTGTACTTTAGGGCTAGTTTTAGCTGAAGTTTTTCAGGTCATGCTTGGGGAGGATACATTTGTAGTGATTTCTGTATCTGTTGTTATAAGTAAGTATAGGTACCCATATAAATATAATGCGCACTTTTACACAATTAGGTCATAATGTTGAATAATTCCGTAATAAGCCGTGGTGGTCTAGTAGTAGAAACACCCGACCTGCAATCGTGAGGTCCTGGGTTCAAATCCCGATCCCGTACCAATGAGTTCTTTGGAATTTATGTACGGAATTTCACACCGCTGGCTTTTCGGTGAAGAAAAACATCGTGAGGCAACCTGCATACGTCCGTAGAAGAAATTCGATGGCGTATGTGAATCCACCAACCCGCACTGGGGCAGCGTGGTAGATATGGCTCAATCACCCTTCGTGGGTAGGCCTACGTCCTGCAGTGGACTATTAAAAAGGCTGGTACAGTTTCATATTCGCGTAACATGATAGTTTTATTAACTACTGTGCGTACTTTCCGCAAAACATAATAATTATTATATTGATAGAGTAGGTAAAGTTTTGTTTTGTCCTTGATTGAATTACAATATTATAAAACTGTACATAACCATGCCCTTCAAATGTACCTAGTTGGATTGGACACAACAATTGAATGGGTTCAGTTGTAATCATGATATAATAAACTATACTATGCTATTCATCAACAGAACACTTTAAATTGTAGATCCCGGTTGTTTTAACCGTTTAGCCATGTCAGAGGCCTTCAGGCGGCCTGAAAACTCTGACACCAGGGCTAGCCACCCGGCCCATACGAACTTACTACTAAAAGTAGCAAATTCCCACTTTAAAACATGAATAGTTATGAGCACAAAACTCGTATATTATTAACAATGAATACATTTTTTATGTTAAAATGGTAGTGGGCAAGGCACATACCTTGGAAGACTGATGACCGATGAGAAAATTCTCGAGTGGAGACTAGTAGTCTCCACTCGAGAATTTTTCGGCCGTAACGGCAAGCGGAGCGTAGAACGTCCACCTAAGAGGTGGACATGTGATCTCATCAGGATCCCAGGATCACGCTGGATGCAAGCCGCTACCAACAGTTCTTATTGGAGATTCATAGGTGAGGCCTATGTCCAGCAGTGGATGTTACATGGCGGATAGATAAATAAACGGATGATACTTTTTAAGTTTATAACATCGAAGCCAAACCACAAAATGTTGCCATACACATTTTTAATACTTTTACACAAAACTGACATCTTAATGTTCTAAACAGTTGGGAGATATTTCGGCTACGTCATTGTAGTGTACTCGTAAGTCAGGGCAGCAGTAAACTTTTGTTTTATCTTGTTTATAACTCTGAGAGATATAAAAGTGGAGCTTGTTCATGCAGAGTACCCTACGTCACTGCCGCCGGGTAATATTTCTAAGCAAATGTCAGGGGGTCAAGGATTCATGACTCCACTGAAGCGGATAGCAAACGTGCGGAGATGAGCAAAGCATTGTAATTGATAATAAAAATCCACTGCGTAAATGCCATGTTTGCTTATTCGGTAATTTAAGCTACTGTGCTATTGCTACTTTTGACCGTTGCTTTAGCTTGAAGTCGATGGTATAAATCCGCGGTTGTTACGTTTCTACCAAAAAAAAAAATATTTCAAACAAATGTGGGATTCTTGGAACAGGACTACAGCCAGTCCGGTTTCCTTATCTCCGCTCCGCTTTGGTAGAGCAGACCTTAAGCCTCAGGAGATAATGTCTTCCTGCGTAGATTTTGGGAGCTTAGACGCTGTTTCAAATATAAGAGCAATTAAAATGTTTCTTAACTTTTTAGTACTCTGTGTTAGTACTTACTCGTAGTACCTAATAATGTCGATCAACCAAATTTTATAGCACGGGAGATAAAATACATTACCATAAATACCTACATTACGATAATTCATGAAGTGTTAATTTTTTTTCTGCATTTTCTATTGAGTGTAGAAAACAACTTAAATTTAGGTAAATAAATCAATCATAAGTTTTGTATAGCAAAATAAAATAAAAAAACAGTACTGTATCTAAATACAGTGTAAAATAACCGAACCAATATATGAAAGTAAATTTTTTCATTTTGATTAGGTACATATTTGTTTTACAAACCCAAATGCAAATGATTTTTAACTATGCGCAGTTTTTAGTTTATTTTTCAATGAAACTGTTTTATTTTTTCACAATAATTAAGTTCGTATAGGCCGGGTGGCTAGCCCTGGTGTCAGAGTTTTTAGGCCGCCTGAAGGCCTCTGACATGGCTAAACTATTAAAACAACCGGGACCTACATTTAAACGTGTCACTGTGCATAACTATAACACTTAGGTACACACAATCCTATATACATTTTCAAGATCGACTTACCTTTCTATCTCGATCAGCATCTGGTGCCGCACCGTCCCATATCGTCAACTGCGAAGAACAGTCCTTTTGCTGGTCAAAACCTGCCGGCTCCGTCCCCATAGAATGGTATTTCACAAACGACACCCATACTATCTCGTTCGTTCGACCCTGAAACAAATTAAAATATAATAAAATTGCAAATCAGGCTCGGCACAAACGGGGTACCAACCATAGCCAACGGTGGCCAGCGACAAACAGTTCACACGATTTTTCATACATTTTTGACCGACGAACCAACCGGAGGAGGTATACAATTAAGCATTAATTTTTTCATAGTATCCGATTTCAATTATTCGTTTTTAATTGGAAAGAGTATACTTTGAAATTAGTCCCATTTAAATTTTATCGAAATTGGCTGAGCCATTTTTGATAAATCAACAATAATGTGAAAAATGTTACATCGATCCGTGCATAATATTTGCGTTCTAGCGCCCCGGCTTCGCTCAGGTGTATTATACATATAAAAAAACTAAACTAAACTAAACTAAACAGCGGAAAGCGACTTTGTTTTATACTATGTAATGATTCTGTACACGGGTGAAGTCGGTCATGCTATTTTTTGCAAAAAATAATTATGTTAATACGAGGCGCGCGAGTATGGCCCGTGGCGGCCACTTGCTACAGTAGTATTCGCGATGTATACAGATGTCTCGGTAGCGCGCAGCCGCCACGGGTGGCTGTGGTCAGTGGCCTGTCTGCGCCGAGCCTAGTTCTTCCGTACAAAAAAGTTTACAGACAAATACTCATAATCATAATCAGCAAAATTAATAAACCATGGGTATAACATATTTTCTGTAAGTTCTGTAAGAACGGTGTTTTTAAATATCGCATGTTCTTGATTTAGTTATGGTTAATTTTTATGTAATAAAATGCGTTGAGTGAAGTACATACTTAATTGTATTTTTAATTAATTACTGACATATGAAACTAATAAACACTCTTTTCATTGCAAGTTTAGGTTAGAGTTGCAAGCAAGCATTTTGTGTGATGTATTTCCTCGTAGCAAGTCGTCGGCGTTGTAGCAGTTTCGTAGGAGCCGTAGCATTTGTAGCTTAAATCAAAATTTGACCTTATTTCCACAGAAGAGCCATCCATTTCCATGGTCCATATCCGTAGTCACTTTTTTACCTTTTGCAGTAATTTTAGTTTTTCTGATCTAGCAGAATGTCATTGTAATGTTAAATATTTATAATTGTAATCCATTTGTAGTAGGTATTCATAAGCTGAATCAATTTGTTTTAAAAGATATACTCTATCATCAAAATATTATAGATTTGACTTAGATTATTTAATTAATATCTAACTAAAAACAAACTTAATAACGTTATTTTTTATATACTTTATATACAGGGTTAATTCTAATCAATTAGCATCCTTCTAGGGGATTAATCTGTTCTGCGACTTTCGTCAAAACTAAAAAAAATCAGCTGTTCCATACATTTTGTCGCGGGTGAACTAAATTTTTCTATGGAACAACATTTTTTTTTTTGAGTTTTGACAATAGTCGTAGAACAAAAGTTGTTAGTTTTGATGTACAGAATAATACTTAACTAGAAGCAGATGTGACTGTCAAACTGGTGTTATAAGTGTAGTTTTAACCTTCGACTGCTATTTTATTCAGGAGGCAAAACATTACTTATCAATTATGCTGTCCATTCAATAACATAATTAACAAAAAATCATGTCATTTTATGAAATACATAATTGTCTAAATGTGCTTAAAATAGCCCTATTTTAAAAGGGCTACAGATTTCATGTAACTCAATGATCAGATCAACATCTCTTAAAGCCTCCGCAAAATATGATATTTTCGTTCTGGCGTTAAGGGATTTGTAATGTACCTTGTAATAGAGATATTAGTAACAGCTCTCCGAAATTGTAATGAAATAAAAACAGAAATGTGATATTAATTAGGCCTCTAATGAAATTGGATCAGAGAAAATAATGTTAGACTCGGGTGCTTTGATGGCGAAATAAAAACATGTTGTGAATAAAAACGTGTTGACTAGAGAATGGTATTTGATGTAACTAATGCCACAATAAAAAAGTTATGAACGTTTACAATGACAAAGAGATATTTTTGTGGTTAACATTTCAAAAATTCGTCACGAATGCAGGACTCGAACCTTGCGTGTTCGGATCACTAGCCCGACGCTCTCCCAACTGAGCTAATTCGCTGTACTGCCTTCGCGTCGAATTTGTGTTAACCAACTTATAGCGTTGGCGGCGCCACCTGCGATACCAGCATTGGACAGGTTATCACTCAATTGAAGTTATAAGAACTTCTGAATATTGACGAGAGATGGCACACTGCTAAATCAATGAAATGATTTTAATTTTATAGTGCACCCCACACTAGGTTTCTTAGAGTTATTTTTGTGATTAACATTTCAAAAATTCTCTCACACAAATTACTCTTTGAGATAAACCTAGTGTGGGATGCACAATAAAATTAAAATCATTTCGTTTACAATGACGTTTGCAGAATTTAAGGTGCCACAATAATAATCGAAAAGTATGAGAAGAGCCAAGAATTTTTGTAAAGTTTGCGGGATTTTTACACAGTTTGAAGTTTGGTTTCTAATCTTCAATTATTCTTGTGTTCAATTGAATTTCAAAAAAAATCTAGATTGGTACGGTTGTATTTTGAGGATGTGTGAATTTGGCAAGCGATTTTTCCACGAATAACATTTTTAAAATTTAAAAGTGGCTCAGTGGATGTAATGTAGACCTGTTATTAAACACTTCAAGTCATTATAAAACTTAAAGTACTTACAAGGCTTGCTCGAAACTACGAAGTTGCACCACACTCACCCGATCGCTATCACAGACTGGCACTCCAGCCCGTCGCCCAAACCATCTCTCTGTCTACCCTCATTCTATCTACTCCTCACCGTCGCAATACCGAAGTGTGTTGTGACATTTGTAGGTACCCTCTTTAAACTTTTTTAAACTAAATACAGATCTTTTTCAGTATTTTATACAGCACCGTTGCCATGCTTTAAGACTACGTCACCACGGGTAACTCGCAGGTATAAATAAAACCAAATCCAACACACAATCTCGCCCCGTAAATAAAATAGCAGGTACCTGAAAATAGTAGACACAAGACGTATTCGGAGGGAGTGAGTGTCTCGGATTTCTGAGAACGCCGCTGGTTTTGTCCGAAGAGCGAAGAACAAATCGACATCGCCCGTCCGATCTCACGTACGAATGAGAATCTTTGTCCACGTACAGCACCTGTCAAGGAAATGTATGTTTTAAATTTACTTGACATAGAATAGGAAATCGTTGGACGAAATTTGGAATTCAGTTAGTTGATGATTGGGGAGTTCAAAGCTGTGATAGGTAACCTGATATCAAAGGGTTTTTTGTCATAATAATGGAAACGTAATGAAAGGACATGTCCACAAAATGTATGGAGGCTGGTATAATAATAATCAAAAATTCTAACCACAACACTCGTTACATTTCGAGAAAGTTCATATTTTTCTGAGTCTATCACATCAGTTCAAACCAAAAATGAGCTCTCCGTTTATTTGATTTGAATTAATTTTGAATCTACTAGGATAAATAAATATATTTGGCTCGATGGGTGGTTTTTCTGTAGCAACCCTGATTAAGTAACCTCCAAATTGTTAAAAGGAAGCATTTTTACCAACTAGACACAGTTTTAAAGTGTTTTTTGTCACATTGTACCTACTAACATGGTCACACTGGTAGGTTATAATTTTTAATTTTAGCAAATTAAAAGATGAATGTGGAAGAGTCAACTACGAATGGAAGTAAAATAACGATAGAAGCACTTTATTATTGCTAAACTAGTAAAAATAAAAAGCTGTGTTGTTATTATTCATACAATTTATTTTTCACATTTGAAAAGAAATGGAGGGAATAAAGCCTATAAAACAAGCTTTCAAATGATGTATAAATCATCTTGGTTCAATTTTAAATGAAAAGTTGTACATAATGATGAGTATATGTAGTAAAAAACACTCAGCTACATACGTAGGTAGGTAGCTAAGTAACGTACTTTGTTCCCACTAAATCACAATTAGGTGATGAATGAGTCGTATATTTTCAGTAACAACAAACGAGTTCCCCCTCCATAACACGAGATAATGAAGCGGAGAAGTTCATTCTGTTTCCGCGAGTTCATTGCCGACAGCGAATGAACTATTATTAGTCCTGTTTCAATATTTGTTTTCTCTGAGTAGTGTAAGGACCAACCTATAAATATAAATCTAGTTTAAGTGATCAATACCGACATATTGTGTTAGAAAATGAATCTATGTATATAGCAGATAGTAAATGTGAATTAATTTAATCATACATTAAACTGGAACATTATACGAACTGCCAGAATGTAGAACGCTTTGCCTGAGTCTGTCTTTCCGCTAAACTACAATGTACTTACTCTTCAAATCAGAATTAATAAGTATCTTCTAGGTAAGCGTGTTACACCCTAGACCGCATATCTGCTATACGTCAGGCAGTGTGTCTGTGTAGTCAAACGCAAACTTATACGAAATAAAAAAAAACGATATCAAAGATTTCGGGGGCATAATTTCAATTATTTTAAAAATGTTTAAGAGAGCAAGAAGCTGATTCGGGAGATTGGACAACGGATCAGGGAAAGAAGCTGATCTTGAGTTTTGTAATTAATGTAGGTATTATGACGCAATGTAATTTGACTTTGAAAATGTTCAGTAACAACTATTAAGTGCTTTTGATAGTTTTTTAATGTTTGTGCAGTAAGGGAGAAAAAAAGGGGGAGGCTGATCTAACTGGCCTATGGCGGCCCAATGTGCTAGTCCGCCTCTGCAGGCCAATCGCGTTAATTTTAAACAGCTGCGTTCCATCTGTAACCCAGTTAAAGTTCGGTTGCAATTGTATTTAAATTTCGATTCAGCTTCAAGGAATTAGGTATTGCGCTAAACATCATACACCAACCGGTCATTTGACACCGGTTACGTTCCAACTCTGATTGAGTAGCGTTTCAACTTTGGTCAGAATCATTAGTGCGATACGAAAATAGACAAAAAGTCGAAGTTCGGTTAAAGTTCAATTGAAGTTCAGCTGTAATTTTTTAGTGCAATTGGCCTGCTGGTTTGCATAGTTTACGCACTAAGCTGTTACCGAGTCGCCGAACTAGTTTATAAAAGTAGGTAGGTAGATAGATTGTTATTCTCTAACTCAGTGACTTGAGTAGG
Source organism: Hypomecis punctinalis (assembly GCA_949316475.1). NCBI lineage: Eukaryota > Metazoa > Arthropoda > Insecta > Lepidoptera > Geometridae > Hypomecis > Hypomecis punctinalis. The sequence continues at coordinate 11,135,598 of OX438807.1, forward strand.
TAGATATTTAATGTAGTTAGCCGCTAATAATAATTAGCTATAAGTGTGAATCGGTGTGCAAAACAAACCAAATGGTTTTTTGTACATCTTTAAATTAAAACTTATTGTAACTTTTGATGAAAAATTAAAAAAAAAGAAAATATCACCAAATCAAATTGTTGTAATTTTTTTTTAAATAAATGTATATCTATTGACTTAGTATTTCCCGTACAATTAAATATTCTTTTAATTTTTACCACCAGTTTGCTTAGTTAACCTTCCTATACCCGCGCGTTGGTCTGTGAGACCGACGAAATAATATTGCGCATTTATTTTATAGGCAAACAATGCACCGACTTTCAGTTTTTTGCTTGCTGCCTCATTTGTTGATAGATTCACTTCAGTACACTGAACGAGCTGTATTTGGCGTCAATCGATCCATGAAACCAACGCGGGTATACGTGTATCCATAATTGTTGTATGAAATGTTTGTATGGATTATAGGTTATTTTATTTTTTTATGGTCTAAAATCTTGGTAGCTACAAAACTCTTTTGGTACTAAACTGATTTTTTAGGAGTACATATTTTAGTTTTTTCTACACTTGAAGAAAATTTGATAATTTTGAAGGCTGTTACGCGAAGTCTGATTGTCAGTAAAATAATAAATTATTTGAACAATTAATTGAATTTATCATGTTCTTAAATCTTATAGCTACCGGAAAAAATGCTACCAACTTAGCTTCTACTACTAACAATAACAAAATAGGGCCCCGAAGTTACGGTCTGTGACACCGTGCACGGGTATAGGTATTACAAAATTTGACGCGGGTATAGGAAGGTTAACAGCATTTGATTTTATACCAACTACATGCACCACGACTTAAGATCAGGCACAGAAACGTGGTCTCTCACTATGGGCCTTATTAGTAAGCTTCAAGTAGCTCAACGAACTATGGAGAGGGCTATGGTCGGAGTCTCTCTGCGGGATCGAATCAGGAATGAGGAGATCCGTAGAAGAACCAAAGTTACCGACGGATTAGCAAGTTGAAATGGCAATGGGCAGGACACATAGCGCGGAGGACTGGTGACCGATGGAGTCGAAAAGTTCTCGAGTGGAGATCACGTACCGGCAAGCGCAGCGTAGGACGTCCACCCACAAGGTGGACGGATGACCTCATTAAGACCGCAGGATCGCGCTGGATGCAAGCCGCTTCCAACCTGTGTTATTGGAGATCCATAGGGAAGGCCTATGTCCAGCAGTGGATGTCCTTTGGCTGATGGATGGACATCCACCACAAAAACGAAAATGTCGTGAGCAATACAGAAACTAACGCCAACACGTAATGAAGACCCAAGTTACCAGGTACGTTTACCAAATAAAAGAGTACTTACACAATATATACAATAATCTTTTATGCTCTATCCTAAGTTTTATCTAAATCACCACTAACATCAAACAAGCTATCTTTTTACAACACAAAAACAGCACTAATACTGTTTAGCGGCACAATAACTACCAAAGCTAAAACTTTATCGTTTCCATGGAAAAACAAACATTTATTTATTCCAAAAACATTTTGTAGCGTACCAATTTCTTCTATCGAAACACGAAATAAACTCCTAGCTCGATATCAGTGAATTTATCGCCAGATATTATTCGGTAAACAAGTTACATTTTCGATCATCCATCACAGCTGGCAAGATAGATAAGGCTTAACATTAATATTGTACAGTCGGGAAGTTCATTAACCTCTGCTCCCTTGACAACTATGTGGGTAGTTGAATGCTAAATCTTTGATTATCTTGACTACAAGGCTTGCTTATTACTTAGGTTGAATGGATAAGCGATTGAGTAGTTTAATTATGTAGGCTTTACGTAGTGTACGTGTGCCTATTAACTAAACTATTCAATTTCGAATGATCAGTTATAGTTGTGAAGCCAGAAGTGTTACGCTAATTTTAAGTTTTCTTGTTTCTATCTATGTTCTTGTGTGAAGAAATGAAGAGTTAATCCATTTTAATAACATACGTCTGGATTAAATAAAAATTGGTGCATTCAATAAATACACAACGCTTGTCAGTTTATAGGGGGAGAGACGTGGAATAACAACCTTCACCAATATGATAACCAGATGAGACACACTTTTATATTACTAAAGCAACGTGTATCTATAAGGAAGTTGACAACTACAACTCGCAGAATTTTTTTCTAAGATAGCGGAAGTGATATTGTAAACAAATATTTTCTTTTTACATTAAAGTTTAGTCCAGTAGCGGAGGTCCTGCTGCTGGTGGATGGTTGAATGGCAATTTGACATACAAGTTTTGCCCCCATGAGTTCTTAATAAATAAATAAATATTAGAGATCTTACACACGGTCTCTGGCCCCAAACTAACTACCAACAATGCTTGTGATCTGGCTCTCAAGACTGATATACTAAATATATATTTAATAACCTACTTATACTTATATAGATAACATCATTCAGGCACAGAACAAACACCTATGTTCATCTCATGAATATTAGCCTTGCGTGAGAATCAAACTCTCTGGCCCAGGAGTCAAGGTCACTAAACACTGGGCCACCGAGGCAGTCATTCAATAAAATCATCGTTATAAAGGGAGTCACATAAAAAGTTTCCATGTGGTCACATGCAATGTGACTTTGTAAGTTATTATTTACTAACCTGTACTTCAAGCTCAAATCCTGGCAAATAGCTCAACGGGACTGGATGGAAAGGATTGTCATACGGCGACGTGTGAAACTCTAGCAGCATGTTTGGCCCTCGACTGACAATGTCCGGCACTGCGTCACCTCCGCACAGCCGAACTAGCACCGGAGAGTCTCTCGTCGGACCGTCCCATACGGTCAAGTAGTCTTGCACTACGTTGCATTGATCCCAAATTCTGAAACAAGAACTAGGCTGTAAAATAATGTTGGTAGCCTTCGAAATCCTCCTTAATACCACAGGACCAACCTATAAATAAAAATCTAGTTTAAGTGATCAAAGCCGATATTTGTTGGAAAAAGACTTTATGTAAAGACAGATAGAAAAAGACATAAACAAGGTACTATAATTATTTTTTGCAAAAAATAGCATGACCGACTTCACCCGTGTACAGAATCATCACATAGTATGAAACAAAGTCGCTTTCCGCTGTCTGACCCCCATGTATGCTTATATATTTAAAACTACTCAACGGATTTTGATGCAGTTTGTTTTAATAGATAGAATAATTCAAGAGAAATGTTTATATGCATAATACATCTGTGCAAAGCCGAGGCGCATCGCTAGAACGCAAATATTAGGCACGGATCGATGTAACATTTTTCACATTATTGTTGATTTATCAAAAATGGCACAGCCGATTTCGATTATATTTAAATATAACCAATTTCAAAGTATATTCTTTCCAATAAAAACTAAAAAAATTATTGAAATCGGAGTACTATAAAAAAAGTTATGCGTGGTTATACATAAAATATATATATATATATATATATATATATATATATATATATATATATATATATATATATATATATATATATATATATATATATATATATATATATATATATATATACGCGTCGAATTGTATGCCTCCTCCGGTGGTTCGTCGGTCAAAAAGTGCTTATATAAAGAGGCAGGATTTTACTACGTAGGTACCTATATTTTGACTTAATACACAAAGTAAGAAAATTAATTTTCGTGATCATTATGAGACAGCTTAGTACTTAAAGCGGATTTGTTTATAATGATAAGAGAACATGTACTAATTTAAATTCAGAAATAGATTATTTTATTTAAAGACCAAAAGTTTGCCACATTCGATGAAACTAGTACTTGAAATAATATCCAAACCTTTCTAAATATTAAAAAAAAATTGTTGTAAATACACTTTTCTATGCAAAGCGTGAATGCCCGTCCCATCACGATACTGTATTTTCTTCTTAAATATATTTTCCCGCAACATTGTTTTCAGACAACTACATCATCCCCGACTTTTCCATCATTAGTTTCCACTACAAAGAAAATCTAAATTCTATTCCCTCGATAAAATTCATGTAGGGAGGTAAAGGTGGGTTCGCGTTGGCGTTCCGCGTGGTTGCGTTTTAGTACGCCACGGAAGCCAAATAGCAAGCTATTTCGCGCTATTCCGCGCTATTCCACCTTCATTTCGCCACTGGATCGCATCTTGTGCAAAATTACACGCAATTTTCTAACTTTTAGAACATAAATGAAATTTCTAGGTGAGCTACGGCGCCGGATTTCTTGGCTGATGTAGGTATGCTTCGTTTGTATTTAGAAAATTGTCGTAAAATGTGCAATTTGCAAGATGTGTTTTGCACTATAGCACTAGTTGCGAATACTTAACTGGCTTTGCAAATACAATTACTGAAAGGTATATAGATACTATTTATGACTATGAATAGGTTTGTATGTACGGTGAGTGCTATTTGCTGTTTTTATAACCAACGAAACGGAGGTGGTTTACAAGTCGACCCGTTTTTTTTTTCATGTATTCACATACCTTTTTACAGAGTAGTCCGATTTCAATAACTTTTACTTTGTCTGATATATCATACTTCAAAAATGGTCCCGTTTAAATTTTATTGAAATCAGCGGAGCCATTTTTGATAAATCAATAATAATCCATAAAATTACCATATTACAACGTCGACCAGTGAGAACTATTTTTTGTGATAAATAATTATTATGACCCTGTCATTCTAAAGTCCAATTAAATTTGGATCAACGTATAAGCATTGCCATTCAGCATATGGTGGGCACGTTGCCAACCTTGCAGTGGGCTTGAGCATTTGGATCATGTTTAGACCTTCAAGAGTCTGTGGATGATCCAATTGCTTTCTATGTAGTAGTAGTGTAGGTAGTTTTAGCTAAAGCTAAAGTAGTATTGTATCTTATTGTAGTTAATAAAGGCACTTTTGCCATTGGAACAAAATAAAATCATCATACCAACTTTACTGTACTGTACCAGCCTTTTTAATAGTCCACTGCAGGACGTAGGCCTACCTACGAAGGGTAATTGGGCCATATCAACCACGCTGGCCCAGTGCGGGTTGGTGGATTCACATACGCCATCGAATTTCTTCTGCGGATGTAGATATGCAGGTTGCCTCACGATGTTTTCCTTCACCGAAAAGCCAATGATGTGAAATTCCATACATAAGTTCCAAAGAAACTCATTGGCACGGGATCGGGATTTGAACCCACGACCTCAGGATTGCAGGTCAGGTGTTACTACCACTAGACCACCACGGCTTATACCAACTTTACTCATGCTTATATTTTATTTGAAAGTAAAATTCATTAAACATTTTTGTCTTGTATAATAATAAGTAAGTTCGTATAGGCCGGGTGGTTAGCCCTGGTGTCAGAGTTTGTAAGCTGCCTGAAGGCTCGACATGGCTGAATGGTTAAAACAACCGGGACCTACAATTTAATGTGTCATCCGAGCCACGGTATCGCCACGGCCAATGGGTGGCATTTTCCAACTGAGCAGTAGAAAAATGCCACCCGCGGTCACCCATCCAAATACTGACCGTGCGGAACGTTGTTTAATTTCGGTGATCGCTTACAAACACCTAGTCAAACTACGCTACGAGCGCTACTTGTATAATATGTTTAGCACTATGTAGGAAAGACAAGATAACGTCAAAAATATTTCCTATTAGTATTACATACTTACAGTTTTAATATTCTACAGTCACAAATTGATGTTGAATTCGCACCCTGTTTTAAATCCATGATAAACGATCTAATACAATGTAAGTTCTCCATTATCTGAGTTTATTAGGTTTACAGTAGACTGAGCAGGTAAATGGATTTTTACATCTGCTCAAAGCTGAAGCTTAGGCTGTCTATTTGAGAAACTAATGTAGATAAAGAAAACCGCGTCGGCATAAAATTGGATTTAAGAATACTTACACCATTTTATTTTATGTTTTATGTGAGTGTAATCTTCCAATTTATAAGAATATAGGGTCACAGTGGTTGTTATCGAACTCTTTCGAAACAGCATGACTGGTTTTTATATGAATTATTTTATATAGGTATAATTGGTAGTAATAGTAATTGGTGGTAATTAGAATGTATTTTTTTTAGGTAATAAGAGCAGCCCTTACTAGAATACTTTTATTTTATACGGCAAAACACTATTAGCCAGGACAGTTAGTAATGTTATAATTTTAGTAAAGAATGATCCTGAATACAAAGCGACCAAAATATATTACGTCATTAAAATTCGTTTTACGATGTATTTATTATTTTATAATTATAAACTACGTACATAATTTTGATATCTTGGCGTATAATTAAAAAAATGTAATTTTTTTAATAAATAGGAAAACTTACTTCAAAACACGTTGACTTCTATCATACGTCACTACTTGGTCTTTGATATGTATTTTGTGACTGTTTGTTTGTCTGACTGCTAACAAAACATGTTTATCTGCAGGTATCTGAAACAAAAATAAGACAAAATTACTCCATAACATTATAATTATTCATATTTCATCATAAACTATCCAAATCTACAAAATATATATTTGAAAAACACAAATTAAAGCAACTATTGACTCGGTTTGAAAACTTTGAAAACTTTTGACTCGGAATAATTGAAAATCAAAACAATGCTATTCTGATACGCTCACTGGCTTGCACTATTGGCATAGCCTAGTTTGATTTTTTTTCTGGAATATTCATCTAGGTAGGTACGATAAATCCAGTCTCCATAACAATGAAATCATTGAAAACTTCACCCAATGATGTGTAAATCCGTACACCGACATACTTTGGCAACCAAACCTGGGCAATAGTTTTAAACATATGCGCTAAGATTTCCTAAAAGTAAAATTAAAACAACTTCATGCCCAAACACTCGAAGTACAATTTCGTTTGTAAAATAAAGCGGTAACCCATATGTGCGAATACGAACATCGTCATTTATTATGTACATTTTTGGTGTAACTGTTGCGCAGTTTGGTGCGAATTTTGCATTAAATATTGAAGGAGCAGCTACCTAAACCGCATGAGCTGGCGCTAAGCGCGCGTCTTTTGTTTCCATTACCATTAATAATGGTACAATGTTACCGTGTTTGTGAAGTTTAGTATGGACCTTGTTTAGTACTAACGCAGGCATTTGAAGATGTATGCTATATGTGTTTACACGGTTAATTACAATAGTGGTGTAATGCCGGTTGTAGATTGAAAGCTAATTGATTGTGACTTAGCTTTCATAGCGGGATTTTTAGGGTTCCGTACATCAAACGAAAAAAACGGAACTCTTATAGGATCACTTTGTTGTCCGTCTGTCGGTCTGTCCGCCTGTGTGTATGTCAAAACTCTTTAACTCGGGAACGCGTTGAGATATCGAGTTGAAATTTAAACTGTATACGTATATCTATGGTCACTTGCAGTTGTGTCAAAGAAAAACTTCTCAGTTATCGTATAATAAAGTTAGAGCCGTTTATGTCGTAAAAAACCGCATATTTCGACACTCACAAAAATCTAAACCTACAGGGTACTTCCCGGTGACATAGAACTATGAAATTTGGCGAGAAGCATTGTTTCAGAGTACACGTATAGGAATAAATCTGAAAACTGTACATTTTATTTAAATCACAAAAAATAGGGCCTCGAAATTCACAAAATATGGGTTCAAAATTCAAAGTGAGTAAATCGTATCATGTAAGGTATCATATAAAAGAACTTCATTAGTACATGCTAAAACAGGTTTTTAATTATTTCCATAATGTGTCATTTTCGATGTATGATGAGAAAAGCGAAAAGAAAAAACTTTTTTGTCGATGGTTATAGTATAGAGATTTTAACAACTTATTTCCCAATTTTGTGAAATTTTCCGGCTTTGTACGGAAGCCTCGATGTGTGAGCCTGACTCGCACTTGTCCAGTTTTTTTAATAGTATGGAAAAAGTATATAAAGTATACATAGTGGTAGCTTTAGGAGTTATAAATTAAACTGAAATTTATAAATAGTTTAGAATAGCTTTTCATCTGCAATTCACATAGAGTGGAAAGAAATTTTAGTTTATGGTACTATTACTTACATCAGGTTAAACTAAAACACCTGTCTAGCTTTACGCGTTCAAAAACCTAGCGTTCTAATTAAATCTATAATATTATGAAATTTCATGTATGTAAATAGTAGCATTACCACTTCGAGCAAATATCTACAGAGTCACAGTCCCTAAGTGAAAATAGTAAAAAAATGTCCGAGCGCCGTCATACATATACTCGTACATACATGAAATAATTCACAATGACCCATTCTCTCGAATCTCGACGATATGTCACCTAATTAATGCTTGTAATTGTGCACTTTTCATCGCGTCGCGTGGTAGTCGGCTTGCAATCACCTTACGACTAACTAAAAAGCCTGCCCACTACGTAGCTTGGGCAAGATTTTGGCTCGGAAATATTTTTTGCACGATTGTGACTCTATAGATACTTGCTCGATTCTTTAGCACGGTCAATTAATCTGAACTATTGTACTGAGTGATGATAGTGCCATTTTATTCTAATTCTAAGTACATTGTAAGCACCTATTTATTACTATGTTAGTACCTGAACTATTAACCCTCAAGCGGTCGCGCGGAGTCGAATCGACCGCATTGAATACATTTTTGCTTATAACAATAATAATTCTCGTCGATGCATATTAATGAAACTATGTACTGCGACCCATTTTGTTCCCTTTGAGCCAATTTGTTCAATTAACGTGCTTTATTACAACGCTTTGGTTGTATGGAATAACTAATATTAAAAGTATAACAAAGTAAAACTATTTTACTAATATTAATTTACATATTTTTAATAAGACCCGAGTTCACCGACTTCAATATTCATGAGATAATTAATGTATTTTTTACCAAATGCAGTCATTTTTTCCTGAAAACTAAATTATTCAAACAACAATCGTATCCTGTATGCAAATGAAATGAAGTAGGCATAGGTCGAATCATACAACTTGGTGGCTGAGATGTTAACTATACTTAGCGCCACACAAATCGGTGGATGGGAAGTTATGCGCAGAACGCTGCGCAAAAGCCGAAATATAGGTATGCGCGGGAGCCAGAGATATGAGAGGCCGTACACCCGCCCGCCAACCTCATGCCTCCCGCGCGCTTCCTATGCCCGTTCTCACCACTACAACACGCGGCGTCGGCAATGTGCACAGAGCTCCGATAGACCGTATTTGTTTTTGGAGCATAATTTATGAAACAAAATTGAAAAAAGCTCTGCCAAAATCTTAGATATTGCTTGGCCTAACGCACACAACGTAGATACAACTGGACAGCACAAAAAATACAAACAAGATACCATAGCTTACCTTAGTATGTTCAATTCTATATGTACACGTAGCATTCCTAGGATAGACGCCCGGGAAGTTCGGAGACTGGATGCGGCAAGCTTTGAGATCGCAATCGCTCAAAATGCGGTCACAATAGGTGCCCGGGACCTTCTCCCCTCTCCACGCCCCCACCGTCGCGTTCCCGTACCGCAGCCGCGCTTCGCTCCGTCTTAGAAACTTGTACGCCAGTTTAAAGTCGAAATTGTATCCAACAGAACCCTGCGAACCAAAGTTTAATTATGGTAGACTTCATGATTCAGAGGTTTTGGTGAAGGGGGATATAGGTTTGGAAGGTATAGGCTATTTATTTACGTCTACTTGGGTCAGGCTCAAATCCAGACAAAGTGGAGTGGAGAGATGGGTGGAACTGGACAGATTTTTACAGTTTGTAAATGATGCACTGTAAAAATACATTATTTTTGATCGACGAAGCGGAGGAGGTACTCAATTTGACGCGTAGATATATATTTTTTATGTTACGCATAACTTTTAACGCAGTAGTCCGATTTCAATAATTCTTTTTCTTATTGGAAAGAAATCAAAATTGGTCCCAATTAAAATTTTATTGATATCAGCTTTTGATAAATCGACAATAATGTGAAAAATGCTACATCGATCCGTGCGAAATATTCACGAATTCTGTACACGGTTGAAGTCGGTCATGCCATTTTTTGCAAAAAAATAATTATTAAAATGCAAGTAAGTAGGTTTTTGTTTCACCATATTCTGCCTGAAGCTAGAACAGAGATGCAGTCTAGGAAATACTTATGAATGAAGTTCGCTGACCTAGAAAGTTCCTGCTTACATTTACTTAGTTCTTCGCTCTGCTCACTATTGTGGTTTGTTTCTCGATTAGGAAATTCGGATATTATGCAATAGACTCGTGGACTACACAGCACTGTCTGCATCCACTCCACTAAGGTTTGATAGAGTCTGGTCCTGACGTTCTTCATACTACAAATTGATTTTGTAACCCTTAGTATCGTATGATTGGATGTGGAATAAAGTAAACAACTAAGTTTGGGCTACATCATGTAGCCTTAGTACTACATGATGTAGCCTACTTACAAATTTATTTTCTCAGAATTTGCGTTATCTCGTACGTTTATTTTGTAACTAATAAGATAACATTATAAAGTTTGGTAATTCGGAAGATTTAACCTTGTAACTTTCGCGATTCTAGCACGTGTTTTAAATTACCTAAGGGTAACAGGACTCTGAGGAAAATGGATGTAAAAGTTAACAAAAGTTACGTATACCAAATCTGCCTATTTTTTCTTTTCAACAATTTTTTATTATTATTTAACTGTTTTTCTGGTCCAGTTTTAATTGATACCTCTAGATAGAGATTAATTATCTTCGGTGAGAGCGCCCAGGAGTTGTACAATCAGGTCCCCCTGCCCCTTTATTCTATCGTGCGGCTAGACAGACCAAGGCGCCACTCTTTTATGGTGGACATCCCACGCGTTAGAACCAAGCGTTTTGAGTCCACATTCCTCATACGAACTGCCAGAATGTGGAACGCTTTGCCTGAGTCTGCCTTCCGTTAAAGTACAATGTAGATGTCTTCAAATCTCGAGTAAATAGGTATCTTCTAGGTAAGCGTGCTACATCCTAGACCGCATATCTGTTTAACATCAAGCAGTGTGTAGACAAACGCAAACCTATTTGAAATAAAAATTAAAAAAAAAAACTACAATGGTGGAGCTCTATTTATTTTTGCTAAACTTTCCTTGGTAGGAATATGGAAGAACTAACTAATTTAAGGAACCACAAAAAAACGATATTACTATAGCATTTGATGGTTTTTAACACTACGTGACCGATTTTTTTATATAACTAACTAACTACTATAAACGTAGCGCTCGTAGCGTAGTTTGACTAGGTCATTGTCAGCGATCATCGAAATTAAGCAACGTTCCGCACGGTCAGTATTTGGATGGGTGACCGCGGGTGGCATTGTCCAACTGAGCGCTACCGTGGCTCGGATGACACGTTAAATTGTAGGTCCCTGTTGTTTTAACCGCTTAGCCATGTCAGAGGCTGTCAGGCGGCTTCAAAACTCTGACACCAGGGCTAGCCACCCGGCCTATACGAACTTACTTACTTTTACTTTACTATAAACGACACAGGAACTTTATCAAAATAGGAGATATTATCGAAACGATAGTGCATATCAAACATTATCCATTGCGTGGTTTAGCCGTAGTAAAAATACAATGAGTAATTATTTTGTACTAGCTGACCCGGTGAACTTCATCTCACAATCTGCCAACTGCCAATGACAACATTAACAAGCAGGAACATTTATGTTCTTGTTATTTTACTCACATTTTTTATATTATATTTTCTCACCGTTTAAACCTTCCCTTAAGTTGTACGGATATTTCAAGATCAAAATTAGCCCAATCGTATCAACCGTTCTCGAATTTTAGCGAGACTAACAACCACGATTCATTTTTAGGGTTCCGTACCTCAAAAGGAAAAAAATGGAACCCTTATAGGATCACTTTGTTGTCCGTCTGTCCGTCTGTGTGTATGTCAAGACTCTTTATCTCGGGAACGCGAGAAGATATCGAGTTTAAATTTAAACTGTATACGTATATCTATGGTTTCTTGCAGTTGTTGCAGTAAAAGAAAAAAATCTCAGTTATCGTATAAAAAAGTTAGAGCAGTTTATGTCGAAAAAAACCGCATATTTCGACACTCACAAAAACCAAAACCTACAGGGTTTATCAAACTTCCCGTTGACATATAACTGTAAAATTTGGCGAGAAGCATTGTCTCAGAGTGCACATATAGGAATTAATCTGAAAACCGTACATTTTTATTTAGATCACAAAAAATAGTGCCTAGATTCAATATGGGTTGAAAATTCAAAGTGAGTAAATCTTATCATGTAAGGTATCATATAAAAGAGCTTCATTAGTACATGCTAAAACAGGTTTTTAATTATTTGAACAATGTGTAATTTTCGATGTACGACGAGAAAAGTGAAAAAAAAAAAACTTTTTTGTCGAAGGTTTTAGTACAGAAATTTTAACAACTTACTTCCAAATTTTGTGACATTTTCTGGATTTGAACCATGTTTATATATATTAAATACAAATAGTACAAAAACACAAATACAGATACAAAATAGGACAACCTTTTCGCATTTGTAATTCGCATTTCATAGAAATGACAAACAGCAAAGTAAGCATCCACCAAAATGTTGACTCTACGGCTCGTTTCTACCGTCTGACATGTTAAATTAGAGTTTTTGCTCGCAAGTTAATCCTTATAAATGAACAACAGTATTTATCTTCATTAAGAGTCACTTACTAAGCATCCCTTTGTGTTGTACTGACATGACGTAACTACACGTTTTCGCCTAATATTTCACATCGGCCCTGGGAGAAATAAGGGTGAGTTAGGGGATCGTCGAACTTTGAAATAATGAAAATGTTAAATAATTATTTTTGCCGGGAGCATGTTAGTTATAATTACATTACAATAATTAATTAGAGTCTAATTTTGGTTGTGAAATAGGTTTTAAGTTTAAATACTGAGCTAAGTAGGTTCGTAGCCAGTTGTTTGCTAGACTGTTTTTACAGCATTTCATGTATGTTTTTAATTGATTGGTTTGTTTGAGTGGTAGTAATATTAGCTCTACAATCGTTAGATCGTAGTTTCAAATCCCGTTTCTTCTTCGAAATGTATGTACAAGAATATGAAATTCTACACCACTGGCTTTTCTAAATAAATAAATATTTTGGGACATCTTACACACGGCCTCTGACCCCAAACTAAGCAAAGCTTGTGATATGGCTGCCAGAGACTGATATACTACATATACTTATTTTTAAATACATACTTATATAGATAGTAACTAAACACCCTGACACAGAGCAAACACTTATGTTCATCACACAAATATTTGCCCTGGTGGGGATCGAACCCACGCCTCTTTGATCCAGAAGTTAGGGTCACTAACCATTGAGCCACCGAGACAGTCAAGAGGTCGAGGCAGTTTCTGTGAAGAAAGTTGCGTTCGTTGCGTACTACCTATGTGAATTCATTAAGCTGTGGTGATTTGATTATATCTACTACACTGCAGGCCCAATGCCGTGGTAGATATAGCCTAACTACCCCTTCGTGGGTACACATATCTTCAGCAGTGAATCTTATTGTTTTTAAACTTTCGCGATTTGAACACATTATTATTATATACTACGGGACTAATAACTCGGTCGAAATTTCGGGATGAGGAGGTATTTATTTATCTCGTAATTTTAGTGCGCGATTAGTCCCGTAGTATATAATAATAAAGTGAATCTTATTAACTTTCTTTTTGTGATAAACATTTCAAAAATTGATGCGTTCGCAGGATTTGAACCTTCATCTATCTGGGATTCCGGCCCAGATGCTTTGTCCAAATTAGGCTAAACGCTGTCTGCGAAGGCGTCGATTTAGTGAAAGTGTTTATCATTTTTATCAACTACTACATTGTTGGAATTTCTATACACCTAGTGTGTGAAGCACGATAAAAATCATTTCATTGAATCTTATTATTCTGAATTCGGTACAATACTAGTTTTCATGTACAGAATATGCCCTTAAAATGATGCTAATTGATTACCAATAGACCTGTATACTAAAATTATTATTTATGCGCATTAAATTGAAGTATTTAAGTGCAAAAATCAGTCACAAGACCAAATTACTATGAAAAATTCACTCATCCCATCAAATTACAATCAATAAAACCTCTTGGGTAAAAATCAATCCCAAACACGCTTCTGATTGCCCCATATCGTTCCGGGTTTAGCAGTTCACTGCGCTCCCTTTATCTGGTGCCAGCGGCTATAATGTGTGCACTGAGGGCACAACTTTCGATCAATTAATTAAGCCACGATTAGGAAGTCCCGAGGGAGTAACTGATGGACAATGCTGGTATTGAGCGACAACCCATTGAAGCGGATCTGAGCAATGTAATCTTTTGACTGCCACGCCTTATTTTTTACGCCTTCGACTGCCTCGATGGCTCAGTAGTTAGTGACCCTGACTCCTGAGTCAAAAGGCGTGGGTTCGATTCCCACCCAGGGCAAATATTTATGTGACGTACATAGGCGTTTGCTATGTGTTATCAGTTATTTAGTTATTAACTAGTTAAGTATGTATTTAAAAAAAATATGTATATGTAGTACATCAGTCTCTAGGAGCCATATTATAAGCTTTGCCTAGCTCGGGATCAGATACAGTGTGTAAGATATCCCCCAATATTTCTTATTACTATTTTAATTTATTTTTAATTTAATATTATGGAGACTGGTTTTCAATCGACTATAGACTTGATTGACGCCTAAATGTGCTGATCATACAAGTATAGGCGACCTAAAAGGTAAAACGGAATTTTAAAAAAAATTAGGTTCCTTATTCAAATTATGGTACATATACTGTTATGTTAATTTGTAACTAAATATTTTTATTAGGTTTAGAAAAAAAAAAAAAAAAGATCTTGCCGCTTTTTACAGTAAATTAAAAGGATTGATATTGCATTATTGTCCATTGTACTTTCTAGCTGTTTACATTTTAATTTAATAACAAATATTATAAGTTATCTAATAAACAATTTTCAACCACCAATTACGCTGTCTGAAAACTTACCAGACCAGTTCAGCAAGAAAATTAATAGTTTTAATGTCTTACCCACAACTGAAGCAAAGGAATTCTTGTGGGAAAAACTGTTAGTATCGTCTTATTAAATAAACCAAGTTTGAGACGGGAGAATTCAAAAAATGTTATGAAATTCAAAACTCAAGGCTTCTGGTTCCTTTGGGATTTTAAGATAAGTAATGTGATGAAATATAAATGAAAAGGTTTTGTAATGACAGACATTTTGCGCAGTCTCTTTAAATAAAGATTTTTACTAGTAGCTGTTTCAACCGCCGACGGACAGAATGAAATTAGCTTTCGAGCCACAGAGCTATTACAACCAGAGGGATAATGTGGTTGATCGAGGAAATCCGAAGGAGATGCATTGATTGAATATGGCATGAGTTAAAAAGAGACATGACAAATATCACGATTCAAATCCCGATCCCGTACCAATGAATTTCTTGGAATGTATGTACGGAATATCACACCACGGGCTTTTCGGTGAAGGAAAACCTCGTGAGGCAACCTGCATACGTCTGTAGAAGAATTTCGATGGCGTATGTGAATCCACCAACCCGCACTGGGTCAGCGTGGTGGATATGGCCCAATCACCCTTCGCGGGTAAGCCTACGTCCTGCAGTGGACTGTTAAAAAAGGCTGGTATAGGATTGGCTATTTGCCGTGTTTTTCTTCCGATAGTGTCATATTTTTGTCGATTTCCAATTCATATTTGACAGTTTCGATAGCTTTGAGCAAGATTTTCCATACATTTTTGTGGTTGAGAATGGCCTCAAGTGACAACAGCGCTATCTGGTATCTGGTTGTAGTAACTCTGTGTTTCAAGCAGTTTATAATATTTTTAATAAAGTTGCTCCTCAACCATCCTACTATATTATATAGTGATGTGGCACGTACCAAAATCGAAAACCAGTTCCTAACTCAACTAATTTCTAAAGATTTTCCGCCAGTTTCTTCGGGCATTTAAAATTAACTCATATTTTTACTTAGTAGAGCTCAAATGAAATCAGTTTTTGCCGACGATACGGAGGAGGAATTCAATTCGACGCGTATATATTTTTTATTTTTAACCACGCATAACTTTTTACATAGTAGTTCGATTTCAACATTTTTTTTTATTGGAATGGGTTTACTTCTTAATTGTTCCAATTTAAATTTTATCGCAATCGGCTGCCATTTTAGATAAATCAACAATAATGTGAAAAATGCTATATCCATTCGTGCAAAATATTCGCGAAGTCTATACACGGTTAAAGTCAGTCATGCCATTTTTTGCAAAAAATAATTATACTGTATGAGTTTTGCTTATATTCAGTTAAGCTGTATCTGTATACAGGGTAATTTCTAATCAATAAGCATCCTTTTAGGGGATTATTCTGTACTTACATCAAAACTAACAACTTTTGTTCAACGACTTTAGTCAAAACTCAAAAAAAATCAGCTATTCCATACATTTGGTCGCCGGTGAACGATATTTTTCTATGGATCACCAGTTTTTTTTTTTTAGTTTTGATTAAAGTAGCAGAACAAAAGTTGCTAGTTTTGATGTACAGAATAAGCCCCTAAAAGAATGCTAGTTGATTAGAAATAACCCTGTATACTGCGTCAAATTTATACATGTAAATGGATAATAAACAACGTAGAAACAGATATTTCAAGGTGTCGTTTTGATACGTACCATAAATGTTCTAGAATTTAATCGCAGAATATATCTGACCTTGAACTGCAAGCATTGCCTGCTTTCCGCCCATTAAAATAGCAAAGCTAGAGTTAGAAATTTATCTGCCTACCGTTTGATTTGAATTAAACAAAGAAAATAAGCCACGGTCGACTGTTTTATGTTTATTACAGGAAACATTTATTTGTTAATAAATCTTGCATACCTTACTTGGAGGTTAAAGTTTTTATGTACAGTAAATTGTAGAAAAGGCAAGAAAGCCGTAAGCATATAGTACTCGTAAATCTATTTTTAAGAAGGTCATTGAAAAAAATAGTAGTTGGTTGATTAACACTTAAAATTGCGCATGATATATTTTTTACTATATTATGTATAGAATGGATTATACTGTAATACATTTTTGAGTATTTGGCCGACATAGCCCAACGGATTAGCAAGTTGAAATGGCAATGGGCAGGGCACATAGCGCGGAGGACTGATGACCGGTGGAGTCGAAAAGTTCTCGAGTGGAGACCACGTACCGGCAAGCGCAGCGTAGGACGTCCACCCACAAGGTGGACAGATGACCTCATTAAGGCCGCAGGATCGCGCTGGATGCAAGCCGCTATCAACCGGTCTTATTGGAGATCCATAGACGAGGCCTATGTCCAGCAGTGGACGTCTTTTGGCTGATGGATGGATGGATGGACATTTTTGAGTAGGTACATGTCTAATGTCTAATTTGAAAATTCAGCAATATAGAATGAGTCTTTAGCCGTCTTAAAGGGTTTGTTATTGAGTTCAGTTAAGTATAATTTCTCAATGAGCTGCTGGATTATATCCCGAACCAATACTGAATTTAGCGTAATAAGCCTTTATGAATGAAATTGAAGTTGTTAAAAATAATTGGCCACAATCAGCGAAATTCAAATAAACAAACATCATATTAGGTCGCTGGCCTTTTCAAATTTGAAAATATTCAGAACAATACCCTCAAAGTAAACTCGATGAAAGGAATATAATACTTTCGAGATTTATAATTAAGGTAGGTATATAGCTATTTATTTTTCATTCAAATGTTTACACTCCACGAGCAACTTGATTTTTAGATAGCGGGTCCATATTCTAGTTTTGTTCTAAAGGGTTTTAGGAATGTCCCACGCTGAGCCGCACCACTGGCCTATGAGTGGAGAAGAACGGCGCTCCACTACTGTCTATTGTATATTAAAAGTCAATATTGTTAAAGTTTTGAACTCACCTGTTGGCTCAGTCTATCTAATCTCAACGTCATGTTGATGGAGTCTGACTCGCTGAAGTACACAGTGTATCCCCACGCTGAGCCGCACCACTGACCCAAGGGCGGCGAGGGACTGCGCTCCACTATCGTCATGTGCCCGTCTGGACACCCATCTGATGTGAATGACACAAACTTGCCGACGGTGAATGTGTCGAATGTTAACTGTGGAAGAAAAGTCGTATTATATTCATTCTACCTAGTATTGTGCACACAAAGCTTCAGAAGTCACTACGTACGCACTTTGATATTTTCCTGACATTAATTCATAAATATAAATAATTTATTTTCAATGGCTATTATTAAACTTAACAAGCGGCGCAAATATGCTAACCTCGGCAGTGGTTACATATTTGAGCCGTTTGGAGTTGAAACATTGGGTCCGTGGGGCCGGGATCATCTTGTTTTCAAAAGTCTTTCTGAGCGTCTGGTGGAAGCGACGCGTGACCAAAATGCTGGTGTTTATTTGGCTCAACGTATAAGCATTGCCATTCAGCGTGGCAATGCTGCCAGAGCATGCTGAGCACGCTGCCAACTGGCAGTGGGCTTGAGTATTTGGATTATCTTTAGACTTTCAAGGGTCTATGGATGATCCAATTGCTTGTCATGTAGTAGTTTGTGTAGTTTTAGATTATGTCCTTGTACGAGTATTTAGTGGTAGTTAATAAATGCACTTGCCCATCAAAAAAAAATAATTAAATACATATATTTACATGTTCAACACGAACTGAATGTAGTACTTAAAACATTTTATTATTTAAGACCTGTGCATGCTATCTATGTTCAAACAAATAAACAACTTTTACTTGGAAAAAACAGCAAGGTTGTTTTGTTGCTTATAAATTTTAATTCGGTTTTCATCATGGTATAATTTCGATCAAAATAAATTCGGAATTTATAAAATTTACTAAAGTATATCATCATTTAACAGTACACCAGGAAACTATTATTTTAATATTATATTTTCTAAGCTCAGTTAGGTAACCTTAGCGAAATCTTAAAACGATAAAAAGCGGAAATACTAAAATTGTAAAATAAGTGCTAAAAAGATTTACTCAGAAAAGAAAATAAGACTGATCAAACTTAATCTCAGAGTTATACACATACTATTAAGCTTTTAGGTGGGATCGGTAGGTATACGTTCAGAGCAATAACCTCAATCAGAGAAAATTATAATATTTATGTCTGTTCATATTTTTATTATAAATACCTAGTCTAGAAACTTGTCCTAGATTATCTATTGGTTTTATCTATTAGTTATTAGTTTTTATGGGTGTTAAATTTATTGTATAAACCATAAATTAAATTTATGAGTGTTGTGAGTGTTAAATTTATTGTATAAACACTAAATTTAACTTAAATTTATTAAATAATTTAAATTTATGTATGAGTGTTCAATTTATTGTATAAACAATTGAAAATGTTTTTATAGGTGTTAAATTTATTGTATAAACAAAATATTTAACACCCATAAAAACTTTCCGGAAAAAGTCCAAAAGATGACGAAAATGATGTTGTACGTAACGCGTACCCCCGATGGGTTTTGCTAGTACAACAAAATAACATCGACGTATAAAATCATTCTCTGCTCGTTTCCTCGAAGGAATAGAAGCGAAGCGTAACTTTATAATGAGCTCCGCCTTACGAATAACATCTTTTGTATTTTATGAACGAGTTTAAGTAAGAACGTAATAAATCTTTCGCTTCGAGAAAAGATAGAAAATAATATGTATACGACATGAGTGTGAAGATGATGAAGTATTCACTTATAAGGTGTGAAAATATTATGTAGAGCTGCGTTATCTTGGTTGCCAAGCAAAGGACAATATTTCTAATACCTGCAGTAAAATGGTTGACTAAGATGAAACGATTTTTAGGGTTCCGTACCGCAAACTGAAAAAAACGGAACCCTTATAGGATCACTTTGTTGTCCGTCTGTCCGTCTGTGTTTATGTCAAGACTCTTTATCTCGGGAACGCGTAAAGATATCGAGTTGAAATTTAAACTGTATACGTATATATATGGTCTCTCAGTTGTGTAAAAGAAAAACTTCTCAGTAATCGTTTAAAAAGTTAGAGCCGTTTATGTCGTTAAAAATCACATATTTCGACACTCACAAAAATCAAAACCTACAGGGTACTTCCCGTTGACATAGAACTATGAAATTTGGCAAAAAACTTTGTCTTAGAGTACACATATAGGAATAAATCTGAAAACTGTACATTTTTATTTCTATCACAAAAAATAGGGCCTCAAAATTAACAAAATATGGCTTCAAAATTCAAAGTGAGTAAATCGTATTATGTAAGGTATCATATAAAAGAACTTCATTAGCACATGCTAAAACAGGTTTTTAATTATTTTAACAATGTGTTATTTTCGATGTGTTACGAAAAAGTAAAAAGAAAAACTTTTTTGTCAATAGTTATAGTATAGAGATTTTAACAACTTACTTTCCAATTTTATGAATTTTTCTGGATTTGTACGGAACCCCCGGTGTGCGAGCCTGACTCGCACTTGTTCGATTTTTTAATGTAGTAACGGCAAAACACAAACGTAAAAGTGATCGCGAGTGAAGTTTTTTAATAAAAACTAGTATGATTAAGGCAGTGAAAATTACGAATATCACCCCAAGCATGGCAAAAGGATGAAACCATTTTATCGAAATTTTAATGTTGTTTTTTCGATATAAATTCATACTTTGTTTCCACTCCGAGGGGATCAATATCATTGGCGGAAAGTCAATTTGTCCCTTTGCCATGTAAGAGGTGCAAAAAAGTGCTGAGTGAAACTAAACCAAACCGAAGACAAAATTTGGTTCATTACAGATAATATTGAAAAATATTTATACCTATAGCTAGAGATTAGACATTTTTCTATAAAAAGTTTCAACATCCCTTATTATATTTATTGAGTTCTTTATTTAGTGAGTGCTTTCATAAGATCATTTTAAGTAGCTAAGCTAGAACTTCTAAGAAACATTTTTGTAGATATAGGTCATATAAAATGAAACGCTGCAAAACGGCACTCAGTTTGTCTTGTCATCAGATAGAAAAAAATAATAATTTTACTCCGAAACGAAATAAATAGGAGATACGCATCCAACAGAATTATCAATGTACCATGTAAGATGGAACGCTCCACGCTACGATGATGATTCAAAAAAATGGTAAAATAACATAAGGAAAAGATTTACATATTTTTTTACCAACAAATATTTCATGTTCAGTTCGTTTTTGTACATTTTCCGTGATAGACAGAACTTGAGCAATATTTTCCTATAGTTATGGTAGGAGGTATTTCTTGGCGTTGGTATTTTCAAAATTTTTCAACATTGATATTGCGAGAAAGCTGGGCTAATGAAATAAAATTTAAATGAATATATCGGGACAATAGCTTTAAGTTTATTTTTAAATAGTGCCACTTAGTATAATTTCGAAGGACTAGGGATGGTAGTGGCAACATTCCTGGGGTAACGCTTGTAACAAACGCTGCTGATTGGTTCAAAGGAGAATGCGATGATGACATGAGAAATGTCACTTGTTAGTTGAAAAGGGAGCTGGTTCGGAGAGGAGCTCCTCGCCCGTTTAACCCACGCCACGCCACACTGAAGCATTGTTGGGTTAGTAATATGAAACATTACCACATTGAATCACCAAAACTGATGCGGATCCTTTTATGGATTTGACAAATATATTTCGTATTGTGATAATGATGTTGCGTAGCATTGACGTGACCACGTCTAGTAAATCGATGAACGCTGGCTACACGCACGAAAAAGGATGACTCATTGGCCCGTTACACTCACTACACGAGCGAGTGAAAGGCACGATCGGCTTGAGCGTTTGGTGCAATCATTTCATCAATGTTTTGTTATTACGACTATCGTTAGAAAACCGACTTTACAGACAACTAATTTTTTTTTCCATCACATCTATTCGAAAAAGTCTACTTGGTTCGCCTTTAAGTGCGCCCAGAGGTGGTGTTTTCTATAAGAAACTTTATGATTGCACCGGAATTAACTTTGCCGCGCACTTTTTGAATTTGGAAGTACCTATTTGTAATGTTAGTGTTCAGCGCCAAGAACATGAATGAAAATATAAGTTTTCATTTGTTTTATTATTATATACTATTTAATTTCAATTTAGTTGTTACTCTACGTTTTATTAAATAATAATATTATAATAAAATATGAGGCGCTTTTTATTTTCTCATAGAGGTGATGAAAAGTAAAGTGTACCCCTCGGGCGCAATAGTAGATTGTATCATATGGGAGCAAAATAATATTTTTACGGCGAGGGCGCTTTTTTGAATCTAGAGCGAAGTGAGGGATTCTAGAGTAGAATCCCGAGTGTAGCGAGGGATTCTTTAGTAGAATCTTGAACGTAGCGACGGATTCAAAGTACGTCGCCCGAGCCAAAAATATTATATTTCATCACATCTATTCGAAAAGTTTGCACACTTTGCTCGGGATTCAAAAAAGCGCCTTCGCCGTAAAAATATTTTTTTGCTCCCATATGATACAATCTACTATTTTCAGTGTGTTATCACAATCAGAGAACTTTACGATCCCATGAGTTGGTAATCTTGTCTGCGTGAACCGTTTTTTTCGCGATTTCACAGTTGCTCACATAGTAAAAGTGGTTCATTATTTTGAGCATACTATAGTGCATAATTATACGTTTGAATGTATTAGCGCTTTGCAAAGCAATTCCTTGTATTTGTAGGTGTCTGAGTAACGTGCTTTTGTTGTTGATGGTACTATAAACACCCTAAATTATAATAAGGTGATTAAGGGTCATGAACCCATTTTCAGTATCATCACTATTAACTATTTCTTTGCTACACTTGAACCGACCACTAGTTTTCGCGTTTTCTGATGAACATCGAGAATTAAACATATTTATTAAAATTTACGTTCCAGGAGATAACTCTTTTCTCCCCTAAATAATAACAATGTTTATTATGTTTTGCTGTCAATCGTTTAAATAAAAAATATTGCACGCTCATGTGTTTTTGTTTTTTCCTGAAAAGTTTTAGCTTCTCTATACTTTTCAGCCAAGTTGTTGTTTATAAAACTTTATATATGGCTTTTTAGAAAACTCTATAATCTAAGATGTTTAAATCTAGCGATTGAAGAACTAATGACCTACATGACAAAAAATCACTAAAATCAAGGTCACGCTTCACAACCTCATTTAAATAATAAAATTAAAATATAAACCAGAGAAGAGGTTTACAATCAAACTAAGTAAACATTCATCATTGACAGTGTTAACCGCAAAATACGTGATTTACTAAATAAATCATCCATTTACTCATTGAAATAAAACCACGAAGTAAAGTAATTATTGAAATAATAGTCCTAATGTATTTCATTAATCGTTTTGCAACCTTCACTGCTTTATTTACGGTACAAAAAATTGTTCTCAAATGAAAACTACCTTACGTAGGGAAACAGTAACGTCTTACATAAGTATTTTAGTGGCTGTTTTTGCTAGTAATCGTGGCTTAAGAAATATATCAGTCTTAACGTAATAGGAGAATTTTGACGAACTTAAAATTGATGAAAGAAAAGTATCAGGGTAGATAGGACCGTCACATGAGAGCAGATTATGGCTGGTCTTTAACAATAGATTTCCCCCTTAGAAAATATAGCAAGAAAGGTACAAAAAAGCGCTTTTCTCAAGATTGAAACAAATTGTATTATTATTCTTCTACTTTAATACAAATTAATTCAGTAAGAAAACATAAACCTTTTAAATAAAAAAAAGTGTGTACCTACTTGTAATGTTTTTTTCATTTGTATTGACTATAGAAAATAAAAATGAAGATTAAATAATAAAAGAACCAATGTTGATTTTAAACTATCGCGATTTGAACACATTATTATTAAATACTACGCTACCAGCTACTCAAGTCTACCCGTGACATACGTAGTATATAGTATATAGTAAAAAGAGCCAATCTTGCAAAACCGTCTATGGTTTCGTGCATGGTAGAGCTACTCGAAAACACTTTTACATCCAAGGCAACAAAACCAATGTAGACCAGTGTAATAGATCACTTTGTTGCTAAGAATGTGGTGTGGTGTGGTGTAATGGTGAATGTAATTACCTGAATAATATCCCCATAATTTCCACCCATGGCGGTGAAGTTGAGGTGGCATATAAAAGGTAGCCGGTCTTCGCGCGGCCTCCGCACTTCCAGCTCGTAAGTGCGCCCGACGTCGCCCATGTATGTTCTGTTACATGCTGGAAATAAAAATAAACTTTTAATTATTTTTACCAACTTTCAAAAAAGAGGAGGTAATGTGCTCATCTGTATGTTTTTTTGTGTATGTTCATTGAAATTTTCGCCAATTGTAAATCCGTTTAAAAAAATATATTTCGAAAGGGTATACTTTTGAAGTGGTCCCATTTAAATTCGGCGAAATCGGGTGAGCTGTTTTTGATAAATCAACAATAGTAATGTATATGGATTTCACAATCAATTCGTGCAAATTATTCGAATTCTGTACACGGTGGATGTCAGAGGTTCCATTTTTTTGCTAAAAATACTTATTGAAACTATAAATGTAATACGAAACAGATCTGACACGACGCTTTTTCAAGAAATTTTAAGTGTCGTACGATGTAGAGCACATAATATAGAGACTATAAGCTCCGTACATTAAATTGTGAATAATTGTGATTACATTATGATTACATTGTTTTTAACAACTAATTAATAAAAAAAATTTTCAATAATTTTATTTCATTTATTTCCATGATACACATATCTTTACAGGTTTTACCTATGTTATAGTGCAGCTAACAATTAGAAAACAAAAATCTGAAATACGTACATCTTACACACATATTAACACGATTTACAACCACAACATATTAGGTACTACATAAAATCTCAACAACATTATTAATCTCTGTTACCATAATATAATAGGTAGCCATAGCTAATATTATAATAATAATGCGATTACATACAAAAGCTTAAAATGCATGTAATATAATCACATCAAAATGTAGTTGGAAATGTTACAAAGTGAATACGATTTCACGTAATCAAAGTAAGGGTCGTAAATGCTTTATCCTCTGTTTATTATATTGAACAATTTCAAACCTTTCAAACATATAACAGAAAATCGTTCAAATCGTAAAATTTCCAAACGACGCATCAAAACTGCTTCATTTCTTTTATTTCAACTAAGTAACTGTAAAATACGTTTGTATTATGACATACTGAACCATTTAACAACGTATGAGCTTTCCGAACGCGTTTTCAAAGCTTCTGAAGGCACGAGGAAAAATATAAAACCTCACAGAAGGGTTTTATCTATTATTTTGTTACCCACTTTCTTTTATGCAAAAAGTAATATAAAAAGGTATTCGTCGAGTATGTTGCAATATAGGGGTCCGCGATCCAGAAAATGAGATATCTTTACCACTGTTTTTTTTGTTTACCGGCAGGCTGAGAGAGCCCCGCTCCGCGCTTGAGTTGGACTTGGTCGAGTGTACAGTCCCGAGACGACCATTTGAAGCTGCGTTCGCCTGACCTAGTACGCCACTGGACCTCGGCCGAACAATCGCCTTGGAAGAGATGCCACCTGCATCCAGCGGTTGCAAGTCGTGAA
Source organism: Hypomecis punctinalis (assembly GCA_949316475.1). NCBI lineage: Eukaryota > Metazoa > Arthropoda > Insecta > Lepidoptera > Geometridae > Hypomecis > Hypomecis punctinalis. The sequence goes on from OX438807.1 coordinate 11,161,219, forward strand.
GACTCCTATTCCAGGACATCATCAATGCTATGACGGCCAACGCAAGTTTGTCAGAATGGCGGAGTTGAGGGCGCTGAGAGAAGCTGGCCGTCCTCGCGGACATGAAAGGGAACTCGCGCCTTCCCTTACATTGCCTTACAATCACAGTGTTGTAGCGTCCCGCCCTGGTAAAGAGGTTTGCCACGAAGCCGGTGCCTCGAGAGGAGGGTAGATAAAGCCATGATTCATTGATTTGTTAGTGTACTCTTTGCGAAAGTAGAGCATGAGATAATATTGTAACTATAAAGCAAACATTATAAGGAACAAATTATAAATTGTGTTTGCAAAGGTAACATTACCAAAACGTATTATAATGTGTACCTGACTGCTACTAAGGTATCGCTATCACTATTACAAGAGTGTTTATTATAATATTGCAGCATAGTTAAATGCTCTATATACAAGGAAAAACTGAAAGGAACTGCAGATGGCTAAATAGTTAAACCACTATACAGTATTTCGATCCTACTACAAGTAAGGATTTCACAAACTCGCAAATTCTTACCCGTAGAGACTCGAATCCAGATGTTTGACTACACTTTAGGAAACTCAAAAACAAACCTTAAACAATTATAAGATTTTTTTAAATTAGTTCATTCTTATAGAACGTTTTTGAAGATTTTTTTTTTATCGCGGATAAGTCTGCGCTTGATTACTAACTCGCCTTATGGCAAGCAACGTTGTGGTTGAAAATAAAGGACGCAGACTTAGGAGATACCTATTCAATGTGACTTTTTAGACAATGCATAGGAAAATACTAACAAATATACACTAGCATCCAGTTCAGTTCGAGTTTTTGTAGAATGACGAATCCCACGCACCAACATAATATTCTCTATTCGGACAGTGATGCAAAAAAGTGAATCGTTGCGGGCTATATGACCCCACATTTTAAAACGTCAAGATACACAAAATAAGATACCTTTACAATGCTTCGTCTCTTTATTTTTTGAGAAAGCGGCACATGACACATATTGCAACTACAAAGCAAAGATTTCCTCGGATGCTCGCTTATTTGTCGGCGCTGACAAAGGACACCACTTTACGGATAATAATATCGTCCGATGTGCTAACGTCCACGGAACGGATGAACGTCTACATTGGCAGTATCATACTTTACTATTTTTGTAGGAAAAGAGCAGTAGTGGCACCTACAAATTTCGATGTTATTTATGATTGCGAAATGCGCATTTGACTACCCGCCTCGCTGGTTAACGACGATGTGATAGAGGATTAAACACACAGACTTAAAAGACATCTATTGACTCTCGCTTTTAACCTTGTGGCTAAATGTCGGTTCGGTCAATCTTCGAATAGATGACCGCGAGTGGCATTTTAACTGTTTAGCTATGTCAAAGGCCTAATCTCTGATGATACTCTGGCCTTGAAAAGCTCAAACTAATGTACCTATATAATTATTTTCATCGGAAAACAAAGACGCCAGTAGTTTGATACACTCTCTAGCTGTACGATAAGCAGTCACAATATTTAGAAACTACAAAATTTAAAATTTGTCTTATATCTTTTTGAGATTTTGGACTCGCATTCAAATTTGTTTTTTTATTAAAAAACGTATTATAAAATTGTTATTATCTTTTTTTTTTTATTTCGAATAGGTTTGCGTTTGACTACACACTGCCTGATGTTAAGCAGATGTGCTGTCTAGGGTGTAGCACGCTTACGTAGAAGATACCTATTCACAGACACCCACGTTGTACTTTAACTGAAAGACAGACCCAGGCAAAGCGTTCCACATTCCGGCTGTTCGTATGAAGAATGAGGATTTGAAACGCTTGGTTCTAACGCGCGTAATGTCCACCATAAAAGGGTGGCGCTTTGGTCGCGTCTATCTAGCCGTACGATAGAAGAAAGGGGCAGGGGGGACCAGATTGTGCAACTCCTGGTCCCCCTGGTAGTACAATTTTGTAACTCTACCAAAGCTCTGTCAACAGCCCGCCCTTTGCTCCGCCATAATCTCATCACAAAAACAATTAAACACATAACCGAACTGAAAACAAACCCCCTACTTTTATAAGCTCGTTTCGAACACATCATAATCAAAATTTGTTAATCCAGTACCCCACCCAAAATATTAAATTTTCATAATCAACCCAAACAGGACTATGCAAGTCATCTGAGACACTTACCGGTACCTGCACCATTGTTAATCTTTTGTACACAAAATAGGGAAATGGGAAGGGAAAAGGTTTGAATGGAATACAATGTGGCTATATTTTACGGGGTTGTTTAAAAAACCGCCTTTGTGTGCCCTGACAACGTATAACGTAGCATAAGAGCGTATACGGTTTCACCCCCCTGAAAATCATTGTTCCTCACTTCGCCCATTGTTTTGGTTTAAAACATGACAACTTGACAAATGAAGGTAAAAAAACTCAGCAGATGTAGCTTGATTAGTAATCTGTCATTTTTCTTCTATTGTTTTTAATTTATAGGATAATGGACGGCCCTTAGTATGGGACGCAAGTTGCGTCGATACTTTGGCACCGTCACATCTTTCTGAGACTCAGAGTAGGGCTGTAGCGGCGGCCAATTCGGCGGAGCAGCATAAGCGGCGCAAATATGCTAACCTCGATAGTGGTTACATATTTGAGCCGTTTGGAGTTGAGACTTTGGGTCCGTGGGGGCCGGGAGCTCATCTTGTTTTCAAAAGTCTTTCTGAGCGTCTGGTGGACGCGACGCTTAACCAAAATGCTGATGTTTATTTGGCTCAACGTATAAGCATTGCCATCCAGCGTGGCAATGCTGCCAGCATGCTGAGCAAGTGAGCACGCTGCCAACTGGCAGTGGGCTTGAGCACTTGGATTATCTTTAGACCTTCAATGTTCTGTGGATGATTTAATTGCTTTCTATGTAGTAGTAGTGTAGGTAGTTTTAGCATACAAAGTAGTATTGTATCATATTGTAGTTAATAAAGACACTTTTGCCTGTTAAAAAAAAATATGGGAAAATTCTGTTTTTAATATGATATACAATATTTTTTAATGTCTCCATAAACTTGCCATAAACAGTGCCAATTATCGAAAACATAAATAAAATCAACCTAAAAATAATGAAGTCATAAGCATATTTATTGTCTTGCTAGACAGAGAGCGCACTATAGCAGATTATGAGCTCTGCCTGCAAGTGTCATACATTCGCCATACAATATTATACTTTGTGGGAAAGGCACAAGACATCCCTTCCTTATCCCTACCAAAATCTTTACAAGCTTATATCTCTGAACTTGATAAACCAATTCCATACATTTACCATACAATATTATGCTTTGTAGGAAGGGCACAAGACATAATCTTTAAGAGTCACTTTTTTTTTTTGATTTGATTGCAAAATTTAATTGTCATTTTCCTTGGTATTGTAAATTCGCAGAAATCAGAATTTTTTTGATCAAATCATCAAATAAGAACAGGGTTGCAAGGCATTTATGTTTCAAGATAATTTTCAACATCGGGGCAAAATTTTATAAGCCCAAAGTATTTAACAGAAAGAAAAACAGACTTTATTTTCTTCATCATCATTAGATATAGGCTTATACTTACTATTCATGCAGGACTATGTAGGTATGTAATGGAAGCTTACCGTAAGTAAATGTATACATTTTATACATCTCTGACTGCCTCGGTGGCTCAGTGGTTAGTGACCCTAACTTCTGGATCAAAGAGGCGTGGGTTCGATCACCACCAGAGCAAATATTTATGTGATGAACATAAATATTTGCTCTGTGTCTGGGTGTTATTTAGTTACTATATATATATAAGTAGGTATTTAAAAATAAGTATATGTAGTATATCAGTCTCTGGCAGCCATATCACAAGCTTTGCTTAGTTTGAGGTCACAGGCCGTGTGTAAGATGTCCCAATAATATTTATATTTATTTATTTTTTTATCTCTAATAAATTTACTTGGAAACTGTTAGGTACTTCGAAGCTTTCCTGATTTTCAGAGCACTGTTGAATTCAAAATAAACACGTGAAGAACGAAGAATCCAGCTACGTAAATAGACTAATAATTGAATGTTTTATTGAAGCTCTTTTTACCACGATAATTTCGTAAATTGCGGGCAATGATCTGTCTTCATGTATCATGTTCCTAGATATTGAGCCACGTACATAGAATACAATAATTTTGTCACGGAAAATAAGTATCTAAATACGAATACAATAACTATGGATTCACTCGCAAGGAAAGGAACAGACTGTAAGGTATCTTGTTTCCTGGAAAACATAATCTAAAGCTTTCCAAAGTTTTTTCTAGGTCTGCATGCTTCGCCTTCAACCGCAACTTCTCTTACCATCGGGCAATTTAGTGGTCCAAAGCGGATGTATTGAGGATTTAAAAAAATTGGTGGTCAATAAAGTCGGTCAACGAACGATAATTTTACGTGATAACGTCAAATGCGTCACAAACCGAACGCTTAGGCTGGTCGTGCCTTTCTATTGCTTGTTCCGCGCTATCGCTTGCACGCTCGGCTCAGTCAAACGTGTCACGTGATGAGTCACGATTTTTCGTGCGTGCAGCCGGCGTTCATAGATTTTTTTATTATTCGTATAGGTTTGCGTTTAACTACATACCGCCTGATGTAGCAGATATGCGGTTTAGGTACCTGCTATCTAGATTTTTAAGAACGTTGTCAAAACTGAAATTGTCGTATAAAGATAAAAGTAAGTAGTTATTATGGTTCTCTGTGGCTCAATCCAGTATGATATACAACTAATTTGGAACAAGTGATGCGTGATTTCTCATCAAAAGTTATCACGATACGTTTAGTAGGTAGGTATTATGTAAGCAATGTATTGATATTTTGCAAGGCGGCGAAATGAATAAATTTCAATCAAGATTCATCTTTTATTAGCGAAATTTATTTGCTGGTGTTATAAGCAATGTTACATCCAGACTTACTTCTAATACCTATCTTAAGTACATAGTTTAAAAATAATTTGGTTCCGCGAAAATAGTCTAGTTTAAGTCTTCGAACAAAACGTTTGCTTTGTACGTAATTGGGACTCGGTAAGAACGCTGGGACTTTGCGAGAGCACTATTAGGAGCCAGAAAAGTTTTCGAGAGACTCGAGAGAACACGTACTTTACAAGCAGAAAGATGAGAGAGCTGAAAGGTGAAGAACAGCTAGGGGAGAGGGGGTTTGTCGTAACAGGGGTAAGTATGTAGTGGCATTACTCCTTTTCAGATTTTTTTAAAATTAACGTAACAATAAACGAACGAACAAACTTATGATTTTTTCAATCGAATGTCATTATACTATATATTCATTATTATAAAAATATAACTTTAGGTAAATACAAGTTTTTTGAAATCCTGGATATCATGTAGCTGGGTACTAGCCAAGACAAGTAAAACGATCACAAATACGACAGCCACTTTCCGACTCCATCATTAGATCAGCTCCACGGTAAAATATTATTATATTTTCACTCGATATACATATTTGTGCTAAATTTCAGCTCAATCGGAAACAGTTAGTCAAATTTAACTTGCAAGATTCCACCCGAACTTACATACATACATAAGTACATTGGTATATCTATTGCAAGTAGTTAAATAAAAGCTTGCAAAAACGTGTAATTTAATATTGTAGAGCTAACTCGAAATAAATGAAGAAGTTACAACTTATGCGGAATGCGGATAGAGCATGCTTTTGTGGATAATATTTTAAAATCTGCTACAGTAAAATCATATACTGTAGGGAGCAGACAGAACAAGGAAAATATAATTTTTGTAATAAATAGTGTTTCGATAAAAAACAAAATCTAGAGTTCATCAAAGTTATCGAAGTTTAATTGGTTTTCCTAATAGCATGACCGACTTCACCCGTGTAATGATTCCCATTACATAGTATAAAACAAAGTCGCTTTCCGCTGTCTGTCCCCATGTATGCTTTTATCTTTAAAACTACGCAACTGATTTCAATGCAGTTTGTTTCAATAGATAGAGTAATTCAAGAGAAATGTGTATATGTATAATACACCTGTGCGAAGCCGGGGCGCATCGCTAGAGCGCAAATATTATGCACGGATCGATGTAACATTTTTGTTGTTGTTTGTCGATTTATCAAAAATGGCTTAGCCAATTTCGATAAAATTTAAATAGGACCAATTTCAAAGTATATTCTTTCCAATAAAAAAGAGTTCTAAGACAAGAAATACTTCATAAAAAAATATACGCGTCGAATTTTATACCTCCTCCGGTGGTTCGTCGGTCAAAAACGTTAATAAATATCTAATCATATTTATTGATTCATTTATATTGAAGTGAAAACTAATAAAGGTAGCTATTTTGATAAAAATAAATAGGTAAATAGAGATACAGTTAAATATCAAATGATATGCAGTAGGTTTTATACTAGGTTGGTCTGGTAGACTGAATACGGTCTGCAAAGCTAAAAAAACCGGACAAGTGCGAGTCAGGCTCGTAGATCGAGGGTTCCGTACAAACACGTTGTTAAAATAATTGAAAACTTGTTTTAGCATGTGCTAATGAAGTTCTTTTATATGATACCTTACATGATACAATTTACTCACTTTGAATTTTGAACCCATATTTTGTGAATTTTGAGGCCCTATTTTTTGTGATTTAAATAAAAATGTACAGTTTTCAGATTTATTCCTATATGTGTACTCTGAGACAATGCTTCTTTTGCCAGGTGGCGGATGGAAGACAATATGATACTAGTCTCTCTCTCAATGTGTAATGTGTCATTTATTAAAGAATAACAACAGCTTATATACTAAACCCTATCTATGAGGTATGCGCTATATATCACGTAAAACATCTAACTCACGTCTAGTTACGTCGGCTATATCTAACACATTCCAACGAGCTGCAACAGTACTTCCCCCTTGGAAAAAAAAATTAATATATATTCACAATCAATTATTACCTATAAATAGTCGAACCAAAATTAACAAAACTCCTATTAATCATGTTGCAGCGACCTTGCTTACGTCTGTTTGATTACATTTGCAGTTTATAGTTTGCTTGCATCAGCTAAAACTGAACCTACTGGCTTAGTCACGTATCACTGATGAACTTGACATAACTCTATTAATACATTATAAAAATTCCGCATAGTTACACATTATTCTTCAAATCGCCTGAATTCCTTTGATCACGTAAATCGATTCGCAGTATGACGCTACTCGAAATGTGATGACAAAGCTCTAACTAAGCAAATACATACTACCTACTAGTGATCTAATTATCTACTAAAATACAGTTTGTAAACAATCTAAATATAACGATATAAATTACATGCCTATAGTTAAAAAACAAATACTTTACACAATTCGCACAAAATTCCTAATGAACTTGGACTTCGATCTTTTGACATTACGCAATTTCCGTCTAATTTCACGTTCCTTATTATTACCGTTTTCACTGATTTTATCCTGAGTTTGCACAATAGACTAAAACAATGTTGTCACAACACACTTTTTCCGTAATCTCTGAACATTTCAAATATCTTCTTGCGCTCGCAGCTTCAGCCATATTTTCCATTATCACATTTTCTCCATATATCACTGACCAGTCGTTTGGCAATGGAAACGAGTCTGGGCAAATCCTCCAGTACTACGCAATTTTCCGCCACCTTCGATTTGTCCTCGTTCGGTGGTGCCAACTTTGAAAAAATACTTGCAGATCCAACCTGTATTATCGGCGGCAGCATTGGCATCTCAAGTTCCTGTGGTCCTATATTCGGCTGCTGGCGACTGCTGATTCAATCTCATCAATTCACTCGTAAACAAAATACCAAGGGTTATTCGCGTTTCATTGCTGCTACAGAACCCTGGGTTTGACGTTCTTTCTTAACTTCAAAAATAGTGTGACAAAGTGCTTCTCGTCGACCATGTGATTTATGCTGTTGTCTGTAGGTACATCTTTCTTGCTGAATTATGCGTACTTGTTGTGTTTCTCTGTTGCGAAGTTGAGTCCACATCTTCAAACTCTCGAAAAAATCTTCCATAGGTTTTTCTTCTCGTTGCCAAGTGTCGATGGTTTCCGTTTCTCTGTCTTGCAAAGTTGAGTTGTCTACAAAATATCTTCAAATTCTCGAAATTAATCAAAGTTTCCATAAGTTTCTTGTCGTTGGCCAGGTTTCGATGGTTGATGGTGTGGGGGTGCAGGTCTGACGTGATCCAGCGGATTTATCATCAACCCCCCAAATCTTCTTGCTTGCTCACTACATTGCGCGACACTTGGGTCGGGGGTCACCACTTTGCCAGTATGGCAGTGGGGCCCCCACTGATATCACGTCGGGGTCACCAATTTGCCAGGTGTCGATAGGAAGACAATATGATACTAGTCTCTCTCTCAATGTGTAATGTGTCATTTATTAAAGAATAACAACAGCTTATATACTAAACCCTATCTATGAGGTATGCGCTATATATCACGTAAAACATCTAACTCACGTCTAGTTACGTCGGCTATATCTAACACATTCCAACGAGCTGCAACACTTCTCGCCAAATTTCATAGTTCTATGTCAACGGGAAGTACCATGTAGGTTTTGATTTTTGTGAGAGCGAAATATGCGTTTTTTACATCATAAACGGCTCTAACTTTTTTAAACGATAACTAAAAAGTTTTTCTTTTACACAGCTGAGATCATAGATATACGTATACAGTTGAAATTTCAACTCGATATCTCTACGCGTTGCCGAGATAAAGAGTCTTGACATACACACAGACGGACAGACGGACAGACGGACAACAAAGTGATCCTATAAGGGTTCCGTTTTTTTCCGTTTGAGGTACGGAACCCTAAAAATGGACAAAAGATCTCTCTTCTAGAAACACAATAACAAAATAACTAACTTCATTATCGACCATTAACAACTCGCCATTGAGAGAGCTCGCCCAACACAAAACTAGTCTCCCACCCGCATCTGAATAATAAAAATTCACGGCCCACATCGGCCATTGCTAAATGGCCACTCAAAGACTTTCGCCGACAATAAACCTCCTCTAATTACGGCAGCGGACCAGCTTTTATCGTACCCACATAGCTAAAATCCAACAATTTTATTCTGACCGTGGCTGTTTTTGGAACTACCTAAAATTGTATGTAACTGCCACAGAATATGCACCAATAAGTTGGATACAGAGCCGCAGCCACGGCCAAAATAAAATGGCCACGGTGTACACATTAAGCCGAAATACAGGCACGATTAGCAAAAAACTCACGTGGCATTTAATAAGGTGCTAAGTTTACCGTAGCGGTGTTTAACTAAATGCTGTTATTAGTCAGGAGGGTTCTCTGTGCTATTTTTAATTAGGAATTATGAGGGGCACTTTGTCCTGTCTTTGCTAACGAGTGTTGCAGATGTGAGTTTTTGTTTACAATCTGATGTGTGAGACAAATAAGTCTTGAAGTAATAGACAGCGATAAATCAATGATATTGCATACTTCAAAACTTCTTTCAGTGATTTTAAAATTACGCCAAAAGCGGCATTTGTGGCGTACCACTTTCCTTGTAGTGAATCAACATTTGCCATAAGGCGTGTCGCGTGACCTCTAGAGAGAAATAAATCTTTTTTTTTTTGTATTACCAATAATAGGTTATTTTCTATACATTTTTATCTATTTTTTGATGGTCTGTTGCTATGGAATCTTTCTACATTTATGTTCGACTTTTTGCCGTAAATTATTTGAAGATTTTTCTTTTACAGAATTGCTATAAACATCATTTTCTGTGCTCCAGAAATTAGAAGGAGCAGGTGGCGTTGAGTTAAGATGGAGCTTACCAGACTCCTGAGCGCTGCCTAGGGCTCATCGAGTAAACTTTATGGTGTCATTTGCTGGGCGTCTATAGGTAGAATAAGTTGTATCAGTTGTATCTCAGTGACAATTGAAAGCATTTCCTCTAAGGACTGTCTCTATATTTCGTATTTCCTGTATAGTCTTGATAATACATCCTAAGGCTGCATAAATTGGACAATTTGCTGAAGTGCGCTTTACTTTAGTGCGTGCGTGCTTTTGTTAATTGAAGAAATTATGTTACTTTTAAGGCGTGTCTAAGGTCTTTAAAAATTAGCCATCAAGTATACTTTTACTAGAATTTAATCGTTATAGATATGAAGTGATTCTATTGATTGATTTTTTCCTCATACAACTATATCTTGAATCTCGAAGTCGATAATTCTTGAACGGTCTAAATATATACCTAGAATGTAACAACTAAATCTCTATGGTGGCGTGGTACCTTTAAGTTTTAAGCTTAGCGATAAGCTTATTTTTGTATAAATAAAATAAAGATTTTTTTTTATATATTACTCTCTTTTTAATGTATCCAAGGTCTCAAACATTTGAATATGTATTATATTCTCTTAAAGTACTTTGTGTCAGCTCAAAGAGTAGAGCTTCAAAGGGTGCTTTTATAATCATGCCTACTAAGCGCAAGACGTTGTTAAATATCTAGAAATCGAGACGAATTTCTAGAATATTCCCTTTTCAAAGAAACTTGTGACCCGCATCTGAGAAAGCTATTCCTAAATAAATAGAAGGAAAGTTTTTTGCTCCAGCAAAAACCATTGTAACTGATTCAAAGAAAATTATTAGAGACTTTCAAAAACTATTCGACTAAAAATATAATTTAATAACACTTCGCTGTCCACCCTCGTGTTCATGTCCACGGGGTATTTTTGACGTTTTATTTTATTTTATTTTTTTTATAAGTATTTGTACTACTGATCATTACTGAAAATTGTAAGTAGCTTAAACATTTAGTTTTAATGGACTGTGATTAAAATATTTCTGGCGTATTAAATAAAATAATAATATATTAATCGTGTTAAATGTAACTTTATTATATATATGCACTGGTTCACATGTGCCTACTGACTCATAAATTAATTGTGATTAAATCATAATAATATACTGTTCTGATAATTGTAAGAACCTTGTTAAAGTAAGACTCAATTAAAATTTGACCAACTTGTAAGAAGTAACAAAAAATTGCAAGTTTAGCAACGCATTTCCTGTATATAAAGAAATCAACTTTCCAAATATAAAATTATGTCAGATACAGCAACCAAAAAATCATTACCTTGATCGTAAACATAAAACCATTCCCTAAGCTATCCATAGACTGAACATAAACTCAAACGTTCTTTAAAAGCGGCATAATAAATTCACTGCCGTCATCGCGGACCTCCGCGAAAGCGACGGTTGAACGTAATCTAGTTCTTTCAATACCCTTTGTGAGTACATTTCCCGGGTCTTTTGTGTAAGACAATTATCGTCGGCGACAGAAAAAAAGTAATTTACGGGAATGAAATGGAGCCGTTTGAAGTGCACGAGACAGCTGCAAGGAATGACTGTGTTTTATGGCAATGTTTTCTGAGGAATGGTGCTCGGAAGAAATATTTTAATTTCGTTCGTTCTTCGTTCTTGTTTTGATGTTCTGGTTTAGATAAAATGTAACAATTTTTTGGCAGCAGTGCAAATAAAACATTAACATTTAGGTACAGATTACGATTTTTAGTAGCCCAACGAGCCATGGAGAGGGCTATGCTCGGAGTTTCTCTGTGAAATCGAATCAGGAATGAGGAGATCCGTAGAGGAACCAAGGTTACCGACATAGCCCAGCGGATTGGCAGGTTGAAGTGGCAATGGGCAGAGTACATAGCGCGGAGGACTGATGACCGATGGGGTCGAAAAGTTCTCGAGTGGAGACCACGTACCGGCAAGCACAGCGTGGGACGGAAGGTGGACGGATGACCTTATTAGGACCGCAGGATCGCGCTGGATGCAAGCCGCCATATACCAACCGGTCTTATTGGAAATCATTAGGAGAGGCCTATGTCCAGCAGTGGACGTCCTATGGCTGAAATGATGAATGATGACGATGACAGATTACGCACACATTATTACAGATTATTAGACATTTAGTACATTTACGATTATAATAGTGGCGGAGATATAGATAAAAAAACATTTTTAATTAAGCCCCCTTAATTAAAATTAATATACGGATAAAATTGTAATCAGATTGACCTTCATTACAAAAGTATCCGCCGATGCAACACTGTCATAAGTCCTGAAGCTACTCGTATTAACTCTAATGCCCTCTGGTGCTTACAGTGTTACGCTATTTCATAGACAGCGATCTTGATATTTATAATCACTACGTATAAAACAAAGTCACTTTCCTGTCTCGGTCCCTATGTATGCTTATATATTTAAAACTACGCAACGGATTTTGGTGCGGTTTTTTTCAATTAATAGATAGAGTGATTCAAGACGGAGTTTTGTATGTAGGTATTTACACCTGTGCAAAAGTGGGGCGGGTCGCTAGTTTACTAAATATTTTATTGTCTTATAAATCTTCAGTCACAGTAGTGCTATGCAATAAAATTGGCAGCGCATCTAGATTATTTGTGGGGAAAAACATATCCGCAACTGACTTTACCGCGATTGACTTTGAAACAAGGGAAAATAATCATCACATTCGACACCACCAACATCCAGCGGCTTAATTAATATAACTATCCCTATGTTGGCAATCAGTGTTGTTTATGTATCACCATCGCCCAGAGCATACATCCAATAATATTTCTACTAAAGAAAACACCGGTGCGCGTATTCCCTGACGAAGGAGTACTAATTACTCCGAAACCGGTCGGGTTCCCAGCAGCCCGGCCGCGATACTACACGTGAGTAAAAACCGATGTTTTCTTTAGCATAATGAATTCTCACGCGAGTTTTAATGAAGTGAATAATGTTTTTGTCGATTTTCTACACCCTTCTAGAGGTGATCTTGTCTCTGGCTTCTACCTATTTGCGTTAACGCTCCTGTATAGTGAACATCATATCATAAAGACCGCACTAACATATTTGATTAAAGTTATTTTACAAGATGCCTATAGCTGAAATGATGATGACGTTGATGCATTATCAATATTTACATCTATGAACCAATTCGTTCCGTTGCCCAACAATTACGCGAGTCCACAAACATCAAGTGTAATACGTTTTGGCTGAGCCCCTGCATAACTAGGAAGGATGGATATTATACAAAAGAGACGAGGCCAAGTCCGTCCATTGCTGACACAGCTACTCGGCTGCCATGCGATGGGGCCACGAACATTGGGATTGAATGCGATGAACAAGGACTGTTATTGGGTCAGTGCAGTGATATGCTTAGTGCGCATTATTCAAAACTCTCTCAATACGTCAAGCGTAGTGAATCAAATAGTAAATTAATTACTTTACCGTCATTGACTGGTTTAAATTTTAACCGTTAAAAACTTCTTAAAATTTATATTAACACCGGATACAACTCACGATTATTTGAGCGGTCGAGGCGCTATGCGTCCGAGCAGTGCGCGGGCGTCCGTTGTCGGGGGCGCGCGTATTCCCTGAAGAAAGAGTACTAACTACTCTGAAACCGGTCGGACGCATAGCGCCTCGACCGCTCAAATAATCGTGAGTTGTATCCGGTGTTCATATAAATTTTAATAATGAATCCTCACGCTAGTTTTAATGAAGTAGTTAAAAACTTCTGTTAAATCTTCTTTCATATAAATGTTAGAAAATAAATAATTTTGATTTTTTTAGTCATTTTCTCACAAAAATGGCACTTAGAAAAGTAACAAAATAATACCTTTTATAATTAGGTGGTTTAGGAAATTACTCATTTTGTGACAGTTTCTTGGTTATATTGTTTGTTCTCACACATGTATTTGTAATAGATTTACATTAATTAGGCTATTTCGGGACCGTCTTGGTCAAGTTTCAGTAAAATGGGGGGTTGCCAGACGTATTCTATATATATAAATAAAATAAATAAATAAAATGTATTCTAATTATTATCAGTGAAATAAATCTTCATCGTAGAGTATTCGTGTGTCATAATTTTGATCAGGTTAAAAATTAGAACCATTTGCCGAATTTAAAAAAGTACTTAACTAAGTTTCATAAAGTATAGGTACAATTTTAAATCTGATTCAGTACTACTTTTGATATGAAGACAATAGATTATATTTGGCAACAAAATGTCGCTATTTCTATGGCCTACCGTTCTCAACTCCAGTACCTTTTCTCTTTCGTGACAGATGTCAGCAAACCGAGAAGGGGAGACATATTAAAAATGCGTTTCAATGACCCAAAAACGAGCTTTCGCAAGGATCTGAGCCCCGTTCCCTGCTGATGGAGGTATTTCTTTAATGTCGATATGAACACGACTCTTTCACTTGTTGCGATTATTTCTCTTAGATGTAGGAAGCATGATAAATATGATGTGATCTGTGTGTCTGGATTTAGCAGAGTATTGATTCAGATTTTGTTTACAATATTGCAGATAAAACACGGTAGACATCATGTAAAGTTGTTAGTTAATTAGATTACTAAGCGAACATATTTATTTTTGACCGACGAACCACCGGAGGAGGTATACAATTCGACGCGCATATTTTTTTTATGTATAACCACGCATAACTTTTTCATAGTAGTCTGATTTCAATTATTATTTTTTATTGGAAAGAATATACTTCGAAATTGGTTCCATTAAAATTTAATCGAAATCGGCGGAGCAATTTTTGATAAGTCAACAATAATGAGAAAAATGCTACATGGATCCGTGCATAATATTTGCGTTCTAGCAATGCGCGTCGGCTTCGCACAGTATATTATACATATAAACATTTCTCTTGAATCTATCTATCTATTAAAATAAACTGCATCAAAATCTGTTGCGTAGTTTTAAAGATATAAGCATACATGGAGACAGACAGCGGGAAGCGACTTTGTTATATACTATGAATGATTCTGTACACGGGTGAAGTCGGTCATACTTACTATTTTTTGCAAAAAATAATTATGTAAGTGAAGTTTTATCGTGTTTTATTGAATTTATATGATATATAAGATTCTCTTCCATAGCTGATCTTACGTAGCATCAATAGATTTTAGTATTGCCGTAAGATTTCTACCGTCTTACTACAAAAGTTTTACGCAAGCTAGACAATGTTTAACAGTACAAATTTCACGTTTTAACAGTGTTTAAATCTTTGGTGGTAAGGCGGTTAGTTTCTTAGGTACATAGGTATTTCCATGAAATAAATCTCGTAGCCAGCACGCGTAGTCTGCCGCAGTGCCTGTCTACGTGTAGCTCAACGGGAATCTACGTGTAGCACTTTGGTGCTTGAGCGTGCTACGAAATCGGGCCGAGAAATTGCACTTTTTACCGACTTTCAAAAAGGAGGAGGTTTTACATTAGTATGTATGTGTTTTTTTTTTGTAATTATTCATCGATATTTTCGCCAATTCTGAACCGATTTAGTAAATTATTTTTTAGTTTGAAAGAATATACTTCCTAATTAGATAAAATTGAAATAAGACCACCTATTTGAATTTTATCTAAATGGGCTAAGCCGTATTTAAAAATCAACAAATCGTATACATCGATTTCAGCGAAGTATTGGAATTTTGTACACAATTGAAGTCGGTTGTACCATTTTTTGCCATAGTATAGAAGGTGTGCCGTTTGTGGCCATTGGGTGTCAAAATTATTGTATAAATGATAATTAGATACAATATAGTATATATATTGTATCTATAAAAATTAGATACAATATTATTACCATATTGTGCCATAAAATATAAATATATTATTCACTTATATATGTAATATATTATGTGAATCTCATTCGCTTTGCCTGGGTCTGTCTTCCCGTTAAAGTACAACGTGGGTGTCTTCAAATCCCGAGTAAATAGGTATCTTCTAGGTAAGCGTGCTACACCCTAGACCGCATATCTGCTCAACATCAGGCAGTTCATATGTAGTCAAACGCAAACATATAAGGAATAATAAAAAATCACACAAACAAATATTAATGCAACTCGGCCGAAACGTCGGGATGATGAGGTATTTATTTATTTCGTAATTTTAGTGCGCGATTAGTCCCGTGGTATATAATAATAACAAATATTAAGTTTAAAATTTCTTTAGAAATATTATTTTATTACTAGCTTTAGCCTGCTCCGCCCGCGTGTAATTTGACTTTTGTGCTATCCCACAGGAACCTTTTATTATTTCGGGATAAAAAGAAACTTATGTCACTTTCCGGCCCTTGAACTATCCATGCCAGAAATCAAGTCAATCCGTTGCTCCGTTGCTGCGTGAAAGAGGAACAAACAAACAAACTTTTCGTATTTATAATATTAGTGTGATTATATTGTCTAGCTATTGATCATCAGAATTCAAAGTGGCCACAAATTACACTAAGATGCCCACAACCGATACCCTACTTTAGCTAGAAAATTGAACAATGACGTAATAAGAGTTAAGTCCAAATACTTACGTGTACACGCCTTGGGCTCGTCACTCTTATCCCCGCAATCATCTTCACCATTGCAGTACTTGTCCAACGATATACACTGTCCAGTGTCACAGAGCATTTCACTCAACCTACAAGGACTGTCAGAGTTCCGCTCAAACTTCACTTTTTTCACTGGCACCACAATCACATCGGATATATTCTCCAAACTATCTTCGTTGACAAACTCCTCGTTCAAGTCTTGAGGACTACAAAGTTTTAACGATAACAACACTATGATGAATAGAAAAGTTCTATTGTTTGATACGTCTTGAAAGTTTTTCGGGAGACACATTTTTACGGGTCTCTGGCCCCCGTCGGATCACAACATTTTGTTCCGGCGATTACATCGGCTCAGTACCTGCAACAAAAAATGAACATTCTTTATTGCTGTTTGCGGAATATGTCGGTGAAAAAGGGAGATTTTTTGGAGACGGCAATTTTTTCAGTGACGAGTTGAGCTCTATCCTTTTTACCAACTTCCAAAAAGGAGAAGTAATATGTTCATCGTCATGTATTTTTTTTGTGGACGTTCTTCGATATTTTCTCCAATTGTAAACCGATTTAAGGAAAGTCTTTTTTCACTTCGGAAGAGTATAATTCCGAGGTGGTCCCATTAAAATTTTATCAAAATCGGCTTAGTCGTTTTTGATAAATCAATAATAATGTACATGGATGTCACATCGTTTCGTGCAAACTATTCGTATTTTGTACACGGCGAATGTCGATGCGATTTTTTGCAATAAATAATCGTAGTATGCCCAATACAGCGGCTGTATTGTGTACGCGTTCTGACGGTCGGTGTCGCTTTTTCTCCTGCTCGCGCAAGTAACTAGCGCCACGAGAGCGAGCGGGAGGAAAACCGAAGCTGATCGTCAGAAAGCATACACAATACGGCCGCAGGTCTGCCCCACCCAGTATTTTAAACTATACCAGTGCAGAACCGTCTGCGCTCATCACTCTGAGGACATGAAAATCTCATGCGCCCATAAATGGTGCAAAAAAACATTTTATTTTACTGTGGAGTGTAATCTAATTTCTATCTATCAGGCGTACGACGTCCACTACTGGATATAGGCCTCCTTCATGGATTTCCAATAAAGCGGGTTGGGAGTGGCCTGCATCCAGCACGTTTTGCGATCTTTGTTATATTGTCAGTTCACCTAGTCGGTGAAGGTCCTACGCTGCGCTTACTGGTCCGTGGTCTCCACTCGAGAACTATACAACCCCATCGGCCAACCGTTCTTCGAACTATGTGCCCTGCCCACTGTCACTTTAATTTGCTAATCCTTCGATGTAATTTAATTTCGTCGTCGTCGTTTCTGCCATAGGACGTAGGACTGTTAGACATAGGCTTCCCTTAAAAATGTACAGTTCCCGTAAAAGTGTACGTGGTCTCCACTCGAGAACTTTTCGACCCCATTCGGTCTTCAGTGCTCCGAGCTATTTAATTTAATTCAATTTATTTAATATGCACTTAGTCTGATGTTGATATTCATTCCAAAATTATTTCCGACTCATTACTGAACAGTAATTAGCATACGAGTAAGTGTGTTACTTCCCTATTGTAGGTGGGCTCCATACCACTACAAAATAAACCAAAATGTCCGTGAAAAGGGGGGGAAATTGTCGAGTACTCGGAAAACCATTAGAGCTATTGGTACATCGCTTAACCAACAACTGATACCGATCTTCAACGTCGGACGCCGCAGTGATGGGTAAAGTTGGAGTTATTAGCTCTGTTTCATTTGTGCGATTGCTGTGAAGTACCTACTTATTCGTAAGCTAGACGTAACAACTAAAATTGCTTTGGTTTTTATCAATATACGATAAAATTAAGAGGACAGCGAATCGACCACTGTTTTCGCGTTTTCTGCTGAATATCGAGAAAATTTTACATTGATAACATTTTTGAAAAAATTTACGTTTCAGGAGAAAACTCTTTCACCCCTTAAATTGTAACGAAATGTTATGTTTCTGGTGTCTATCGCTTGAGTAAGAAATTTTTCATACCACCTCCTCGAATATGACTCATTATTTATGTCGGATTGTACGTCAACGTAAAATAAGTCATTATTATCTTAACACCATCTCGAGGGCTATGGTAGGTCAATAATGTTGTATGAAACTCCCTAGGGAGTAAAGAAATAAAAATTTGGAACGTCTAATTCTTAGGAAAATTTCTTAACTTAGAACATTTAAGGACATCGTAAAGTACAGTACAGTACAGTACGCTGGTATGTCTAATTTTTTTTTTCAGGAAAGCTTTTATATTTTGCTAACTTTTCAGCCTAATTTTTGCGTAGAAATTTGACTTTTTAAAAGCTTATAACTTAAGTTCTATGGTTTCCGGAGACGAGGACCAACCTTTTTGATAAAGCTTCACAAACGCTTCTAGTACCCATTTAAATAAATAAAAGTAATATTGTCATATCAGTGTTAGTTACTTCAATTTAGAAGAACAAAGCACAATGCACAACAAATTAATATATTTTAGTCATTTGTAGATTTGTCATAAGAACTCGTTTAACAGATTGCTTTCAAAATTTAATAGCCCATTAAATTTTGAAAGCAATTCCAATTGATTCCTAATTGAATTTCAGACTACGATCCAATCTCTACGTTATTATTTACAAATGTAATTAAGAGCTTTTGAATCGCGTCATTAAAAACTAATCAAAGCTCACATATTAATGTACAGAAGTACAGACTTAAGTATCATTCCAAAGTTAATTTTTTGTTAGAATCTAATCAACGTGTTTAATTTTGCTATCAAATAAATTAATTACATTAATATCTCAATTCATAATGAAAAAAAAATATCTTGAAACAAATTAAGTAAGAGTTTTTGCTTTGTATTTTGAATAAGAGTTATTTAAACCTCGCAGAAATAGCAGACGGACAGACGGACAGACAGACAGACGGACAGACTTGCAATTGAATTATAATCGTCTTCGGTTGAATATCCGAAGTACGTAAGAAAAAAACAGGACCTTGAGGTTGATTTCCAGGAGGTGTGTATCACCTCCTTACACCATCCTTGCTTAGTACACCAGGTTTAGTTCTGGATAACCCTGTATAGGTGAGTGTTGTGTCGCGCAATATCGTAAAGGTTCACTGTTCACTGGTTCGGAACACATTTGGCAGACACCAGTACTAGCTCTGGTTTCTATGTGCTTTGTTTAAATCTAGACAAATAATCATTTGGAGGCAACACTAAATTTCGGTACATTTGTACGATGTTAGCCAATTTCGTTTTAGTAGATAAGTATGAACAAGAAAGTAAGAACAAATCATAGGACAAATCGCGAAAAGGCGTAACAAACAAAATTTTGGTTTTTCAATTACGTCTTATTGGTCGTCGGTACTAATTTTATTTACACAGAAAAACAAAATAAATATCGATAACCACTATGACGTTGGTGACCATGGAAGACCTTTGGTGTGGGAAGCGACGTGCGTCGACACACTGGCGTCGTCTCACCTTCCTGACACAACAGACAAGGCTGGCGCTGCTGCTCAAACGGCACAAATATAGGTCCTTGGACAGGATGTACCATTCTGTGCCGTTTGGGGTTGAGACTTTAGGTCCGTGGGGGCCGGATGTTCATATTTCATACAAAGATCTGGCCAGACGTTTGGTAGAGGTGACACATAACCAGAATGCTGGCATTTATTTTGCCCAAAAGCTGAGTATTGCTATACAGCGAGGCAATGCTGCCAGCATTCTGGCCACGTTACCCTCAGCCGCGGGATTTTTAGACTAGGTTTTATTTTATTCTATTTCTTTATGTATTAATTTTCTTTTCTTTTTAGTTTAAGTAGGTAGGTTTAGTCATAGTCGTCGGTTAAATCACGAAAGCGCGTAATCAACACAATTTTGGATTTTCACTTACGTCTTTTTGGTCGTCTGTCAAATCACGAAAGGACGTAACCAACAATATTTTAGATTTATATTGCCTTTTCGTAATTTGACGGACAAAATGATTACTCTAGAAGATTTAATTATGGCCTCCATACTGGTATATGGAAACGCTTAAGATGTCTAACAGTACTTTTAAAACAAATGTTCCTTTAAATTTGTATAAACAAAAGAAAATCATATGAGTGATATTGAACGTAGTACGACGCAAGACTCGATCATGGGTAACGTTCTATAAATACGATCGTCGACTTGGCATTTTTTTGTTTTGAGTATGATTTTTACCTAACGGCGTTATGGTTCTTTTACAAAGTCAAAGTATTCAGTTCAAATTCAGACTTCATACTAATGAGTTCTCCGGAACTTACATACTGATTTTTACAACCAATGCAGGTTTTAGGTCAAGGAAAATTGTGAGGAAACTTGCAAACATAGATAAAACTCTATGGTGTACCTATGTATATAAATCCATCAACCCGTACACATTGTAGGAAAACTAACCTTTTCCTACGTTTTTAATTGAAACCTCGTTTAATGATTTATCTTTGATCTGAATTCGTTTTACAAATCTGAGTCTTTCAGTTTGTTATTGTATTCTTCTCACTGACACAGTCAGTCTAGAGCCATCTTTAGTCCAGGATGGATGGTTTTGTGTTTTGTTGGATTGAATATTTTTCTTTTTCTGGGGAAGTCCCTACGCCGGCCCCCATTTAAAGTCGGCATGGCCCGAATACGCAGCTTACACAATTCTTGAATTTTCTTCTAAATTACAACGTTTCCAGATGTTTGACACACCCTCAACGCGGCCCGAACTACAGCAACTGCTCGCGAGAACGCCTGCGAGCCGGCGATTTATAGAATCGCGGCGCGGGGGCCTTCGCCCGTGTGCGATGAAGCCTTCGCCTGTCAATGAAGCAGTGGTGCTTCGAGAGCTTCGGCCGCCGTGACAAACTCTCCCTCCCGCTATATACTCCGTGATTTTAACTAATTCAACGCGAAACTCAGTGCTATCCTGAACTTTAAGCCTATCCTAAGTATACCTGTCTAGCGTAAGTCCAGTGTCCCTATATCTTTATCTGTCTATTTTTATAACGTCTCTCTGTGTGTTTTTATAAACTCTCTGTATTAAACTCTATATCAACTGTATGAAGTGCTTGTTTCCTTGATAGCGGCTAGTCTGGGCAGGTCTAGGACAAGCGTTTCATAACAACATGCAGTGAGGTGGATATGGCCCAAACGTCTTTAGTACGTTCAGCAATGGAGTATAAAAGTGCTGTTATAGTAAGACTAATTCCATTTCGAATTATTTGTAACAAAATAATCATAGTTTTGAATGTACGTTGGTAAATAATTCTACATATTCAACAGTGGACTATTGAAAGGCTGGCACAGCAATTACAAAATAGGTATAATTTACCATACCAGCAACTCTTCATTTTGTCACCCTATTTTCCCTTTGCCCCATTCCCGTTTCCCGAAACACGTCTCATCGACAAAAGCGCCATAAATCAACACAGTGCAGCGATACCGATATTAAATTTCTTTATCTAGGCACAATCTAGCCACTCAGTGCAGGTGGGAATAATTTATTACTCACACACGTGCGAGAAAGGGTGGGTAATGTATTGCCCCACTTACAGGGGTCGATCGGGCTTTCACACTTGCAATATGGGCGGAATATTAATGCAAGCAGTACCTAAGGTTAGGAGGATCAACACAAAGTAAAAATGGCAAACTTAGTCTTAGTTGAAAATAAATAACAAATAATTATTTGGGTACATCTGACACACGGCCTCTGACCCCAAACCACGTACGTAGTATTATTATATCTTCTTTGCCCAAACTAAGCAAAGCTTATGAATTGATATGGCCGCCAGAGACTGATAAACTACTTATACATGTTTTTATATGAGTATTTATTTAGATAGTAACAAAATAACACCCAGACACAGAGCAAACACCTTTTTTCATCACTTAAATACTTAAACTGGGTGATCGAACCCACGCCTCTTTTTTTATCACGCCTATTTGACCCAGTAGTTGGGGTCACTAACCACTGAGCCACTAAGGTAGTCACACAACTTTCGCCACGTACCTACCTATTCAATTGCAAACATATCAAAACCTCAAATAAACCTTCGTCGTCTTTGTCTTGCATTATCGAATGTCAAATTTCAAAGAATGAAAAGAAATAGAGAAGGCCTATTCCCAACAGTGAGTAATAAACTGATTAGATGGATTCATTGTACTATCGTAAAGCCAGGACTATACATGCCAGGAGCTGGCACAATTGCATGCCTGCTACTGGCAAGCCCGTAGCTTGCACGTCTGTTCACACGTGCCCCCGCGTACCCTCACATGCCAGTAGCTGGCACGTGCAAGGAGCTGGCATGCAAGTGTGCCAGCTACTGCCATGTGTACTGGCTTTATTCTACGTTCACGCAGTACGTATTTTGTTTTGATAGGCATGCAGTTAAGCGAGAGAGAGAGAGAGGATAACTACATTACTGACTTAATTTTTGATACGCTCTATAACTTCTCTACCTATATAAAGTGGTTTCACATATTTCAGTTTGTAGCGAAGTCACACAACATGTTACGGTGGTAAGTATGTTATAAAATGTGATCACTGGTTCCGTATAAGGTATGGCAGAATGCCAATATTACAAACTTCTAATCAAACTGCCTACCTTAGTTCTAAAATGAAACGATTTTTAATATTGCTTAAGACTCTACCATAAAACATGCTTTATAACAATATTCCGAAATTTTTAGAGCTTATATTTTTCACATTAAAGCCTGAACATCTGCTCTAAAACTTCTGAGGCTCCAAAAAACCACTTCTAAGTTCGAAAAAAGTAAGTTCGCTAAGAGCCAAATGGTTTTCTTTGAAACTAGTCTAAGAAAGATGTTTTAAGAGAAATATTAAGTGCTTACTTATTAAAAATCTATAAAAGAGAAATGTAAAAATAGAGAACCTGTTCTGATTACGCAGATGGTCGTCAAATACTTGATTTGTTAAATTCTGTACTCGTCAAATCTATATTTGCCACATTTGCGACACATCAATCATCAATGTTACACGCAAAAGATTGAGAGTTTATAATACGTATATGTCCATGGTTTCAACGTTTCATGGTGAGTATTTTATTGTCGTGTTTTGTCATTAAGTATTAAGTACTTAATGCGTATTGTCAAAGAAAATAAAATTTACAAAGTTCACAATTGGTGAAGATATAGATGTACATTTACAAAAAAATATACAGACGAACATAGAACTTCTTCTTTTTTGGAAGTCGGTTGAAAAGAGTTCTCGTTCAAAACAGAGCGCTGCCGTGGCTCGGATGACATGTTGAATTTTGTGTCCCGGCTGTTTTAACTGTTAAACTATGTCATATACGAAATTATTTTTATCGTGCTTCACACACTAGGTGTATAGAAACTTTCTTTTTGTGATAAACATTTCAAAAATTGACGCGTTCGCAGGATTTGAACCTGCATCCTCTGGGACTCCAGCCCAGATGTTTTGGCCAATTAAGATAAACGCTCTCTGCGAAGGTGCCGAATTAGTGAATGTTTATCATTTTTACCAACTACTACGTTGTTGGAAGCGCCATTTGTGAGAACTGCTTTAAACCAATCAGTCACTTAATGTGAAATTATTAGAACTTCTTACCATTAACGAGAAATGACGCATTGCTTAATCAATGAAATTATTTTTATCGTGCTTCACACACTAGGTGTATAGAAACTTTCTTTTTGTGATAAACATTTCAATGATAAACATTCACTAATTCAGCACCTTCGCAGAGAGCGTTTTAGCTTAATAATTGGCCAAAGCATCTGGGCCGGAGTCCCAGAGGATGCAGGTTCAAATCCTGCGAACGCGTCAATTTTTGAAATGTTTATCAAAAAAAGAAAGTTTCTATGTCATATACCTTCAGCAAATTTAAAAACTCTAACAACACAGGGCCAGCCATCTAGCCTATTCGAACTTCCTTCCAAGAAAAACTTTCGCGAAACCTTTAAGTAATTCTAAAGGTAAATCTGATATCAACGTACTTACTTCTTACTTACCTTTTTATAGGTAAGATCTAAATCTCAAAATCAAACCAGGTTTGTAAGTTACTGATGCGAAGATAAATATAATAAACTTCCGAATTCAGCACAAAGTTATTTTTAGCGCCACCATCAAACGAAGTAAATGAACTTTCTGGGCAACTGTGCATTTTTGCTTTTTCAAAGTAAATACAAATTTTCATAACCGTAACCCGACTTTCCCTTTGCGTTCAAATGTTAATTTCAATAAATTCCTTCATTTCAATCCTTTGCCAAAATCAGGAATTCAAATCGCGGTTTTAATCTTGGAAGGGTTTCTGAAATTCCATGATCTGTATTTTCCTTTTTGTTGATGTCGAATTGTTTGTGAAAGAATGGTTCTTGTTATTTATTTTTAGCTTTATCCTGATATTGAGTACGTTTCAATTTCATTTGCTTTGTTTAAAAAAAATCCCAATTTTCCGGAATTAAAGTATATAGGTTGTTTATTCATACAAAAACTCGCAATTGAATGCATAAAAGATGACTTTTATCATAGCACACAATGCCCACAATGGAGGCCAATAATGTTCCATTCTGATTATATATTAATGTTTATAACGTCTATCCCCCGTGAAATATTAATTTCAATCAATAACTTTTTTGGAATAGTCTACTATTTTAAATCACACAAAGTATGTATTTAACTGTTCAAGCTGCACAATAAGCCCGATTACAAAGGCGCCATCGTAATTATAATAGCTAAATAGCATAGTCTGTTTCTTTTTCACTTTAGGCATTCGATAGAGAGATCGCTTTTTACGTTGCTATTAAATTTACGCTGGCGCCTCTGTAATCGGGTTTAATGACCTAGGGAAAGCAGGTGATATCACTACACTGGTCCAGGGTGGGTTGCATACGCCATAGAATTTCTTCTACGGACATGGTTAATAATGATGCCAGTTTCTCTACGATTATTTACCTTCACCGAGCGAGCTAGTGGTGTAAAATCCGTACACAAGCTATAAAAATCTAATTGCCGAATAATCACGACCTCACAATTCCAAGATTAGGTTACTACCACAAAACTCCATGGTTCACATCAACTGTTTACAACATAAAAGCATTGCCATTCAGCGTGGCAATGCTGCCAGCATGCTGGGCACGCTGCCAACTGGCAGTGGGCTTGAGTATTTGGATTATCTTTAGACGTTCAAGGGTCTATGGATGATCCAATTGCTTGTCATGTAGTATTTTGTGTAGTTTTAGATTATGTATTATTAATAAATGCACTGTTTACAGGCTTGTAGGTAGGTATATCAACTGTTATAACTTTGTTAGGTAATTTAAAGTTGAATCGTAACATACCTGCTACCTAAGTCCTACCTATATCATCATTGCTGTATTTTTTAGCCAAAAGACGTCTACTGCTGCACATGGTCTTCCCTATTGATCTCTAAACAGACCGGTTAGAAACAGCTCGCATCCAGCGTGATCCTGAGGCCTTGATGAGTAACATACCTATTACAAGGAAAAACTTGTCTATCAAGGAGTCATTATTGTAACGTAATGCTCAAAGTCGAATAGACAAACTCTCCCTGTGAAGGAGCATCTTTAGGTACATTCCTGTGCGATGATCTCAAAGCAACGATTACGCTCAATTTGACTATTTCTGCAACGTGCAACATTTCGGAAGTCAGCCCCGCGGCGACGCATGCAAATGAACGTAAAAGCGAATTTGTGTTTCCAAATGCAGAGCGCTTACAAAGGGTTTAAATTTGCAATTCTATTATAAAAGCGATGCGGATAATACGTTGAAATGTAAAACCGATGGAATAGTTTGGCGGCGAATGTGTGAAGTCCATGTGGGTAGGTATATAATATTTTATTGGTGACGTAGGATCATTATAGCCAATCAGAATATAATGGGTTACGAAATGTTGTGCTTTGGTTAAAATAACAGTTTTGCTAATGAAATTGCTTCGGGGTGGATTTGATAGAATCTCCAAATTTCCTCTATTTACATTTTGGGTTGCTATATGGGTAGATGTAGATTGTAGGTACTAGTATGGCTAGCCCAATTTTGTGTTTCGAGTGTAGAGTTACAGCATATTTACTTCGTGCAGTGTCTAGTAAACGGTAAAAAACATTTTATAGTTTTCTTCAAAAAACTACTGTCCACTTAATCATCAATCAGTTGTAAGATGTTCAATGGCAGAAATGTCTAAGTATGGATTTTCAATAGGACTCAGTCGACTGCTGAAATACTACTGTAAAAGTTTTTCACACGGCTGAACCTAATTAGGTACGTCTTGACGAGTCGAAGTAAAGCTGGAAACATTCTATCGGACGCGGCTGACGGACGCAACTGACAGCCGCGACTTAACAATGTGCACAGTCATAAAACATCCGGTGTGCCAGATCTCTCTCGGACGTCCGAAAGCTCAAGGTCAGCCTAAGGTGACGTCCGCGACTGATGTCCGATAGTATGCACGGCTCAGTGTACAATCATTATCTAGATACCTATCAGTCGCGGCTGTCAGTCGCGTCCGATGGTATGTTTCTAGCTTAATATTTCATTTAAATAACACTCTTTTCATAGTTTTGTTTCACAGGGCAATTCCTGGCTAAAAACAAAAGAAAAAATGCTTTTTAGTCAAAAATATCCCGGAACATGTGTTGTACTCGGGGTTTTTTGTCATGTGGCAATAGTAGCTGGCATTGACCACCTTCCAGCTTTGCTTCTACCGTATAAGCATAGACTCAAATAAACTCACTTATCATTTTTGGTGTGATGAATAGCAAAAGCATCCATGAATATTCAATGTATTCTTTAGACAAGTCTGTATAAAGTTTAATTTAAATCAATAAAATTACTCATAAGTCAACGCTTCAAATAAACTTGCCTTAAAAAGACTCATCTCTGAAGATTTAAGCCAGTTATATCTCACACAGGCGACGGATTAGGTCATCTCACCCTCTAGAGAGAACAATAATATAGACAAAGATAAATTAGAGAGTAAATAAGCGTTGATAATGATCGAAAGCAAAAACTGCGCCACAAACAATCCGGCGACAAACCGTGACAAATGGTAGCTTGGAAAAAATAATTGCTCTGTTTAGACTGGGAGCTAGGGGAAGAATTAACTACGAGTCGGACGCGTTCTATTAAATTACCCTGCGGGAAAGCCGACATAA
This sequence comes from Hypomecis punctinalis, assembly GCA_949316475.1. Lineage (NCBI taxonomy): Eukaryota > Metazoa > Arthropoda > Insecta > Lepidoptera > Geometridae > Hypomecis > Hypomecis punctinalis. Next base: position 11,188,769 of record OX438807.1, read on the forward strand.
AACAGCGGTCCAAGACGAATTTTGTTAAAATAAAATATTTTTGCGTGTTGTTTAACTAGATGCTATATCAAAATACCACCAACAAGTCGCATTTGGTGTTCCTACTAACGCGCTGAAATCAAGTTGCTTTTGACAAGTCTTGTCGGAAATAAATAGGGAAATTTAAAAATAGAACCATAAAATGACATATTGTAAATATAGAGTAAGTAGAGTAATAGGGTCTAGTAATTGTGACACCCGCCTTACAATCGTAAAGTCATAGGTATAAATCCCGTTCCTGTAGTTATGAGGTTTTGGAATTTATTTGATGAATTTTCACACCACTGGCTTTTCGGTGAAGGAAAACATCGTGAGGAAACCTGCATAAGTCCGTAGAAGATATTCGATGGTTTATGTGAATTCTCCAACCCGCACTGTGCCAGCGCAAGCGTGGTGGATATATGAGCCAATCACTCTTCCTGGGTAGGCCTACGTCGTGTAGTGGCCTATTTAAAAGGCTGATACAGTACAGCACAGAGTCATAAAGTTGCAGTCAAAGTTTACCTATTATTTTTACTGAACAAGTTTTTCTGCATAAATTATTGAAATTCAATATCATAATCTTAACAAAATATGTAGGTATATTGAATTATTTTAAACATTACTTTTATCCTGCCCGGTTCTCAAGTTGAAGATTCACAAGTTTTATAATTAAAAATGGCATCGTCTCTTGACCTATTTTAAATGGCACCTTCCTCTAAAGCTGGACAAATTGACTTTTTCTATTTAAGCCGACTCTATTAAGATCTGTAGAACCATTAATTATACTTTTCTTTATGGATATCTTTCTGCCTGAGCGCGGTTTGTTTCGGAATCTTTATTTATGGTACTGTATGCAATAATATCTCTTTAAATGGAAAGGTTTTGTGATGAATACGAAAGCGTATCATTATGAGAATTTATGTAATTTTTCTAATGCAAATATAACTTTTACTACTGCAACAAAAACGGAAAAAAAATAGTGAGCTACGTAATGAATTTCTTATACAAGATAAATATACTATACTAGTTTTTACCCGCGGCTTCGCCCGCATACGCAATATATCATTATAATTTATAGCCTATGTGTTATTCTGATATATAAGCTATATTATTGCATAGTTTCATCTCAATCCGTTCAGTAGTTTTTGCGTGAAAGAGTAACAAACATCCATACATCCATCCATCCATCCATCCATCCATCCATCCACCCATCCTTAAAAACTTTCGCGTTTATAATATTACTAGGATACTCATACAATATAAGAAACACTTTGCATATTATATACCTACAGTGGCTTAAAACTATCGGTTTAGTCCTACTAGTACATTTTAGAACTACTATACTACTATGTTCAACTAACCCGTGGCCCGGATAATACTATTAACTACAGGTTCCGATTGTTTTAATCGTTTAACCATGTTTATCTGTTTAAGACGCCTTCAGGCGGCCTAAAACTGACATCAGGGATACATTAACCATTACTAGAGTATTGTATCGAAACTTTATTCGAAATGATCTTATCTTATCTTCTTCTTAATATCTTAATATATATAAATTACGCGGCACGTTGTTTGTCCGCGATGGACTCCTTAACTACTTAAACGATTTTAACCAAATGTTGCACTCTATGGGCAGTTTAATACAACGGTTTGATCCTTGTTAGCTTATAAATATCAATTTATAATCGTATTTGTTTATCATACTTTTAAAATCTGCCCATACTGGGGCGAAACCCGCATAGGCAGCTAGTTAATTAATAAAGCATTGTTTAGTATTAATAGAGTTTGATGCTCTACGATAGCTAAAAAAACAAAACTTTTCAAAATAATTTTTAAGACAAACTTACACAGCTGCGCAACTTGTCCACCAATTTTAAAGTGCAATTTATCAAACTTATATTAAATCTTTGGAGCTGCACCTGCCGAGTCACCTTTGAAAATAATTTTCTGCCATAAAAGTGTAATGTTTTATATTAAAATGCATAAATAACCTACTCTGTAGCATTACGTGCTACTGAAAACTGCAGTGGCGTGGTTTTGTGTAATATAATGCGACAATTATGAAAATGTAGCTACTTGAACCTTTTGCACAATGCGCAGGTTAGGTATATATTTATGGAGTACTGTATAATATTTTACACTTTAAAGGAATTATGTCAGTTGGCATAAATTTAAGAGTAGATATAGATGTAGGTCATGCCGTGGATATAAGGCGGCTAGATATAGAACAATATCTAAAGTACAATATAAATAAATCGCAGCCAACTGAACTTTTAAATTTCAGTTGGCGCTCCAAAAAAGGTTTTAATTGCAAAATTTGATCTAAATTGTTAGATTCATTTCCAAGGTCCGAAATGGACACAAATAGAATATTAACAAGATTATTTTTTGCAAAAATGAGCATGACCGACTTCACCCGTGTACAGAATTCGCGCACGGATCGATGTAGCATTTTTCACATTATTGTTGATTTAATATTTGATGATTTAATTTAAATGGGACCAATTTCGAAGTATACTCTTTCCAATAAAAAAGAATTATTGAAATCGGACTACTACGAAAAAAGTTATGCGTGATTATACATATATACGCGTCGAATTGTATACCTCCTCCGGTGGTTTGTCGGTCAAAAAATACAACAACATTTAATTAAAAATTACATACAAGATAAATACGAGTAAGTCCTATCTGTTTGCAACTACGACAAAATAAATATTATAATTAATTCCATAATAACGCCACCAAACATAATACACATCCAAATTCTAGTAGGCAATATATTCCAGCCATTATGTGGTTGTTCAGAACAGAAAATAACAGTTTTGCTGTACAACATATTTCGGGGAACAGTTTAATTATAATATTGTATGCATTGTTAAAGTTCCCGGTAACAATTTCGCTGTATGGAAGTGAAAATACAGTGTGTTATGACCATAGAGAACAAGAAAGGAGCCTTTTTTTATCTGGCGCGCCAGACTCTTATATGTAGCTGTTACTCATATACAGTTAAATGCATGTTTACAAAACATACATTTCAGGGTGCAATGTAGTAGGAACGCATATGTGATTTGGTAGAAGTGATTTGGTTTTGCTACATCATTTTCTGTAAGTATTATTATTGGAGTTATGATCATAAATATTTATCTTCGAGCAAATATCTATAGACGATATCACAATCGTGCAAAAATGTATCCGAGACCCTGCCAAAGCTACGTAGTGGGCAGGCTTTTTAGTTAGTCGTAAGGCGATTGCTAGCCGAGTAAAACGCCGCGCGATGCCGGTAGTGGTCGGTTACAAGCACTAATTAGGTGTCAAAACGTCGAGATTCTCGAAAACGGGTCATTGTGAATTATTTAATGTAAATATCTAAGTCAGTACTTATGTTTTACGGCGCTCGGACATTTTTTTACTACTTTCACCTATGGACTGTGGCTCTGTAGATATTTGCTCGAAGACATTTATTTATAAGTTTCGAGCACATACAAAGTGGTTCCTTGCGACGTAACACGTAGCTGTGATGAAAATTTGACTGCCTCTGTGGCGCAGGTTAGTGAACCTGACGCCTGGGCCAAAGAAGCGTGGGTTCAATTTCCACTCAGGGCAAGCATGTTTGTGATGAACTTTGGTGTTTGTTCTGTGTCTGGATGTTATTACTGAATAAATATGTATTTTAAAATATTATTATGTAAGTAATTATGTAGTATATCAGTCTCTGGCCGCTATATAACCGGAGACCATGTATAAAATGTCCGCTAATATTTAAAGGACCTGCAATTTTATAATTAGAGAAATAATTAGGCCCCGCTAGATTAACACGACATGCCCAATCTCGGAATATCTGTGAGTGTATAACAAAGCTTGATCAAAGTTGCCAACTAAATTGTAATCGTCAATGTAATAACAGTTAAAGTTTCGTTGTATGAATTTTAGTGGAAATGGTACAAACAAAACTAGGACAAATACAATGGCGTATTGTTATGATTAGCCTTATCAAACAATTGAGTTGTGTGACAAATAAGTCAATAACAAACATTAATTTAATGTGTAAATACATATCAAAGTCCTGAGCCCTCATTCTGTATCTTTCATAAGTTAGGAATCTATGTGAAATCTATACCAATATTATAAAGAAAAAAAGTTTGATTCAATCCATCAATCAATCAATATCTTTATTTGACAAAGCTTAGCCTAATTATGTGTAAACAATCTATTACCTAAATTAAAACTATTGACCATACCTACCCAATTTAAATACAAATTAAATTCAAATAAGTAACCCACTGCAAATTATCTATACTACAGTACTGCAAAGCGCTGTACAATAAAAATAATATGCTCGGTAACATTTTTACGTAGCGAAACATTTGAGTTTCGGGTTGAGTATAAACCATAAATTAAAGCGTTACATTTCAGTGGGTTTAAAGTTCAAAAGAAGAAAAAATGGATACGCGCTTATATCACGACCTTGACCTTAGTTCAATTATTGTGTGAATGTGCTATAAAATGTATTTTAATTAAAATGATTGTTTGCTTATTTGCATTGAATAGGCTCTGAAACTACTAAACCGGTTTAAAAATTCTTTTACTGTTAGAAAGCTACTCTATCTCCGGATGACATAGGCTAGGTATATTTTATTTTCAAAAAATTTAGGAATGTTTACTTAAATTGCCATACCTACATTACGTGATACGAGTATATATAGGCACAGTACTTATAAAATCTGTCTTATTTAGCTAATCTTCCCCGGGCAAAACCGGGGCGGGCAGCTAGTTGTCAAATATAAACAATGGTTTTGATTTTGGTATACAGAATACCGTAGTTAATTTACAGAGCTTATGGTTTCATATAACTAAAAATGGACAAAAAAGAACCCGTGAACCAAGTTTCGTTGAAAAATGTGATCTGTAGAAGAGAACTTCCGAACAGGCGAAAGTAATATTTTCGAGTCAAAACTGAGACTCTCTCTCAATTCATTCGATTGGTCAATAATATTTGGTATCCACTATCCAGTCAGTCAACATTACCTAAGTACTAATTAAAAAACAATAATATTTTCTTTTCATTTCTCATCATAACCTATGAATGAAAAACCCGTTTCAAATAATGCGAGTCTCAAAACTAAATCCGCATTAAAACAACCAAGTTATCTCAAGTACTACAACTCCTATGAAAGTCAAGTCGACTCAAGTTTCTTTTAACGAGGCAAGACGAATATTCCTGAATGTTTCACGTCCAAGTCGCATCTGCGGTGGCTGCTGAATAATGGACCGCATTAATAAACAGAAATGGTTTGCGGGACTACGAACTTGAAGTAAGACAGTAAGGGGCGTAATTAATTACAGAGTCTAATAATAGTTAACGTGGTGGCGGTGGGAGACAGAAACTATCACTTAGGATTGAGTGGGATTCGGGAAGTAGGCCGGTTTGAGTGCTTGTTTAATTTATAAGAACGTTTTTGCACGAGGAAAGCTTTGTTTCAATTCTGTAACTTCGTGAGCTTTATATAACAAGTTGCTGAAAAACTTACCCCCAGAAGTGTGATGAAGAATCTAATTGGTATTTTACTAACACAGACTTCCAAAAAGGAGGAAGTTATATGTAAGTTCGTCTTTATGTATTTTTTTTTAGTGTAAGTTCATCGATATTTCTGCTAATTGTGAACATATTAAAAAAAACGTAAGGATATACTTTTGAGGTAGTTCCATTTAAATTTTATCGTAATCGACTGAGCGGTTTTTAAATAATTATTTTTTGCAAAAAATAGCATGACCGACGTGCACAGAATCATTACATAGAATAAAACAAAGTCGCTTTCCGCTGTCTGTCTCCATGTATGCATATATCTTTAAAATTACGCAACTGATTTTGACGCAGTTTGTTTTAATAGATTGAGTAATTCAAGAGAAATGTTTATATGTATAATACACCTGTGCGAAGCCGGGGCGCATCGCTAGAACGCAAATATTATTCACGGATCGTTGTAACATTTTTCACATTATTGTTGATTTATCAAAAATGGCTCAGCCAATTTCGATAAAATTTAAATGTGACCAATTTCGAAGTATATTAATTCGAATAAAAAATAATTATTGAAATCGGACTACAATGAAAAAAGTTATGCGTGGTTATAGATAAAAAAATATATATACGCGTCGAATTGTATACCTCCTCCGCTGAGCTCCTCCGGTGGTTCGTCGGTCAAAAATCAACAATAATGTAAAAATTGCATTTATCAATTCGATCGAACTATTCGAATTTTGAACACGATTGAAGTTGGTTGTGCCATTATTTTGCAAAAATAACTACATATGTAATTCAGTAAATTGGTTTTATTTGATTTGGATTTGATGTGTTCAATGGTTGAAAGAGCAACAGTTCAGAAGTTGAGCACTTGAAAACTTGAGTATGTAATGGTACCTACACTTCACTACTCCTATAGGAGTGGGCTATACACCTATAGTTCAAAATTTTGTTATAACAATATCAAAATAAAGCACACTAATTCTGAATGTGTCTTTACTACCAAAATTTGATTGAACAAAATTAATTTCAGATTTAGATAGACAAATATATATTTTAAATATATATTTTAGTGTCCGTAATGTATCATAAATTCATAACCATTTCAATACAACTTAAAACCTTTTTTAACAAATTTATTTAACTACCTCGTTAAAACATCAACCAAATATTTGAACAAAATAACTGTTTAACAACTTAAAAGCTTAACCGTTACCATCAGGCCAATATTATACAAGCTTTGCCCAAATTATGCCAATTAATCCATGAACTGACTAATATTTGTTCTGCTTTGACCCTCACTAATGACGAAAACGCCGTCCCCAATTTCGTTTAAAAGGCGGCCTTTCATAGTTATTCAGTACGTAACAGTTTATAGTCCCGAAAGTTTCTTCGTTAGATGCTGGCTCGATAGTATTGGCATGCAAATTTCCTAAATGCCAGCCGACCTCTATTCTGCAGTATCAAATGTTTGGCAGTACATCAACTTCTGACGATTGAAATACGATTGAATACTATCTTTTTGTGATTAATTACTCAGATCATCATCATTTCGTGGCAAAGGCTAAGTTTTTATATATATATTTTTTTTTCGTTTACCTAGGTATTTACAAAACAAGTGATCATATCTTTTGGGACCAAAATCTGGCAACCTCTATCGCGTCCTCGGTAGCCAAGTAAAGATCAATTTGACTGCAGTTTTTCTCAGGTTTATTACTCAGGTAATTGTTTGACATAATCTCTAGACTCGGATACGTTAAGTCAGTATCATCCACATCCGCAGGTATCATCATAGTATATAGGTGTCAAACGTAATAATATTCCTTGTAAGCAAAGAGAACATAAACTTTCTTTTTTGATAAATTTACAAATCGATAGTTTACTAAGTTTTTGACAAATAAAATTAGCTAAAAATTTAGGAATGCACTTACGTCACGAGTTATGCTACCGTTATCTCCGATACGAAGTTTTAGGGCGTCCGCTGCGTTAAGCGGGTGCACGGCGCGGGCCCGCGCGGCGTGCTGTTTCTTGTAATCTCATAGATCAGCGCTCCGTCACACGGACACCAGTCGCACGAGGCGCGAGCGGCGGAACCCGGGTGTTCGTGTGACGGAACAAGCGAGAAGACATGTTTCTAGAAAATCAGTGAGCGCTGTTGTGTTATCCGTGCCGCACAGAACGTGTTGTTTAGTCTGTGCCATAATTTGATATTTTTTAATAATTTGTTAACAATTTGACTGCGCTACGAGAGGCAGGAGTCCGTAGCGGGCGTCCGCGACAGGTTAAATTTGTACGCGACGGAGCACGGCTTGGGTCCCCGCGACGGACGCCCGCTTAACGCAGCGTACGCCCTTATGGTCTCATCAGTAACCGACTATGGCACGTGACAGAGAAAGAAGAGAAAAATAAATACCTATAATAATCTATTACCAACAGTGGGTCGATGAAGACGATGTTGACAATAACGTGCACTACAACCTTCAAATTGTTAATCCTTCACACAAATGATACACAAAAAAAAAAACAATTTTCTAAGGAATAAGTAAATAGATTTTATTCTACAGTACAAAATAAAGTACCTGCATGTAACAGTTTGTTTAAAGTATGTTGATGTGGTTGATTTATTTTAGCGAAGAGCGTAGAGTGTTTTAGAGATTAAAATTCTTAAGACTATTTGCTAAAAATGAATCACCGAATGATGAATGAAATGAATGAAATATTTTTATTTTAAAAATACACATACCCACAACAACAATACTTTACATTAAAAGTCAGTCTTTAATACGCTAAGTTGGCACAAATATGAAGTTAATGTACTCAATCTAAAATATACCGTATCGCGTTGAGAATAAAGTACCATCTGCATCCAAGAGTTAAATCCCTGATGTAGGCCAATCTCAGCACAAATAAGTTCCAAGCTTACTCGCTATTGAACGATGCCTGATTGCTGTTTCTGTACTCAATGCTTAGTTGAAATCAGATGGGGTCTATTGTTGTTATTTTGAAAATATTTTGCTGAATTTTTGCTTATTATTTAAAATATCTTTTCTTGGTTTCAAATATAGGTAGCTTTACAAAATAAATAAATAACACTTTATTGTTTCACACCAAAGAAATAAATACAAATTATACAAAACAATTTACATTTGACTAGTTAAAACAAATGGCGGCCTTATCGCTGGAAGCGATTTCTTCCAGGCAATCTCTGTACGAAAAGGATACCGCAACAAAAAATAGACGGGGTGCAAAAAAAGATAGTCAAAAGATACTAAACACTACAAAATAACAACAAAAAAAATGTCGTAACATATTATTTATTATAATAAATAATTTACCTTCATAAAATACGTATATGATAAACTTACACATAAAGAAATACACTCATACAATTTTACCTCTTCTTGTTAATCGGTATCTTCATTGCTGAAGGTCATGTCCATATACATAATTATACTTATAACAGTAAAGAGAAATGCAATTCTGAAAGAGAAAAGCTATTGCGATAAATAATGCGCCTTGACTTGACGCTTGAAAATATCCAAAGTAGTTGCTAAAATGATGGAAAGAAATTAAATTTATGGGTACCAATTGGAAAAAAGGCAATTTGAAATGACGACTTATAAGTCATACGGGTCGTTATAAGTCGTCATTTCGGCCCTTCATATAAGTCATATACCATTGGATTCTTCAACAATTTAGGTACTTAACGACATTTTCTTCCACCGCAACGCCATTGAATTCTTCTATAGTTTAGGTACCGATATTTTTCTTCACCAAAAAGCTAGTGATATGAATCGTATGTACGGACATAGACAAAAATAGTTTAGGTACCGATATTTTCCTTCACCAAAAAGCTAGTGATATGAATCGTATGTACGGACTTGTATTTATTTATAATCTTTGGTACGGATAAGCACTCAAGTATTTATTAGTACCTATTTTAACCTAACAGCAGACTTAGGCTTTATCTACAAACCTCCAATAAGACCGGTTTGAAGCGGTTTGCGTCAAGCGCAAATACAAGCCGCTTATAAATAAGTAACAAGAATTACAAACTAATGTATATGGTATTTATTCATCCTCATTTACAAAAATGTCTATATTATAATTACTTAGTACTAATAATGGCCACAGATCTAACGCAAACTTAGCTATGGATTCACCCAATAGGTATCTCATGATAGCAAGCTCAGCGCTGCGCCATGCAATCAGGATCATAATTGCAGTGCGCTAGTTACTTCCGTGAAGAGCAGAATTGTATTACCACAAAGCCTTGGATTATTAGAGCACATAGCTTATCTTAACTAAGCAAAGTTCAATTAACATAGATTGTTTATACATCAGATATAGATTCACTCTTAAGATAAACAAACAAACTGATTAAACATTCTACACATGCGTCATTTTTTGCGGCAATTGTGTTTGGTCTCTCATCTTATAATTGGTTTTGATTAAACTGGATTTTCTTGTTGAAAATTAGATATAAATTCAATATCTTTAATATTATAGATAATATTAAAGATATTGAATTTATAGGACGGTAAATTTTATATAACTTTAGAAAAAAATCCGACTTCGAAAGTCGAAAACCATCTTCGTCGAGACCCCTACTAAGATTGCAGTTTTAATCAGGTCATCGCACTGCATATTATACTATTACTTACCTATATCATGTATTAAAACTAGAATTAAAATAATATTTATAAAAAAATCGTTTCTTTGAATCCAGAGCGAAGTGAGGGATTCTTTAGTAGAATCCTGAACGTAGCGAGGGATTCGAAGTACGTCGCCCAAGCCAAAAATATATTTTGCGCCCGAGTGGTACATTCTGCTTTTCATCACCTCTTTGAAAAATAAAAGGCGCCTTATATTTTACTGTAATATTATTATTTAATAAAATGTAACCAACTAAATTGAAATATTCGCCCCGCGGGCCGAACCGCTTGCGGGGCGAAACGCTGCAATACTTGAAATTAAATAGTATCTAATAATAAAACAGATGAAAACTTATATTTACATTCTTTTCATTCATTTTCTTGGCGCTGAACACTACCATTACAAATACTTCCAAATTCAAAAAGTGCGCGGCAAAGATCATTCCGGCGCATTTATTTGTTCCTAATTCAAAAAATGCGCGGCAAAAATAATTCCGGCGCACTTATAAAGTTTCTTATAGAAGACACCACCTTTGGGCGCACTTAAAGGCGAACCAAGTAGTCCTTTTCGAATACATGTGATGAAAAGTTCATTCCAAACGAAGCAACGTCCAACGTGCCTGGGGGAAAATGAACGACTGAATCTTTTATAAAATTTAATCGGATGTCTCGTCATCGAGATCATTCAATCCCCTTTTTACCAAAATGAGGAAATTTTCTAAACTGTTACCCTAAATTCGGGAGCATGTTACGAAGAAATGGTGAAGTGTTCCCCTAGCTAGAGTTTCCCTTGAGTTTCTTTGCTGATCTAATCACATTGGGCTTTTAGATAAACAAAGCGTTACACCGCAGGGAAGTACTTTGCATACGCAAGGAATTTTGAAACCTTTTAAAGGGATAGATAAACTAAGGAAGTGTGATAATTTTCAAAATGTTTTATTTCTTTCTCTGTGTCTATTAATATCTTACCTTAAGTGGTGCCCATAATTATGCTTATTAAATTTGATGCTGAAACCACATGTCAGGATATAGGTTCATGTTTTTTTAGGGTTCCGTACCTCAAACGAAAAAAACGGAACCCTTATAGGATCACTTTGTTGTCCGTCTGTCCATCTGTGTGTATGTCAAGACTCTTTATCTCGGGAACGCGTAAAGATATCGAGTTGAAATTTAAACTATATCTATGGTCTCTTGCAGTTATATAAAAGAAAAACTTCTCAGTAATCGTTTGAAAAAGTTAGAGCTGTTTATGTCGTAAAAAACTGCATATTTCGACACTCACAAAATTCAAAACCTACAGGGTATTTCCCGTTGACATAGAAACATGAAATTTGGCGAGAAGCATTTTCTTAGAGTACACATATAGGAATAAATCTGAAAACTGTACATTTTTTAGTAAAATCATAAAAAATGGGGCCTCAAAATTCACAAAATATGGGTTCAAAATTCAAAGTGAGTAAATCGTATCATGTAAGGTATCATATAAAAGAACTTCATTAGCATATGCTAAAACAGGTTTTTAATTAATTCACAATGTGTTTGTACGGAACCTTCGATGTGCGAGCCTGACTCACACTTGTCCGTTTTTTTATTATTATATTAACTGAAGAACGATCATTCAAAATTCACTAAGAAATCTAGTTGACTCTAGAAAAAATATTATTTATTGTTTGTTTTGATTACAATATCTATCCGAAATAAATTATTTTATCCATATGTACCTGATGTGTAATTTAATTAGACCTTTAGTAAACATGTTGCTTACTTTTGCGTAAAGAAACGATCTGAACATCATCGTATGTCCTATGCGTACTTTGAATTATGAACATAAGTATGTACTTGTTCAATACTCAATCAATAAAGATAAACTTCATTATACGTAATATTTGGATGTAATAAGTAATCTTAAAGGGAAATCTAAAATCAAGCGAAAGGTGTATTTTTAAAGACGTGGTGTAATGGTAACGAACATAAATATTCATATTAAAAAAATACTATAGGAAAGAAACAAACCTATAGTAGTAGAGTAATTGCGTAGAATTTTGGAAAATGATATGGTTGCTTTAGAAAAATATTAAAACTTCGCATCACAAAAAAAAACTTTTTTTTTCAAATGCTCGAAATTATCAGCGACAACACCACATTATTTTTGACAAATTACGTAGCCAGTAATGTCACCTAAAATGTAAGCTGGCCCTCAAAGTCAAAATCATCGTGAATTCCGACTCTATTCGCGATTTTCGACTCTAAACAAAGCAACATAGATGTTAGAAGAAGCGAGGGTTAAATCTGTTTTTTCATAGCATTAGATGCACTCTTACGTTACATGTCTGAAATAATTATTAGATTATTTTGTTAATAATTATTTTACTAATTAAATTAAACATAGCATTGAATACAATTCCTATTATAGCACAATATTCTGCGACGTATCTAACAAGGTTGCAACGAACAAAGGGAGCTTCAATGATGAGAATAATAAGATTATTCAAATAAATTGGCTTCACTGGAGACGCAGTGGCAATGCAAAATAACCGGGAGTACGATAACGGACTGCGTCAAAATACAATCGCAATACTGTCAGAAAACATTCCTACTTGTTGACTGAGATGTGTCTATGACCGTTAATATGGAGAGAATGGGAGAGTTCATTTGTGCATGTTGTACAAATTCGTGTGAAATATATGCATGAGTTGAAAGCACGCGGGACAAAAAGAAACGATTTATATTTGCTGATATACCTACAATATCCTTAGAACTAAGTCACTCAAATTCATCAATTAGTAGTAGGTAGTTCTCCAAACAGAAGACCTCGCCACACATCTCTTTATCTAAATTTTCATAATTCGATATCGCGAATCGCTCTCGACCAGTTTAGTTCATACTCACTTTGTTAAGATTTAGATAGGTACTAAATAATTTCGTCAAATGTTATTGAAATCGGCTAATAAATAGCGCGACAGCAAATTTCCTCCTTTTCAGAGAGAAATACCCAATCTAAAATAGACAACGGCAAAAAATATCCATTAATGTATAGAACCTCTGTACTAAGTTTCGTCGAGGTTTGTTGAAAAATGCGACCAAAAATTAACTTAAATTATTTATTCCGAACAGATGAAATCAAAATCGTCGTATAGAAACAAATACCTTCGCATCGCTTTGGTCAAAAATTAAAATTAGTTAAATCTAAATAGCTATTTCAAAATATTGTAAAGTTCATGAAAAAGTATGAGGCTTTTGATCTTCAGTTGACAAAGTATCATCTTATAATATTCATATACCTATCTATATATATAAAAGAAAGTCGTGTTAGTTACTCCACTTATAACTCAAGAACGGCTGAACCGATTTAGCTGAAAATTGGCAGGGAGGTAGTTTAGAGCCAGGAGAAGGACATAGGATACTTTTTATCCCGTTCCTTTTTATTATATTTTTAATAGTTATTCATCTTATCTTTTTCATATCATCTTTTCCCTTAAAAAATCGTTAGCGAAACTGTCACCTATAACAACGACGCTAATAGGCCCAATTTCGAAGGCATCATCGTAATTATAACAGCTAATTAAAATATTTCTGTTTCTTTTTCACTTTAGGCATTCGATAGAGAGAACCCTTTTTACATTCCTATTAAATTTACGATAGCGCGTTCATAATTAGGCCTAATATGGATTGACGAAACGTAATAAGATGACAGGTGACATTTATTGATTGCAGACTTTTATAAATGTCACGCTTAGCATAGCAAAGAGACAAATTGTCTTTTCACCATTGTAATTCCTCGAAGAGGAAATATAGTATAGATTGACAAAGACAACTGACATCAAAATTTGAGAAAATGTTTTTTCCCTATGCCATGCTAAATATTACAATGACGTTTAATACTGGGCCGTCATTTTGTCTGACATTAAAAATATTTTTAAATATACCACCGCTAGAGGTTAAACATGTTTCTTTATTCTACCTTTATGGTACAGAATCCATACTAATATACGAAGAAACGGATCGACTTGATTTTTAGGAGTAATATGGCATGAGTATAAGTATCTTGACTCTAAGGTTATTAACCTTAACTGTGAACTGTGACCTTGACATGAACATACATTTCTGTTGGTTTAGTTAGGATTGAACAGTGATAAAAGTGCAGCCCGCCTCAGTTGCGGTACTCCTCATGAGGCACGCAACTTACCGGCCAACCTCTCAACTGCTTTAGTTAAAAAGCCCAGAAGCGGCCAAACCACGAGTCAAACTTCTAAGCTGCCAAGGGAGAAAAGACCTAAAAATCGGAAGACCTCGAGCGCCGCCTTCTCAGCTGTCTCAGAAGAAACCCAGAGAAGCGGCTCTATCTGGGATTCCCGCGCCGCCCATAAGCCTCGGCTACTAAGTTCCCCCGCCACGACAAGGCGGGAACCCGTACATTCTAACCTTATCTTAATCAACAGAAGCATTTATAAGTATAAGGTATTATGATGCAAGGTTAGGTTTGGACAGTGGCAATGTGCAAGGGTCCTTGACTTTTTTTTTATAGAGCAAGTGCCTTTATTATCTACCACTAAATACAAGACTTATAATGTAAAACTTCATAAACTACTACATAACAAGCAATTGGATCATCCACAGACCCTTGAAGGTCTAAAGATTATCCAAATACTCAAGCCCACTGCCAGTTAGCAGCGTGCCCAGCATGCTGGCAGCATTGGCACGCTGATTGGCAATGCTTATACGTTAGCCAAATAAACACCAGCATTTTGGTCACACGTCGGGTACACCAGACGCTCAGAAAGACTTTTGAAAACAAGATCGGCCACCACGAGCACAATGTCACAATTTCAAACGGCTCAAATATGTAACCACTGCCGAGGTTAGCATATTTGCGCCGTTTGTGCTGCTCCGAATTGGCCAACGCTCCAGCCATTCTCTGAGTCTCAGAAAGATGTGACGGCACCAAACTATCGACGCAAATCGCGTCTCATACTAAGGGCCGTCTACACTTCCATGGGACCAGCTTCATACCGTCAGGCCTTTTGCCATTACCAAGCGCAAACTCATTCGGTTCGAGTACGGCTGCTATATTGGCGGTCGCAAAAGCCTTGCGTATGACATCGTTCACACTGGCGTGGCAACCAATTCGACCAGCGCTTCTTGAGCAAGAAAGACGGTGGTGACCGAGCTGGTCAACTAGGGTACTTGAATAGGTGAGAGCGCTCAGCGATATGTGATATGTGCGGCGCGGCAGCAAGATGGGTCGACTATCTCGACGATATCATCAATACCGCCGGTCGAGCCTGGTTACGACCGGCAAAGAGCCGAGGTAGATGTCACAGAAAGAGAGAGGCCTATACCCAGCAGAGGGACAAAGATAGCTGCGGATGATAACGATGACGAAACAAATTAGTTGAGATTGACTGTTTCTTGGGTTTGAAATGATTGTTTGCTACAATATTTGTGTACCGTTTCACATTGAATTGGGGATAATATTTTTTGGCGCACTTACTATTACTTACTTAGTATCTACCGATTTTAGACCATTACTGTCTTTACAAAAGTGAGATAGCTCAACCAGATCTACATTTTGTATGACAGCTGTCGAACCTAAAAGTAGTTTATCTCCGTAACTGTCAAATTTTGATCAATGCTATGTTTACAAAAGTGAGATAGCTATACCAGATCTACATTTTGGATGACAGCTATCGAACTTAAACGTGGTTTATCTTCGTATCTGCCGATTTTAGACCATTACTGTCTTTACAAAAGTGATATAGCTCAACCAGATCTACATTTTGTATGACAACTGTCGAACTTAAAAGTAGTTTATCTCCATAACTGTCAACTTTTGATCAATGCTATCTTCACGAAAGTGAGATAGCTCAATGACATCTATATTTTGGATGACAGCCATTTAAACTTAAAATATCTTAAAGTAGGTATCTCCGTAAGGTTAGCTACATACATTCATTAACTTTCGCGGTACGAAGTTCGCCGGGTCCGCTAGTATTAGATAGATGAACGTCGTACAAGAACGTGAAAACACTGACAGCACCGCGAGACGTGTTTTTTTAAATAAATGAATATTCGTAAACAACGTTGTCATCACGTACAATGCGACTGAAATTTGACAACAAACGCAATCTTTCTGATTCCCATCGAACGCCAGTAAGACGGCAGACGGTATAAAATTAATGACCCTTCAAGTCTATTCTAACTTTATTACGAGTATAATCCAACGATGCTCAATCGCGTAACCAGCCACATGATCAAAATTACTGGGACACTGGAGAAAAATAGGTCGACATTTTTCATCATGGAGTTACAGAGAGGAATTTCGTAGCGTTATAAGTAGGTTTCATAACATGTTTTTAAACGACTGGATGGACATTTAAGTTTAGCAAATGGTTGATTCGAAAGTGTAGACCTCTTAGAGTATTAATTGTGGCCTCGTGCGATATTGATTCTATGTTCAACTCGATAAAAATAAAATTGGTCAAAACAAGTGTAAGATGGAAAATATTGCACTTCATCTGCGCTCTTAATATAATTTGGCTAAGAACCATAATTCTTACAGTAAAATTAAAATTCAATAAAACCCTTATAGGATCACTTTGTTGTCCGTCTGTCCGTCTGTGTGTATGTCTAGACTCTTTATCTCGGAAACGCGTATAGATATCGAGTTGAGATTTAAACTGTTATCATTTAAAAAAGTTAGAGCCGTTTATGTTTTGTCCCTGTAATTTGTTTTTTATGTAATGTGGTTGTCTAATAAAGTGTTATTGTTTGTTTGTTTGTTTGTATGTCGTAAAAAACCGCATATTTCGACACTCACAAAAATCAAAACCTACCGGGTACTTCCCGTTGTCATAGAACTATGAAAGTTGACAAGAAGCATTGTCTCAGAGTACACATATCTGAAAACTGTACATTTTTATTTAAATCACAAAAAATAGGGCCTTAAAATTCACAAAATATGGGTTCAAAATTCAAAGTGGGTAAATCGTATCATGTAAAGTATCATCTAAAAGAACTTCATTAGCACATGCTAAAACAGGCTTTTAATTATTTTAACAATGTGTAATTTTCGATGCATGATGAGAAAAGTGAAAAGAAATAAAAATACTTTTTTGTCGATGATTATAGTAGGGATTTCCCAATTTTGTGAAATTTTCTCCAAATCCATAAACGAGGCCATGTCCGGCGGTTCATGTCTTGTAGCTTACATGATGATGATGATGAAAAGAAAAGACATTTAAGTTGTATAAATCATGGTCAGGCATAGAAATACCACCCACGCCAGCGACAAGGTGGACTGATGAACTCATCAAAACAGAATCTTATTTGAGATCTATAGAGGAGGCATGTGCTGAGCAGTCCTATGGCTGAAATGAACGACCATATCATGGAAATAAATGTGCTCGCAAAGAACCGTGAAACATTAAAATAAGTACACGTAGTTCTATAAACAAGAACCTAGATATACATTTTCTGAATTAATAAATACGAGTATGTGTGTGTAGTGACCCAACGCTATTTTTTATTCTCTGACACTGTCCCTCTTATTTTTCCAGGATAAAAACAACTTCATCACACAAGCGGTAGGTCTGAGAGTTCATCTGTAATTTATTATGACCATTATTTAAGCTGTGTTGTTGTGACTGAGCTGATTCAATAACGGAGACGCTCTTCAAACTTCGCCGATTTTGTTTACGAACTGATATTTACTTTTGAAGAACCCTTCAGTAACTTTGGCAATAATAATAATAGAAGATTTGAGTTATAACCCAATAAAATTTAGGTTAAACAAACACACCACTACTTCCTGTAGATATAATCACACAAAAAAAACATGTTCATATACCATGTTGGCGAGACTAGACTGCAAGTCGCGCTGTCTTAAAGTTATCAGATCTCATGGAGAGCCAAGCTTCTAACTCTACACGCTTTGATTTTTCGATTTTCTTACAGTAAAATTGTTTTTGACGATTTGATTTTTTTATCGAAATGTAAGAGGCTTGAAGACGAAATTGCTCTCATGGCAACCCAGTTTATTAACATCCGACCATTTGTTGGTAGCCGCTACGGAAACGTTTCTCGATAGCTCAATAGAAGATACCGAAGTCGTACTAGATGGATGGACTCTTTTGCGTAGAGATAGAGGATCCAGATGCGGGGGTGTCTTGCTTGCTTTAAGACCTGGAGTGAGAATGACACGTCGAAAACAACTGGAGTCGAAGTTGGGAGAGGACCTCTGGGCGTGTGTCACTTACCGCGGTATCTCTTAGACAACTTTTCTAGTAAGTAAGTAAGTTCGTATAGGCCGGGTGGCTAGCCCTGGTGTCAGAGTTTTTAGGCCGCCTGAAGGCCTCTGACATGGCTAAACGGTTAAAACAACCGGGACCTACTTATCTAGTTACGAAAATAGAATATAGACTTCTGAATTAATTTACAGTTTTATGTTTTTACTGTATTTTTTGTATTTTTGACTCTGTTCTAATTAATGTGAGATGAATGAAAATGTTTGTAAAATCGTTTTTATCTCAATAATTGACTTCGCAAACTCTGCACCTTAGTCAGTGTATACGTGTTGAACGTTTTATTACCTTCACATGGACGTAAGGTGAGTTTTTATTCACTGTTCATAACTTAAGGAGGTATATGTTATACAAATAGTTCTTGTAGTAACGAAAGTCTGTATTAAGGGTATTAGTATTCTACAATCATCAATTGACCAAAATTCTAGTTTTTATCAGGAATGACGCATGCAGGTGTAGCAATGTGGCACACGCCTTACAATCGTGCAGACAGGGGTTCAAATCCTGGTCCCGTACCAATGAATTCTTTGTAATTTAAGTGCGGAATTTCAGACCACTGGCTTTTCGGTGAAAGAAAACATCGTGAGGCAACCTGCATACATCCGTAGAAGAAATTCGATTGTGTGTCCACCAAACCGCACTGAGCCAGCGTGGTGGATAAAGGCCAATCACCCTTCGTGGGTAGGGCTACTTCCTGCAGTGGCCTATCAAAAAGGCTGGTACAGTACAGTAGCAATGCTATCAATATGCTGCAAAATCCAAGTGACACACGGTGTGACATTCGGCCTCTTAGCAGTCTTTTCTACAAAAATATTGATAAACCGTAAATAAAACCAAAAGAAAAATAAGAATCTACCTCGGAGGCGAGCCTCGAAAGAATTACAAAACAAATAACATTAAAAAAGAGGACGTCCTGAAAAACACGAAAGCCACAATTCGCAAACAGAATATGTTGGACGCGGTTCAGTTGTTCCGAACAGTATTGTGGCAGTATTGTCACTAGAAATCAGTGCAGTACCTAAATTTGATCAAAGCAAGGTCTTCTGATCTTGCAAATCAACATTTTCAATACACAGAAGCCCATAAAAATTACTGGACCAAATGCGAAGACACAATACAAATGCCTTACTGTTACAAATCGTTGTAATAAGTTTTAAAAAAGGTTTCATTGTATTATTTACTTTAATATCAATTTACTTAATAATTTATTTTAATGTAAACAACTTCTTGTGTATTATTGGAATACGTGTTGTGTCGTAACAGAAATTAAAAAAAACTTGTGATGATAAGTGAAGTCCAAGTGGACTTGCTAGCTAGCTTGGCTATCCTTGGTGTCAAAGTTCTTAAACTCATGTTATTTTTTACATTGGTTACATTGTAAACGTCACTCACGGTCATAAATCCGAAAACTGCTTAACTTCGGTGATCGCTATGAGACAACTAGTCAGGTTACGCTATGAGCACTATAGTGAGTGATAACAATGAATAAAATCCTTACTGTTACTAATATAAAAATCCAAATGTGTATTTGTTGGTTTGTAACTCTTTCACGCTGTAACAGATCAACGTATAGGAAACTAAACTTGATATTCAGCATGAACACTTAAAGTTTGAGCACATTATATACGGCTGCAGCGGGTCGGAGACGACTGCAGCGCAATATTGGTATAGGAATGCGGAAAATGCGGCTGTCTGCGCCCCAGAATAGTGTGCGTTAGATTATATAAAATACATATAAGCGATTTGAGCGGATTTTTGCGCTGCGATGTGGCCCGACATA
This sequence comes from Hypomecis punctinalis, assembly GCA_949316475.1. Classification (NCBI taxonomy): domain Eukaryota; kingdom Metazoa; phylum Arthropoda; class Insecta; order Lepidoptera; family Geometridae; genus Hypomecis; species Hypomecis punctinalis. Next base: position 11,209,046 of record OX438807.1, read on the forward strand.
ATGTGCGCGATTCTTTATTATTTGAAGGTTAGAAAGTGACATTATGTTCTTTTATCTCGGACTAGCGACCCGCCCCGGCTTTGCACAGGTGTATTATACCTATACAATCCTTTCTCTTGAATCACTTAACAAAAAAAACCGCATTCAAATCAGTTGCGTGGTTATAAAGATATAAATAAGCATATATAGAGATAGGCAACGGGAAACAACTTTGTTTAATTATTATACTACGTAGAATGGGGTTATTTGGAATTCACGGGGCTATTTGGTATTAAATAATTTTAAGTTTTGTGTCTTTCAAAATGCTACCAAAGATACTGTAGCTTTTTTATTTTAATTTCTAGCAACACTTTGGTTTGTGTTTAATCTATGGTCAAAACATTTTGTGGTTATAGCGGTGCACTATCACAAGTTATTGTTGTTTGTTTTGGAAACCTAATTTTTGAAGCTCCCGGTAGTCGTCCAACTTTTATCTCGTCTGGTCGTATTTGTCAAGTGAGTGTAAAATAAGTTCTTATGTTTATTTGTGCATATAATCGTGATTATGGATCATGCATTTACATTGCCCTTCGAGTTTATTTAACATGTTGTTTACACAACTTTCTCAAACGGGGCTATTTGGTACATCACATGGGGCTTTTTGGAACTCCGTCTCAAATAACCCCGTGTTTTTTTTTTTGGTAATAGGGTTGTACGTAATAAATAAATTAAAGTGTTTTGGATTGATCTAACGGTATTTTCTTTTGCAGAGATATATTCAAATGCATACTGATCACTATGGTACGCAATTTAATAATAATAATAATCGTTTATTACCAAAAATAACAATTACATAATTCATTTACATTAATTTTCAAAACGCATGCATAAAATACAGTAAAATAATTAATTTAACTTAAAAGACATAAGGTATACATATTATTTCATGCATAACTATGGGATATAATAAGATAATGTCTGTGGGCCCCAAACTAGGCTTAGCCTGTATCTTGGGCGCCCGCAAAGATCTAAGCTACTAAGAAATTCTAAAAGAACTTACCGAAATTCAAGAAATGGAAAACAATTTTTACCGTATCAGTCGTATAGTAGCGAAGACTTAGAAAATGCTATTAAAGAAGTGCAGGAGCGCACCCTTTCTGTGGGAATGGCGGCGAAGAAATATAATGTACCTAAGAGTACTGTGTCACGGCGATACCGGATGAAAAATACGACACAAGATACTGCCGGACACCCTACATTGACTACTACATGACTTAGAAATGGCAGGGCTATCGCACATCTATTTAATGAAAGAAACTCCGGCTCCTGAGCCTGATGATCATAGTACCATACTGTGTGAATGACAATGTAATTGTCATTCACACAGTATACTGTGTGAATGACAATGTAATTGTCATTCACACAGTATGGTACTTACACTGTGGTACTTACAATGTATTTACGAGACCAGTACCTAATGGTCTCGTAAATCCTGGAAGTATTATGTAGGCATTGTAGATGATGTAAAAGGACAACAGAATTCAGTTTTACAAAACTGTAAGGAAGCCGGTATTAAAGTTTATTATGCCTAAGAAAATTGACCATGACGTGGTACCATTCATTTCAATTGTGAAAAAAGTTGAATTTCAACAAAAAACAAATCAAAAAGAATTCGTTTTAATAGGTGATGAAAATCACGTTTATTTTTAAGTGAAATTACTAAAGTAGTTTGGAAACCATTATTCCCTTCTATATTTGCCAAAACTAGATAAAAGATATGATTAATTATAAGTTCGACTGATTAAAGCTAAATGTTAGTTAAAAAAAAAGTTTTTTTCATTTTCCTGTTATTTTTTTTGTTTTTGACCGAAAACAAATGATGTGTGTACAACCCTAAACTGTTCCAAATATCGCCAGTACATCTAAATTGGTTCAATGCTTCTAAATCGACCAAAATGTATAAAGATTGCTAGACCGTACCAAATAACCCCATTCAAGTATTATTTGGAACACCACACAAAAAAAAATATAATTGTGATTCTACAAAGCATACCTAATTATGAACTGTGTTGGCTTATGGCCAGAGATGCATTAAATCCAAAAAAAAATATTCGTTATAACCAATGATTATTAAAATAGAGATTTATCCAGTTTCCTATCGAAAATCGGACCAAATAGCCCCATTCTACGGTACCTATATAGTGATAGTGAAGAATAAAACGTTCATTTTAAGGAATTGTATTTAAATCAAAAAAACATCACGCGGGCGACGTCCCGGAAAACATTTAGGGGCGAATTAAATCATACGTAACAGATTTCCTATCTGGATATGTGTGAGTGCAGAAACTGAATTTTATGTACTGTGTCGTAGGACACAGTGTTGTTTCGTCGTCGACCATCATTGTGTTTTCGAGCATTTGTTTCCTTACGTAGCGGCAGTTAGGAATATTTATAGGAAGAACTTGTGGCGTGACGCCCGTTTTTTAGCCAATTGTAACCATTCCTGTATCGCTTTTCTAGTATCCTGTGTTTAGTATCCTATAAAAGTTTGTTTTCAGCCTCCACCCATAAATAGTTTTAAGAATGTGTTTCTGTTTGTGTCAATTTATGTTATGAAATATATATACTCGTATACAAATGAGAACCATAACTATTTCTTTTTTGGATTTTAAACTTGCTCGTATTTTATAAATTGGAACGAAAAATGTTTGTTTTTGTTCGGAACCCTCGATGTGCGAGCCTGACGATGTAAAATAATCAAAAAAATGTAAAATAATCAAAAACCTGTTTTAGCATGTACTAATGAAGTTCTTTTATATGACACCTTACATGATACGATTTACTCACTTTGAATTTTGGGCCCATATTTCTTGAATTTTGAGGCCCCATTTTTTGTGATGTAAATGAAAATGTACAGTTTTCAGATTTATTCCTATATGTGTACCTTAAGACAATGCTTCTCGCCAAATTTCATAGATCTATGTCAACGGGAAGTACCCTGTAGGTTTTAATTTTTGTGAGTGTCGAAATATGCGGTTTTTTACGACATAAACGACTCTAACTTTTTTAAACGACAACTAAGAAGTTTTTCTTTTACATAACAGCAAGAGTTCGTCGATATACGTATACAGTTTAAATTTCAACTCGATATCTTTACGCGTTCTCGAGATAAAGAGTCTTGACATACACACATACACACAGACGGACAGACGGACAGACGGACAGACGGACAGACAGTTGTCTTTTCAGTGCACAAGGTGGAGAGCTGACGCCGACATTAAATAAAATCACGTATTTAACCTTCTGTTCTAAAGCCTTAGACGTATTTTGAATTTAATAAATAAAGATATTTCCTTAGTTGTCTACAATTTTTTAAAACATCATTTTGGAGCAACCTTTGTCTGAAGCTATTTTGACATTAGTAAAAATGGCGTCAACTCTCCGCCCTGTATATATTTTTTTGTATATATATGTCCGAAAATAAAATTGGTGATGTTTCGAAACACCTTTTAAATTTTCTTCTTGCATTAATTCACAAAATGTACATCGTATATAGATTATTAAGATATTAATGAATAGCAAAATTACTGATTACTGGAGATAAATTACCTACAATTTAATAAAACTGATTTATTTTTGTGCTTTGTCATATAACGAAAACGAAATGCAATACGTAAATTAATGATAGACTAAATTAATGATATATTTTATAGCCCCGAGGCTCTATGATTGAATTATTAGAATGGCTGAAAGTAAATAGTAACTAACGAGAGCCTATATTAAAAACTCTAAAGCTGAGTATTTACTTCTCGACTGTAAGTGTTTAGAATATATTTCTAGCTATTTTGGGTATTTAAATATCATCATTTTGACATGATTATCGTCATCGTTTCATCATCATTCAGCATCATCTTGTTTGGACAATAACAGAACAAAAATCACACAAACATGCTACAAAAATTTGAATCACTTCAATTATGCCAGTTTTAAAGCAAGTTTTGACAACCATCTACTTCAAGTTAAATAAAGGGACACTGTGAGCAATGTAAGTAGCAAGCAAACCGAAGTCCATTTAAAATAATCAAAATACCCCACAAAATGCCCGGAGCGGTCATTTCGCCCGCACTTATCCATCATCCCTAGCTTGTTTTGTTAAGGCACCATGTGGCACTGCAAAAACACCCCCGCCAGGCGTCCCCTCTAATCCTGGACACAGCTTGGTACCCTCCTCTCATTTGCATAAGTCCTGTCCGTCATAAGACCGGTTGTTAAACTTTAATAAGACTTTCTGATGGTACTCCATCCCTGATTTAATAGGCTTCTCTATACAGGGATTATGATGATTGAAAAGTCTCTTCATGGGATACGACGTAGCTGTGACATTTTATTTTGCGCTGTAACGTGGTGGGTTAAGGGTGCTTTTGATGGGAGTGTTTGGCGTAAAATTGTTAACGAGCATAACCACAGTTATGTTGGCGCAACGAGTGGCTTAGTTGATAATCAAAATTTAGAATAGACGCTCAGTGAGATAATAACAGTTTTGATATTCCAGTACATGTAAGTGTTCGGGCTTACTTCGGAAATGTTTACGGTTATTATAGAATAGTTGAAAACGTGTTGCCAAGCAGTTGTAGTACTATTTAGGCAGTCTTTCTTGAGATATGGGTAATATAATGTTTATTATTTGACTATGTGTTTATTTAAAATCCAGCAATCAAAACACAACTGAAACAGCACAACTGATAATCAAATACAAACTCATCCTGAAATCGACAAAAACAGCGTTTCTATACATTTCGTCGAGAGTCACTGCACTTATTGTGTACAGCCTTAGCCAATAGTATTAGACACCTTTAAAAAATCAAAATGCATGTTTACTACTTCACCAATAACTGAGTGCTTATCTTAAATGACTTACCGGGGTCATAAATAACTTTTTAGAATATCAAGCAGCTCTTTGTTAAGGTCATAAAACACCTGGTGACCAAAAACAAAAGATTCGGTTTTCTGCAGGTCTTATCAGTCAATGTTTGGTCACTTGTGTTCTGGACTCTAACAAGTAAACAAGCTTTCATTTCTGTTGATGTGATTAAATTGACACCTAATTTTGTTGAAAATGCCAAAAAGGAGTGAAATTAGTTTAGAAGATGGAGTGAAAATACAGGGTGCCTAATACTTTTGGCCAAGGCTATAGATTGGTGAGTTCTTTCATCAATCACGCAGTTCGGTACGGCACTCTTCGGATGGGTAACCGCGGCATTTTCAACTGAGCTCTGTTTTGTCTTGAATGACACTTTTAAAAGTGACACGTTAGATTGAAACCAGGGCTAGTCAACTGGCCTTTACGAACTTAATTCATTTTAACGTCACTTAACATCAGAGCAACATTGATGTTACTGTAATCTTCTACCTATTCGATGTTGTAGTAATTATTACCAAGAAAATAACGACGCTAATTAAACGCCCAATTAATGCTTACTGCTATCATGAAGTTATTAGTTTCTATGTACCTAGCTAAATTCACAACATAATAATTGTGTAAATTTGTACTATTATTGTCTATAGTAATTAAGTTTCGAGCTCACCACACATAGTTTTGTGAAGTACAATATTTTTTAGGGGTTGTATTATTGATCGTCATTACGAGCGTAGGTATTTTTTACGCACAAAATGTTGCGTATCAAAATGCAATTGAAGTAAAACCGTATTGTACAAAAATATCCTTGAATCTCGAAAAAAATTATGGAATTACTGTTTTTTTTTTTTTGAAGTTCAGATAGTTGGCCCCAAAATAAAAGTTCATTATGATGAATTCTGAAAGTCCACGTTGTAAAGCAACAGTCTGTATGGAGATAATTACTTTTAGCAAAAAATTTCAGCATCGACTTCCACCGTGTACAGTACAATTCGAATAATTCGCACAAATCTATGTGAAATCCATATACATTTTTGTTGAGTTTTTAAGAACGGCTCGGCCTATTTCGATAAAATTTAAATCAATCAATCAATCCGAGATGGTTCCATCTCGGAAGTATATTCTTTCAAACTAAAAAAGATAATTATAAATCGGTTCACAATTGGCGAAAATATCGATGAACATCCATGTAAAAACTAAATTAATTAAACCTCTTGCAATCAATACTAAAATCAAATTTTAAAATTACGATAACCTTTTTTTCTCAACGGACATGTCCACAAAATGTATGGTGGCTGGTATAATAATAATCAAAAATTCTAACCACAACACTCGTTACATTTCGAGAAAGTTCAGATTTTTTTGAGTCTATTTCACCAGTTAAAATCAAAAAAGAGCCCCCCATTTTTTTATAATTAATTTTTAATCTATTAGGATAAATAAGTATATTTGGCTCAATAGGTAGTTTATCTCTATCAACCCTGATTAGGTAACCTCCAAATTGTTAAATAGAAGCATTTTTACCAATTAGACACAGTTTTTAAGGGGGTTTTGTCACATTGTACCTATTAACTGGTCACAGTGGTAGGTTATAATTTTTAATTTTAGCAAATTAAGAGATGAATGTTGAAGAATCAACTACGGTTGGAAGTAAAATAACGATAGAAGCACTTTATTATTGCTAAACTAGAAAAAATACATTATTTTTCACATTAAAAAAAAATAGAGGGATGAAAAAATCTAAATTAAATATTTTGAGAAGCCCATAAATCAAGCTTTCATATGATGTATATGTATATATAATCTTGGTTCGATTTTTCTCTGAATAATATACCACTTGTGCACGTCACCTTTATCGGATTTGTCCTTATTTTACTACTCTCTTTTTATTCAAATAAATTAACACAGGTCTGTTCTCCTGTTTAGGAACTATGTATTTAGCATTGAAATACATAAATATCTGTGGCGCTTGTGAGGATTTCTTTACCCGTTAGATTAGACAAAAATATGAATAAAGCGAAACAAAAAAATGTTCGCTTAAAACACCTAAAACTTTAACCGTAGTACGTATATGTGTGACATCGCCGATCGATGGTAGATTTCCGTGATGGATAAAGACCATAAACTATCACTGAGTGTTTTATGACTAAACTTGGACAATTTACTACGCTCCCTATAATAACTTTCCCCATTCATAACTTATTGTCCCTTTTGAGCTTTTTGTTTAGCGATTACATGTCGTTCTAGTAAAATGGGTTAGATATTAAAATTTGTTATGATACTAGTAACTTATTTTGCATTGTTAGATATCGTAATATGATAAAAAAATAAGTTTTGTTGATTGTGTTTAATTTGTTCTCTTTAATATTAGACAGTAAGTTGTCAAACGAAAACCTATAACAAATAAATAATAAAGGATGACAACCACCACTGCCTCGGTGGCTCAGTGGTTAGCGACCCTAACTTCTGGATCAAGGAGGCGTGGGTCCGATCCCCACCCATTACAAATATTTATGTGATGAACATAAGTGTTTGCTCTGTGTCTGGGTGTTATTTAGTTACTATCTATATAAGTATGTATTTAAAAATAATGTAGTATATCAGTCTCTGGCAGCCATATCACAAGCTTTGCTTAGTTTGAGGTCAGAGGCCGTGTGTCCCAAAATACTTATTTATTATTACCAAAAACACCAAAGGAAGATAGACACTATTGCTATAAAATGTTAATAAAAATTTATGAGATGTTCCAACGAATCAAAATTATCGCTTCCAACTTCCAAATGGACTTATTGAGAATCAATATCAGAAACCTGTGTCTAGCAGTGGACATCATAAAATTCATAGTAAAAAAGGTATTTTAAATAAACCAAGCAAAACCAAGCGACTCGCTTGAAGTCAAGTTGATTTTTTGATAAAAAACGAAATATTCCGTTGAGTTTGAATACTAACTGAAACGAAAACTTTAGTAACCTTAACTAAAACTAAGTTATTAAATAGTCTATATTTGTTTGTCTGTTATTTATCTCGCTGTTTTGAAAGCAATTACCGAGATGTCGTGTAAAAACAATCTAAGATCTTCAATGCTGTCCGTAAACATGAAAATATTTATAGAATGGAGCAATCCATTTTCTCTGGTCCGTCCTATCTGACCCAGACAGTTATCTCAACTGCTACATAGAATAGAAAAGCACCCAGCTCAATTTGTACAGGATTTTCAAATTACTAGTTTTTTTTTATTTTAATCTCGTAGAAAATATGCGTTAATCTTTGCAGCCACAGTTTCCGAAATTATATTAAATACGTGATAATAAGTCAGAAAAAGTATGCATTCGAGCGTTATGCATTGCAAAAATGCGTGAAATATCAATTTTACCTGAATGTTTGATTTTAACCTACTTATGTCCACGTCAAATTTTGTAACACCTATACCTGCGCAGCATTTTTTTCGGCAGCTATGAGATTTAGTAACAAAATAAATTTAATTAATCTCACGAATAATTAATTATTTTACTGATTATCAGACTTTTGTTCAAGTGTAGAAAAATCTAATAAAAATCTGTACTGCCAAAAAGTCAGTTTAGGTACCTTATGAGTTGAAACACGAGATGTAGCTATCAAGATAGACCATAAAAAGAACAATTAATGTATAATCCATACAAATATTTCATACACATTTCTGTTGCACGTTTACCCGCGTCGGTCTCACGGACCGTTTGGCGTTAAATGCCACCCACACATCGTACTAGCACAAGCTTGTCCAGCGTACTAAAGTGAAGCTATCAACAAATTTAAGGCATCTAGCAAAAAGCTCAAAGTCGGTGCATTGTTTGAATATAAAATAAATACGATATAATATTTCGTCGGGCTCACAAATCAACGCGCGGGTATAGTAAGGTTAAATCAATATAATACCATTTATCCTGACTGACATTATAAATCTGAACGTGCGTTTGTTGGTTTGTTACTCTATCACGCAGTAATAGAGCAAATGATACTTGACTTATGGCATAGATATACTCGTAGTTCAAGGGTTGGAGAGTAACATAAGCTTTATCCCGAAAAAACAAAAGTTTCCGAGACAGCACAAAAATCAAAATATCTCGAAGACAAAGCTGCTGGCAAAAGCTAGTTTATCAATAAAAATAAAACAATATTTAAGGATAAATTTTAATCATCAATCAATCAATCAATTAACCCTCTATCCTGAACTACTGTCTGTTATGACATATATTTTTTTCCTCTATTAGAGAATATCTCTTAGTTCAGTGTGCCTTTTGGCAAAGGCCTCCTCTAACATTTTCCATTGTGTTCTATCTCTGGCAACCCTTCTCCAGTAAGGGCCCGCTGTAAGCTTTAATTCATCTTCCCATCTCTTCTATTATGTTGTCTTCCCCGTTTCCTCTTTCCGTCTCTGGGATACCAGTCAGTCACAATTTTAAATTTTAATACTATAAAATAAATTAAACAGCTAAAATCTGTCGGACCTTATCATGTTGTATTTTTTTTACTATCCAGTTGTGATTGTTTTTATTTTATAACGAACGGTTTGACTTCCTTAACTCTGTTTTCCCGTTTACACTGTGACTTTTCTTAGCAACATCGTTAATATATTTTAAGCTCCGCGACTGTATCGCTTCTAATCTACCCTTTTACGGTTTTGTTTTCAAAAACCGTGGAGATTCCCTCGGGCCGGACTCCCGACACGCCCTTCAAGCCTAAGCGCACATTATCTATGTCAATACTCCGCTGTGAGAGCCATTTTGCGAAAACATTGTGGTATATCGCGTGTATTCTTAAAATAAGAGCCCATTCGGGAACTATTACGAGATTTGGATCCCGCAAACAAGTTGTGATATGGGTGCTCGTCTGGGTCCATTTTTTCGGAGTGGCTTTATCGCGCAGGGTATATCCAAAGCTGTATATTCTTTTCCTTTATCACAACTACGAGTATAGCGATATTTCATACTATTTTAGATCTTCGTAGGAAGTTGGATTATGTAATATTGCGTGTATGGCTATGTACTCATGAGTAAGTCATGTGAAAAGTAGGTTTGTTGGTAGAAGTTATGATTGTGCATGTTGTAATGGAATGTTTGGATTGGTGTCTTGGTTGTGAGTAGAGTTATATTATACTCGTATTATATGTTTTCGTTTTGTAAGTTATTTTTCCATTTGTTTCTATGTAGTAGAATTTTTTGGTACGTTGTATAGTCATTTGAAGCCATGGTGGCTTAGAGGTAGTGACACCCGCCTTGCAATCGTGAGGTCGTGGGTTCAAATCCCTGTCCCGTACCAATGAGTTCTTTGGAATTTATGTATGGAATTTCAACCTGCATATGTCCGTAGAAGAAATTTGATGGCGTATGTGAATCCAGCAACCCGCACCGGGCTAGCGTGGTGGATATGGCCCAATCGCCCTTCGTGGGTAGGCCTACGTCCTGCAGTGGACTATTAAAAAAAAAGGCTGATACAGTACAGACAGTAATGTTGACTTATGTTTAACAATAGCCTTAACAATTCTCAATTACAATAAATAACTTAGCCTAACCCCTATCAAAATACTTTATCTGAAACTGAAACGTTAGATTAGTTTTTTTTTATTCTTGTACAAAATAGGTATTAAAAATTATTTAAGTATAATGTGTATTACTCTATGTGTAGGTTTTTTTTTATATTATGTATATATGTAGTTTATATGTTATGTATATGTGTAGAGATATATTTCTTTAAATATAATTTACTCGTAGTTGTATATTTGTTAGGTATTGTCTAGTATTATTATTATTATCTTTTTTTGTTTTGTTAAGTGTTTTTTTCTATGCTATTTAAATTCTTTTGCAGTTATGGCCACGTTTTTTGTCAAATGCTATTTTCTGTCCGTGCTTGGTTGCCTGGAAGAAATCGCTTAAAGCGATAAGGCCGCCAATTAGAGACCTATTGTTTTGTTTTGTCCTTATAATCTGTTTTTTTATGTGGTTGTCTAATAAAGTGTTGTTGTTTGTTTGTTTAGATGCACCATAAAATGTTGCACAACAACACTACCAACTGATATCCCATACTATGTAACTAAATTTACAGTAAACTATCTAGACCACTCTATTCACTAATTAATTAGAGAAACTTGTAGTATTTAGAAATCTGTAAATAAACTACTAACTTGCTCTTCAGAAAACGAAGCAACATAGAAAACAATGTCGATATTACAATGTTAATCTACAAACACTGGCCACTTACAGTTAAAGTAATCTCACTTAATCCAGTGCAGAGTAAGTGTTCCTAATACGGACACTATTTCACCTAGATAATTGCTTGGCTTGGCCCGGCCAGATTAAACCGGCGGCGACCGCGACAACGTACTCTCATTTTAATACTTTGTGTGAAAATAGCTGTTATTTTAGTGGTAAAGTAAAACATTGAAAAATGTTTAGTGTGTTAGATGTATTATTTAATAGGTGAAGCGGTAGATCCACACGCACTGTTGATTTTTAGGGTTCTGTACCTCAAAAGGAAAAAACGGAACCCTTATAGGATCACTTTGTTGTCCGTCTATCCGTCTATCCCTCTGTCCGTCTGTCCGTCTGTGTGTATGTCAAGACTCTTTATCTCGGGAACGCGTAAAGATATCGAGTTGAAATTTAACCTGTATACGTATACCTATGATATATTGTAGTTGGGTAAAAGAAATACTTCTCAGTTGTCGTTTAAAAAAGTTAGAGCCGTTTATGTCGTAAAAAACCGCATATTTCAACACTCACAAAAATCAAAACCTATAGGGTACTTCCCGTTGACATAGAACTATAAAATTTAGCGAGAAGCATTGTCTTAGAGTACACATATAGGAATAAATCTGAAAACTGTACATTTTTATTTAAATCAAAAAAATAGGGCCTCAAAATTCACAAAATATGGGTTCAAAATTCAAAGTGAGTAAATCGTATCATGTAAGGTATAGAGATTTTAACAACTTACTTCCCAATTTTGTGACATTTTCTGGATTTGTACGGAACCCACGATGTGCAAGCCTGACTGACACTTGTCCGGTTTTTTTTAAGGTATGTGCTGTGCAGGGCTTTTCGCGACATTTTATTTACCGAAAACCCAGTGATCTGAAAATTCAGTCCGTAAATTCCAAATATCTTTTAGTACGAGATCTGGATTCTTTTTCTTCTAGCTCACGATTGAAAAGCAAATGTTTCTTCTCTAGACCGCTACAGCTTTTTGTATAGTTACGAGTAAAATAGTGCAATTAAATAACCCTTAAATGTGCAGTAGGAAAATTATTCCCACATCTTTATATGTGTTCTCAAAGGGTCAGGAAGAAATAGTTTCCCACAATCTGTCAAAATAATAAAACTACGTAAAATTGTCTATGATAAAAAAAATAGCTTGAATTGGAACGCACCACTTTACGAAAGAAAAAAAACAAAAACCCCGACGTCTCCTGTCAAAACATCAGCTGAATGCTAATTCTATGCGTGTTTGTGAGTTTTTTGGTCGAAAATGTCGAAAAAAAATACCGTAAGTATAATTTTCTTACAGATTTGTTATAATTATGATATTTGCTGTACATTTTATGTAAAAGTTACCTAAATAGTTATTTGGTTCGACTTTTATGGGCTTCCAAAATATGTGGGAACTATTTTCCTACTGATCATTACGGAACTACATCTTTGTTTTTTCTTACAGGTGAGAGGGTTGAAAGATGCACAGATTGAATCGGAATTAAGTAGATTGATGTCCTCCGATGACGAGGAAGATGAGGACGATGAAGAACTTACCTTCGTGAGTGAAAGGCCCAACTTATTTAATAATTTAGATGCAAAGATGAATAAGATTCAATCTTATAGCTACAAAGAACTCTTAGACATTCTTGATGACTGTAATCAGCCAGCGCAATCACTCTCCCCAGCGCAACCATCCTCCCCAGTGCAAGCACCCTCCCCAGTGCAGGAATTTACCATACGTTCTTCACCAGAGAGAAATGTTTCTGAGAAGGATGCAGTTGATGAGCCCATGTCATCTTTTTCACTTGAGAGTAATGTTCCTGTGGAGGCTGCAGTTAATGAGCCCATGTTACCTTCTGCTCTTGAGGAAGAAGTTCGTTCAGAGCCTGTGGCTGAAGAGCCCAGACCGCCTCCTATACCTACACCTGCCTATCAACGTAGAGGACCTTCCGATCAACAAAGATTTAGATCCAGTTCAAATTATTTTGATTTATTGAAGAAATCGCGAGAGTGGTCCAATGATTTGTCTAGATTCTCACTCCCCCCAAATTTTGAAAGGCCTTTGACTGTAAACAAGCAATATAATAACCGATCTACTCCATTGTCCTTATTTCGGGATATGTTTCCAGAAGAGTTGGTAAATTTGATTGTGAGAAACACAAATATCTATGCAGCTAATAAATGCTCAAGACATTGGAAAGATACAACATATGAAGAAATGAATGCATATTTTGGGCTTATGGTGTTGATATCAATAAACCCAATACCTGATATAAAGATGTACTGGTCTACTGACGAATTTTATAGAAATTCTGTAATTAGTGAAGTCATGCCTTTCAAACGGTTTCAGAAAATCACAGAAAATTTTCACATTGATAACATATTAGAAGAAGCTCAACGCGATAACCCGAGCTATGACAAACTGTGTAAAGTACGACCAATAGTGGACGCTCTGAACGAAACCTTTCAACAAAACTGCTCCTCATCTCAAAATCAATCCATTGATGAGAGTATGATAAAATTTAAAGGCAAATCATCTATGAAACAATACATGCCCAAAAAACCTATTAAACGAGGTTATAAATGCTGGTGTCGTTGCGATTCTAAAACTGGGTACCTCTATGAGTTCCAAATTTATACAGGCAAAACAGATAATACAGCTGAAGAGGGATTAGGGTGTAGAGTTGTTTTGGATTTATGTCAAAATGTGCCAGAAGATACTTTCATAGTTTTTGATAATTTTTTTACGAGCCTGCCGTTGCTGGAGATTTTGTATTCAGAGAAGATATATGCTGTAGGAACCATTCGAGCGAACAGGAAGGGATTGCCACCAGAAATTGGCAAGCAAAACAAAGATCTAAAACTGAGTCCTGGTGAGTTCATCTTCAAATATTCCAATCCTATTGCATGCATTAAATGGATGGATACAAAAGATGTATTAGTAAGTACTACAGCGCATGATCCAAGGTCTGTTGAAGTAATACAAAGGACACAGAAGAACGGCTCAAAAAAAGCAATGTTTTGTCCAGTTGCTATAAAGAAATACACAGAACACATGGGAGGAGTCGATCTATTTGATCATTATAGATCATTCTATCCTCTGAGTCGCAAGTCAAGAAAATACTGGCACCGTTTGTTTTGGTTTCTTTTCGAGGCGGCTGTGGTGAACTCATATATTGTTTACCATCAAAACAGTCTTATGACACACAGAGATTTTCGTCTCCGACTTGGCCGTCTACTCATAAACAACTTCAGTGCCAAAAAAGTGACTGTTCCCCTTTTTAAGAACAAAAAAGGTGGAGTATACGGTGTTCCTGATGAAATCAGACTGCTGAATGTGGGACTACATCTACCTCAAGATAATTTGAAATTCCGCAGATGCCGCTTTTGTTCTACTCGCGTAAAAGAGAAACGCTCCAGATTCATATGCAAAACTTGCAAAGTATCTATTTGCCCTGAATGTTTTGACAACTTTCATAAATAAATATGGTGATATGTAATGAAATGTCTATCATTCTTCCCTACCCAGATGTGGGAATAATATTCATGTTGTATCTCAAAAACATATATTTTTATATGGACAACAGGAAAATAGTTCCCACGTGGTAAAACTCATTAGAGCAATAAATGATAAATATCAAACTCAGAAAATATTATTCTAGACCTCATAATAAGTATATTTTCCAAAATTCATAACTTTATGATGGTTAGATCACTCACAACCCATTAAGGGATAACAAAGCTTCAACAAGTCTACATTCTGCCCTGTCTACTCATCCAATTTTATTTGCATTTTGACACGTCAAAATGGTCGGATTACAACCGCATGTTGTTATAAAACACTCACCCATCTCCTCCCTTATTTTAACCAAAACTTTTTAGGGTTCCTTATCACAATGACAACATGTAACTTTGTGACTGTTTTTTTTTTACTTTTCGTATGTTGATCATCGTTTAAAGTTTTACAATAAAAATAATTTATTAAGCCTCCCAGGTACTAAGTTTATTATCTTACTAGTTTTTACCCGCGGCTTCGCCCGCATACGCAATATATCATTATAATTTATAGCCTATGTGTGATTCTGATATATAAGCTATATAATTGCAAAGTTTCAACTCAATCCGTTCAGTAGTTTTTGCGTGAAAGAGTAACATACATCCATCCATCCATCCTCATAAACTTTAGCGTTTATAATATTACTAGTTTTTACCTGCGGCTTCGCCCGCATGATATTTTGATTTTTGACGCAATATCATTATAATTTATAGCTTATGTGTTATTCTGATATCTAAACTATATTATTGCAAAGTTTCATCTCAATCCGATCAGAAGTTTTTGCGTGACAGAGTAACAAACATCCATACATCCATCCATCCATTCATCCATCCATCCATCCATCCATCCATCCATCATATTGTGTGACTGCTTTGAATTTCTTGTATTTCTATTTACTAGTTTGACTTTTTTAAAATATCACATAGATTTGTAAACAAAACTATAGTAGGTATTCATGTAAAAAATAAAGATATACAGAACAGTTTCAGAAAAAATCGTTCTCATAGGAAAAAAATGTCTACCTTGTGCCCTTATTGCGCCATCTGACACCGCACTCCGCAGTAATCCCATGTCTATTAATTTGATTACAATCGCTTCATAATCTGTTTGAAAATGATATATTTGTCCAGATGTTACATTAATCTAAAAGTAGGTACAATAAGTAACCTCACTGAAAAAATGAGTGAGGAGGGGAAGTATTTCATGGAATTTTAGATCTCAGAAAATTTCAATGTTAAGATTAGTTCCCAGAAATCTCCTAAGTTCTTAAAGGATAAGAGATCTACCAATAACTACTTAAGCTCAGCTTATATTTTTTTGTTGAAACAACTAGTGTTATAGTAAGACATCAATTTAGAAGTTATCTAGGTATTCAATTTTATCGTTAATAATATTATAATTTTCAAAGTGTGTTTATTATCTTTTTGTAACTCTTTCAGACAGCAACGGATCGAAGAATAAACTTGATTTTGAATTAATACAGTTAAAAGTTCTGAAAGTATCACTGACTAGCCTTACGCGCTTTGAGAAAACATCTACAGAGCCACAGTCCTAAGTGAAAGTAGTAAAATATGTCCGAGCGCCGTCGTACATACCGACTTAGATATTTATAAGTAATTCACAATGACCCGTTTTCTCGAATCTCTACATTATGTCACCTAATTAGTGCTTTATCCGAGCACTTTGTTGTAGTCGGCTTGCAATAACTGAAAAGCCTGCTCACTACATAGCTTGAGCAGGGTTTTGGTTCATACACTTTTTTGTACGATTGTGACTCTATACATATTTGCTCGAAGCTTACTCTAGCAAAACTGCAGGCAAAGGAGATTATATTTCAAAAATTTATTTCCAGGTTGGCGCGCCACGTGAAAAATACAATATAAATAAACCAATATAGCAATGCTTGCTGCGCAAGGAAGGGACAAAAGTTCATAGCGTGTAATAGGTAGATATAGCGTAACCATTCAAACACAGAGAGCGTATTTAAAATTCAAATAAACTTTTAATGACGTCCCCCAATTCATTGCTTTTGATTACAGTTTTGATTACAAAAGGGTGAGTCTATTCATTCAGTGGATGGACATGGAGGGTAGCGTGGCCGGTCTGTGATCGATAGAAATAGCCAGTAGCCATCTTTCGACACGTTTTTATTTTTTAAACCCAATTTAAATTCATTTGGCAGTCGTATGATTTTAGGGCAGTGCTTTATAGACCGTATGATGTATGAAAATGAATAAGGATGGGGTTGGATAACCGATAAAATGTTTAAGTTCAAAATAAAATAATTGGTCAACCGATATAAATTAGCTTCATGCTATGAATTCATCACGATAAATTGATGCGTTTCGATAAAACTTTTTTGTTTTGTTCAGAACAAAAAAAATCTGGTAGAGCTTCTTTACAAATTGTATTGATTTCTGGGAGTAGTTGAGCTAATTCAGATTTGATGAGCAATAAGATCTATCGATCAAGTAGTTGTCAGTGTTGTAGCCGATCATTTTCCTATATCTCTCCGTCTCTCTAGTGGGACTTGGGTTTTACTTCAAGTTCCACTAGAGGACTTATACGTGAAGGCCTATTGAGAGTTTTTAAGAAATATGTAAGTCAGATTTGTGTCGATGAGAACAGTGTATCTGTTATACAGGATTATTTCTAATCAATTGCCTCGGTGGCTCAGTGGTTAGTGACCCTAACTACTGGGTCAAAGAGGTGTGAGTTCGATCCCCACTCAGGGCATGTGATGAACATAGATTATTTGCTCTGTGTCTGGGTGTTATTTAGCTACTATCTATATAAAGTATATATTTAAAAATATGTATAAGTAGTTTTTTCAGTCTCTGGTAGCCATATCACAAGCTCTGCTTAGTTTGGGGTCAGAGACCATGTGTAAGCTATCAAAAAAAAATTACCATGATTTCAGGGGCTTATTCTGCTTCAACAACTTTTGTTCTGCGACTTTTGTCAAAACTCAAAAAAAGCTGTTCCATACATTTTGTCACGGTTGAACGAAATATTTAATATTTACATAAATGACCTTCCTGAAGCGATTAATGAGCCAGTCATTATGTTTGCTGACGATAGCACAGCTATTTTCACAGACACTAACACTGGCAATCATGAAAATGACATTAATAACTCACTCGAGACAATAATTAATTGGCTACATAACAATAACCTCAAAATTAATTTGGATAAAACTCACATAATGACATTCAAAAATATTAATTCTAAATTTGACAAACTCAACATATATTATAAGGGTAAAAATATTGACGAAATTAAGGAAACAACGTTCTTAGGTATCAATATAGACGCAAAATTATCATGGACTTCGCACGTTGAGCATGTATGTACAAAACTGAATCAGTTTTCGTATGCATTATACATGCTGCGTAAAGTAGCCAATGAAGAGGCACTTTTAAGCGCCTATCATGCTTATGTCGGCTCCACTTTAAGATATGGAGTACTGTTTTGGGGAAACTCTACAGAGAAAATGTCTGCATTTAGAGCTCAAAAGAAATGTATTCGTGCGATCTGTGGTCTGAAACAAAAGGACTCTTGCAAGCCGTATTTTCAAAAATTAAAAATATTGACTCTTCCTTCGGTATATATATATATGAAGCGGCCCTTTTAGTAAACAATAATTTAAGAAGCTATAAAAGCTATAAGCTATAAATTATGTTTTCCAAAATGTCGATTAGCTCTTTATAGCAAGAGTATATTTGTAAAAAGGGTAGAAATATACAACAAATTGCCTCAGTCATTAAAAGACATCCATGATACAAATATTTTTAAATTTAAACTTAAAAACTTTCAGATTGAGAAGGCATATTACTCCATTGACGATTTTTTGAAAGAAAGATTATAATAATTTGATAATCAGTTTGACATACATATATATATTTTATTTGTAATAATTTTAGTATAAGAAATAATAATTATGTGACTCCATTTATTTTTTCATAAAGTTTTGATATTACTAATTTAATGAATTATTAACAATGTACCTACATTTTTTAAATTTTGCATACCATACTGGTTAAGACATGGCGATCTTTATATTTATTGACTACAACCCATGAACATTGTAACACCCATGTTTTGCGAAATAAATGAATTGAATTGAATTGAATTGAATTGAATTTCTATGGAACAACAATATTTTTTTCGAGTTTCGACAAAAGTCGCAGAACCAAAGTTGTTAGTTTTGATGTACAAAATAAGCCCCTTAAAGGATGCTAATTGATTAAAAATAACTGTTTTTCTGAATGATGGACATATCCTTGGATATAATTGTGATAATGATTATGACCATAGTTTTGGTAACTAGTAAGTACCTGTAATAAGTACCTACGCTGTACACTCAAATCTTGATAACATGATTTTTACTTTATTAAATTTACCTATAAAAAAGAGTATTAGTATAACTGACAACAAAATTTCCAAAACATAAAAATATTCCAAATTAGTATGCAAACGCCATAAATGCACAACACCATTTTCATTATCATATTATTTATATTAATTGCCTGTTCCCAGTCTGTACACTTTTAATTCAAATAACAAAAATCGTAAATTAAAAAAATGAATAGGAAATTACTGTGGCATAAAATACATTTTTACATTTTCAACTTTAAAATTTGAGACCCGAGTCATTAATAAAAAGCGGACAGTTATGCAAATAATAAAAGCTTGAAAATAAATGCTTTTTCTTCAAAAAAGGCCTCTGCATCTGAGTATAATAGAGCATTCTGCCCGTTTCTGTGGCCGTAAAGACCGCCCAACGTTTTAATTACTCTGCAAATAGAGGGTTATCTCTTTTTTTCCAAAATCTGGTGACCAAATCAAACAAATTATGCGGGTACAAGCGGGTTAAACCGTTTGCATCATTAAATATTTAGTGTTAGGTCATTTTTTTTCCGTACCTCAAACGAAAAAAGACGGAACCCTTATAGGATCACTTTGTTGTCCGTCTGTCCGTCTGCGTGTATGTCAAGACTCTTTATCTCGGAACGCGTAAAGATATCGAGTTGAAATTCAAACTGTATACGTATATCCATAGTATCTTGCAGTTGTGTAAAAGAAATACTTCTCAGTTATCGTTTAATAAAGTTAGAGCTATTTATGTCGTAAAAAACCGCATATTTTGACAATCACAAAAATCAAAACCGTTGACTTCCCGTTGACATAGAACTATAAAATTTGGCGAGAAGCATTGTCTCAGAGTACACATATAGGAATATATCTGAAAACTGTACATTTTTATTTAAATCATAAAAAATCAAAAGAATTCAAAATTCAAAGTGAGTAAATCGTATCATGTAAGGTATCATATAAAAGAATTTCATCAGCACATGCTAAAACAGGTTTTTAACTATTTTAACAATGTGTAAAATTCGATGTAAGATAAGAAAAGTGACAAAAAAAAATTTTGTCGATGGTTATAGTATAGAGATTTTAACAACTTACTTCCCAATTTTGTGAAATTTTCTGAATTGGTACGGAACGCTCGATGTGCGAGCCTGACTCGCACTTGTCCGGTTTTTTGGATTTGTGGCTATTAATGAAAAACATTTCTCTTAGCTATATAAGTGGTAGGGAAGACCGAAAAAGAATGGACAAATTGTGTGAATGTGTGTGAAATTGCGAGAGAATCGTGTTGATTGACATTTTTATAAACTAGCGACCTGCCCCGGCTTCGCAGAGGTGTATTATACATATATAACTTCCTCTTGAATCATTCTATCTATTAAAAACAACTGCATCAAAAAGTTATCTTAGTGATAAGCATTTCAAAAATCTGAAGCGAATGCAGGATTTGAACCTGCCCCTTCGGATCACTAGCCCGACGCTCTAACCAACTGAGCTAGCCTCCTACGCTAAATTTGACGCTTACGTAGGAAGCGGGCTGGCTCAGTTGGTTAGTGTCGGGCTAGTGATCCGAAGGGGCAGGTTCAAATCCTGCGTTCGCTTCAGATTTTTGAAATGCTTATTACGAAGATAATTCTTTGAGATAAAATCTAGTGTGGAAAGCACTCAAAATAAAATCATAAAACTGCATCAAAATCTGTTGCGTAGTAAAGATATACAAGTAAAGATATAAGCATACATAGGGACAGACAGACAGCAGGAAGCGACTTTGTTTTATATTATTTAGTGATAGTGATACCTAAATAAAATTCATTTCTTTCAAACTATAAGCCTCTCTCATTCACTATTTAAGCTACTGGAGCAGTTATGCCAGCGGCCCAGAGCCACGCTCCGTTACTTTAAGGAGCTGGGCTGGCTCGGGTAGACGCTGGAAGGGGAAATGCACAAAACACCCCATGCGAGACGTCAGTGCAGAACTCATCGCCCCTACTTCAAATTAGAATTAGGAACTATAAACCTAAAGTGAAGCGGTGAGTTGTTTAAGGTGAAGTGGCGAGAGAAAAGTACTGTGTAGACCCCACCTAGTTAATAGTACCCCACCTAGTAGGATAAGGAAAAGAAAATGATGATTTGCGAGTAAATAAATAATATAAGCATTCACAAAAGCTATAAAGTACGTTAAAAGATCAGAAACAACATCCTGGTCGCAGAAAAGTTAAGAGCATAAAGCCAAATTACAATATTTTATTATGGAAACTAACGTGGTTGTCACACATTTTAATATTTTATATCACGGGATCGTACTAGCTTTTTTTTTTAGTCATTACATAGTTTCGGTCGCATTCGGCGATCGAACTACAGGGTTATTTTTAAGACTTATGACAAAACTCGAAAAAAAAATTGGGTGTTCCATAGAAAAATATCGTTCACCCGCGACAAACTGTATAGAACAGCTGATTTTTCTATTAGTTTTGACAAAAGTCGCAGAACAAAAGTTGTTAGTTTTGATGTACAAAATAAGCCCCTAAAATGATGCTAATTGATTAGAAATAACCCTGTATAGTCGTACTATACTCCAGTTGCAACTGTTGCAAGCAAAGTACACAAGTACCTTTACTTAGTTTGGGGTCAGAAACAGTGTGTAATATATGTGCCCAAATATTGATTTATTTCTTTCATAATATCACCAACATCATTATTATAGTCACAGAACGTTCATTGCTATTTATAGGCATATTGTAGCTATTCATTGATTTCTAGTAAAGGGGTTAGTTGTGCAACACCATACCGAGAAACGACACTGCAGTGAATTCCTAAAACAAATAATAGTTTTAATGCCACTTTAAGCAAGCAAAGTCTACTAGCTCCTAACTTTGGATCCTAGATCACCATTTAATTTATCTGTATTATTATTCGTTCTGTTTAATTACAAATTAATATTTTAATACACCATTTCATCTGCTCTATAATTACAAAATGTACCAGCTGATACCATTCTCCATCATTATAGTGAATACCAACAGCTTAATCATAGCGTTAGTGACATTCTACAATCGATACATATTTGATTTCGTTTGAATTGCCGCAGCAAGCAGTTCCTTGGGCGGTATTGTTCGTTAATAAATCTCTATTATAGCGTCCGGTGAGGGGACAATCATTAATCTTTTATAGCATTGATTGTTGAATGAATGTGTATTTTTCGAAGCAATGTTGGGGCTGGTAAATTTTGTAATATAATCTACAATAGACTGTTCATCATTTTAGTCCTAGAAACCCCACTGCTGTACATAAATCCTCTCTATAGTATAAAAAATATGCAGTTTATTATTCCTTACTTTATTATTGGTCTGAGAAATTAGGCGCAGGATATTTTTTAATCTTTGATGGACAAAAAGTACTAGTGTGACTAAACTGAGGACTAAAATAGTTTTGAGTTAATCAATAAATGATTTTCGATATTGTCGTGGTTGTCATCCTACTAATATTATAAACGCGAAAATATGTGAGGATGGATGGATGTTTGTTACTCTTTCACGCAAAAACTACAGAACGGATTGAGATGAAACTTTTCAATAATATAGCTTATATATCAGAATAACACTGTATCAGCCTTTTTTTAATAGTCCACTGCAGGACGTAGGCCTACCCACGAAGGGTGATTGGGCCATATCCACCACGCCGGCCCGGTGCGGGTTGGTGTATTCACATACGCCATCGTATTTCTTCTACGGACATAAATGCAGGTTGCCTCACGATGTTTTCCTTCACCGAAAAGCCAGTGGTGTGAAATTCCGTACATCAATTCCAAAGAACTCATTGGTACGGGACCGGGATTTGAACCCACGACCTCACGATTCTAAGGCGGGTGTAACTACCTCTAAGCCACCACGGCTTCACTACATCTAAGCCACCACGGCTTCAACTACCAGAAAAAACTATATCAGAATAACACATAGGCTATAAATTAAAAAGATATTGCGTCAAAAATCAAAATATCGTGCGGGCGAAGCCGCGGGTAAAACCTAGTATAAAACAAAAATGTTAGAAAGTAAAACACGTTATTACCGACTTTCAAAAAAGAAGGAGGTACTAATTCGTCTGTGTATATTTTATTTGTATGACCGATTTAAAAAATATTATTTAGTTATTTTTTATTTATCTAACTACGGTATACTTCTGAGGTGGTCCCATTTAAATTCTATCAAAATTAGGTGAGCCCTTTTTGATAAATTATCAATAATGTACAATGTACATTGATGTCATATTGATTCGTGCAAACTATTCGAATTATGTACACGGTGGAAGTCGGTGTTGCGATTGTTCGCGAAAAAGAATTATTAAATTAAGATAATTGTCACATTTAACTACATACTACTTACTTTCAGCTAGATTTAACAATTGAATACGTATAAAATAATATTTTATAGCAAGCTTTTAAAATATCTTTGAAAAATAAAACTTGGTTAATTTTTGTTTTAAATTATATAAATAAATTTAGATTAAAATAAGTATATTTTTGTAATAATGGCGTTTTATATCTTGATAGCAATAACAGTAAAAAGTGATATGTACTTAAACTTAAGTGAAGTCCAATTTTTGATGTCTATTTTTAATAATTTGGAATAGAAATTCCAATATTCTTTTTTTGCTAAGCATTTATAAGAAAAGAGTATGTATGCTGGTTAATACATATTTAGTGATAGCAATTATCATAAAATACTATCATTAGTTATTTTGGTACTATTATGAATAAATAATATTGATTAATTTTTGTATTACAGACGTTTTCTTGGTATTTCACCATCCAATACACCCCTGTGTTGGTCCCATATCACTGTATTAATTTATTGAACTAATTAAAATTATTAAGAAATCCTATAGCATTTCAAATGTAAGATGTATCTTTAAAAGAGAGATAACTAATAACGAAATTCACCAACATAGGCTCAACTCAAAATGATAGAATAAAAATACATACATTGTTAATGCAATAGAGAAATAACTCAAAAACTCCAATTTTTAGCCCCAATACACGATGAAAACGCAAAATTATCACAAAATATTTGGTCTAATTGGGTGTAAACAGCATAATTCTATATAGAACGCTCCTGCAGTGCAAAGGAACAGAGAAATCAGTTTTTCGCCTGTACTGAAAAAAGTGGTTTTTTGAGTTAACTCCCTTTATATCTAGGTGTGCGATATATGAAATGCAACTGAAACTCTTAAACGAAACGAAACGAAAAATCCATAAACGAAAGTAGATTGTAGTAATAGTATACATAAAATTAGCGAGTAATACAAAATTAGCACCGAAAATTTGGGTCCGGACTCGTGGTTACACCGCTTTGTTACACCAGTGTGACTACGAGTAAACTTTTTTGCGCAAAGTTCTCAGAAGTACCGAAACCGGTGTGCCACAAACGAGTTTACTTACAAACACAGCGTAGTAAACATACAAGGTTATCAGTCTTGCTAATTTGCGTGCCTGTGTTTTCTAGAATTTACGTGCAAAGTTTACTTACGTCCTTACTTTGACATACAGATGGAAATTATCAAGTGCCAGCGAGATATACCAAAGCTATGGATAAGACTAACTTTACTGACTAGACTAATGAGTATAATATTATTAGTGTTACTTATATAGCATATTAAATAGTTAAACATACCAACTATTCACTTCACACACATTATTATTATAAATAAAGCTCGTTAGAAATTAACAATTTACAAACTGATTGTTACAAACTTGTAATTATTAGTAACTTTTCGTTTTTTTTTTTAATTTGTGTTAAGTATCTGTGTTCGAAATTAGGTTTCTTTAGCGGTCAAAAGACCAATATAAAAATGTATCCTGCTATACAGGCTCTTACGAGACCTAGTGTAAGGTCCAAATATTTTAAAGGTACTTTTGCGACTTTCCGCCGCACCTTATTTTTAAGATTGTTTGTAAGTACCTCCACGGACGAAGCCGTGGTGGTCAAGAGGTAGTGACACCCGCCTTACAATCGTGAGGTCGTGGGTTCAAATCCCCGGTCCCGTACCAATGAGTTCTTTGGAATTGATGTACGGAATTTCACACCACTGGCTTTTCGGTGAAGGAAAACATCGTGAGGCAACCTGCATACGTCCGTAGAAGAAATTCGATGGCGTATGTGAATCCACCAACCCGCACTGGGCCAGCGTGGTGGATATGGCCCAATCACCCTTCGTGGGTAGGCCTACGTCCTGCAGTGGACTATTAAAAAGGCTGGTACAGTACAGTACCTCCACGTGTTGTAATACGTAATAAAATATTTTATAAGAAAAAGCATAAAAATCGCAAAAAAACTAAACAAATATCAAAGGTATACTTTTTATCGTTATGATAAAAAAAAAGTATACTGAAATCTCAAAAAGACCATTTCCAAACTTTGAAGTGAACGCAGGATTTGAACCTGCATCTCCCGGATCACTAGCCTGACGCTCTACCAACTAAGCTAGCTCTACCTCCTACGCAAACGCCAAAGATCATTGAGATAAAACCTAGTGTGGAAAGCACTCTAAATAAAAATCATACTGAAATCTTCCCAACTATGAAAATGATGACGTCAAATTCCACTACATTTACTGACAACGTATCGGAAAGTTCTCAGTCTGCTGTCACCGACCATGTATACGCTACAGTTGCTGCGCAGTTTCGCTCCAAATAGTTGATGATGTACTGCCATGTTGGCGTAACTATACCTACAAGTATTATTGAAAACTGTCAGCAGCAAAAGGTTACCATTAATTTATTGACAGCTACTATTATACTAAAACATGCCGTGGTACCGTGGAAGCTTAGTGGG
This sequence comes from Hypomecis punctinalis, assembly GCA_949316475.1. Classification (NCBI taxonomy): domain Eukaryota; kingdom Metazoa; phylum Arthropoda; class Insecta; order Lepidoptera; family Geometridae; genus Hypomecis; species Hypomecis punctinalis. The sequence goes on from OX438807.1 coordinate 11,234,918, forward strand.
AAAACACTAGCCTAATAAGGAGAGGCGTGGGATCAAATTATTTTTGATATCAATAAGGTTTTTTTGAAATTTATGTATATTATTTCTTTATATTATATTTTTATTTACAAAATAAAATACATACACATTATAATTTTTACAGTATTACAGTACAAGTTGTAAATTAAACTTAGTGGCTAAAAATATTTTTAAATGTTACGAAAAAAATTCAATTTAGGTATATTGAATCTAATATCGAAAACTTAGCATACTTGGCAACACCAAGAATTTGCTGTCTGAATTGCAGTTAGGTAATACCATACCAACAGGACCGACAATAATGACCTTGTAAATCTCGCATGTTATGTATTAATTGTCTAGATTCTTAACAACTAATTTTAACGGCTAACTCGATCATTGTCATTGGCAATTTCAGCAATAAGCACATTTCAGACATAAGAATAATTTGTTTGTTTGTTTTAATGAAAGTTTTATTAAGATTAGCAATGGTAAATACTTTTGTATTGAACCCTAGATTTCGCACTAGGCGGACTAGGTATGGATTTATAATATACACAACTGGTTTTCGCAGAAGGAAAACATCGTGAGCAAACGTGCACGTGCACCAATTCGTATTGGGCCAGCGTGGTGATTATTCCCAATCACCCTGAGTGAGCTATGTTCAACAGTAGACTATAAAAAGGCTGGTAAAGTACATAACTGTAACTGAAAATGTTATACTAAAGTAACATTTTAACACCTAACAACACTAAATGCGTGCTATAGTCATCACAAAATAATAGGCCCGTTGACATTTGTCTTCGCGACGTTACTAGTGGTGTAACCATACCATGGATAGTATGAAAAAATCGTTATAAACAGCACTATATCAATGAAAAATGTAATAACATTGAACATTTCGATAGGTAAAAAACCGGACAAGTGCGAGTCAGGCTCGAACACCGAGGGTTCCGTACAAATCCAGAAAATTTCCCAATTTTGAACCCAAAGTTTGTGAATTTATTTTTTGTGATTTAAATAAAAATGTACAGTTTTCAGATTTATTCCTATATGTATACTCTGAAACAATACTTCTCGCCAAATTTCATAGTTCTATGTCAACGGTATATACCCTGTAGGTTTTGATTTTTGTGAGTGTCAAAATATGGGTTTATTACGACATAAACGGCTCTAACTTTTTTAAACGATAACTGAGAAGTTTTTCTTTAACATAACTGCAAGAAACCATAAATATACGTATATAGTTGAAATTTCAACTCGATATCTTTACGCGTTCCCGAGATAAAGAATCTTGACATACACACAGATGGAGAACAAAGTGATCCTATAAGGGTTCAATTTTTTCCTTTTGAGGTACGTAACCCTAAAAATAGAAAATCAACTGTCAAAACGGGCCTATTATTTTGTGATGACTCTAATAGCACATATTTTATGTAGTGTGATTTACGAGTTTTTTGTCTATCGATCTACGTATAATTTTTGACAAACTTATAAAAATGTCAAATGTGAATGTGTGTGCGTGTTGGTAGTGATCTTTAGACAACATTATCTGAGAACTCTTATTTGTTATATGTAACAAAGTTTACTACATATAATAATTTAAACTAATAATTATAGCAGACAATATATTACCAGCAAAGTACTAAAAGCTTAAATGCCAAAACTCGGTGTAGTCTTCGCGTGCTATTCACAAAATTCATCATAACAAGATACTATTTCAAGATAAAATCTATTTCAAGGTTCTCTGAATATGTCTTTGTATATATCTCGAAGCCGCATAACTTCAGCATTCAAACTTGAAATTGGCACTGAAATTATTAATACCCGGTAACTTGTCTGTCTAGACTTACTGAGATATTCAGAAATGCTTTAGAAATTTGAAATGACTGTCGTGGCTGCACGCTGACCTATCTTTCATCCATAAGGGTCGCTCGTACATAACTAAATAATTTCACTAGTTATACAGATACATTTCTTATTTTAATTAATTTGTTTCTGCGTCATACCAGTAATCATGATAAATTCAAAAAGTTCAGTGCAATGTTTGCATGTCAAAAGAATAAATATTGTGTAGCCGACTACTAGTTTCTAAAATATATTTTGATAAAAAAAAATCCGTAGCTATCAAGAGAGTACTGTACTAGATACTGTAGCACCTATCTAGGTATCAGAACACTCTCTAACGTATGCAGTTGGCTACTGCATTGTGCTTCTAGTCGTATGAATATTTAAATTTATTTTTACATAAATATAACAACCCTCAAGGAGGAGGTGGAACCCGCAGCCAAGCCGCCCACAATCAGCGAAACTGTCTGTATTATCGGTCTATGAATAGGTTAAACAAAATAAAAAATGATTTCAGTGACAAACTAATGATGGCAAGTCTTAAAATTATTAAAGACCGAGATTCCTTGAAGTATTGTTATATTTATACAGAGGTATCTATGTAGAATAATGTATTTTTCATCACATCTATTCGAAAAGGACTAATTGGTTCGGCTTTAAGTGCGCCCAGAGGTAGTGTTTTCTATAGGTAACTCTAAAAGTGCGCCGGAATTATCTTTGCCGCGCACTTTTTGAATTAGGAAGTATTTTTAATGTTAGTGTTCAGCGCCAAGAAAGTGAATGAAAATAATGTAAATAAGTTTTCATTTGTTTTATTTTCAGATACCGTTTAATTTCGATTTAGTTATTACTCTACGTTTTATTAAATAATAATATTACAATAAAATATGAGGCGCTTTCTTATTTTCTCATAGAGGTGATGAAAAGTAGAGTGTACCACTCGGGCGCAAAATATATTATTGGCTCGGGCGACGTACTTTGAATCCCTCGCTACGTTCAGGTTTCTACTAAAAATCCCGAGCGTAGCGAGAGATTCAAAAAACGCCCTCGCCGTAAAAATATTATTTTGCTCACATATGATATAATCTACTATTTTTAACGAACTCTAATATTTTTTCTTGAACTCTTCGATGCTAATAATTGCAAGTTGACCTCAAAGATCGATGGCAGCAAATGCCGTGTATACCATCTTCATTTCTTCGGAATAAGATTGAAGAAATGTAAGTATTATTCATTCATCTGACTTGAGAAGAAATGGTAATGCCCAGGACCCGCGGGAACGAATCGTTAGGTTGGATTCAGATCTTCCTGGTGGTTTGCATCCCTCTGATGTAATAAAGATTGCTTGGAATTGTAATTTAAAATAGAATTGTTGTGTAAGCTACATTGTCACTGGGGAAAATGTCTGGAAATTATATATATTTTTTGTTTTGCTTTTCTTAATCAATAAGCCCGATTAGAGAGGCGCCAGCGTAAATTAAATAGCAGCGTAAAAAGCGTTCTCTCTATCGAATGCATAAAAAATGAAAAAGAAACAGAACTATGCTATTTACTCGTAGCTTATATAGTTACGCTGGCGCCTCTGTAATCGGGCTTATTATTAATGTAGGTACGTACTTCACTAGTAGTAAATTTAAGGTCTTAACTTAGCAGGTATTAGGCCGGTAGAAAGGCACAGGCAGTTTATTAATATTTGGAACTCAGTTATTATTTTTATAGGAAAAGGCACGCACTGAAAAGGATAACAACTAGGTGATGAAGTGTTGCTAGCAAAGTAAAGCTTTAAAAGTTGTTTTCTTTCTCTATGAAATATTTTATAAGAATTTGAAGTAGTTGAGGCGCTTTTATTTAATTTTTACTTTATTTCGCAATATCCCTAACTCAAATTTTGCTCACAGTCTGTCGAAATTTTCGATTATTTTATATTTTACGGCGTTATACCGATAAATCGTCAAGTGACATTTGACGCATTGCGATAGAAGCGCGATTGGCTGTTCTGTAAAAATAAATTATTTACGACACACTTTATTAGGTTACGAAATTTCGTTTTGTACCGAACGTAAAAAACATATTCTTGGGACCTACGGCGCCAGGACCCCTATCTAGCATTTGGCTTATCCTTATGGTAGGTATTATTACTGAAACCGCCTGGTTTCAGTCACCCAAAATCCATATGTTTTTAGGTTTTCATCCAATATCTACCTTGGCTATAATCACGTATTTACTGTATTTTGGATACAAAATTGCATGTTACTATTCTCAAAATACAATTTCATTTTTAGTAATACCTTGACTTTTAATGCAATACCATAACTGACAATCACTCCCCCACAAATTTCAGTTATGTTCTTATATTTTTCGCCAAACTACCCATGGAGGGTACAATCAAGTACCTACGTATATATTGTACGTAGTACTTGGACACAAAATTGCCGGCTATAATCAAGTATTTATTGTATTTAGGATACAAAAATTCCATGTTACTATTCTGCCGCGCTAATCATAATCACAGTAAGTCGGGTTTTTGACGGTATTGAGTTAGATACATGTTCGAAATCCTTGAAACAAGATCTACATTTCTGTATACTCAGATTATCCAAATTCGACTCAGAACCTCGTATTTCAATATGCACAACCACAGTAAGTCTCGTTTAGAAGAGGGATTTCTTTGTCATAATTACAGGATGTAATCATACGTTTCAATTTAAATGGATTTTCAATAATTTGAAACAATTTCCCAACCATCTCTGCAGTAACACGTCTTGCCTGTAATATGTTTTGTTTTCATAATTATTTTCATTTACATTAACATCAGGTAGGTATTATTTACCTAGACTGATTAATTTAATACTTATGGTTAAAACCAGATCTCATAGGTTTTCTCACATTTTCAAGGTTTAAATAAATAAATACATTACTCAATTTAAAAATAATGTGTACTTTTGTGTAAAATAATTTAATCGTACATGGCAAACAAAAAACATTTTGATAATTCCTCATACAACGGGAGTAGCGGCAAAATGGTTGATCACCGTTTACTCAAAAGTGAAAAATCCAACTTACTGTGATTATAATAAGCGCGGCAGTATTCTGAAAATACAATTTTACGTATAGTAACCTTGACTTTTAATTAAATACCATAACCGACAATTACTTCCCCGTCACCCTTAAGTAATGTATTTTTTACGTTTTTTGCCACGATACTGATCCTAGCTGTACACCCGGTATCTTCATCTGATATTAAGGACAACATTGCTGACTTTATTTTAAGAGCTATTTTTCCATAACTGGCTATCACTCCCCCATCATCCATAAATGCCAGTTATTTTTTTCGCCTTTATTATTATGTTTTTTGCCGCAATACCCTCCTGGCCATAACAACCTATCTATCTTTTGGACAGCTATCATTCTAGAATAACTTTTTTCTTCTGATAACAGCTAGACTTTTAATTCAATACCATAACTGACAATCACTCCCCCGTCACCCATAAAGTCCAGTTATGTTTTTCGCCACAATACCCATCCTTGCTATAATCACGTATCTGTATGCAAATCTCAATGGACACGAGATCGTTCCGTTTGGTTTAATTGCGTTACCGTCGGTTATTCGCACCCATAAAGGGAGGGGAATTATATCTTTATTAATAACTGGCCCGGTTTCCTACACCGGTAATTTTATTAGCACTCGTTCGTTTGTTGTTTACTGCGAATTTCCGTGTGGCCAATTGAATGTACGTATTTTTTGGCACCCGGAGATAAATAGCATTGTATGTAATCCAGTATCCATATAGGTATGAAATCATTGTCGTATTCCAGGGGAGTTATTTTTTAAATAAAAATTTCAATTAAATTCGTTGCGAACGCAGGACTTGAACCTGCTACTTTCGGATCACCGGTCCGACGCTGTGGAATTTTTTATCGCAAAAATAACCCTTTAAGATAAATCTAGTGTATTTTTTAGTCTAAAAAAACTACTTGATTATCTAAACTACAATGAGTTCCAAAAAATTAAGTAGCAATTTGTGTGTTTGCCAGAGACTGATTTACTCCCACAGCTGGACAAATATATTATTATATTTTTATAGAGCAAGTGTCTTTATTAACTTGAGAAAAATAAAATAATTCAGTGCATTGCAAGACGGCTCTGCATGCTAGCACTCGCCAACTTGAGAAAGGTCGCCGAATGCGACCGAAACTATAGTCGTTACGACTATCCGTACACGTAAGTCTAGTCCCGTTATATATGGTATTAAAAATAAAATACTACAAACTAAGCTAAAATGATGAATTTCAGTTTGATTGTAAAATTAATGTGGAAATAACATTCTGACAGAACAATTTCCTGACAAAAATGCAAGTATAAACTACTTTTTGGATGTTTTCTATAAATATACGAAAGTAATAAATCCCTTGCAGTCTGCGTAAAACGAAACATGATCAAAGCTAAATTTTAATACTGAAAAATTAACATCTACAAACACTGACAATGCAGTAACGCGCTCTCAGCGAGTTAATAAAAACAAGCATTTTGTTATTTTTCATAAAATATGCAGGTTTTTACATCGTAAAATATAACTGAGAAAATTATACATCGCTAGCTAAGGTTATATAGATACGACGATACACAGAACATTTTAATGACATTTTTACTGCTGGACCGGAATAGCGTTTGATTTTTTAAACAGAATATACAGCCGTAAAGAGTTTTATGGGCGTACTAGTTTGAGTGTCCATGTTAAGGGTGGAGTTAAAAGAGCAACAGTCGTTTTGAGGTTCCGTGGTAAGTTAGGAATACTTGTACATAGTTGCCTTTTTGGCCACAGTTTTTATTTCTCATATCAGTTCCAATGTAATCATAATGTTTATTAATCCTACCTTTCTACTCTAATCTTATTATGTATTTTTTTACATTCACAAGTAAACAGAATTGTTCTATAGGCGAGGGTCTTAAGAGCCGAGGACGGTAATCACCAACATTACACACTTGTGACATAATGTACTATTACTATAGAGCCAAATTGAAAATCGAGAAAAAAACAACTGTTTCATACATTTTGTAAATTATTAATTGCATTGTTTTTTAACAGCGGTTTTTTGTCAAATTCTGGTTTATGTTGAGAAATAAATGAAATAGTTTGTTATATAATTTAACTCGACTACGCAAAACTATATTAACGAATAATAAATCATGGAAAATAAAACATAATATAAAACAAAGTCGTTCCCAGCTGTCTATCTGTCCTTTGTATGCTTATATCTTTTAAACTACGCAACGGATTTCGTTGCAGTTTTTTTATAGATAGAGTAATTCAAGAGAAAGGTTTTTTATGTATAATACATATGTGTGAAGCCGGGGCAGGTCGCTAGTGGAAAATAAAATTATTATTATGTTGCCTCGTGTGAAGTCGTGTGCAATTTATAATCAACATTATTTTGCTTAAAACTAAGTGTATTAAGTTCAAAAATGGTCGCGTTAGATGTGACGTGCAAAGAAAAGAGATAAATAAATAATAAGCGAAAAGGGGAAAAGGTAGATATTTTGGAATGAGTTGAAACGATCTGATAATGATGATTCGTTGCTCATAGCGTAACAATACCGAACTCCTGATTAAAAACTTCAAACCAACATCACGTGAAACGGAACGCAAACGGAATACAAGCTAACGTTCCATTTCCACACCGCCAACAAAGAAATTCGTGTATCTCATAACAGACATTTCCGATAAAGGAATAGTACAGAGTCAATTCAATTTCCACGTTTTCACGAGGCGTCGAAATCGGGAGACGTTTCCCGAACGAGAGCACAGTTCTACCACAGTCTAAAAGTCGCACAGTCTTACAACAAGTTTGTTATTTTCTGTTTTCGATTTGACACCTATTAGCGACTGATGATTGATGGGGTCAAAACATTTCGAGGTTATGCCACGTACCGGCAAGCGTAGCATAAGACGTCCACCCACAAGGTGGACGGACGACCACATTTAAGACCATAGGATCGCACTCAATGCAAGCTGCTTCCAACAAGTCTTATTGGAGATCTATTCGGGAGGCATATGTGCAGCAGTGGGCAGTTTAAGGCTTAAACGACGATGACCTACTACCGTATTTAATCATAACGACCTGAGTATGGAACAAATTCGAATAATTTATCATAGGGCATATTACTTCCTCTCCTACGCCCCGCGCCGGCCGTCTACTCCACCACCGTCTTATTTTCGATCAGGTCACGTGTCCTGGCGCGAGATTTAAAATTTTCAACCATCCAAAAAGTGCATAACGCCGCTAATGAAGTTTTGACTTCAGAAACAACATACAGTCAAAAACCTCTTTTTTCGAAATCGGTTGAAAACACTCTTCACCAGGTATTATATTGCGCTCAAGCGTGATATCGTTTTGAAGACGTTGATAAATGTTCTAATGATCATCTATGTGCCATGCTGTTACCGTAACTATAGCTATTATGATATACATATACGATATAGAGCATCAATTCTACGATAGAATCTATTGAAACTCGTACCATTATCAGTGATTTCAATGGAACATGGAGCGTTGTCGAATAGACATTGTAGTACCTGGTACTCCAGACTAATGTTACATCCTTTGTACTAATGTGGTTTATTGCTACTTTATAGGAACCGTATTTTCAGCCAAGTAATACGTTTTCTGTACTAATATAGAAAAAAATACATTTTGCTTACTTTATGGCTATCATTAGGCGCCAATTTGACCATACAATATTTTTTGCAAATAATGACAAGACCGACTTCAACCGTGTACCTACAAAATTCACGAATATTTCGCACAGATTTTTGGATCGATGTAGCATTTTTCACATCATTGTTGATTTATCAAAATAGCTCTGCCGATTTCGATAAAATTTAAATGGGACCAACTCCAAAGTATATTCTTTCCAATAAAAAAATAATTATCGAAATCGGACTACTATGTTAAAATTTATGCATTGTTGTACATAAAAAAATATACGCGTCGAATTGAGTACCTCCGATACGTCAAAAACAATCAGCTGTTATCTACCTCTAAATATTTCATCTTGTACAGTAAAATAGAATAATTGTATATTTTAGTTAACAAAAGGCACAGACCCTGGAGTCTGTGGTTTGTAATTTTCCAATAATAAGAAAAAAAATATTTATTCGATTTGAGTGTTTTTTTATGTACTAATCATCACTTCACTGAAAAAAACCGGACATGTGCGAGTCAGGCTCGCACATCGAGGGTCCCGTACAAACACGTTGTTAAAATAATTATAAACTTGTTTTTTTAACATTGAAAATGAAGTTCTTTAAAATGATACTTCACTCACGTTGAATTTGTCCGGGTCAGAAAATGGTTTTTACATCTTCCGAACGCATAGATACCTCGTACATCGACGGAGAAAGTTAATACCGCGGGCTAACTCGACGCCAACGCCATCTAGTTTTGATATGAGTAAATAAATGATTATAATATATAATCATATATATTAATATATAATATATTTTATAATATGATTTAAACTGTTGCTTGAATTGATTTTATAACTTATTTGATTTGATTGCTATTAAGTTTGATGTTTTATATTTATACAATTATACATTTACATATAAATTTATATTTGACCTTATTTTCAGTTTAGACAGAATTTTGAACCAATTTTTTGTGAATTTTGAAGCCCTTGATTTTTGTGATGTAAATAAAAATGTACAATTTTCAGATTTATTCCTATATGTCTACTCTAAGACAATGCTTCTCGCCAAATTACATAGTTCTATGTCACTTCATTAAAACTACCGTGAGTATTCATCATAACTATAACAGAATACGGCTAAAACTCACGTTATAATTATACGGTCGATCCGCAAGGAATCCAACCATTTAAATACTCTGAAACTGGTTGGATTCCTTGCGGATCGACCGTATAATTATAACGTGAGTTTTAGCCGTATTATCTGTTATAGTTCTATGTCTACGGGAAGTACCCTGTAGGTTTTGATTTTTGTGAGTGTAAAATATGCGGTTTTTTTACGACATAAACGGCTCTAACTTTTTTATACGGCAAATGAGAAGCTTTTCTTTTACACAACTGCAAGAATTCATAGGTTTGCGTATATAGTTAAAAGGATATGGAAAAGATGCGATTTTTGAAATCTTGCAGAAACAAAATATATACCAATAGAAAGCTTATATAATTATCTTTTCAAACACATATTTTTTAGAATTTTTTTCATCGCCATTTAATTTTCAAATGGGTTCTAAAAACATTAGAAAAATGAACTATGTGCTACACCAAATAACTGCATTAAGCCTAAATTGAAAAAAAAGCCTGACAGTGACATTATGAAACAGCAAAAAGAAATGACATTGTCAATATTGAACAATCAATAGAGGGCTGGTCGCCATGTTTTAAAAAATAAATAAATGTCAAACTCTAAAATACCAGCCCGCTATTGGTTGTTTGAAGATTCCTGTCTGATACGTAGACCTCCTCTTAGTAATACCAGTTCAGTCTAAATATTTTCTACTTAGTGAAATAAAAAAGAGATATTATAATAAAACGGCGATACACAAAAATATGTTTTTACGTGAAATAATATTCTTAAATATGGCACTAAACATTAATACAGCTCGCATCGCTGCCGGTTTTCAAGGACCGCCTCCCATATAAAAAGTTTACCAACTCCTTTCAACTCGATATCTTTACGCGTTCCCGAGATAAAGAGTCTTGACATACACACAGACGGACAGACGGACAGACGGATAACAAAGTGATCCTATAAGGGTTCCGTTTTTTTCAAACGGAAAAAACACAGGGTACAGAACCCTAAAAATGAATTTACTGAACAGTTTAGCTATTTTTCATTTAGCTAAACTTTAGTAGTTGCCACCTAAAGTTTAGCTTAAATTACTTTTTTTACATAACTTTTTATTTAGCTGATATTAATCAAGCATTTAGCAGTCCTTCGGTAGCTAAACAGTTGTGTAAAATTTAACCTGAAATTCGGTAAATAGCTTACAACTATTTTTCTCAGTGTTCAATTGCTAGGATTATACCTAAACGTCTTAGTTTTTACAGTTATACATTTTGGAAGAATATTTTCGTTCTGGGTGTGATTTAGTAAACTTTACTAAACGAGATCATTTTAAGCAACAGGGTTGCCAAATACTTTACTAGTTTTAAGGCCGCTATTTGCGTACATATGCATCATTGGTGTGAACAATTAAATTCCTTTACAAACGCGTACAAATCTAGAGACAACATGGCCTTACGAATGCTGCATTGCTGAATGCTTAAACAGTTTATCAGAAGTAAAAATCGAAACTCAAAAAAGCTTTTCATACGATTAAGAAGTCCCAAATTAACATCGAAGCCGGTCCAGCTAAAGTTAAAGTATTTCATAACTGAAATGCACTCGGAGTTTGCAGCAAATTTGTTGAAACTGTACGTATTGTTTGCAAAGTGGGCTATTTTATGCAGCGCTGCGGACCGGAAGCTCAGCGCTGTCCTACGAATCAATAGCGGTATTTGTAAAATGAACTTTATTGGCTTAGTAAAATTGACTTTTATCGTTTAAACTTCGAGCTTTGTAGCGTTAAATATTTCGTTACAGCGCTTTTTGTTTAACTTCTTTGTCATGCTTTTTATTACTTGAGTAGATGTGGTGTAAATTTAGTGGTATACAGTAGATTGTCTTGCTTAGGTTTCTATGATTCGTAATACAAATTGATTGTATGAACATAGGTATGTTTTACGTTTAACACATTAAACATTGTAGTAGCTTCTAAGGGGTTGAACGGATCAATTTTATTTGAGAAGTGACTTTAGAGACTTGGTCTTTTTTCGATGTGAAATAATATTCTTAAATATGGCACTAAACATTAATACAGCTCGCATCGCTGCCGGTTTTCAAGGACCGCCTCCCATATAAAAAGTTTACCAACTCCTTTCAACTCGATATCTTTACGCGTTCCCGAGATAAAGAGTCTTGACATACACACAGACGGACAGACGGACAGACGGATAACAAAGTGATCCTATAAGGGTTCCGTTTTTTTCAAACGGAAAAAACACAGGGTACAGAACCCTAAAAATGAATTTACTGAACAGTTTAGCTATTTTTCATTTAGCTAAACTTTAGTAGTTGCCACCTAAAGTTTAGCTTAAATTACTTTTTTTACATAACTTTTTATTTAGCTGATATTAATCAAGCATTTAGCAGTCCTTCGGTAGCTAAACAGTTGTGTAAAATTTAACCTGAAATTCGGTAAATAGCTTACAACTATTTTTCTCAGTGTTCAATTGCTAGGATTATACCTAAACGTCTTAGTTTTTACAGTTATACATTTTGGAAGAATATTTTCGTTCTGGGTGTGATTTAGTAAACTTTACTAAACGAGATCATTTTAAGCAACAGGGTTGCCAAATACTTTACTAGTTTTAAGGCCGCTATTTGCGTACATATGCATCATTGGTGTGAACAATTAAATTCCTTTACAAACGCGTACAAATCTAGAGACAACATGGCCTTACGAATGCTGCATTGCTGAATGCTTAAACAGTTTATCAGAAGTAAAAATCGAAACTCAAAAAAGCTTTTCATACGATTAAGAAGTCCCAAATTAACATCGAAGCCGGTCCAGCTAAAGTTAAAGTATTTCATAACTGAAATGCACTCGGAGTTTGCAGCAAATTTGTTGAAACTGTACGTATTGTTTGCAAAGTGGGCTATTTTATGCAGCGCTGCGGACCGGAAGCTCAGCGCTGTCCTACGAATCAATAGCGGTATTTGTAAAATGAACTTTATTGGCTTAGTAAAATTGACTTTTATCGTTTAAACTTCGAGCTTTGTAGCGTTAAATATTTCGTTACAGCGCTTTTTGTTTAACTTCTTTGTCATGCTTTTTATTACTTGAGTAGATGTGGTGTAAATTTAGTGGTATACAGTAGATTGTCTTGCTTAGGTTTCTATGATTCGTAATACAAATTGATTGTATGAACATAGGTATGTTTTACGTTTAACACATTAAACATTGTAGTAGCTTCTAAGGGGTTGAACGGATCAATTTTATTTGAGAAGTGACTTTAGAGACTTGGTCTTTTTTCGATGTGTTGTAAAAGTATACAATATAATATATCTTTTATATTATATATAAAAAATAAGAATTAAAGTATACTGTGATTAACAAATGTTGATTAACGTAGCTAACAGTTGTTAGATGTTTATTGTATTAGTTATTGTTGACAAGAATAATTAATTTTACTTTTGATTAAGTTACTTTCTACAATAACAGACATATCGTTGGTAAATAAATTCATATTGATAATCTAGGTGCCAAGCGCTGGTGTCCAATTTTTGCCGCCTAAGGTCCCATGATATGGATTGAACAGTTAAAACAATTTGGTGGGGATTAGGTACGCATAAATATATTTTACTCTCATTAAAAACCGTTTTTCAGTTCCGAATGATTTTAAGTACAGATTATGCTTACATTGTTAAATAGTTTTCGAAACCACATTATAATAGAAGGTAATTTAAGTGCACACGGTCAGTATCGGACCGGGGAGAGCTGACGTCCTCCGCAATAGAGTTATGCCGTCAATAATGTTGCACGTTAAGTTAAGCAACGTTCACACGGTCAGCCTTCGCATGGGTGACCACCAGTAGCATTACCTACCGTGCGCTACCGTGGCTCGGATAACACGTTTAATTGTTGGTCCCAGTTGTAATAACCATAGGCTTGAGGTTGTCATAGCTAATAATAACTTTCTACAAAAACATCAATGACAAAAATAGATATAATTATAAGTAAGTTCATATAACTTAATGTTGGTAAGCAAGCACATTTTGATAATCCAAGTACCTGGCGCTAATATTTTTTTTAAAGGCTTGCGACAAATATGAATGGTTGAAACAATTTGTTGTGATGATCTCGTATCTCGTATAAGACGTTTTTCATTTCCATAAGTTTCTGTGTACAGAGTATGCTTTCATTGTTAAATAGTTTTCAAAACCACACGATAATAATAAAGGCCAGTGCACACGATCAGTATCGGATCGGGGAGTACTGACGTTCTCCACAATAGAGTTACGCCGTCAACAATGTAGCCAGTCAATCGCGGTATCGACACGGCAAACAGCGCTGGTGTATACGGGACTTTACGTTTTGGCTCTCTATTGTTAGGTACAAAGTTTCATATCAGTGTTGTCAATCTTCGATATTCAATGGTAGCGCGGCGCACCGTCGTCGTATTGATTATTTTCAACAATAACTATTAGATATTACACTTTGTAACTAACAATGGAAAGCTAAAATTGAAATAAATGCTCTGAGCCTAAAAGTAGTTAATACAATGTTCTAATTTTTTTGTTGACAATGAAATCAATAGATTCTATCACATTTCCTGCTCACTTCTAATCCTAGTAAAACGGTAATACAGAAATAACACACGTACGGATTGGTACCATTTTCATAAAAAAAAAGTTAGCTTAATATTCATTTAGTTGTTTATCAATTGTTGTATCAACAAGGGTTTCGTTTTGTAAGTATGTGTATATTTTACAAAGCGATTTGCTTCTGGCACTTCGCTTGCCGCGGCACGCTCGCTTCGCTCGCTTCGCTCGCTCGGCTCGTGCGTTTTTTTAATAAAATAGCTCAGAGTGGAGTCTCTCTAAAAATCTGTAAATTTATCTGTCTTCATTTTACAATTTACAGTTCAAATTTTAAAATGGAGCGTATGATTTCCACCAATTAGATGGATAGACGATTCGATAAAGATTACAAAAGTGCTCAGTTTTCAAGCCGTTTTCAACCAGTTCTATCTACTAGAAATCAATTAGGTCCAACATTCATCTGCTGAAATGATGATTAATTTGAAAAAAATGATCTAAATACGAACACCAGCTTTCGAAAACTCTTATTTGAATAGATACAAGCTTTGTAGTTGCTACCGACGCGTTTCACTCGCTTTGTTCCCTTGGTCAATCATGTACCGTGGAGAAACTATACTTAAACGCCTAGTCCAGCCACCTATTACTTCCCGTTCATACAATATTAATGAAATGCGTAAATGCAACCCGAGGCCTGCGTTCAACACAAGCATCTACATAATTGAGAATGAAATGTTGAACGGCGATCTCCGGCCGATACGCTGTTCAAATGCAGATTTAAATTTGAAATTCAGAAGATACAGCTGTTAATAGCTAACAGTAGGTAAATTGATATTGCTGGTGATTATTGTTTAACCCGTAATTGTTTGGCGCGATGGAATCAAACTGACTCTTGTTAGATTCAATCGCATTACACGCGTCACTTAAATAAACAATCTGGTCTAAATATTAGACATTACATTTTCTAAAGTAGGTACGTTCGTTATTTTAATAAATTTGTTTTAAAACTAGAAAGCTACAATAACCAATGTTAAAATAATTACCTGTTTACATTATTCCAGTCCAGCGATAGAATTCAGTGTTGGATCTCAACTGGAATAAAGTTAACCGGTACTGCAGTGCATTTCAATGCTGGTTTAAGTTATTCCAGTTGCAATCCAGCGCTGGGTTCGATCGATGGACTGGACACATGTAATTTGGTCTTAAAGAAATATGGGGTAATGCCAGCGTCGTAATAGAAATGGACTAATAAACTCATATTCAGTTAAAATTAAAAGTTAATTTTTCATACTTCAGTTGCGTAAGAGTAAAGCCATAAAAACTATACAAACCAAATGGCGCAACTGCTTACACAAATTGTCCTAAAAAACTCTTTGTTGTCAGTTCAGTTGTCACTTTAGTTATGTTTTAACTTTGTTAAGGGGGCGCCTAATGCCAAAATCAAGCGAAAGGTGTATTTTTAAAGACGTGTTGTAAAGGTAACGAACATAAATATTCATATTAAAAAAGTACTTTAAGAAAGGAAAAAACTTATAGTAGCAGAGTAATTTAATAAATTTAAATTGCGTAGAATTTTGGAAAATAATATGGTTACTTTAGAAAAAAAAAACGTCGCATCATAAAAAAAAATTTTTTTTTCAAATGCTCGAAATTATCAGCGACAACACCACATTATTTTTGGCAAATTCCGTAGCCAGACTTATTTTCTAGCCCAGTAATCAACTAGGGCTTTTAATACATGCTTAAATTTTGAATAAGTAAATAAATAAAATGTCACCTAAAAATGTAAGCTGTCGCTCGAAGTCAACATCATCGTGAACCATGTCATGCGATTTTCGACTCTAAACAAAGCAGCATAGGTGATAGCAGGCGATACAAGAAACGAGGGTGAAATCTGTTATTTTTCATGGCACTAGGCGCACTCTTGACTGACCATAAATACATAACCTAATCATGGTTTAAATTCACCGAGAAACCTGACAAAAAGCTCGTAAGCAACGGTTTTCTTGCACAGGCTGACATCTAAAGACTTCAAAATTGACGCATAGTTACTCTACCGATTTATATAAATAACCTTTAAAAAAATGAAAAACATTTGCATCTCAATATCAATATTAACTAATCTGCGGCTTTTCACAGGATTATTAATTTTTTTTTTTAATTAGCTTAAGATATTCTCCGACTTTGAAAAACAATATATAAACGTATTGTCTCGTATTGCCTTGCTCCATTGCTGCGCGAAAGAGTATCAAACAAACCAACAAACATATTTTAGATTTATAATATTAGATAGGATGCCTAAAGGCTTTGTATTTGCCCTTTATGCCTATATACGAGGCCTATGGTCGGAGCTGTACGTCCTGTAGACAACTCGTACGGCTGATAATAGGTCTTAGCTTACAATTAAAATACTAAGACCTATTTTCTCACCCATCCATCAGCCATAAGATGTCCACTGCTGAACATAAGCCTCTCCTATGGATCTCCAATAAGACTGGTTGGAAGCGGCTTGCATCCAGCGCGATCCTGCGGTCTTAATGAGGTCATCCTTCCACCTTGTAGGTAATGTGGGTGGACGTCCTACGCTGCGCATCTCGAGGTCTTCATTAGAAATCTTTTCGACCCCATCGGTCATCAGACTTCCACTCTATGTGCCCTGCCTACTGCTATTTCAACTTGCCAATTCTCTCATAATAGGCATAAACTAAATCCAGTCCAACAAAGCGCAGCTGGCGCACAAAAAACCGCGAACATCGGGCCGGAAGTACGTAACTACAGCTCCAAGCCCCTATAACCTTTTTGTTTGACCCGGCCTTCCAGGAAATTATTCCTACTTTCCACTTTGTTACAGATGACCGTTCCAGCTTTGTGATAAAGCACAATTAGATGTTTGATAAAGGGATGCGAAGACCTTTTAGGGATAATAAGTAAGTCGAATTGTGTAGCATCGTTACAACGTTGGGTATTTTCGAATAAAATATGTAATATATTTTTATTCCAAAATGAGATAGGTACTAAGTATAATAAGCCGTGGTGGTTTAGTGATAAGCCTTGCTGGTCTAGTGTAAGTGTGTAATACCAAAGACTAGGCTCAGCAAGATAGATAAATATTTTCAAAATAATTGTATACTTTTTTATAATATTTTACCTGTAGGCTTGACAAGTCTAAATGACATTCGTTTTAAACATTTCATGAATAAAATTTTAATAAACAAAGCATACTACACCATTGACGACTTCTTGAAGGATAAACTGGCTTGGAAACACATGACATTGGATAATATCTTCTTAATATATATAAATCTCGTGTCACAATGTTTGTCCTCAATGGACTCCTAAACCACTTAACCGATTATAATAAAATTCGCACACCATGTGCAGTTCGATCCAACTTGAGAGATAGGATAGTTTAAATCTCAAATTATAGTCGCAATTTTAATTTATTTAGCCACAGCAAAGCGTGGCATGGTCAGCTAGTTGATTTATAGATTTTAGTTTTTAATTTTAGACATGTATTAATAAAATTGATTTAATTTATTGTAATTTATAATTTGCTTTTGTTTATGTTATGACGTTCAAAAGTGTACTTTTTTGTACCTATTTACCAAATAAATGATTGAATTGAATTGAAGTAACACCCACCTTGACAATGGAACGGACAAGCCGGGACGGAACCAGGATTTGAACCTCATCATTGTAATCATGAGGTTCAAATCCTGGTTCCGTCCCGGCTTTTCGGTGAAGGAAAACATTGTCAAGCAACCTGCATATGCCCGTAGAAGAAATTCGTTGATGAATGTGAATCCACCAATCCGCACTGGGCCAGCGTGATGGATATGACTTAAATACCCTTCGTGAGTAGGCCTACGTCCAGCAGTGGACTATTAAAAAAGGCTGATACAGTACTATACAATTTGTGTAACAGTGCGATCAAGAACAAACTTTTCATCAATACGTAAAAGTGTATGTAATTATTTGTAATTTATTTAGAATGGCTATTTGCATTAGTAAGTATATATATATATATATACATGTGTAGGTACAAATTTTTTGTTATGAATAAGATACTTAACATGTGCTAGTTGAAATAGGAGCAAAATTATTAGAACTGGAAAAGTATACAATACATGTAGGTATGTGTGTCTATTTCATTCATAATACTTAGTTAATGGTTATTACATAAGGGAAGTAAAGCTTTTCTAAGAAATGTTTACTTCAAATTATAATAAGAATGTTTTTGTGAATAGTTCTCGAAAGGCACTATTTTTGTACTAATATTATCAGTTGTGGCTAAATTTTCAGGTATCAAGTCTTGCACGACATTTTGTCTATAAATATATGCACCTGTCTATAATATTATATAAGCTAACTTCGCTTTAAAAATAATTTAAGAAAAACCTAAAAGGAAGCGTTCTGTTTTAAGTTATTGTAACGTATTAAGCCAGTTTATTCTTGATCTTTCATCTAATATTAATTTATCACTCAAAAAATCTCACCTTTAAATAGCTTTGATTTATGTTAGGCTTATTGTTGTGTTGATGGATCTAAAGATCTGCAATATTTAAGAATAGTGGATACATACCTTTTACAAGAATTAAAAAATAATTAGATAGGTACCACAGTCTTTCTAATCGTAAACAACAAACATGTGTAAACACATTATTGAATGAATAAGTGCAAGGTCAGTAAAAATTAATAACAATATGACATAATATTACCTGGCACGGCATGTAATGTTGATGAAGAAATAAATTCCATGGTGACACTGCCTTACAATCGTCCAATATTACACAGCACTAAAGCGTCACATAGAAGCGCCGAAATAGCTCATTCACAATATCTTCGAGTCCTTGATATACCATCAGTTCACCGCAACACGACTAAACTGGCCCAATTTACAGGCTATCATTTCGGAAAATTAATGTTCAAATATCGCCTTACGGGTTCTGTAACTGTGTTGTAATTACACAGTACTGTCTGCTCTCCTCTCGAGTGGATGTCACAAAGACTCTTTTATTCACATCTAACAAAAAATAACAAAACGCCACGATTCGTCGCCGATTCTATTGTCCGATGAGGGTAGAATGGAAAACGTAGCGCGCGCTACGGCGTAGGCACGTCGTAGTGCCGCTACGACCGGCTCGCCACTGGCGGGGGCTACGCGCCGACCCGGACCGCTCACGCACACTACCTCACCTAGCTCCAGATACATTCATATACGACGCGGCTCACACACACATTCAAACCATTTACAAGAGTTACGCGAGTGGAAGCGGGAAAGTAACATTTTTGGGGCTGTAATAACGCACACAAGGATGTAGATTTACGCAAACATTTAAACTCGACGCATAACTCCTCTCATGCCCATACACATTGCTATTTAAAGTTGTAATCCGTAACGATAATATTATTTTTTTATGTACGTAGTTGCGCGTTGAAGGAGTACAATTACTTTAAGTACAGTTGTGCTAAATTCAAAATGAAACGAATATAAACTTTGTGACCTAATTTAGGTAGTAAAAATTAACAAACTTTTCAATTAAAGGAACTAAACCCACGGAAAGATAAAGTAGGTCAGCAATTTTGTAGGCAGCAACGATACAAATACAATTTTTTTATTAAGGTAAAAACGTCCTGAATCAGTTACATTTGCCTCACAATATTAAAATGAAAATATAAATTAACAGCAAAAAAAGCAAAAATTATACTAATATTCGTAAACAAAAAAAAAATGTTAAAGACTGAATAAACACGATATAAATCAATAGTAAAATGTCCAATAAAAAATCAGCAGATACAATGTCAAAAATTAGGTTCAATGTCACAACAGAACAAGCATGAGTAAATTATAATTATACAATGTCAATAATAGAATAAAAGTCAAATAAAAACAAGCAAACAAATATAATGTCAAAAGTAGATTCAATGTCACAAATTCATAATTCTTCGATTACCAACGAACTATCAGGCCGTTCGTATCGATCCCATTGATCATTAAGATTTTCACAATATGCCGTGAGGACGGTCTTTGAAACATTCGATAGCATTGGTCCTAAGTAGGTATTATGTGATCTATAATTTCAACTTGTAAATTATAATATGTTATCAAACCATCAGAATTTCATTAGAAGTCTAAGTAAGTACGAAAAAGCTTGGTATATAGCATTTTATTAGTTTGTATATATCTGGTTTTAAATCTGTGCTCATATTGTTTGCCCAGAAACATTCTGCGTGGCAAACATTAACGACTTCCAAGTCTTACACAACTTCTTAGTTACACTCTAATTCATTTTGTAATAACTTAGCAAAGTGAGAGCTACTCAGTCGCCCTTTCAAGTAACGTTGGATACATTGTATTGTCAAAGTTCCGAACAAAATTTAGGTATCAAACTTGAGCCAAAGTTTTCAATGAAGATGTCGCAATTAATTTTCGATAAAATTTAACTCGTTAACGTCTCAAAATTACACTCTTTGAGAGAGCCCTAATTGAAACGCACAAAAGTTTTTTCATTAATATTGTGCCGTGTTTTTGTAACGGTTGAGTACTCTGCGTAAAGTTGTCGTCTATTGCTTTTGACCAAGCGAAGCAAAGGTAACGAGAGCATCTGTTGTACCTACACTGTACTCACCAGGGGCCGTATTGTGTACACGTTCTGACGTTTGTCTTTGCTTTTCCTCCTGCTCGCTCTCGTGGCGCTAGTAACTTGCGGGTGCAGGAGAGAAAGCAGACCCGAACGTCAAAACGTGTACACAATACGGCTACAGCATTAAACATCAAAATAAATTGGTGTGTAGAATTTTTTTCTAAACATTATTTAAAAATGTAAAGTTTATTCATAAGTTTTATAACAAAACTATATTAACTCGATACTGATACTTGATACTTTTCGTTATAATTGCAAAGTTATATTACACCAAAAGTCATAAGCCGAGTACCAAAGTCACGCAGACAGTATTCTACTAACCTAAGTGAGCGTGTGACGTCAACGACTTAGCTTTCGTCTATCGACTGCCTCGATGGCTCAGTGGTTAGTGACCCTGACTTCTGGATCAAAGAAGCGTGGGTTCGATCCCTACCCAGGGCAAATATTTATGTGATGAACATAGGTGTTTGCTCGGTGTCTGGATGTTATTTAGTTACTATCTATATAAGTATGTATTTAAAATATGTATATGTAGTATATCAGTCTCTGGCAGCCATATCACAAGCTTTGCTTAGTTTGGGGGCAGAGACAGTGTGTAAGATGTCCCCTAATATTTATATTTATTTATCTTGATATCAAATCACCTCTAGAGGTCACAATATTCAACAAATCTTGCCGAAGCTTGGTACGCGGGTTAAAAATAATACAAAAAAGAATACAAAAATATGTATTTTCCTTAAAATATGTACAGATCCAGATTGACAATAGTCCCCGCACTAAGGCTAGCATCGCGGGAAACTGAGGCCGATTACCGAAATATGGTGGAAAACTTGTACTTACTATTAATTTTATTTAGACTAAGTGATTACAAATTTCATAAACAGCGAAAGGAAACACAGCGAAAGATGTGTATGTGTGTGTGCGTGTGGGCAGTTTCAGATGTTATAGTGAAGGTCATATTTTCGTTAAATTTTAATTCATTTATTTTAGGTAGTCATTATTATGTAAATTATTTTAAGTATGAATGATAAACAAAGATTCAGTAGCGTCGTAATCAAGTGTGAGTAGCCATATCTTTACCTTTTCTTTAGCGCCACAAAATGAACTACCGCTTAGATTACAAAACTTCATTACGCGTTTGTATAGAAACGGAAGCACGAAATTACAAAAACGTCTTGCAAACACTTAATATATTTTAATGATATACACTTATAATATATTTTAATTTTATTTCGTCGTCAGAGATTTTTGTATGGAGGGTATTATTTGGCTCAAAAAAGAGGGAAGTAGTAACGAGTATTAACGAAATCAGTCAAGAACAAATAGAGAAAAATGCTTGTTCAGTTATACATAGGCGGAAGGTCTACTGTTCGGTGAACTATTAGTTTTAAAGGTAATTTTCAGCTTAATTGATTAATTAATGAAAATTATGTGGGATGTACTAGGACTTTTAAAAATAATGTCTTGCCTTAGGTAGGTAATTAGTTAACAAATAATTTTCGACACTATTTCGAACAAAAACAAGAGAGAAATGTGCTGGTGACAATAAAAACTAAACCCTCTTACCATTTTTTTATGTCGAATAGGTTTACATTTGGCCACTAACTCGCCTGATGAAAAGCGAATTTGTATCCGAAGATGGAGTGTGTAGACTGTAGACTCCTTCAAATAAATAACAACATAGTATTATTATATACTACGGGACTAATCGCGCACTAAAATTACGAGATAATTAAATACCTCCTCATCCCGACGTTTCGGCCGAGTTGCATGGACCGTGGTCACGGGTAGACTGAGTCTACCCGTGACCACGTATATAGAGTTAACTATAGTACTAAAACAATGCGTTTTAGAAATGTATGTACATCATTTTAGCTAAATATTAAAAAAAGAAAAAGGCATTACAGCTCGAACAACGAATAAAACTCAACAAATTATTTGCTATCGAAAAAGGAACCTAACGGTCGCTTCGTCTTTAAGCGAGCTGTCTTCGCAAATGCCCTAAGGCTGAACTACATGAAAAGGCTGACTGATATTCACAGACAAAACATTTTTAAAGAGACATCATCTACACACATCTTGTAATAGCGAGAGTCTGACCAAATTGTTCAAAAGTGTCCGGTTAGTTATAGCAAAGTTAGATATCATTCTGTGCAAAGATTTTTTATGAAAAATTAAATATTTGAAAGCAAAACAACTATTTACTATGCACATAGCGTAAAAAAAACTTTTTCTTACTTTTTAATAAGAGCGACTGAAAAAGATTCTTTGACACTGTTCTAATGAAGTTAAAAGTGTAAGCAGAGATCTTTTATAAAGTTTAATTCATAGGTTAAGATTTAAACTGATTCTTATTTAAAAATTATATCGCTTCTACAAGCAAACAACAAAATATAATTATAAATTGTTGTTTAATCGTCGTCGTGATAGAAAAAACAATATTTAAATACGTACATAACACTATCAATCGAAGATAAAATAAAACTCCGCTAAGTCATTCGTTTGTTTAGTGAATTGTTTTTATAACATCTATTCGAAAAGGACTACTTGGTTCGCTTTTCAGTGCGCCCAAAGGTAGTGTTTTCTATAAGGAACTTTATAAGTGCGCCGGAATTATATTTGCCGCGCACTTTTTGAATTTGGAAGTATTTGTACTTAGTGTCCAGCGCCAAGAAAATGAATGAAAAGAAGGTAAAAATAAGTTTTCATTTGTTTTTTTATTAGATAAGTACTATTTAATTTTAATTTCGTTGTTACTCGTCGTTTTATTAAATAACCATAAAACAATAAAATATGAGGCGCCTTTTATTTTCTCATAGAGGTGATGAAAAGTAGAGTGTACCACTCGGGCGCAAAATATATTTTTGACTCGGGCGACGTACTTTGAATCCCTCGCTACGGTCAGGATTCTACTAAAGAATCCTTCGCTATGCTCGGGATTCCACTCTAGAATCCCTTACTTCGCTCTGGATTAAAAAAAGCGCCCTCGCCGTAAAAATATTATTTTGCTCCCATATGATACAATCTACTATTGTGTCTCTTAGAGTAAAGGTTATGACGTATCTTTCGATGCTGTCTGTTCTAAAACATGTATAGTATAGAGGAGAAACACCACGATCACTGGACTTTTACGAAGCCGGTTTAAGATATTGCGGCGATCGAAGAGCCCTTTGAGACTTCCTACTGTCGGAAATTTAATTTGATCGCATTTTCTCTTTAGCTAAAGAGAGCTCTTTATGTCTTGAACATGAGGAGGTTTAAGATGTTTGACGCTGTTGACCAAATTCTTGGAATGAACTTTGATAACATTACCTATTATATTACGTGGTGTAGCGCTTATACATGGAGGAGACTGGGGAGCGCATGGGCCCCGTTTTTGTTGAAACAATAGGTCACCGATTTTAAGCGGGGGGAGATGTAAGCTCCGCTGGCTGTAATTGGCTGACGCCAAAATGACGCAATGACAACATTTCTTGTAGTGGTGCTAAAAATGTTACTAGCGAAATATCGATATCGATATTTTTGACTTGGTTCTACTTTGAATAAAATATCGCATCGCAATAACTCATCTTTTTAACTATTAGACACGATACTGGATCAAATATCGTATCGAAACCACACAATCGTACCGTCTCAACAAAGAGCGGCTTTAGAAAATATTATTTCTGCGTACTTTTCCACTTACAGGTTGGCCGACGTAAATAAGTATTGTTTATGTACCTAAAACAATAAACTTTGATGGTATAAAAGACAATATGTTCTATTTTTTTAAAATACGATACCGGATCGATCCAAAATATCGTATCAAAACAAGCGGATCGATACACTGCGATGCGATCCATTGCAATCCAAAGTATCGATACAAACACCTGGATCGAGCATCCCTAGTCGGTAGTCATCTAAAGCGCCTATCGATGGTGAGCAAGGCCGCCCCGCGCCCTTTCTCCACTGGTTAATATGCTCCTTGCGCTTTTAGCATAGTTTGACAAGGTATGCACCGTTCGGCACGGTTAGTCTTCGGATAGGCCGCGGGTGGCATTTAAAACTGAGCGCTAACGTGGCTTGAATGACACGTTTAATTGTATGCCCTGGTTGTACTAACCGTTCAGCCGTGTCTAGGCGGTTTAAAAACTCTGACACCAGGACTAGCCACCCATCTTTTACGAACTTACTTATTTTGTGCTGTAATAGAAAAAAAACGCCGCCTTATAAGCGACAGGCGTGGGTTTAAGTTTCGTTTTAATCTTGTACCGTATCAATAAGTTCTTTAGAAATAATGTACAGATGTACTTGTACACTTTACTGGCATTTTAAGCAATAAGGCAACTCATATATGCCCGAAAAAAAATTTTTTTTTTAATTGGTAGAAGTGCCTTTATTACCTACAATAAGATACAACACTACTTTAAATGCTAAAACTACCTACACTACTACTACATAGAATTAAGCAACTTTTCGCATGGATAGTATTTGGATGGGTGACCGCGGGTGGCATTTTCCAACTGAGCGCTACCGTGGCTCGAATGACACGTTAAATTGTAGGCCCCGGTTATTTTAACCGTTTAGCCATGCCAGAGGCCTTCAGGCGGCCTAAAAACTCTGACACCAGGGCTAGCCACCCGGCCTGTACGAACTTACTTACTTACTACATAGAAAGCAATTGGATCATCCACAGACCCTAGAAGATCTAAAGATAATCCAAATGCTCAAGCCCACTGCTAGTTGGCAGCGTTCCCAGCATGCTGGCAGCATTGCCATTCAGCGTGACTGGAATGCCACGCTGAATGACAATGCTTATACGAGTTAGTGTATGTGAATCTACCAACCCGTAACGGTACTGAGCGGCATAGATTTAAAAGGCCGGTGCTGAAAAACAAAATTCAAAATCAAAAAAAAAACTTGTTCTACTGCACAAAAAGTTTGTGAAAAATGTATAGGTATTACTTAACATTATTTTCAATCTCTACATAGCAATAATAATTCGTAGTGTGTAGTTAAAATAAGGCGGTGCTAAATATTTTACCGACATCAAAATTACAACATAACAATATTTCCCTTTTGTATTAGTAGAACAAATATTTGGTCACAAATACAAATAACCCAAACACGTAAGTATTTAAATCGGGTCACCTACTTTTTTGTTTTAAAAGTTATAATGTCGACCATTTAGGGTGGTTATCTATTACAATTATGTAGGTACTTATTTGTTATGTAACTAAAACCCGCGGCTTTAGCCAATGACACTCGATCGAAGTCGAAGACTTTTAAACTACTCGTAAGTATACCATGCAAAAACTGAAGTTCCCGTCGCTTGACCCGTCGCTATTGCTGTTTCAAAGAGTACAACCAAACCAATTTTTTTTAGCTTTTGAATATTAGTATTAATATTAGTAAATATAAGATAATATTGGTAAGGATTCTTTGCTATAGATTTATAGATAAAATAGGAATTTTAGAAAATTATTCTGTAAAAAAAAATACTTTCCTGTATTTAAAAAAAAAACAGGAAAGTAGTGATTTTTATGTAGCTATTAAACATTAACAACACTACGACTGAAAAGCATAGAGTAGGACGTGCGCCGACAAGGATGACGAACGATCTGGTTTAAAACCACTGGAACACTGGAACCAGAACAGCTGAAAAGTCTTCAGCATAGTCGCAAGGTAGCGTGTTTATCGGCCTTTTACCGGATACACTTCGGAGAGTGCGCCCTGGAGTTGCACAATCTGGTCCCCCCTGCCCCTTTCTTCTATCGTACGGCTAGACAGACGCGACCAAAGCGCCACCCTTTTATGGTGGACATTCCGCGCGTTAGAACCAAGCGTTTCGAATCCTCAATCCTCATACGAACAGCCGGAATGTGGAACGCTTTGCCTGGGTCTGTCTTCCCGTGTATAGTACAGCGTGGGTGTCTTCAAATCCCGAGTAAATAGGTATCTTCTAGGTAAGCGTGCTACACCCTAGACCGCACATCTGCTTAACATCAGGCAGTGTGTAGTCAAACGCGAACCTATTAGAAATAAAAAAAAAACATGCGGGCAAAGCTGATTCCAACTGGTCATAATAGAAATCTATTGTGACAAGAATGCAAAGTTCACGTAATAAAATCTATATATCTATCCATCAGAAAAAACATAAACATTGTCAAGGATAAAAGGAAGCTTTTATCAGTAATCGAGAACAGAAAAGGAAAGATGATTTGGCCACATTGTACGACATGGCGATCTAAAAAACATAATAGAAGGGAAAGTAGAAGAAAAGAAAGGAAGGGGAAGATCATGGAGAGCATTTCTAGACCAAATTAAAGAAAAGGAAGATGTCATGTCGCACAGGGAGGTGACAACACTAGCAACGAGATGCGGAAGTGTGGAGCAACTTCCGCGTCTCAAGAAGAGCCTTGCTCTTGAGTTTATGATGATGATGAATAAAATCTATAGGGAAGATCTTTGTCTAGCAGTAAACGTAGGTACCACAGATGATAAAATGATGATAAATAACTATACTTCACATATTTATTAAGTTAACTGTATTATCCGGAACAGATGATCATTTCAACCAAAGGTTTTTGATCCCTACAACATTGATGGTCATTATAATTTTACGATACTCCTTTCACCTAAGCTCTTCGAACAAAGAGGCTTTTAGCAATCTGTGAACCCAAAGGCCGTTATCTTCATTATCTGTTTGAATAAAGTTATAGTTGAACATAATCGTTTTTCCTTTCCTTTCGTCGGACACAATGGCTTCAGGTAATTAGTGCTATATACTCTGTTGAGAAATGGGCTGGAAATTGAAATTTTTGGACTTCAATTAGCTTTAAGTGATATCGTAATATCTGGGTCTTGTTCATCAGTGTATTGATCAGCATAAATAACAAAGGAGTAGTTAAATGAGTTCTCTGTGATATCATCTGTTTTACTCGAGGTATTTTTAGGGTTCTGTACTTCAGACGATAAAAACGGAACCCTTATAGGATCATTTTGTTGTCCGTCTGTCCGTCTGTGTGTATTTCAAGACCCTTTATCTCAGGAACCCGTAAAGATATCGAGTTGAAATTTAAACTGTATACGTACATCTTGGTATGGTATCTTGCAGTTGTGTAAAAGAAAAACTTCTCAGTTATCGTTTAAAAAAGTTAGGTCCGTTTATCTCGTAAAAAACACATATTTCGACACTCATAAAAATCAAAACCTACGGGGTACTTCCCGTTGACATAGAACTATGAAATTTGGCGAGAAGCATTGTCTCAGAGTACTCATATAGGAATAAATCTGACAAATGTACATTTTTATTTAAATCACAAAAAATAGGGCCTCAAATATCACAAAATATAGCATTGAAAATTCAAAGTGAGTAAATCGTATCATGTAAGGTATCATATAAAATAACTTCATTAAAACAGATTTTAAATTATTTTAACAATATGTTTGTACGGAACCCTTGATGTGCGAGCCTGACTCGCACTTGTCCGGTTATTTACTTCAGACAGAATCATGAGCTCGTGCGTTCAAATCCCGTCTCCAGTTACGGTACTAATAGTTTCTTTCGAATTTATGCTAGAATTTTCGCACCATTATTAGCTTTACAATGAAGAAAAACATTAAAAAGTAATATGTACAATTGTACAAGTCTAGAAAAGAAATTTAATGATGTATGTGACCGAAGATATTAGTACAGTAAAGTAACACCGACGACAAAAAATAATTGTTGTTTTTAAACTTTCGCGATTTGAACACATTATTATTATATACTACGGGACTACTACCCGGGTGTCTACCCGTGACCACGGTCGATGCAACTCGGCCGAAACGTCGGGATGAGGAAGTATTTATTTATCTCGTAATTTTAGTGCGCGACTAGTCCCGTATTATATAATAATAATGACAAAAATAAATCAGTCATTGACGTTTTACGGGGTATATCAATAAACAAATCCTATTAGACTAATACAATAGAAAATTACAAATAAAAAACATTGCAATTATTTTAATTTTATAGTGTGACACTAGGTTTATCTCAAAGAGTTATTTTTGTGATAAACACTTCACAAATTCGACGCAAAGTCAGGACTACGAATGAGCTCAGTTGGGAAAGCGTCGGGCTAGTGATCCGAAGAGGCAAGATTCGAGTCCTCGCGACGAATTTTTGAAATGTTTATCACAAAATAACTTTTCGAAATAATTAACCATAAATTAAACCATAATTTATGAACGCAACTATAAATAACTACCAGGGCTTCAGAATCCTAAACAGCCAAACGCACAGCATCCTGTAATCCAAGACATGGTTCGACGTTCAGCAAAATACTTCTACATGATTTATCGACGGGCCCCAGCATTGTGGCGGGAATCTCTTGCACGAGCTAAATATCAATGACAGTAAGATTTATTATGTTTCGCAAGAAAGAGGGGAAGTTTCACTGCAGTCGGCTAACCGATAAGTTCGCCTTCCCGGTGTCTAAGTGGTCTTAATGTAGTATTCACGGGTAACTTGTTCGGAGAGTTGAATTTCGAGGTGGAACTAGTTTTGGGTTTACAGCAATGTATTGAAGTTTTGCGATATTTTTTACCGAATCCAAAAAGGATTATAGGTACGTTTCTTCAATATGAAAACAGATCAAGATTATTTTTTGCAAAAAATAGCATGACCCGTACACAGAGTTCTCGAATATTTCGCACAGATCGATGTAGCGATGTAGTTTTTTTTTCAAATTATAATTGATTTATCAAAAATGGGACTAATTTCCAAGTATACTTTTTCCAATGAAAAAAAAAAACTATAGAAATTGGACCACTATGAAAGGTTATGGGTGGTTATAGATAAAAAATATATATACGAGTCGAATTATGGGTTTGTTCCCAGTGTTACTACCATTCTTACTACCAGTAGTAAGAACGGTAAACGAATTACTCTTCTTACTACTACAGTTTGTTTTGATTATTACAGCAATTTTCCTGTTTAGTTTTTGGTTACAGTTTATGTGTTTTTTAATTATAAGTATAATACCAACTTAAATTCGGTTTAGAATACAAACCTGTCATGTTTTGTTTGTTTTTGTTATTTTAATTTCACGGTAGTAACACGAGTAATATTTTTTACTGTTCTAACAACTTTCAACTTTAGTAGTAAAAAGAGTAATTCGTTTACCGTTCTTACCACTGGTAGTAACACTGGGAACAAACCGAATTAAGTACCTCCTCCGGTCCGTCGATCAAAAAATGCCAAGTCGATGGTTTGTTTGTTTTTTTTTTGTGTATGCCATCGATATTTTTGCCAATTGAGAACCGATTAAATAAAAACTTTTTTAGTTCGAAAAAGAATCTTTTCGAGGAGGTTCCATATAAATTTTATCGAAATAGGCTGAGCTTTATTGGATTTATTATCCATTATTTATTACTGTAACTCAAGCGAACCAAAAAAGTTCAATTTGAGATTAGATTTAGCAACATACTCTAACTTAATCTTCACAAGTAAGGCATTCATTTCTAAAAATAGGTGCAAATAGGTTATAAAACACCTTAACACAATTAGAGCCCTCAATAAAGTTAAACAAACAATAAAAATTACTCCGAAAATAACAACGAAATCCAATCAACTAATCGAAACGAGCCCCTACAAGTGAATTAATTGAAACACTTGATATGGACTTGAACAAGTATTTGGGAGACTTTAATCACAAAAACCAAGAGTACCGAAGCTTCACACAAAAGTGTAGGAAATGGAAGCTTACGAAATCACTTTCTTGTTATCTGTGCAGAGAACACACGCCACACAAGCGTAAGATGTATCTACAAACCTGATACCATACCTTTGAGTTCTTTGGAATTTATGTACGTATTTACACACCTCTAGCTTGTACGAGTAGGTGACGGAAAATATCGTGAGGTAACCTGCACACACCCATAGAATAAATGGTGATGGCGTATGCTAATTCACAAGCCCGCACTGGGCCAGAGTCTGGGTCTGGGTCGAGTCCGAGAGAGATGTCTATGTATTCGTTAGGTGAGCCCTTAACCGCGCATTGTACGAAGATTAACATCTGCAGTATTTTGTGCTTTAATTAAACAACCTACTTACTGAACTCAATCCAAGTAGATTACGCGATGTAATTGAATTTATTTTGTTATTTTTTAGTTTATTTACTTAGTTTTGCTATGAAATGAAGTTAATGGTAAATGTAGACTTAAAATGGCTCTGCACAATAACAGACATTGCCAATTAATATTCGTTAGAAATTCCCCGAAAATCGAATTCGGTAAAGCAAATGCCCGCATTTGTGAATATTTTTACAGTTTTTTGTATAAAAATTAAACTCATACTTATGTCATTAAAACTAGCGTGAGGATTCATTATTAAAATTTATATGCGCTGGAGCGGCGAGGGCAGTGGCGCGGGAGGCGCGAGCCGCCGCCCAGCTCACGGCCGTCGCTGACTCCAGTGTGTGGGCGTCCGTCGTCGGGGGCGCGCGTATTCCCTGAAGAAGGAGTACTAACTACTCTGAAACCGGTCGGACGCATAGCGGTTCGACCGTTCAAATAATCGTGAGTTGTATCCGGTGTTCATATAAATTTCATACTTATGTATTGATAACATACAGTTACACGCCAATAATTTCAATAAATAAAATTAACTAAAACAATGAAAAATTCAATCAGGAAAATAGGTGTAGGTGTAACCCGGTGCAACCCTGACCTGTAATAATTAATTAGGTATGCATGTATGATATTGATTCTTAAAACATTATGAAATAAATAAACGTATCAACACTTCTTTTCAAGAAATTCATATTGTTACTATTTAGTAAAATATGGTTAAAACAAAAATACACTGTAGTTTTTTTTATCTCCCGAAATTCAGTACCTAATAGAATTAGATAGAAACTCGACGTAGCATTGAAACTAGATACAATCAGAATCTGGTAACCAAAAATAGTCGGCCAAATGAACGTGAAATTCGAGCTGCCCTGCAAATTGTCCATTAATTGGAGATTACAATACATTGGGGATGGACAGTTCATATCTAGATTTCGGAAGCTCCATTAAACAAAGGTCATGCTATATTTATATTTCTAAAAAATGAAATACTTCGAGTGGTATAATTGACAGTCCAATCATGCGACAGGACTATCTATCATACTACTCTCAATCAATATTTAACTCAGTACAAAGTCAGCGAGTCATCAATATTAATATGGCTATCTATAAAAGTAAGATAGGTATTTTAATTATTACCCGAATATCAAAGAAAAGTTTTAGTTAACGCGTAGTTCAAAACTTGAAGTATCGTATTTTATCTTAAAAGCTTAGGTGTACGTGTGTAATATAGGGTTAGTCTTTAGTACCTGAAAAAAGAAGACGAATATTAAATTTGTCGCGAAATATCTAGTACTGTACTGTACCAGCCTTTTTAGTAGTCCACTACAGGACGTAGGCCTACCCACGAAGGGTGATTGAGCCATATCCACGCGGGCCCAGTGTGGGTTCGTGGATACACATACGCATCGAATTTCTTCTACGGACGTATGCAGGTTGCCTCACGATGTTTTCCTTCGCCGAAAAGCCAGTGGTGTGAAATTCCGTACATAAATTCCAAAGAACTCATTGGTACGAGACCGGGGATTCGAACCCACGACCTCACGGTTGTAAGGCGGGTGTCACTACCTCTTGACCAAAACGGGTTTTTTTTATTAGTATTATAAATATAATATCTAGAAGTAATTAGTTAATAATAAATTGTTAATACGTGTCAAGACACGCGTATAATAAGCTTCCGTAGATGTAAACGATGATTATGATGATGATAATAACCGATTTTATAATGTCAAAAGATGGTTTAGTACTAGAAGAACATAACTGGCTAAAAATATATTGGTGAGGTCAATGACAACTTAGCTATGTGCGAGCTTTAGAATTTCAATTTTTCTTTATAACTCAAAAAACTATTATCCCACAGTGCTCAAAATAATTTTAAGGTAAAGTTTTTAATGTGATCTATAATCTTAGAAAGTTTGAACATTCTATCTCGTATACTTTAGATATTAAGGGGAAGGGACACTCTTTTTTCAACTTTGGCGACTTATATCTCACAAATGGTACATGTGACAAAAAAAATGTTCAAAAAATTTTACATTCATTTATTTTATAAAACCCTATTCAAAAATACCCCACAAGAGGGGCTGGGGTTGAAAAAAAAGTTTCATTCCCACTTTACACGTATGGGAGCTACCCCTCAAATAAACTGTTTTGAAATTTTTAAGTATTTGAAATTGAGATCTGTACTAGAACAATTATTTCGTCAAGTTTCATCAAATTTGGTTCATAAATGTGGAAGTTATAAGGCTTTTTGTGGACGGACGGACGGATACAACGAAGTTGAGTTCCACGTTATACTACGGAACTCTAAAAAACAGTCAATGGTTATGGATGTACCTATACTTTAACATAGTAAATAGTTCCTTACACAAATAATAATCATTTAATACCTATACTCTATAAAATTTAACTTGATCTCTGCAACAGTGACATTGACATAGAAGATTGACATTTTTAGAGTTGAGATAGTGGTGGAAAAAATTGATTTTCAAAGAATGTTGTAATGAAATCGAATAAGTAGTTGAAGGTGAGAAATTGGATTTTATTTACTTACTATTATTTAAGATTATGTATGTACACATGTAAATAATGTTATGATATTAATTAAATGCTCATAATAATGTAACGATAGTATTTATCGACGTTTTTCACTATTATCAATGCTATAAATGTAACATATAATTGGGTTTAATTTAATTACACATGTAAAAAATGTTATGATATTAAAGTATACAATAAAATTAATGATACTCGTAAATTAAGTTTTGTTTAAAATATCGTCAGTATAAACTATCGATATTTTAATTAAAACTCTATCTAAAACTCTGTGGTCACGATCATTCGTCGCCCATCACTAATCGGCATGCCCATAAAGTATGACATTGACAGGTACTGTCTGTACTATTAAGAAATTCAGGACTTCATAGGCGTGATTTTGCTGACAGCTGTCGCAAAGATCAAGTTAAATTTTATAGAGTAATACCTTAAGGAATAACAGAATAGTCAATAAATAAAGTAAATAAGTAAACATCAAAAGATAAATGTAAAGATCAACAGACAATGAGTCCATAGTTCTATTTCCGTCACAATTCTAAGTAAAAATTCCACAGCGTCATCACACTTAATTTGCTCTGTTGTAAAGCTAAACAGTTAAAACGGAGTCGTAAGCAGAAAATGAAAAAGACACGCTTTTACGATTTCCATTAACATTGAGTAGGAAACCCGTCGAAAGGCCCGAGCTCCAATAAATCAATCTTCAGAGACATACCGCTTCCAAATCGCAGAGAGAATACACCGATATTAAATTTTGCAACTAGCTACAGCGGTATCGGCGCAATTCCTGGTTGCATGCACTTTGAATAGAATAACTTTTGATGCATCTATAAAGATATATAGTTTTATAGGAATATTTTGGGACACCACTTATTTTTATTATAGTTTTATTTAAACTTTGTATGTAAAAATATTATGTAATCTGCTTAACTTCTGAACAAGACCCTATTATGAGAGAAAGGTTAGGTTATAAGCAACAAGGCTGGTTAAATGCGATGTAGCAGATTTTTTCCATGATACGAGTAAATTCTGTCACCTTTTGAAGCCATCTTAAATTCAATTACTTCAATTCAATCATAACTTAAGAGTAAAGCTCTTCTCGGTAGAGCAACTTCCAAACCTCGGAGTTCGCTACCAGTGGCTAATTACCTCACCCGTACATCATGGTATCTACCATGATGACAAAAATTCAAAATAAGGCATGATTAGAATTTAAGTGTACTCCTCAGATGCTTTATTGACCTGACCACATCTCATTCATTTAAACCACATCATTTACATATAAATATAATTTAATGTTTATATGATTTTGATACAGAATTATTTCCTTATAAAACGCGTTTTATGAATTTTTATAAATGTATTTATGTATATTTATTTATAATCCAAATCGACGTACAATATCACAAAAGGGTACATACAAGACCTGCAGATGTCTTCGGCCGCTTCATGGCCAATACTCTAGATGTTTATTTTATAGCCACGAAATGCAAACAAACAGGTTTGTTAGAATGTTTACCATATCCCATCCTATCAATCACGTTGCAGTACTAAACCGGGTCATAAAATTGTAAAACCCGCTACATGTTCAAGTTTACCTGAAAGTGAGAAGAGCTCTAGGTCGTGAAAATTACAAACCTAATACACTGAAAATTTACATAGACCTTGATGTTTATCGAAATATTAAGATAACAAAAACAGCCAAAATAGCCCAAAAAAGTTAAATCCTATTAATATTATAAACGCGAAAGTTTGTGAGGATGGATGGATGGATGGATGGATGGATGGATGGATGGACGTTTGTTACTCTTTCACGCAAAACCTACTGAAAGGATTGAGATAAAACTTTGCAATAATATAGCTTATATATCAGAATAACACAAAGGCTATAAATTATAATGATATTGCGTCAAAAATAAACATATCATGCAGCGAAGCCGCGGGTAAAAACTAGTATTATATAATTTTAACTGCCCACCGAACTACATAGCGAAAATGTATTTTTAGACATTTTACTACCAATTAGCCCTTTGCTAATATTTGGTACATTGGCTTCATTATTTTTTATCATCAGTATGAAAATTGACTTCTCATGACATTTGCTGTTGAGGACTGTGTTGTTCTGAACATATACCTAAGTGTTTCACATCTAGCAAGTTTTGCCGATTTTATTTTCTTTGTAGTATTGTATGATAGCATACCTAGGTTTTTATTTCAGTCAAGCTAGCCGCCCAGCCTATACGAACATACTTACTTACTTCAGAAAAGCATGTTGACAGTCCACATTGTAGCTTTTAGCGGTAAATACGCCTTTTGTGCCTCTCTTCTGACTTTGTTTCTTCTGTTCTATGTTCTTTTTTGTGGTTTCAATAAAGTGTTTTTGTATTGTATTGACTGCCTCAGTGGCTCAGTGGTTAGTGACTCTAACTTCCGAGTCAACTAGGCGTGGGTTCGATCCCCACCCAGGGCAAGTATTTGTGTGATATACATAAATGTTTGCTCTGTGTCTGGGTGTTATTTAGTTATCTATATAAGTACGTATTTAAAATATAAGTATATGTGGTATATCAGTCTCTGGCAGCCATATCACAAGCTTTGTTTAGTTTGTGGTCAGAGGCCGTGTGTAAGATGTCCTCAAATATTTATTTATTTATTTACGTGCTTGCCACTAAGTCATTTGATTACCTCGGAGACCTTTTAGAAAGGAATACACGTACATCTATGGAAAGTAGTGCTTTTTAGTTTCAAAATAATGCGCACCTGAAAAGCAATACCCGCCATCTCTCCAGCTAGTACGAGGTATTAGCTTGCAGGTCACGTACGTAGACACTTGCAGCCCTGCTCGACCAATCACCGACAGCAAGACGGGAATACGTTAAGGAATCTTGGAAGGTTTTAAAGGTTTGCGTTGGAGTAGTTAACTAAATCTCGCATTTTGTGGATTGATTTTGCTTAGAATTTGTAGATAAAACATCTTGTAATAGAAATACATTTGGTTTCTCATATTTGAATGTTTTTCCTTGTGGTGATGTTATCAACTGTTGATTAGATAATCTATAATAGCTATCTAAAATTGAAACTAAGTATAGTCTTCTAATGTAATTTTGAGTCTATTTTTAAAAACACAAATAAGATTTTAAGAAAGTGAAATAATTAAATTTTCTTTAGTTTGTAGATGCAATTGGTGTGTTTGGCTAGATTTGAAGCAAATGCCTGCGAATAAAATTAACCACTTAATACACACTCACAACGTAGACTAATCCCCAACAAAAAAAAACCGGACAAGTGCGAGTCAGGCTCGCACACCGATTTTTTTTTCACTTTTCTCGTCAACTATCGCAAATTACACTTTGATAAAATAATTAAAAACCGGTTTGACTATGTGCTAATGAAGTTCTTTTATATGATACCTTACATGATACGATTTTGAATTTTGAACCATATTTTGTGAATCTAGGCCCAATTTTCTGTGATCTAAATAAAAATGTTGTTTTCAGATTTATTTCTATGTGTGTACTCTGAGACAATGCTTCTCGCCAAATTTCATAGTTCTATGTCAACAGGAAGTACCCTGTAGGTTTTGATTTTTGTGAGTGTCGAAATATGCGGTTTTTTACGACATAAACGGCTCTATTTTATACGATAACTGAGAAGTATTTCTTTTACACAACTGCAAGAGACTATAGATATACAGTTTAAATTTCAACTCGATATGTTTACGCGTTCCCGAGATAAAGAGTCTAGATATACGGACAGACGGACCGACGGACAGACGGACAATAAAGTTATCCTATAAGGGTTCCGTTTTTTCCTTATGAGGTACGGAACCCTAAAAAATCAGACTTGTGGGATGTAATCAGCCTCCAACAGAACTTTTTCAAAACTGTATATAGTGTGTCTATGAGAAGATTTGGTTAAAATGATGATGAATACACATATAATGGCACTTATTGTTCTAAAATTAATTACTTTTCATAAAGCACTTTTAAGCACAAAATTCATTTATAATATCTACACGACATTTCAAATGACAAAATTGGAACTTTATCTGTATTGTTCTATTTACCAGCCTGTTTAATAGTCCACGGCGTGATTAAATCATATTCACCACGCCAGCCTAGTGCGCGTTGGTGGATCCACATACACCATCAAAATTCTTCTACGGACGTATACAGGTTGCTTCACGATGTTTTCCTTCACCGGAAAGGTAGTGGTGTGAAATCCCGTACATAAATTCCAAACAAGTCATTGGTACGTGACCGTAATTAGAACCCACAACCCCACGATGGTAAGGCGGGTGTCACTATCACTAGACCTTCATATCTTTCTAGAACTCTATCAGGATCAAATAAATTAACGTATCTACTTGCATACTATCTACCTAGCTTTACTCAGATAAATTAATCCAAAACACGGCGTAATTATAAGTACCCGTTAATTTCCCAAGTACCCCGTTCTTTGCCTAATCAAATCCCAAAGTTTCCAAGACAAAAATTTCGACATAATTTTCATAACCCAATTACGACCGTTCCAAACTAATTCGTTTAAACTCGCAGGTCTTCTGAAGAATGTTATCGGGGCCTTATGAATATTCAGGGCAGGTAATCATGTCGGGGTAAATACGATTAGTTTGTGTCAGGTTGCTGTAACGCCAGCCACTTGGTTTGATGAGGGCAATTTACCTCAGCCCCAGGAACTTGCCACTTTTGAGTTGTTCAAAGGCAGCCGTCGATTTAGTTTTTGAAGAGAAATCAATGGGAATGAATTGCTTTGTTCGGCTTTGTTCTATTATAATTATCTTGAACATTGGTTTATGTTACTTGATAATTTTAACGTTGTGTCAATCTCAGAGTTTGTGGATTTTGATGTTTCTCAGAATGATCTCTTTATCAGTTGGCAAAAGCATACGCTTTTTGAGTTAGCTAGGCCTTATCGTAGTGCTTGTCTTTCTTGGGATCTAAATTTCAGCCGTCGTCATGCAGCAAGTATTGGAAGGCAAGTATTATTCTGAATCCAAAGGCCATAAAAGCTTCCAAATTGTTTGATCCTACATAATCAGGTAGGTACTTTGGTTTGTTGCTTCTTGCGCTACCGAAGTTGCTTGATTTTTATCATGGGTAGTTCTGCGATGACCGTCGTTTCAGCCATTGGCCATCCACTGCTGAACGTAGGCCTCCCCAATAGATCTACAATAAGTCACGCTGAAAGCGGCTCGCATCCGCAGCGCGACCCTCTGGTCTTGATGAGCTCATCTATCAACATTGTAGGTGGAAGTCCTACGCTGCGCTTGCCGGCACGTGGTCTCCACTCGAGAGCTTTTCGACTCCTATGATGGAAAAAGTGTATTCAAAATCAACAATTTAATTCAGTTTTACACGAAACTTTGATGTTAATCTAAATTCTGCATTATTAATAAATTCATACGTACATATACATATACCTAGTAGAAATATTA
Organism: Hypomecis punctinalis; assembly: GCA_949316475.1. NCBI lineage: Eukaryota > Metazoa > Arthropoda > Insecta > Lepidoptera > Geometridae > Hypomecis > Hypomecis punctinalis. The sequence goes on from OX438807.1 coordinate 11,273,896, forward strand.
TTTTTCTAATTTACATGTACCACGTAGTTTTATAAAGATAGCAAAAATCCGGTGATGTTCATTATTATAATATTTTTTAAAGTATGTTCGTTGTGTTTTTAAGCATTTAATATGTAATCTAATTTCAAATTCACTTTTTGTGCGTTTAAGGTAAATACAAAAGGGCTTAGATTTTGTCTAATAATTGCATCACTCAAAATTATTTGTCTTATTTTGCTAACAAAATACTAATTGTATTATTACGGTTATACAGACTTCTCGCTAATTTCTCATTAATTAACCGTAAGACAGAAGACTTACAAACTTATTCTTGTTGTAGATTTTTCTGTACTCAATAGTAATATTTGTGGTCTTAATATAATTATGGGTAAAAACAAGTTAGCTTAGAGCTACTTACATAATATGTTACGTAGTACAAGTATTTGTAGAACCTTTGATTTTTCTACATGAACATATACTTAAGGCCTTGTCTACCTTTGGAAAACTATTTTTATGGACCTTAGAATAAAATCGTACCTACAGATCTAGACAGGGGCTTTTTACCGTCTTCCAAAAAGTAGGAGGTACCATAATCGTCTGTATGTATTTTTTGTGTCCATCGATATTTTCGCCAATTGGGAACCGATTTAAAAATATCTTTTTTAGTTCAAAAGAGTATAGTTCCCTGATGGTCCCATTTAAATTTTATCAAAATCACCTGAGTTGTTTTTGATAAATCAACAAAAATGTACATGGATGTCACATCGATTCTTGCAAATTATTCGAATTCTGTACACGGTGGAAGTCAATGTACGATTTTTAGCGAAAAATAAATATTTCTTACCAGACGCGCGAGACACTTATTTCAAATCAAGTATGCAGAATGCAATGATGTGTGGGTCTATATTTATTGTGCAACGTTTGTGAGCAATAAATGAGTAACCGCTCAGCTATGACTTTGCCACTGTGAACGGTAGCGGGCGTGGGACAGCGAGCGGTAAAGCACCAATATCCTAAAACACGTATCTAATGTTTTTTGACAGTACATCTGACGGACTTATTATAATTTTTTAGTCATCATCACTATGTAGACATAGTTGTTGTTTCAAATATAGAGTGCTACTACGAGTAGATATTCACATGTTCCATCTCACGAGATCTGAGTTAAAAATATTGCTGTCCATATTAAATGAATTGCAATAAAAAGTATTGGCTCATGACCTGATGAAAGATTTGCCTTCAAAACTGGATCTGATTTAGATACCAACTACCTGATTTAGGTACCACTCAATAAAACATTAACTTTTCCCTTTTATCATCTTTTAGTAAAATAAAAAAAAAACATCTATTTAACAATCTCCATTATTTACAATTTACAAAGCAGTTCTTTTAAGTCCATTATAACTTAGTTTACTACACTTTTAATAGCTACCCCGAAAAGAGAAAACACAAAAACGAAAAATCTGAAAGGAGACGAAAACAAATACAAAGAATTACAAGAGTTTAACTTTTTTGTGTTGGTATAACAATTCTGGGCTAAGCTATAAACTTCGAAGTTCTAAAAGGAAACATTCGGAATCAGCACAAAAGGGGACTTCATAATAATGTCGCTCCATTCTGTGTACTGTAATCATCTCCCATTGGCAATTTCTGAAAAACTTTTTTCATCTCTGTTCACATCTGTTACGGCTCTTTGCTTGACATTTTTCGATTTTATTCTTACTTCAATCTGTATTTCTTTTAATTATTGTTTTCTGAAATTGCGAGGAATGTACCTACTAAACTTCCGTGTAAGGTTTGTTAATTAATTCATAGTTTTTTTTTTCAGTATATCCGTTATGATCTCAAATGTTGGCTAGGATAGGTTGTTTGTAAATAAAATGTGTATTTATTTGTAATATAATCTCAATGTCATCTTAAATAGAAAATGTTGATATAGTTTAACTTAGGCAGGTAAACTTTATATTAATTGTATTTCCGCTAGGATAGACTGTTGCTGCTAAGAAAATTTGTACTACCATTTTACACAGTTTGTGCAATCAACTTTTACTTACTTACCTACTTACGTTATATATTTAAAAAAATGCACTTAGTATCAATATGAAAATAGTCACTTTATTGCAACAAACTTAAATAACATTGGAGAACGTACTATTTACAGCTATCTACATAATTAAAAATAAACTTATACAAATATCACTAAAACTAATATATATACAAAACTAAATTTATAACATATAAAACTTAATCTAAAAGCCCCTTTGTAGAAGGAAACGTGGCCAGAATGCTGGCAGCATTGCCTCGCTGAATGGCAATGCTGAGCTTTTGACCAAAGTAGACGCCAGCATTCTGGTCACGCGTCACTTCTACTAACCGCCTGGCCAAGTCTTTGTAGAGTGATAGGGCGTCCGGCCCCCATGGACCTAAAGTCTCAACCCCAAACGGCACAAAGAGGTATATTCTATCCAACGACTCATATTTGTGCCGTTTGAGGTTTTCGGCTTTAACTGCGGCAGCGCCAGCCCCAATTGTTGTGACAGGAAGGTGAGACGACGCCAGTGTGTCGACACAAGTTGCGTCCCACACTAAAGGTCGTCCCATCTTCCATGGCACCAATGTCATTCCGTCGGGCCTCTTACCGTCGTCTCGCAACAGTCCGTTGGGCTCTAAGACCGACGGGACGCCGGCACTGACGAATGCCCGACGGATGACGTCATTCAGACTGGCGTGTCGCGAAAGGCGCCCTGCACTTTTAACGCATGACAATGCATGGTGGCCAAAACGGTCGACTTGATCACCGCATTGGCAGCAGTGCGCGACCAAACATGGAGCACCTAAACGTAGGGATACGCATATCCGGAAAGAGTTATTGTCTAAAAGGTTGCCAACGTTTATTGAAGGTATGGCATGTAACCAAAGCCCCGACTCCCATCTCGAAACGGCAAGCAAGCGAGCACGCTCTGTGATAGAACTTGAAGTTTGTATTAGTTTTTGCAGTTCTAACTCACAGAGCGGCCCGTCCCACTGTCTCTGAGAATTGGGAGCCTTGGGCAAAGGTTGGCTTGGGCAGGCTATTTTCCAACTCTCAACAGCATTACTCAGATTGCTGATTTCTAAATTTGGAAGAGACGATGATAATATGTCATTTACTAACTTTTGAGTGCTGAAAACTGAGGAAAATCATAAAAAATCATAAAGTAATGAAAATCATTACCAATCTTAAAATTTTACCACTATCCGCAATATATATTATTTTATTTAATAATAGTGACTAGTGATTAGAGGTACTAGGGAAATTATTCAAATTTTATAAGAAATGCCAAATTATTATTTACTCAACAAGACAACGGGCTACGGGGAAGGGACAAAGGGTCGGAAAAAATGTGTGTACAAGGACGCTATATCTAACAGTAAATGGATACAAAATTAAATTAACTACAAGAAAAGACAATAAATTGACACCTTCTAAATCTACAACATCATTATTTTTTTCCAAAAAATGGCACAACCGACTACAATGACCCAAAATTCGAATAGTTTGCTCGAATTGATGGATTCCTACCATCTTTTGACTGTTTTTGATTTTTTTAAAAACAGCTAAAATTTTACCATTTCTAAAGTGTTATTGGTGGAATAATCGTGTAACAAAAAAAAACCGGACAAGTGCGAGTCAGGCTCGCACATCGAGGGTTCCGTACAAACAAGTTGTTAAAATAATTAAAAACCTGTTTCAGCATGTGCTAATGCAGTCTTTCTATATGATACTTACATGATACGATTTACTCACTTTGAATTTTGAACGCATATTTTGTGAATTTTGAGGCCCTATTATTTGTGATTTAAATTAAAATGTACAGTTTTCAGATTTATTCCCAAATGTGTACTCTAAGATAATACTTCTCGCCAAATTTCATAGTTCTATGTCAACGGGAAGTACCCTGTAGGTTTTGATTTTTGTGAGTGCGAAATATGCGATTTTTTCGAAATAAAGGGCTCTAACTTTTTTATACGGCAACTAAGAAGTATTTCTTTTACACAAGTGCAAGATACCATAGATATACGTATACAGTTTAAATTTCAACTCGATATCTTTACGCGTTCTCGAGATAAAGAGTCTTGACATACACACAGACGGACAGACGGACAGACGCACAGACGGACAGACGCACAGACGGACAACAAAGTGATCCTATATGTGTTCCGTTTTTTCCGTTTGAGGTACGGAACCCTAAAAAAACATAGTTGAAGTGAGAACCTCATTTTTTGAAGTCGGTTAAAAAGCAATTGTACTATCCACAGACCACAGAAGTTCTAGAGATAATGCAAATTCTCAAGCTCAATGCGAATTGGCGTATTTTAGTGAAATCAAAAATCTAACAATCGCATTAAGCTAGCGGTTAAAGATTTCCATGGTGGTGGTTGTTTTAAAACCGTTAAACTCGCACTTAACGGAGGTTAATTAATTTTTTATGAGACTTCAACGCAATAAAACACACATTAATCTGCTCACTATCGGCAAAAACAAAGATAACTTGCTTTATACCACTTTTTAATTTTATTTTTAAATCAGAACTTAAATTTAAATAAGCTATTAAATATTGTTGCCCCAAGTACCAACCAAAATATAAAAGCAGTGAACAGATATCTAAAACTATTACGTTTCAACATTGCAATAATACAGCATAATTGTGCCATTTCAGACCCTTCAAGCATTTAAAAGAACAAAAACATTGTTATCATCTTGAACTAATTTCAGAATTCACAGTAATTCCATTACGCGAGAAAGCTATAACGTTTTCACATTTCAATTAAAACGGTTACAAAGTGGAACGTTGAATATATTTTTGTAACAATGTTTCAAGCTTATTATGTTTATGTATTGAAACGATAACCTTTAACCTTTATGGTCAATAAAGTTCGGAATCGAATTTGTACGTGAGTGTACGCAGATGCACTATACTTACATTTCTCGTGTTGTGAGAACAGTATGGGCACCAAAGCAGGTTGAATTAATGTTGAATTTGTCTATGAAACTAGGTAAAATACAAATGTTAAACAATAAACATAAAAATGACTCTAGCTTCTACCTCTAGAGGTTTATAGACTGAACAACTAAGATTAATATTATTCTAGAATAATGATATTCACCAAAGTGTTATAATCATGAAAACATTTATAAGATATACCCAATTAATTGTCATCAAATAAATCAAATTATAATACGTATGTTCAACGTATATTTTACTTTATTATTTTTAGAAGAGAGTCAAAAGAAGCATCCACCACTCTAATAAATTTATTTATAATGCTGCAGTTAAGAAGACACCATAAGATTTTAATAAGATTTTCAAATCTAAGAATCACAGCCATGCTCGTGACGAATTTACGAAAATAGAGTTTTGTGATTTTTGTGGGACGATTTCTGGACATAGACATTGACTTCATTTCTTCATAATTATTCAATTACCAGTCAGTTAAAGTGTTATTATGATTCATTGTTGTAAATACAATATATAATTTTCAGTTAAATTAAGCATTCGTCTTTACTTTTATTTTAATAAACTCTTCATATGAATAAAGGGCTTGTCCAATAATATATATTCAATTTTTGCTTAAAAATTGGAAAGCTCGGAGCATCAATAATTGATAATTATGAGGAGCATGAATAATTGACTGTGGAAGTCTGTTGTAAACATCAGGCCCCACACCCAATAACAACCTTACGGTAGCCAGTTTATCACCATATTTGAAATGACGCGTTTGTCCTTCCCTTCTTGACATCAAAAATTGCTTGCACATATCCGTAGCCACGTTATTACGTAGTATTTTCAGCATACACATTCTGTCCGTACGGTCGGTGCATATGACGTATTCTATTGCTGTGTACAGCACATGGCAAGAAAGCGACTGGATTTTATAATGTCTCTGTGTCATTTTTCCTGAAGCAGAATTAAAACTTATCGGTAGCAAAACCCAGGAGTCGTATTGTTTTGCGTTTTAACGAACGGTTTCCCTTTTCCTCATGCTCGCACTAGCTACTCGTGCCACGAGAGTGAGCGGGAGGAAAAGCAAAGTTGATATGAACGTCAGAATGCGTACACAAGACGGCTACAGATCATTTTAAGTTCAGAATCAAATTCGAAGAACCCAGTAAGTTAAGTATAATTTCATATCTTGTATAGAGAGTTTACATAACATCTGGTAAGGCATCAAGCAGTTTACTAACTATATAATTGCGTTACTGTCGATATCTATACGGGCGTGCTCTGTGTCCAACGTCCGCTTTATCTTTACCATACACTGACTGATAAGAAGCTTACTGGCCGAACTTAATAAGAGTCGCCGTCAGTGCTGGCCAAAAGAGAAAACACCCTTTGTTCTACTGAATAGAGCATAAATTTAGATAAATGTTGCCTGAAAGTGAAGAGTTACGCCCAGTTTATGCATGCTCTTCGAGTATGTAATTTAGGTATGGTAGACTTGTAAAATCTACGTGAATTTTGTGGGCTATTTAGCTTCACATAGTTATAATGCAATTTATTTGATTAAGTATCCATTAGCTTCGCTCAAAAGACGTCGAAATACGAAAACAACGTAAATAATTAATTTTCATTAAAAATGGCATAATTGTACTGTACTGTACCAGCCTTTTTAATAGTCCACTGCAGGACGTAGGCCTACTCACGAAGGGTGATTGGGCTATATCCACCACGCTGGCCCAGTGCGGGTTGGTGGTTTCACATACGCCATCGAATTTCTTCTACGGACGTATGCAGGTTGCCTCACGATGTTTTCCTTCACCGAAAAGCCAGTGGTGTGAAATTCCGTACGTAAATTCCAAAGAAGTCATTGGTACGGGACCGGGGATTTGAACCCACGACCTCACGATTGTAAGGCGGGTGTCACTACCTCTTGACCACCACGGCTTAATTGACTTCAACCATATACAGAATTTATCTTGGACACTGTTTATCTTTTGACTCTAAGCTTCGCAAAAAGGAAATCTCACGCCGCATACAACTCGGATGGGCTGCTTTTGGGAAACTCGAAGACATATTTAGGGATCGAAAGATACCGCAATGCCTGAAAACCAAGCTTTACAACCAATGTGTCCTGCCCACAATGACTTACGGCGCTGAAACATGGACGTTGACTAAAGAGGCTATTTACAGAATGAGAGTCGCACAAAGGGCGATGGAGTGTGCCATGTTAGGTATCAGCTTAAAAGACCTAGTTCGTAATACGGAAATCCGACGAAGGACGAAAGTCACAGATGTTGGAAACCGTATTACAAGACTCAAGTGGCGCTGGGCAGGACACGTGGCTAGGCGTGTTGACGCCCGGTGGAGTAGATCCCTGACTGAGTGGCTTCCAATAGAAGATAAGCGCTCTATAGGCAGACCACCAGCCCGATGGGTCGATGACATCAGACCCATCGCTGGTCAGGCATGGATGAGATTGGCCCAGGATAGGGAAGAATGGCACATAAGAGAGGCCTATACCCAGCAGTGGGTCGACACAGGCTGATGATGATGATGATGTTGATATACAGAATTGGCATAATTTCGCACGAATCAATGTGGCATCGATGTAGTAATGTTAACATTACCGTTGATTTATCAAAAAAGGCTCAGTCAATTTCAATATAATTTAAATGAAAGACCATTTCTGAAATATGATCTATCAAAAAAAAACATCAAAATCGGTTCATAATTGGCAGGAGTAACCGCGTAACATATATATAAAATAAAACATATGGTCTAATTGATAAACTCTTTTGTTGAAGTCGTGAATGAACTTTATTTAGCTTTCAATTAACAATCATAAAACTGAGCCTTGAAGAAGCGCTACAAACGAACTTTTTCCCAACAAATTACAATTTTCTGAAAGCTTTCTATTTTTATATCGCAATAGCATTCTTAGTAAACCCATCATTCAGTTCGTAGAATCGAATGAAATAAATCGAAAAATTAATGAATCCGACTCGAAACTCGATTACCTACACGGAATCGCCGTCAAAAATAACGAACCCATAAAAAAGTGTAGCAATCGTCGTACACAAGTTATAAAGCGTACTAACAAAAACAAAAAAAAACTGTAACACTGAAAAATATCTGTGCGAAAACAAACGCAGATAGTTCTGCCTGTGTAACATTCCCAATGTTTTAGCATTGTTTTACAGATAGTCATTTGTTGAAATACAATTTTACGCGACTAGACATGACATGGTTTTGAATCATCGACAGAGAATGGGTATTATAATGTTTTATAAGTGATGAGTTATTTTTAACAAGTTTTCGAGCAAAAAAATATATCAACTGAGAAAAAAGCGGTGATTTTTCAGGACTTGTGGAGCTGCAAGTGAGATTAATTAAGTAAGTTTAACATCAGAGTTTTCAGACTGCCTGAAGGCAAACAAGATTATAGCCGAGGTATTCAATAAATGATTAGGTTATTCACTGAATAAATTGATGACATAAATATTTCAACCCGTATGCTCAGACTCAATAGTTACATAATACAGTAATATCTCACAATGTCTGAACTGATGATGACAAATATCTGACAATGAACGGTTATATTTATTGTGATATCTTAACTTCAATGTTATTTAATGTTAAATTGTAGTCAATAAACAGGTATCCAAGTCTTTATTGAGATAAATCCAAACTACAGTCACTTGAAAAATAACACAGTAGAGTCGTATTTTAAGGAGTGCTGGTTTCGACGTAGATAGTATACGTTTTGTTAATTACAATAATTCTTTAGGTCTTATTAAAAGGCTTTCATAGAACCTTAACGATTTGTTACCTTGACGACAAAAAAAAAACTTTCTCTTAAATCCTTTTCCGGATGTTGCGCAACGAAGTTCATTTTTCTGTTCGCGGATCATTTTCTTACATAGCAGTGATAAATATGAATAAACCTTATAGAACGTACATGAGAAATATATTAAGATGGACTTTAGAGTGGAGATTTGGCATTTTATACGCTCGAAGAGTTTTTTGTAAGAGAATTTTTCATCACATCGATTCGAAAAGGACTACTTGGTTCGCCTTTAAGTGCGCCCAAAGTTGGTGTTTTCTATAAGGAACTTTATAAGTGCGCCGGAATTATCTTTGTCGCGCACTTTTTGAATTTGGAACGAATAAGTGCGACGGAATAATCTTTGAATTCGAAGTATTTGTAATGTTAGTGTTCAGCGCCAAGAAAATGAATGTAAATATACTTAAGTTTTTATTTCTTTTATTATTAGATACCATTTAATTTCAATTTAGTTGTTACTCTACGTTTTATTAAATAATAATAAATATGAGGCGCCTTTTATTTTCTCATAGAGGTGATGAATAGTAGTGTGTACCACTCGGGCGCAAAATATATTTTTGGCTCGGGCGACGTACTTTGAATCCCTCGCTACGTTTAGGATTCTACTAAACTAGAATCCCGAGCATAACGAGGGATTAAAAAAGCGCCCTCGCCGTAAAAATATTATTTTGCTCCCTTATGATACAATCTACTATTATAGGCTGTCTGCAAACACCACACCAAATATTATCAAAAAATTATACCAAACTACTCATTAGCAACTACTATTCTACAGTACATTTCATACATGGGCAATTTGCGCATCCAGTTACACATTCGCAGCACGAAGTTACCGAAACAGTGATGAGAAAAGTTCCAGCTAGTTATTTATACCGTTTGGTTACTTACATGCGAATCGAAACACCTGCTAGCTACCGGGACAGGTTACTTAGGACACAGTCTCACACCTAATGCGTCTGGAAAGTTTGCTTAAAGTTTTCTAGGCGGTTTTAAAACATATTGTTACATTAGAGGATAGTGAGACTGCGTAGGAGTAAGGAGTGCTTAGTAAGTACGAAGTAAGCATTTTGACGTAGGCTAAGTAGAGTGTAGTACACTAGTTTTAAAATGCTGGCTTTCAAGTTGGCAAAATCACTAGATTAAGTAAGGTCAAATAAGAAGATCTTTGGGGAACGACTATGTTGAGCAGTTTGCGTCTTCGATTTAGTTGTTGCTCGTCTTTTGCCTGTACCTAACTATGAATCAAACTCGGTTGAGCAGCGTTCGGAAAAGTGCGTAACTTCTTCTAGTCCGACTTACCATGTATGCGCTAGATGCAACCCCTTCCAACTAGTCTTATTGGTGATCCATTGGGGAGGCCTATATCCAGTAGTGGACTTTTTATGACTGATAGATGGATAGATAATTAAGATTACGATGAACAAGAACAGCACAATGATATAATTTGACTAATTTCGTGCCTTTGAATTTACTAAGATGATTAACTGTCTGTGCTGTATGCTGTAGCAAAACCCTAATTATATTGTGGGCTTTGATTACTTTACCTATAATCCACTTATTTTGAGGCATCTCAATTAAAAACTTATAAAGAATAACTTAGTAATACTTCTGACCTTTTCAACTTAGATAAGAGTATAGGTATGTAGAAAAAAGCATCTAAAGGAGGAGTATTCTATATCACAAAGGTGCATAAATAGCGTAAAAAATTACAATTTTATAGTTTTAAAAGATTGCTAAACATACATTTTTATTAAGTATACATATCCTTCAAAATAAATTTCAGTCATAAAAAAAACCGGACAGGTGCGGTCGGACAAGTCAGGCTCGCACACCGAGGGTTCCGTACAAATCCAGAAAATTTCACAAAATTAGGAAGTAAATTGTTAAAATCAGTACTATAATTATCGATAATTTTATTTTTACTTTCTTTGTTTTCTTGTAATTCATACTCGTTGACATTTTTAAACTGATAATGACATTGTTATTTTTCATGATACTGATACAATTTTTTTTTTGATTTGTATTCTAATATATATTTTTTTGTGTACCCAATGATACTGATTTGGTAAAATTTAAAAAGTGTGCTTATTTATTTAGAGTAAAAATTTAATTAAGTTGAACTTTTAAAAATTGTAACTAGACGATTCCAAGTGCCTGTATTGTGTCTACGGAATAAAGAAATTTTGACTTTGACTTTGACTTTGACTTGTCATACATCGAAAATTACACATTGTTAAAATAATTAAAAATCTATTTTAGCATGTACTAATGAAGCTCTTTTATATGATACCTTACATGATACGATTTATTTATTTTGAATTTTCAACCCATATTGTGTGAATCTAGGCCCTATGTTTTTGTGAAACAAATAAAAATGTTCGGTTTTCAGATTTATTTCTATATGTGTACTCTGAGACAATGCTTCTGGCCAAATTTCACAGTTATATGTCAAGAGGAAGTACCCTGTAGGTTTTGGTTTTTGTGAGTGTCGAAATATGCGGTTTTTTACGACATAAACGGCTCTAACTTTTTGTTACGATAACTGAGAAATTTTTCTTTTACTCAACTGCAAGAGACCAAAGATATACGTATACATGTAAAAATCCCCCCCATATATAAAAAATATATCTCTCCATAGATATATGTCTCTATACATGTATACCCCAAAATTATTTTTTTATTATTTAATGTTACTGTCTAACCACGACCTACCATGCTGACTAAAGTTAAAATTTAAACTATGAACTATTTATTAACTAATTATGAACTAAATATGGCCAATGATCGTCTTAGTGTGAACCCAACGTTGTGATCCGCAAAACCCAGATTATGGTGATTTTGGAAACTACCTAACCGATAATTAAACAAACTAAAATTCTAATACTTACTACATAATGACCTACAGCTAGGATATTTCTAACACATAATAAAACTCATACTCATATTGACTACTTGGGGACCGTAAACCTAAAGAGTCAAGATTTCCCATTCTACACAATTTCCTTAGAGCTATCAAGGGAACATAATACTAATTCCTAAAGGATAGAATACAAATATTAAGATGATGAATAAACATTGCTTCAAATGGTTCAAGAGACAGTTATGAAATCACTTTCTTCAGGATTAATAAAATTGATAGAATCCTTGGGAATTATAACTTTAAATGGAAAAATATTATAAATAACAACAGATATCACGGCATAGGTAAGGAGCCCCTCCACCGCACCAAATAGTCTCACTCGTCTACCTGACGTGGGCGATAGTCCTCCGTATTGTTGTTATGAGAACATCCAGAAGGGCTATACTACTTTTATCAATGCTGTCTGTCTGTCATATGTCTTCACAAAAAGGGGCAAGACTGTCTTTTTTACAAATTGTCCCAATCTTCGGTTACGGTGTTCGAAGCCCCTAATAGAGGAACCCAGGTTTCTTCTACATTCCCACAAAATTAACCTCATATGGTGATATATGAGGGGTCCGATCTAAAAGTTCACTGTGGGGTTTCCCTAAGTCCCAAAGAATGGAACCAAGAGAATCCCCTAGACCCTATGGAAGTTAACTACCTACCTACCCTACCTATATTTTTACAGCTAGCTAAGAGAACCTACGCCTCTGGTATAACCGTCTTAAAATTAAAGTAAATACTTCAAAGAATATCCAAAACTTAGTTAAATATAAACGATAGTACAATTTAGAGTCTCCCACTCTAAGAATCGGAATGTCTATCAAGGACAATCAAAGTGTGATCATATTTATAGTTCTCTGCTTGTAGAAAGACTTCACTTATTAATAAGTTAAATTCAGTAACAGCATCAAGCCTTTGGTTTGGTTTCTCTGTTAAGTGGAATGGTTCACCCGCCTTTCGGTCGAGAGGCTACTGGTCCCCAGATCGATGGTATGATTTAGAGGCATTTACAGCTAAAAACCCAGCCCCGACGCCACTCAACTCTTGTGAGTAAAATAGCTAAAATTGAATGATGAAATATCTGTATAAAAGCAAAGTCAATTCTAAAAACCCCTGTGAATTTCCAAAGTATCAACTATCCTTTGATAGAACCTTCAGATTCCTTAGGTACATGATGTAATTATGTCTGTACTACTAACTTGAGTACTCTAAATATTACAATATTTAGAAAATGCACTAAAACAATGTATAGTTGTTAGTTCTGAACATTAAAATCATTCATATAAAACATGTTACACAAATATGATCGTAAACATGGGACAATCCCCGTTAAAGATTAATACACTTTAGTAAATCTCCAAATATTGGTATTACGAATTTGAGTACACTAAACGCTTTGAGTACGCTAAAAATACGTATGACTTTTCGAAGATTAAAACATATATTTCAAATCCGGGTATTTCACGTAAACAAATATCATCAAGATAAATAAATGTAGGTACAATCATAAATCTTCAAGGTTCCGTTGAACTTTGGTATACGCTATAATCACAGCGCAGTAATCAAATGAATATTAGACACCGCAATATTAAAAATAAGGCGCTTAATATAATCCGTTTAGGTGTAGAAAAACACAATATATTTCATATAAGAAAGTCCAACCCTGCAAATGGGCACAGTAAGAACAAGCAAGCACATGAATAACAAATCGACAATACAAATAAAAAGTAAGATTGTGCGTAAGAGATTGAGGGTATCCAATCAAAAGATTCTTTGAAATAAATCAAGTATTTTTTAAGGTCTAAACGTATACTTTTACAAATCAATCTCCCACAAGTAAATCGGAATTGCCTCACCAAATGAGAATGTTCCATCCTATGGCTCTCGTCCTCGTAGTCGGCTAGCTTTCCCTTCCAAAGTAGTTCAGCGGCACGCTGGAAATATGTCCGTTCCTTAGCTTCGGAATCCAGCGCTGCACCGAACCGTCTTCAGGTTGCACTTAGCTGTGCCAATCTGGCTTACCAAACGTTTATGCAAATCGAATAAAATCAATCCGCAAGTTTCTCCTTCAATTTGCACTACATTTCATTATAATTTCACTTATATACTCGTAAAACGATCCGCACTGAATTACACTATCACAAAGCCGATGTCACTACGTTTCACTTTTCCGATAATTCCAACAAAGATTTGGCAACGCGAAATAAAACTCCCGATAATCCATCAGAGAAATGGCCTCCGAATTAAACTGTGTATTATATCCATCAGAGGTACGACCTCCTCGAATTCCCGACGTTCACTATTTATTATATCCGTAAAAAACAATATGGCTTTTTATTATATCCTTTAGAGGTACGACCTCCTCAAAATCCCGACGTTTACTATCCCGGAGCTGGTCCGCCGCGCCCTTTTATACTAAACTAGTTTTTATACGATTGCTTTAACTGCAATCGGTGCACTAACACAACAATATGCAATAACACGGTTCCTGCTAAAAGGGCCAATATTGCAAATAATCACCACACGGAACATTATGCCATTAAAGCTAAAAACACCCATTCGTGTAACACTTTTAGTTATACGGAAGAAATTAAAAACGATAAAGTGTTAACAAGGTTTATTTTTTTCAAAAGCACAAGGAGAAAATTAGATAGGAAAAAAATAGACTAAAAGAGGGTAATTTAAGTAGTTAGAATTTAGGTTCGGGGTAAGTACTAAAATGACGTGATTTGCGTTGCGCGACCGTCCGATACACTGGCCTCGATATGCTGCGTGTAGTCCGCGGCCGGCCGGAGCACAGTCAGAGTGGGAAATGCAGGTCGTCGGCGCGGGTAGTGTTCCAGGTCTTCGGAGGGCATGGTCTCCGAAGTGGGTAAGGAGCGGCAGCAGCAGTCGCAGCAAGCGTGCCAAGTAGACGGCAGCAGCCGTGCAGAAAAACCCCAATACGGGGTAAAACCAATGCACAAGATTTTAGAATCAATCAATCAAATCAAGAAATTATTTTAAAGTAAAATCTTCGATTAAATATTTTCGCTGTAGGAGCGTGCCGTGCGTATGAGCAGTAACCTTTTGCCACGAGCACTGGCGGCAGCTCTGCCGCGGCGGTACGTCGCGACACGATCTCCCCGCTCCCGCGCCTGTCACTTCTGTCGTTTCGTGATTGGCTAAACCGCGCGGCCGTTATGCCGCGGCCGGCTTACCCAACTACACGAAAAAGTGAGAATCGTTACATACCCCCCTTTTTAGGTTTGGATTTTTTCTAGGAAAAATCCGCTAGGTGAGCTTGAAGTCTTTGATATGCCAGGTCCCTATGTTACGACCTGCCATATCTTCAAGATCAAAAACTAGTTTAGACCTTTTAGCCGTTATGCGGCATTTTATAAATTTTGGAGCTAGTTTTTTTGAAAATCTATTGTTTTTGTCGCTTTGGTAAAATGTGCGTTTCCAAACTATATCACCGACGTTGAAATCTACATTTTTGCGGCGTAAATTATAGTTCGTGGCATTACGCGAGTGTGCCTTTAGAAGTGACAGTTGCACTTTGTCGAAAATTTTGTGTAAGGCACCAAAGTTTTCAGCGTAGCTATCACGAGGAGTAAATACAATTTGGTTGTTCAGGTCAGAATCAACGTAATGACAGCCATCGCTCGGTAGTTCTCGACCGAAAACAAGGAACGATGGTGTGAAGCCTGTGACTTCGTTGACGGCACTGTTCGATGCAAATTGTATTTTAGGAATGTTAGTATCCCCTGACCTATGGTCGTTCTCAATAAACGTGGAGACTGCTGTCATTATAGTTTTATTATAGCGTTCAACTGTATTGATCTGTGGGGTATAAAGTGGAGTATAAAAGACATTAGGAATACTATATTGATGAAAAAGATTACGCATCATGTTACTAGTAAATTGTTTCCCATTGTCCATAATTATGGTACTTGGGATGCCATGGACAAGAAAAACTTTTTCTTCCAAAATTTTGGAAATTATTTCCGATGTAGCTCGTCTGATAGGAAAAAGCAAACAGTATTTTGAGAAACAGCAAGTAATCACTAGTAGAAATGTGTTCTGTTTTCTAGTCGCTGGCAAAATTCCTACTAAATCTATACTAATCATTTGAAAAGGGCGGCAACAGTCTTTAGGTCTACCCATTGTTCCTAGAGTAGTATGATTAGGATACTTGTAAGATAAGCATGCTTCACAGCTTGTAACAAAATTTACTACATCTTTATGTAAGCTTGGCCAGAAATATTTTAGGGTTAGACGTTTGTAAGTTTTGAAAATACCAAAGTGACCAGATGTGGGTTCGGAATGGTTTTGGGCGATTACGTCTTGCCTAAACTCTAACGGAATCACTTCCTTCCATTCGAATTCCCGCGTCAGCGGATTTAATGACTTTATATACCGAAATAGCTTCCCATCAGTAACTCGGTAGTTTAAGAAAGATGTCGGGGAACTTAAACATCCATTGAAAATGTTTAGGTACCAGACATCGCCGGTCTTACGTGAAGGCGTATTTATTGTAGTCCCGATAGCAGAGACGGGAACTGAGCGACTTAGGCTGTCTGGAACGACATTTTCAGAACCCTTCCTGTGTTTTATTTCGAAGTTGTAAGCTGATAGTCGCACTCCCCACCGAGCTAGTCTTCCCGTGGGGTTATTAAGATTTAGAAACCACTTTAGTGAAGAGTGATCTGTGTAGACTGTGAACTTGAGGCCGTTTTCTAAATAGCAACGCCAGTGCTCTATTGCTATAAGTACAGCTAACGCCTCGCGCTCAGTGGCACTATAGTTACGTTCTGACTGAGACAAAGATTTGCTCATGTACGCTATAACTTTTTCCTGTCCATCAAGTGTCTGGGTTAGTACCGCACCGGTGCCGTAGTCACTTGCGTCAGTGTGGACTTGAAAAGCTTTAGAGTAGTCAGGACAGGAAAGTATAGGTGCAGAAACTAGGCACTTTTTAAGTTCCTTGAATGCCTTATCTGCTTCTGGAGACCAGGTATAAGGTGTAGCCTTTTTACCCTGAGATGTAAGCTTATTCAAGGGAGCTGATAGACTGCTAAAGTTAGGTATAAACCTGCGATACCACGACGCAGTACCAAGAAATCGTCTAACCTCTTTACGATTGGTAGGGGTAAGGTAGTTATTTATAGACTCGACCTTTTCAGGATCAGCCCGCAAGCCTTTAGAGTCTACGATGTAACCCAGGTATTTTAACTTTGACCTGAAGAACTGACTTTTTTCGTAGTTAATAATCAGATTGGCCATTTTTAATTTCTCAAGAACTTTATTTAGCAGCGATATGTGTTGTTCAAAGTTATTTGACACAATTATGACGTCATCGATAAATACAAAGACCCTATGCTCAAATTCAGGCCCGTAAAATAATGTATCTACCAGTCTTTGTTGTGTTGCAGGCGCGTTGGTTAGACCAAATGGCATAGATTTGAACTGGAAGGTACCACGAGTAGGTATATAGAAAGCTGTCTTCTGCCGGTCTTCTTCCCGAATTAAGATCTGCCAAAAACTTTTAGAGAGGTCTACGCTAGAAAGAAATTTCGAGTCGCGCAGGTTATCTAGTATTTCCGATATATAGGGTAAGCTATAGGCATCTTTTTTGGTAACAGCATTCAATTTCCTACTGTCAAGGCAAAAACGAAGCTCCCCATTCTTTTTTGGAGTTAGGAGAACTGGAGAGGACCACGGACTCTCGCATGATTCTACAACGTCTTCTTCTAGCATATTGTCTAGCTGTTCAACGAGGATACGCTGTTTCTCTGGCGACATTCTGTAGTATCGTTGACGTATGGGGGCAGCATCCCCAGTATCTATAGAATGTGTTGTTAGTGAAGTACGTCCCAGACCACGTTTTTCATACGAAATATCGTGAAATTGGGCTATCATTCGATCTGCAGTCTTTTTTTGATTGTCAGACAAATGATCATAGGAACACAAAAGTTTAGGTCTTTTGTCTTCCTCGACAGTTGTAAAAACTTCTAATTCTTTATAGAATGCGATATTATCAAGGTTCTTAGGGAGCAGCTTAAATAATCGCCAAAAATCCATACCTAATATAAAGTTATGTTTGACGTTAGGAACAATATACACTTGTAGAGTGTATGTCTGGCCTTGAAATGTAACTGGTAGGTGAATTATTCCGATGGAATCTAGTTTTTCACCACCAGCAGCAACAAACCGAGTAGAGTCTTCAGGTTCCATTTCATAACCCGCCTTTAGTAAGCGTTCGTGGCTATTATTGCCTAGAATGGTAGCAGAAGAGCCAGTATCTAGTAGTCCAGTTAAACCTATCTCATTTATATTAACGGATACGTAAAGTCGTGATTTATTAACGTTAGTATTATTATCACGGATTGACGAAACAGTATTAAAAGCTGAAAACTTGGAGACAAAACTTAACCATTCTTTCCATTCAGCCGTGGTAGTTTTTTGTTGAACAAAAGGTTCTTTAATACTGTTTAGTAAATCCTTTTTTATTAGTTTTTTGACTTTACTGCATCAGTTTTGCACTTCGGACAGTCAGCAATACGTACACCTTTCTTACCGCATTTAAAACAGATAAGGAAGCGCTCTTCCTTACAATTGTTGAGTGTATGGTCATCTGTTCTGCATCTAGGGCAGTATATTGGTTTAAAATGGCCTGAAGGACCAGTAACTACAGCAGCTATATCAAAATCTGGTTTGGTAGTTTGTTTGTAATGTTCCTCGACGCAATTAAGAACATACTTAGGCTTATTATAAGAGTTTAAATTAGAATTAGTGTAAGTTTTATGATTATTAGTATTGGTGAATGTTCGAAATTTATTAGGCGTAGAACCCATAGTAGCTGAAGGCTGCTTATAGGCGAACTCAGGCGCTAGTGTCGAGTTAGTGACCCTAGGTGGTTCTTGAAATTGAGCGAAGCGCGATTGGATACTCTCATAATTACGACATACCGCCTTAAGTGCATCAATGCTCTTAATTCCTGGCGAAGCAACTAATGAACTAGCGTAACAAGGGCGTATGTTATGGAGTAATATTTCCAATTTATCGTCTTCAGACATAGGCTTAGTAAGGCGAGAAAACATGCCATGCATAATAGATATATAGATAATTATGTTTTCGTTTTCCCCTTGTGTACGCGATCGAATTTCAGCAGCAAGCCTATAGTCGTAATCACTACTACTGAAATCTTCCTTTAAAAGCGTGCACAATTCATCCCACGATTGTACTCTATCCCTATTACAACGGTACCAATGCAGGGCATCCTCCACAAAAATTTCAAAAGCGAAAGTCATAATCCTATCGTAAGAAATTCTTCTGGATTGTATGAACTCGTCCACTTTTTGTATGAAGGACCGCACACACGTTTTGCCCGAATATTTCAATTTAGCTATATCTGCAGATAAGCTGCGTTCACATGAAACGACTATAGCGTCGGATGCCGTTTCTGTGGTCACTGATGTTGGTGTTTTTGCCTGTAATTGTAACGTTTGGGGCTTAAAAAGAGCAAGCTCCTTATATTGTGAGTTTAGGTTAGAAACGCACACTTTATGCAGGTCTGCTATTTCGGTAACTACAATAATCCTGTTAAGCCGATGAAAAATATGGTTTAGTAAATTTTCAGCTCTGACAAAAACATTTTTTTCAAATTTCGTTTTGAGGGTGTTTAGATTACCCTGTGACTTCAACAAAGACTCCTTTACCGCTTTTAAGTCATCAGAAGCTTCTAGATAAGATTCGAGAATGTCTTCCGATGGTAAAAGTTGTGACAGTTTAACTATTTGCTTCCGAAGTTCCTGTACAGATCCTACGGAACCCCCCCGCAGTTCAACCTCATATTCGAGCTCTGATTTCTGTAGTGATAGAAACTTAATATCACGAGCCATAGTGCCTCCTTGAGTGAGTGTTTCAATAACACAAAACAGTAAATAACAACTAAGTATGTACACTACGATTTGGAGTAATTGCGGAAGGTATGCATCCAAGTCACCTTAAAATTAAATATAACTAACTAATGTGTGGGTAGTACGAGATAAAAACGAAACTAAAAAGATTTAAAAATATGAAACAAAATTCAAGTATGACCAAACTTGAGGACAGTACATACTATAGATCACACACTAGTTAGTTTAGCACAAAATCAACCTTAAGACTATTTTTATAGCCAACACCGCAGAAAACTATTAAAAGCAAACAAGAAGTGCAACGCAAATCAGTCATAAAAGTAAGCTATAGCCGGGCGCCATTGTAACACTTTTAGTTATACGGAAGAAATTAAAAACGATAAAGTGTTAACAAGGTTTATTTTTTTCAAAAGCACAAGGAGAAAATTAGATAGGAAAAAAATAGACTAAAAGAGGGTAATTTAAGTAGTTAGAATTTAGGGTCGGGGTAAGTACTAAAATGACGTGATTTGCGTTGCGCGACCGTCCGATACACTGGCCTCGATATGCTGCGTGTAGTCCGCGGCCGGCCGGAGCACAGTCAGAGTGGGAAATGCAGGTCGTCGGCGCGGGTAGTGTTCCAGGTCTTCGGAGGGCAGGGTCTCCGAAGCGGGTAAGGAGCGGCAGCAGCAGTCGCAGCAAGCGTGCCAAGTAGACGGCAGCAGCCGTGCAGAAAAACCCCAATACGGGGTAAAACCAATGCACAAGATTTTAGAATCAATCAATCAAATCAAGAAATTATTTTAAAGTAAAATCTTCGATTAAATATTTTCGCTGTAGGAGCGTGCCGTGCGTATGAGCAGTAACCTTTTGCCACGAGCACTGGCGGCAGCTCTGCCGCGGCGGTACGTCGCGACACGATCTCCCCGCTCCCGCGCCTGTCACTTCTGTCGTTTCGTGATTGGCTAAACCGCGCGGCCGTTATGCCGCGGCCGGCTTACCCAACTACACGAAAAAGTGAGAATCGTTACATTCGGAACAAAAGCCCAACAACGCAATAAAATGCAATACCCGCAAAAGAACGCATAAGGCAACTAACGTTGAAAACCAGCATACCCTCAATTTGGATCTTAACGTTAATAAAGCAAATACTTGCATTATGGAGCATATTCGCTTTATGTCAGTGACGTCACTGGTAGTTTATTACAATGTTGCCACCCATAAAATTAAATTAAATATTCCGTTACTTTTATAGATTCCCTGTTATTTCTACAAATACGATTTAAACTATTTTCTTTACACAATGTAGCTAGAATAATAGTCATCTAATCCGATGACAATACATATCAATCTTATGCCATTGTTTTAACGCCTTTCTCTTTGAACAAATATTACCGTACAATAATATTACACCACAACTGTTTCTTTTTTTAAAATCACGCGCTCGCATTAGTGATTTTTGGCCCGGCTTTGCGATGATTGTTATTGTGAAGTGTAAATATTAAATCCTAGTAAAATAATCGGATAAAATAGCTCGAAATACCTATAAATATTAATACAAGATTACTGCTAAACGAATATATGCAGTATTTAAAGTTGAATGGTAAGTAAAGTATTGCAATTGGACTACGATTCTTTGCGCATGTAACCTAAACATTCCAATCTAATTTTTCGATGTTCGTTTCAGGCAGCGACCTTCAAGATAGACGCCTAATCGTACAAAATGAAATGTCGCCGACCAATATCAACCAATCCATATAGGATCAACCAATCCAATAACTAGTCTTCATTAGACTGGCGTTGCGGTCGCATCTCGAAGCAAAAAGGTAAATATGATGAACTGCGTCATTCCATCTTGCCGAAATTACTCGGTTTCAAAAGAAATAACGAAAGGCATTATCACATACCACCGGTAAGTAATAAATATATTTCTATGTGATTTACAAGCAAAAGCAAAATATTGAAAATGAAATCATTTGACAATGTAAACAGAGTAGAAAATTTCTCTATGGTCAGTTAGAAATGTCGGATAATGTCAGTATGAGATCGAACATTGACTCGTCAGATCGATTAACTTTAAGGTCAAAATTGATTTCGACCCGGCCATGTAAAAGAATAAGGTCGCAAGGTCAATGTGGGTCGAACTACTAGTGTTAGATCGATTTAATAACATTATGGAGCAGCATCACGTGATGTCTTCACATTTTCAACCGATTTAAAAAAGGAAGAGGTTCTATGTTCGTCTGTATGTATTTTTATTTTAGGTTTACGAATAAAATGTTTTTTTATTATTTCTGAAAGAGAAAAGATCGAATTTAGAGGTACTTAAGGCTGCCAGCAGTTATTTAATAGTGTTATTGACTATTGTTTATAACTTCTGGAATTAACGATAAAAACGTATGTATATATATAATCACATAAGTCCACCTATTAAAAAGAGTCAAAATGTGAATAGATTAATCGAAATTTCAGCCAGTCGGACTTATCATGTGATAAGACATGACATCATCCTAGACTCTAATCAATTTAGGAATCGATTCTTTTCATCATGTATTTTGAAATCCCTATTTCAAATGGCAAGTTCACTCAAAAGTTGTCTATGGTACAAATTGTATTTTTCACATAGAGCTATTACAACCAGATGGATAATGCGGAGCCAGAAAGAGATGCGTTGACTTAATGCGGCATGAGTTAGAAAGAGATATCTCGATTCGGTGGTGGTTGGCGTTTTTTTCTGAAGATCATGTCACTTTTGACAGCATCTTCAATAACAAACAGCTGCGGTTTTTGTTTGATCACTTGAAAAATTTGCATTTTTATTTAAAACTAGCGGACCCGGCGAACTTCGTTTCGCCTAGAAGTCGAATGTCAAATCATCGTCAATAGTCACAAAACCGACCCAGAGAGTCTATTAGTATATTTTTCAATCTTTCTGAGAGATTTTCTTAATATTTGTTTCCGTAAGAACCTTTAAGAAGAGTATTAAAAAACTACAAAAAAAATAAGCCAAATCGGTCAAGCCGTTTTCATGTTATGTCGTGACAACGGAAAACGGGTTTCATTTTTATATATATAGAAAAAGTTTTCAGAATAAGTTCTCGTAAAAACTCACTGTTACCGTGATAAGCCTCCAATATATGATGAGCTACTGCAGCGTAATTGGCTGCAAAAGCAACGGTGTAAGAGATAGAGGAGCAATATCATTTCACTCGTAAGTACTGATATTTTCACCGAAATCGTAATGAAATTACATTGTAGATATCACATTTTATATCTTTCTGTTCAGATCAATCACTACACAATGGTATTCTGACTTCAAAGCCGTGATTTTTCAAGATTTATTGTAATTTTACTATGTATTATTGATTTCTAAATATTGGTGATGCCGTTTAAAAATAGTCTCCCTAAAAATCTCCCTATTTTTTTTTTAACTGGATGCTACGTTATTTTAGCCAGCATCATTTTTGGAAAAGTATGAAATATCATTTATACCTATGTAAGATAATCATTAAAGCACTTCTCCTTTATCGATAGTATAACATCAAACATTTATTAAAAGTGTTTCTGTAACATGCTTTCAAATTAAGAAGAAATATGTTAATATATTGTAATGGTACCTACTAATTCTTGCGTACGTGTATTGCCTGTAATTTATGTTTTATAAAAAAGGTTCTTCTTTTTACCTACGACAGAAGGGATACGTCTATATGCGTTTGGGGTGAGAGGTTATTTGTTTGTGCAAACCTACGTTCCTATTTTTCTCCAAAACTACTAATCCGATTTTGATGCAATTTTCAGCTTAGTTTGAGTTTGGTCGGTGCATGTTTTCAAACAACATTTTTTGTGCAAATCCATGTTGCCGTTTGTCTCCAAAACGAATAGTCTGATTTTAATTAAATTCTCATTTATGGATTTGGGTTTGATTGGTGTATGTTCTTAGATAGGTTTTACAGTGACTACTCACCAGGAGGCGCTGCAGCATACATTGTTTTTGCAAATCTATGTTGACATTTTTCTCTAAAACGACTATTCCGATTTTGATTCAATTTTCGGTTATGGGCTTAGGTTTTAATTGTGTATGTTTTAAGATAAGTGTTACGGCGATAACTCACTAGGGGGCGCTGCTGCAAACATTTTTTAGTAATTGAAAAAGGATAAAAAGCTCTTATACTCTTATGTTTAAATTCTGCATGAGAAGAGCAGTTACTGTTCAAGGTTTCCGTCTGATCATGTTGAGTTGAGGGATAAATGGACTGCTGCTACACTACAGGGCAAGCAAATTGGATACCAAGTACTCACAAATATGTTCATTACATTTCAACGCGGTTGAAAATACAATTAGTGGGTACGGGAACAGTAAAGCGTTTAATACCATTCGCTATACCTACCAACAAAATGTTTGAATAATGATGACGTACGTACGTAACCTACCTAAGTTGTTTTTTAAGAAATTTATAACAAAATTAATAACTAACTGAGATTGTAATGTTATTTATTGAAAATGTAAATAAATTAATCAAATATATAGTTAATTTACCCTTAAATTTGTATACTTATAAATTTAAATATTTACTAATGGACGTTATCTATAAGAAGAATCTTGGTAATATAAAGTTTTATTACTTTCACGTCAACTAAATTGTACAATATTTGATATCACATCTATTGTACAACTATGAAATAAGGTAACGATGCTAATCACGCAATTTCCCTAATTATCGGGAGTTTGCAACAAAGGCAATACATAGTGAAATATCGATTCAACAACAGCATTACAGATCTGTATTTTTACAGATATCTGTGATTTTTCACATTTTTAAGTCTAGGTTTGTATGAAGAGGCTCCTTCTGTGCCCTGTGTAATAGGGCCTATTCTGTGGTTTCAGGATACTCTTTCCAGCCTTCGACATTATCCCAGCCTCCGAAAAGTCTTCAGCTCCATATAAAAGATCCCAGAGCTTGCAGGACAGCTTCTAACCTGGCGACAGCGGCAAAACTCCTTAAAATTGGCTAAAATTATATTAGGTATTGTCATCTTTATAACAAAATAGCAAGGCAAGTTACTACTCTTTACAGTTCTTCTCAATAAAGATTACTGGACTTGTACTGTACATAACTAAGTCCACCAAATGCTGATATCTTGCTAATAAGCGCTAGTAGTTCTCAGCCAGCAAACTAGTTAGACTTTAAAATATCATACACATTGTGCAAGTTGCCTTCAAAACGTACATAAGCCTCCTGACATCCTAATATCTCTTCCCGATTTTCTTAAGATACTAAAATTAAGAAACTTATTCCTAATTTAATCTATTCCAGCCTGGATTTGGCGTAGGAAAGTAAGGTTCCACCGTTTCTCGTTCTCTGTGACTCGCCTCCTGTTCATCCGACGTCCAAGGCCCGTCCCATCATTACCAAAGCATGTGAATTTTCTTCTCATTGTGGTAATACATCAATAAAGGTAAAATTTATCATATCTCATTTATCATAAAAAAATAATTCTTCAGTGGCTTAATACTTTTGACTATAATGGTATTGAAAGTATGTTGGAAAGTTTTTATTTTTAGTCAAAATTTATAATAGAGATTTTTAATATAATAATGTTAACTGGCGTATTTTTAAATTGTGTACCTATTGGAGAGTCCATCGGCTCCTGAAATACAGTTTCTAACTAGTTCAGGAGCCTTTGGGTCAATTATTCAGACTATTGTAAACTTATGCCCCAATAAACAATTTTTATTTTTTATTTTATTTTTTATCTCACATCTATTACCTACATTATTTTAGCACCTGTGGAGCTATTTTCTATAACTCTAGTTGAGTAGCTCAAAATATTAAATTTTAACAATTAAATGTACCTACCTAGTGGGAGACGTAGTTTGTTACATGAGAAATACATATAAGTAGCTACATGTGGACAGCTATGTACAGATGGACCTTTACATTCAGTTTAAATTTCAACTCGATATCTGGACGCGTTTCCGAGATAAAGAGTCTTGACATACACACAGACGGACAGACGGACAACAAAGTGATCCAATAAGGGTTCCGATTTTTCCTTTCGAGGTACGAAACCCTAAAAAGACTTCAATGAAATTTTACCATGAAAACGGGATGTCGGTACAAGTTATTATGATTTTAATGTGATACCCATAAAGAAATACACTTAAATTCTTGAAAAATAAGGTAATTCAAGATAATTATGACTCCAGTTACTGACTTACACGGCACAATTTTAAGTGAATTGTACTCAAACACAAGAAAAATAATTGCTATTTCATTGCGTATGAGGCTTAATTTTAATGCGATTTAGTGACTACTTGACATTTGGTCTAATATGATTATCAATTTAATTTTTAAAAAACGCCAATAAGTTCATCGTGTAAATAGGTTTTCTTTGTCACATGTCCATCACGCCTGTGATTTCACCCATGGGACAACCACCTTGGAAAATAATAAAGCACCAACGTTTCACTTATAAATTATAATAATTGCTCTGGCACTGTATTTTTGTGCATACTTTTACCTACAAACATGACATCTAACGGCTAAATCCAATAATTTATTCCAATAAAATACTACACACTTAAAAAGTTTTTTTTGTCACGTATTCGTCACGTCTGCAGCTTCACCCGAGTAATCAAGGCCACTTTTCACTTCCACAATTAGCACACTAATTGTGGAAGTGAAAAGTGGCCTTGATTACATGGCGACCACAGAGATTCAGTACTTTTTTTCAAACATGTATTAATTATTAATCCCTGTGTGCCGTAAACTTGACCACCCAATCAATTTTTATTATGTCTTTTCTAAATTAAACCTACCTAAAGGAAGTACATTAGTAAATAAAACAATGTTTTGCGCTACATACTTAGTTTTTTATTATTCAATTATTTCGTCATTTTTGTTTGCTTTCTCTAAGCTAGTTTTTTCAGTTTTGTACAAATATTTTTGATATCAGACTCACAATACATGACTATACTAGTATTTACCCGCGGCTTCGCCCGCATACGCAATATATCATTATAATTTATAGCCTATGTGTTATTCTGATAAATAAGCTATAATATTGCAAAGTTTCATCTCAATCCGTTCAGTAGTTTTTGCGTGAAAGGGTAACAAACATCCATACATACATCCATCCATCCATCCTCACAAACTTTCGCGTTTATAATATTACTAGGTTTTACCCGCGGCTTCGCCCGCATGATATTTTGATTTTTGACGCAATATCATTATAAATTATGGCCTATGTGTTATTCTGATATATAAGCTATAGTAATGCAAAGTTTTATCTCAATCCGTTCAGTAGTTTTTGCGTGAAAGAGTAACAAACATCCATACATCCTATTAAATAATAGGATGAATGGATCTCCCGTCGACTGGCGCGTGCGCCATATTCCCTGATGAAGGAGTACTAATTTTACTCCGAAACCGGTCGAGTTTCCCAGCGGCCCGGCCGTATATATTATACGTGAGTGAAAACCGGTGTTTTATTTAATATAATGTATTCTCACGCGAGTTTTAATGAAGTGATCCATACATCCATCCATCCATCCTCACAAACTTTCGCGTTTATAATATTAGTAGGATATAGTAGGATTGTATCTAAATCTTTAGAATACGGTGTTTATAAAATATACTTTGTCTGCTATAGCAGCTTAGCACACAACATAGGTTTTTTTCAGAATGATAAGATACAAATACAAAATAACTTTATTTGCCTTAAAACACTTTTAACCATATTCACTTGTCCATTGACTCTGAACTAGTTAATAACTGTATCTCAGAGCCAATGGCTTCTCCCTTTATATTAACAAGCAACAAAAAGTTATACAAAACAAAAGTAAGATTAAATTTAGAAAAACAATTTATCGAAACAAGTAAGAGAAAAAAAAACAATATAAAGCACAAATTACATCGCATCATACTTATAACGAACCACACAATCTCACAACTCAAAACCTAAAACATTCATTTTTGTCAACAAACATGTACGTGTGTGTGTGTTTGTGTGTGTGTGTGTTTGTGTGTGTGTGTGTGTTTGTGTGTGTGTGTGTGTGTGTGTGTGTATTTGTGTGTGTGTGTGTGTGTAACACTGCAATACTCGAGATCTCATGAGAGTCAAGGTTTGCAGCGTTACACGTGTGTGTGTGTGTGTGTGTGTGTGGGTGTTTATTTAACTAATGTAAAAGTCAAATAACATATCTTCAATCCCATCATAGTCATAATTACTCAGCCATGAAGATACAATTCTTTTTACCTCATTGTTGCTGTGTTTTCTAATTTTGTTCGTTTTGTTTATTTTATTATACAAAAGTGGAACAATAACTTCATAGTTTCTTTGTTTGAACCTAGTTTTTATGCTAGGGACTGGACAACGTTCCACTCTTCTATATGTACCGCTATCGTTCAAAAGGGGGACAGTTCGTTTGTGGTATCGACGTACACTTTCAAAAATAAAGATTTTTGAAAGTGTACGTCGATAAGATACACAATCACAGTCCGCAAAAACCAATAAAATAACACCGACGCATAAAACTCTATAAATTCGTGGTTTATAACAGTTCAGTGAAGAGGATAAGCACGAACACTTCACTTATTAAACGCAATAACATTAATAAAATTTTAAATACTGAGTCGTAATAACCAAGTGAAAATTTTACCGGAAAACTCATTGAGGAAGGAATCAAATGGAGATGGTGTAATGACATTTAGATACTTTGACATGTAATAGTTTAAAACCGCAATAATAATCATATATATAGGCGTCTCTTTTAAATGTACGTAATAAGAATAGACCAACATTATACAGCACAGTTTCGCTATAGTGTCTATATTTTTCGTGACTTTTAAGTTTGACAGCTGTCATCCGAAATGTAGATCTCATATCAGTTTAGTGAAGAAAGCAATGGTCTATAATAGATAGTTATGGAGATATTCTACTTTTAAGCTTGACAGCTGTCATCCGATATGTAGTTCTTATTAAGTCCTATCACTTTAATTCTAAGTCATACCTCAGTAGGTAAAGCAGTGGAGACTTTTCTAGAGGTGTCTATGGAGTTTTGGTAACAACACGGAACGACATGATACGTCACATTATATCACTTGCCCACACTCATGCACGTAATTCAGCTCATAATCAATGAAAAACCACAATTTTTCACTAATTATCACTGATAAAAATACAACTTTAACAAAATAATACAATGAGGCGACATGTCTTCTTCTTCGTCCTGCCATTCTAGTGTGGATTCTTGAATATGACAGCTGCAACCTTGACATCTGTAATTTTTTAAATAAAAGTTTGCCATTATGTTTGATTCGGCTAAAATTCATTTGTGTCGATAGTTTTATCGATAGGTACGGGGAAATCGATAAGTGTAGTGTGGTAGTAACAACACTAATCCGCCGTATTATGTGCGGTGGGTATGCAGGTTTTTCTCGTCGTTAGGGCAACTCCATTTGATTCCTTAACTGAAAATAAAACACTGATTGACATTGACAATTGATTTAAAATTGTCTCGGGCTGCTTGGAGGGGGATGTCAAACACAAACGTTCCCGCTTTGTCTATGGCAGCAATTAAGGGCAATTTTTTTTCTTCTAAGATTCTAGCCCATGGTGAGAACCTTCACTAGTAATCGTTGTGTTTAAAAAAAATATGACGCCATTAAATAACTTATAAGTCGTAGATTGTACAAGACTTACACGTAAAACAAAATACTGTAAATGCATTGTGCATAACGGTCTATTGTACTGCACGTGTTGAACTTTTTTTTACATACGAACGAAATTTAGAGGGTTACTTCTAATCAATTAGCATCCTTTTAGGTGCTTAATCTGTACATCAAAACAAACAACTTTTGTTCTCCCGCAAAAAAAAAATCAGCTGTTCCATTGAAAAATATCGTTCACCATCGAGAAAATGTATGAAACAACGGATTTTTTTTTCAGTTTTGACAAAAGTCGCAGAACAAAAGTTGTTAGTTTTGATGTATAGAATAAGCCCCTAAAAGGATGTTAATTGATTATAAATTACCCTGTATAGCAGTTACACTCTAGAAACGAGGCAAATAAAAGAAGAGAACGGAGATAAATCAGTAGCTTTGCAAAAATTGCCACCCAAATAACTCACCATATAAAAATTACTTTTCCTTGTCACGTATCCGTCACGTCCGCGGCTTCACCCGTGTAACCGCCGCTTAACTTCCACAATTAGTGTGGCCGACACTGGCTAGGATCAATTTGTTGTTCACGCAAGTTAACTTACTTACTTACCAGAGCCCTTAGTATAGGTATATATCTATGACGGACATTGATAATATTCCAGAATATCATTGTAGTCATCATCATTATAATGTTTTTAAGAAATCGACTAATTGTTATTATGGCAAAGCTTTTTTTACATCCTCGAGGTTGTTCTCATAGTAAAAGTTGATCGAATCTAAACAAATGATAGATATCCGAGAAAATGTCCGTCGTCCAAAGAAACGTCGTATATACGTTATGTAACAAACGAAAACTCTGTGCTAAAACTACTATACTTCGAACTATAGTAATCGGAAATTATTATAATTATCATCGTTGTAAACTAACATTTTTCAGTATTTTACCAAAATGGTGTTGCCTTTTAAAGTCCTGATAATTAGGCAAACTTGTATGCGCTATATCCACGAGTACACTGCAAAAACGGCGGATAAAAACTAAGAATCTATAGTAAAATTATATGGTGGTGTATGGTAACTATTACTTTGTAGTGTGGATTGTGTGGCTTCCATAAATTTTTGGAATTTTGCTCGTTTCCACTAGCGGCGCTGTACAAAAATGTATGGCAACACACGACAACTACTGTAGTTATCGTTCACGTATAATCTCATACTGAGGCCTCTGCTTTAGTTGCGGCCAAAACTTTGGTGATCCTCTTTTCAGGATTTCTTACGAACCGGTAATTTCTCAACCCCCTATTAAATAAGTGTGTTTTATAACAAAGCAAGTCGCTCTGAGTAGTTAATACAAGTATAGTTATTAAGCTTTGTTAGAATTGAATATCACTTTTTGCTTAGTAAAAACAATATATAAAAAAAATTAAAGTTCATTAAATCTTTAGTAGGGTGTTGCTTTACAAAGGGCACATATTTTGCAGATATAGAAATACTATCATTTTGGGAGAATTTTTCTATGGTATTCATCCATCAGCCAGACTGTCACTGCTAGAAACAAAGCCTCTCCTACGGATCTGCCACCCACCCACTTGCCCCTTTCTTCTATCCATGGAGATTGGAGAGCGCGTGGGCCCCGTTTTTGTAGAAGCAATAGGTCACCGATTTTAAACGGGGGGAGAGGTAAGCTCTGCTGGCTGTAATTGGCTGACGCCAAAATGACGCAATGACAACAGTTCTTGTGGTGGTACCAAAAATGTTACTAGCAAAATATCGATATCGATATTTTTGACTTGGTTCTACTTTGAATAAAATATCGTATCGCAACAACACATCTTTTTAACTACTATTGACAGGATACTGAATCAAAATATATCGTATCGAAACCACACAATCGTATCGTCTCAACAAAGAGCGGCTTTAGAAAATATTATTTCTGTGTACAGTTTGGCCGACGTAAATAAGTATTGTTTATATACCTAAAACAATAAACTTTGAATACGATACCAGATCGATCCAAAATATCGTATCGAAACAAGCGGCTCAATACCTTGCTTACGATTCGACTTTCTATAACAATGTTGAAATTTCAAGAAAAGTTAAGAATATATTTGTTGAGAAAATCGAATCAAATATATGCTTCTTCAACGTTAAACATTCAGAAGAATGATTGCTTTGAACAATTTTCTCCTGAAAATAGTAAGTATGTCAACTTCGATATTCTAGTTCATCTATCCCAGCATGAAATGGAATGAGAAAACTTCTGATATCTGCTCAAGCATGAAACAAAAATAATTTCGAAAGATGCATTCTAAGTACTGTTTTGACCATCTATTTTTGTTTTCTTGCATTTTTGGTACTAAAGAAAACAAACGAGTGCGATTCCACATAAAACTAAAAAATAAATGCAGTTATTTCTGTAAAAATGTTAGTAATGGTGACGTGATTTTTTGGCTGTATTAATGTACTCAACATAAATTCAAATAACAAAGGAAAGCGTTATTTGGAAGCACTATAATATTTTTTTTTTGCAAAAAATGGCATGACCAGCTTCAACAGTGTACAGAATTCGCGAATATTTCGCACGGATGATGTAACATTTTTCACATTATTGTTGATTTATCAAAAATGGCTCAGCCGATTTTGATTAAATTTACATGGAACTAATTTCGAAGTATATTCCTTCCAATAAATTAAGAATTATTGAAATCGGACAACTACGTAAAACGCTATGCGTGGTTATACATAAAAATATACGAGTCGAATTGAGTACTGTTTCGAAATAGTAAAAAAAGAACCACTTAAATAACATAGTAAAACTAACTAGATTTTATTATAATATACTACGGGACTAATCGCGCACTAAAATTACGAGATAAATAAATACCTCATCATCCCGACGTTCCGGCCGAGTTGCATCGACCGTGGTCACGAATAGACTGGAGTATGGAACAGCTGGTCATTGGATCGAGCTCCACGACCCAAAAGTCCTCTCCACGGATCGACACTATTTTTCAAGAATAGTTCGTGAAGCGGTGGAAATCAAAAAACATAACAATTTCAACCGGGAGGATGGATTTAAATTATCAGCGTCGTGGAATCCTGTCGTCAACAAATGTAAATCGCGTAGTGTAGGTAGAAGGACATTATTAGATACCGTCAGTGTTGTGTGTCTTGGTGACAATTTTTCAAGTTCAAGTTGAATTGGCGGTACCAGCTGTTCCATGCTCCAGTCTACCCGTGACCACGGTCGATGCAACTCGCCGAAACGTCGGGATGATGAGGTATTTATTTATCTCGTAATTTTAGTGCGCGACTAGTCCCGTAGTATATTATAATAATGCGTTCAAATCGCGATAGTTTAAAAATAACTAGATTTTTATAGGAATGCTTAGTTTTATTTAGGAACTAATTTACAAAAGTTATCATTGTAGTCACAATAAAGGTTACAAAATAGTCGGGAAATCATAATTAAAACTTAGTAAATGCAATAAAATTAAATCATAAAGTTGTGACACTAATGGTAGGAATACAACCTTTTATTCAATCTAACTTTTAGAACGAAATAGGGCCCTTATTTCGGTTTATTTCCTCATTAATGTGGCTGTGGAACTTGGTTGGACACGACACTAAGGAAACAGTAAGGCCATGTGTGCAATATTTGCTGAGTACCAATCAGTAGTAATAAGAAAACCTACTATAATAACCTACCTTTAACTTATTATGAAGGATTCTTCATCAAACTTTTTTTATTAATTCCAGTCAGATGATATCATTTCAATTTCAAGTTGATCCCAGCAGTAAAAATACAAAATTAAGAGTTAAAAATAAATTAAAATTCTGAACGAATTTCGGGAAATGCTGATTTATTTGCAAGTAATTAAAATATTTGTTTTCATTGCTCTTGAGGTCGCCAGTACATTTTACCTCATTTTTTAAAAAGTTTTGCATATTAACTTCTGAGTCGACGAAATTAAAAAAACCTCTGTTTTTATTAGTAGAATCCTTACTGTAAATACGAGCAGTTGAGGTAGATTAAAAACTCCTTTGGGAGGTACGCCCACACAATTACTACCGTGGGCTGCGAGCAAGGCCCACAACTGTCGCTTCTGGCCCATTGTGGTGGTAACCAGCTAATTTGAAAGAATCTTCACGAGAACACCTTGTTTTTATGTTGACTTTGGAAGCAGATAACGACTGTACTGTATGAAATATGTGATGACAAAATGAAGATGATGAAGTAGGGGAAGAAAAATAATATGAAGAGTCAGTTTAAGCAATGTAACATACCTACTAGTTTGCCTCGCAATATTCTTGTCTAAGATTGAGGTAATCCTTAAAGATAACAGCCTGAAAAAGACATATTTCACTTTATTTAAACTAAAATATGCCTAATTTTCGCAAATCACGCGAAATAAAATACGATATGTTTTTGATATTTTATCTGTGACGTGAACGCTCTAAGAAGGGCGTCAACTCTGATGACGTCACATAATAGTAAACATTCCTCGACTGTTTTTTTTGTAATTTGTGTATTGTGATTTCGGAGTAATATTGTTGGATCTGTAGGTTATTTTTTGTCAATTTTTAGATGTGAACTAGAGTATTTACTAGTATTAACTAACGTTATTTACTAGTGTGTGACGTCAAAGACCAGGGGCCTTATTTTGTAAGCGCTCTGGCGTTCGGCTTCGCTTTTCCTCCCGCTCGCTCTCGCGGCGTGAGTAACTGGCGCGAGCAGGAGAAAAAGCGAAGCCGAACGTCAGAGCGCTTACAAAATAAGGCCGCAGCGCCGTTACAGAATGTAGTTTTTGATGGGATCTTAAATATCTGTTCTTTAACACTAATTTTCATTGTTAATACAGTAGATCTCTCGGAAATATAACGAATAATATAAAACAATTTTCAAAAACTAGTCAAATAATCAATTGTTTTAGTGAATCTTTATAAGCCTACGAATATATCTCGACTCGCTCTTTACCTATTTGGTTAAATACATACTAAACAATCTTGTTAAGATTTAGATACTGAACGATATTGTCAAAATTTATCAAAATAGCTGAATAGCGGTAAAGCGCTGCATCAAATATTTCCCCGCTTTGAAGGAAATTGCCTCCAATCAAAAATCTCCGACGACCAAAAAATAAACAAAAATATATAACTCCTACATAAAAAAATTCGCTAAGACCCGTCGAAAATGTAATCTTTAGAGGAGAATCAGCATCCACTCAGACAAAAGCAAAATTGTCAAGTCAAAACTGAAATTTCGCTCACTACGTTTGCTCAGTCTATTTATAGGTTTCGACTTTTTAAACGACTCAGCCCTCTTAGATATCCTAAGGCAGCACAAACCTGTAACAATCCAACCATTTATCCATTTTTGTTATTTTGTCATTTGTGTGACGAGATATTGTCTGATGCTCAACACTGAGTATTATTTTAAGAAGTGGTTGTAACTCGACATATTAATAAATTATTTCATTTCATTTCATCCATTCATCCACTGCTGGACATATGCCTCCCCTATAAACTGTAACAATAGGGCCAATCAACTGGCTCATACGAAACTACTGAAATACTGACTTATAAATACATCAAAAACTAGGCCAAGGTAAATAGTTAAATAGTTTTCGATCGGCCTGATTGCCAATGTATTTTTGTATACGTTGGTCAGTTTTGCGTTTGATCACATCCTGCTTAATGTTAAGCAGATGACCAACTTAGGGTGTCGCAATTAAAGCACATCAAGAAGCAGAATATAATATCAATGTAACATGCCATACTAAGAACTCATTGTTAAGTCACTCTTTTCATTACATTAGGTAATAATTATGAGATGTCTTATCTAAAAGCGGAAGAGACTAAATCTCACGACACAGGACCACCCTAGTGTGAGATTTAGGGTTCCACTCTGGAAGTTTGTAAATTTAATCTAAGTACCTACCTACTAACATTACTTTAAGCATCATCAAGATTTACTAACTCCAAAACCTGTAACTTTTTGAGCAAAATAAACGTTATCTTATCTTATCTTATCTATACACAACATGACTCTTCGTCCGGCTTGCCAGTTATTCTATACCAAAAACGATAATACAAAAATATATTGAGGTTAGGCCACTACCTTGTATAGTTTTCAATTATTTGTTTGTTTTGGAAAATGATTTTTGTATTATTTTCTTTCATAACAATCTTCATAAAAAGGATTTTCATATTTTGGCTCTTCTTATATTTTGACATTGCTTAAAAAGTATGGCGACGTCATGGCGGCCTGAACCAAAAAACGAATTAGAAAATTTGAAATTTCAATCAATTATGCATTGGATGCGGTTGTTTTTACTCTGCGCATGTATTTACCATATTTTAATGGATTTTAGCTACTGTACTCAGTCTGGTCCCACTTTGCAATATGTTCTTTTAACAATGCTCACCGATCAATATTTCATAGAATACCCATAATTCCCTCCAGAAAAATGTATCATCACGTTTGCCAAATCAGGGTGAGGGTGGCGGTTGAAATTGTATCAAGTCACGGAGCTTGTAGGCGCATCTCGTCGCGTCATTAGAGGCAGATTGCGCGAGTTTCATAGCCGGCGACTCGGTTAATGTGATGAAAAAAGCAATTTGTTAACGTTTCCTATGAGTTTTGCGAGAAAAATGTACAAGTAGGTAGAAGTTTCGTTGACTTACGAGTATGCTAGATGTTTTTCAATCAGGTAGTGCCGTCTCTTGGGGTTGATGTACCTATGGAGAAGAAACGCAATTTATTTTTGATCGACGAACCACCGAAGCCAAAAATATATATATATACGAATAAAAATATATTATACATAAAATATATAAAATACGCGTCGAATGGAGTACCTCACTCAATCCGACGCGTATTTTATATATTTTATGTTTAAATAAATAAATATTTTGTGACATCTTACACACGGCCTCAGACCCCTAACTAAGCAAAGCTTGTGATATGGCTGCCAGAGACTGATATACTACATAATATACTTATTTTTAAATACATACTTATATAGATAGTAACTAAATAACACCCAGACACAGAGCAAACACTTAAGTTTATCACATAAATACTAGCACTGGATGGGGATCGAACCCACGCCTCTTTGATCCAGAAGTTAGGGTCACCTACCACTGAGCTACCGAGGCAGTCAACCATGCAGATAACCACGCATAACTTTTTTCATAGTAGTCCGATTTCAAAAATTCTTTTTTTATTGGAAAGAATATACTTCGGGATTGGTCCCATTTAAATCTTATCGAAATCGGCTGAGCCATTTTTGGTAAATCAACAATAATGTGAAAAATGCTACATCGATCCGTGCGAAATATTCGCGAATTCTGTACACGGGTGAAGTCGGTCATGCTATTTTTTGCAAAAAAATATTATCAATCAGGTACTGCCCTCTTGTAGAGTTGATGTACCTATGGAGAGGAAACACAGTTTATTTTAAGTAAAACATAAAATATCTACTCTATTTTTCATGTCGGGCCTAATAAATACTCCCATATTTTTTGTCTTCAAAAATATACGTTCAATATACACGAATAAATCGTCTATATTGCTATTCCTGGCATACAAGTAGTTTTACGTAGGTAGTGCCTATTTAAAACTACTTGATGTGGACGAGTATTATGTAGGTAGGTATTATCGCTTGTATATTATACCAACCAATTAAAACCATTTTATTCTGAAGAACACATAAACAACTTTATTTTCATACTAAATCATTACTGTTTTTTCTAGACTGGTAATCTGGTGCTCAATTTTCTCAAAGTTATACGACTTTTGTGATCGCATGCTGTCAGTTCGCTCTAACAAATAAATTTTCAATGTTCATTCTTGCTCTTAGTTGGTCTCGTAACCATTTACGCGTACGTCTTAGCGAGCTATCGGGTTAAAAATAGAGCCCAAAATCATTAGTTTCGATCGAACTCAGTGAGCGAAAGCCTTTAGGAAGTGCTATAAAATTTACGAGCTCATAATATCAAAGTTCAGGTCAGAGGTCCGAGTTTGTTGCGAATGAAAATTTAGTTTACGTTTTTATCCGACTTGGGCAGCATCACAAATGTTGTTTAATAATATAGGTACTTACCGAAACTTGGTAGAAAACATGATCCTGCTAAATGAAATTGATATAATAACAAGATTATCTCTTGCAAAAATTAGCATGATCGACTTCACCCGTGTACAGAATTCGCGAATGTTTCGCACGGATCGATGGATCATATTTCACATTATTGTTGATTTATCAAAAATGGTTCAGCTGATTTCGATAAAATTTAAATGGGACCAATTTCGAAGTATACTCTTTCCAATAAAAAAAGAATTACTGAAATCGGACTACTATGAAAAAAGTTATGCGGTGTTATACATAAAAAATATATACGCGTCGAATTGTATACCTCCTCCGGTGGTTCGTCGGTCAAAGAGTGAGAGAATTTTTTGCCGTTTATTTTGACTTCAACCGTATTTAATGTTGTAGTGACGGATGATAAGTAAATACAATGGCGTACCAATAATTAAAAGCATGTGATTTGTAACTTGAAGATTCTTTTTTTAAATTATAATTCACCTCCATTCTTTTGAAGACTTGTATACCTATTTTGTGCGCGTAACTTTTTAGCGATGAGAAACATTTATTGTGTGAAAACCTGCACATCTTCGTGTTATGCCTTCAAGTTATACATTTGAAGAGCACCGCGGTATAATTACGAGTAAATACTCGTAAAATTACAGATCTGAAAACAACAACTTTGTTCTCTGATCAGTGATATAGTCCGATATTTTTGATACATATAAAAAGAGATTTGTACTCATATGTAGAATAGCTAAACACAAAAGAAAATCCTGAAAACCATCGAACCATTGAAAAATTAACACAAAATAATCGGCCAAGTGTGAGTTGGACTCGCGCACGTAGGGTTCCGTACCGTATGGAAGCCCCCCTTAATATATTTTATTTTAACTAAATATGGGGACAATAGCTTTAAGTTTATTTTTAAATAGTGCCAATTAGTATAATGAATAGGACTAGGAATGGTAGTGGCAATATTCCTGCGGTAACGCTTGTAACAAACGCTGCTGATTGGTTCAAAGGAAAATGCGATGATGACATGACAGATGTCACTTGTGAGTTGTAAGGAGAGCTGGTTCGGAGAGGTTATGGTGAACTGTGATTAGAACGGCTCGAGTTGTGATTCTTGATAAAGGTGGCAGCGTGCGTTACGCTGCGGAACGCCATGTCCTTCGCTTAAAGTTTTCTCTATAATGATGGGTTTAGGGGACCCAGGGTTGACTAAAACGACTGATGAAAGAAGATTAAGTTTATTAAACACAATATTGTGATACAAGATGGCACATACTATTTAATTAACTCGCTATCAATAAATTATAACTTAATACGAGCACGGTCACAGGTCACAGGAGAAAGAGAACGAAACGTCAAAACGTCAGAGCTTTTATAATAAGACCACAGAGTATACAATCATAGAGTAATAAAGGCTCGCACTCATGGGCAGGTACAAATCTAAAGAGGGACATTCACAATCCACAACACCCTCCCATGAATGTAACTCTTTTAATCATTAAAAAAGAAAAAAACTTCAAAATAAGTTGACTCTACATAAGATACTCTACCTCTCTCTAAAGTGTAACTCTACAACTCTATCAAAAATGTGAACATAACACTATGACTCTCCCAAAAAATATATGAGCATGATACTACAACAGTTTAAGTTTAAAGTATGTACTATTTTTAAGATATTTCACATGTGCCACTACTAAGCTAAAAATTAAAGTTATATAATGCCTCAAGTTTAAGTTTGCAAAAAATAAAACATACTCTATGTTTACCTATATCTAGTACTTTACCTATGAATTGTTTATTTATAACTGAACCCTTCACCTTAGCTTAAACTTAACTATTATACATTATAATTAATTATACCTTTATATATATTTTTATTTCATGAGAGACCAAAAAATTCTACACATACATTATGTTTGTCTTTAGTTAGAGGTTTAGTCAAAACATCAGCTGGCATAAGCTCAGTACATAAGTATGATACCTTTACATCCTTATTATTAACATGGTCTCGCACAAAATGGTGCCTTATATCTATATGTTTGGAACGCTGGCTTGTTACATTATTCACAGCTAAATTTAAAGCTCCTTTATTGTCACAATGAACAGTTATAGCCTCGGTGGGCTTTCCTGAAATTTCCTGAATGAGTTGACTAATCCACAAAGATTCTGCTACAGTAAATGATAAAGACATGTACTCAGCCTCACATGTGCTTAATGCCACCGTTCTTTGTCGTTTACTGTACCAGGAAATCAAGCCACCGTTGATTTTTACACATGAGTCTGTTACAGAAAAACGTTCATTTAGTTTACCACCCCAGTCAGCATCACAATAGCATCTAATTTACAATCTTTTGTGAATTGTAATTTATAGTGCAAAGTACCTTTTAAATATCTAAATACTCTTTTAACAGCATTCCAATGAGCAATTGTATGATTATTATTAAATCTACTCAATAAGTTTGTCGCATAAGCAATATCAGGTCTGCTAATTTGAGATAAGTACAATAGGCTACCTATAGCTTCCTGATAAGGTACATTTATACAAGGTTTTGGATTGGGCTCTACATTGGAGTCTAAACCTTTCTCTAATGGGGTGTCTACTGGATTACAGTCGCTCATATTAAATCTAGACAATATTTTTTCTGTATAATCTCTCTGATCTATGTAGATAGTATTTTTTACATCATCTAAGGTAATATTCATACCTAAACATTGTTTGGCGATGCCTAGGTCTTTCATATCAAAATTTGACATTAAATTGCGCTTTAAGTTATTTCTGAGCGCTTTGTTATTTGAAAATGTTAACAAATCATCAACGTAAATGGCAACAATGAGAGTATTATTACTTTTCACAGCATTATCACTTCTCAGAGAGAAAACACATGGATCGCTTTTACATTGGGTCAAACCTAAGCTTGTAAGTACGTTGGTTAACTTAAGGTTCCAACATCTGTTTAAGGCCATAAACAGATTTTTTAAGATGCCAGACCTTATCATGCGCTGGCTCCTCGTCTGGGAAGTCTGGGGGCGTCACGTAGATGTCTTCATCAATGTCCCCGTTCAGGTAGGCTGTGGTGACGTCCATGTGGTCGACGCGAAGGTTGTCACGCGCCGCCAGGGAGAGCAGGTAACGTAGCGATGCATATTTGACCACCGGTGAGAATGTTTCCTGGTAGTCGATGCCGTACCGTTGACTGCAGCCCTTGATCACCAGCCGGGCTTTAAATCTGGTGGCCCCTTCCTTGTCGCGCTTCTCTTTGAACACCCATCTCGTCTTTAGAGGTTTCTGGCCAGCGGGTAAATCTACAACTTCATAAACTTCATTTTTCTTCAGGGCATCAATTTCTGTTTTCATTGCATCTCGCCAAGCTTTAGCATTAGGGCTCGATATAGCGTCTTGAACTGTGACTGGATCGTCCAAATTTTCATTCTTCAGTGACAGGTATGTAGGTTGAAATCTTACTGCTGGTTTTCTTGTTCGCTTCGTTGGGTATTCCTGAAATAAATTATCATTAGTGTTAACAATATTATTCTCTGTCTTCTGAGTTTTTTCTGGGCTTTTTCTATCGTGGAGGCTTTCTGTACTTTGTTTCTCATCCAAGCATCTATCATCGCATGATGAAAATTCACTTTCTGAATCATCTGAGTTTGTGTCAGGTTTTTCTTGCACCTTTTTAGGTTCAATTTCGGTTCTCAGGTCAACATAGCTCTTTTTAGGTTCATGTTTTCCTTCACTTAAGCTAGGCTTGGGATCTCCTTTGTTTTTTTCGAAAAATATTACATCTCTGCTAAAAATTATGTTTTTATTCAGAGGGTTTATCAATCTATAAGCTTTTCTTGTTTCAGAGTAACCCATAAACAATAGTTTTTGGGACTTGGCATCCCATTTCCTTCGTTTTTCCTTCGGGATCTGTGCCATAGCCTCGCAACCAAATACTCGTAGGTTAGAAATATCAGGTGATTTACCTGTGTATGCCTCGTATGGTGTTTTATTCCAGAGCCGTCGCGTCGGTGATCGGTTGAGTAGGTAGGCCGCCGTCGTCACTGCCTCTGCCCAGTATTCCTTGCCCAAGCCAGCGTCCGTGAGCATCGTTCTTGCCTTCTCCACGATAGATCGGTTCATGCGTTCTGCGACGCCGTTTTGTGCCGGTGTGTAGCTCACTGTAAACTGGTGGACAATACCATTAGTTTTAAATAATGTTTTCATTTTCTCATTTACATACTCTTTTCCATTATCGCATTGAAACTTTTTAATTTTTTTTTCCAGTTTGTTTCTCGACAAGATTCTTAAAATCTTTAAACGTATCATAGACTTGATCTTTACTACGCAGTATGTAAAGAAACAAGTATCTACTGTAATCGTCTATGAAAGTTAAAAAATATTTACCTCCGCCAATAGATTCTTGTTCCATCATTCCACAGAGGTCGCTGTGTATCAGTTCCAGTGGCTCGGTTGACCTTATTTTGCTCACGTTGAATGGCTCCCTGGTATGTTTTCCTAGAATGCAAGCTTCGCACGGGTCATCATTAGACATATTACTATCCATGCCTGTTGACATCTTTTTCAAAAGCGAAAGACTCTTTCTGTTTAAATGACCTAATCTTCGGTGCCACAATACACCCAGAGTATTGTCTGGGGCGGCGGAATAAGCAAAAGTTTTCGGCTGATCAAGTTTGTAAATGCCGTTCATTTCCGATGCTGTGGCAATCAATTCTCCTTCCTCGCTGAATATTCTTCCACCTCCCTGCTCAAATGTGACTCGATGGCCCTTCTTGACAATTTTACTAACGGATAGAAGGTTTGCAGTTGCTTCGGGAACAAACAATGTCTCTTGTACATCAACAGATGTGGTTTGACAGCCATTTGTGACATGTATTTGTGCTGTACCTATAGCTTTTGACTTGAAATGTGTATTGTTTGCTGCTGTAATTGTCACATCATCTTTATGTATTGAATCGTTGAGCAAGTTGTCATCATTTACTATGTGTGCGGAGGCACCTGAGTCAAGGAACCAGTCCGAGCAAGTTTCAGTGCTTGAACTAGCCAAGAAGGCTCTCTTTCCTTGATTATTATTACTAGTGGGAGGTTTCTGCTTTTGGTTGTTCTTATTTTTGCGACACTGCGCAACTATGTGACCGATTTTAGAACATGAATAACAGCGGAGAGTTTGTTTTCTGTGCTTAAACTTACTTGCAGTCATTGCGGTCTCGCTGTCATTCTTTGGTGCCTTGTCGTCTGCTCTGAAGTCTTGGAGGAGCTTGACCTTAATGGAGTCGCCGGTGATCATCATTCCTGAGTTTTCAAGGCCCATAATCATAGGCCGGTAGCTGTCTGGAAGG
Organism: Hypomecis punctinalis; assembly: GCA_949316475.1. Lineage (NCBI taxonomy): Eukaryota > Metazoa > Arthropoda > Insecta > Lepidoptera > Geometridae > Hypomecis > Hypomecis punctinalis. The sequence continues at coordinate 11,316,590 of OX438807.1, forward strand.
CCAGCTAGCAGGAGCGTTCCCGTCTAGTCATCTGCTATTGGAAAATTTATTTCGGTTAGTTTATGAGCAGTATTGATGATAGTTTCGACATACTCCTCCACGTTTTTGCAGTTTTCCAACCGCGTGGTGATAAGTTTTCTTAAAAGACCCACGCGCCTTGTCAACCCCGTGTCCTCAAATGCATTTTCTAGTGCTTTCCACGCTTCAGCGGCGGTTTTAGCGTGTTTGACATGGCAAAAATTTATCACTTCTATTGACAAAATAATTTTACTTAATGCCTTACGATCTTTGGTGGTATCCTTGTTGTCGTCTGTGCCAATCGCGATGTTCCATAAGTCATCCAGTTGTAGCCAGGCCTGCATGGAAAACTTCCACGCGGCGTAATTGTCGCGGCCGCGGAGTTTTTCGACGCAGAATGGCGTCGATCCCGTAGTAGACATCTTTAGTTGCACTGATTGTTCGATTGACAATGTGCACACGAGGTGCACAAGCACTCCGTAAGGAACGAAAATATTACGCAGAACACACGCATCGCGTACCTGGGCCCATAACCTGATGGGTTTAGGGGACCCAGGGTTGACTAAAAGGACTGATGAAAGAAGATTAAGTTTATTAAACACAATATTGTGATACAAGTTAATTAACTCGCTATCAATAAATTATAACTTAATACGAGCACGGTCACAGGTCACAGGAGAAAGAGAACGAAACGTCAAAACGTCAGAGCTTTTATAATAAGACCACAGAGTATACAATCATAGAGTAATAAAGGCTCGCACTCATGGGCAGGTACAAATCTAAAGAGGGACATTCACAATCCACAACATATAATTGTAGTCATACGTAATCTTCTGTGAAATAAACTGATTGTTCGTGACGTCGCAATTTATCTCCTCGCCCAGTTAACCCACGCCACACTGAAGTATTGTTGGGTGAGATGGTATAAAATTATTACCACATTGAATCACCATAACTGATGCGGATCCTTTTATTGATTTGACATATATATTTTTGAAGGGAATATACAATTTAATATTTCATGAATATTTCAAGCATCTTTCTGTTGCCGTTATTAATATCGAGCAAAAGTATTACGTTCCTTTTATGTCCTTTAAATATTTATTATATTTTAATATATTTACTTATTTTTGAAGGTATTAACTAAATATTGTGTGTGAATATTTCAAGCATCTACCTGTCACCTTCATTAATATCGAGCGAAGTATGGGAGCTCCGTTAAAGTTTTTTTTCTGTATTTAATATTTGTTGTTATAGCGGCAACATAAATAGGTACGTCATCTTTGAAAATGTTAACATTGCAGCTACCACCGTTCATGAGACAGCCTACAGAACTGACGAATGACAGCGGAGTCTTAGCAATAGGGTCCCGTTTTTACTCTGTGGGTACGAAACCCAATTTTCAATTAATTTTAAGTGCAAATTGTTAATAATTTAAATATATGTTTTGAATAAATATTTAGTGTATTTCCGCTATCTTGTTGTAGGCAAATAAGTTTAAGGGCATTAAAATTTTAAAAAAAAGATAGGGGATTAATAATCCGTTAACAAAAAATAAATATTATAAAAAAATCTTTAAAAATAATATGACAAAACATTGATTTCTTTTTTTTTAATGCCCTTAAACTTATTTGCCTACAACAAGATAGCGGAAATACACTAAATATTTATTCAAAACATAGATTTGAAGATGAATTTCCGCAAAGTAACGCCTGATTCAATCAACTATGTTAATAATTTTAAAACTCAACTGTAAACGGTTGATGAACAGCACACGACGATTGTCGCAAAACATCGCAAGATAAAAATGTTATTGAAACAAAAATATTGATGTATCGGAAATTGACGTTATCGTAAATATGAATGTCGTACTCAAGTTTTTGTGGCTGTCATTTGGGTGTTATTTGCGAAGCCTTTGGAACGGAATATTGCAAGATATAACGTAATTTCAAGAGCTGACAACCCGAGAGCTTTAATGGCAGGTCTGTTGACAAAAACGAAGAATAACTTTGAGAATGTTTAAGTACTGAAGAAATGAAGCGAAAATATTAGGTCTGCGAAAAGCTCAGAAGAATTACAAGTAATAGAAGTATTGCTAAATTTTATTCCAATAAAAACTACGGTACAGCTGTCTTATTCATATCTAGTGATACAGCATACGCGAGAGTGAGTGGAACAAAATAAAACGCAATGTCTGTCGCATACGTCAAAATCACAAGTTGGAATGTCAAAATGGTTAAAAATTTGGTTAACTCGGTCTTTCGTCTTCTTCAGAAATTTGAACCCTCTAGTTCCAGTAAGAAGGTTCAAATCTCTGATCATTTTACCTTCCTACTTTTTACCTTTTTGAATTTGAACAGCCGAGATAGCTCTATGCTAGTTTGTGAAACCCTTCGAAATTACGTAAGTTCGGGTGTATGTGCATCTTTTTCTAACACCTTTTAAATTTCATATTTAAAATGGGACAAAGTGATGTACGAGTATATAATATATCTTGCTATTTTAGTACGGTTTCTATTACTGTTCTTATTCTAAGGCGAAAAGTTAGGAACATAATATTGACAGTTCTATTTTGACCAATGTATTTTTTTTCTTGAATTCCTATCCATGGAAGTTTTTTTTTTAGCAAGTGCATTTATTAACTACCACTAAATACAAGACTTACATAATCTAAAACTACATAAGCTACTACTACATAACAAGCAATTAGATCATCCATAGACCCTTGAAGGTCTTTAGACCTTAGAATCAAAATGCTCAAGCCCAATAAAGTACCTAATAATCTAATTAATCATATAAATATTCTTGTTTTAAAGTCAATAATGTTTGATCAGTGTTTGTTGTTATTTTCTCGTATATTACCTACAGTATCACAAAAAATTGTAACTGATACACAGAAATAGTATGTAACCAGTAGATTATTGTAGTTTTTGGCGCAGTTGGGAATACATTTGCCTTTGATTCAGGGGGTCCCAGGTTTGATTCCTGGCCAGGCAGATGTTTGGGTGATGAAATTAAATATTTGTTCTAGGTTTGGTAGCTTTAGTTATTTGGTTATTTTGTGTATGTGTTCTATGCCACCTCCGACGCAGTAAAACCTAGCAGGGTGTTATTGATGTAAAACGTTATCTATGTTATTTTTAAATCAAACAAAATCCATTACAATATTGATTTCAAATTACTTGGAACATTAAAGAAAATGCAAACAGAAAATGTAAACAGAAAATGTAAACAAAAAATATAAAAATGTTTTCCCAAACAAAAACCAAACTTGTTTTAGGAAATGCCCTTTTATCTTATTTTCCACAAGTAAACAGCCAAGCTTTCTTTAGAAATAATACCAAAGCAAACATCGAAAGGGCCCAAGTGGTATCGCACTAGTTTGTACACACGGACTCGATCGGTGATCTCTTTCAATTAAATGGAGCATCCTTGAACGGGTCTTCGAGAGATCTCCAAAAATCGGGTCGGCTTCCAACTGTTTTGAACTCGGTACGAGTTTCTCATGTATGGCGTGTACCTATTTAAGTAAGCTATGATGTTGTCAGTGGGTGTGTAACATAATTAGTAAAGTAAGAAGGTTGTTCAGTTTCCTATGTTATATCGTTTGCTAATTAACGGATATAAAATTGGTATGAAAAAGGTGTGCTAAAATCATTTTAATTTGATATCCGAGTACTTGTAGGTTCAAAGTTTCCCTGTATATTTTGCGTTCTTTAGCCTAACCCCAGAAACGTTTTAAAAGTAAGGTTGTTTAAAAATGTTTTACTGTATTTATGTCTTCACTAGGCCCAATTATGAAGGCGCCATCGTAGTTAAATTAGCAATTTAGAATATTTCTGTTTCTTTTTCACTTGGGCATTCGATAGAGAGAACATTTTTTACGTCGCTATTAAATTTACGATGGCGCCTTCATAATTGGCATTAGGTTAACTGTAATGACAGCTGGAATCAATGACAAATACAGTGCGACGAAGCCGTGGTGGTCTAGTGGTAGTGACACCCGCCTTACAATCGTGAGGTTGTGGGTTCAAATCCCGGTCCCGTACCAATGATTTCTTTGGAATTTATGTACAGAATTTAACACCGCTGGCTTTTCAGTGAAGGTAAACATCGTGAGGCAACCTGCATATGTCAGTAGAAGAAATTCGATGGCGTATGTGAATCCACCAATTCGCACTGGGCCAGCGTGGTGGATATGGGCCAAACACCCTTCGTGGTTCGGCCTACGTCCTGCAGTGGACTATCAAAAATGCTGATACAGTACAGTACAGTACAGTGCGACTTAAAAGACTTGAAACTATTTGAGATCGCAAGCGATAGTGGCCGCTTTATTAGCATATTTTGCATTGTTTTTTGCATAATGATACTGTTTTCCTGTTCGCAATCCACAAAATAACGAAAAATAAGAAAAATGCTGTGATATTAACTATAATTGACAGCTCAGATTGTGGTTCTAGCAAAAGTGATAATTTAGTTCCCGAATAATTCATTTCATCTCTTTTGTGTCGCACTGTAAATTAAATTAAATGAATGTGCTCAAATATTAAATTCAGACAGACAGACTGACATACAGACAACGGAGTCCTTATAAAAGGGTCCCGTTTTGACCCTTTGGGTTAGAACTCTAAAATGTCAGAAATTCAATATTTCCCAAAATTCATGCTGTTGTGGTAAAGTCCTTATGATGAACCTATCTGTAGATTAAAATAACGTAAGCAGTATGCTGATCTGTTAGTTAATTGCGTACAAGTAGATTTTACAGGAATACCTACTTATAAATATACGCATTAAAATAATTTCATCACATCTATTCGAAAAGGACTACTTGGTTCGCCTTTAAGTGCGCCCAAATGTGGTGTTTTCCGTAAGGAACTTTATAAGTGCGCCGGAACTATCTTTGCCGCGCACTTTTTGAATTTGGAACAAATAAGTGCGACGAAATGAACTTTGCCGCGCACTTTTTGAATTTGGAAGTATTTGTAATGTTAGTGTTCAGCGCCAAGAAAATGAATGAAAAGAATATAAATATAAGTTTTCATTTGTTTTATTATTAGATACCATTTAATTTCAATTTAGTTGTTACTCTACGTTTTATTAAATAAGAATATTATAGTAAAATATGAGGCGCCTTTTGTTTTCTCATAGAGGTGATGAAAAGTAGAGTGTACCACTCGGGCGAAAATATATTTTTGGCTCGGGCGACGTACTTTGAATCCCTTGCTACGTTCAGGATTCTACTAAAGAATCCCTCGCTACGCTCGGGGTTCTGCTCTAGAATCTCTCACTTCGCTCTGGATTCAATAAAGCGCCCTCGCCGTAAAAATATTATTTTGCTCCCAAATGATACAATCTACTATTATCCTCCCCTCCCAATCACCCATGTAAAAAGTTCACATATTCAAAATCAATACACGTCAAAAGTAAGCCGGCAGTCAAAAGATTCCTCGTATCCCCCAAACGATGGGGCATGAGATCTAAAAATAAGTATAAATCCTTTGTGACAGAGCCACAACAGCTTGGTTAAATATTCAATTAGGCATTTGTCAAAGCGTCACTGGGCGACACAGTTCGTGCGTGAAGCCTACAAGGGACGCGCTGAAAGGACCCCTTATTTTTTGTGTTAGCAACAGAGATAGAGATTTTTAAAAGTTGATAGATCGATCAGATGTTGGCGAATCTGTATCATACACAGAGATAGGTACCAGAGGGATAATGTGGTCGATCGAAAAAAGAAAGAAAGAAATGCTATGATTTAATATGGCATGACTTAGAAAGAGACATCAAAATATCTCGATTCAGTGGCTAGTTGCCGTATTTTTCTCTCAGTAGTGTCAAATTCCAATACATATTTGACAGTTTTGACAGCTCTGAGCAAGATTTTCCATACATATTTGTGGTTGAGAATTGCCTCGAGCGACAACAGTCTCTCTAGTTGTGATAGCTCTGTGGTATCATATTAACTATAATTAAGATTTAATATTACTCAGCTGTCTTCTTCTTTTCAAAGTCAAAGTCAAATCATTTATTGCAACATATGAAATTCACATGCGGTTCTTAGTTAACATGTTTTGTATAGTGATACATATGACCCTATAAGGATATTGCAATTTTATTATTTGTATTCAGCGACCTTCAAGATAGACACCTAATCGTACAAAATGAAATGTCGCCGACCAATATCAACCAATCCATATGGAATCAACCAATTCAATAACTAGTCTTCATTAGACTGGCGTTGCGGTCGCATCTCGAAGCAAAGAGATAAATATGGTGAACTGCGTCATTCCATCTTGCCGAAATTACTCGGTTTCAAAAGAAATAACGAAAGGCATTGTCACATTTCACCGGTAAGTAATAAATATCTTTTTATGTGATTTACAAGCAAAAGCAAAATATTAAAAATGAAATCATTTGACAATGTAAACAAAGTGGAAAATTTCTCTATGGTCAGTTAGGAATGTCGGATAATGTCAGTATGAGATCGAATATTGACTCGTCAAATCGATTAAGTTTAAGGTCAAAATTGATTTTGACCCGGGCGGCCGGCCATGTAAAGGAATAAGGTCGCAAGGTCAATGTGGGTCGAACTACTAGTTTTAGATCGATTTAATAACATTATGGAGCAGCATCACGTTATGTGTTCACATTTTTAACCGATATAAAAAAAGGAAGAGGTTCTATTTTCGTCTGTATGTATTTTTATTTTAGGTTTACGAATCAAATGTTTTTTTTTATTTCTGGAAGAGAAAAGATCGAATTTAGAGGTACTTAAGGCTGCCAGCTGTTATTTCATAGTGTTATTGACTTTTGTTTATCTTCTGGAATGAACGATAAAAACGTATATATAATTACTTAAGTCGACCTATTAAAAAGAGTCAAAATGTGAATAGATTAATCGAAATTTCAGCCAGTCGGACTTATCATATTGTGATAAGACAGTCATGACGTCATCCTAGACTCGAATCAATTTAGGAATCGATTCTTTTCATCATGTATTTTGAAATCCCTATTTCAAGTGGCAAGTTCATTAAAAAGTTGTCTATGGTACAAATTGTATTTTTCACATTTTTAAGTCTAGGTTTGTATGAAGAGGCTCCTTCTGTGTCCTGTGTAATAGGGCCTATTATGTGTTTGTATTGGAACGATTTATTATTATGTTTTCTAGATTAGCGTTAAAAAATTCGTCTAATGTGTAATAGCATTTCGATAAAAGGATATTTTTGGTTGTTTTATGAAACAGTTTTCTCTTTCGATATCTTTTAGATTATTTGGCAATTTATTTAATATTTTTATAGCCATAGAATTTGGGCTAGAACTGTGCATTGTTAAGTTAGACTTTTGTTCTACTAGTTTATGTCTATATTGTGATCTAATTTTGTGCGATTTATCAGACGCTTTGTTAAAATAGGGTGCATGCTTGTTGACAAATTTGCATATTTCAAATATATAAATAGATACCAGGGACATAATTTCAAGTTTTATAAAATATGGTTTATGGTATTTTGGTTTGGTAATATCGGGAGTTTTTATATTTGTGAGAATACAAATATTTTTTTTTTGTATTATGAATACTTCATGCGCGTTTACACTATTCCCCCATAAAATAATTCCATATTGGAGCCACGAGGACGCATAATAAGCACTTTTAGCTGTCGGTTTTGGCTTTTTGTCCAATATGGCACGTCTCTTGCTGGATTTAGGCCTCTCTCCCCTTATAAGACCGGTTGGAAGTCCATCCCTCCATCCATCAGCCATAAGACGTCCACTGCCTGGCATAACCTCTCCTATGGGCTCTCCTATGTATTTCACTGCCATTTCTCGTTAATCCGCTGGGATATGTCGATTCGGTAAGCTCTCTCCATAGCACATTGGGCTATCTTGAGCTTATTCATAAGGCCCAGGGCGTCTGTCTGTGTGTATGTCAAGACTCTTTATCTCGGGAATGCGAAAAGATATCGAGTTGAAATTTAAACTTTATACGTATATGTATGGTATCTTGCAGTTGTGTAAAAGAAAAACTTCTCAGTTATCATTTAAAAAAGTTACGAGCCGTTTATGTCGTAAAAAACCGCATATTTCGACACTTACAAAAATCAAAACTTACAGGGTACTTCCCGTTGACAACTATGAAATTTGGCGAGAAGCATCGTCTCAGAGTAGACATATAGGAATAAATCTGAAAACTGTACATTTTATTTAAATCACAAAAAATAGGGCTTCAAAATTCACAAAATATGGGTTCAAAATTTAAAGTGAGTAATTCGTATCTTGTACGGTATGATATAAAAGAACTTCATTTGCACGTGCTAAAACAGGTTTTTAATTATTTTAAAAATGTGTAATTTTCGATATATGACGAGAAATGTGAAAAAAAAAACTTTTGTCGATGGTTATAGTATTATAGAAATTTTAACAACTTACCTACTTCCCAATTTTGTGAAATTTTCTGGCTCGCACTTGTCCGGTTTTTTTTCTCCTTCTTCTTCCGTCTTGTGTTAGCTTTTTGGAAGACGTACAATAGGCATATTGACTAAAAATATAATTATCCCGTCGTCAGAGAGACTATCAAAAACTATTAGGACACGTATTTTTTCGTTTGTCAATTAAACGAAAATTGATGAAGATACAGTCAGTTAAAGTTTTGGTGACGTCATAAGTGCCATACAAACGTGACGTCACGACCCCCACTCCCAAACTTTGACTAGGCTTATCAGAGTCATTAGTAGTTTGAAAAGAAAAAAATACATTTCCAATATTTTTGATAGTCTACCTCACGGACTAATCCTTCCTACTAATATTATAAACGCGAAAGTTTGTGAGGATGGATGGATGGATGGATGGATGGATGGATGGATGGATGGATGGATGGATGTATGGATGTTTGTTACTCTTTCACGCAAAAACTACTGAACGGATTGAGATGAAACTTTGCAATAATATAGATTATAAATCAGAATAACACATAGGCTACAAGTTTTAAAGATATTTTGTGAATTGTCCAAAATATAACGATAAATGTTGAGTAAGTAGGAAAATTCTGCCATCTGCGAGCTACTCTAGCGTGCGCTGCAAGAATGTCAAAATAAACAACTGTCGATCGAATATCTGTCAAATCAATCGATGAGCAGTCCTTGGATATCATCATATACTGATAATATATTATCCTTACTTAATATTATAAATGCGAAAGTAACTCTGTCTGTCTGTCTATCTGTCTGTCTTTCTGTCTGTCTGTCTGTCGCGCTTTCACGCCAAAACTAATTAACCGATCTCAATGATATTTGGTACACAAATAGTCTAGAGCCTGAGATAGGACATAGGCTACATTTATCCCGAAAATTGCATAATTCCCGTAGGATAGGACAAAATCTTGCGTTAGCGAAACTGTCACCTATCACAACGACGCTAAATAGCCCAATTTTGAAGACACCATCGTAATTATAACAGTTAATTAGACTATTTCTGTTTCTTTTTCACTTTCGGCATTCGATAGAGATAACACTTTTTACGTTGCTATTAAATTTACGATGGCGCGTTCATAATTGGTTTGATTGGGCCTAACATGGATTCACAAAACGTAATTAGATGACAGGTGACATACATTGACTGCAGACTTTTATAAATGTCTCGCTTAGCATAGCAAACGGACAAATTGTCTTTCCACCATTATAGCTTCTCGAAGAGGAAATAAAGTATGAATTGACAATGACAACTGACATTAAAATTGGACAAAATAGTTTTCCCTTTGCCATGCTACATATTACAATGACGTTTAATACTGGGTCGTCATTTCGTCTGACATTAAAAATATTTTTAAATATACCACCATTAGAGGTTAAACATATTTCTTTATTATACCTTTATGGTACAGAATCCATGCTATTATACGAAGAAACGGATCGACTTGATTTTTAAAAGTAGTATGGCATGAGTATGAATATCTTGACACTAAGGTTATTAACCTTGGTTCTGATTTGTGACCTTGACACGAACATAAATTTCTGTTGGTTTGGTTAGGATTGAACAGTGATAAAAGTGCAGCCCGGCTCAGTTGCGACACTCCTCATGAGGCACGCAACTTGCCGGCCAGCCTCTCAGCTGCTATATTTAAAAACCCCAGAAAAGCGGCCCAACCTCGAGTGCAAACTTCTAAACTGCCTAGGGGGAAAAGACCAAAAAGAATCGGGAGACCTCGAGCGCCGCCTTCTCAGCTGTCTCAGAAAAACCCAGAGAAGCGGCTCTACCTGGGATTCCCGCGCCGCCCATAAGCCTCGGCTACTAAGTTCTCCTGCCACGACAAGGCTGGGAACCCATAGGCGGGTACACTCTAACCTTATCTTAATTAACAGAAGCATTTATAAGTATAAGGTATTTTGATGTCGGGTTAGGTTTGAACAGTGACAACAAGGTGCAAGGTACTTGATTTTTTTATAGAGCAAGTGCCTTTATTAACTACCACTAAATACAGACTTATAATGTAAAACTTCATAAACAACTACTACATAACAAGCAATTGGATCATCCACAGACCGTTGAAGGTCTAAAGATATTCTAAATGCTCAAGCCCACTGCCAGTTAGCAGCGTGCCTAACATGCTGGCAGCATTGCCAATCAGCTTGGCAATGCTGCTTATACGTTGAGCCAAATAAACACCAGCATTTTGGTCACGCGGCGGGTACACCAGACGCTCAGAAAGACTTTTGAAAACAAGATGAGCTCCCGGCCATCACGCGCACAATGTCTCAATTTCAAACGGCTCAAATATGTAACCACTGCTGAGATTAGCATATTTGCGCCGTTTGTGCTGCTCCGCTGACGGCGCCAAAGTATCGGCGCAAGTCGCGTCCCATACTAAAGGCCGTCTACACTTTTCCATGGGACCAGCTTCATACCGTCAGGCCTTTTGCCATCACCACGCGCAAACCCATTCGGTTCGAGTACGGCTGCGATATTGGCGGTCGCGAAAGCCCTGCGTATGACATCGTTCACAATGGCGTGGCAACCAATTCGACCAGCGCTTCTTGACCAAGAAAGACGGTGGTGACCAAGCTGGTCAACTAGGGTACTTGAATAGGTGAGAGCGCTCAGCTATGTGCGGCGCGGCAGCAAGGTGGGTCGACTATCTCGACGATATCATCAATCGCCGGTCGAGCCTGGTCACGACCGGCAAAGAGTTGTTTTTTGGGTTTGAAATGATTATTTGCTACAATATTTGTGTACCGTTTCACATTGAATTGGGGCTAATATTTTGTGGCGCACTTACTGTTTTAGTTACTAAATTTTTTTGACAAGATAAACATAAATTAAATTATATCGCGGGCGACGCCGCGGGTAAAAGCTAGTAAATAATAATGTTTTCTTTTTACCCAGTCATCATGCCAATTACCTAGTAATTTTTTTAGAGCACTTAGCTTTCAGAATTAATTTATATAGATGCCGAAGCAGATATCTAATCACTATGTATGTGAACACGAACTAATACACGCTATCTATTATTTATAAACTTACAAACATTTAATAGCATAGAAAAATTCAATGGAAATTGTTGCTTCAAGGCAATATGAGTTCAAGGGTGCGTAATCATAGATTAGAAAACTATAGCCTACCCTAGAAAGCCAACTGGTCAATCTCAACGTACCTACTATTCTGATTTAGTACAAGTTGATAGATAAATATTTTTTATATTTTGGGTTCTTTTAAACTACGGAAATATTCTAAGATATTATCTTTGTGCCTACTCATTATTATGATCAACTTTTACAAAGCTAACTTTGCTAACCTACTCTAAAATTGTTAAAATATGCTATTTACTCATAAAGTCGATGGACAACGGAGCTAAAAAATTGTTGATTTGTAACAATTTCCCGTCTTACCACAAAAGTTTTACGCACCTTTTAGACAATGTTTAACAGTACAAATTGCACGGTTTAACAGTGTTTATGCGTGTTTAAATCTTTTGTGGCAAGGCGGTTCATTTTTATATGATTGTTTACGAGATGAGCAATGCGTTCGCCTAAGTTTTTGTTATGTCTGTGTTTTTGTTATGTCTATGTTTTTAATCGTTATACATATATGTATGCCCATAACAAATAAAATACCAGTTATGTACCCTACGCGGCACAGCATTACGCCTATCACTATCATCATACTGAACTGTAATGTTTGTCAATAATTGGCTATTTTTGACCGACGAACCACCGGAGGAGTTATACAATTCGACGCGTATATTTTTTTTTATGTATAACCACGCATAACTTTTTCGTAGTATATTAGATTCGTAGATTTTGATATTATTTTTTTATTGAAAAGAGTATACTTCGAAAAAGGTTTTATTTCAATTTAATCGAAATCGGCTGAGCCATTTTTGATAAATCAACAATAATGTGAAAAATATATATATTATATTTAGACTCCAGATTCATTCTTTTTAAAATAAGATTGAATATCTCTATAATCGATAGGTTTACATAGTCACTATCTAGAACAAGATTATTTTTTGCAAAAGTTAGCATGACCGACTTCACCCGTGAACAGAATTCGCGAATATTTCGCACGGATCGATGCAGCAGTTTTCACATTATTGTTGATTTATCAAAAATAGCTCAGCCAATTTCGATAAAATTTAAATAAAACCTATTTCGAAGTATACTCTTTTCAATAAAAAAAAGATTATCAAAATCTACGAATCTAATATACTACGAAAAAGTTATGCGTGGTTATACATAAAAAAAAATATACGCGTCGAATTGTATACCTCCTCCGGTGGTTCGTCGGTCAAAAATAGCCAATTATTGACAAACATTACACTTCTGTATGATGATAGTGATGGGCGTAATGCTGTGCCGCGTAGGGTACATAACTGGTATTTTATTTGTTATGGGCAAACATATATGCATAACGCTTAAAAACATAGACATAACAAAAACACAGACATAACAAAAACTTAGGCGAACGCATTGCTCATCTCGTAAACAATCATATAAAAATGAACCGCCTTGCCACAAAAGATTTAAACACGCATAAACACTGTTAAACCGTGCAATTTGTACTGTTAAACATTGTCTAAAAGGTGCGTAAAACTTTTGTGGTAAGACGGGAAATTGTTACAAATCAACAATTTTTTAGCTCCGTTGTCCATCGACTTTATGAGTAAATAGCATATTTTAACAATTTCAGAGTAGGTTAGCAAAGTTAGCTTTGCTAACCTACTCTGATCTAGTTGATCATAATAATGAGTAGGCACAAAGATAATATCTTAGAATATTTCCGTAGTTTAAAAGAACCCAAAACACAAAAAATATTTATCTACCAACTCGCACTAAATCAGAATAGTAGGTACGTTGAGATTGACCAATTGGCTTTCCAGGGTAGGCTATAGTTTTCTAATCTATGATTACGCACCCTTGAACTCATATTGCCTTGAAGCAACAATTTCCTTTGAATTTTTCTATGCTATTAAATGTTTGTAAGTTTATAAATAATAGATAGCGTATATTAGTTCGTGTTCACATACATAGTGATTAGATATCTGCTTCGGCAGCTATATAAATACATTCTGAAAGCTAAGTGCTCTAGAAAAAATATTAGGTAATTGGCATGATGACTGGGTAAAAAGAAAACATTATTATTTATTAGTCCGTGAGGTAGACTATCAAAAATATTGGAAATGTATTTTTTTCTTTTCAAACTACTAATGACTCTGATAAACCTTGTCAAAGTTTGGGAGTGGGGGTCGTGACGTCACGTTTGTATGGCACTTATGACGTCACCAAAACTTTAACGGACTACATATATCTTCATCAATTTTTGTTTAATTGTATTATCTTTTTTTTATTGAAAAGAGTATACTTCGAAATCGGTTTTATTTAAATATTATCGAAATTGGCTGAGCCATTTTTGATAAATCAACAATAATGTGAAAAATGCTGCATCGACCCGTGCGAAATATTCGCGAATTCTGTTCACGGGTGAAGTCGGTCATGCTAATTTTTGCAAAAAAATAATCTTGTTCTAGATAGAGACTATGTAAACCTATCGTATTGAATTTCTGAATTTTGTGATATCTCATAGTGCTCAGAAATTCAGTTAGCCATGTAATGCTTAGCGATTGAGTAATAGAACAAACAATCGCGTTGCATATTTCTAGGCACGCTCTGCAAACGAACTTTTTACCACACTACAAAAAGCAACTATCATATCGGAATAACTTCTTACGTTATTGGTAGTAAAAATAGGACAGTATAATCTTTCAACTTAGCAGGTAAGTACCTACATATTACTTTTGAAAGTTCATCATAATTATAGTTCTTTTAGTGTGAAGAAGATGCATTTTAAGTCTTCAAGTCTTAACCACCATACCGGAGAACTTCAACGTAACTTTCTTCGGTAAATTGCGAAAAAGTTATTAACTACTTGAGAACTTAGATTCGATAAAATTCTTGGATCTTAATGAACTCTCTTTTATGATGTTGGATGAAAAATATGTAAGTAATTATGATTTTAGTAGACGGAAGATATGACCCTTCGCACATGGCGTCGTAGCGTAGGCGTATCATAGTAGGTACGCGCGTAAGACGAGAGCAATACATGTTCAAACAAGTCCGCACACGGAGCGGTGCAGACTTGTTTGAACATGTGACTCGTATTTCTCTCGTCCTACGCGCGTACTACGATACGCCTACGCTACGACGCCGTGTGCGAGGGGGTTTTTTTTAAAACCCGATAAGATTGATTGAGCTAAGTCAAACGGCTTTCTCTCGTCATTATCACGATTATTTAATTATTATTTTATTTGATTATTTCAGGTATAAAACATAGGCCTTCGTAATAGATTTCCGATAGAATCAAGTGGAAGTCGTTTACACAGGGTAATTCAGAATGGGTGAAGTCCGAAAAGGAGTGATTCAGGTCATAAGTATAAACAACTTTTACTATGGGGCTAACTTGGGAATTGAAAACAAATCAGCTGTTATAAATTATGTCCATTTCAAGCTTCGATTTTGTTTGAGATAGGTGATTTCTTATTGTCTGGTTTCGGTTAGCCTCATAATAAAGGCTATTCATAACGATGATTTGAATCACTCTTTTCTGAACACTCCTTTTTGAATAGTTTTAGTATACATTTGTACCGTAGTGTTGTAGCCGCAGCGTAAGATATCCACCGACCAGGTGGACCAACGATATTATTCAGACCGCAGGAACGCGATGGATGCAGGCTGCTTCCAACCGAGCTTATTGGAAATCTATAGGGGCTTATGTCCAACAGTAGACGTCCTACGGCTAATAATGATGTTGATGACATTTGTACCGACCGCCTTTTTGGAAGTAAAAGTTATGAACAATACTTTTTAATTAAAGTATAGCACTCACGCGTAATTTTAGTAAATAACTGCTACTATATTTTTCAAGATTGGAGCACGCGGGCTTGTCTCGCATAGCACTTGAGTAACACCTGTGCTATATTTTAATTAAAATGTGCGAAAACGAAGCTAGTTTCCATAATTATGAATAAAAAACTAAATTAAAAAAAAATACTTGAAGAGCTTAAATCGCTACTCAAAGTAATTAATTTATAGTATAATTAATTACTTTGAATAGCGGCGTAACTTTTAACAAAATGAAAATATTTGTATACGGTATAACGACGGTATATTTTCGTGCCAAAACCAGAGGTAAGCATTCCATCAGACAGGCCAACCACCGTCACCAGCACAGCTATTGCGTAAAAAAAGAACTATCCGCAAAAATATTTTCAGACCGCGACACAAATAGTAAAAGGTTGTACCGCACACGGTTCTGTTTGAGTGAGAAATCAATTTGTTCCACCGTTTTCATTTATGCGATTCGAACGTTTCCATTTATTCGAACACAAATTGGAAAGGGACTGAGTGAGTTGTCAGCCTCGGCTTATGCAGTCGTCTCGACTTAGGCTCAGACTCTACCAAAGTGAAGCGAGGATGTGCGAAGCTAGGTGGACCTATGTAGACTGAGAGACTAATGCTGAAATATTATGGCTAAGAGAATAATAAAACAAAAAAAAACGATTATAATCCTACCGCTTAAATTAGTCCCCGCCTACGTGGTACAGAGGCGCCGGAGGAGACGTCAAATGGGACTGAGACGGATGCGGGCGCAGGCAAGGACTATAAGCGGTAGGATTATATGTAGTCACGATTGCGTTTTGTTTTTCGCCACGCAAATTGACATAGCATTTATGAAATAAACGCTATCTATATCTATGTAGTGGGAGAACGCTCGCTTGGCACATAGCGTTATGCTAGGTCCTAGACGTGAGTTTTTTGGAGTTTATTGATGCACAGATTGACGTACCACTGGCTTTATAATGGAGGTAAACATCGTGAAGCAAACCTGGTTATTTACTTGGAAGAAATTCGGCGCCTTATGTAAATTCACTAAGCATCACCGGGCCAACGTGTTGGGTAAAACTCAATCGTCTCTTGTGAGTACTTCTTTAGCTAACAGTGGACTATTTTGACTGCCTCGGTGGCTCAGTGGTTAGTGACCCTAACTTCTGGATCAAAGAGGCGTGGGTTCGATCCCCACCCAAGGCAAATATTTTTTTAATGAATATAAGTGTTTGCTCTGTGTCTGGGTGTTATTTAGTTACTATCTATATATGTATGTATTTAAAAATAAGTATATGCAGTATATCAGACACTGGCAGCCATATCACAAGCTTTAAGTACTTAGTTTGGGGTCAGAGGCCGTGTGTAAGATGTCCCAAAATAATTATTTATTTATTTTATTTACTAAAACAAGACTGGAACAGTTCAGTTATAGTTAATGTAATAAGCAAAGTAAATGTAGTATTTATGCAGTAGATTCACACATACTACATAAACTGTGTTATCTGCGCTTCGCTCCGCCATGGTAGAAGTGAGGTCTTATGCAGTCGTCTCGACTTAGCGATTGACTCGACGATACGAGACGCCGAAACAGGATCGTATGAATGGCGGGACCGGTGATTCGTAAATTCGTTGGCGAAAATGCCGCGGAAATTATGCCATTTTGCGTATTGGAGCGTATGTCATTTTATATTTGGATGGGTTTGACAATTGTGGCTCATACGCGTATAGATATGTAATGAATCCAAATGTCGATTTATGTGTTGGGAAGATGTTTCTTTGTAAGACTTAAAACAATGTTGGTGTAGTAAAATCATTTTTCTTTTAAGTGCAGAATGTATCTACGTTAAATATATTTTAAGCACACTTATTTGAAATTGCCACAAGTGACAAAAGAGCTATGAAAATATTAGTTCATAAAAAATCGGAAATCCTTAAAATATTATAATCCGAGAGTTTGTTTGTTGGTGTGATACATTTTTATGCAGCAAAAGATCAACGAATCTTCTAGATTGATTGATAGTTCAGAGACTGGAGAGTAAAAAAGTAGCTTGCTACTTTTTATTCCGCATGAAAGGTTCCTATGATATAGCACAAAAATTAAAATATCTCGCGGGAAAAAAGCTAGTAAAGTTACCACAGATTTAGCATTTTTTATGTTTTAACCCTTAACCACCTACCATACATCTCACAGATGCATGCGGATGTTCAATCTAGAATATTTTTGCGCACGAGTATCGTATAAGCTTGGTCGTTCATGTACCTTTTCCCCGCGTCCCTCAGTGCCGCGCAAGCGCTCGTCAAGGTCGGTGGTCAGCGCGTTTGTCCTTGGTGAGTAAAATACTGTAGCCGCGCATCTGAGAGATGCATGGTAGGCGGTTACGTAACTTTTTCATAAATATGTTTTTTTTATTGTTTTAGTTAAAAATGACTTGTAATGACGCTATTATAGAGCAGTGGTTGGCACAAGAACTTTCAGACTCGGAAGACATACCAAATGATGAATGCAGTGATGTGGAGTCAGATGTTGGAATACAACATGTCTTAGAAAACATTGGCGAATCCGATTCAGAATGCGAAGATTTTACTGCAGTAGAAAATAATGACAACATACTCCCTCAAAATAATTCACCATTGTTGGTTTTGCCCGAAGAGCAAGAATTTTCATCAGGAGATGATGAACCATTATCACATATGCGATCGAGACCAAGGAAAAAGAATTATTTTGGAAAGAATCGCTTCCGTTGGTCATCTGCCCCACCATCTTTACGGTCGAGAACATTACAACACAATATTTTACTAGAAAAAGAAGGTATAAAGGCAGCATATCAGAGCAAGCTCAATACTTCGTCTTCTCCAGTAGATATTTGGCAGCAATATTTTACTGACGAAATGCTTGATAAAATTGTGCATTACACTAATGTGAAAATAAAAGAAATCAGACCAAATTACGAAAATAAAACATGTGTTCAAGATACAGACCTCACGGAATTGAAGGCATTTATAGGGCTCCTGTTTTATACAGCTATCTTCAAAGAAAATCATGAACACTATACATCATGGTACAGCAGTGACGGAACTGGAAGAGAAATATATCGCTGTATCATGAGCAAGAACAGGTTCGAAGTGATGCTGAAAACAATTCGATTTGATGATGCTGTAACCAGAGGCACACGTCGTGAAAACGATGCAACCGCGCCTATTGCAGAGCTCTTTGGTTCTTTCATTGATCAATGTCAAGCTGTGTATGCGATTGGTAGTTATGCATGTATTGATGAAATGTTACTAGCATTTCGAGGAAGATGCAGGTTCAAAATGTACATGCCAAAGAAACCAGCAAAATATGGTATAAAAATTCAGTGCCTTACAGATGCCCGATCTGGATATTTGCTGAACGCTTATATATACCAAGGTAAAGATTCTGATGGTATGACTTTATCCAGCGACTATCATCAGCTGAAGAAACCGACTCAAGCTGTTATGCGCCTTATACCACCAATTGAGGGATCTAACAGAAACATAACAACTGACAATTGGTATACATCTATTGAGCTGCTAGAGTCACTAAAGAAAAAAAACCTCACGGGTGTAGGAACACTGAGGAAAAATCAAAGAGAAATACCTCCGGAATTCTTGCCAAGTCGTCACCGAAATGTTGATTCAACAGTTTTTGGATTCACGAAAGATATCACCATATCATCATATGTGCCAAAACCAAATAAAGCCGTAATCACTCTATCAAGTATGCACCACATGCCCAGTGTTGATGAACCTACCAAAAAACCGGAAATAATACTTTTCTATAATCAAACCAAAATCGGAGTGGATTTGCTAGACCAAAGATGCTCCAATTACTCCACAGGACGTCGCACTCGCAGATGGCCGTTAGCAGTCTTTTATAGATTGCTCGACATTTCAGCTTCAAACTGCTACATTGTCAGCTTATCTGGTCGAACTGAAGGACAAAAAGCTGAAAGCCGGTTCAAGTTTATAAAGAGACTGGCGGAACAGCTCACAAGACCACACATGCAGCGGCGTGAAAGCAACGTGAAAGTGCAGCGAGATATCAAAATCGCTCTTGGGCGCATCCTTCACCGTCACGGAGAAACTACTCCACCAGCAATTCCAAGTGGTAGCTGCAGTGCTGAAGAAAGGTTGACGACTCGAAAAAACTGTGGAACTTGCGGCCCCAAAAAAAGACGCCTAACACAATACATGTGTTTTGAATGCAAAACACCAATTTGCCTGGAATGCTCAAATAAGCTGTGCGTTCACTGTCGTGAAAAACTCTACCTTTAGGTTCTGCAATTTTGTTAAAATATTGATGAAAATATTTTTTTTTTAATTGTCTAAGCTCTCTTGATTATTGTTTAGTTAAAAAAAAGTATAAAAACATTTCTATAATGTATAATATTTTTTTTAGATCTCATTTTCCAAATAACTTAGTTTATAAGTCTAAAATACGTGTTGTTTGGAACTTTTGAAATAAGTAATAGATATTGTTGATTTTTATGTGCCATTTATTGTGTAATAAAGAGTAAAATATGTGCCTAAAACTGTTTATAATTTAAAAGTAACCCTTACATTGCGAAATTTTTCAAATAGAGTGATTTTACTTCCGCATCTCAGAGATGCATGGTAGGTGGTTGTGTGACATAAATAGGTGGTAGGTGGTTAAGGGTTAAACAACTAAAACGAGATTGTCGCTAGCACTTTTTATATTACTTTGTATAGACAGTGCTAAAGAAAGGTTTTTTTGTTTTTTTGGGTTTTGATCATGCAATCAGTCTATGAGACTATAAGCAGATGAGTTGCGTTCTTTTTGGCGTTTATAGTGTAGCTTCCAGCGGAGCTAGCCTATTTATTTTATGGATTATTGTTAATCCTTATCAAAAATATCCCGCCGCTTTTTGAGTCGACGTATGGTTTCAGGGATTTGAAGGATTTAAAGAAATGTTAATTAATTTAAATATGTTAGCTCTATATAATTATGCGTAAGCAAATGTAAGTAGGTAATAATACCTTATTAATTTGGCCGCAGCCAAAATATGTTACTGGAGGATATGGGTTACAACATACCTATTGCACCTTTAGTGCGACTCGGTAAAAATATTAAAATACCTAAATTTCAACTCTGAAATAAGATGTTGGGTCTACAGTTGCTCAAAGGCACTATCTAGATATAGCTCCACTATTCTACAATACTTTTAAAGACAAGAATTATAATTGTAAAAATATTAGTAATCATCAAATTAATTTTTGATTTTTAAAAGTTCTTTATTGATCAGAAAAAATACCTAGTTACAAAGTACGTACAAACTAGACACAGTCTTAAAAAATTGTATGCAACAATATTATACAAATGACTTTATCAGGCTAACAGCGCCTCCGAAAATCTTTCAAAAACATAGTTTAAGTATATTATGAAATGTGTTACAATCAATAAACTAAACAAACACATTTATATGGAAAACATAAACATACAAATAATAAACCTTTTGCACCAGGCTCATTTTTTAAAGAACATCATGAAATTAAAAAACGTATAGCTGAGTGGCTTGTCGACATGGATTACGACGATGCTGAGAAACTCTTACTGAATCATTACAAAGTAGCATACACACACGCACACACACACACAAAAAAACACACACACACACACAAACACACACACGAGTAACGCTGCAAACCTTGACTCACAAGAGATCTCGCGTATTGCAGTGTTACTCACACACACATACACACACACGCACATATTATAATTATTTAGTAATATTGGGTCAACTCAGTCTACGTTAAAGAAGAGGCTGGCTATTGTAATACAGGTTTTTAACCTAGCCCAAAATTCAGAGAACTTGTTGTTGTGTTAATTTAATTTTGTTGGATCGCTATACTTATTTTTTGACCAAAGTAGATGCCAGCATTCTGGTCACGTGTCAGTCAGTCGTTGGACAGAATGTACCTTTTTGTGCCGTTTGGGGTTAAGACTTTGGGTCCGTGGGGGCCGGACGCTCACTTTTTATATAAAGATCTGGCTAAGCGACTGGTAGAGGTGACACGTGACCAGAATGCTGGCATCTACTTTGGTCAAAAAATAAGTATTGCAATTCAACGAGGCAACGCCGCCAGCATTCTGGCCACGTTACCCTCTGCCCCGGGTCTTTTAGATTAGTTTTATTTTAGTAATATAAGTTTTAGTGTTTAGTATTAGTTTTTATTTTATGTAGTTTAATTTTAATAGTTATAGTTTATGAAATGTTTTTTTAAGTTTGGTATTAAATATGACTAATGATTGAAAAAAAAAAATTTTTGCTTGTCTAACAAATGTTTTTATTTATTTAAGAGTAGATAACAAATATCTTAAGCTGCCAGTATATAATCTCTACATTTAATTATACAGTAATCCCAAAGATTTTTCCTTATGCCATTTAAGCTTAACGTGAACGAGGCCATTCAGCAATACGTACTTACAAATACAGTTCAAGCTTTGAAACTTTTACTTTACAGCGTGCAGCGAAATACAGACTGCAGACACAAAAAGGGCACGACGGAATCCAAACTAACGGGAACCTAATCGAAAACTGTAATGAATCAAAGGACGAATGCGTTGCTTCGATCGCCTTTTTGCAAAGTCTCTGCTAGTCCCTGTTTTACGCTCTCCGGTCATATGCATTTTGTGAGTAGAAACGTAGTCCGGCCAAAATAAGCCTATACAAGGTTATTCCTAATGAACTAGCATCTTTGGGGCTTGTTCTGTATCTACATCAAAACTAACAACTTTTGTTCTGCGACTTTTGTCAAAATTTAAAAAAAAATTGTTCCATAGATACTTTTTGTTAACCCGCGACAAAATGTATGGAATAGCTGTTTTTAGGGTTCCGTACCTCAAAAGGAAATACGGAATCCTGATAGGATCACTTTGTTGTCCGTCTGTACCTCTGTCCGTCTGTGTGTATGTCAAGACTCTTTATCTCGGGAACGAGTAAAAATATCGAGTTGAAATTTAAACCATATACGTATATCTATAGTATCTTGCAGGCGTGTAAAAGAAAAACTTTTCAGTTATCGTATAAAAAAAGTTAGAGCCGTTTATGTCGTAAAAAACCGCATATTTCGACACTTACAAACACCAAAACCTACAGGGTACTTCCCGTTGACATAGAACTATGAAATTTACTTCCAAATTTTGTGAAATTTTATACCTTTTAAAAATGTGCAAAACAACATACAACGCAATAAACCGCGGGCCATTACGCAACAGTATTATTTCATAACAATCCAAATACACAGGTTTACACACACTAACAACACCGGTAACACTTTGCCAAGTTTATATTACCTTAACAATTACATTGCACCATTGCCTGCCAAATAGAAGCAAGAAAAATCTGCATAAATTAGAAGATTATGCAAACTGTTTTGGCACAAGTTCAAAAAATGACAATATGAACTGTCTATTACCTACTTCATAGCTCACAATTATGTTCATCTATTAGCTGAATCTTGCAACTAACCCAACATAGATAATTCCGTAAAAATACACACATTTTCGAGATAATATTAATACGATATCATACTTTTATGCTATACTGCTATACCGAACGAAAATCTTTGTAAAATCTATTGATGTCTTGATCTTTACAAATTCTTTCCCTTACTTCCCAAACATAAAAGGACAAGTTTCAAACTAGTTACCTTAAGTTTAGTCATGTAATTGATGCTTAACGTGTGAACCTTTTTTTGGGCTTTTTCAGATGGCGAGGAAATACGAATTTGAAACGTAACAAAACCAGAGTACTTATAATGTCACACTATTATATATTACTATAAAGACAAGTTGAAAATCCGCTTCTAGCAGATCACATCATCTTTAAGAGTTAATGAATACTTGTAATGTGCAAAGCGAGTAATATAAAATCGGCCAAGGACGAGTCGGACTCGCGCAATAAGGGTTCCGTACTGTATGGAAGCTCCCATAGATAGATAAGAAGAATTTTAATTTAACTTTCTATTTTTTTCTACAACTAAATATTATGTGAATATTTCAAGCATTTACCTGTCACCGTTATTAATATCGATCGAAAAACGGATAAAAATTCAGGTTTGTTGTATTGGAGTCCCCCTTAAATAATTATTTATTTCTGCTTTTAGTATTTGTTGTTATAGCGGCAACAGATCGTTTCACTCACGAAGTCACGCCCCTACACAGTAAATTATTGGTTTGCATTTATACGCGTAGACCTCGTTTGTACACAACGCCATAGTGTGCGTGTAGAGGCTAATAGCACAGACAGTAATTTTTTTTATAAAATATGATCAAATACAATTTAATCGTCAGATACGTTTACAACTACATTCAATAAATATGGAGGGGCGCGCCTTCGTGAGTGAACAGATCTGTACGTCATCTGTGAAAATTTCAACGATGTAACTATCATGGTTCATGCGATACAGCCTGGTGACAGACAGAAAGGCAGACAGACGGACAGCGGAGTCTTAATAAATAGGGTTCCGTTTTTACCCTTTGAGTACGGAACCCTAAAAACTATAAAGTTTAAACGTAGAGGATCTGGGGCTACGAAAGAAAAATTGATGCAATACCGCATAAATGTATTGACGTTTTCAGCTGTGCTGGTATTCTTCAGCGCATCGTGCTACGGATGTATAAATGAAGGTTTAACTAGGCCACGGAAGAAACGGGCAGTACGGCCAGTCTCTAGATTGATGACCGCGAGTGGTATATACAATATATATTATATATTTACGCTATCGTGGCTCGGATGATACGTCAAATTATACCAGTTACAAATTATACAGTTTCCGGTATTCCATTAAAAGGCGGCTTAAGAACTGAAACCAGGGCCTGTATTAATTTACTTACCATGCATACTATCGCAGTTTTAGTTATGTTACTATCTATGTAGGTACGTATGTATATGTAGTATATCAGCCTCTGGCAGCCATATCACAAGCTTTGCTTAGTTTGGGGTCAGAGGCCGTGTGTACGATGTCCCAAAAATTAAATATTTATTTATATAAATATTTAGCCGTAAACTTGCGAGCGACAATGAACAAGAATTTTAAACATTTTTTTGTTTTGACTGCAGTTTATGCTTTCCGGACGATAGATTAACGTAGAGCATCCCTAATTATTCATTTTTTTCTACCCGTCGCCATCTCGTTAACTTGGAGGAATTTAAATTGTCTTGTTATTTCATTGCTCTAGATTATTTGGTTTTTATCTTAATATACTAGCTTCTATTTGGCTACTAAAACATATTTTATTTATAAAAAAAAAGAGGTCGATATAAATAATATTTTATTAGTTGATTGTATCAGGCGTTTCAGGCGTTACTTTGCAAAAGTTTATCTTAAAATTATTGTTTCAGAAAAATCTTTAGTATATTTCCGTTACATATGTTATGAATAAGTGCCTACAGCTAGAATTATCCTATTCAATTTAAAATAAAATAATATTTTTAAAGTATAACTAAAATAGACTTAGGTAGGTATTTATTATATTGATAATGATAAATAAACGATAGATACATAATGTTGTTCATAGTAAATAGATCAAAACTCAATATATTAAAAAATGTGTAGAAAACAGTTAGTTTTCCTGATACAATAATTAAAACAAAAAAAATGCCGATGGTAAACAATCAGATTAAGGCTTCACAAGCAATACATTTTTTTATTCAAAATAAAAATAAAATGATGATGCTTTTCTTCACGCAAATTAACTTACTCTTTCTTGTAGATAATAACCATGTACCTACTATTGATGTATAAAAACTCCCAACATTACCAAACCAAAATTCCATAAACAATAGTTTATAAAACTTGAAATTATGTCCCTGGTATCTATTTATATATTTGAAATATGCAAATTTGTCAAAAAGCACCCTGACTATTTTAGCAAAGCGTCTGATAAGCACAAAATTAGATCGCAATATAGACATAAACTCGTGGAACCAGTCTAACTTAGCAATACACAGTTCTAGTTCAAATTTTATGGCTATAAAATATTCAATAAATTGCCAAATAATTTAAAAGATATCGAAAGAGAAAACTGTTTCATAAAACAACAAAAAAATAATCTATTATCGAAATGCTATTACACATTAGACAATTTTTTAACAATAATCTAGAAAACATAATAATAAACAACAAAGAAACCGAGAAAGATGGAAAAATGAGTATTATACGTACCTATTGGACTAAATTGCGGTGTAAGACAAGGGGGGGATGTCTCCACCCATCTTCAATTTGTACATGGGCTATCAGAACGACTTATACAATGGCACCATGACTAATCATACATATATCTTACGCTGATGATAAAATGGTGCTGTTGTAAATTTCATGTTGCAATAGGTAAATGATTTGAGTTTGAGTATAAATCGATGAAAAATGGGACAAAAAATATTTGTTAAATTGAACTCGGCTAACATTAGCGGTACGACAAACTATAATTCATTATTAAAATGAAGCTACTCACCTCTATTTTGTCGGATACAAATAGATATTAAGGGAAATAAGATAACTGGAGCAAATAAACCACTTAGAGAAATACTATCTCGAATAACAAATTTATGAGGAAAATAATAAGGAAATGCTTATGACTAATGCTGAGTGACCTTAGCGAAATTATGCTCTTAGTAAGCGTTTAGAACGTTTTTCCATTGAAAATGATTTATCTAAAGTAGGTAAGTGGTAAAGTAGGCAGTAGGTAAGGTGGATACTTATTTATTTCAATTAAAGTTTTGAGGTCTTTCTAAATTCTAAGATATCATTGTTATCATCATCTTGACACACTTTGACAATAGGATTAACCCCATAATTGTGAAACTGCCTCAAAAGACCACGCTCAATGGAGAAAAATAGCTGTAGACAGAATAAGGTATGACGATGATTCTTAGCTAGAAGCATATTTTCCGTTACAGCTGCTTAAAGGATGATTACACAGACGGTCGTCAAATACTTGATTCGTCAAATTCTATACTTGTCAAATCTATATTTGCCACATTCGCGCCACATCAAATCCTTAACGTTGTCTTTTTCTCTGGGTCCTTTTTAGCGGATGGTTGGCGCTCCGTCTCCTACCAACCGTAAGCCTAAAAACGTCTTTTGTCTACACACATTTCCCTGGTATTAGAGCCACTCGTCAGGTTGTCTAAATATTTAGCCCCCTTTTAGCCAGTAAACTCGGGACTTGGCAGCAGCTGTAACGAAAATGTAGGAAGTCAATAGTAAATTGCTGGGAGCCCCGGAGCGTTCCCTTTGAGATCCCAAAGCTCCTAAGAGAGCATTATGAATTTTAGTGGGTGCAATCCCATTAAACGCAGCTTTTTTGGCACCTGCACGAGACATTACCACTATCATTTAATTTGTGTAAGTTATTAATCCTGTAGAGGCTTACTTAACACAAGAACAGATGTAACAGGATATACGCTACTCGAAAAATATCTCTTGTAGACGTATAAAACTAAAAATGATGACATATTTATGATGAACGCATATTTACGAGTAAGGGCAAAAATATATCAGTAAGTACCTCTTTGTGCTCAAATCGAAGTGACTGAGTCACTTGCAAAGTTTTTCTTTCCTTGTATTATCAATAGTTTATTGACTTTGTCCCTTTATGTAAAAGTTTAGAAAGCTTTTGTAGAAGTTGCTATTATGCAAAGTGAACAAAAGGTTCTTGGTAGGAAATGTCAAGGAAAAGGGTTACAAATTCATATACAAGGAATACCTGTTTACTGGATTTTTATGGTTCTTTTCAGTCCTTTGAATTATAAAGTAAAATAAAAGGATGAATATTATAATGTATGGTATAGTGTGTGAATTAGAAAGGCACAATGGCAATTTAAGGACTAGGATATTGTAGTAACAGACTCTACAGTACGTCTTCTCTAAAGTAGGGGAGCCGAAGAGGGGATTTCGGGGCATACCAAAGCACGACAGATTAGCATATAGGGGGATACCTTTTCCCTGATTAAGTACCTCCACCAAATATGAGCCCAATATAAGATATGGCCGCCCGTCAAGGATAAAGACTCATATTAGTAAAAAAAAATATAACCAGAACACGAAATAATGATATAATGATTGAGGTAGCGTGAGTTAATTAGAGTGAGTTAATTACACGCTAAAAAATGTATATTCAACTAATTTGACAATTTGAGAGTAACGTAAAAAAGGGAGAGGGCTAGATACTTATATCTCGACATTCTTGAACATGGCTATTTTTTTAAATCTTAACATAGGTAATGTAAAGTATTAAAAATATGTAGGACATGAACGCTATCAATATCAGACACGTTGGAGTATGTCTATGAAACAGTTTTTTTTTTCAAATAATTATCTATAGCCGCTCCCCCACCGATGAAAAGGTACGCGTTATATATATTTTTATCATCTAAGCTTTGCAACCCAATCGGTCTCTATGACGCTCGACTAAATCCAATTTAGCATCGTGGGCTCCCCTACCATAAGGATTGTATTTTTTAAATGTTCTTGTTACCAATGTGGATAAAGTCAACTAAAAGCATTCAAGCTTAGATAATACTAGCTGACCCGCTGAACTTCGTATCACGCAATATCTTAATAAATTATAACCTTTGTGTTATACTGATGTATAAACATTATTATTGCAAAGTTTCATCTAAATCCGTTCAGTAGTTTTTTTTTTATTTTTTTATTTCAAATAGGTTTGCGTTTGACTACACACTGCCTGATGTAAAGCAGATATGCGGTCTAGGATGTAGCACGCTTACCTAGAAGATACCTATTTACTCGAGATTTGAAGACACCTACGTGTGAAAGAGTAACAAACATCCATACATATTCATAAACTTTCGCGTTTATAATAGGTATTAGTAGAATAGTGTGTTTCGTTAGTGTTTCTTCGCGTTTCTTTTTTGACCGGCGAACCGGAGAAGGTACTCAATTCGACGCGTATATATATTTTTTTTATGTATAACCACCACGCTTAACTTTTTTCATACTAGTTCGATTTCAATCATTTATTTTTTATTGGAAAGAGCACAGTTCGAAATTGGTCCCATTTAAATTTTATCGAAATCAGCTGAGCCATTTTTGATAAATCAACAATAATGTGAAAAATGCTACATATTCTTAGTGCGAAATATTCCCGAATTCTGTACACGGGTGAAGTCGTTCATGCTATTTTTTGCAAAAAATAACTAAAAGTAATATAATTTTGCTATTCCTTTTTGTTATATTTCATGTCAAAATAGTTTTTGTAGCCAAAATAATAATATCCGAACATTTAATTTTCAGCGAATGGCTAAATAAACCACTCTCCAAATTAAATACGGAACAAACAGTAACGCTGACAAAACAATAGTCACTGTCAAAACATTAAAACAGAACAGTAATAAAAGCTAAACCTTATAATTAAAATTCAGCATATTAATCGCAAAACCATACGAGTGGGCCATCTACGCGCGCTGTGAAACGTGCCAATATTTTAATTGTGGGTAATAAAAGTTACCCTTTAAAATGTATGTCATAAAACTCTGCACCATCCGCGACATTAACTAAATTGTGTAAAACAAACATATCTAATAATTACGCCGCAGGCACAGGGTGCGGTATTAATGGAGCAGTAGAGGTTTTTGCAACGTGGATATATAGAAGCAAAACCCCAGATTTTTATTTCTGAATATTGTATGCATAGATCAATAGTCGGGCATCATTTATTTGAATACAATAGTATATTTTTAAAACCATAAATATTTGCTTAACGAGAGGGTAATCTTTGTTTTTGTGTTTTAGGCAGGACGTGCATCAGTCCACGTAGCAAGAGCCTTATGCGGCGTTGTCTAGAATCTTTAAATGAACTGGACTAGGTGGTGGTTGAGTTAGGATAACCTCTGATAAAGGGTTACTCCTCCGGGCGAGGTGTATTACCCGGGGATATCCAATAGCGTAACATTAGGTCTTGATTTGCTTCGGCCGTCGCTCTAAATTTCGTTTGCGCGATGCAGGCCTAGACTTGTGTGACTTTAGTTCTGCGAGGCGCGCGTATCGTCGCCGCATGTAGCAACGTTAGTACTACATACTTATTAGCAACGTCTCGTCTACACCACACGACCTGTATGCTGAGTGTGAGTTTTGTCGTAAACATGACGCGCTCTTCGGTGAGCGCGTAAGCATGTAATTTGTATGAACTTCCACTCGCACAAAGTGTTTCAAAAACGCGCCGCTAGTGGCGCTGTGCATTTCTTCGTACAAATTTCATGCTTACGCGCTCGCCGAAGAGCGCGTCATGTTTACGACAAAACTCACACTCAGCATACTGCATTTCCATCAAATGCTGTGTTTGACGTTTCCAGCGCGTGCGGTTCTTGCAGCGTAATCTGGTGCACATCTGGTGTCAGAGTTTTTTTGGCAGCCTGAAGGCCATGGACATGGCTAAACGGTTAAATCAACCGGAACCAACAATTTAACGTGTCATCCGAGCTACGGAAGTGATCAGTTGGAAAATGCCACCCGCGCCAATTTATTTTATTTATTTATTTGCGCGAAATACTGATACCTACTATTGAATAGTACAAATAACTATATTTTGATTTTGACATCCTCTCTAATAGCCCGGGAGGTGAGCGCAAAAAAATGCAAATACTTCTGTTGAATACTCTAATAGCTGAATTTTTGGTATTACATTGTCATGGTGGTCTACAGCAATACCTCGGATTCATTCAGCTGAGATGCTTAGCGTTTGGTGCGATAACCCGTTTAAATTTAAAAAAAAATGAGTGGCTTGACACTCCATCTAAAAGCTGAAAGATGGTGTACGGGTGGATAAATAGATTAAAAATAGTTTAACTACAGACAATCATCCAAAACATGCATGCCTGTCAAGCTTTAAAGCGGCGCTGCTTCAAAGCCTGACTGACCTGACTGGCCCTGTTACTTGTTTTAGATAATTTGCTGTGATTTAACTTTTCTCAAATTATTTTTCTACCCGTATACCAATTTTCAGCTTTTAGAAGTAGTTGCAAGATACTCATTTATGTTTTTGAAAATTCAATCGGATATTTCCACTAAACGCTAAGCATCCCAGCTGACTGAATCCGGGGTATCGCTGCCTGTAGACCACAATGACAAAGTAATACCAAAAACTTAGCTTTTAGTAAGTAGTTGCATTTTTTTGCGCTTACCTCCCGGGCTATAAGCCCATTTGAGCGGATAGAAAAGTCATTTTGTTTACCGCCAGCGAGCCTCAATGTCATATTTAGTAGAGACTAGCTACAGGTAGGAGATACTGATACAGGTTCTCCGGTTTCTTAGATTCTAGCCCTGGTCGAACGTTAATTTAAAAAAAAACAGTTACAAGGTTTTGGAAATACGAGTATCTCGTTAATAGATAAGCTAATCCGGCGTGAAGAGTTTTGCTACCGCCACATAAGTATACCGTACCGAAGCCCGTTTTATGGAATTATGCGACCGCAGTAACTTTTTCAATCTCAACTTCGACAATTAAATTTACTCCCAAGACTCAACATAATATTTCAATAAAGGAATAATAGGATCGGTTAAAATTTTCTTGTTTGTCTTTCTATAAAATTCGGCTTTTATTACTTTGGCGCAAACAGCTGAAATTTTATGCAAAGAGATTTTAAACTGAATTTCGGTACCTAATACTTTGCAAGTGATTAATTTTTTTCGGCAGATTGTAAATTGCTTTTGAAATAAACTAATTTGAGAAAAAAATAACATTTGGAGAATATATTTAGTGGTTTTCACCGCCACAATTATTTTAATTATTATTTATTGGTTTATTGATTTTGTCTACATTTTCTGTATGGAAACAAAAAAATGAATTGAATGAATTTTATCGCTGCTTTGCATAGAAAAAATGCCAAGACGATGCTGCATTGTTATGAAAAATAACTATTTAAAATAATTTAATTTGTTTACAAACTCTTTTGTACTGTAGCTCATATTAGAATTTCTCTTTATACTTAATTTTTGAATTTCAAATATGGGCATTTAAAATTAATTAAATGTTTCAAAGAGTGTTTTAAACTCATAAGCTAGAAGATTTCGTTTTATTGAAAGCTGAAACGTCAACTACATTCTATTGTAGAATTTTATTTACTTTATTTAAAAATAAATAAAATATCTACTCTAATCCTTTTATTCCCCGCTCCTCCAATAATTCAGTTTATTTTTAAACAAAAAATAATACAAAAATACGACTCAACTCAGACGAGCAGATTGAAATCCTGAGCCAATTTTACTATTTTCCCAGGATTTTGTCAATAGCAATAAATCTAGTGAACGCTCAGACGTAATTGTACTCTCGAGACAAGTCCCACCTGACCGTGAAATGAGCCAAAGGGCAATCGGAGTATTCGGCCTATCATCTCGCGTAATAATAGAATTTGAAGAGCTTAAGGCTCTTTTGAATGAACCGTTCTGCGGTTATCTGCTGCGGGGCTGGTGCGCGGCGCGAGCGCACGAGCAATCGATTTTTCAACCAACGAAACGAGGAAGTAATCAATGTATCTTTATCTATTAAAATAAAGAATAATAAAAAATAAAAATAGACACGTCAGTTGCTTTAAAGTATTAATCAAGCAATGCCCTCACTGTACAGAGACACTCGCAACATACATCCACTCACACACCAACATGCACGCTACACACACATTACGCAATCGAAAAATGGAAATTACTTGTACTCTTATTTAAGTAAATTACTAAGAACTCATTGTTAAGTCACTCTTTTCATTACATGTAATAATTATGAGATGTCTTATCTAAAAGCGGATGAGACTAAATCTCACGACACAGGACCATCCTAGTGTGAGATTTAG
Organism: Hypomecis punctinalis; assembly: GCA_949316475.1. Taxonomy (NCBI): domain Eukaryota; kingdom Metazoa; phylum Arthropoda; class Insecta; order Lepidoptera; family Geometridae; genus Hypomecis; species Hypomecis punctinalis. The sequence goes on from OX438807.1 coordinate 11,348,829, forward strand.
GGTTCCACTCTGGAAGTTTGTAAATTTAATCTAAATACCTACCTACTAACACTACTTTAATCATCATCAAGATTTACTAACTCCAAAACCTGTAACTTTTTGAGCAAAAAAAACGTTATCTTATATTATCTTATCTTAATTCAACGCGTATATATCGACGGTTGAAAGGCAATAATTACCAAGCGACATATTGGCAACTTTACACCAGAGCATTTTAAAGTTTTATTTTTTGGAAAAAAAATCATATAAAATTTTCTATTACTCATTTCTACTCGGTTCTAATAGATTATAAATGAAATTTAAAAGCTTTATGAACTGTCATTTAAAAAATATGATTTTTCTCAATAATTTAAGAGATAGTGTTGGTTAGTAAAATTTTGATCAAAATCACAAACAGGTAAAAATTACTAACCAAAAACAAAATTTTATCATAAAACAGGTAAAATTAACTAAGCTCTAATATTTTATGATTATATTTGAAGCAAAATGACGCATCCAGAATAAACAGATGTTTAACACATAGGTAAAATGATCGAAATAAAAAGATAAACCACTTTACTGCCAGGCAATTTCAACCATAGTCCTATTTAAATAAGGTAAGTGTAGGACAAAAAGTCCTACACTTACCTTCCAAAAAGGAACAACCTAACAAAAATTCAGGTTTGTACACTACTTTTGCAAAAGTTTTCAACGGATATCGTCATCACCAATTCTTATATAGCCCTTGTAATCATCTACAATCACTCTCTACTGAGTATGAACCTCATCTGATGATGAATGAAAAAAAATGCTATCAAAAATATTGTCACAATAAAAACTACTTAAAACTAAAACTATAAAGTTGACATCGGTTTCTGGAAAACCTATCTAAATATCTATACTAATACGAGTATTATAAAGAGGAAAGATTTGTTTGTTTGTTTGTTTGTTTGTTTGTAATGAATAGGCTCCGAAACTACTGGACCGATTTCAAAAATTCTTTCACCTTTGGAAAGCTACATTATCCCCGAGTAACATAGGCTATATTATATTTTAAAAAAAATTAGGGATCCTTACTAAAACTCCAATAATGTAACATAAGGTGTAAAAAAAGACCTGAAAAATTCCTTACGTCGCGTGCGCTACGAAAACTATTGATGATGGAATAAAATAATGTACTACGACTTTATAGAACACACCATAATTTACAAATAATGTCGCAACAGCATATATCTAACTATTATAGTTAAGCCGTAATAACTGTTCTTTTATTCTTAAAAAATAATTGAAATACCGTCGCAGGAAAAGGATCTTAATTTGTATCTTGGTATTAATCCTAATCAAAATAAATTGTTTCATATTCAAGACTGTTTCAATAGCTTTATGCAACTTTTTAAATTATTTAATTCAGACATTTTATTACAAAGATATTAAGAGTTTAAAAATGTAAGTATTATAAAAGTTTCGTTTCGCCGCTCACTCCGCTTGGCAATTCATGTACTTTGTACAATGTACATAATACAAAATTCACTTCGAGCAAATATCTATAGAATCACAATCGTGAAAAAAGTGTCCGAGCCAAAATCCTGCCCAAGCTACGTAGTGGGCAGGCTTTTTAGTTGGTCGTAAGGCGATTCCAAGCCGACTACAACGCCGCGCGATGCCAAAGTGCTCGGTTACAGGCACTTAGTAGGTGACATAACGTCGAGATTCGAGGAAACGGGTCATTGAGAATTGAGAAGGGTGCTTGGGCCATATCCACCACCAGTGCCAGGGCCGAGTGTGGGTTGGTGCAGATTGCCACACAATATTTTCCTTCGCCGAAAAGCCAATGATTTGAAATTCCGTACATAAGTTCCAAAGAAACTCATTGATACAGGATCGGGATTTGAACCCACCACCTCACGATTGTAGGACAGGCGTTACTACCACTAGACCACTAAAGTTATATATCTCCGCCATTAGTGTGTCGATTTATGTTTTATTGGTAGTAAATAGGTATGCAGTGGCGTAGCGTGCCTTGGAGGAGCCCAGAATCAAACATAGTTGGGGAGCCCAAATCACTCATTTCTCACAGAAGAAACAAATATGCTTGCATTAAATTGAAATAAATATATACCGCCTTACCGCAAAAGATTTAAACACTGTTTAGCCGTACAATTTGTACTGTTAAAACTTTAGTGGTAAGACGGTTATTTATAAGTTGTCACTTCCTCCTAGAAATTGAGCTAGCCAAACAATTCAAATGAAATATACACTTTTCTTGCCTTTTTTTCAGGAATTTGATAATTGATAATGAATAGAATATAATTACCTATATCAGCTAAGTAAGTCTAGCTGAAGACGATTTCAGTTGTTATAAAATTTCTGCCTCTTAGGACAACTTTTGGGAGAATGCTTAACCCGGGAAAAAAAAGAGATGATTTTTTTTCGGGAAGCACGAGATTAAGTGACATTGTGGATAACATTTTACTAGGTTTTGCTTACACACGTTAAAGCCCCTGTAGCCCGGGAGCCCCGTATTATTGACACGGCTGATACTGCGGTAGCTACGCCCCTACACATAGTATGTGAAACGAATTGTCGACCTTAAAGTTCTCGAATGTAGACAATGTATTGGCAAGTGTAGCGAAGGTCTTCACGTGAATCTAAGATCTGGTCGTGACGTCCGGAACACGTTGGATGCCAGCGCTTCGATTCCTTCCATCACAGCTCTTTGGGTTAGCAAGTTGAAGAGGCCTTAGGTAGGGCACACAATTCGTAGAAGTAGAACTGATGTCCAATGTTTTTCAAAGTTCTCGAGTGAAGACAAGATCAAGAAACTAACTTACATGGGTAGAATGTATAGACTGTGGGTCTGTAATATTTTAACGTCGCTTTCATTCTCATCATTGTCATTTTCTGAAATCAGGGCTATATATTATGTACAGCCACCCAACACATACGAACTCACTTTTATTTAGATATGCCAATACCTACTATCTCTTTTTCATAAACTTGGAACAGTTTAAGACTACGGAAACTCTCGCGATTTGGGTAGGTTTTAACTCATCATAATGGTTCATCCGGTATGTCTAGCATGTGTGTGGCGCATACCTACATTACGTGGTAAGTATATGTATAGCCAATCATACCCGGGCAAAGCCGGGACGGGCAGCTAGTTTATTATAAAAATCAACCATGTCAAATCATTACCTATTTTATTGTTAATTATTGTTTCTATTAATTTGTCGTCGTCGTTGTCTTTGCAGACATTGCACAGCTGGGCTAAGGCCTCCCCTATAGATTTCCAATAAGACCGGCTGGAAACGTCTTGCTTCCAGCACGATGCTGCGGTTTTGATGAGATCTTCCGTTCATCTCGGAGGTGGACCCATAATCTTATCAAGACTACGCTGCGATTAGGCCCACAGTAAACGGTCACGTTTCGGGAACACACAAATGTTGCAACTCTCGTCTTGAAGCACTGAGGTTTATCGGATGAAAAGACGTCATGTGGTTTTTTGAACGCTGCCTAGTCGAGTTGGATTCAGCGATTGACCTCCTTCTTGAAGTTTGATTTACCTAGCTGGACTACTTGTCCTTTTTTTTTCCAAAGAAATATTTTATGGATACCACCCCGCCGGGGGAGCAGGGTGGTTATGTGGGAGTTCCACTACAAACCCTGGGATGTTGCTGTCTATGTGCTGGAGCTGCGGGGACGCTTTCGCACTCGTTCGCGGCTCCAGTAGCACTGACCCCCTAGGACCTTGCCCTATTTAAGGGTGGATTTTCACCCTTCTTTCCTTAAGTGGCGCGGGGAAATACCGCACGCTCTTCCTAGCGTAGCCCTCGGGCTACGCTTTTCAGGCAACGAACTCCCTCGAATTCGTTGCCCAAGCCACCTGTTACGGGGTCGAAGCGTGGAAAATCCTTCTCCGACGCCCAGTTCTTTGGCGGCGCATCGGGAGTTCCGAGAAGTTCTCCCTTTCGCGCTCCACCGTTTCCTTTCGACACAAGCGCAACATAACTTCTTCGCAAAAGGAAACGGCCGTCTCCCACGATCTCTCACAACCAAGCATTGACTGAATCAATGCTGGAAGCAAGAGATCAGTTCCTACACTTGCGACGAGGCTTCGGCGTTCATTTGCCCATGCTGAACACTCCTCCAAAGCGTTTTGCGCCAAATCCTCGTCGCAGCCACAGTGGTGGCACTCTGTTGTCGGTTCTCTTCCGGCTATGCGGCACAAGTACTTTCTGAAGCATCCAGGCCCAGAAAGCACCTGCGAATGTTGCACGAGCCGGAAGATAAGCGACCCATGCGCCCTGTCCAGACAGTCAACGAGGACGGGCTGTATAGCTTCGACGGTCCAGCTGCCAGCATTATGCTTGGCCAGCTCCTCCTTCCACTCCTCGAGCATGCATGCGAGTGCCGGATTCTGCCCGCGTTGGCGGAGCTCCGTGCGCCACGAGTATGTTCGCATGTACCTTGTGTTTACTGATTTTAACGATTTACTGTGTTGTCTGAAAATAAAATTATTTATTTATTTACCTCCACTTCTAAATCCCATTGAGGTGACCCAGCCAAAAGGCATGTCGCGTCACACGAAATAGTGCGATAACCTCTGACTACCCCGATGGCCATTGCGCGTTGTGGTCACTTTAGAAAAGCGACCGTTTCTCGGTTTAGGGCGTCCGCCCATATAAGCACCCCGTACAAGGCCATCGACCACACCACTCCAAGATAAAAAAACGATTAGCGGCAATTGGTTCCCCAAGATTAGGAAGAAGGCGTTTAAGTAACCCAGCCGCACCCATTATTTGAGGAACTAACTGGGCGAAATGCACCCAAAAGTTCCACTTTTCATCGAGATACTTCATCGTAGGCTTCACCTTAATCGATTTTCTCCCTAGTGATTCCGGCGCTCGTCGAGGGCCATGTAATACCAGAGCCTCCGACTTGTTCAGCGCTACTTGGAGTCCCAGATTCACTATCCTTCTAGCCACCACCTGCACCGTTGCCATTGCAAGACTGGCAGCCTCTTCGTAGGTTCTCTTCACATAAAAACGCCACTTTTTTCGATTTTTATGTACTTTTAACAATATATTTAAATCAATGTAAAATATAAATGTAATAATCTAATATAAAGTCATATCTGAAAATCTAAATATAAAGTCATAAAATCTTAATAATGCACTTACCGAGTACACAAACAAGCTACGAGATTAAGCACTTTGCACCATGCGCGCTCGCATGCGTGTTGTCTAAGTGACAGTTCGGTGAAAACGTAATCGTTATTTTGTTACCAACAGCCACTTAGAATCTGATTTACAGTGCGGATAAGTGACAAAACAAAAAAGGTGCTGTATGGATAAGGTCACTTTTAGAGAAATCTCAAATCAGAAATAGTTATCTAAGTAACATAAACTTTAAAAAAATCGGCGGGTAGAAAATTACTTAACGACAAAATATATCCTGTTTTAGGCAGGTAGATATTCACTACTTCACATTTTTGAATAAATTATATTTAGGTAAAAAGTACTAAATGACAAAGAATGTTTATTGAAGGTGTGTTAAAAAGTCTTAAATTACGAGAGAGAAAAACAACAATCAGGTAAAAATTCTTAAGTAATGCTAATTCCTGGGTACTCGCAAGGCAGAAAATACTTTATGTTTAGATGCATTATTTAGAGTCGAGGCAAAAATTACTTAGTGTAAATTATAAAAATCTAATCCTCACTATGTGAAAAATATTCATAAATCATTAAAATTTTAGTCGCTTGGACGCCGAAAACTGTGAAAATGTGTCTTTTTTTAAGTTACCAAACGACAACAAACTTCGTCCTAGCGCCGTGAGAGTAAGACCAATCGACGCAGTTTTTTTTTCTGATTTCAGTGATATATATAACTCAATATCGCCCAAACTGTCGCTTGGTAATTTTTGCCTTTCAAGCGTCGATATATATTTTTTTATGTATAACCACGCATAATTTTTTACGTAGTAGTCCGATTTCGATATATATTTTTTATTGGAACGAGTATACTTCGAAATTGGCCCCATTTAATTTTTACCGAAATTGGCTGTGCCATTTTTGATAAATCAACAATAATGTGAAAAATGCTACATCGATCCGTTTGAATTAATATTCGCGTATTTTGTACACGGCTGAAGTCGGTCATGCAATTTTTTGCATAAAATAATTTTTGACTTTGGCTTCTACTCAGATCTTAATGTTACTTTGCTCAATATTGATCATGTACGATCTCAGAATGGCAACAAAGCAAAATCTTATTGACATAACTGAAACAATCTTACCTACGCTTAAATTTCACTGCTTAAGGCGTCACATAACTAACGCATGTGTCTGACTCCATTGTAGCTCTAAAGGTTATGAAGCTGCTTTGATTGAGTACTTTTTATTCTTTTTAAAGTGATTTGATCAATAGTGATCTTATTTTTGATTATATTGTGTATTATCGATAGCTACTTAATTTATTTTTAATATTTAAATCAATTAAATCTATAAGTGTTTTATTTTTATCATAATCTTTAGTCAAAATATTCATAATTCGTGAACATACTAAATTCGAATTCAATTATGTTGACTGCTGTCGTTCTGGATAAAGAAACGGCGCTGATACCGTGCCGTATTAGACCGACATGAAACATTTCATTTGAAGGAGTCCTTATTTTATTTTCCTACTAACTTTATCACGTAATAATAATCTATCTGTCTTTGCATAGGTTTTGATCTTGGATTGAGGTAACGGTGGCCAATTTGGGTAGGATTTCTACTAACTTTCTTAATATTAAGGTCTGGAATTCAAATTTTAAGATACATTTCTCTCATTTTTTAAATTAATTGTCATTTTGAAGCTGACGGTAATTATATCGTAAAACAAAAATAAAATAATTTGTGAACTTACGTAGGTATCGAAAAATTTATTGCGTTTTAAAAAAGTATAGTCTATGACCTAAATAAGTACTTAAGCATTACCGTTATAATAACAGGACCTGTAAGTAACAGTGAGACATACTTTACCTAATACAAGGCCGATAGCAAAAATATAAAAAATACTTTAGTCCATCTAACATTTAAGCACATTAGAGCAGATATCAAAATTCAGGGCCACCAAGCCGTAGTCGTTTGACTTTACACCCATTATTAAAATCCCATTACACATTACCATCTCTTATAAAATCATGAAGCGAATAGCCAGAGTTAATCGATATCCGGTATCGATTCGCATTCAATTCGATTCGACAGTAAAAATCGGAAAGCTTTCGCCACGCTTTCACAGTCCTGTTTTCCCATTCAAAGGAGAAGTTCTCAGAATCGTCGAGAATTATATTCGATTAATCCGCGCTACGCTGCGTGGAACCCATTTTCCTCGCGTTAAAAACTGACGCACGCAGCTTCGTTGTTCAATGGTTTTCCTTGAACGGTTTTAGGTAGATTTTTCTCTTGAATTCGTAATGAATCACCCGAATATTTGATAATACGAGCACGCACATTGTACGTAGGAAACAAATCACGAAATAGCGTTAAGAATATACATGGTACTAGGAGATCTACAAAAAAGTAGGGAACGTAGTATGTTTCTTTGTTACTTGAAGAAATGTAAATGACGACCGATGAAGCTGTGATGTTTTTTAAAGAAGACCGCAAAGTGATGGTATAGCTTAGGATAATCACATGAGAAGTGTTAAGGAAAGTCTACGGTCTTTAACAAGTTCGATATTAATTTATTTTTTAGGTAATAAAATGATGATGAGTTTTAGCTTCACCCGATAATGCACCAGTTTAAATTTAATTTTAAGTTTTTTTATTTGTACCTCAGCATCGCATATTATATAATATGCATACATGATTATAAAACGGATGCTCTCGTCCTTCACGTACAAAAATATTACAAACAATTAAAAAAAAGTTTTAATCATCAAACACAACTTCCTATGCTTTATTAATAAATAATAATAATAATAAATATTTTGGGACATCTTACACACGGCCTCTGACCCCAAACTAAGCAAAGCTTTTGATATGGCTGCCAGAGACTGATATACTACTTATACTTATTTTTAAATACATACTTATATAGTTAGTAACTAAATAACACCCAGACACAGAGCAAACACTTATGTTCATCACATAAATATTTACCCTGGGTGGGGATCGAACCCACGCCTCTTTGATCCAGAAGTATTTGCCATCGTACTGCCCAGTTTCTAAAGTATTGATAGCAAATCCTATTTTATTATAAGCTTTTATTTAGTTTCACCTGTCCCGTTTGTCTGTCTGTCAGTCTGTAACCAAATTTTGCAAGTTAAATTTGATCCACTTCCCGGTTTCCGATTGAGCTGAAATTTTGCATACATGTGTAAATTGCGTGACAATGCAATATTATGATGACATGGTGCTGATCTGATGATGAAGCTGGAAGGTGGCCAAAGGAACTTTGCAATGAAACGACACAACCTCATCAAGTTTGGACTCATTTAAATGGTCTTTTTTAATATTTTGGGACATCTTACACACGGCCTCTGACCCCAAACTAAGCAAAGCTTGTGATATGGCTGCCAGAGAATGATATACTACGTATACTTCTTTTTAAATAGATACTTCTATAGATAGTAACTAAATAACACCCAGATATAGAGCAAACACTTATGTTCAATCACATAAATATTTGCCCTGGGTAGGGATCGAACCCATGCCTCTTTGATCCAGAAGTTAGGTTCACTAACCACTGAGCCACCGAGGCAGTCAAAATAGTCCACTGTTAGCTAAAGAAGTACTCACAAGAGACGATTGGGTTTTGACGAGTAGTTTGTCTTTCAATGGTAACTAGGATCTCATGAAGGAGCTGGAAGGTGGTCCTAGGAACTTTGTGACGAAATGACGCAAACCCATCGAGTTTCGGCTCATTTGATTCGTCTTGGCAAGTCTTCAGTAAAAGCTTGTTTAACAAAAAGGTTTTGTTTTTAATTATTCTTGTGTTTTAATTATTTGTTTAAAATCTACTGTTCCGACCGACGCCAGCCACCAAGGTTTTTTGTGGGGCTCCTGTGACACTTCATTTATAATTCCGCTTAATCCAACCGAGTGAGTTCTTACCGAATGAATTTGTAATGTTAAGATTAATGATATGTAGAGTTCTCGGAACGTTCCCGAAATGCTATTACTTATTCTCACATAAAACACTTCTTCTTTTGTTATGGTGAATAATAAATAAGGCTAGGTATATTATTGTATGGCCACTTAAGTCTTAAAACATGCTTTAGCATTTGCAGCTCAAATGCACCTTTAATTTGAATTGAGCGAACTATTAATTCATTTTTATTTTTTGTAATAAAACGGGAGACGGAGACATACATAAAGCTTTTTTTAATCAACAGTAAATATTATAAACGTAAAAGGTACGTAAAAATAAATTCAACACTTGGAAGTAGGTAGCCTAAAACTAACAAAATAGATTTATCAATTCTAAGTTAGCCTTCACCAGCCTAGAATTCACAAAACAGACCTGACAAAGAAAGCTAAAACAATACAACGCAATTTTTACGCAGATAGGGGCTACAATTTGACTGATGTACCTATGTAATACATCCATGCCTTTCACTCTGGCCTTAGATATCTAAATGTATTTGTCAGGGAATAATGACAGATAATCTTATTACTAATCACTTACTACGCACTTACTATACTGCATAAAGCTCGAAACATACTATCGGACGCGGCTTACGGACGCGACTGACAGCCGCGACTTAGCAATGTGCACAATCTTAGAACATCCGGTGTGCCAGATCCCTCTCGGACGTCCGAACGCTCAAGGTCGTCCGAAGGTGACGTCCGCGACTTATGTCCGATAGTGTGCACGGCTCAGTGTACTTTCATAGTCTAGGTCGCGGCTGTCAGTCGCGTCCGTAAGCCGCGTCCGATAGTATGTTTCGAGCTTTATACATCCATGCCTTTCACTCTGGCCTTAGATATCTAAATGTATTTGTTAGGGAATAATGACAGATAATCTTATCTTACTACGCACTTACTATACTGCATAAAAGATAGCTTGATCTCTGCGACAGTGACATTGACATAGAAGATTGATATTTTTAGAGTTTAAAAGATAGCTTGATCTCTTCGACAGTGACATTGACATAGAAGATTGACATTTTTAGAGTTGGGATAGTGGTGGAAAAAATCGATTATCAAACAATGTTGTAAATGAAATCGAAATAGGTGAGAAATTGGATTTTATTTACTAACTATTATTTAAGATCAAGTATCATAACATTATTTACATGTGTACACATTAATTAAATAAGTAGTAAAATATAATAATGTTACGATAGTATTAATCGACGTTTTTCACAATTATCGATGCTAATGTAACATAATTATAATTGGGTTTAATTTAATTACAAACGTTACTAAATTAAATTAATGATAAATTAAGTTTTATTCAAAATATCGTTAGTATAAACTATCGATATTTTAAATAAAACTCTATTTAAAACTCTGTGGTCACGATCATTCGTCGCCCATCACAAATCGGCATGCCCATAAAGTATGACATTGACAGGTACTGTCTGTACTATTAAGAAATTAAGGACTTCATAGGCGTGATTTTTCTGATAGCTGTCGCAGAGATCAAGCTATATTTTATAGAGTATAGTCCTCCTAGATAAATATAAATGTCTAACATAATGAAAGAGCTGAAATGATGATGATGAAGAAGTATTATGAAGCAAATCCAACCTATATCTTTAAGTACAGCTAATACGGGGTGTACCCCGAGGGTCCTGCGTACACAAGTTTTAATAGGGCCACTCTCGAACGCAATGTTTTACAAAGCGAGTTTGCTTCCTGCGAACACTTTTAATGATTTGCTCGTTGCTTATTGCAATGCTCAGGAAACTGGAGCAAGTGTTTACAAACAGACGAAGTTATAAAAGGGTTTGTCGGGTGAAGCTGGGTTTAGAGAAAATAACAAATTTTATAGTGAACGTTGCTTTAGAAGTTCAGTAAAATGTCACAGGATAAATAAAATTACAGAAATAACGTCGAATCATTTCAGAAAATTCAGACGATGGTGTAAAAAGATTTTTTCGGTTTATTATGTTATAAATGAACATTGCTTTTTTTACCTGTCCTGGCACACAGGCCGGGCCCGCGAGTTATCCCTACTTTTGAATATGCAGGATTTGTTATCTTTTAGTATTTTTATTTTTTTTATTCAACCTGTACTTCCCACTGCTGGGCAAAGGTCTCCCCCAATTCCTTACATTCATCTCTGTTCTATGCTGTCTCCGTCAAATCCTTTTTAAATTTCTCGATTTCGTCGCGCCATCGTGTTGGAGGACGGCCTCGGGGTCGACTGGACAGAGGAACCCACCCCGTTGAGACCTTTGCCCATCTGTCTGGGTGCATACGACTAACGTGTCCCGCCCATTCCCATTTGAGCTTTGCAGATTTTAGTCCAACGGCTCTTACGTCTGTCATGGAACGCGATCTATCTTTTATTATTATTCTAAAATAATTTATTTCAGAGGGTTTTTGTACTGTTTTTTTATTTTATTCATACACTTAATATACTAGTACAATTGCCATTAAACTTTTACTTATTTCTAACTCTTAACAACTAATCCGTTGGCCCTTGCTGTTGCGCAAAGAGACTTTTCAACAAAAGCCAAATAAACTGTGCCGACGATCGTCATTATCGATGTGCTGAAAGACTGCCCGTCCTCCACTCGTACTCCAGTCTCTGTAGTCCATATTAAGGGCAATTAATTATTATGTGGCTCATAGTTTCTGGAGACTGGTCATCGCAAGTGCAGTTAACGTTGTTACCACTTAATGAATTAAGACAATTTAATTTTTAATCATCATTCTTAAATAAATTTCAAAACAAGTGTATTTAATGAATAGCACCAATGCTGGACGAAGTTAATTTAGAAGTAGAAAACTTCTACTAACCAGAAATTGCAGCTTTATTTCCATTAGTTAAGTAGGTTTGCGTTCGCATCGCTCATCAAAAGCTAGATGATTGTCGGTATGTAACGATGGTTGGTTGCATGGAAGAAATCGCTTGAAGCAATAAGGCCGCCAGTTAGAAACCTATAAATTGTATTGTTTTGTCCCTGTACTTTGTTTTTTATGTTATGTGGTTGTCTAATAAAGTGTTATTGTTTGTTTGTTTGATGGTGGTAATTTCCTATGAAAAAGATTCATCTTAAAGAATTCAAATCAGCAAACGTACGTACGTACTTACCTATACATACTCTAGCCTCCACGTGACATTGTCATAATTACACTCATTTTTCCAGACAAATATTTTGACATCTATATGAATATTCTATTTTTGTCTAACAGCAGACTAAGATGTCTCTTTTGACGAGGGGAAAATACCTGCTCCGGGGTATAGACGGGCTACGTGGGATTGTACCCACTAAAACTCTCGTTGGCCTGCCTTTCTGATCTCATAGAAACTTTGGAATCTGCAAGGAAACACATCAGAGCTCCCAACACTTGTTATTAACATCCTGCTTTTAGCTTACAGCTGCTTACGACAAAGTAGCCACGCAACGTAATCGTCTTCCATAGATCCGTTTGAATGGATGGTTAGAACCCCGTCTCGAACTACCCGCAAAACCAAAAGAGCATTTTCAGTAAGCTCTTCTTGCTATATGGATACCGATGATGTTGCTCATGCATTAAGACCAAACAGCTGCCGTCTAAAAACTTAAATTATGACGATGAAAATAGTTCTGACTCTATTTATGAACAATTTTCACATAACCAATTACACTGTGTTAAACATTCAGCCTACTTATTATAATTCCCTCACGCACAAGGCCGAACACCAATTGGCTTCATTTACAGCAACCCAGGTAAGCGTTATTCGATCAAACAAATTGAAAATTGTTATATGAAAGGCCCGTATTACCGAAGTGTAAGTAACGGCTCCTCGGCTCTAAATCAATGAGATCGTTACTGGTGGAAATTGAAATTTCTCCGAGACCGTACATCGCTTTTCGTATTACAAACGATGTGATTTCGTATGAATAGAATTGTTTAAAAATTGAAACATTGATTAACGTGTTCGGAATGGGGTTTAATCTGCGTAAGTGTAAATGGTATTTTGTTAAATGAATATTGAGTATGTTACAACACCAAATAAATTCGATATTACTTTGAAGCTTTAACGTAACGTCTTACTCGTTATTCATTTTATACATTGTTTTGTGTTGCACTAAAATATGGTCTCCTAAAAAATTTCATTGGTTAAGAGTTTTGCCAGCTCTCGTACAAATAACTGAGAAAAGCCAGTTTCAAACCGTTACCTAAAAATGGATTTAATGAAAATCAGGCAAATTACGCTCAAGATTATTTATAGGTTTCGTAGTAAAAGTTATATAGTCATGTTATTCTAAGTCATGTCAGTCGCTCCGTCTAGAAGTACGTACTTATATGTATAGGTACGTCTTCCTACTTACATCGTAGTGCTAACTCGATTTATTAATTTCACGATTTCAGTGTCGCTCTCATGCAACTTATGAAGAATTTCCTAAATACACTAAGCTTAGGTTCTAATATCTATACGTATTCCTTATTAAGGAATATGCATGATTTTACTTTTATTTTTTAAACGTTAGCTTGGATAGTTAAATAATGATAAAAATTTCTGGTACTTAAATAATATATTACAATGAAAAAAAAAATATCAATTAACTTTTGACGACGTAAACGAATATTTTGCCGCGTTTTGTTCACAGAGCGATATGGACGATGACGTAGTCTTTTAAAACAATATGGCAGCGAGAGTAGTGGAGTAATCAGCTGTGATCTGTCACTTACATAGGAACCATAGAGTTTAGAGATACAAAGAGGCGCCCACAACTACAAATTAAGTTTTGCTTGCTGATGAGCTGAAAATGGCTGCCAGAAACCGTTGTCATTACTCCGGAACAACGTTGAACAAACTAGGAACTTCTTCCTAGTTTGTTCCTAGTGTGATATAACGTCAAATTTCATAGTTCCCAAACATTTGTATCTTTAGTCTCTATGTTAGGAACTCAATGATTTATTGACAATTAGTGGTGTGACTTTCGGAGGAACCGACTAACCGTTTTTATCATCGATTACTATTTATCAAACCAAACAATAATAATGAAGTAGCTACTCAGAGGATACCTAAAAAATACTACACAGCTGTGTTGGCGTAAATTGGAGTGACGGAGGCCCGATAAAAAGCAGCTTTTTAAGAAAAAGCTATTTTTATTATCAAAGTAATCGATTACAAATCGTAAGTAAAAATTGTCTTTAGGCAACAAAATTTAATACAGACGACGACGTCACATCCTCTGACCAACAAGAGAAAACACTATAAAGCATTCAACTATGTATGTATAAAATTCCTGGTATTGTGGACTTTTTAAAAATTATTTTCAATATGTTAAAGGCAGTAAATTACAAAAATATTCTTACTAGCATAATTCTCCAGTGATAAACTTTGTATAAAAATAAAACGAACGATATCTTAATTTATGTATATTCCTTAATACTTACAATATACTGTATAGGTAACTATTGAACATAAAATAGACCCACGAAAAGCGACTTTCACATTGGAATTTTTATATTTATGCGATGAAAAAAATGTTACTCTTATGTAGCCATCTACAAGATTTCCCGTCTTATCCCCGGATTCAGAAACCTGTAGAAGTAAATTCAACATTTTCTTTCAACAACCGTAACGTTGCCTGAATGGATATTTTTGTCCGCTTTAATCCGTTTGCACACTTCTATACCAAATCTTGTAAAGACTGTCTATTCGTCTGCGAACATGTTCGCTATTTTTATAGCATAAATTTTGAGCAATATAAAAAAATAAAATAAATATCTATGCAGTCACAATCATGCAAAAAAAGTGTTCGAGCCAAAACCCTGCCCAAGCTACGTGGGCAGGCTTTTTAGTTGGTCGTAAGGTGATTGCAAGCCGACTAGTCGTAGTCGGCTGCGCGATGCCAAAGGGCTCGGTTATAAGTACTAACTAGGTGGTGACATAACGTCTAGATTCGAGAAATCGGGTCATTGTGAATTATTAAGTCGGTATGTATAACGGCGCACGGACATTTTTTACCACTTTCTCTTAGGGACTGTGGTTCTATAGATTTTTGCTCGAAGAGCATAAAATAAAATTCACTTGTGATTTCAATTCGCTAGTAGGTACGTAAGTTTTATCGAAAGTAACTTTCAGTAAGTACTCGCAGTACTATTAATTATTAAATCGGTTTTGTTTTAACCGCTTAGCCATGCCAGAGGCCTTCAGGCGGCCTAAAAACTCTGACACTAGGGCTAGCTACCCGGCCTATACGAACTTACTATAGTTTTGGTTTTCAAATAAATTGTATTGATTGATATAATTATCATTTTTTATTAGCTAAATTTAGGTTCTTCCTATAGTACTGTACAGTACAGTATAGTACTTCCTATAACAGTATAGTACATAAACAAGGTAAATTGTAATATTTGACTTGTAACTTTACTAATTGCAGAAATATGTAGCTGTTATTATTGACCATATTGGCACATACATTTCAGAACTAAATGGTATATCAAAATCCTACTAATATTATAAACGCGAAAGTTTGTGAGGATGGATGGATGGATGGATGGATGTATGGATGTTTGTTACTCTTTCACGCAAAAACTACTGAACGGATTGAGATGAAACTTTGCAATAATATAGCTTATATATCAGAATAACACATAGGCTATAAATTATAATGATATTGCGTCAAAAATGAAAATATCATGCGGGCGAAGCCACGGGTTAAAACTAGTATCTCATAAATACTGAATAAAAAGTAATTTTGTTGATTAAATAATTTGTCAAAAATCGTAACGACAAGTACGCAAACATGTGTGCCGGTGTGTATCTACCATTACGTTCCGGAGCAAATCAAATAGAGAACTCGAAATAAATAGCGTTTTCGTGTAGCCTTTCAAAATAAAACCTCGTTAGACATTTCCAGTTTATTCCTTCGCTACATTCATACTCTGGATTAAAGCAAGAAGGTATGAGATAATGGTGATAGGTTTTTCTGAAAGGACGGAGTGTCAACGACTTTTTCTAGAGTTTCTAAAATAAAGAGAACTTATTTACTTACAATAATTTTGTTTTACAACAGAATGCACTGGAATAATTGGATGTTCAGAAAGTAAAATGGAGTGTGTGAATTGAATTTTCACATTAACTCTACGTTGGGTACTTTTAATAAGGCTAACGTGCTTTTACATGCATGCCTGATTTAATGTGTTTTTCTTTGTTTACCGTAACGTGACAGCCTTTTTAATAGTCCACTGTAGGACGTAGGCCTACCCATGAAAGGCGATTGGGCCACATCAACCACGCTGGCCCAGTGCGGGTTGGTGGATCCACACACGCCATCGAATTTCTTCTACGGACGTATGCAGGTTGCCTCACGATGTTTTCCTTCACTGAAAAGCTAGTGGTGTGGAATTCCGTACATAAATTCCAAGGAAACTCCTAGGTACGGGACCAGGACTTGAACCCACGACCTCAAGAATGACAGGCCTGCGTTACAACCACTAGACCACCACGGCTTATTTTCTTTGTTTAAAAGAACCTAATGTAAAACATTTGACAAATTTTCTATTTCTTCATGTACCTACCTAAAAAGGAGTCCTGCGTCGTTTCGCCCCGCAAGCGGTTGGTCCTGCGGGGCGAATCGACCAAGACTCTTTTTGAAGGTCCCCATTCGGCCCGCTCCAAACAATGCGGGGCGAATGGGGACCCTCAAAAAGAGTCTTGGGCGATTCGCCCCGCGATTCACTTTTTTATCTGTACATTTAAGTAGAAAATTAGTCAATGGAAAAAATAAACAATTGCATTATTTTGAGGGCGTCATCCTATGGGAGTGTATGAACAAAAATGCATTTGTTTGAATGATGCAATTGATGATTGAATGATCATCACATGAAACTAATGTGCCAAATTGGTTTCACGTGTTTTGTAAACATAAATATTTCATTGGAAGCAAACAAATGAACCATTCCATGTCTTTTTATCTACAATATACTTTTTAATTTTATCTAGAATAAAATATAATTGTCATGGGGCTCTTTAGAAGTTTGTGGGATTACCAACCGTGTCCCACAGCTGCCATGATAGAAAAAGATTTTTATGGTAAATCTGTCACACTATGTCTCACAAATTTTTTTGAAAATCATTTATCTTCTAACTTCTATATTTATAAAAGAAAGTCGTATTAGTTACACAATTTATAACTTAAGAGCAGCTGAACCGATTTGGCTGAAAATTGGTGAAGAGATAGCTTAAAACTAGGAAAAGGATATAGAGGATACTTTTTTCCAGTTCCTTTTAATATATTTTTTTTACTTATACTTATTATCTGCAAAAGCTCTGAGTGCAAAAGTAATCCGTTTGCATGAACTTTGCTTTGACAGCTGTAAAAATTATAAAATGACAGCTGTCAGTTAAAAACATCAGCTACCTGTCATATAAAAAATGACAGCTGTCAAAATTAAAAGAGGTATATCTCTGTAACTGTCAATTTTAGACTATTGATGTTTTCACAAAAGTGATAGAGCTCAACGATATCTACATTTCAGATGACAGCTGTCAAACTTCAATCAATTGAATCAATTGTTGAATCAATAATAACCGAGATAAATCACTTTTAAGTTTGACAGTAGTCATCCGAAATGTAGATCTCGTCAAGTTCTATCACTTTTGTGAAGACAGCCGTAGTCTAGAATCGATAATTACCGAGATATATCATGTTGAAGTTTGACAGCTGTCATCCGAAATGTAGATCTCGATGAGCTCTATCACTTTTGTAAAATGAGCAGTAGTCTAGCATCAATAATTACCGAGATAAATCACTTTTAAGTTTGACAGCTGTCATCCGAAATGTAGATTTCGTCGAGTTCTATTACTTTTGTAAAGAAAGCAGTAGTCTAGAATCGATAATAACCGAGATAAATCACTTTTAAGTTTGACAGCTGTCATCTGAAATGTAGATCTTGTTGAGCTCTATCACTTTTGTGAAGACATTAATGGTCTAGAATCATTAATAACCGAGATAAATCACTTTTAAGTTTGACAGCTGTCAACAGAAATGTAGGTCTCGTCAAGTTCTATCACTTTTGTGAAGACAACAGTAGTCTAGAATTGATAATGACCGAAAAAAATCACTTTGAAGTTTGACAGCTGTCACTTGGACAGCTGTTACTGTGACATTAGTCGTGACAAATTACACGATCCGATTTCTAACGTGTACGAGGGATTTTTATCATCTTTATTTTAAGATTGAACGGTTGTCGTCAAAACCTTTTTTTCCCGCTAAATATTCATAGAATACTCGAATACTCTAGATTAAATGTCTAAATCGCTACCGGCAACACTGGTCGCCGCGGTGACGCCGCGGTGCGGTCACCGCGGCGCGATGTCGCGGCGACACCGCCCGTGTGGCATGTCTGTAACTGTACCTTGTACCTTTGATCCAAATTGGCAGGAATCAACACAAGACCGACAAAACTGGAAATCTCGAGAGGAGGCCTTTGTCCAACAATGTGATAATAAAGGCTCATAAACATACTAACAATTCTTTTTATAGCGTTGCACATCTGTTGATTTTTTTAGTCGGATTTTTATTTTATGTCATGTAATTTTATGCGTGGCTGTACCATAAGAAATACGTAATATTGATGCGGGAAATTGATCTTTATCAACGTGGGCCCAAACGACCTCTTCTTTCATAGTTCTCCGCGTTTCACCCCGCGGGCCCAATGGGGGCCTTCAAAAAGAGTCATGGTCGATTCGCCCCGCGGGACCAACAGCTTGCGGGGCGAAACGCCGCAATACCCCTAAAAAGTAACTATCAATAGGTATGTGTCAGGCCTCCAACTAGTAAATGATCTCCATTGCCCATTTTGTTAAAGCAAAAGTAACAGTATAAGTAATTAACTGTATTAAGGCATTGTAACATCGGAGGCAACACTAGTACTTTGCTTACTCTTCTGGGTGAGAATGATGTTTTTTGTTTTTGAAGAGTTTCTAGATTATAGCTGCATAATTTTCTCGTGGAAAAACATAAAATAGTTACAGATATTCGTGGAATATTAATGAATTTTTTTTTTCATCCGATATACCTCAGTGCCTCAGGACGAGAGTTTTCGATAGTTGTGTTGTGTAAGTGATGGAATTGATACGTGGTCTTTTAATGTGCGCCTAATGAATAAGCTCAAGATAGCCCAACGTGCTATGGAGAGGGCTATGCTCGGTGTCTCTCTGCGGGATCGAATCAGAAATGAGGAGATCCGCAGACGAACCAAAGTTACTGACATAGCCCAGCGGATTAGCAAATTAAAGTGACAATGGGCAGGACACATTGTTCGAAGAACGAATGGCCGATGGGGCTGGAAAGTTCTCGAATGGAGACCACGGACCAGCAAGCGCAGCGTAGGATGTCCACCGACTAGGTGGACTGACGATATAATAAAAATCGTAGGAACGCGCTGAATGCAGGCAGCTTCCAACCGGCCTTATTGGAAATCCATGGGGGAGGCCTATGTCCAGCAGTGGACATCCTATGACTGATAGATAGATAGATAGATTTATGAATTAATTTATTTAAAATTAATGTCGCTTACTGCTAGCACAAACACTGCACCCGACCATTGCTATATTAAAAAGATAGATACTCCGCGCGGTACATAATTTCGAGCTCATTAAACCGGCTGATTTTACACACATACTCGCAGATATAACTTCGAGAGCGTTGCGCAGTTAAACGGATTAAATTTGGCCACAGCTGGATTGTTCGCGTAATGGACACCGTGTACATGAAACGCTGTGCAAACTTGTTATTGTTACGCGGTGGAGTTACGGTCGAGTATTTTGTAGTTAGAGTTTGTGACTTACGGGTTGTGTCTACGCATTTGTTGTTTCAGAGGCCGACGTAATTAGAATTTATGCGCTGTTTTAGGGCATATGTTTTGGGTGGGATACGTTATGGACTACATTGCATTGCAACTCAAATAGAGAGATTTAGTAAAATATTCTCAATTCTTTACGAATGCCAATTGACTTTGTACCATCATCTTTTTATTGAATAAATAATTTTTTTTTGCAAAAAAATAGCATGACCGACTTCACCCGTGTACATAATCATTACATAGTATAAAACAAAGTCGCTTTCCGCTGTCTGTCCCCATGTATGCTTATATCTTTAAAACTACGCAACGGATGTTGATGCAGTTTGTTTTAATAAATAGAGTTATTCAAGAGAAATGTTTATATGTAAAATACACATATGCGAAGCTGGGGCGCATCGCTAGAACGCAAATATTATGCACGGAGCGATGTAACATTTTTCACATTATTGTTGATTTATCAAAAATGGCTGAGCCGATTTCGATAAAATTTAAATGGAACCAATTTTGAAGTATATTCTTTCCAATAAAAAATAACTATTGAAATTGGACAAATATGAAAAAAGTTATGCGTGGTTATACATAAAAAAAAATATATATATACACGCGTCGAATTGTACACCTCCTCCGGTGGTGGTTCGTCGGTCAAAAATAATACAAAAGACTGGCTGAATTTGAAATATATATTGACTGACTCATTCAACTTTTTCATAAGATTGGCTATTCTGACTAAAGACTTTCGGCTGCGAGACTTATATAACGCAGCAATATGGTTTAACTAAAAATGTAATTTAAGGATCTTCAGAAACGTACTATAATATCGTGAAAATATTTACCATACATCATAATAATCTGAAATTTCAGGTTACTGGAATTATTATACTTCCAGCGTAACTTGAATTAAATCGGGTTTCGCTAGCATTCACGTCACAAAGCCAGCAAAATTATTATATCAATGGTCTTAATACTCAACATAATATTAAGTATTATGTGATAACTTATTTCAAACATGCATAAAGTACTATACTGTTCTGTATCAGCCTTTTTAATAGTCCACTGCAGGACGTAGGCCTACCCATGAAGGGTGATTGGGCCATATCCACCACGCTGGCCCAGTGCGGTTTGGTATGCAAACATGCATAAAGTACTGTAATATAATTCCATAGATCAATTTTCAGCATTTTCAAATACGTATAACAAATCAGGATATATTTTTTGATAGTTTAAGACGTTGGTTCGAGACTTCAAGGTAAACTTTTGTTTACAGCTAAGATTATTTTCTCTAAATGACCGATTGACCATGATTTTAAATATACCAATGCTAAAGATAATTTTTTTCTATGAAAATGTTTTTAAAATATATGAGCTACATATAACACAAATATTTAAGTTTCCACGATCAGGTGGGTGATTATGTATGAAAACAAGCATGTAACGCGCTCAAACATGCTATTTGTTTTTAAGATATTCACGTGAAAAATATTTATTTTCAAATAACATAACTAAAACTCGGTTTCTAATTTATTTTAACGTAATTTTACATTTATCAAACATTTATCCATATTAAAATCACTGAAATAAAAAAAAATACTTACCGCGTTACGTTACGTTTTGTCGATAGAGAATCAGGCCCCTGTGCGTTTACTATAACATCACGCTCTTAAATTCAAAAAGCATCTATTAATAGGCTTAATACACAACCCACGCATTATCCAGCAGTTAGTCATCAGAAGTTGCTCCATACATCACACGGTATCAGAGTTCCCTGATACCGTAATCAGGTGTATCGCTCACTAATGATCCGATCTCCTCTGTAATCCTCACTCGGAGCGGGGGCTACTTTTTCTCTTTAATCCCTTCATTAGGAGTGTCTGCTTAGCGCTTCGCAAACAAACTGGGGTAGCTACTCAGATCCTACGAGACAGGATATGTCATCTCGATCTAGCAGGCACTTAATGGAGTAATCTAGAGAAATAATGACGAGGCTCTTTACTTAAAATCAGATCTACCCTGTACGTGTACCAGCCTTTATTTAATAGTCACTGCAAGATGTAGGCCTACTCACGAAGGGTAATTGTACTATATCCCCTACGCTGGCCGAATGCGGGTTGGTATGTTCACATACGCCATGGAATTCTTTCTACAGACGTTGACGTATGCCAGGTCTCACGATGTTTTTCTTCACCAAAAAGCCAGTGGTGTGAAATTCCGTACAACATAATTTCCAAAGCAACTCATTAGTAAGGGATCGGAATTTGAACCCACGACACCGCTATTGTAGGTTGGGTGTTACTACCACTAGACCTCCACGCCAAAAATCACAACTAGACTCCAACCAAATTCTTCAACCTTCAAGGGTCTGTGGATGATCCAATTGCTTTCTATGTAGTAGTAGTGTAGTATTGTCATTATATTTTAAATAAAAAAAAAAAAAAAAAAAAAAAAAAAAAAAAAAAAAACCAAATTCTTGAAGTCATATATATATCCCAACGCTAATGGTTAATTTTATCATCTCAAGTCTGTAATAAATAACTAAAAACGTTAATAAATGACCTTCCTAACCTCTTTCCATATGTTTCTGTCTTGAACTGAAGTTTGCAGGTCCATCTGATTTCTATCTATACCTTGTTAAAATTGCTTGCAACGCGAGACATTGACATTGACATACGCGAAATGACACACGCTCATCAAGTATTTTTATAGTTAAATTGTTCGGTACACAATGTTGTACTTCATGGTCAAAATTCACGAGTATGAAGTACAACATTTTGTACCGAACATTTTGACTATAAAAATTATGGTACTTGATGAGCGTGAGTCATTACGCGTATGTCAATGTCAATGTTTGACTGCCTCGGTGGCTCAATGGTTAGTGACCCTAACTTCTGGATCAAAGAGGCGTGGGTTCGATCCCCACCCAGGGCAAATATTTATGTGATGAACATAAGTGTTTGCTCTGTGTCTGGGTGTTATTTAGTTACTATCTATTTAAGTATGTATTTAAAAATAAGTATACGTAGTATATCAGTGTCTGGCAGCCATACCACAAGCTTTGCTTAGTTTGGGGTCTGAGGCCGTGTGTAAGAAGTCCCAAAATATTTATTTTTTATTTATTTATATTTAAATTAATTAAACAATTGCTCACAGAGCACAATAATACCTTTACAATTGCATCGGCCTTTTCATATGCGTTAACACAACACCGCGCTAAAAGTATATCCATTGTAAGTAAATAAGCATTTTACGGCATATGAGTATTTTGCTCTTGTGAGTGTATCGCGCGCCGAGTAATAGAAGACCTCTCTTTATACTCTATGGGCAGCTACTTGTAACGACGATGGCACGTGCTAATCCCTCCTCTTACTTTGGCGCGTTTTGCAGTAATCGTTGTTTGGAACTACAGAGAGAAAAATACTAGATAAATTATATTATTTACAATGACTGCTGAATCCAACATTTTTTTAAATTTACTACTTGGAATTATATAAGTAAAATGCTGCTTGATTTATAAAACACATTTCCATCGCTGATAACTATGATGCACTATTATGATATCATTTTGATAAGCATCTCTTTATAGCATTCAGACTCATTGCATCGGTGCTGATGTCCTAAATATACCTAGTTTATTGATAGGGAAATAAACTAGATATATTTAGGATATCAACACTAACTTATATAAATATCTAACTGTTACAGTTTACAACACAATAAACATCATTCATCAAAAACATGTTCTAAAAACTCTATTCAAACTTAATCTAACCGATTGATTCCACTGGGTTTTGGATTGTGGTGGTCAAACGACTCTATTGGTTGTTACATTTTTTTATGTTTTTGTTATTGTTACACTGTATAAGTACGTTATCAATACGAGAGTTCCTTGACTTATTAAGAAAAACTCTGTACAATCACAGCATGTGTTATGTTTATTTTATTTACCTACCAAATTAGGTACGACGCACCAACAATTCACTCAAATTTTGTGTTTGCTTTGACTGAAAGTAAAATCTTTGCTATCCCAGGAATCATTGTTTCAAACCAATAACGGCAGTATTTTGATAAATAACATGATCGATCAAAAACATCGGGAAGTCAATTCCAAGGATATGGAGTCTTTTGTTCGGTTGCTATACTTGTGTATTTTATAAATATATAAGTATTACGACTTATCTACTGGTCTTATGAATATGTCATCCAAATGAAAGTTTTTTGACTTATCGAAATATTTTTAACATTTTGTACAATTTCGCTATATGGTATGATATTTTGATTCATCAACGTTTCTCCTAGACTTTTCGTTAAAATAGATTTGTTTCTTCGTATCACAGTCATAATTTCTTTTCATGTCATTCAAAATTTCTTTATTTCAGGCAAACATACCCATATAGAACAATAATTCACTACCTAGTATTTCAACAATGGTCGTCAATATGTAATGCTATAGTCAAAACACGTTAATGACTACAGTATTGTTCGAAATTTTTTATTATCGACTTCGAGCAAATATCTACAGAGCAGAGTGTCTAAGTGAGGGTACCTAGTAAAAAAATGTCCGAGCGCCGTCATACATACAGACTTAGATATTTACATTAAGTAATTCACAATGACCTGTTTTCCCGAATCTTGACGTTATGTCACCTAATTAGTGCTTGTAATAGAGTACTTTGGCATCGCGCGGCGTTGTAGTCGGCTTGCAATCACCTTACGACTCACTAAAAAGCCTGCCCACTACGTAGCTTGGGCAGGGTTTTGGTTCGGACACTTTTTTAGCACGATTGCGACTCTTTAGATATTTGCTCGAAGTGTCACAGTCATAATTTTTTCATGTCAATGACTACAATATTCTTTTTGTGATAAACATTTCAAAAATTGACGCGTTCGGAGGATTTGAACCTGCATACTCCGGGACTCCGGCCTAGATGCTCTGTCCAATTAAGCCAAAATGCTCTCTGCGAAGGCGCCGAATTAGTGAGTGTTTATCATTTTTACCAACTACTACATTGTTGGAAGCGCCATTTGTGAGAACTGCTTTAAACCAGTCAGTCACTTAATGTGAAATTATTAGAACTTCTTAAGCTTACACCTAGTGTGTGAAGCACGATAAAAATAATTTCATTGACTACAATATTGTTCGAAATTATTTATAAATAAGCATTATCGATCAAAAACATCTGGTAAACCCACCACCATAATCCACGAACGCATCCTCCTGTTAAAGTTAATTCAGCCAATCAAATCTTCAGCTTTCGGCGCGGTCCGGCGAGCCGGTCCGCTTTCGTCCGGTTGTAATATTTTATAGATATTGGACCGCGTTTTCTGTCATTATCGTAAAAGGAGCGTCAGCAAGAAAACTATTCCCCTCCCTTCTATTACTTTCATAATACTTAAGTGGATCGGATACTTGCGTAAAGGAAATTGAATCATTTATTGTAACGGTATAATGCTGCTTTATCTGATAGGTTTCCGATGGACATACCTATCATTGTTTACTGAACGGTGCGAGTTAGGCCTTATTCGTCTGAAAGCGTCTGCGGGATTTGGGAAATGAGAATTATTTTTTGGATGAAAAATAACAGAAAAAACGTCTTGTATTTTTATAATTTTCGTGTAAAATAATACCTATAACTTTCATATTTATCTCTAATATGATAATTATTACAGATTTGGTCTAAGATCCAGGATTAATAAAATAAAAATACTCGTATAAAATGGTAATGCTTTTCATTCACTTTCTTTTTGTGAATATTACATGAATTCAAAGTTAATTAAAGGTAAAATATCAAGCACATAAAATCAAGACATTGTAATACTCAAGCCATTTCTTTGTTTCATATATTAATTTAAGGAATTCAGTGTACATATGAGGTGTATTAAGCCATACAGCTTATAATTATGCACATCTATACAGTGCAAATGCAAGCCGTGGTGGTCTTACATTCGTGAGATCGTGGGTTAAAATCCTGGTCTTGTACCAATTAATTCTTTGGCATGTATGTACAGCATTTTACACTACTGGCTTTTCGGTGAAGGAAAACATCGTGAAGCAACTTGCATACGTCCGTAGAAGAAATTCCATGGCATTTATGTGAATCCACCAACCCGCATTGGGCAAGCGTGGTAGATATGGCCCAATCACTGATTGACTGACAATCACTGAATTTATACCCATTTTAGCAAAGCTTTTGGTGGACTTGGTGGATCATGTCCTGTTGCTGGACAAATTGCAAAAGTCAGGCCTACATGGATCCCTGCTACGGTGGACCAGTTCTTATATGAACAACCGGTCACAGTTGGTAGTAGTTAAGGGATTTAAATCCTCGGAGTCCCGAGTGCCTTCGGGAGTCCCTCAGGGGTCACATTTCGGTCCAATCCTGTTCGCTGACTTTATCAACGATCTGCCTAGCTTATTAACATCCAAGATTAAAATGTTCGCCGATGACTTGAAAATTTATAGAATTATTAAAAATGACAGAGATATTTTTGATTTACAGACCGATATAGATACAATTAGTAATTGGTGTACCCATAATAATATGTCACTTAATGTCTCTAAATGTTGTTTCATCAGGTTTTCACGGAAGCGAGCGCTTTTTCCTGCATCTTATAAAATAAACGATGAGCCTCTCTCAGAAGTTACAAAGATTCGAGATTTGGGGGTTATTCTAGATAATAAGCTCTCTTTCCATGACCACTATGACCATGTCATCAAAAAGGCTATGAAAATTGGTGGTTTTGTTGTTAGGCAGTCCAAAGTATTCCAGGATTCTAACCTCTCTATTCAACTCTTCTATAGTTTAGTACGCAGCATCTTGGAATATTGTTGTGTTGTCTGGAATCCAGTATATCAGGTGCATGCCAATCGATTGGAACGTGTACAATCTAGATTTCTATATCACATTACTTACATGGACCGTTTATGTAAATCTCTTCGATCTTATTCTTCTCGTTTACAACACTATAAAATATTGTCTCTTTCAAATCGTCGAACTACAGCAGACATTGTTATGCTGTACAAAATATTGCATGGCCACATTGATTGTCCGGAGTTGCTGCAACAGATCACACTGAGGGTGCCGCGTCCTGGCTCTTTTGTGTCGTTAAGCAGAGGTACCTTTGCATATCCGCCATGCAGAACCAACATGTTGATGCATTCTCCGATCTATCGCATGTGGAAGCATTATGAAATGATTAGAGATAGCATTGACATATTTTCGTCCTGTTCGTTGACCTCACTTAAGTTTAAACTCTGTAAAGCTGTGACTCATGTTAGTTGATTGCTGTTTTTGTAATAAGTATGGTTATCAGTCACGTTATAAACCTAATTTCGTAAGTTGTGTCTAATACTTTGTTTTTGTTTTATTCTTAATTAGTCGCGTTCTAGATGTTGTTTCTTTTTTATTTCAATTTTTTTAATGTAAAGATGTAGCGTGTATTATTTGCATGTTAGGATTACATCGTGAAGTGTAGATGTACTCGTAAGTATTTTTAAGAATGTTTGTTTTGTAATTTACACATTTATACTGTTTTGTAGTCTAATAAAAAAAAAAAAAAAAAACTCCTTTTCTGGGTGGGCTTACGTCCTGCAGTTGATTATCTGACACACATCACACGCTAATCTAAATAGAGAGCACGCTACCAACTGTCCGGGTAAAAACCGGGTAGAAAACTTTTTTCATAAAGCAACTAAAAATAATCCTTTTATCGAAATGCTATTACACATTAGACGAATTTTTTAACGATAATCTAGAAAACATAATAATAAATCGTTCCAATACAAATAATAAAATTGCCATACCCTTATAGGGTCATATGTACTCGTATCACTATACAAAACATGTTAACTAAGAACCGCATGTAAATTTCATATGTTGCAATAAATGATTTGACATTGACTTTAAATTCGCGCTCCTGACACTGTAAGTTCATCTTAAAGCTGTTTCGAGCGCATCCCAGCCCGGATTAAAGAAAAGTTAGGGAATGTTATTTTAAATTAAACTGCATGCTGTAGGAATACACGCGGCGCATATTTTAATGCAAACCCAATAAAAGTTACTGTAGTTTTACGAGCTTGTCTACAAATGCTAGTATATCAAAAGTAAATTTCGCCTAGTTTTCATATTTTTTCTTTACACAAAACAGTTTATTTGAGCTTCACCTTTTTGTAAAATTACTGTTGCAAATGTAGGCAAAAACAGGCTGACACTGACACACATCACACGCTAATCTATGTAGAGAGCACACTACCAGCTGTCCGGGTAAAGCCGCGCGCCTGACACTGTAAGTCCACCTTAAGCTATTTCGAGTGCATCCTGGCCCGGATTAAAGCAAAGTAAGGAAATGTTGTTTTAAATTAAACTCAATGATGTAGGAAGATACATCTTATTTAACGCGCTTCAGTAAAAGTTACTATAGTTATACGAGCTTGTACACAAATGATCGTAGGTACATCAAAAGTGTATTTCGCCTAACTTTTATAAGTTGTTTACGGAAAAAACAATTTTGATGAGCTTCAACTGTAAAATTACTGTTACAAATGTAATTAAAAACAGGCTTTAACTGACACTGACACACATCACACGCTAATCTATGTAGAGAGCACGCTACCAACTGTCCGGGTAAATCCGCGCGCCTGACACTGTAAGTCCACCTTAAAGCTGCTCCGAGTGCATCCCGGCCCGGATTAGAGCAAAGTTAGGGAATGTTGTTTTAAATTAAACTGGATACGAGACGAATAAAACGAATCAATGATTTTACGAGCTAATTCACTCTTATGGTGAAAACTAAAGGATTTTTTGTCTTTGTAAATGCGCAAGTGAATCGAATGTATTCTTTCATTGGATAAGTAAAAGGTAATATGGATCAGAATTGCTAAAACCGCACTCCACAAGATAGTAAGTACTCGTACCTACCAAGACGTATGTCCATAGTTTAAATTACGTTCCGGCACATTATGTAGATGGAACTGAATAACAATGAATAAGGTTTTCTTAAGTTATTCAGGATAAAGGTAATGCATATACATTGTTATGTTTACAAATCTTCAATGCCATATAGATAGAAAGATAGATAATCATTTATTTTCAGTAGGAATAATTACATACATTGGTATACAAAAATATACGATGAGCAACAACGCCCTACGAATCGTCAAAATAACAATTATTAATTATGTACTCAATTGAATTAAATTATTAGCCATGATATTATAATAAATTAATCAAAATTCGGTACATTACATAAAAATACAATATTACAAAAAAATTAAAATGTCATTAATACTGTAATAGAAATATCTGCAATAGCATCGTCAAAAATAACAGTTTAAAACACAATAGCAGTTACATGTCAAAAATAACGTAATAGTACTCTAAATATAAATATATAAATATAAATAGAACTGTAGATGTAGAAATACCCTTTAGGAAACCGAAATAACTAGAGCGCTTTCCATTGTCGAATACGCAGCAAAATGTAAGCGCTAATATTTGCATCAAAACCTATTCAAAATCAAACGAATGAACGAACGAAAAGACGAGTCTTTTGTCATTTCAATTTTCCAAACACAAAAATATATCTGTACACTTACCTACTTTTATTTTAATGTCCTACGCTTTCAATATTCACGAAACAGGAAACATCTCGATCCTTTTCACGGAACGTTCTCATGCGAAGACATTATTTTTTTCCATTATAACGTACAAGATCATCTCGCAAGAAAAACAACATCTGAAAATCCAATCACTTTTAGCGTCAGGCAGAAAAAAAAGGGAGAAAGCGTTGAAAAAAACTGTGCTCAATGAAAATTCTGTGAGAAAATATCGTTTGGACTCATATCCATGCATTAGAAGTGAGCCGTCACACAAATCAAAAGCTTTTAATTTTCTTTTTGTAGCGTTTCGACAAAGTTTTTCCATTTGGTTCGATTCCTGTATCGTCGACGTTGCTCGAGGCAACTTTTTCATTTTCTTCTCTCGTGTTAGATACCATTCATACAACAAGATATTTTTGCCTTTGTGGAAAAATTTTAAGAAAACATTGTACCTCGCTAAGAATTAATTCAAAGAATGTATAATTTTTTTTTCAGTTAACTAAATCTTTTAATTTATTAAAATTACATCAACGTGACCATAATCTATGACGGATTAGTTTGACCCGGAAAAAAATTAGGTATTTCGAAATTAAAATTCCTTACAGTAATCAAATCCCCAAGGATTTGTATGTATTGCGTAAAATTTAACAAAAAAAAAAACTTTTGCCTCGCAAAATTTATCTCACGTAAATCATAAACTAAAATTTCAAAAAATAGTATGTTTACGGAGTACCCTACTAATATATGTTGATTTGTACATTGTACATACAGTAGGCCTAGCACAAAATTAACAAACATTTTAACGCAATCACATCACATAACAAGCAAAATACGCTACTAACTGACCCAAAAAAATATTCCGTGGCCATAGTGCGGTTCAAGCTTTAATTAAAATACAAAATGAAACGGTGTCGCGAACTGTGAATGCCTCAATTTATGCGACTACCCACACCGAACGCCTACCATTGTTCGACAAAAATATTGGACTCTATTTGTGGACAAAATGTACCACAGATTATTGTTTCGTTTGCATCAACACCTTTTGCCGCAAATGGAGTGTGATTTTTATGACGTCTGTATGGCTATTCTTTCATTAATGAAGTTTCCTTGGAGGTGAAATATTCGTTCCGTATCGGAATTGAGGCTGTATTTGATAGAAGATTAAGTTTTTGAGAAACATCGTGGTACTTTGCTTTTTCTTTGTTGAAATGGCAGTGATCAGGACACATAGCACGGAGGACTGATGACCGATGGGCTCGAAAAGTTCTCGAGTGAAGACTACGTACCGGCAAGCGCAGCGTAGGACGTCCACCCATAAGGTGGACGGATGACTTCATTAAGACCGCAAGATCGCGCTTGCTGCATGCCGCTTCTAACTGGTGGACGTCTTATGCCTGATGGATGGATTGTTGGGTTTCGTTCAAAAATTGCATATTCTTAATGTGTGGTTTTTGGACGAAAACTACAGTTCGAAGGCGGTAGTCAACCATAGACTTTAAAAAAAGTAAATGCAGCAAGAAACTGGCTGTAGTTGGTTAAATACACATATAGAGGAAGTGGGCGGATATTTTTATAACATCGTGGTCAGAGACTGGCACGGTTTTTGGAGAGCATTCTGGTCGAGCCGTCGGAGCAAAAAACAAGTCTAGATTACTTATTTTTAGAGCTTAAAGAACACTGTGATGGAAGAAATAAATCTGCAAAGTTTAATTGTAATAATATTGGTGTTTCTACTGCATCGAAGTCCTCGGTTTTCCTAACAGGATGGATGGATGGTCTAACTACGTCTGTTCTGTAACGTCACATTAAATAGAATATGGTGACCTCCGGAGGACACCAGGTCATAAACTTAAAAAAATAACTGAGTGACACCGTATTAATATTAGTAATCTTATGAAAAAAATAATTACATTTACACGTGTAACAGAAATATACAGGCTTATCCTGTACTAACTTTACTTTACTACAAAATTCTTTGATTTACACAAAAGTAAATTAAAACATTCCATACTAAAATTATAAATGTTTGATAATGTCAAACACAGTGTGCCACGAGCTTTATATCGAAGCCATTGTTAGTTATAACCCGAGCCGCATCGGCCGGCAACAGAAGTAAATGGTAAAACTACCTCACATTTATGTAAAAAAATGCTGATTTTTGGGCACTTTTGTGTATTGTGATTTGCTTTCTATGATTTTGTAGTTTTCGTTTTACTGAATTGATTTTTAATATTTTATTTTAAACTTTAATTTTAGTTAACACATTTACAAATTTCAAGATGTCATGCGAAACTGTAGTGTAAAAATCATAAGTTAAATTATTGTTTCTGTTAGTCAAATAGTGTTTATACTTCTGTGTGTTTTTTGTTTAATATTATTGATTTATAATTAGTCTGCGCACTGCGCTTTGTAGCAACGGATTATGTACCTACATAGATGAGTGTGTAATCTCAGTAAGTGAATTTTTGTAAATTCTTTTGAGATTTATAAATATTCTTAAACCTTAACTTTTATTGTGGCGCCAACTCAAAATTCGAGAAAAAATCAGCTGTTCGATACAAAACTGCAACTCAGGATCGATAAAATGTTTTATACATTGATTTTATTTTGATTATATTTATTTTATAATGATGATCTGAATCACCTCCTTTCGGTTCAGTACATTAGTTCTGTTTAATTATAATAATGACAGTGTTTCCTTTCTATAGATTTTTAAACATTCATTTTATTATCTCACTAGACTGTTGACTAGACTGTTCAAATGACGATCCAAACTTCGTCAATCTCATAAAACGGCTCTCTCCATCTTGCTTGAAGATGACATCAAGTTGCTCCAATTCCCAGCATACTTCAGCTCCCATCTCCCTGCCTTATTACGAGGCCAACTATCCAGCACAAAAATGAAGTACACCCAGCCACGGAACTCTGAAACTTTGTTAATAAAGTTGCCCGATTTTTTTCTTTTATTTCGAAAGAATGAAAAAGTTGAACAAGGTGGAGGTAGTCTATTATGTAATCTAATTTTAAACTTAGACGGGGAGCATTGTTAATCTTTTATTTTTGAGTGGGATTGCCATTTTTTATGAAGACCTTATTACGAAAGTACCAAATTCATTTTGTGCTCATTATAAAAATATTTCACAAATATGACATACTGTTATCGGTATAAAAATACTAACTCCATTACATTTTTTTTATAATTTAACTGAAAATGACTATGAAACTTTGTTTTTCTTCTTATAGTGGGCATGGAAGATGTCCTTCATGTCCCATAGATGATGAGCAACAGTTAGTGGATTTTGACGCAAAATTACGCTGGAAACAAGGCGCTTCTAACTGATCTTATTGGAGATCTGTTGGGGAGGGCTATATTCAGCTATGGCTAAAGTGAAGATGAGTCGTTTTTGACTGTTCTCGTGAAAAAATAAAAACGACATAGATTAAATAAGAAATTAAAACACTTGATTCCATATTTAAGCATGGGGTAAGGTAAGAGCTATATCAATTTTTACTGACAATGTGAATGAGATAAAATCAACTTGCGTATTATTTAAACGTCCCCTTGCTTTTTCCTCGCCACTATTGGCTATACAAGGTGATGGGTATTAAACGCAAAACCTTTTAAGGGCAGGTCTAGTACATCTAGACAAACAACTTTTGTACTACGACTTTTGAAAATTCGCAAAAAAAATTAGCTTCTCCATACATTTTCCCGCGCGTTGAACTTTTTGTATGCAAAAAGCTGATTTTTTTTCCTGATTTTCTAAAAGTCTTAGAACATAGATTTTGCGTTTAACACCTATGATTCTGTATAACAAGGAGCAGGTGTACACAAAGCTTTATAACCCAGCAAATTTTACCCCCTCGCTGGCTTACACGCTTTCTATTCCAGTTGGTTAAGTATTTGCGTGTTGTGAAGAACTCAAACAAAACTATTGAAGCAAACTCCGTAGTTCCACTTGCGTTTGTGCTCGTACCCCGAGAATTCCTTTAGAAACTATGAAACTCATAATTTACGAGTAATGCACTAGAAACGCTAGAGCTAAACTGAAGTTTCCAGTTTATGAACTGAAATATTTGAGTGCAACGAAACTGCGGCTTGGTTACAAAAGTTAATTAATCTAATTTTAAGGTTTCCAAAATTTAAATAAAAATCATAATTCTTGACCCTCGTAGTTCTTCATAGGTCATGTGAGTAGTGACAGGGTTGCCGTGATCGCTGGCCGCTCTCCCTATCCTCTGCAGCCGTTGAGGCAGGCGCGGGGCCACTTTAATTGACCCGTTGCATCGGGATGGCTGTCGGACACGGATGCTGTCCGACGCCCAGTGCTGGTTGGTCCCAGGTGGTAGATGACGATGTGTCTGGTGTTCGACACATCGTCATTCAGGCACAGGCTCCGTGGTGGGGCCCGAGATGGGCCAGCGCTCTCGGGTGCCGCGGAGGAGTGCAGAAGCGTGCCCGTAGCCCCGACACCAAGCGCAGTGGTGGAACACCCAGGGGTTTTGGTGGGTATACCGTCTAGTCAGCGGGACTCCCACATAACCACCCGCCTGCCCTCGAGGTTAAAAAAAGGGTTGCCGTGATAGTTCCATATACTCAAGGTGCAACTAACACACAAAATTAGAACAGATGTTGTTATTAAACTTTCGCAATTTGAACACATTATTATTATATACGCGCACTAAAATCACAAGATAAATAAATACCTCACTATCCCGACGGTGTTTCGATCGAGTTGTATCGATCGTGGTTACGGGTAATATCGTGATTTTAGTGTGTGATTAGTTCCGTAGTATGTGAATTAATCACTCAAAATAACTGCCTGGTCGAGAATCGAACCCAGAACCTTCGACTGTGCACACAACTACCACGAGGGTAGTCAGATGAATTTGAAGATTTGAATGATATCATTTCCGAACACAGATTTTATTCCGGAAAAAAGTTTGCATTTTCTAAAATAACCAACTTAGTTTTTCCGCCCTCCACCAGATTATCTCTGACTTTGATATCAGAGTGAAGGGTATAGTGGTTATTTATTCCGTTATTAATGTATAACAAATACTTAACCTGATGAAAAGTTGCAATGATCACACTGAAAGTCGTCAAATTTTAAATTCTGTTTCATGTATTTGTGTGGAAATAGACAAGATATTTCGGTCAGTGCATCACTTTACGCGAGACAGTGTTAGCCAATACTTCATCGACTTTAAGAGCAGAGAACTACTGCTGAAAACTAGATATTCTACTTCAAGAACTTATCAGTCTAGAGCACTGCCAGTCCACATACTCTGGTAGGTATCTCTTCAAAGTTAGCACGTAGCGCTTTACACAAATGTGTACCTTTGCTTGTGAGAAATAGATTTTAACTAGATAAGCCCAATAAACAGCCAAAAAACAAACAATTGTAGACATATACGCCACGTGTGCAGCTCAGCTCGAAAATGATAAACATGATAGTCAGCACCTACTCAAAAGTTCGCAATAAAATTCAAAACTGTCTCATCACCTTTCGTGAATATATGATCAGTAGTACTGTACTGTATCAGCCTTTTAATAGTATACTGCAAGACGTAGGCCTACCCATGAATGGAGATTATCTATCTATCTATCTATCAGCCGTAGGATGTCCACTGCTGGACATAGGCCTCCTCCATGGATTTCCAATAAGGCCGGTTGGAATGGAGATTGTGCCTCGTATATAGGTTTGTCTCATGATTTTTTCCTTCATCGGAAAGCCAGTGGTGTTAAAATCCGAACATTAAGATTCCAAAGAACTCATTGGTACGGCACCGAGATTTGAACCCACGACCTCGCGATTGAAAGGCGGGTATCACTACCACCACGGCTCATCGCGGAACGGATCAGTAGTGGAAATGAGCAACTTACCGGCACATGGACTCCAGTAACTGTTGTTGTCAGCAAAATCGTTCAAGGTGTTTTAAAAAGCGGTGATTTCATTTGAAAAACTTGACTCTACTAATAAACAGATAATTACTCTGCAAATAAACAAATAAGTACAAAAAATACAACAATTATAATCACCATTTCAACCACTGCTGCAGTGGCTCTCCTGTAGTTCTTCATATGACCAATACGAGGAGGCCGGCATCTCACGCGATCTTTTGAGTGGATGTCCTATTCTATATTTGTCGGTAAATGATCTCCATTCGAGAACTTTTCATCTCCTCCAGCCATCAGTAGGTATTTCGTGCTATATGTCCATCCATTTCAACATGCTAATGCACTCGACTATATATCGGCAACATAGCCCAGCAGCCCAATAGAATAAGTATGTATAATCGTATAAGTAAAACAGACAATTTTGAGTCAGGAATTATAAAAATACCAACGTAGTGACAAATAAAGACGTCAGTAGCACAATAGTACATTGTATCATATGGGAGCAAAATAATATTTTACGGCGAGGGCGCTTTTTTGAATCCAGAGCGAAGTCAAAGTACGTTGCCTCGGGCGACGTACTCGGGTATGCGCCCGAGTGGTACACTCTACTTCTCATCACCTCTATGAGAAAATAAAAGGCGCCTCATATTTTTTTGTAATATTATTATTTAATAAAACGTAGAATACTAAATTGAAATTTTTGAAAATTTAAAACTTATATTTACGTTCTTTTCATTCATTTTCTTTGGCGCTAAACACTAACATTACAAATACTTCAAAATTCAAAAACTGCGCGGCAAATCTAATTCCGGCGCACTTATGAACACAATATGTTCCTAATTCAAAAAGTGCGCGGCAAAAATCTTTCCGTCGCACTTATTTGTTTCAAATTCAAAAAGTGCGCGGCAAAGATCATTCCGGTGCACTTACAAAGTTTCTTATAAATAACACTACCTTTGGGCGCACTGAAAGGCGAACCAAGTAGTCCTTTTCGAATAGATGTGATGAAAAATTATAAAATAAACATTCATATAACATATTAAACATAAATTATAACATTCAATTTTATAATACCTATGTCTTCGAGTGAGGATTTATATGTAACAGCTTTCTCAAATAGCTCTGTTTATTCTAGTATCGACGATGAGGCTCCAACCGTCGCAAGTCTACTGAATAATGCTTTCGCACCTTTTCCAAAAAATTTCAACATTTGTCACATTAATGCCCAAAGTATCCACGCGCACTACAATGAGATCTTAGATGCTTTCTCTTCTGACACCATTCACGCTGTACTCGTCTCAGAAAGTTGGCTCAAACCCTCATTACCTTCGCATTTATATCCTTTACCCAATAACATACTCATTCGTAATGATCGAATAGGGAAAGGAGGCGGAGGTGTAGCAATGTACCTGAAGAGCCATATCCCAAATAAAATTGTTCTTCAATCTCCCTCCAATTATAGCCGCTCGTTAGAATACATTTTCATTGAAATTAATTTGGGGCCTAAGCTTCTTCTTGGCGTTGCCTACAGTCATAATGACAAAATTAATTACTTTCCTGATCTAGAGAAGGCGCTAGAACTCCTACTACTAGACTACGACAAAATTGTTTTGATGGGTGACTTTAACACATGTTTAGTCAAAAACGATACCCGTGCAAACAAACTTAAGACCCTTATCGAATCAGTTAATCTTAACTTAGTTCAATTGACGCCGACTCATCACTCTCGTACCGCGGACACCTTACTAGACCTAATTATCACCTCAGACGAACGCTTATTTTCCACATATGGTCAGATTGAAGCTCCCGGCATCTCCCACCATGACTTAATTTACGCCTCAGTAAAAATTCGTACGCCAAAGCCTAAGCCTGTCGTCTTATATCAAAGGAATTTTGCTCGCATGAACTTAGATCAGTTAAATAAGGACGCCGCTGAATTTTACTGGATGGAGATCTCTAACTTCGATTCTATAGACGGAAAGACCGAATTTCTTACCTCCTCAATTATAAAACTATTTGACCATCATGCTCCAATACACCCAGTAAAAATCAAACATACAGCATCTCCTTGGATATCAGATTCTATACGGCAGGCCATGGCTAGAAGAAATCGAGCTTTTTGTCGCTACAAGGGCGACAGATCTGAGGCCAAATGGGCAGAATACAAAAGACTACGCAACAGATGCAATCAGCTATGTCGTAATGCTAGACAGAATTTCATATCCGGTCAAATTAGGTCAGCCACTCCAAGCGGAATCTGGAAATTCTTGAGATCATTAGGTATAGGCAAGTACAAGCCTCTTGATTCGAAAATTCCTCTTGACTTAAATGATCTCAACAAGCATTTCACCTCATGCATCAGTTTAGATCCCTCCGTCAAGCTTCAAACTCTGAAAGAAATCAACGATCTTCCCCTACCTAACTCAACCTCATTCGACTTCTCCCCCGTCAGTCAAGACTTTATTCATAAAGTAATTATCAGTATCAAATCCAAAGCTGTGGGTAGTGATGACATAGGTCGCGTCATGGTTATACACATTTTAAAACATATACTTCCAGCGCTGACTCACTTGATAAATTTCTCTCTTTCTTCTGGCATTTTCCCGGAAATGTGGCGTAAGGCCCATGTGCTCCCACTTCCTAAAGTCTCTAATGCTCTTTTACCTAATCATTTTCGCCCCATCTCCATACTGCCATTTCTTTCTAAGGTTATGGAAGCTGTCGTGCATAAGCAGGTCACAGAGTTCCTGACGAATGAAAACCTGTTTGATTCGCGGCAGTCTGGTTTTAGATCGGGGCATAGTACCACCACTGCCTTGCTCAAGGTCACTGAAGATATAAGAGACGCCATGGAAAACGGCCAAGTGACAATCCTTGTCCTAATCGATTTCAGCAACGCTTTCAATGCTGTAGACCATGACCTCTTATTAGCAGTTCTATGCCATCTGAATTTTTCTACCATTCCGAGTGACTGGTTCTCTTCTTTCCTGAAGGGACGTCGGCAGGCGATTTGTACCGATCAAACTAATTTATCAGACTGGTGTGAACTCATGGCAGGGGTCCCTCAGGGTTGCATTTCCTCTCCTGTACTTTTCTCATCGTTTATGATTATGCTTTCATCACATCTTTCGTGTCAGTACCATTTCTATGCGGACGATCTTCAGTTGTATCAGCATTCAAGTTTAGAAGATTTGGATATGGCAATTTCTACTCTTAACAATAATCTTTCTAAATTGCAATCGTGGTCTCAGCGTTTTGGGATCCAAGTAAACCCGGATAAATGCCAGGCAATCATCATCGGAAGTTCCCGTCGTCTCTCCAACGTAAATCTTACTAGTCTGCCTCCACTTCAATACAATGGCTGCGATATTCCTTTATCTAGTACGGTTAAAGATCTTGGTGTGATCATAGATTCGAATCTTAACTGGCGACCTCAAATCAAAGAAGTTTCTCGCAAATTCTATGCTTCCCTTCATTCCATAATTCGTTTTAAGAATTTTCTTCCCATCGACACTAAAATATCGTTGGTAAATTCCTTTCTACTACCAATAATTGACTACGCGGATATCTGCTACCTCGACATTACGGAGGAACTCCTTAATAAACTCGAACGTCTTTTAAATACCTGCATTCGTTTTATATTTAATCTCAGAAAATTTGACCATATTTCGGAATATCGCAAAAAATTGAATTGGCTTACGATCCGCGACAGGAGAAATGCTAGGATACTCGGACTGCTATACTCCATCTTAAACGACGCTAAATCACCGCCCTATCTTAAAAATTTTTTTACGTTCATGGCTGCAGATGTTGTCACTAGGCCCCCGAGATCCTGCAATGTCCTTCTTCTCAGCACCCCGAGGCACAGTACGTCATTTGTACACGACTCTTTCCGCGTTGAAGCCGTGCGCCTTTGGAACAAGCTTCCAACCATTGTTCGTCAAGCGCCTTCGAAGGCTGTCTTTAAGCGCCTTGTACGGGAGCATTATTTAAAGTTGTCCAAAATCTCGAACACATAGGATAAGCTATTTTTATCTTTTACTAGTTATCATCTTATTATTTAGTATAATAGTTTATGTAAGTTTATGTATTTTATTTATTTTGAAATTGTATTATTATTTAGTATATATATATATATTTTTAAAATTTATTAAGATATATTTATTAATATTAATATTTGTATTATAGGTCACACAACTTATATAAAAATATATTATTATTAATACATTAACAATAATGTCAACTACACTATAAATAACATACCTATATTAAACTTGACATTAATGGTCACTTAACAAACAGTAGTACGAAACTAATCAAATGGTCCTCCGCGCGCCGAACCCTGACCGAAAGTTCCCAGGACGCTTGCGGAGTTGCCGCGCTGTATAGCCAGCGAAATTCGCTGGACAAGAAACCAACCGGACCGAGGGTCATGCCCTCTCTGCCTCAGCCGGCGTCCCAAATCCATAACAAATTCTCTGGCCTCGGAACTCCACGGTCCTGCCGTTTCGACAGCAAACGGAACAAAATCATACGCTGATTCCAAGCAGGCGTACTTGGTATGTTTGAGTTTGGCTGCTGCCTCCGCTCCCGCACCCGCAGACTGCTGGGTAGCGGGGAGGTGGCAAGATGCAAACGTGCTTATGCACGTAGCATCCCACACAAGGCAGCGCCCTCTCTGCCAGGGAACCAGCGTAAGGCCGTCCGGTCGCTTGCCGTCGGAACGTGACAGCCCCGGGGGCTCCAATACGCTTGGGACCTCAGCCGCCGCAAGAGCACGCTTCAAAATGTCATTTATAGCGTGATGGCGAGGTCTGCGGCCAGCACACCGGGTGCAACTCAGACCATGATGTCCATCTGCTTCAACTCGCGCCCCGCATATACATTTGTGGGGCTCGCAAACGGAACATCCGAGCCGAAGAGCCACAGCCACCCTCAGAGACTCGTCATCCAGAAGAGTGCCCATACGTGGAGACGGCAGAGCATGGAGCCAGGCCCCAGACTCCGGCCTTGAAGAGGCATGTAATCGAGCTAGCTCCACTCCAGTGCTTTGGTCCCGTAATTGCATGTGAACCTTTTTGCATAACAGGTCGTCCCAGCTCTTCTGTCGCGCCGGTTTTTCCGGTGTATCCGCCCCCGGACACAAGGTCGACCATATCCCGTAAGCCTCCTCGGTGTACGGGACGCGGATCTTCTCACCATTACAATGTAGAATGTGAGTGACAATCTCCGCGACCCCGTACGATGAAGCGAGGAAAGCAACGGGACCAGTCTCCTGCAGTCGGCGTACGCCCAGGCCACCATAACGAATAGGTAAACTTGCTTGGTTCCACCTTGCTTCATCAAGGTGGATGTTTAGCGTATCTTCCAAAATTCGCTTTAGGGTTTCGTCGAATCTTAGCACTTCATCTGGGAGCTTCCAGGTCGGGGCCGTCCTAATTACGTATGTTAACTTCGGCATCGCGAAACAATTCCTCAGAAGTGCTAAGGACACATGAGCTGGAAGATGCTTGAAATGGACTTCAAGCGATGCCAAAGCTTGGGTTTTATCCTGCATGCAGTCCCGCAATCCTTCGCAGAAGATGGGAGCTCCCAATAAGCTGAAAGACCCCCTATCCATAATTCTAAGCCCGGGTATGAGGGCTCGAAATCTGTCAATCGACTTTGCGGCAGCTGGGCTGCATGAAAGAAACTCGCATTTGGTATATATATATATATATATATATGTATATATATATTTTTTATAGTTTTATAGTTTTGATCTGTGTTGATTGTAGTTAATTTATCTCTTTGTCTATTTATTCATGCCTACTTCCCAATGTCTTCTACCTGTAGGTTGACTGGCAGAAAATGCTATTTAGCGTTAAGTCCTCCTTTTGTACAAATGGTGTGCAATAAAGTGTTAAATAAATAAATAAAACTCTTTCCATCCAGTGTCTTTAACTCCTCAAATCGTAACCCCGATCGAATCGCGAAGTTGGGAGCGAGCTGTAACACCGATGCACTCCGAGATAACTTTCCAGATCGTGTGGGGGCTAAACGAGCTGACTAACTTAGCATAGCGTTTCGTCGCTTTACCTACATTGTACCATGTAAAGATGTGTATTCATTTTTCAAAACATCTGCAATAGTACGTGTTGTTTTCGGATATATGCCTCTAACAACACAGAACAATAGTGCTGCTTAACTTCATAGTACTTACTGTTTAAGAGCTCATAACTGCTAACATGCTAGCCAGGGGTCGCTATTGACGTTGAGGAGGACGATATACTTACACACGATGTACTGTACTGTATGATGCCTGCCTCGGTGGCTTTAGTGGTTAGTGGCACTAACTCCTGGGTCAAAGAGGCGTGGGTTCATTTCCCATCCAAGGCCCACATTTATGTGATGAACGTAGGTGTTTACTCTGTGTTTGGGTGTTATTTAGATATTACCTATATAAGTATGTATTTCAAAATATGTACCTTATATGTAGTATATCAGTCACTGGCAGCCATATCACAGGCTTTGCTTAGTTTGGGGTCAGAGACCGTGTGTAAGATGTCCTCTATATAATATTTATGTACAATGTAGTGTGACAGTTTTTTTAATAGCCCACTTCACTGATACGTAGGCGTACCCACAAGAGGCAATTGGGCCGTAGTTAAGTTTACTACCCTATCCCATCGCGGATTGGTGGATTCAAAATTTTACACAATATTGGTTCATCGGTGAAAAAAAACATCAGGCTCATCAATCATTTGTAAGTGACCTGGCGTATTTAATACGCCATCAAATTTATTTTACTAACTAGGTAAATGTAGTGTGACAGTTTTTTTAATCGTCCACATAGTCCACTGCACTGCTACGTAGGCGTACCCACAATAGGCAATTGGGTCGTATTTAAGAGTACTACCCTATCCCATCGCGGATTGGTGGATTCAAAATTTTACATAATATTGGTTCATCGGTGAAAAAAACCATCAGGTTCATCAATAATTTATCAGTGACCTGGCGTAGGTATTTAATACGCCATCAAATTTCTTTTACTAAGTAACTAATACGCCATCAAATATTATGTCTCTTACAAACTAGGTAACTTACAAATTATTGATAAACCTGGTGGTTTTTTTCACCGATGAACCAATATTGTGTAAATCTGTACCTACATATAGATTCCAAACAACTCATTAGTACGAGACCGGGTTACAACTCACGCCTCACGGTTGCAAGGCCCACGTTTTATCACTACTGTACTGTACTGTACCAGCCTTTTTTAATAGTCCACTGCAGGACGTAAGCCTACCCACGAAGGGTGATTGGGCCATATCCACCACGCTGGCCCAGTGCGGGTTGGTGGATTCACATACGCCATCGAGTTTCTTCTACGGGCGTATGCAGGTTGCCTCACGATGTTTTCCTTCACCGAAAAGCCAGTGGTGTGAAATTTCGTACATAAATTCCAAGGAATTCATTGGTACGGGTCCGGGATTTGAACCCACGACCTCACGATTGCAAAGCGGGTGTCATTACCACTAGACCACCACGGCTCATTTATCACTAGGCCACTGTCAATTTTTTTTACAGCTAGCCGCTTGAAGTTCTACATTTTGAACATTTAATGTAAAATATAAAGATGTATTCTTTTTTTATGACGTAGGTATCTATAAGTTTGCGTTTGACAACACACTGCCTAGTGCTAAGCAAATAAGCGGTCTAGGGTGTAACACGCTTACCTAGAAAATACCTATTTACTCGTTGAAAACACCCACATTGTACTTTAGCGGAGAGACAGACTCAAGCAAAGAGTGCCTCATACTGCCTGTTTGTATAAGGAATGTGGATTAGAAACTTTTGGTTCTAACGCACGGAATGTCCATCATAAAAGGTCTGCTTTGGTCGTGTCTGCCTAGCCGTACGAAAGAAAAAAAACCGGACAAGTGCGAGTCAGGCTCGCACATCGGGGGTTCCGTACAAACACGATTATAAACTTGTTTTAGCGTTGCAAATGAAGTTCT
This sequence comes from Hypomecis punctinalis, assembly GCA_949316475.1. NCBI lineage: Eukaryota > Metazoa > Arthropoda > Insecta > Lepidoptera > Geometridae > Hypomecis > Hypomecis punctinalis. The sequence goes on from OX438807.1 coordinate 11,392,266, forward strand.
TTAAAATGATACGTCACTCACTTTGAATTTGATCGAGTCAGGAAATGCATTTAAATGTTTGCATTTAAACAACATCTCTCGAACGCATAGATACCTCGTACATCGACGGAGAAAGTTAATGCCGCGGGCTAACTTGACGCCAACGCCATCTAGTTTTGATATGAGTAAATACTTAGATTTAAACTGCTTTAAGAATTGATTTTATAACTTATTTGATTTGATTGCTATTAAGTTTGATGTTTTATATTTATACAATTATACATTTACATATAAATTTATATTTGAACTTATTTTCAGTTTAGACAGAATTTTGAACCAATTTTTTGTGAATTTTGAGGCCCTATATTTTGTGACGTAAATAAAAATGTACAGTTTTCAGATTTATTCCTATATGGGTCAGGCCGTAGATTTTGCCACAAATAGCGAAAAGATTGCGCATAATTCTTCGCTATCCTGTCGCGAACAATGGCGAAGGATAATGATGAACAATTGTTAGGATGGTGATACACATATGATATTATTTGCAAATGATTACCTCTGAGGTTTGTGTCCCGTGACTACTCACTAAGTGATCCTAGAGGATTAGTTGCATAGTTTGAAATGCTCAGAATACCTATTATCTTCCAATCATATTTCATAATTAATTACTTTGACCGACACTTTCAGGTTTAACCCATAAAGAATGATGTCCTTTATACTTTCGAAATCTACTGTTTGGACGACCACTAGTTAGTTAATATTATAATTATTAGTCTCGCGAAGATATTATTATATGGTAATTTAAATTAATGTTACACGTAGGTACTATTTATTGAAAGTTACAAAAACGAACATTATATCTACCTATTTTGTTTTTCTTTCAGTACAGACTTTTGATCTCATTCAAGTTTTGCAAAACATGTCAACAGTAAAAAATAACTGCACCTAGTGTGTACTCTGTATTATTTGTGGTGAAGAATAGTTGATAGCGAAGAAATAGCGAACGACCTGTTTTCATAGCGAAGGTGATAGCGAAAATCGATCATAACTCAATAACTAAGACATATTATCATGCCACCTTAACGTTAGAAGATCACGTACAACTTCCTTAATCGTGCACAAAAACAATGATAGATTCCAAACAAATACTTTTCATTTAATCTCAAAAAATTCACTTCGTAAAACACGTGACACTTTCTACTTCGCACGGGTTATGACAGCGAACTGACAAAAATGTGGCCACTACGAGCTTAATGATTAAAGAGTACATTACTTAGGTGTTGTTGCGACTTAATTTAAATCTCACTGTGATTCTAGAATAATAAAACGAGAAGATAATGGTTGCGAAAAAAAATATCGTAAATAATCAGTTTTCGAAAGTTTTTAATATATCTGCGTTTTATTTTGATTTTTTCTTAAACAACACTTAAAAATATTAAAACCGTGGATAATTGATTATAATTTTATAACGTCAAATCAAACGGATTATCAAAAAGTGTTATAGTTTTTATTTTATTGATGTGCAAAGTTCACTCCCACCGAAGCGGATTTGCGTTTTTTATGAAAATTTAGTCATTTTTCGCAGATAAACATCCTATAACTTTCACAATTTATGGATTTATTCCATTATTTTTACTGGCCCCTATTAACTGATCCTTACGACACACGATGATGACATTTAGAAACAAATTAAAAGTAATTTACTATAAGAATAAAGAGGCGGAGAGTTAGGGTACCTAAAAAGTGGCAAAATCTACGGCCTGACCCATATGTCTACTCTGAGACAATGCTTTTCGCCAAAGGAGTTGTACCTGATTTACAAGGAACTCGGTATTAAAATTCTAACCAAGATCATTTAATTTTTTTAGGAATGTACTTAAGTTTGAAAGCTCCATGGACTAATAAAAAATAATATATAGCCCTGCATTTTTTTTATTTGGAAATTCAAAATAATATTTTCTACGAAAATAAATAGGGCAAATAAGCGCTAGATAGCCCTTTCCGGGCTAAATCATTACACTAATGAATAAACAAATACAAATACAAGGGGTTTACCTACAGTAAACAGTGCTAGATCTAGCTCCAAAAGGGCTAAGGTGGCAACACTGATCGAAAATCAAATTAATATTCAATTTCCTTTGACATTGACATTTCTATTATACTTTTTTTATAAATTGGCTTTGAGTTTTTTCAGATTAGCGTGTTTCTTTACGAGATATCCGTTCCGTTTCACGTTACATACCCCAAATATATATTATCGATTTTCTAAATATTGCAGGGCTTTAAAAATATGTTTTTATCAGATAATAATTACATTTTGAATGCTCTTTATAAAACAGCAATCATTGATCTGGTTAGAATTTTTATTTATTTTAATACCGGTAACGGAACAAATCCTTTCATAGTTCTACGTCAACGGGAAGTACCCTGTAGGTTTTGATTTTTGTGAGTGCAAAATATGCGGTTTTTTACGACATAAACGGCTCTAACTTTTTTATACGGTAACTGAGAAGCTTTTTTTTTACACAACTGCAAGAATTCATAGGTTTACGTATATAGTTTAAATTTCAACTCGATATCTTTACGCGTTCCCGAGATAAAGAGTCTTGACATACCCACAGACGGACAGACGGACAACAAAGTAATCCTATAAGGGTTCCGTTTTTTCCGCTTGAGGTACGGAACCCTAAAAAGGGCAGGTGGGACCAGATTGTGCAACTCCTGGGCGCACTCTCCAAAGTGAATCCGATAGAAGGCTGATAGACATTTCTCACTATCACTTCTGAAGCGGAAGCCTGGGGATGTCATCATTCAAAGTTTTAAAACCGCCAAAGTCAAAGAAAAAGTGTAAAAATATTCTTGAATGTTGTCACTTTTTTTTTCTTGGCAGTTCCATACATACCTGATTCAGTGACAAATATTGTTTTGTACAAAAATTAATTGCATAAATGCGTAAAACGCCTACTCCTAAAAGTATTTTTAAATACAATAAACCGTATTATCTTATTTCTGATTCCAGTTTCACATTCCTCTAGTAAAATAATACTGAATTGGCCAAAACAGAAGTTGCCTAAATAATTTCGACGATTCCAAAATATTTCGACAATCTTCGAAACGAAAATAACTCGCAGCTTTCACAATTTTCCTGAGTTCCAATGAAGGCGTGCCGCAGATGCCTTCTTAATTAATTCGAAGAATTAGGATTGTAAATCATTTCACAAATATTTACTTACTTAGGACACTCCCGAGGGTTGCGGTGTGTGCAGTGACAAAACAAGATTTTTGTCAAGAATAAACCACTCAGTTAATCGTTAAATTTTCATCACTTATTTGTAATAGAGATATTGTTCTTTCGTTTTGTTTACTGTAATACTTAAACTTTGCTATTTTTACGGGTGGGTCAGGATTAACATTAAGATTGAAAAACGTACTATAAGAGACGTATATGTCCGGAAATAGTACATTATGGTACAAGTGTGTAATTTTGGTGATTACCGCTGAAGCGCCATTGAGACCCGAGCCGTAAGCGAGGATCTTAAGAGAACCGAGGACGGTAATAATCAATACACACGTGTAGCATACGGCGTTTTTTTCTACACACGAATAAAATAATACTAAAAAAATATTTTCAACAGTGTAAACGAGTTGTGAAAAATGTTTCGAAATGGCGGGAAACATTAATACGGCGTTTTTTTCTACACACGAATAAAATAATACTAAAAAAATATTTTCAGCAATGTAAACGAGTTGTGAAAAATGTTTCGAAATGACGGGGAAATATAATCATTTTACCTATGCGCGCGCAATGTTATCGGCCATAGATTAAAATAATAAGGTTTCATAGGTACATTAATTTATTTTGTACCTACTATTGATCACGACTTTTTTTTATCAAAACTTTTTAAGAATAAAGCAACTCAACCAATAAAATAAAAAAGCCTCTATAACTCACTTGTGAATAATAGCAATAAAAAGTCACAGTTTGATTACAGGTGTCATTACGTGCATAATTGCGGTAAAATTAGAGCCACTTTATGAGCAACTGTGTTGAAAAGTGTTTTTATAATACCTCATCAAGACTGCAGAATTACGCTGGATGCAAGTTGCTTCCAACCAGTCTTATTGGAGATCCACAGAGGATGCTTTTCCAGCGGTGGACGTATTATGACTGATGGATGATGAATGGAGTACTAAATTCTACATAATGACAATGTACGAGTACTTTGTCACTTCCTTACCATCCAAATAATGCTCGTATTTACCAACAGTAGTCCTGCATTCTGTAAAACGAAGGGCCGCCAAACACTCCATCATTGTTTATGGTAAGTCATTCAATCAGTTCGCACAAAAGGGGAAACATATCGGCTGCGTCCCCGGCATCGTTAATCTTAATCTACCCATTGGGTCACGGCTGACTTCGCAAGATATGAAATAAAGGCGCAGAACATAGATACAAATAAGTACAACTCTAAGGGGTGTAACTGTAGTTGGAAACGTGAGCGGTGCGTGGGCACCCAACGTGATATTAGTGCGTCGAGGTGAGTAACCACTCTATATACAGAGATTTTGTCTATGTTAAAGTACAATGTAGGTGTCTTCAAATCTCGAGTAAATAGGTATCTTCTAGGTAAGCGTGCTACATCCTAGACCGCATATCTGCTTTACATCAGGCAGTGTGTAGTCAAACGCAAACCTATTTGAAATAAAAAAAAAAAAAAAACAAAAAAAAAAAAAATGTTAAACTAAAAAATATTGACACCGTAAAGTCAAAACATTTAAGTGAAGTCAATTTTTTTTATTAATTAAAATAGTTAACATACAAATCAAAATATTTTTGAAATTATCTAGAGCAATTATAAGGTTTTTACAAGTTATTACCAAACTTACATTTATCAAAGTGTAATCAGTCTTTTTATGTGAGTAAGTAGTTTGTAAAGGTTTAATTTATTAATGTCAGATTTTTCTTTAAATTTATCAAATATGGTAAACTATGAAACCTTTATGTACCTACTCATCTACTAAAACTCTATTATACACAAAGTAAAAGTTCTGGTTATGTAATAAAAATTAAGAATAAAATAGTAGATTGTTTCATATGGGAGCAAAATAATATTTTTACGGCGAGGGCGCTTTTTTGAATCCAGAGCAAAGTAAGGGATTCTAGAGCAGAATCCCGTGCGTAGCGAGGGATTCTTTAGTAGAATCCCGAACGTAGCGAGGGATTCAAAGTACGTCGCCCGAACCAAAAATATATTTTCATCACATCTATTCGAAAAAGACTACTTGGTTCGCCTTTAAGTGCGCCCAAAGGAGGTGTTTTCTATAAGGAACTTTATAAGTGCGACGGAATTATCTTTGCCGCGCACTTTTTGAATTTGGAACAAATAAGTTCGACGGAATATTATAGTAAAATATGAGGCGCCTTTTGTTTTCTCATACACCTCTATGATATGATTATGATTATGATGAAAAGTAGAGTGTACCACTCGAGCGCAAAATATATATTTGGCTCGGGCTACGTACTTTGAATCCCTCGCTACGTTCAGGATTCTACTTAAGAATCTCTCACTTCGCTCTGGATTCAAAATAACGCCCTCGCCGTAAAAATATGATTTTGCTCCCATATGATACAATCTACTATTTGCGCCCGAGTGATACACCCTACTTTTCATCACCTCTATGAGAAAACAAAAGGCGCATCATATTATACTAGAAAATTATTATTTAATAAAACGTAGAGTAACAACTAAATTGAAATTAAATGGTATCTAATAATATAACAAATGAAAACTTATATTTACATTCTTTTCATTCATTTTCTTGGCGCTGAACATTAACATTACAAATTCTTCCAAATTCAAAAAGTGCGCGGCAAAGATCATTCCGTCGCAATTATTTGTTCCAAATTCAAAAAGTGCGTGGCAAAGATAATTCCGTCGCACTTATAAGTTCCTTATAGAAAACACCTCCTTTGGGCGCACTTAAAGGCGAACCAAGTAGTCCTTTTCGAATAGATGTGATGAAAATATAGTTAATTGCCGGTAGACTTTCATACAAGCGTCTGCAACAATATTTTGGAAACTTAAACTTTTATTCCAATGCATTTAGTTTCGTAGTTTTCCATCTGACCATTCCTAGTTTACCGATAAGCAGAAGATAAGATTCGTATTGGCAGACGTTTATTGAAAGTAATAAGTATAGAATCATAATGTGGCGGAGCTGCCAGATACAGATGCTAATGTAGAAGAATATTAGTTGTTTTTCTTATTTTTTTCGAGTGGTTGAGTATAGGGTTTCGTTTAGTCATCTTTGATATTATTTTAAGAGTTTTTGATAACTAGAGGGCTTTCACATAGATATTAGTTTGCCTCAGTAGAGATACAAGAGCAGTAGGTAGCACCGCGTTGATTCGCTTAAAAGTGCATACTGAGAATGTACTTAGTTTCTTTTTCACCTAAAGCTTGCTGAAAATATTATTGTTATATCCAGAGCTTTTGAAAAACTGGCGATCTATGGTTCTTCCCCAGGTATGTTCTGCACAAAGATTTTACAAGTTACTACTAGTTAGGGAAATCAATTCTAATCATTAAAGGTTTCTTTTCGTTTATGTAGCGCTTCTAGTGGAAAGGTGACGTCCACAAGTGGTATATTATTCAGAGAAAAATCGAACCAAGATGATATATACATCATTTGAAAGCTTGATATATGGACTTCTCAAAAATATTTAATTTTGATTTTTTATATCCCTCCACTTTTTTTTAAATGTGAAAAATAAATTGTATGAAAAATAATAATACAAATTTGTATTTTTCCTAGTTTAGCAATAATAAAGTGCTTCTATCGTTATTTTACTTGCATTCGTAGCTGATTTTTCCACATTCATCTCTTAATTTGCTAAAATTAAAAATTATAACCTACCTGAGTGACCAGTTAGTAGGTAGGTAGGAATCAATGGCTAGATTCCTTAAAACACTAATAACTAGCTTTGCAAGTTGTTTCTCAGATAAGTACAGATCTGTTCACTCACGAAGGCGCGCCCCTCCATATTTATTAATGTAGTTGTACGACAGTGTAACCCTCTAACCTAAGTGATCATTTTCATCAAACCAATAATTTACTGTGGAGGGGCGCGACTTCGTGAGTGAAACGGTCTGTACCTAGCTTGAAATTTAACACCAAGGCTAGCTATAGTCCGTTCCATAACCACTGAGATTGAAATCTATTGAAGGATTTGGCGGAAGTAGTATAAATATATTGTATGAAATTATTACTTACCTATTTTCAGCACGCATTTATTATCTTTTAAAATCTACCAAAATATAGTGATATTTTTATGGCAAACCCATTAGATAATTATATTCGTCAAAGGTCGGCGCAACTCTAGGTCTCAACGGTTTTGGGACGGACGATACCAGGCCTACATGAACAAACGATCATGATAACACAGGTCATCATTACCTGTCCGCGTTTTATCACGACCTCGCTTCATTGCGGCTCTAAAGTCAAGCTCAGATGGAGGCACTTCAGCATTCTTTCCTGAGAGCCTCATTATTCCAAAGCACGGGCCCTTTGTACGTCGAAATAAGGTTCCTTAACAAACCTCACATGGAACAATCGACTACTATCCTAGTAGAGAACTAATATGTTCTTGCGTGTTTCTAATTAAATGAAATTTGGTAACAAGCAAGTAAAAACCTCTACTGTGCATTTTACTCGTAATTTTATTTCTAATTCACTTGAGGCTACCTGTCGTCAAAATATTTAGAAAAGTAGTTTTCGTTATAACTTACATCATTTGCTGATTCTTTGGCAAAAAAGGCGCAGCCTCGTGTGGGATGCAACATGTGTAGGTACATTTGCATCATGCCACCTCCCTGCCACCCAGCAATCGGCTGGTGCAGGAGCGGAGGCAGCTGCCCGAGGTAAGCACCTTAAGTATGCCGGTCTGGAATTAGCGTACGGCTTTGTCCCGTTTGCGGTCAAGATGACTGGTCTGTGGTGATCGAAGCTCGGAGATTCGTACAGGATCTGGGTCGGCGGCTCAGGAATAAGGGAAGGGATCCACGCTGTGGTTCATACTTGGTTCAGCATATTTCATTGGCGGTCCAGCGCGGTAATGCCGCTAGTATAATGGGTACGTTTGACCAGGGCACTGTTAGGGGAGGTCTGTTTGACTAGTTTACATTCGCCATGTAAATTAATTGTTATTGCTTTAAATGTATTGTAAGTTTATAACTATGTTCAATTATTTGACGTGTGACATATAATAAACGACTAAAGAGTTTTTACTTACATCAAAACTCAAAATTGAAAAGAAACATTTTAGAATTATGTGTCGCGAGGTTTACTATTCGGAGAACTACTACTTTTATTTTGAAAAACAACAAACTATAATAAATAAATTTGAATAATTTCAATCCGAACGGTTACACAATGTAAATAAAATTTTTAAGATGCATTTCACTCATGTATTATCACGTTTTCGCATTTCTTGAGCACAGTCCATGATGCTTAGTCGATGTGATCGTATAACGACAAAACAAAAGTACACACTTCTTTCATCCGTGAAAAGATCTTTTGTTCAACTTCTGAGGGTCTTGAAGATCAAGGGTAAAGTGCATGTCTGTACTATGGTTGAGTTTTTACAAGTTTTTTTTTCGAAGTTCAGTATTTGTAGTTTAGTCTTCTATGCGACTGTATTTAAGGACTTATTTAACGACTTTCATGCCAATACCTACTTATGTACAGCCTCAAAACCACGTTTCTTTGACTCAGGAGTCAGGGTCACTAACCAACAATGAGGCAGTCTAAATTATAAAAATATTATACATTAAATATTTATTACTATATTTTATCTGCAATTACCGTAGTATGACTATCAGTAGGTCCTGTGGTTACATCCACGCAATTCTCGAAGATAAAAAAACCTCAATCTTAGCTTACTTAGTTATACACTAGACACCAAAAATACAGTTCTGATGGTATTTTGTTCTCATACGTCAAGTTCGCTAATACACACTTAGCCACTTGAATGTAAATTGAGCTAAAACTTATCATTTGAACACATACATTTTTGTAATTCTTGAGTACCTACTCTAAATCCAAACTCTATTAGATAGAAAGATAGATTTAAATAAATATTTTAAATAAATAAATATTTTTGGGACATCTTACACATGGCCTCTGACCCCAAACTAAGCTTGTGATATGGCTGCCAGAGACTGATATACTACATACTTATTTTTAAATACATACTTATTTAGATAGTAACTAAATAACACCCAGACACAGAGCAAACACTTATGTTCATCACATAAATATTTGCCCTGGGTGGGGATCGAACCCACGCCTCTTTGACCCAGAAGTTAGGATCACTAACCACTGAGCCACCGAGGCATCAAGATATAACTCCTTATTGTGTGCGCTAATACTATTACTATAAGGGCTGCCCTTGCACTAGATAAGAGCTTGATTAAAAACCACTACTTCAAAAATAAACGTCTTTATACGTTTCTCCTTACCTACTCTTTTTCACTTTGATAATGTATAAAATATCATAAGCAATCTGCTAAAGTGTACCTACAACTGCAGCAAAATTCAAAATTATACACTAACTACGCGGAAACTAACAAGCATGATGCAAAAATAACTATCTTTCTTTTATGAACAGGCTACGAAATTGTTTCAAGCATGTTCCACATGTAGTGAACATAACAAAGAAAATGCAGCTACCCATTTGTCTGAACAAGACTTTTCCGGTTAGTTCTCATAGCATAATAATACTGTTTACGATTTTGTTACCAAATATTGATGAATATTGTAAATTGAACAAATAACGTTTGTTTGTAAAGAGCAAATGGCAATAATGAACAAGAAATCGAATCAGTAGTTAAATATTTTAAGACAATTATTTATACTGCGCAAAAAAGCAAACTTGACACCATCGAATTCCAGATCTTTGCCTTAAAAGCAGGATTTGGTAACGCATTAAATAAGAAAAATATCAACGATTTTGTTTTGCATTCATTCAATAGTTTTTACGTCATGTTAGAGTATACTTAACTTATAGGAAATCTAATTTGAATCGGAAGAAAGTGTAATATTTATTTTTCACATAAACCTACTGATTTAATCTGAAAATATCCGGAAAAATCATAATATTAATTCAATAAAGCAAAGCAAATGAGGCCCAAGTAGAGCAAGCCGCTTTCGCACGTCTCGAGAATTGTGATGAGGTGAAACAATGGCTTGGGACGGGAGGGGTGGGAAATGGGGCGCAGGGGAAAGAGCCAGTTGCTAAATCATTTTTCTGTAGAAATCACTAAGCTTTGCGCTTAGAATGGCGTGAGATTTTTTGGTAGAGCTTTGTCGAGTTCGGGACTAGTATTTTAATACTCGGTGGTATTGTACATATAGATGATAGAAGTTTTCATCAAATTCAAAACTTTACAGTAACTTTAGTATTGTTATGATGTTTATTTTAAGTGCTTTCCACACTAGATTTTTATCTCAAAGAGTTATCTTTGTGATAAGCATTTCAAAAATCTGAAGCGAACGCAGGATTTGAACCTTGCCCCTTCGGATCACTAGCCCGACGCTCTAACCAAGTATAAGTTGGGAAATGTAAGCACTTCAGAAATTTGAAGCTTGCGTAGGAGGCGAGCTAGCTCAGTTGGTTAGAGCGTCGGGCTAGTGATCCGAAGGGGCAAGGTTAAAATCCTGCGTTCGCTTCAGATTTTTGAAATGCTTATCACAAAGATAACTCTTTGAAATTTAGTATTTTTTGAAATTTAAGCCAAAAAAAAATCCGTTACAATTGTAAATTCGTATAGGCCAGATAGCCCTGTTGTCAGAGTTTTTAAACGGTACAAGATTTTATTATTATATACTACGGGACTAATCGCGCACTAAAATTACGAGATAAAAAAATACCTCCTCATCCCGACGTTTCGGCCGAGTTGCATCGACCGTGGTCACGGGTAGACGACCGAAACGTCGGGATGAGGAGGTATTTATTTATCTCGTAATTTTAGTGCACGATTAGTCCCGTAGTATATAATAATAATGTGTTCAAATTGCGAAAGTTTAAAAACAAGGTTACAAGATTATTTTTTGCAAAAATTAGCATGACCGACTTCACCCGTGTACACAATTTTTCGCACGGATCGATGTAGCATTTTTCACATTATTGTTGATTTATCAAAAATGGCTCAGCCGATTCCGATAAAATTTAAATGGAACCAATTTCGAAGTATATTCTTTCCAGTATAAAAAGAATTATTGAAATCGAACTACTACGAAAAAAGTTATGCGTGGTTATACATAAAAAAAATCTACGCGTCGAATTGTATACCTCCTCCGGTGGTTCGTCGGTCAAAAACAACCGGGGCCTACAATTTAACGTATTATCCGAGACACGGTAGAGTTCAGTTGTTAATGCCACACGCGGTCACATCTTCATGCTGACCAAGCCAAACGTTGCTTAATTTTGGTTTTTGCTGACAAACAACTAGTCAAGCTATGAGCGCTATAAAATATTGAGCTGTGTTTACGTAAATCTAATATGTGTATTGTGTATGTATGTCTGTACTCTGTTCCTTCGTACGTACCAACAAATTTAATTAAATTAAATTATTTGTTTATAGGCGAGCAGTGTATACTGATGTGCCTATATCAAGCAGTGTCGAATAAAATTAGTATTTATCTGTCAAGGAATTTTTTTCCTTCTTTATCCAAAGGTGCAGTCTATTGTGTGTATTAAATGTGTTTATAGATCTTGCTGAGATGACATCCTCAGGCAACCTATTCCAATTGTAGACAACTCTATTGCAGAGGATGTGGTGTGCAGTGTTGGTTTGTGATGGTGTAGGCTGTAAGAGGATTGTATGGCGTCTGCTATCGCGCATATTTTCCTTCAAAGTGTACATGTCGTGGATATCCGGAAGATTATAGAAGCCATTGAGAATTTTGAAGGTCTCAATCAAGTCTTCACGCAATTGTCGTTCTTCGAGAGTCGTGAGACGAAGAGCTTTTAACCTATCATCATAGGTCTTGCGGCGCAGAGCATATGGAATCCTGGACAAATTTCATTGCAATATGTTTCAGTTTGTAATACGATGTTATCAAAGTACTTATCAATTTCAATTAAACCGAAAAAAATGCTTTATTTATTTATTTAGTAAAAATCAACTTAACGGTAAACAGAAAAACGTGCAAGAAATTACAACATGCAACATCCTAATACGCAAGCTGAGATGCAATTATTTTTTTGTTAATTTTGCAATTATATTTTGAAATTTCTTATCACATAACTAAATTAACAACGATGGATTATTGTTTAATATGTAGTTAAAATTACATTTTCATCAAAATATTAAAGAAAAAGATATGAGACATTTTATGACTCGTAAATAGATGTTAAACGACTTCATTAACTGAAGCTCTACGATTCCAAGCCCGTCTAAATAGCTTGTCTACTGTTTGACAAGCAAGAATTAGCCAGTTAGTTAACAACCAACATTTACTGAGACGCAACCCGCACTTAGAACGCAGTTAGCTCACAAACTGGCTTAACACCCTTGCATGTTACCCAGCGTCTGTGGTTAGTGTTCCTACTCGATTGCTGATGCTAAAGGCCACTATTTAGTGTACTTTGAAACTGTTGTGTGTGCAGAGTTTAACTAGTCCTTTCTAACGAATTAGCCGATGCCTCAGACCAAATAAAAAAACCGGACATGTGCGAGTCAGGCTCGCACACCGAGGGTTCCGTACAAATCCAGAAAATTTACAAAATTGGGAAGTAAATTGTTAAAATCTCTAAACTACAATCATCGATATATTTTTTTTTACTTTTATCGTCATAAATCGAAAATTACACATTGTCAAAATAATTAAAAACCTGTTTTCGCATGTACTAATGAAGCTCTTTTATATGATATCTGACATGATACGATTTACTCACTTTGAATTTTCAACCCATATTGTGTGAATCTAAGCTCTATTTTTTTGTGATGCAAATAAAAATGACCGGTTTCCAGATTTATTCCTATATGTGTACTCTAAGACAATGCTTCCAAATTTTACAGTTATATGTCAACGGGAAGTACCCTGTAGGTTTTGGTTTTTGTGAGTGTCGAAATATGCGGTTTTAACGACATAAACGGCTCTAACTTTTTTATACGATAATTGAGCAGTTTTTTTTTTCACACAACTGCAAGAAATCATAGATATACGTATATAGTTTAAATTTCAACTCGATATCTTTACGCATTTCCGATATAAAGAGTCTTGACATACACACAGACGGGAACGCGTAAAGATATTGAGTTGAAATTTAAACTATATACGTATATCTATAGTCTCTTGCAGTTGTGTAAAATAAAAACTTCTAAGTTATCGTATAAAAAAGTTAGAGCCGTTTATATCGTAAAAACCGCATATTTTGTTACTTTTTTGTCGATGATTATAGTATTTGCTTCCCAATTTTGTGAAATATTCTGGATTTGTACGGAACCCTCGGTGTGCGAGTCTAACTCGCACTTTTCCGGTTTTTATACATGTGGTAAGTGCGTAGGACGTCCACCCACAAGGTGGACGGATGACCTCGTTATGACCGCAGGATCGCGCTGGATGCAAGCCGCTTCCAACCGGTCTTATTGGAGATCCATAGGGGAGGCCTATGTCCAGCAGTGGACGTCCTTTGGCTGATGGATGGATGGATGGTAAGTGCGTCGGTGTTGCGCCGCCATAGTTCGACTGACGAGCCAAGGCGTAGTCTCGTTGTACGTGTTTGTGTGTGTAATTGTGTCTGTACACAACGAGGCGTAGTTTTGCCGACCTCACTTTTTTGTTTCTCGTCATTCTGTCTTGATTTTATTATTTGGTTGGAGGCCGATGCTTTTTGTTATATGTCGGTATACGCGTACGGCGCGTATGACACGCTACATCTACGAGTAATAAAAACTAGTCTTGAAAAATGTTTAAGTAATCTTTGATTTAATATTCAAGCAAAAAGCAAACAAATCTTTAAATTCCAAAAACTTAAATAACTTGAAATTTAAATGTACATAATTTGCTTGCCCAAAGTTGAATAAGTAAATGATACGTTTATAGTGCTTGCTAAAATTAAGGAAAAGGTTAAGGGGGCAAGTGCTACAATTGTAGTACTTACCTATTCTTATGAACTATGTCTATCCAAGTGAACATTTAATTTTGATACATATGTAATATGGACATTTTTATATTTCTCTGACTAAATATTATTTTTGAACGTGAAATTCAGAAACGGATAAATGCTCTAACTCAAACATTTATAGCAACATACTGAGGCAACATCTGAAATTTACATGCGGTTCTTAATTAACATGTTTTGTATAGTTATACATAGGTACGAGTATGTATAACAACAATTTTATTATTTGTTTTGGAACGGTTAATTATTATGTTTTCTAGATTATGTTTATTAAATTCGTCTAATGTGTAAAAGCATTTCGATAATAGGATAATTTTTAGTTGTTTCCTGAAACAGTTATTTTTTTCGATATATTTTAGATAATTTGGCAATTATTTAAATATTTTTCTATTCATAGACTTTGGGCTAGAACTGTGAATTGCTAAGTTAGACTTTGATTCCACGAGTTTATGTTTATATTGCGATCTAATTTTGTGCGTTTTGTCAGACGCTTTGTGAAAATAGTCAGGATGCTTCTTGACAAATTTGCATATTTTGAATTATTAGTATATAAATTGGCAATGGCTGCAAGCCTTTCCACCTGCTACCCTCGGGACATTGTTCGACAATGGCAGCTTCCGTATTGCCACCGGTCTTAGATTGGGTGCTGCCATTGTTGAACGCCATGTGTGTCCGTGTGGAAGCAGCGTTGACAAATATGGACTCCACGGGCTTTGCTGCCAGAAAAGCGCAGGTAGGTTTTCCCGCCACGGCTCTTTAAATGACATCATTAAAAGAACGCTTGCCACTATTACCATCCCAGCTATTTTAGAGCCAGCTGGCATAGCTCGGGATAATGGCAAGCGCCCTGACGGCTTAACATTGATCCCCTGGAAGCGTGGATGGGCGCTGGTATGGGACGCAACATGCGTCGATACCTTGCCCTCTTCTCGCCTCAGTGGGACAACACAAAGAGCCGGAGCCGCGGCGGAGGCCGCAGAAGACGCTAAGCGGCGCAAATACGCATCACTCGCAAGTGAATATGTATTTTCGCCGCTTGGCGTCGAAACTTTTGGTCCGTGGGGTCCATCCCTAAAAATGACGCTGCTGGTGACAAGAGAGCTGGCTCATTCCTCGCACAGAGAATCTCTTTAACCATTCAGCGTGGGAATGCAGCCAGCGTTCTTACCACACGGACACAGTATTTGTTTCGATTTTTAGGCTTTTTTTTGTATATACATAGGTAGGATATATTTATATAGATATAAGGTAGTTAAGAATTGAATTTCTATGTTTTTTAAGTTATGTAAATAAATATTATTTTATTATATAAATGGATACCAGGGACATAATTTCAAGTTTTATAAGGTATATGGTTTATGAAAGTTTTGTTTGGTATGTCGGTCAGTTCAAATATTTGCGATAATACGAATACTTTTTTTGGATTATGAATACTTCTTGTGCGTTTATTTTTTTTTTGGTAATTCAAATCTAGATCAATCTAACATACTTTGCAAATTAATTTTGCGTCTTGAGCCTACCTACAGTCATACTCGTACCTCTTTTTATTTGTGACCACGTCAACTAAGACTAAAATAAATTATTTGTACAATACCTACTTATATTTTTTCAAAAAACATAAACATTTAATATAAAATTAAGTTAAGTATAAAATACTCAAACAAATAAGTGAACGAAAATTAACTCAAGAATCAAAAACCCAACCCAAGCTTTTCATTTAGAAAATAACAAAACAGGTGTATCTAACAGCCCTTTATTATGAACCCAAGCGGTTTATTATCACAAAAATTGTCCACATTATTTGGTAGGGAATAAAACAATCGTTTTCATATGGGTGCGAACAAATATAATGCGATATAAATTTTAAAGGCACATATTTCACAGTTGTACTGTTACATTTCTAATTTTAACGGGCAGCAGCGAATTTATGTCCCGTACATGTGTTGCCATATAGAGAACTGGTGTAATAACATTCGGCATTCGGTAGCGTAACGAACATTTGTTTATTTCCACGCATATTTTGTTTAGACTGTATTAGGTTACTTTTGAATTCGAAGCGCATGGAGGGAATAAAAACTGTGGAGAGATACGCGAGGATCTGACGCGCACGTTAAGATCGTAAAACGTTAGCGTACCTGAATTCTCAATGGGATTTCTAATTCTTTTTCGCTAGTGAAGGAGTTTCGGGTTATTTATAAACTTGTCAAGTAAAGCCGTTTACAGTCTTATTTGATTGTGTCTACCCTATGCATACTTGAGTATTTGTTCCTAGAAATATCAGTAGGTGCTTTTATAATCTAAAATAGTAGATTGTATCATATGGGAGCAAAATAATATGTTTACGGCGAGGGCGCTTTTTTGAATCCAGAGCGAAGTGAGGGATTCTAGAGTAGAATCCCGAGCGTAGCGAGGGGTTTTTTAGTAGAATACTGAACGTAGCGAGGGATTCAAAGTACGTCGCCCGAACCAAAAATATATTTTGCGCCCGAGTAGTACACTCTACTTTTCATCACCTCTATGAGAAAACAAAAGGCGCCTCATATTTTACTATATTATTATTTAATAAAACGTAGAGTAACAACTAAAGTGAAATCAAATGGTATCTAATAATAAAACAAATGAAAACTTACATTTACATTCTTTTCACTCATTTTCTTGGCGCTAAACACTAACTTTACAAATACTTCCAAATTCAAAAAGTGCGCGGCAAAGATAATTCCGTCGCACTTATAAGGTTCCTTATAGTAAACACTACCTTTGGGCGCACTTAAAGGCGAACCAAGTAGTCCTTGTCGAATAGATGTGATGAAAAAATATTAATTTACTATATAAATATTCCTATTACACACGTATTATTTTGTAAGTGCCCTTATAATTAAACCTTATACCTTATTATGAAGACGACCTTACATGAAACAATTAAACTGACGTTGGATAAATTAAGCGATGAAGATTAACACCTTAGAAAGCAAACATTTGTATCAAACTTTAGATTATAAAAACAAAATATGTTAATAGATTACTGACAATGACATTACATTGCCCACATGTACCTATAATAACAAGGGAATGTATTTCTATCCGCTTGTACATAGATACTAAGTTATGTACCTAATGTGAGAGCTATCCTGCCTACAAACCGCTTCGCTGTTTGGCAGTACTTTTAATTGTACCTATGTATGTTATATTCGGAACAAATAAATAAAAAAAAAAAACCTACAATTCAAAGAACTAAAACAATATTTAGTGCTTTAATATAATGCATAATTTTAAACTTTGAAAAAAATAGAACTATACTTTAAAAAGTTTTAATTTGCACCCACTAATAACCAATTCCTTTTTTCCCTTATGTTATCATATCACAATTACTGCGTCAATTAAATGCAAATAAAATTTAATTTAATTTTTCGATTTCATTGTAATTATACGTATTTAAATTTATGTCAAGTTGTTGCTAAATTGTCAAAATACATTTCCCAAAGGCTCCTGATCTACCAGAGTCCAGGCGTGTAGAGAAGTAATTAGGTAAGTACCGGTTTTTGTTTTCGAAAAAAAACTAGGCAGTTACTTGATTTCAAGTTAATGAAAAAAATATTTACTAAAAACATTGGCCATTTTATAAATTAGTTAAAAGAAGGAGTTAAAAACATTTTCACCTGTAAAAATTAAAAAAAGGCTCAAATATTCATCTCTAAGTAGGTAAGCTTCGCTTTTAGAATTACTCCCAAAACGAATAGAATAGTAATATGCTCTTCATACACTTTCTGCTATTCAAAGATTCCGACTATGATTCAAAGCAACTCGCTAATTTATTTGTGCAAATCTGTATATAAATCTGCATTCCTGGTAACGCTCAACTGAGACTCCATCTCACATCTCCCGAGAGTGAGATGTGTTCGCATTACAAGAGGAAACTCAGACTGCATCGGAGCGTCGAAGGAATGTATGCAAATGAATCTCGTCTTACTTGATGGAATGCATTGTAGACGCTGCATTTACTCTATGAGTCGATGAGACAGTACATAAATTCTGTAGTCCTAGTACTGTGTCAAGTTTTTTACTTTTTAGATTCGTTCATTTCAGCCATAGGACGTCCACAACTGAACACAGGCCTAACCAATATATCTCCTACAAGACCGGTTTGAAACAGCTTGTACCCAGCGCGATCTTGTGGTTTAATGATGACGTCAGTTCACGTTACTGGTGGATGTCCTTTAAGCTGCGTTCCCTGATAGGTATATAGCCTCGACTCAAGAACTTTCTGACCCTATCCGTTATCAATCCGACGTGCTACGCGCCTTGCTCGCTGTAAGTTCAACTTGGCAGTCCACTGGGCTATGGCAGTTGATATGTTTTATCTACGGATCTCCTCATGTCTGATTCGATCTCGTAGAGACACGATACAGTTAGCGTAAAATATAATATTTTTTTCTTCGACTTTGTATTATGAAAACAAACGTAGTTTTTGCACATTTAACTTTAATTCTAAAATAAGGTTATTACTCTCGTAATGGTTGAGCTGATTCTACTTTTAACTATGGTTTCGAACTTGGGCCTGCATAAGGCCGGGTCTCCACCAAAGCGGAGACGAGACGTGCGGAGAGGAGATGTTTTTAGGGTTCCGTACCTCAAACGAAAAAAACGGAACCCTTATAAGATCACTTTGTTGTCCGTCTGTCCGTCTGTGTGTATCTCAAGACTCTTAATCTCGGGAGCGCGTAAAGATATCGAGTTGAAATTCAAACTGTATACGTATTTCTTGCAGATGTGTAAAAGAAAAACTTCTCAGTTATCGTTTAAAAAAGTTAGAGCCGTTTACGTCGAAAAAAACCGCATATTTCGACACTCACAACAATCAAAACCTACAGGGTACTTCCCGTTGACATAGAACTAAGAAATTTGGCGAGAAGCATTGTTTCAGAGTACACATATAGGAATAAATCTGAAAACTGTACATTTTTATTTAAATCACAAAAAATAGGGCCTCTAAATTAACAAAATATGGGTTCAAAATTCAAAGTGAGTAAATCGTATTATGTACTCGTAAGGTATCATAAAAAAGAACTTCATTAGCACATGCTAAAACATAATTTTAATTATTTAATATGTAATTTTCGATGTGTGACGAGAAAAGTTTCAAAAAAAAACTTTTTTGTCGATGGTTATAGTATAGAGATTTTAACAACTTACTTCCCAATTTTGTGAAATTTTCTGGATTTGTACGGAACCTTCGGTGTGCGAGCCTGACTCGCACTTGTCCGGTTTTTTTAAACAATCAATAGAATTGTGTTATGGGCACATCTCCTCTCCGCTCAGCTTCAGTGGAGATCGGTGTGCGGAGATGTTTAATATTTGTATGGCGCAATGGAGACGAGAGATGTGAGCGGCGTGCAGTGAGCGATGTCAGCGAACGTGTCAGAATGCGTACTGAGCACTCAACGCCTCGCACCCGAGCTAAAAAAACATCTCTTTTCGCTCAGCACACAGCACACTGCACACATCTCCGCTTTGGTGGAGTCCCGCCTTAGGAGGCTTTGTCAAAATTCGGAAAGTACTTTATCGGACGCCCGTCTCTCATCGCTAATCCATACTAATATTATAAATCCAAAAGTATGTCTGTTGGTTTATTGGTTTGTTCCTCCTTCAGGAAGAGAGCAAAGGAATGACTTTATTTTTGGCATGGACATAGTTTGAAAGACGGAAAGTGACATAGGCTACTTTTTATCTCGGAAAAATAAAAGGTTCCCATGGGATAGCACAAAAATAAAAAAAAACGCGGGCGAAGCCGCGAGCAAAAGCTAGTTATTAATAATAAATTATTAATACCGCCAGGGAATGGAACAGTCTTCCTGCTTTCTTGTTTCTTACGAAATATAATTTAAAGCTTTTCAAGATCAGTGTGAATAGGTATCTTCTAGGTCTGCTTCACATTCGACCACAACGTCGCTTACCATCGGCGATTTGGTGGTCAAGCGCAAACTTATGCGCGATAAAAAAAATATTTTGCGGGATGGATCTGCGTCCTAGTATTCAAATAGCAAGAACTAGGTATCTGACTAAATCCTATGCAATGTTATTGGGATAAGTAAATGTATTATCTTTGAAACTTCAACATGCGCTGTCTACTTCGCAATGTGATGCCAAGGAAATAATTTATTTACTTACTTGTTAATTCGTGTATGACAGAGCTTTTGTTGATTTAGAAATTTTGTGTGATTTTTGACCGACAAACCACCGGAGGAGGAATACAATTCGACGCGTATGTATTTTTTTAAATGTATAACCACGCATAACTTTTTATGTAGTGGTCCGATTTCAATAATTTTTTTTTATTGGAATGAATATACTTCGAAATTGGTTCCATTTAAATTTTATCGAAATCGGGTATTCCATTTTAAAAAAATCAATAATAATGTGAAAAATGCTACATCGATCCGTGCATAATATTTGCGTTCTAGCGATGCGCCCCGGCTTCGCACAGGTCTATTATACATATAAACATTTTTCTTGAATTACTCTATCTATTAAAACAAACTGCTTCAAAATCCGTTGCGTAGTTTTAAAGATATAAGCATACATGGGGACAGACGGCGGAAAGCGACTTTGTTTTATACTGAGTAATGATGATTCTGGGTGAAGTCGGTCATGCTATTTTTTTCAAAAAATAATTATTGTAACTTTTCTTTGTATTTTGACTTTTTGTGATATATCTATGATAGTACGACATCAAATTTCTTCTACGGCCAAATGCAGATTGTCTGACGATGCTTTCCTTCACCGATTCGTCTGTGTTGTGTCAAACCTTACTTACTTTTATATGAACTTATTGGTACGGGGTCGATTTTGAACTCACGCTTCATGCTTGTAAACCAGGTGATTCTCCACTAAGCTATCACGGCTATGTAGTATAATACAGGGTTACTATATTAACAACAGTAAGCACATAAAACATTATTCGGCAATTAAAACCTGCAAGTTTGCTGGAGAGCAAGTACCCATTGATATCATCAGGTGTCCCCTGCCAACATCAACGGCCAGGGTTACTACCACTTTAATGAGCGGGCAGCAGTAAACTAGAACGCGCATTGTGAGGCCAGGTTACGACCTAATAAAATAATGTAAGTGACATTCGAGTACTGTAATAGTGACTTTTAGTAGCGCCCTTCTGGGCATTAGCTTAGATTAGGGCTGTTACGTCGTGGAGGATTAGGTCGGGAAAGAGTTAGGTCATACAATTTTACTTAGTTTTATTGTTGTTGGTAATGCTTTGGGTTTATTTTTACCCAAGATAACCCTCCATCTGTTGTTTACTCGAGCGTGAACTTTCTTGTTGGAGCTTTTCATTTCTTAAAATGCCTTTAGATTCAGATGAACGGAATATTTATGTTTATCACGCTATATTATCATTACACCATTTCAGATATGCAAATGGCTATTACTAGTAACATCCATCCATCAGCCATAAGAAGTCCACTGCTGGACATAGGCCTCCCTTACTATTACTATGTTACATATACAATATTATTTCCGTTAAGTTCATAAGAGATATACAATATAATTTAAATACAATTCATTTCTCTTTCAATTAAATTATACCTTTTTAGAACTCAATACATTAATTAAAATACATTTTATTGATTTAATATTATAAAATGAGCAGTAGTCTCATAGATCATAAGTTTAAAACTATAAAAGAGTTCATAAGTTCATACCTAGCACAAAAGTAATATAATCAAAGGACATGTCCACAAAATGTATGGAGGCTGGTACGAGTATAATAATAATTAAAAATTATAACCACAGCACACGTTACATTTCGAGAAAGTTCAAATTTTTTTGAGTCAATTACAACAGTTAAAAACGAAAAAGACTTGAATTTATTAGGGAAAATAAATATATTTGTCTCAATAGGTAGTTTCCTCCAAATTGTTAAATAAAAGCATTTTTACCAATTAGACACACCTTTAAGTGTTTTTTTTTCACATTGTGCCTACTAACTGGTCACACTGGTAGATTATAATTTCTAATTTTAGCAAATCAAGAGATGAATGTGGAAGAATCAGCTCCGAATGGAAATAAAATAACGATAGAAGCACTTTATTGTTGCTAAAATTATAACCACAGCACACGTTACATTTCGAGAAAGTTCAAATTTTTTTGAGTCCATTACAACAGTTAAAAACGAAAAAGACTTGAATTTATTAGGGAAAATAAATATATTTGGCTCAATAGGTAGTTTCCTCCAAATTGTTAAATAAAAGCATTTTTACCAATTAGACACACCTTTAAGTGTTTTTTTTTTCACATTGTGCCTACTAACTGGTCACACTGGTAGATTATAATTTATAATTTTAGCAAATCAAGAGATGAATGTGGAAGAATCAGCTACGAATGGAAATGAAATAACGATAGAAGCACTTTATTGTTGCTAAACTAGAAAAAAAATAAGCTGTTATTTTTCATATAATTTATTTTTTGCATTTAAAAAGTTGGAGGGGTAAAAAAATTTAAATTAAATATTTTTGGGAAGCCCATAAAACAAGCTTTCAAATGATGTATATGTCGCAGGCAATTTGTATGATTATTATGATTATTATGATTTGACATACGGGGTCGTCAGTTTAAAAACGCTCGGAGTTATGTATAATGCCGAAGGCAAAATGTATTTTGCCGTGGCATTATATATTATGCCTAAACATTTGATTGACAATTGAAACGCCGCCGTATACATAATGCCGCGGCAAATTAAAGTATTTAGTTCTGTTTCTTTCCACGCGCGTCGCTGTTGATCAAAACAAACAAAATGACGTCAAATAGTGGTTTTATGACCCAAGAAAAATTGAAAATACTACGTGTACAAAAGGCTTTTCGCAACATACTTGTGATTTTAAAGACATTTATTATAGTGAATTAAAAAAAAGTTACGATTCTTAAACGAAAGCAATAAACCCGCCGTGTACAACTTACAAGGTTTTTCGGTACTTAAAAAATGCTAAGGTGTCCATAGAATCTGGTGTTCCGAGGACTCCTGAAATATACAGGAGTCTTCCGATTGTTACATATCGACCATCGTTAAAAAATGGTCTGAAGATATAAATGGAGGCTAACCTAAACAATTAAAGTCGAAATACCTTAGATAAGTGCTTAACTTATGTTGGTTAGTTAATGTTAGAGTATACTATACATATATAACGGAAGGTCCTAAACTCGTAATAAGGATATATTGTTTCTGGCGCTTCGCCGGCCGCTGCCGCGGCACGCTCGCTTCGCTCGCTCGTCTCGCGCGTTGTTTTCACTGTTCAAACCTAACCTACAAACCTTATATAAGTTTGGCCTAAGGTCACTAAGTTTGGTCCACTTATCCTGGCGTAAAAGTCAAGGGGTCAAATCTTGGACTCAAGGTCAGTATTTCTCCACCCTTATACTCCCACATCCCATCGCATTCCGAAGGTCGGTTTAGGCTCAGTGCCCCCTTTCGTACACTCCAACCGTTAAACAAACTATATATCGATATTATACACGATCTAATTGAATTGATTTGTCTGAAGTGTCATGGTCACCCTAAAACTACAACCGACGTTGAAATTATTACAAATGATCGAGTTGTCATTTTGCCTTCGGCATTTTACATAACTGCGAGCGTTTTTAAACTGACGACGCCGTATGTAAACGGCGGAATCATACAAATTGCCTGCGACATATATATCATCTTGGTTCGATTTTTCTCTGAATAATATACCACTTGTGAACGTCACTTTTGTTAATACCATTTGTTATTTCTTCTAAAACCCGATCAAAACGTTTATTACTAATTTATATGTGCAGTGAACTTTACTTCTTTACTTTTCCATTATGATTGTAGAATAAAAATTCTTACTAAAACCAATTCAAAGTTAGGAGCTACTAAGTAGCTCTCAGGTTTTTCCAAGAAACCATAGACCTCAAACAAAAGGATATGTCCATTAAAAAATCGTCATCCCATTGTCAAAAGTTTGTAGAATTAGATTAAATGTTTTTCTATACTAACCATTTTTATGTTGACCTCGCGTTGTATCTACTACAATACTACGTTACTATGTGCACTATACCTTTCGTCTATTACATCAACGCGCTACAGAATTTATCCCCAGAATAGGCTAGAATCTTAGCTAAAGGTACTAACCGCTAGATTATAATATATTTCGACATAATATTCACTACATAAAATTGAAATAAGTATTATCAAGAGAATTGAAGAGGTTCTACACAGATAGATGTATATAAATAACTGCATTGGCCATTTCACTGATGAAGACATCGAGAGCCGGTCAGAGCACAATAGATTTTTAAATTGCTATAAAAAACCGGACAAGTGCGAGTCAGGCTCGCACATCGAGGGTTCCGTACAAACATATTGTTAAAATAATTAAAAACCTGTTTTAGCATGTGGTAATAAAGTTATTTTATATGATACCTTACATGATACGATTCACTCACTTTGAATTTTGAACCCATATTTTGTGAATTTTGATGCCCGATTTTTATGTGATTTAAATAAAAATGTACAGTTTTCAGATTTATTCCTATATTAGTACTCTGAGACAATGCTTTTCACCAAATTTCATAGTTCTATGTCAATGGGAAGTACCCGGTAGGTTTTGATTTTTGCGAGCGTTGAAATATGCGTTTTTTACGACATAAACGGCTCTAACTTTTTTATACGGTAACTGAGAAGCTTTTCTTTTACACAACTGCAAGAATTCATAGGTTTACGTATATAGTTTAAATTTGAACACGATATCTTTACGCGTTCCCGAGATAAAGAGTCTTGACATACACACAGACGGACAGACGGACAGACCGACAGACAGACAGACGGACAGACGGACAACAAAGTGATCCTATAAGGGTTCCGTTTTTTCCTTTTGAGGTACGGAACCCTAAAAATAGACTATCATCTACTCTGTACTAACCACCAGACTTCATAGAAAATGTTGTTTTTAAACTTTCGCAATTTAAACACATTATTATTACATACATACGGGACTAATCGCGCTTATAACTACGAGATAAATAAATACCTCCTCATCCCGACGTTTCGGCCGAGTTGCATTGACCGTGGTCACGGGTTGAGTCTTGAGTTGAGGTATTTATTTATCTCGTAATTTTAGTGCGCGATTAGTCCCGTAGTATATAATAATAATAAGACTTCATAGTAGTTGAGTAAGTATTATATATCAAGTGAATTAAAAAGGTTCAACACAGATACTTAAGCTAAGATCGAAGGATTTTACCTGCGGTTATATTTATAAGAACGATAATAACACGTTGACGGTAATATTATGGAAACGATATCTTATGGTTGAATGTGAACTACTTCCCTAATTCCATTGGTGCCATGGAAGATGGGACGACCTTTAGTGTGGGACGCGACATGTGTTGACACACTGGCGTCGTGTCATCTTCCTTGGACAACAAGGCTGGCGCTGCTGCAGCTAAAACTAAAAACCTCAATCGGCACAAATATGAGTCGTTGAGCAGAATGTACCAAATGTTGAGTCTACCCGTGACCACGGTCGATGCAACTCGGCCGAAACGTCGGGATGATGAGGTATTTATTTATCTCGTAATTTTAGTGCGCGATTAGTCCCGTAGTATATAATAATAACAGAATGTACCATTTTGTGCCATTTGGGGTTGAGACTTTAGGTCCGTGGGGGCCGAACGCTCACTCATTATGTAAAGACCTGGCTAGGCGCCTGGTAGAGGTGACACGTGACCACAATGCTGGCATTACTTTGCCTAAAAAATTGTATTGCTATTCAGCGAGGCAACGCCGCCAGCATTCTGGCCACGTTACCCTCTGCCACGGGTCTTATAGATTAGTTTTTTTATCTTAATACAAGTTTTAGTGTAAGTTTTTTAGTATGAGTTTTTAATTTAAGTAGGTTTATTTTTAATAGTTATAGTTTTTAAAAGTTTCGTAAGCTTTGTTGGAATAAAACATATTTTATCAGCTAAGATATATATAGATAGATATTACGCAGATTTTATTGTAATAAACCTTAAAAAACAACAAAAATTATATCTAAAACAATTATTTTTTATAGGGTATAGGTATATTTACAATATAAATAAAAATTGCTTTGAGGTCGCTGTCCGCTGGCAAAGTACCTAAGAGGCTGGTGACATTACCCCGTTGGATAGCAAGGCTAAGTCTTTGACCGAGGTACGCACCAGCCCTTGGGTCATTTGCTCTTTCTATTAATTTTTTTGATAGATCTTTATACAAGCGCCAGGCTCTAGGACCCCACGGACCTAAAGTTTTTACTCCAAAAGGCATAAACATGTATCCATCGCCGAGCGATTCATATTTCTGCCTTTTGTGGTTTTCGGCCGATGTTGCCGCCGCGTCTGCCGATTTAGAGGTGGAAGGTATGTGAGATGCCGCCAACGTATCGACGCAGGTAGCATCCCACACAAGCGGTCTGCCACGACTCCATGGAACTAACGTCATATTACGCAGATATATTTTTACTAACTGCATTGGCAAAATCTCTGATAAAATCACCTAGAGTCGGTCCATAAAAAGGAATAAGTTTATGTAAAAGGCTTTAAAAATCGTCTAAAACGGCAACACGTACACTTGAAGCGCTAAGCGTCGATAAAATTAATAGTCGAAGAGGGGCGTTTATACAGAATCTTTTAAATAAAGTTAGTACGTGATCCCTCCGCCCTCGGCGCTGCCAAACGGTGGCACAACAGATTTTTATAATGCTCTGTATTGGTAAGGGGTCTGGACCTACGCCAATTCGGCCATCGATTTACAAGTTCACTTTATGTTCCCGGATACTTTTCGCGGATAGGACGCGAGCGCTTCCGTTGTTTGCTAGTTTATTTTGTAAAAAACTCTATTAAATCACGTCTATTTAGTACAGGTTTAAGTTTACTTAAACCACGTAGTTTGCGTGTGGCTCCATGCATATTCGTTAGTTTTTCTTCGTTTCCGCCAGGGGCGCTGTACTAAAATATAGGAAACCACACGAAAACTACTGTAGTTACAGTTTACTTATAATCTTGTACTATCCCCTCAGCGGCTCTACCGTTTTCAGTAAGAGCGTGAGTGTGAGCTGTATTTACTAATAATCATTAAAACTGCAAATATGCTATAGTCTGTCCCATTAGCGCTGAGAACGCACACGCTAGAGTACTTCGAGTCTGAATTGGCCCATGCGGTACGACTCTGGTCAAAATATGTGCACAACGATGACACCAAGAAACGTGGTAACTGCGTTATCGACACGAAAGCGATACATATTGAGTATAAAACGATACTTTTGTTTTCATTTCGCCAAGACGAGTGCTAACTTAATACAGTCGAAGGATCTCGCGCGTTCTGAAACTGACTAAAAAATAGCTATTTTCTTTTTATTGAGGAATTATTTAAACTTTCTTAACTTGTATCATGCATCTGCTACAACATCGCTAGTTTTGATCAAAATACTCAATTCATGAGCAAAAATAACCTTTAAATTAAGAAGTCCTTTTGTGAAACGCACAAACCTGTAGAGCTTATTTGAACGTATAGGTGAAAGCCACACATTCAAACATAAGATATCGTTTCTATAATATCACCGCCAACGTGTAACGCTGGGCATAGGCCTCCCCTACAGATCTCCATTATTCGGTTGCTAGCGGCTTGCATTCAGCGCAATCTTGAGGTCTTAATGAGGTCATTTGACCGCCTTGTGGGTCCGTCTGTCCGTAGGTGCGGACGTCCTACGCTGCCGGTACATGGTCTCCACTCAAGAACTTTACGACCCCATCGGTCATTAGTCCTCCGCGCTATGTGCCCTGCCCTTTGCCACTTCAACTTGCCAATCCGCTGGGCTATGTTGGTAACCTTGGTTTTTCTACGTATTTCATTATTCATGATTCGACCTCGCAGTAAGACTCTGAGCATAGCCCTCTCCATAGCTTATAAATATAACCGCACCTAAAATCCTAAATTTCTTTAATTTTCCTCATATCTTTTTCTTAAAAAGGCAACCGTTCAACCCACGCCACGTCTGTTTCATCGCCTTAAAATTTAGCCCAAACGTACTCGTAAGCCACGTCAGAACACTAAAGGATCCTGACAACCTAACGCGTAGCACCTATCTATTTCCCTGCTGTTAAAGGTTTCATTCATGTTCATTCAGCCAATCCGTGGCTCACATACACTGGATTCAATAGCTAGCATTAAACGGGTTTCCTTTCAATTTGCATGATGCTGCCACGTAAATATGTTATAGTAGAACTCCGGTGGGTTCTCAAAGGAAAGGAAACGTGTTGGCTTCGGATTAAGGATTTACCTTGGAATTTGTACAGATTCAAGCAATGAACTTGAAATATCGGTAACGTCAAAAGCTTTTGCAGTTCCAGAATCTTGTTTATAGAGTTCTATAGTGTCTTCTCGTCCGACACACCTCAGTGCCTCAAGTCGAAAGTTTTCGACCAGTGTGTGTTGCCAGTGATGACTTATGGCACAGAAATGTGGTATCTCACTATGGGCCTTATTAGTAAGCTCCAAGTAGCCCAACGAGCTATGGAGAGGGCTATGCTCGGAGTCTCTCTGCAGGATCGAATCAGGAATGAGGAGATCCGCAGAGGAACCAAAGTTACCGACATTGCCCAACGGATTAGCAAGTTGAAATGGCAATGGGCAGGGCACATAGCGCGGAGGACTGATGACCGGTGGAATCGAAAAGTTCTCGAGTGGAGACCAGGTACCAGCAAGCGCGGCGTAGGACGTCCACCCACAAGGTGGACGGATGACCTCGTTAAGACCGCAGGATCGCGCTGGATTCAAGCCGCTTCCAACCGGTCTTATTGGAGATCCATAGGGGAGGCCCATGTCCAGCAGTGGACGTCCTTTGGCTGATGGATAGATGATGGATGGATGATAGCTAGTATTCGAATAGACAGCTACCGCATTCTCAGTAGGTACTCATCAACTTTCCGTGTTCATTCATTGTTAGCGTATTCCAGAAGAACACTGATTAGTTTTCTACCTCTATAAGTGTTTTGTTAACATTGCACAACACTATCAATCTAAAATTCGAGTAAAATAAATCAACTAACTAGTACAAAAGTGCAAATTATATTGACAAAGAAGACGCCATCGTAAATTTAATAGCAACCTACAATAGTGTCCTCTCTATCAAATGCATAATAGTGAAAAAAAAACAGAGCTACTTTTAATTGCTGTTATAATTACGACGACGCCTCTAAAATTGGTCATAATATTATACTCGTTTGATCTGTTGTTCTTTGACCTCCTGATACTTAGTAAAAGTTGTCCACAATAATGTTCTTTTTAACAATTTCTATTTCCAAAGGACATGTCCACAAAATGTATGGAGGCTGGTATAATAATAATCAAAAATTCTAACCACAATACTCGTTACATTTCGAGAAAGTTCATATTTTTCTGAGTCTATTACAACAGTTAAAAACCAAAAAGAGCCCTCCGATTTTTTAAATATAATTTCGAGTTTATTAGGATAAATAAATATATTTGGCTCAATAGGTAGTTTGTCTCTAGCAACCCCGATTAAGTAACCTCCAAATTGTTAAATGGAAGCATTTTTACCAGTTAGACACAGTTTTTAAGTGTTTTTTGTCACATTGTACCTACTAACTGGTCACACTGGTAGGTTATAATTTTGAATTTTAACAAATTAAGAGATGAATATGGAAGAATCAGCTACGAATGCAAATAAAATAACGATAGAAGCACTTTATCATTGCTAAACTAGAAAAAATAATTAGCTCTATTGTTATTTTACACACAATTTAATATTCGCATTTAAAAAAAATTGGAGGGTTGAAAAAATCTAAATTAATTATTTTTGGGAAGCTCATAAAACAAGCTTTTAAATGATGTATATATCATCTTGGTTTGATTTTTATCTGAATAATATACCACTTGTGGACGTCACCTTACTCATTTTCCTAAAAATAAACTACACGTGGAAGATATGTAGCAAAATATTTGTAGTGATTCTCAGTATTCTAACGTACACAAGTGTTTGGTTTTAACACTTCTGTTACCCAAACGTTTCCTCTTTGGCTCGTACGATTTACCTCATTCAATATCACGTTACCAGAAGTATATCTTCCGAAGCGGCACTTACGCTTAACATTGCCAGTGATACTCGTATGTTTAGCGCTCTTAACGTAATTATCATTCGCGGTAATGCTTGAAATCGTTCACCTCGCCTGAACTCGAAACTATTTGTTGAGATCTGCAAATAACAAGGTAATAACAGTAAGTGCTTTCACATGTAAGATTCCTCTAAGACTCGAGAAGCCGTTCGTGTACGAATCTACGCCTAGTGTCTCATACTAGGAAAGAATAAGTGCTAAGTCAATGCTCATACCCTATTATTACAACAATGTATTTCAAAAACGTTTATATTATACAATACACCAAAACTTTGACGTTTTTACTGTGCTAAATTATACTCGCGCGTTTTTTTTTTTTTTTTTTTTAAATAAATATATAAATATTTTGGGTCATCTAACACACGGCCTCTGACCCTAAACTAAGCAAAGCTTGTGATTATGGCTACCAGAGACTGATATACTACATATACTTACTTAAATACACACTTATGTAGATAGTAACTAAATAACACCCAGACACAGGGCAAATACTTATGTTCATCACATAAATATTTGCCCTGGGTGGGAATCGAACCCACCCCTGTTTGATCCAGAAGTTAGGGTCACTAACCTCTAAGCCACCGAGGCAGTCAAATAAATTTGTAAAATAACATTGAAAAATATGTTAATGTCTAGCATATCTAATGTCTTACTAACCTTGACTTATTGCTATTTGAACCTAGATTACTTGTTTTGAAATTAAGTTTTTCGAAGCTGGCTCTTACACCCTTTTTGTTACTTTTATTTTCTCTATATATTTCTTAACCGTATTTTTTATTATGCATTGCTACTTAAATGTCAGTTTATCTGATAGGAAAATTCTTTTTTGCAATTTTACTAAAAATAGCATATTTTCCATCAATTTCGAAAATAGTAACAAAAAGTAGCTGATGTTCGTCTTGTGCCTGATTTAAGACTTAAGATTCGAAGTTTTTATACATCTCTAAGGCCAATTACTATGCTCCTGGGATTCAATTAACTGTATAGCCTCATGGACGAGAGGCTTAGACTGTAATGTATTCTAGAAGCGGCACGTTCGGTAATGTACCGTAATTAGAGTGGAGGAATAAAAACATTTTAACTTGAACTGGCGTGTGAAATAGCCCGAACTGTAAAATCAAGCGAATAGGTTTAACCACAGAACATCAGAACTCTTCTGTAGGTCTTACCATCGAGTTATTAAGTTTTATTTTACTAATAATTCTCCTAAGAGTAGATCTAGCGAAACAGCTCTAAAACTGAATCTTCATAACTCTATACCTCGACTCGCTGTTGACCAATTTGATTCATACTTGCAAATCTTCAAAGTCGCTTCCCTGTCTGTCCCTTTGTATGCTTATATCATAATAATAATCATAATAAAGTTTCATCTCAATCCCTTCAGTAGTTTTTGCGTGAAAGAGTAAGAAACATCCATCTATCCTCACAAACTCACAAAATTTCGCGTTTATAATATTAGTAAGAAGTAGGATACTTCAGTGTGAAGGCGGGTCGCTAGTTAAATGTATCCTTTAACTATTTATCAAAAATCTCCGACGACGAAAAAAGTATTTTGATATACAACCTGTGTACCAAGCTTCGTCGAAATTTGTTAAAAAATGCGACTTATAGATTAATTCTAACACCTAGACAAACGAAAGCAAAATTGCTGTGTTAAAATGGAGCAATAAAAACACCTAAATTCTATTACACAAGCGACTTAAGATGTTTTCGAGTCTCTCACCACACTGTACCGGTATTTTAATTTAATTCACCGCTCTACATAGGCTTCCCCACGAAGACTGATTGGGCCATAACCACAATAAATTTCTTCTACGGACCGAGATTTAGACCCACGACCTCGTTATTCTTAGGTGAGCGTTACTTGTACTGAGCAAAGTGGATTTTAAGCGGCGTTTTCGGGCTGTCATAGTATTGTCTTTATTTTATACAAGATTAGCAAAAATTAGCATGACCGACTTTACCCGTGTACAGAATTCGCGAATATTTCGCACAGATCGATGTAGCATTTTTCACATTATTGTTGATTTATCGAAAATGGCTAAGCCGATTTCAATAAAATTTAAATGAGACCAATGTCAAAGTATACCCTTTTCAATAAAAAAATAATTATTAAAATCGAACTACTACGAAAAAAGTTACGCGTGGTTATACATTGAAAATATATATATATATATATATATAATATATATATATACATATATGTATATATATAGGTAGTATGTATTAGAAGAAAGACAAAGAATTTTCCTATTTTGACCGACGAACCACCGGAGGAGGTATACAATTCGACGCGTATATATACATACTACCTACAAGAGTTTTGTCTTGAGCAGCTCATTTCGCTGATTTCCATATTATGAGTATGTTAATTGAAACTGAAAGTTTATGACATACCAATACAAGCACGTCTGAAAGAAATTCTAGAATTGGTATAAGCAAACGAAGTCAGAGGAAAATGTAAATTTTTAAACAGTTTGTTATGAGTTTCATGGAGAACTGGAGCTTTCAATTTCTCGGAGCTCTAAGACGGCTTTGCGGAACCAATGTCCGGTTCAGAAGCAGTAAACCTAAAAGAAAGTGGACGCTAAGAAACCTGTAAAGTTTCTTTGAACTTAAGTTCATTCAGCTTTATGTTCGCAAATTGATATTCAGTGTAAAGGTTTAAAAATAAAATATAGGAACTAGTGATTGCCGATAGGAAATTGCTTGTCGGGTATGAAGCGTTACAAATGACACTAGTTATAATAAGCTACTTGGAAATACCTACCATAATTTAGTAGGTATCATGTCGAGATTAAACTTATGCTACAAATAAAAAAATAACTGGGCAAGTGCGAGTCAGGCTCGCACATCGAGGGTTCCGTACAAATCCAGAAAATTACACAAAATTGGGAAGTAAGTTGTTAAAATCTCTATATTATAATCATCGACAAAAAAGTTTTTTTTTTTTTCACTTTTCTCGTCATACTTCGAAAATTACACATTGTAAAAATAATTTAAAACCTGTTTGATTATGTGCTAATGAGTTCTTTTATATGATACCTTACATGATACGATTTACTCAAATTGTATTTTGAACCCATATTTTGTGAATTTTGAAGCCCTATTTATTTGTGATTAAATAAAAATGTACAGTTTTCAGATTTATTCCTATATGTACTCTAAGACAATGCTTTTCGCCAAATTTCATAGTTCTAAATCAACGAGAAGTACCCTGTAGGTTTTGATTTTTGTGAGTGTCGAAATATGCGGATTTTTACGACACAAACGGCTTTAACTTTTTTAAGCGATAACTGAGGAGTTTTTCTTTTACACAACTGCAAGAGACTATAGATATACGTATACAGTTTAAATATCAACTCGATATCTTGACGCGTTCCCGAGATAAAGAGTCTTGACATACACACAGACACAAAGACGGACAGACGTACAACAAAGTGATCCTATAAGGGTTCTGTTTTTTCCGTTTGAGGTACTGAACCCTAAAAAATTGAATTAGCACTTATTAATACCTTGCTTGTCAACCTTAGAGTCTCTGAAATGTAACCACAAATAGCTACTTAATAAGTTAAATAAATCCGTTTTTTAGATTTTTTTTAGTACATTACCTTTCAATCTGAAACATTTTGAAGTTTTTCCAATATTCATTGGCACCTGAATAGCACAAAATACTTTTGTTAAATTCAATTAAACCTATTATAGTGAATTTGATTTGTAGGGACAAGAATTCCCACCCAGTAACAGCGTGTCTGGATAAAAGGTTCATAGTTGGGAACGCAATACACTAATCATGTCTAGATTGGGCTCGTGAATTCACCATTTCAACAGAGATTTCAAAATTGTACTCACTTCCATCCCTGATAAGACAGTTATTATGTCCATGACCCAAAACTCATTACACTGTGTGTCCCAAGTGCCCCAAGATGTCTCATATGACTCATTGGAACGAAAATTCTGACCCAGTAACAGCATAACCGGAAAAAGTGTAAATAGTTGACAACGCAATACACAATGGTATCTGCGTTAGACACGTAAATTTACTATTTTAACAGAGACTTCAAAAAGTGTTCACTGTAGTTCCATCCCCGATAGGACAGTTATTATTTCAGTGACTCGAATCCTGCACTATGATTACAAAACACACGCAAGATTACCCGGTATATACGGTCGACCGGGCATAGATCATGGGATTAATGTTCGCACGGCGATTCCTAACTAACGGGCCGCCGTGACGGCAAATATTATCCGGGGAAACGAGCTTTTGCAACGCATCACAAAATAAGAGGATACAGATGGATAACACTTGATTGGTTGAATCTTGATCTTTGACACGCGGGTCTTTCCCCATATTTAGGTTGTAGATAAGGACGCTCACGACCTACTAGCTTTTGCAAGTAGCCTAATAACAGTTTGGATATCAAAAACTTTCTTTTTGTGATAAACATTGACGCGTTCGCAGGATTTGAACCTGCATCTATCTGGGATTCCAGCCCAGATGCTTTGTCCAAATTAAGCTTAAACGCTGTCTCCGAAAACGTCGAGTTAGTGAAAGTGTTTTATCATTTTTGCCAACTACTACATTGTTGGAAGCGCCATCTGTGAGAACTGCTTTAAACCAGTTAGTCACTTAATATGAAATTATTAGAACTTTTCACCATTACCGAGAAATGGCGCATTGCTTAATCAATGAAATGATTTTTATCATGCTTCACACACTAGGTGTATAGAAACACAGTTTGGATATCATTTATAGAAATTAAGGACTGCATAATTGAAACTACGTCGTATTAGATTAGGCTGTCTTTGTGTCCCTGAAGGGCACAGGCGTTTTTTTATGATGGGAAAGAATTGGAAAAAAAATACTAAAACGTGTATCTTACGAAAAGTTTTGTTTAAGATTTTTTGTTTGAGAGTAGTAGCTACAGTTTATTGCAGAAATTTGAATTCAATACCATCACGAAGTATGTTTCTGCGCCTATTTATTTTGCAACTGTGCTGTGACACACGAGTATAGTGGCGGTGTGATATATCCGAATACTAAACTCTGATATCAGCGTTCGATAAATTGATTGAAGAGCAATATGAGAGAGTGCATGCATAAAACAGATCACAGGACTTCATACACAATTCTACGTAATAGCTCAGTGTTGCTCAAAATTTCGGTCAGTCTTGAAAATACTGAATTAATAATTTTGAGAGCATTTTGTGACTATGACGAGTAAAACATAATATATTGATACTTGCATAATTATTTTTCGCAAAAAATCGCAATACTGACTCAGAATTCAAATAGTTTGCACAAATTGACGTGACATCCATGGACGTTATTGGTGATTTATCAAAAACGGCTCAGCCAATTTCGATAAAATTTAAATGGTCTCTTACCTCTTAGGTATACCTTTTGGAACAAAAAAGGTTTTTTAAATCGAAACTCAATTGGCGAAAATATCGTTGAACATACACGAAAAAAACATACAGACGAACATACCTCCTCATTTTTGGAAATCAGTAAAAAATAATCACTTTAACATTAACATTATGAAACTTTTAATCGATCTACACAGCGCTACAGAGATACAAGCTACGATAACTGCTACGAGCTGCTACATGTACTACGCTTTGAGCTCCTCTAGATAGACTTTAAAACTGCTACGTAGTTTGCTTCTACAGTTTTTGCTATTTTTTAATTATTTCTGATTTAAATCATAATAAAAATTTTTTTAGATCGGGAGTTCTCTGATAACTGAAAACAAAATTGGAAAATAAAAGCCAGTTCGATTCACACTTTCTTGCGCTATAATAAACCTTATGATCTATGTTTTGAATAAATATTTAGTGTATTTCCGCTATCTTGTTGTAGGCAAATAAGTTTGAAGGCATTAAGGACATAAAAAAAATAATTACAAATAATTACTAATATTACAATATTTTTTATTTTTTTTTATTTTTTTTTTATTTTTATTATTATAAAAGCACAATACTACACTACTACTACATAGAAAGCAATTGGATCATCCACAGACCCTTGAAGGTCTAAAGATAATCCAAGTGCTCAAGCCCACTGCCAGTTGGCAGCGTGCCCAGCATGCTGGCAGCATTGCCACGCTGAATGGCAATGCTTATACGTTGAGCCAAATAAACACCAGCATTTTGGTCACGCGTCGCGTCCACCAGACGCTCAGAAAGACTTTTGAAAACAAGATGAGCTCCCGGCCCCCACGGACCCAAAGTCTCAACTCCAAATGGCTCAAATATGTAACCACTCCCGAGGTTAGCATATTTGCGCCGCTTGTGCTGCTCAGCCGAATTGGCCGCCGCTCCAGCCCTACTCTGAGTCTCAGGAAGATGTGACGGTGCCAAAGTATCGACGCAAGTTGCGTCCCATACTAAGGGCCGTCCACACTTCCATGGGACCAGCGTCATGCCGTCAGGCCTTTTGCCATCACCACGCGCCAACCCACTCGGTTCGAGTACGGCTGCGATATTGGCGGTGACAAAAGCCCTGCGTATGACATCGTTAAGGCTGGCGTGGCGTCCAATCCGACCAGCGCTTCTTGAGCAAGAGAGACCGTGGTGACCGAGCTGGTCAACTGCAGTACCACACTGACAGCGATGGGCTTCACAACACCTTGCACCCAAGCGTAAGCTGACAGCTAGACGAAATGCAGTTGGGTCTAAAAGGTTACCAGTATTGAAAGAGGGCAATGCTTGCAACCAAAGACCGGACTCCCATACAGAGAC
Organism: Hypomecis punctinalis; assembly: GCA_949316475.1. Taxonomy (NCBI): domain Eukaryota; kingdom Metazoa; phylum Arthropoda; class Insecta; order Lepidoptera; family Geometridae; genus Hypomecis; species Hypomecis punctinalis. Next base: position 11,429,368 of record OX438807.1, read on the forward strand.
TGCAAGGATACGAGCGCGATCCGCGACGCTAGGACACGTGTCTAGAAGAGATTTCCGTGCTAGTTCGCAGATCGGCCGATCCCACAGTCTCTGCGACGATAAAGTCTTTGGAAGCTCGGCATTTGGGCAAGCGACCCTCCAAGCATTCGTTGCCTCATTCAAATGAGCTACATCTACGCCAGAATGGCCTAAAGAAGGTGCGAGGATTTTTTCAATCAAGTTCTGAGTACTATGAATGGAGGACAAGAAAGCTGGTAAAGCAACACTTGAAATTTGGCGGACCCCTAACCCTCCAAGCCTAACAGGCAAGGAGGCTTGTAGCCACGCCCTTTCACTCATGTCAATATTCAAAACCGAGTAGCCTATCAGAGGCACTCAAAAAATTTTGAATTTTTTCTTGAACGAAAGGCGGAAAAGACTCGTCTAATATCGGCGAACCTAGAAGGCGAAGAGAACACTTGTCTACCGATTTGATGTTAGGTGCCAAATCATTAAATTATTACAATAATTATACATTTAAAAACTTAATTTTACAAAATAGATAAAATAATTATAAATATCACTTATTTTCACTACACTCTATTTTATATTTTTTAAAATACCTACTATATTAATAATCCGTTAACAACAATTAAATATTATAAAAATCTATAATTTCTAATAATTTATATATTTATTTGTTGTTAACGCATTATTAATATAGTATTTAAAAAAATATATAATAGAGTGTAGTGAAAATAAGTGATATTTATTATTATTTTATCTATTTTGTAAAATTAAGTTTTTATATGTATAATTTTTGTAATATTAGTAATTGTTTGTAACTTTTTTTGTTCTTTATTTTTTTTTTATTAATGTCCTTAATGCTCTTAAACTTATTTGCCTACAACAAGATACCGGAAATACACTAAATATTTATTCAAAACATAGATTTGAAGATGAATTTCCGCAAAGTATCGCCTGATTCAATCAAACCTTATGATATTATGAGTAAAGTTTTCATAGATTTACCTAAATGTGAATTTCACTTTAAGCGTTACAGCTTTTATAAAGACAATCTATGAAAATGATAGCCTTCCCGGCTTGGAATGCACTAAAAATGCTCAAGAAATGGAATGTCCACTGACCCAAGATAATAAGAGGCTTTAGTGCTAAACATTATCTAGGATGGCGCGCTCGTGCACTTTGTGGGATAGCCTAAGCACCTGGGACGCTTGGACGGTGCAGGCAGTATATTTTGCACTCTATGTATTTGTAAACCTTCTAAAATATGACAATGGTGTGACCTAGTAAACTTTTTCATCCTGAATGAGTTTTGTTTATTCAGCTTGAATGTATAGCAGCTTAAGATGCTATATAATTTAGTTATAAAGAATGTGATATGGAATTATAAGCATTTCAAAATGTAATATATAGTCCAGTTACTTTATCGTTTAAGAGTATGGGGTACTGTACTGTACTGTACCAGTCTTTTTGACAGTCCACTGCAGGACGTAGGCCTACCCATAAAGGGTGATTGGGCCATATCCAGCACGCTGGCCCAGTGCGGATTGGTGGATTCACATACGCCATCGAATTTCTTCTACGGACGTATGCAGGTTGCCTCACGATGTTTTCCTTCACCGAAAAGCTAGTGGTGTGAAAGCCGTGGTGGTCAAGAGATAGTGACACCCGCCTTACAATCGTGAGGTCGTGGGTTCAAATCCCCGGTCCCGTACCAATTTTCTTTGAGTTTGAGTTCTTTGGAATGTATCTATGGAATTTCACACCACAGAGTATGGGGTAGCATGCGTCAAATCCGGTAGTTCTGATTTTTTGCAGACTTGTTTGTTAGTTGGTTTTTTCGATTTATGACAAAGTTGCGTTCTGCGCTCGAAGTCACAAACTTGGATTATTCATTAGGCCAACATCATAAACAAGTCTGCAAAAAAATCAGAACTTCCGGATTTGACTCATGCTGTGTTTGTTTAAAGTTACATGGCTAATATTTTTTGTGTGTTTTTAGACGTTAGATGACAGTTATCGCCAAAACATCTGTGCTGTAGATTTTGTGCGTTGATAAACATCTTGTGTGGAATAGCTACTTTTTTACAATTACGAGAATGATGATAAAAATTTGTGATGACAAATACGATTATATTACCATTTAATAAAGGGTTTCGAATCCTCATTCCTCATACGAACAGCTGGAATGTGGAACGCTTTGCCTGGGTCTGTCTTCCCGTTAAAGTACAACGTGGGTGTCTTCAAATCCCGAGTAAATAGGTATCTTCTAGGTAAGCTTGCTACACCCTAGACCGCGCATCTGCTTTACATCAGGCAGTGTGTAGTCAAACGCAAACCTATTCGAAATATAAAAAAGGGGTTTTTAAAACTGTCAATGGATATTACCCAAAAAAATTAATCGTTTAGAGCAACACCCGGTATTTGAATTGAATATATTACTACTTCTAAGCTCTAAAAACTCTGAGCGTACCCTTCATTATTTATTTTTGTTTGAACTGCAATACAATAAACAGTATTTAAAAAACACCCTAGTCACACAAATGTAGGTTATTTGAAATTATTAAATGTAATTACAAAGTTAAAGACAACTATTTATACAACACACAGACTACAACGCAAACAGATATAATTTTTTTTTGTCCAACACATACTTTAAGTACAACGCAAAAGAGACATAAATTTATTTCACTTGTTAAACAATACATATGCCTACTTTTGCCATCAATTTCCCGCTGCTCATTATCCAAAAACCAAGGGAGTAGTGAAATGAAATTTTCGAAGTAATATTTCACAGGGTACTGAAACATCGCGTTGCAATTATGAACTGTCTGTAAAGTTAATGGCTCAATTTGTACGGTTCTGCAAATTATTCGGATGATCAAAATTTATCTTTTAGCTGCAACTGTTTAAAACTCTAGCAAACATATTTAGCTATCCCACTCTGATGCAACAGTTTAGCCATCAAGAAAAAACCGGACAAGTACGATTCAGGCCTGCTCATCGAGGGTCCCGTACAAACACATTGTTGAAATAATTCAAAACCCGTTTTACCATGTGTTAATGAAGTTCTTTTATATGATACTTGTACCTTACATGATACGATTTACTCACTTTGAATTTTGAACCCATATTTTGTGAATTTTGGGGCCCTATTTTTTGTTATTTAAATAAAAATGTAAAGTTTCAGATTTATTCTTATATGTGTACTCTGAGACAATGCTTCTCGCCAAATTTCATAGTTCTATGTCAACGGGAAGTGGGTACTTCCCGTAGGTTTTGATTTTTGTGAGTGTCGAAATATGCGGGTTTTTATCACATAAACGGATCTAACTTTTTTATACGATAACTGAGAAGTTTTTTTTACACAACTGCAAGAGACTATAGATATACGTATACAGTTTAAATTTAAACTCGATATCTTTACGCGTTCCTGAGATAAAGAGTCTTGATATACACACAGACGGCCAGACGGACAACAAAGTGATTCTATAAGGGTTCCGTTTTTTTCGTTTGTGGTACGGAACCCTAAAAATGGCCAAATCCGCTTGGCAACTTATTAGATTTTTCACGAGAAATCACCAGCAACGATTTAGTAGCGGTGGCGGAAGCCGTGGTGGTTCCTCTAGTGGTAGTAAGTAATAGCCGCCTCAGAATTGTGAGGTTCTGGATACAAATCCCGGTCCCGTACCTATGAGTTCTTTGAAACTTATTTACGGAATTCACACACTACTCGCTTTTTGGTGAAGTAAAACTTTGTGAGGCAACCAACGTACCTACGTACGAAAAAGAACTAAGTTTACCAATTCAAACTAATTTAATCACATAAAGATAACAAATCTCTGGATCTACCTAAAAATAGAGTTTGAATTCCTTATTCTCCTTATTAAAACCCGTAACAAGTTTAAATTAATATTTATTTCAAATTAAATTACAGGCTTTAAAGAAAACTATTCCCGCTATTTATTCTGAAAGGTATTACATTACTGAAATACTGAGCTATTTAATTATTCAAAGGCACCTGACGGCTGTCCAATAAAAACTACAGAATTGTTTAACGTTTACAGCCTCGTATTTTGGGATCATTTCAGGACCAATTTAAAGTCGAGTGCCCATCTGGGAGGCAATTAAAGTGGCTTCAACAAAGGAGTCAGGATATACATCATCATCAACGTAGCTGTGAGATGTGTACCAGGCCTTATTATTATATACTACGGGACTAATCGCGCACTAAATGGTAGTATATAATAACAATGTGTTCAAATCGCGAAAGTTTAAAAACAACATTTGTCTGCCAGGCCGCTTCACCTTTTAATTACCTAATTTCCAAAAGAGATTTCAGCGTATATTTATCATGTTTCTGTAATCTGTGATGACAGCGATCTGAATAGGCTTTTCCTAGCGAAAATGCAACGTGCTTAATTCATTTTTAACCGTATTTACATATAGGTATAATAGAATTGCGTTGGCTACTAAAATTATGTGCTAATATGTGCAAGACTGTTACACCCACTGCTAAGTATAGGCCTCTTAGTCTATTTCTCGCTATTCTTTCCGATAACCTGATGCAATGCCACAAATTGCCAGACGGACAAATATTTTGTACTGTACTGTACCAGCCTTTTTAATAGTCCACTGCAGGACGTAAGCCTACCCACGAAGGGTGATTGGGCCATATCCACCACGCTGGCTCAGTGCGGGTTGGTGGATTCACATACGCCATCGAATTTCTTCTACTGACGCATGCAGGTTGCCTCACGATGTTTTCCTTCACCGAAAAGCCCGTGGTGTGAAATTCCATACATAAATTCCAAGGGATTCATTGGTACGGGATCGGGATTTGAACCCACGACCTCACGATTGTAAGGCGGGTGTCATTACCACTAGACCACCACCAAATATTTGATAGTAAATTATTCATATGTTATATTACTATTTTTTATGTCTTTTTCATCTAATAATAATGTCAATTACAAGTAAGATCGAAAAAATATGACTGTCATCAAAAATAATTATAAAAGAGTAAAAATCTGTCTTCCGTCGAACTAGCAGTGGTTACATTAAATGCCCATTTACAGGTTGTGACTGGCCACTTTCGTAATTACCTCTGATACCTAACGAGGCGACGAAGAGCAAATGATGCGTCGCAGGGACGAGGGTAAAGTACGAGAAAATTGCCCCAAGTTATGCAATCCTGGTACGCACCATTAGCCACAACCGGCCCTGAAAATCTAGTTCTGGGCTTATTGCACCGTCTGCGTTGTACCTTCTAACCGTCTATATAGAGTTTACCTGGAAGATATCATTGATTTGTGCAAATAGAAATATGAACAGGACTACATCAGGAAATGGGAAAAACATTGCTATAATGCCAAGTCCAGCATAATGTTGTCAAACACAAACCTATCTAGAACAAAAACAAAATGTTGTGGATCTAGACTGTAGTAGAAGATAGGGATACATAGCTGATCTTAAGAATAGTGTTCTGTACTTATTGCATGGTCAACGTTGTACTTGCTTCTGAAAGAATTATGACGTTTATTGGAATTTTGTAAAAACACTAGCTATTTCCCGCGGCTTAACAGACCAACAAAACCACTTTCAGATTATATTAGAAAGGTTGCATCTAGTTTGATACAAATTGCTTGGTCTGGTACCAAGCAACTACTGCCTACAGTAGTTAATATGATACAGTAGTTTATGAACCACGGCATTCAATCTAGGTGAAACAGATATAGAGAAGACAATGCAATAAGTTCAGACCTAGATTGTCAGGGCATATTGTGCCTAGTGGTGCGTAAGAAAAAAATAAAATTTCTCCAAGTATAGCAATCCTGCTACGCACCATTACATAAAGCTTGTGAATTCAGTATTGAGCTTATTGTAGGGCTGCGCTTTAAAAATACAGACTTGTATCGCACGAATACAAATAATACAAATGGTTAACACTAATTTTATAAGTTGTCTAAAACAATAATATAGTCAGAGAGAAGGAAAAACCTTATCCAAAAAAATCTGACTCCGACAACAAGCATGCAGGTTTGTTCTACGCCTTCTAAAAATTCGTTTTTTTTTCTTCCATGCTAAAAAAAATTTGACCGACCGCCACCCGCGAGACTTGGACCGCAGAGAAGATACTGGGTAAATGTGCAAAGAAGTGTAAATATTAATAAGGTATATTAATATTAACGTAATACGAGTATGTATTAGATTTTAAATTTAGTTTTTGTGTTTGACGTATTTATATTGTTTATTGACGAAGCCCCTATACAGCGGATTTATAATTTTAACTTTAGTCATTACTTTAAAATTAACATTTTAGCTTAGGTATGACCTCACAACAAACCATATTATCAACGATTCTATGTGCGGTAGAACATTTGTGGGTAGATCATAATATCTTTCATACCTACATTCAGAGTATTGTCGCTTTCTGACTGAGACATGAGATTGGTTTAGAAACATAGTTTTTAGTCAATTTTTATTTTATTGAATTATTATCATTGAAGTAGTTTTTGAATTCGTTTATTTAATTATTTATGTTGTGTTCTTTTGTTGAACGAGTCCATTAATAAGAACATTGATGAGCATACTATTTTATTTAATTGTTTTCAATGTACTACAGTGATAATAAATGCTTTCATTTTCATTTATACTGATTCCATTTCGTTTTAAAAACTTTGGGAAATTCGTTGAGATTAGGGAAAAGTTGTAGAATAAAAGTTAAGTTAAGTTAAAGTTAGTTGTTTCTTTTGATGTACAGAATATGGCCTTAAAAGGATGCTAGTTGATTACCAATATCCCTGTATAACACTGTCATCCAGAAGCTAAAATATTGATTGTAAAGAAACAGAATAACTAGTTTTCTTTTTAATGATGAGTATTTGAGTACTAATTACCTTTTTCTTCTACTTTAAAAAATAAGCGGCTTAATGCCTATACAACGTGTAACAGAACGGTTCAACAATACTTAAACCACGCATGCTCAGACATATTTAAAACTTACCCCATAAGGTCTCACAATCCTCAGTATGTTAGATTACGAGATAAACCAAGTTAAAGTTTTGCGTAAAACAACCTGATGTCAACCCTAAACTTATCAGCTGACGGTAATGACAAAGACTAATAAGTGTACAGACATATTTTATTTTTGCCTACAAAATCGTGGACGGGCTTTTACACACAAACATTGTAAGTAGGTACGTGGTCATAGGTACAAGTTACAAGGTCATAGATTGATTTACCTAACTCATCTAAACTCCCTAGACTAGAACATGTTGTAAGTACTACCTGTTGCATAAAATGATTACATCGTCTATGTAGCAACCTTTCTGATGTAGCAGGACTGTAAAAAAAGATTCACAAATTTCACTACTTTAGGGTTGTCCAAAATAATTTGAAAAAAATATTTTTTAGTTTTGTATGGAAAAAATAAGATGACTTTAAAAGTCTAAAATTCATACAGGTGATTCGTGACTGGATATACATACATGCCGTTCAGTATTGTTGAACCGTTCTGTTACACGTTGTATAATCACAATAATGCGTAACATGAACGAGGGTAAAGTGCAAGAAAATTGCCGCAAGTTATGTAATTCTGCCACACACCATTAGCCCCAGCCGGCCTGGGAATCTACTTCTGCGCTTATTGCATCCCCTGCACCGGATTTAACTCTGTAATGGGAGTTTACTTGCATTCACTAGCATAGATTTACAAATACAACGATGTAGAATCCAGAGCAAATAAATTTATTTTTGCAAGTTAAGACGAAGCATCGGGCCGAGAAACACGAAAACGAGTACTTTTGAATGCGCGATGTGAGAGGACTTGATGATATTGATTCAAATTTAAATGATATTATAGATAAGGGAAAAATTTAATGAACCGGACAAAATTTTGAAAAGAGACCGGCTATTATAAAAGGTAAAACTTTCAAATTTCTCACCAAAAAAAGTTTATTAATTCGAATGCTCAGAATTATCCGTGACAACTCTCCATTATATTTTACGAATAAAATAGGCAGATCACTTTTCTATTTGACAGACCGAGAAGTTATTTTTTTAATGTGTACATTATGAGTAATCAATTAAAAACTCACTGCCACCCGCCGTTCTGGCGTGACCCTGTCGAACGCGACCGGGTAAAATTTGTCCGAATGAAGGGGTGCGGTACTCGATTTTTGAGAAACAATAGTTCGTCAATGCGTCACCTTAACGGTCCATACTTATGCTGTTTTCACTAGTTCTTACCACGTTCCACTGTTCGCTACAGCAGGCTATTTGTTTTAGTTTGATTAGGTGTTTATCAGCGATCACCGAAATTAAGCAACGTTTCGCACGGTCAGTATTTGAATAGGTGACCGAGGGTGACATTTTCCAACTGAGCGCTACCGTGGTTCGGATGACACGTTAAATTGTAGGTCCCGGTTGTTTTAACCGTTTGACCAAGTTAGAGGCCTTCAGGCGGCCCAAAAACTCTGACACCAGGGCTAGCCACCCGGCCATCAGGTGATGCCTCAGACGCTGCCTTCGGAATATTTTTCAGAAAAGTACATTTAACAGTAGGTAGTGTCGCTGTAACACTAGTCTGCCGAAGAAACGTGCAGTTGAATACGAATACCTTTACAAATGATAATAGGTAATTATTGTACACTGCACCGACCACATAATTTACGGTCTCCAAGCGATAACAGTTTTAACTGATAAAATATGAATTTCAAAAAATACGCAGTACTATAATAAATGATCAGTTCACTACTATTTTATTTAGCTCTTACGGTACATTTTTGCTATTATATACAAAATTTACCCAAATATCTTTAGATATACCAACCGTTCCAAAATCCTCAGTTTTGTGTGTTTGTTTGTTAGTTGACAAAAATAAGCGTACGCACGCATAAAATTACATAAGTTGCTTGCTAATACTTCATTAAGCTCGTGATCATTTTGGTTCATATTTTACTGGCACAAATTACTGCATATTATATATTATCTAACTACTAACATAAATAAATTCAAACCGCCTTACCACAGAAGGTTTAAACACGCTTTAAACACTGTTTAACCGTCCAATTTGTACTGTTAAACAGTGTCTAAAGCGTGCGTGAAACTTTTGTGGTAAGACGGTAAATGTTTTAAATAGTTTTTGTAGTTAACATTAAGACTCGATGTCTCACTCTCAGGCTTGAGTATTGTCTTTGGGTCATCCCTCAAGGGTCTATGAATGAACCGATTTCTTTTCTATGTAGCTTTGTAGTATTTTATATACTTTGTTAGCGTTAATAAAAAAGTTAAAGTGGGATAGACAAGGCTGCCGATGATAATGATGATGTCATCATTATCATCGGCAGCCTTGTCTATCCCACTGCTGGCTATTATAGGCCTCGCCCTTACGGTGTCATTTATCTCATTCATCTCATTTATCTCTTATTATCGGTGTCATTAGATTTGAATGACATGTAATTTTTAAAACCAAATTACCAACAAATATGTTTATCTGTTTATCTCGGTCCTGTAGTAAAAAGTAGTAGTAAAAATCATAAGGAACATATTGATTGAAACCAAAAATAGCTTATCTAAGTATGACATGTGGCAAAAATAAAGTGTTTCAGTCAAACAACTATAGCATATACCTTTTAGTACCAATTTATTCGCTTGTTTTGGTCGTCCATCATTGTGTCAAACGAAAACTGCTAAACTTAATAACTAGCCTTGAATTTTATAGGCTCTGCCTCGGGCATATCCATCAAAATCTAATACAAATTAGCCTTAACTGACTTGTTATGATTATGATCAAAAATATAAAGCAACTGATGCCCGAAGGCGTAGATTCTCAACTAGTGGTCCACATATAGTCCCCAAAATATCGTTTATAATAGTTTAAAAATTCGGGAAATTTACATTAAGTAAGTACCTAATATTATCCTAGCGATGTAGTACTGCGCACTTTATGCTTTGTTTTAATATTTTAAAAAACATCTATACGAAACTTCTTTTAGAGTTCCGTGTTCTTTTTTATTTCAGTTCTGTCCAGTAATGTGAAGTAGCAGCATACTAGTAAAATCAAAAAATTACTTCACTCTAAAACATTAACCAGTGACTTACGCAAATATACTTGTACGATTAATTTTAAGGAAACCTAAGGCCTTTTGCACACGTAGGCGTAGCGTAGTCGTAGTGCAAGCGTATCAAACAAGTCCGCACACGAGGCGTAGCGTAGTCGTATCGTAAGAGGCACCGCTCATGTACTCGCTCGTATTGCTCTCGTCCCGCGCGTATTACGATACGCTTACGATACGACTACGCTAAGCCTCGTGTGCGAAGGGGGTAAGTATTAACCTCGTTCCTTAAAATAACTACATATTTTGCTGTATTAACAGACGCTGTAAACCTTATTCATTTTATTCTTCTTGTTTTAAACTATATCAGCCATAGTATAAGCATTATCATAATAGTGTATTGTTTTATAAAAATTGGTAAAATTCATTGCAAAATTACACCAAACCACCGTTAAAAAGAACGTGAACACGCGTTAGATAAAAAGAGAGCCTAATCACGAAAGGTTAGGAATCACTGCCTTAAGGGCTGAGATTTGTCAAAAGCAAAGCCCTTTGTTTTGCTAAAGCAATATAACGATACTATTAATGATGACAATATTTAACTGTCGGCTTTCTTCACCTGATAAATTGCACAGTTAAAGTGACTTTTCGTCTCATCGCTTCTTTGTTTAAACTAATTACCGAAAGGCAGGTAATGAAGCGATATTTCTTTGTTTAATTAACCCCTGTCTGGTGTAAATTAAAGGCTACGTAGAAAACAGGGAAGTATTAATCATGAAACGTTATATTTAATATTGGAAATACACATAATCTAAATATTTATAATCTTCTTCTTCTTATATATATATAAATTTATCGTGGTTGTTGTTAGTTTCGCTTAAAAATTAGAACGGCTTAACCGATTTGGCTAATTTTAGTCTTGAAATATTTCTGGAAGTCCAGGAAAAGTTTATACGTTGAGAAAATATAAAATGTAGCGAGTAAATTAATAAAAACATTAATTAAATTTTCCCATACAAAATGTTCATGCATTTAAATATTGTCATTGACAGTTGACAGATGATGAGATGAAGTTCATCGGGGCAGCTAGTTAGGGTAAAACATGTAGGTAATATGTTTAATCTCAATCTATGATCTTCATTGATGATATCTTTTATACATAGTATACATTTTATACAAGATAATTTTTTGCTAAAATTAGCATGATCGACTTCACCCGTGACAGAAGGGGAGGAATTAAATTAAAGATTTTAATACTTTTTATAACGTCTATTCTCTTCAATAGCGTAGGGCGAACTGCCCTCAAAACATCTCATTAGTTAACACCTACAAAGTGCTACTATATTCTATGGCATTAGCTACTTTTCATACAAACTATTAAGTATCTATGGCGTAGGACCCTTTTAGTAGTAACTATCAGGTATTCTACGGCAAGAGGCGCTAACACGGCCTTCCTGCAATGCCTTCCGATCTCGTAAGGCTTTCACAATAATTATAATAATAAGTTAATTTCTGAATAAAATAGTGTGTCAGTATCAATATAAAAACACAAACTATAACATAATTTCAATTAATGTTAATCAATATACTAAAACGTCAATTTCTATAAATAATTTCTCAACATTAATGCCATAAGTTTTACATTAGCCACTTAGTGTTTTATAACAACAAAACGCAAAACATTACATTAACAAACAAAAACAAATGTATCATGATACATAACAATATGGCCAGTGCAGGGCAGTTGCATATACGATTAGTTTCAAATCAACTTCGGAGTAACCCTCAAGCGGTCAATGACCCTTTTTGTGTCATATTATTTTTTTCAATTAAACCTGCAAAGTGGCTTGACTCACAATACTCACTATGACACAGAACTAACTCTACATAGCACCCTTACAGTTATTTACGAACGCTATTTTTTGTTTTATTATTTTTGTGGCGAACCCACAGAATGCTTTAGAGTCTCTAACGCATTATTTTAATGTTGATGTTAATTTTATTTTTTATATTTAGTGATCTCTGCAAACTCTTTCGAGCAGCTTACGCCTGATTATAGAAATCACAACAAACTCTTTTGAGTAGTTTACGCAATTTTTTTTTATTGGTATGCGATCCCAGCTCTCTCTGTAAGAGTGGCTTACGCTGTAAATATTTTTATTTATATGCGATCACAGCTCGCTCTGAAAGAGCGGCTTACGCTGAAAATATTTTTTGTTTTATATGCGATCCCAGCTCGCTCCGGAAGAGCGGCTTACGCCTCAATGTTTTTTTTTGTATGCGATCCCAGCTCGCTCTGAAAGAGCGGCTTACGCCTTAATGTTTTATTTTTTGTAATGCGATCCCAGCTCGCTCTCCGAAAGAGCGGCTTACGCCTTGAATATTTTTTTGATATGCGATCCCGGCTCGCTCGGAAAGAGCGGCTTACGCCTTTGAATGCGACCTCAGCGCACTCCGAAGGAGCGGCTAACGCATTTTTTTTTTGTACTTACACACATCTCATAATTTTTGTTATTTCACATCAGCTTTCACCAGAAATATACGAGTATTTCAAATTAGCTTTTCCAAAGCTGAGCTTTTTATTATTTTGACCATCAGCAGTTACCAGAGCTTTATTTCAAATTAGATTTTCCAGAGCAGATACAAGAACTTTTTTCGCTATTTCACATTAGCTTTTCCAAAGCTGAACTTTTTATTATTTTGACCATCAGCAGTTACCAGAGCTTTATTTCAAATTAAATTTTCCAGAGTAGATACAATAACTTTGTCGCTAACACGGTCATTTGCTCTTGATTCCGTGACGTCATTTAGATGTGCAACTTGCAAATAAGTAAGATCTTCTCTTTTTCAATCCGTATGCGTTTTTTTTTTTTCAAATTCATCTTCAAACTTGTATGTATCTGACTTGTACACATCTCGTGATAAACATTTTTGTTTTGTATAGAGTTCATTGTATTGTTTCATTTGCCATATTGTTTGTAATCATTGCTGTTCAACATTGACAGTACAAGATTTTAATAACGCAATACAAAATACAATAACAAATATCCACTATTCCGCGCTGGCACAGCGTGGTGCCATTTGCTCTTCGTTTTCAGATCAATGTTCAGCAGACTTTTAAAAATTCGGTGCGTTACGGTATAAACAACATTACCTTAGCATTTGTGTGATAATGTGAAATGTTTCGACGAATTTTAAATAATTTTTCGTCTTTTCGAGGATCACTTGTAGCTACATCAGATTTGATACACAAAGGGGTGCGGCTGATTTTTCATTTGATCATAAATATCGAAGTGATTTTGAAGTGAAATTCGCTCGTCCATTCTGACTAATGTACTCTTCATGTACAAATTAAATGCAATAAAAAAGTTATTGAGATTTGGTTGTTCTATTTTTATAAATGTACTCTTCGCTCTTCAAGCCCAAATTGCAATAAATGTGTTTTTTTTTGTTTTCTTCACTTGTTTGTCTCATCATCCAGTCGATAGTTCAACGACTGTTTCATTTTTTTTTTTGCTTCAAAATTTTGCACCCGGCGCGTAGGCAGGTAGATATCCCTTGTCCCTCAATGACCATCTGTTAGGGTTAAGTGGGAAGGGCTTGCACTGCGCTAAAATCACGCAAAATTCACATATTCTAATAACATAATAGTTTTGTTTCTGATAAATTGTCTTGATGTACCGAAGAAAGGCTGAACTCTTCTAAATTCTCTACAAATTGCGGTATTTTTTTATTGATACATTATCTTGCTGTACCAAATAAGTGCTGAACTCTTCCAAATTATTCACAAATTGCGGTATTTTCTATCAGTAACTTCGTTGCATTGCAACATTTCAATGTTGCTACGAGTTGTACAAAATTATGTCAGATACTCAAACAATAAATTAATATTTGCTGCTTCACACAATAATTTTCAAATAATTATTTTGAAACTTTTTCATTTATATTTTCGCTCTATTTGCTGTTTCACACAATAATTTTCAAATAATTATTTTGAAACTTTTTCATTTATATTTTCGCTCTGTTTGCTGCTTCACACAATAATTTTCAAATAATTGTTTAGAAACTTTTTCATATATTTATTTTCGCTCTGTTTGCTGCTTCAAACAATAATTTTCAAATAATTGTTTTGAAAATTTTTCATATATTTATTTTCGCTCTGTTTGCTGCTTCACACAATAATTTTCAAATAATTGTTTTGAAACTTTTATTTTATATTTTCGCTCTTTGTAATTTTTAACTTTTTTATTAATCGTCTCTGAAATAAAAGGAATGTTAATTTGTCCCTGAAATAAAAAATATTAGAACCTAAACCTGAAAAAAAAAATGTTGTAATTACTGAACCATACCCATTTTTTTTTCGAGTCTGGGATTTTCGTGGCAATTTAAACAATGCCGTGTTGCCATCTACCAATACGGATACCACATCATATTTTATGGCATTTACTCGTAATTTTCTTTCAATTTCACTCTCATTTTGTCTTTGACCATACAAAATACAATTTTGTATTCCATGGCTTTTTTCCACCTCCTATCATGGCTACTATTTTGTATTTTATTTTCACAGCATTTCATTTTCCAATAAATAATATTTAGACTCAGCTCAGATTCACTTTTCATGTTTATCCAATCCCATCAACGTTGAGCTGCTTTTTACTATATATACTCTTCTTCTTTGATTATTATTTTCAAATGACAAAATAGCATATTTTTAGTATGCCCAATTAATTTCATCATTTCAATTTTATTTGTTTATTCACAATGATGATGATGCAATTTGACGGCACATGTTATCATATTAGAAGCTTTTAGTTATTTTTCGTCAAGGTTTGGTACAGCTGTTCTGAGGATAGACCCAAAAACTTAAGTTTCGTCAACATTCTTTTCATTTAAGTTATCGACCCGTCGCTGGCCGATAAAAGTTGCAGACGTTAGTTCTCAAGTACCTATCCTCAGCCCTTATCCTCATGATTGTGGGACCAATAACAGTATGGTATTTGTTAGCAACTTCATGACTGGAATGTTTGTTTAAAATAATTTTGGAGCGTTAATTGTTATTATGCCACGCTTGACTCACGAATCAATTCTTTGTTAAAAACATTTCAGTTCTATGAATAAGATAAACTTCAACTGTTATTTTTAGGTACCATTCCGTTGCGTTGTTCAAATGTAATTTGACATACTTTCTTAGTAATAATTATGATCTTCATTTCTATGTTTTCAAATGATAATGTAAAAACCCGTCTTCTTCGAAAATATTAACTTTTCAAACTTTCCTTAGATGAAGTAAGAAATATCAATATCAAGTTTTAAAATTGAATCATAAGTATTTCTCATTCACTCATTCCAATTCAACATTTTTCAACACATAGTCCTTTTTTGCACGGAAAAATAATGTAGGTATTGTATTTTCACATCTGGATGGCACGGCAGCGCTCGAAATCACTCAAGTCATTTTCAACCTCGTTAGCAGTCGTTGAAGATTTATAATCGGACCACAGAGATGACAACCAGTAGTTCATTTATCTCACATATTTTTCCAAAAGATTTCATCAGCATATTCGTTTCGCTATGGTGGTTATTTATCAAAATCAGCACGTCATTAGATATGTATTTAATACGTCGTTAATCTTTTGTTGCTACTTTCAATTGATTTTGTGTTGGGTTCACTTACGTATGGTCTCTTAAATACATTCCAATATATTCACCTTCATAAAACTGCATTATTACCTCATAAAATGGCAATTTCAACTGCTTCAATATTCATTTTGTCACGTCACAAAACAGACCACATGTTCGCAATATTTTTTTTAAATCTCGGCACAAACATTATTATTTTAGAAATGCAGTTTCAAGACCTTTTGTTCTATGCCCAAGTGTGGCGCGCGGCGTCGTCCATTTCTTCTACACGTCAGCTGGCATGGTGGTGTGCCCACTTAAACGGTACTCCTCTTGAATTGGTCTCTACCTACGTCGCGTCGTCCCGTTGCCGTTTCAAGTCCAACATATCAGCTGCAGAAATCTATTTTTAAACTTAATTTGAAACAATACTTGGATCAAAGTTCGGGATAACTGATTAAAAGATTCGATCAATTATTTTTGGCACTTCAATCACAATATTTGGTTATTAATCGTTCAGTTACTGTTCGTTTTTTTTTTATTTGTCTATTTTTATGTTATTTATTTAAATCACTGTTTTTCATTAATTAATATTGTTCATTAGTTTTTTTCACAATTTCACACTTATTTTTCACTTATTTTGTCTCTCACTTGTCTCTTAATATTTCACTCAGTTCAATGTACCAGTTTTTTTATTATCATTTTCACTAATTTATTGTCCATTGTGGGGGTGAGTTTTCCAATCCCACTTCTGATGACAGAAGGGGAGGAATTAAATTAAAGATTTTAATACTTTTTATAACGTCTATTCTCTTCAATAGCGTAGGGCGAACTGCCCTCAAAACATCTCATTAGTTAACACCTACAAAGTGCTACTATATTCTATGGCATTAGCTACTTTTCATACAAACTATTAAGTATCTATGGCGTAGGACCCTTTTAGTAGTAACTATCAGGTATTCTACGGCAAGAGGCGCTAACACCCGTGTACAGAATTCGCGAATATTTCGCACAGATCGATGTAGCATTTTTCACATTTTTCTTGATTTATCAAAAATAGCTCGGCTCATTTCAATAAAATTTAAATGGGACCAATTTCGAAGTATACTCTTTCCAATAAAAAAATAATAAAATTATTAAAATCGGACAGCTATAAAAAAGTGCGCGGTAAAGTTATGGTTATACACAAAAAAAATAGTTGTTGAATTGTATACCTCCTCCGGTGGTTCGTCGGTCAAAAATTTGATGATATTTTTTATACATAATAGATTTTATACTATTGGCCGTATTTATATTTGGCAACACAAAAATATAAAAATAAAATGAGCTTATTGTGTTGATCTGTAATAGCGCTGACTATATCACAAGCTTTCATATCATATCATGTCTATGGATCTAATATAAAATAAGCTTATACTAAGCGTGCAATACCGTATTATAAAAAATATAATAGAATAAAGAGGAAAAATTTAAAAACATAGATAACATTACATACTTGAACAAACAGGTGGCTTTCAGTCAAAAGTTTCTTATTATGTCTTTTGTAAGAAAGTATTACAAATTGTTTGTCCCCCTTCTAAGTTTTGTGGGCTACAAATTTATTTTTTCAGCAATGTTTCCACCACCGCTGCCATCTTAATTAGAAGATGAAGAGTTACGTCCCCACCGAGATTGAAAAGTTCCCCGTCATCAATTATAATTAAAAATAAGTAACGCAATTTTAAAGCAGAGGTCTATTAAAACTGTTTTCCAAACTTTCTCGAAATTGTTGCCAAGTTTGACACCAACACGCCTCTTTAATTTCACTTTCAGGGTTCTGTTCACTGAAAACAAAAATCAGTTTCTGTAAAAAAGACTCCACTTCGACCAATGAAATTTGAAACCGTATAAATCGTAGTCAACTGTAATATTCGACGTTCTATCAGATAACTCAAAAAAATCCAACGACACCATATACCCTCAGACTAAATAAAAAAAAACATAAACCTAAAACATTTTGTGCTCATCTGAGATTTATTTACATAAGTAAATATTTAAAACTAGTTATTACCCGCGGCTTCCCCGCATGATATTGTGATTTTTGACGCAATATCATTATAATTTATAACCTATGTGTTATTCTGCTATATAAGCAATATTATTGCAAAGTTTCATCTCAATCCGTTCAGTAGTTTTTACGTGAAAGAGTAACAAACATCCATCCATCCATCCTCAAAAACTTTTGCGTTCATAATATTAGTAGGATTGTATTTTCTGGGAATACGTATAATGATATGCACATATTTGTTACTAATTATAATTTACCAAACCCCCCAAAGTTTATATATTTGTAGTTATATTATATTGACAAATCAGCGTAGTCCGCCGTCGTCTTGAGAAACACACAGTTAAGTATTATACCGTAGTACTCGTACTATTTTTGTCAAATTACCAATAAATCCTTAATAAACCGCTGCAAATAGAACATGGTCAGATGGGGCTTTGAAGACCAGGTACAATGTGAATGTGGTGCTGCCGTCCAAACCAAGGCACACCTTTTAGTTTGCCCGCTTTGCCCAAAACAATGCACACAGAAAGGCCTGAACCTGGCCACCGAGGACGCGGTAGAGGTCGCCAGATATTGGTCCCAAATCATCTAAACAATGTATAAATAAATTGTTTATAATTAAAAAAAAAAATTTAAAAAAAAAACGAATAAAAAAATGTCTAGACATTGACACGAAATGAATGAAGCATAATTATGTCCGCCATTGTCTTGAGAAACACACAGTTAAGTATTATACCGAAGCACTATTTTCGTCAAAATACCAAAACAAATTCTTCGCTCCAAAGTAACACAAATACGAGCAATTTTAACGCTATTTTATTAGACGCAGAACCCTCACTCTATCACAGCCAACTCGAACTTGGTCGTTCAGACTTTCACAATAAACTGAGAGTGGGGCATAATATTTTTACATTTTACGTTTCTTGTTCAGAACTTCGGTAAGCCTACTCAACTTGAATTGTTTTTATTCTCCTTCTGTACCGTAATTACCGTTTATTACCTTCTCGAGAATAGTATACTAAAAGTTGCAAATTATTCTAATAAGTAAGATAGATCGTCTGTTTTGTAAATTGGGTAGCGTCGTCAGTGTTGAGAATCTATTGCCGCGAAGTAATGTTAACGGGTCCAATCAGAAATGTAATTTAAATTGTTCTTGTGGGCCATTGCTGTTGTTTTGAAAGTGCGTGGACTTTCAGGGGTAGATATACAACGCGGTCAAATTAACTAGACGCTTGACCATGTGAAGTTATTTTGGCGCTCAAGTACGGTGTGCAAAAAAGACCGACTTGGCCAGTTTTTTCGGGCGAGTCGGATTCCCGCACGAATGGTTCCAAACCATCTTCTATAAAAGATAAGATTCTACCTTTTTTTTAAGATCAAGTAAAAATTGCTTAAAATTAATGCGATGCGTCGAGTTAATGTGTCCGCGTTATATGTACTCATAAAACTATTTGTTCTATGAACTACTTGTTTAAAAATATACCTATTTATTTAGGAACGCAAACATAAGGACTAAATATACACTTACACTAGATAGTAATACATAATATTTTATACCGAACTATACCTAACATGATACAATCATTAATTACTACGTAGTGTACATTACTGTACTGTATCAGCCTTTTTAATAGTCCACTGCAGGACGTAGGCCTACCCACGAAGGGTGATTGGGCCATATCCACCACGCTGGCCCAGTGCGGGTTAGTGGATTCACATACGCCATCGAATTTCTTCTAAGGCCGTACACAGGTTACCTCACGATGTTTTCCTTCACCGAAAAGCCAGTGGTGTGAAATTCCGTACATAAATTCCAAAGAACTCATTGGTACGGGACCGGGGATTCGAACCCACGACCTCACGATTGTAAAGGCGGGTGTCACTACCTCTTGACCACCACGGCTATACATAATACATTGATGATATATAACCTACTTATCTTTATACACTAGCTGCCCGTCCTGGCTTTGCCCGGGTATGATCGGCTATACATATACTTACCACGTAATGTAGGTATGCGCCACACACATGCTAGACATACCGGATGAACCATTATGATGAGTTAAAACCTACCCGAATCGCGAGAGTTTCCGTAGTCTTAAACTGTTCGAAGTTCCTGAAAAAGAGATAGTAGGTATTGGCATATATCTAAATAAAAGTGAGTTCGTATGTGTTGGGTGGCTGTACATAATATATAGCCCTGATTTCAGAAAATGACAATGATGAGAATGAAAGCGACGTTAAAATATTACAGACCCACAGTCTATACATTCTACCCATGTAAGTTAGTTTCTTGATCTTGTCTTCACTCGAGAATTTTGAAAAACATTGGACATCAGTTCTACTTCTACGAATTGTGTGCCCTACCTAAGGCCTCTTCAACTTGCTAACCCAAAGAGCTGTGATGGAAGGAATCGAAGCGCTGGCATCCAACGTGTTCCGGACGTCACGACCAGATCTTATATTCACGTGAAGACCTTCGCTACACTTGCCAATACTTTGTCTACATTCGAGAACTTTTAGGTCGACAATTTATTTCACATACTATGTGCAGGGGCGTAGCTACCGCAGTATCAGCCGTGTCAATAATACGGGGCTCCCGGGCTACAGGGGCCTTAACGTGTGTAAGCAAAACCTAGTAAAATGTTATCCACAATGTCACTTAATCTCGTGCTTCCCGAAAAAAATCATCTCTTTTTTTCCCGGGTTAAGCATTCTTCCAAAAGTTGTCCTAAAAGGCAGAAATTTTATAACAACTGAAATCGTCTTTAGCTAGACTTACTTAGCAGATATAGGTAATTATATTCTATTCATTATCAATTTCCTGAAATAAAGGCAAGAAAAGTATATATTTCTTTTGAATTGTTTGGCTAGCTCAATTTCTAGGAGGAAGTGACAACTTATAAATAACCGTCTTACCACTAAAGTTTTACGCAGGCTTTAGACAACGTTTAACAGTACAAATTGTACGGCTAAACAGTGTTTAAATCTTTTGCGGTAAGGCGGTATATATTTTTTTCAATTTAATGCAAGGATATTTGTTTCTTTTGTGAGAAATGAGTGATTTGGGCTCCCCAACTATGTTTGATTCTGGGCTCCTCCAAGGCACGCTACGCCACTGCATACCTATTTACTACCAATAAAACATAAATCGACACACTAATGGCGGAGATATATAACTGTGGTGGTCTAGTGGTAGTAACGCCTGTCCTACAATCGTGAGGTGGTGGGTTCAATTCCCGATCCTGTGTCAATGAGTTTCTTTGGAACTTATGTACGGAATTTCAAATCATTGGCTTTTCGGCGAAGGAAAATATTGTGTGGCAATCTGCACCAACCCACACTGGGCCCTGGCACTGGTGGTGGATATGGTCCAAGCACCCTTCTCAATTCTCAATGACCCGTTTCCTCGAATCTCGACGTTATGTCACCTAATAAGTGCCTGTAACCGAGCATTTTGGCATCGCGCGGCGTTGTAGTCGGCTTGGAATCGCCTTACGACTAACTAAAAAGCCTGCCCACTACGTAGCTTGGGCAGGATTTTGGCTCGGACACTTTTTTCACGATTGTGACTCTATAGATATTTGTTCGAAGTAAATTTTGTATTATGTACATTGTACAAAGTACATGAATTGCCAAGCGGAGTGACTGGCGAAACGAAACTTTTATAATACTTACATTTTTGAACTCGTAATATCTTTGTAATAAAATGTCTGAATTAAATAATTTAAAAAGTTGCATAAAGCTATTGAAACAGTCTTGAATATGAAATAATTTATTTTGATAAGGATTAATACCAAGGTATAAATTAAGATCATTTCCAGCGACGGTATTTCAATTAATTTTTAAGAATAAAAGAACCGTTATTACGGCTTAACTATAATAGTTAGATATATGCTGTCGCGACATTTTTTGTAAATTATGGTGTGTTCTATAAAGTCGTAGTACATTATTTTATTCCATCATCAATAGTTTTCTCAGCGCACGCGACGTAAGGAATTTTTCAGGTCTTTTTTTACACCTTATGTTACATTATTGGAGTTTTAGTAAGGATCCCTAATTTTTTTAAATATAATATAGCCTATGTTACTCGGGGATAATGTAGCTTTCCAAAGGTGGAAGAATTTTTGAAATCGGTCCAGTAGTTTTGGAGCCTATTCATTACAAACAAACAAACAAACAAACAAATCTTTCCTCTTTATAATATAATTACTGTTTCGGAGCCTATTCATTACAAACAAACAAACAAACAAATCTTTCCTCTTTATAATATTATATTATATATTCCTCTTTATTCAACTGAAATCACAGGCTTAGCCTGGTCCTTTATTAGGCATCAATGGAGCCTAAGCCAACATTGAGAGGCCCCTTTTACAATTTTATTATGACTTTATATAATATTAATATAAAAACAGTGGTAGGTATAAAAAAGATAGCGTGAAATGGAAACTATGGCATATAAAATGACTTGAAATATTGTAACTGGGCTATTTTGGTGAAATTTTAAATGTTTTGTAAAATTAGACTACGGAATGAGGTACGGCACCCGCTAAATATGCCCCATTTCAAAATTTCGTAGCGGGTGGTGACTTGCCGTTTACTTATTATTATTATTATATATTATATTAGTATAGAGTATAGATAATTATTTCTTTTACATTTCTTTTTTTTTCAAAACATACAAAACAATACTTTAGAATCTGTCCTATTAAGAAACATATTTGATTCCGCGGTACTGTAAGTACGCACCTATTAATTGTATTTAAATTGTACCATTTGCACGCTGCGTTTGAATATAGACATTGAGAATAAGTCAAATTTTCATTGTAAGTGAATGCATGTGTGTTCTGTATGAGAAATAAAATATCCTAAACCAGAAATAAACCTCAAAATCACAAATATAATGAACTGTTCCATATTATCATATTTTGTCGAGAATGAACAAACTACAACATAACTATGCTAGGAAACGAGAAATAAAATATCTTAAACCAGAGTTAAACTTCAAACTCACAAATATGATTAACTGTTACTTATTATCACATTTTGTCGAGAATCAACGAACTCCAACATAACTATGCTAGGAAACTAATAAATAATTTATAGATTCTTTATTATTATCTAGTAGAGCTAATGTCCCTCCTTAAATTGCGACGCCCTTACGGGGTCTATATCACTAAGTTAAGACTCTAGCTTGTAAGAACTTTTGTTATATCAGTGCATTGTTCAATAAACGAATATAAATAACTTTATGTATGGAAATACATTTGCTCTTTTTTAATATTTCGTTAGCGGTCTTGACTCATGGTAAAAGTAATTCTGAAAATCTTTGCACTTTGGAATCTGTATATTAGTAAATGTAAATTAGGTAAAGTAGTGAGTGCACTCTACGCTCAGAAAAAGTATTGTTCTGAGACTGAGAGTTTAGACGAATCAGATGCAGAGTTAGCGCTTAAGCAACTTGGAATAGCTACGTACGACCCAGCACATATTAGTATTATATACTACGGGACTAATCGCCCACTAAAATTACGAGATAAATAAATACCTCATCATCCCGGCGTTTCGGCCGCGTTGCATCGACCGTGATCACTGGTAGACTCAAAATCTCGTAATTTTAGTGCACGATTAGTCCCGTAGTATATAATAATAATGTGTTCAAATCGCGATAGTTTAAAAACTACAGCACACATTACTCGTAGACATAGGTACCACTGTAAGCGGATGGCCGACGGGATTTTAAAGTTATTGTCTAATTATGTATCATTTTCGAGAAATCGCGTGCAAAATTAAATCTATTTGCAATTGTAACCATACAACATAATGTAGGTTAACCATCATGGGCCATATTGTTACTGTTTGAGAATGTTAAAAATGTTGACCATGTCATTATCAGTGTGGCACAAATAATGTTATTATCCACCAGTGTGGCGATTTAGTATAATAATATGAAAAGGCACTTTACATACAGCAGCAATAGCTGCAATATGCTCATTTTGCTTGCATGAGGTTTTATTCTCAAGTGCTTGGATGCACTGAAAGTCTAGAATAAGTACGGAGAATAAACGCTAGATTATAAAGCTAGAATAAGTTGAATGCCTTTAGTATCTGCTTAAAATAATGTTGTAATTGAAATACAAGTGAAACACCACTCACGTAATTTAATAATCTCGGAAACTATGATTGTGATTTATTTAAGGATGCGTTTTAGTTGCAGTAGTTAAAATGACGAGTATGGATGTTTAATACCACAATGTACCAAACTTTTAATATTATCATGTGTATTTAAACAAGGAAGTTTCCTATCTCATAAAAATTAAAAATAGTTGTATACATTTAAAGACGCTAGAAATATATCAGATACGGTGAAAAAAATTACTCGAATATCTTAATAAACAACGGAGTT
Organism: Hypomecis punctinalis; assembly: GCA_949316475.1. Taxonomy (NCBI): domain Eukaryota; kingdom Metazoa; phylum Arthropoda; class Insecta; order Lepidoptera; family Geometridae; genus Hypomecis; species Hypomecis punctinalis. Next base: position 11,453,501 of record OX438807.1, read on the forward strand.
ATGGATGTTTAAACATGACCGCACGAAATCAAAAATTCCCTGATCATTGATCATAACATAATTCAAACTCAAAACAATTAATAATTCTTTATTTCGTACAAAAAAAGATAACATGTAACCAAGAAACGATACTACCCGCAGTAGTCAGGAAGACTGTGTCGCAGATAGCAATGCCCAAATTGTACAAAATAGGTATATATATAGATAATACATAAATAAAAAGTTAGTATGACAGCAACTATTTTTGAACAATCAATTGAACATGCGCGCTTGTGTGTGTCTTTGTGAGTGTGTGTATATGTGCTTGTATAAATTTTGAGTACAATGATATCCTAGAACGTATTCGTGCACGTGGACGTTAGAAAAAAACCCTGTATAGAATGGAGCACTTTATTTCCTATTTTTTCTTACTCCCGCCCAACCCACGCCACGGCGCGGCTTCTGAATCTTATGACGTCACACGCGTAAATCCGTCGCGAGGCTTTTTGATTTCGTGCGGTCATGTTCAAAAATTCATAACTACGTCATTTTCGAACATAATTGAAAAATAAAAACACCATAATTTCCTGCATATGACCGTGATTGTGATTTAATAAAACTAAAACTAGAAAATGGGAAACTTCCTTACTAAAAATTAAGGTATCGCTTTGCAAATTTCAGAAACTTGAACAGACACATGTCACTCATCATAATGAACACGTTTAGCTACTACGGGAACCACAAAGAAACAGCTTTGTAATAAAGACATTTCATCAACACTACGTAACTTGTTCATGGAACAAACGTATTTTCTTACGATTTCATAGTAAAATTAGATCATAACAATGAGTAGTTATATATATAAATTATGCACCACGGTAAATTTATCACTGCAAAGCAAAGATTCTTTTGTCTATGCTGCAAAGTTACAACAAGAATTGATTCACTTATTTTTTTTTTAATGATTTTAAGCTGTTGGCCTCTCGGGCCTCTACAGCTTACCGGACTTGGGCGAGCGCAGAAGGCAGCTGAGCCCTAAGATTAGGTTATAGGTTATAGCGCAAGGGTACATGAGAAGGTAGAGACCTTGGCTTGGGCCGTCACCCAGTGGGGGTAGCCCTGTGGCCCTAATGGGTTGAGCTGTTTGACTATTTGGGCAGAAACTAACCAATCTTTTTGTTAAAAGATTGGTTAGTTTTTGTTAAAAGATTTGTTGATCCTGAGGGTCCTTGATCTCGCCGGCGAGGTCGCGTCGGTGTAGGTATGTCGGTGTGCCTTTGGTAACCGGCGCCTATACCAAATAAGTACGGAATACTTCCTGTTGCAAGGAGCTGTCGGATCGGAGACACTCTTTTATATAGATACTAGTTTTTACCCGCGGCTTCGCCCCCATGATATTTTGATTTTTGACGCAATATCATTATAATTTATAGCCTATGTGTTATTTTGATATATAAGCTATATTATTGTAAAGTTTCATCTCAATCCGTTCAGTAGTTTTTGCGTAAAAGAGTAACAAACATCCATACATCCATCCATCCATCCATCCTCGCAAACTTTCGCGTTTATAATATTAGTAGGATAAGATGTTGCTATGTATAATGTACTAGTTTTTACCCGCGGCTTCGCCCGCATGATATTTTGATTTTTGACGCAATATCATTATAATTTATAGCTTATGTGTCATTCTTATATATAAGCTATATTACTGCAAAGTTTCATCTCAATCCGTTCAGTAGTTTTTGCGTTAAAGAGTAACAAACATCCATACATCCATACATCCATCCATCCATCCATCCACCCATCCATCCATCCTCACAAACTTTCGCGTTTATAATATTAGTAGGATTCCAATCATAATTTAAACCAATCAGCCACTCCGCGCCCATTACTTCTCTCATCAAGCAGACGGTGCTTAATATTACTTCGCACATGAAGTAAATCAGTTTCCAGCCAGCCGGGAGGCGGCCGCGAGAACTATTTGACAAATAATCAATCGGAAGTTTGACGGGCGCCGGGGAAGCCGGGAGAAGCACGTAGGTTCGTTATCTCATTCGGAATGCATCGCCCGCGCCCTCAGTGCACGCGGAATTTTAACCTAAATTACGAAAAACGGTAGAAAGAGAAAGAAAAAGCCTCAAGGTTAGACATTTTAAGCTATGATCACCGCAAAACACTTCCAAAACGTTAAAAAAATTGCTATGCAACCTACAATATAACTTAACGTAAGTTATATTAAAACTATTTTTAAATTGTGAAATTGACGTCTTTTTGACGAGCATTATTTATATATAACGAATCATTAAACAGATTTTCAACAAGTAAATTGAATAACTGAGCTCCCTCGTGAACGGATTTTTTATCGGATGTTTGACGGGCGCCGGCGGAAACCGGGGGAAGCACGTAGGTTCGTTACCTCGTTCTGGATGCACCGCCCGCAAGTCACTGCACGCGAAATTTGAAACGGGATGTGGGGAAGGCGGTATAGTATCATTTGATATTGAATACATAATTTTTTAGTTGATTGAATCAGGCGTTACTTTGCGGAAATTCATCTTTAAATCTATGTTTTTAATAAATATTTAGTGTATTTCCGCTATCTTGTTGTAGGCAAATAAGTTTAAGGGCATTAAGAGCATAAAGGACATTTTAAAAAAAATACAAACAATTACTATTATTACAATAATTAAATACATTTAAAAACTTAATTTTATAAAATAATAATCACTTATTTTCACCACACTCTATTATATATTTTTAAAATACTATATTAATAATCCGTTAACAACAAATAAATATTATAAAAATCTTTTAAAAATGATATGACATAATATTGAAAACACTTCACTAATAAATAACACCCTTATTCTCACTGCACTACACTCTGTTCGACACGTGTTTCGCCTCTCAACGAGCCATCTTCAGGACGTGTTGACTCTTCGAGGTCGCTCGCAAGAATGTATAATTATTGTAATATTAGTAATTGTCTGTATTTTTTTTTTGTAAATGTCCTTAATGCACTTAAACTTATTTAGCTACAACAAGATAGCGAAAATACACTAAATATTTATTCAAAACATCATTTTTTTTTGCAAAAAATGGCATGGCCGATTAACAACCTTGTACAGAATTCGTGAATATTTCGCACGGATCGAAGTAGCATTTTTCACATTATTTTTGGCTCAGCTGATTTAAATGGGACCAATTTCGAAGTATATTCTTTCCAATAAAAAATAATTATCAAAATCGAACCGCTATGTAAAAAATATGCGTGGTTATACATAAAAAAATATATATTTATACGCATCGAATTGAGTACTTTCTCCGTTTCTGCGGTTAAAACAAAAAGCCCGTCCTTTTTATGACAAATCAAAGGAAAAATTTAAAAGATAAAACCCGAGATCATATAGTTCCAACACAGCAAATCAAAACTAGGTACACATTTCGCTGGCTAAGTCCTTTTAATTCCTGATCCGATATATCATAGCCAAAGCATAACCCTTTTACTAATTTGAGCTTACTTACTTTTCTTACTGATAAAAGCCCACATCTTTTGCTAATAATCGTAATTCGTAACACCTACGCAAAGTAACTAGTTCCAACCCAACTAATCAAAACTATACGTTCCTCAAAACTCCGTGACGTTAGTTTCAGGTACCCCGTGAATATTAGGACGTATTCGATGCAGCACCTGTTCCCAGTCCCCAACTTCGCTTGGCAAGTTTGCTTAAAGTATTACGAAATTTGAAGCGGACGCGCGCCCCAGCTTGTCCCACATTATGTTTGTAAGCCTGATGAAATCGACGTTCCCTCAAACTTCCACCTCGTTATTCTCTGGCAAAAATTATTTTCAGTCATATTTCGGAAGAAAATTGTGACGCTGGATGGTAACGCACACGGCGAACATTAGATTCGTCAAGCTGATGTTAAAACTGATGTAAGTACGTTTTAACGTCGTTTCTAAACAAGTATAAGTATTGTAGCTCAGAATTAGTGTCACTTGAACGCGTGGTCGCTTTACAAACACCACTATTTATGACATAGACTTGGCATTTTTCTTTATGAGTAGTGTGAGCGAGTGTGTAGTGTGAGCGTTTACGCAATTCCTAAAAACATGCTGTTACCGCACCTTACTCCTTTAATGATGTGATCTTATAGTGGCAGACAAGTTAACGATTACGGTGATTTTATATTATTTTATTGTAAAGACAACTTCTATGCTAATATACAAACAATAAAACAAACAAAAGTACTTTATTAGACTACCACATTACATATAAAAAAAACCAAAGAACAGGGACAAAACAATACAATTTACAGGTTTCTAACTGGCGGCCTTATCGCTTTAAGCGATTTCTTCCAGGCAACCAAATAACAATTTAAATTTTATCACTACGTTTTGACGAGCCTAACTAGTTAGCTTATTATTTGTCTATGATCTAAACATATCAGTTAAACATCAAACGCAAAATAAAAACTTCACCAAATCTAATAGTATTCCAGAGACTTCTGCAGACTCGCGAAAATCTTATCAGCCCAAAAAGTCCGTCGTGTGCTGTAACCATCAGCGTAAACTCACTCCTTTTCTTCAAAAACTTATCCACAAGGTTCCTCAAGAAAATATCGGATAGTGTTACACAAAGAGTCTGCCGTAACTCGCCAAAACTCGAAAGTTGTTTCAGAATTTTCTTCTCTTTACCGAAGAAACTACAGCGGATGATCACTCACTTAATTTTCACTCTAAATTCATCGTTTCCCGCTTTACGGCGGTATAACAATTAAAATTGATGAGTTCGGCTCTCGCTGCGAGTTTTATGAGAAACGTACTCGTATCTGCTCTGATTACGAATTCCATATTAATAAACTGCGGTTTAACTTCATTTGCGAAGCATGTCCAATTTTTATGATGGCCTGAATAGTTTTTTATTGGATTCTCAATTGGTGCTACAATTTTTTTCATGTAAAGGTCTTTTAGTACGGAATCAATCCTGCTATCGCAAAAATACGTAAATCAGATGTTCCATATATTTTGTCAAGAGTTGATGAGTATTTTCTGTGGAATAGTTGTTTTCTCAAATCACGGGTATGCACGCAATCTCTGGGTTGTTTTCTTAGTGCAAGTTGTTCATGATGAGTGTATGTGTCTACCTTTGAAACCCTGCACTTTATTACAACACGACACCTATTTTATATTAGTAAGTTGAACGCGTACAAATACATATATGTCACAGTCCACTGTCAGTCAAATTTTCTTGATTTTGCTGTAAGTGAGCGTCATTGTCATTATATTGTGACTTTGATGTTGTAAGTTAATTTAAATTAAATCAACTAACTAATTTAAATAAAAACGATCGTGATTTTAGAATTGCTGTGGTATTAATACCAGTTAATTTTTATTCAAAATTATTCATCGGTGACCAGCGCTACAAAAATATCTTTTGTGTAATCAATACGGATTACTGCTGTTGTCGTGTTTCATTATCCAATTTTAAATAACAAGCAATGGATGTGCAAATATGCAAATGAATATAATGAAGAAAGGAGAACATTATTAATGGTATCATTGACCTGCTGCCCGTCCCGGCTTCGCCCGGTTACAAATAAATAGAAAAAAGATATACTAAAAGATATTGAAAACCGTGTTGCTATCTGTTGTGTAGTTTAGAAAAGCTAAGCGGATACACAGACAGACACACTTTACTTAAGTGAAGGTCGAGAAGTAAGAAGGAAGAATGCCTAGATAAAAAAATATTTATTTTCAGTCTTTTAGTGTTCAAATATTTCGTAATTGTTTCTACTCTCTTTGACTAGAAAATAAACCATCGCTATCATACTATCGCCATCGAATCCTACTAATATTATAAACGCGAAAGTTTATGAGGATGCATGGATGTTTGTTACTCTTTCACGCAAAAACTACTTAAAATATTGAGATAAAACTTTGCAATAACATAGCTTATATATCAGAATAACACATAGGCTAGAAATTATAATGATATTGCGTCAAAAATCAAAATATCATGCGGGCGAAGCCGCGGGTAAAAACTAATTACTAAGTAATTAATATTATCGCTGTAGGCAATAAGGTTGTTTACTATTATGTCTAGTTTTATTGTTTACATATATTTTCAGCATTTCATTAAAGTTACTATCAAATTACACATATATTGTACTATTTATATGCAGGAATTTAACTTATTTATTATTTTTGTTATTATTTGTTTATCATTTTTGAGATATCGCGTCAAATAGGTATAACATAAGCTTAGCTATAGCTTGTAATCTATAAAATCTGAAATTACGCTAGATCGCTAGTGTTTGTTAACTATCATCGAAGTTAAGCAACGTTCAGCACCGTCAGTTTTCGGATGGGTGACCGCGGGCGGCACTTACAACTGAGCGCTACCGTGGCTCGGATGACATGATCAATTGTAGGTCCCGGTTGTTTCAATCGTTCAGCCATATCAGAGGCAGATTAAAAACTCTAACACCAGGGCTAACCCGGCGTATACGAACTTACTTTTACAAAATCTGAATGAAATAGTTATGTCCATCAGACATAAGAAGTCCACTGCTGGACATAGGTTTCCCCTATGGATCTCCAATAAGACCGGTTGGAAGTGTAGGTAATAGTTGTAGGCAAACGCAAACCTATTCGAAATAAAAAAAAAAAAAAAGTGGCTTGCATGCAGCGCGATCCTGCGGTCTTAATGAGGTCATCCGTCCACCTTGTGGGTGGACGTACGTGGTCTCTACTCGAGAACTTCTCGACCCCATCGGTCATCTGTGCCCTGCCCATTGTTATTTCAACTGGCTTTCCTCTCTTAATCAGGTTGCCTGGAAGAAATCGCTTTAAGCGATGAGGCCGCCGGTTGTCGCTCAATTTTAATTCTATTGTATTATTTTATTGTTAAATTGTAAATTGTGTGAACAATAAAGCATTTTATATTCTATTCTTTTCCGTTATGTCGGTAACATTGGTTCTTCTACGGATCTCGTCATTTCTGATTCGATCTCGCAGAGAGACTCCGAGCATAGCCCTCTCCATTGCTCGTTGAGCTACTTGGAGCTTACTAATAAGGCCCATAGTGAAAGACAACGTTTCTATACCATAAGTCATCACTGCCAACACACACTGATCGAAAACTTTCGACTTGAGAAATTATTATGTACCACTGTTAAAATATAAAGCCTATACCAGTAACGATATTTACAATAGAAAATATCGTTTGCGTAATCAATACGTATGACTCGATTATTCTCGTATAGAGTTGTCCAATTTAAAATAACAAGCTGCAGCGGATGCATATGGGCATAATAAAGGAAGGGTACGTGTCATCGGCGTTTGTGAGCTAATCGCAGAGGACGGTTGATTGCATGGGCGCCGTGTTTTCTTTTTAGAGAGAAGCGTCGGAAAACTGGCTTCATTGAACAAAGCAACTATCGCTGAGCCGGGATTATTGAGCCAATTTAATTTGAGCGGAATAAGCTTTTTGATGCTGGTCTAATGAAGGAGCCGGAGCTCTGATTGGACGCATGGTGACTGCGATATCGGCCCGCCTGCGCTTTTTGTGACGTTAGAGAGTTTAAATTTTATCGGGCTTTGATTTTTAGTCATTTAGCTCTTTGGACTATTTTTGTAAATCCCTTCTGAAAGTTTTGTACTTGGGATACGGAATATTATAAGTACACTAATGTGAAAAATCGTTGATTTTGTACAAGGAAATAGTAGATTGTATCGAGGGAGCAAAATAATATTTTTAAGGCGAAGGCGCTTTTTTGAATCCAGAGCGAAAACAGGGTACGCTCGGGATTTCTTTAGTAGAATCCTAAACGTAGCGAGGGATTCAAAGTACGTCGCCCGAGCCAAAAATATATTTTGGTACACTCTACTTTTCATCACCTCTATGAGAAAACAAAAGGCACCTCATATTTTATTATTTAATAAAACGCAGAGTAACAACTAAATTGAAATTAAATGGTATCTAATAATAAAACAAATGAAAACTTTTATTTACATTCTTTTCATTCATTTTCTTGGCGCTAAACTCTAACATTACAAATACTTCCAAATTCAAAAAGTGCGGTAAAGATAATTATCTCCGTCGCACTTATAAAGTTCCTAAAAGAAAGCACCACCTTGGGACGCACTTAAAGGCGAGTCAAGTAGTCCTTTTCGAATAGATGTGATAAAAAAATGTTATTCACGCACTCAGATAAAACCGCGACACGCAGCTAGTCGCGAATAAGGAAAAAATCCCTGAAGACTTTTTTATTACAACACTCAATCATGTGACGTCACTATCTCACATTCCGCGTTCGAAAAGCGGTTAAGATAAACCGAGGTTTAAAAAATAACGTTCCGTTACCGCGGTCGCCTTCAATAAATCATGGTTGCCGCCCGCACGCCCTCTGTCAGTGCTGCGCGAAAACTCGCAAAAACACCCCCCTTCCCGGAATGTCTGGAAGCCGGACCCACCCTTGTAATCGCCAGATAATGGGTGCAGATTGAAAAATCATCTCTGTTGATGATAGTGGGGGGTACCACAAGCGTGGCTTGCTTTAGGTATTTAATTAATCAAGTTTTGTAATTATTTTACGGCTCGAAAGAGGTTCAAAAGATTAATTTATACAAAAAATAAAGTAAGCAATCATTCATGGGGAATATGAACAACATCTTAGAGTCAAGACGTACCTCGTCCCCTCCGCGATGGTAGAAAAAATAGAAAATGAGAGAAGATTTTAGTTTTGTAATTAAGTTTTTTTTTTCATTATAGTTTAAGGTGATTTACCTATTTTATAACTCTTGATTTTTTGTATAAATCTTAGTTACTTAGAATAAATATTACTCTAATTTGACTGCTTCGGTGGCTCAGTGGTTAGTGACCCTAACTTCTGGGTCAAAGAGGCGTAGGTTCGATCTCCACCCAGGGCTAATATTTATGTGATGAACATGTGTTTGCTCTGTGTCTGGGTGTTATTTAGTCACTATCTATATAAGTATGTCTTTAAAAATATAGTATTATGTAGTAGGTATATAAGTCTCTGGCAGCCATATCACAAGCTTTTCTTAGTTTGGGGTCAGTGGCCGTATGTAAAATGTCCCAAAATATTTATTTATTAATTTTTATTTTAAGTGACTTGAAGATTAGGAATTCTTATATTATTAAGAATTCTTTACTTAGAATAAAAATGACTCTAAACATTCACTATTAAATATCATCGGGTTGCCGAATTATATTTACTGTGTATTTAGGCACTTGTTAACTATTTCAGTTATTCCGGTATTCCAGAACATACGGGTATCACATTTAAAATATGATTTTAAAGTACAATAGCTGTTATCTTAAAATAGTAATACTTGCAGTAGCTACATCCATTGTAAATAGGTATTCCAAAAAATAACACATTAAATTTGTAAAATCAATTTAACAATGGAGCTGGTCTCTTAAAATATTGATACAGTGGTTACAAAAAAAAGATTTACCATAAGAAACCTATAGTGATGTAAAAAGAAACCATCGTAATAAAATAACCATAATAATGCTCTAGCGTCTAGACGGACTTCCTCTCGAAGACTTTATGAGTTTGCTTAAAATTATTGTTCAATTGTACGAGTATAAGACCCTGAAGTAGCTGCGTCGTGTCTAGACACTTCAGTTATCTGAGCGCATCCTGAAATCTGCTAATTTATAGTAATTTGAATCAATAGCACTTACACACAAACACAGCGAATTCTTAGTGGTTTAGATAAATAAAATTTTACGATACTCTCCAGTAACATTACCTGGAAAATTCTGCATTTAAAATTAAACAAATTCTTTTTCATAGAAATCTTTAATATTATAAATCCTAATGAGTATTGGTTTGTTTGTTTGTTACACTTTCACACAGCAAGAGAGGAGGGTTATAGTTTAAAAATTATTTAACAGTCATTGACTACTTTTTATCCCCGAAAAAGTTCTCAAGGAATAGCATAAAAACCAAAATATGACGCGGGTGTAACCACTAGACAAAGGTAGTCAAACAAAAATCAGAGTCTGTCAGTTCAATTTTTATATGATTCCAGTTATACTCCCAAAGGTAAGTGAGGGATTAAGTAGGACATATACTACTAATGAACCTACTATGTTAATCATTTAGAAGCAATTTCCTTCCTTGCGTGGGTTTTTTTTATCGTGAATAAGTTCGCGCGTAATGTGAGTTAAGGTTCCTGTAGGACATCTATGTTGTCTAGAATCTTGCACTGTGATCCATAGTCGGTAATTTGGCCTAAAGTAATTCATATATGTAGATATACACATATTCTGATTCCTGTCGTATTATTTTTCCCATTTTTTAGGGTTTCGTACCTCCAAAGGAAAAAATGGAACCCTAATAGGATCACTTTGTTGTCCGTCTATCCGTCTGTGTGTATGTCAAGACTCTTTATATCGGCAATTTAAATTGTATACCCATATCTACGGTCTCTTGCAGTTGCGTAAAATAAAATCTTCTCAGTTAACATTTAAAAAAGTTAGAGCCGTTTATGTCGTAAAAACAGCATATCTCGACACTCACAAAAATCAAAACGTTGACATAGAACTATGAAATTTGGCGAGAAGCATTGTCTCAGAGTACACATATAGGAATAAATCTGAAATCTGTATATTTTTATTTAAATCACAAAAAATAGGGCCTCAAAATTCACAAAATATGGGTTCAAAATTCAAAGTGAGTAAATCGTATCATGTAAGGTATCAATTATCATATAAAAGAACTTCATTAGCACATGCTAAATCAGGTTTTTAATTATTTTAACAATGTGTAATTTTCGATGTATGAGGAGAAAAGTGAAAAAAAATATTTTCTGTCAATGTTTATAGTATAGAGATTAACAACTTACTTCCCAATTTTGTAAAATTTTCTGGATTTGTACGGAACCCATGATGTGCGAGCCTGACTCGCACTTGTCCGGTTTTTTCGCAAAACAATTAACACGTGGGGTAGCCCTGCTGTCCGGCGGTCAATGGCATACCTACGTGCCACTCCATATGCGTGTGTAATTTGTCATTGAATCCGCGTGGTTTTACATTGAATGTTATTAATGACAGTCATCTGTAAGGGCCTCGGGTCACCAGCAATGTTTAGTATGATTTCCTAACAAAACGCTGGAATTTGGCACGGGCCTGAAATGGAAGATTGATTACTCCCTTTGCTGTACAATAAAATTATACCTAAGTACGAAATTGTTGTGATCTATTTTGTGGTTGTTGTTTCACATTTAGCCGTCGTTATTATTAGCCCCGCAAAAACCTGCGTGAGATATACAATGTGTTTGTCTACCGGTGTCGGAGCCTTAAGCGGTGACATCTATGACACATTTTGAACAACTTTTACTATGGGACCAACTCGGAAAACGTAAAAAAAAACTGCTGTTCCATACGATTTTTATAGACTTTCGACAAAAGTATGAAAAAGCTGTTTTTTGTGTTTTCAAAGTTGACCCCACAGTAAAAGTTGTTCAAAATTTGCCATAGATGTCACCGTTTAAGGCTCCGACACCGGTAGTTGGTTTTCAATACACATTTATAGGTGTAGATACACATTTCCATAACGATGCATTTTTTATTAATATTAAAGCAAAAACATATTATATGAAGTTAACAATGCAACAGTGGGGTATAATTGAGCAGTGCTTACACCCGGTGTTGCGGCGAAAACGCTTTGCATATTAACGTACTCATGTAAATTTTCCTAGCACATGCACCAAATGTGCTTTTTAGAGATGAGCATCTTGTTTTTCTTGCTAATTTGGCTATCGATATGACAAAGATATAAAAACACCACTTTTTATACTCAAGTAGGTATATTAAGGCACTTTTTAATTTTGGTAATAAAAATATCACTTTGGACGCCGGAAAGATTTTTTTTTATGAAATAGGTGGCAATATTAAAAAAATATCTCTTATAATTCGCGCCATGTAAAAATCTTTAAGCTCGAAACATACTATCGGACGCGGCTTACGGACGCGACTGACAGCCGCGACCTAGACTATGAAAGTACACTGAGCCGTGCACACTATCGAACATAAATCGCGGACGTCACTTTCGGACGACCTTGAGCGTTCGGACGACCTTGAGCGTTCGGACGTCCGAGAGCGATCTGGCACACCGGATGTCTTAAGACTGTGCACATTGCTAAGTCGCGGCTGTCAGTCGCGTCCATAAGCCGCATCCGATAGTATGTTTCCGGCTTTACTGGTTGGTACGTACCAATCCAAAATTTTCCATACATGTACATCGAAACTGCACGCATAGAATGGACTCCAGGTTTATTGAGTCCAGACTCGTGGTTACACCGCTTTGTTACACCAGTGTGACTACGAGAATTTTTTTTTACTCGTGGTTACACTACTCTAAAAGGATCGTGCTTGACTAAATATTAGGTAAGTAGTGATGTGAGACCATCGCTGTCTTCACAAAAGTGATAGAGCTTAACAAAATCTACATTTTGGATGACAGCTGTCAAACTTGTTTATCTCAGGAACTATCGATTTTAGACCATCGCTGTCTTCACAAAAGTGATAGAGCTCAACAAGATCTACATTTCGGATGACAGCTGTCAAACTTTAAAGTTGTTTATCTCTGTAACTATCGATTTTAGACCATCGCTGTCTTCACAAAAGTGATAGAACTTAACAAGATCTATTTTATAAATATACACATTTCAGATAAACGAAACGCCATGTTCGAATCGATAAAATGTTGCATATTTATTATTTCGCAATATTTCATAACTGTTTTATTTCTGAATAGGGATCGGAAATTCTTAGAATTTAGTTTAAAGCGTACTACTAGTATATTTTCTGGCCATTATATATTTAGTCTCTGGGTTTACAAGGTCATCTTATATACCTAGTACAGATTTTTTTTCCCTACACTAGCAGTGTGACCACGAGTACTACGTTTTATTAGTTTACTCGTGGTTACACCAGTCGGAGTAACCACGAGTAAAAAAGTTTCCTCGTAGTCACACTGGTGTAACAAAGCGGTGTAACCACGAGTCTGAACCCGGTTTTTTAAGTGTTTCTCATAATAATATAATATGTAGTGACACAGAATACAACTAGTAGTTCTCTGAACAGTGGACTTCGCGACACATCTCTTTGACTAAATCTTCATAAGCCTCTATCTCGACCAATTCGATTCATTTAGGTTTTTGTAGATATTGTACGAAGTTTCGTCGAAGTTCGTTAAAATGCGAAAAAACGAAAATCAACATCCGGACAGACGAAAGTAAAATCTTCGAGTTGAGGCAGAGAGCTTCGGTTCGCTTCGGTCAATAAGTAAATAGCATACATGCATTATAATAATCTACATTTGTATCTAAATATTATGTATACACTTGCTGCTGGGCTGGGTGTATACAGAACTGGTGTACTAAGCGGAAAGGAGGTAAGTACCTATAATTCAGACCATGATTATGAACAACTTTTACTATTGTATGGCCAAACCGAAATTAGAGAAAAATAACTGCTGTTTCATTCTTTTTACAGAGCTACAGTTTTGTATGTGGTGTGGAGACAGCCACTCGCCTTGAGGCTCCTCGTGCTGAGGTAGCTGTTCCTGCTTATCGGGTCTGTGTGGTGGTGTGTTGTGGTCTCGCTCGCCTCGTAATTAATCCATAGGTCGTGGCTGGTTGCCTTTCCTCCGCAGCAACTATTCACTCCACAAACACTAAAACCAGCGCGTACGCGGTTGCGGGAAAGATTCCTCCGCTCTCGTAGATTGATACTCAGGCTCACATTAGGGACGCGACTGTCCTTCGCGGTGTCGGACGTTGAAGTGCCAACACAACACAACGAACTCTTCTAGGTTTGTGGCCATACTACCAACACCATACTCGGAAAAACAAGTTTGTTCACATGACATTACAAAGCGCAAATGGCACGAATTTAAAAACTCGGGAAAATATCTGGTGCTGTACCACCAGTATGAAACAGTAAATTTTTCTCTAATTTTTGGTCGGTCCATTGTAAAAGTTTGTCCATCACAATAGTCTTAATCACCCACCAATCTTTTGCCTTAGAACAGGGTAAGCAAATAATCCTGTAGACATCTGTCTCGCCATTCTTTCCAGTCCAGTGCAAGCCTCATCCATTGCCGTCCGATACAATTTGCTTATACCATCTGACCATCGGGCTGATAGTAATACCTCAAACGGATTGTTACCTGCTATTCTATTTTATCCAATCAGAGAGCTTCAAGCTCAGCCAATCAATCCAGGCTGAAGCGGGTAAAGGGCTACAAGCTTACCAGTAATACCTGAGCAGCCGGCGGCAATCATCTGTCAAGCTTCGCGCAGACAGCGATCAAATTGGGGATCGTCGGTTATTGCCGTTTGATAATGCCGCGCTTAACTCGCACGCGAAGACTCTTACACATGTATACATAGAGGCTCTTGCTGTATGTTCCTTTGTATAATTATTTTTCGCAAAAAATGGGCAAACCGCCTTCCATCGTGTACAAAATTCGAATATTTCGCTTTACATTATTTTTGATTTTTCAAATTGTTTACATCATTGTTGATATTGGTAAACTTTAAATGGGACACCTCGGAAGTACCTATACCCTTTCGAACTAAAAAAATATTTTTCGATTCGGTTCACAATTGGTGAAATTATCGATGAACATAAAAAAGTCGGTTAAAAATGCATGAATTTTAAATACTCATTAGGTATTATGACAGCTCAGACTAATCTCAATAAAAGATGGAATGTGAACCAAAATCAAGCCAATCAGCACGGGTAGCACAGCGAAGGGAGAAAACAATTTTATCTACTTAAAATGTCAGTTGTCATTGTCAATCCATACTTTTTTTCCTCTTCGAGGGGATATAATGGTGGAAAGACTTTTTGCCCCTTTGTCATGCTTCCCGTGCAGAGTAAAGCAATCTTTTTTCGCAATACCTAATCCTAACTTTTTATGCAAGATTGAGAAACATCGTAACCAATGTCTAAGTATTTCGAGATATTTCTGAAATATTTGAGAAAATATTATGAAATCGTCAAAATTACGATATATTCATTTATGTTGTTTTTAAACTTTTGCGATTTGAACACATTATTATTATATACTACGGGACTTTAGTGCGCAATTAGTCCCGTAGTATATAATAATAAATACATTAATTTTCCCTTTTTTGTGCAGAACAGTAAAGCAAGGTTCAAGACTAACGCAACGTATAAAACGGCAGTGCAAGATTTCCATTGGTAAGTTCCTTAAACTCCATGAAAATTTAACTAGTAACAAAGATGTAGACATACAGACAAACGCGGCTAAGAACATTACCTGCCTTCTTATTAAGTAGGTATATGAGATAATCGCTCCTCTATCCAACAATAATACTCGTTTGACCACAGATTTCAACCCTCTTTTCAATCTAGACCCTCTCAGCTTTGCGACTGTCCCGTCCAACCGTGAAATATGTCCCTAACGGTGTTTGCCCACTATAGTGAGCCATACAATGACCGTGTCTGGCAAAAAAAATCTTTGCATTGAAAAGTATGAGATTATGGCCATAGACTGTTCCGTCACCGACTAGCACTGTCGCGTGCCATGCACGGAGCATTTCGTATCGAAACGCTCGCCTCGGTGGATGCACGGAGCGTTTCGTATCGAAGCGCTCCGTGCATGGCACGGCAAGATATTTTCTATGACTATTATTGATGTACGTAGATGATACGTTGTATACTGAGCGCCACACAAATTGAAAGATTGGAAGTTAGCCGCAGATGACACTTCGCCGTGTTTCGCTAATTATTGCGCATGTGTGCACAATGCCTATACAAATGGCGAAGTAGTGAGCTCGGGCGTAGGGAGCGCGCGGGAGGCATAAGGTTGGCGGGCGGGTGTGGCGTTTCGTCTCTCCGGCTTTCGCGCGTACCCATATTTCGGCTTTGGCACAGAACGCTGCGCATAACTTCCCATCTTTCAATTTGTGTGGCGCTCAGTATAGTTACGTTTCTAGCACGGTCATGGTATGGTACGTTATAGTGAGTAGACGCCCTTACGCGACCTCTTTCTGTCCACGCTGAAACCATGTAGATACGAAAGTCTTTGGACTTCAAAATTAATTTTGGTTCATGCGTGAAACATTGTTTTAGGCAGACGACATACGATATAAGTAAAGTCAGACTTTATGATCCGTGATAAACGTAGATAGTCGCCTGACACTGCAATTTATTGCTATTATTTGTTCTTAAAAATAAAGCAACTTTAGCAAAAAGAAAACAAAATGTAATGAAGCCGTGACATTTCATTAGAGCCAGTTGAGAGGTAGAGAAATTGAAAGCTTGTTTTATTTTTTACTATTACTATTTTCTATAATAACATACCTACTGACTCCTCAGAGCAAATAAAAAAATCAAGAGATAATGTTGTGAATAAACAAGTGAAGCTAACCAAAACTACGCCTCGCCGTGTAAAGACAATTACACACACATCCAGGTAACTATGAAACTACGCTTTGGCTTGTCAGTCAAACTAAGGGGGCGCAACAGCGACACACTCACACATATTTAAAAAACCGGCTTCACTTGACTGTTCAACGACGTTCCCTCTGGATTTTTTTATTTGCTCTGAGACTGACTCTACATTTATTTTGCTGAAACGTATATTCATCCATTATTCATTTTACTTGATTTTGATGCTATGAATAAGAATATGTCGATAAACAATACGGATTATGATTTGAGCACTCAGATAAAGTTCGTGCAATACTCTGTTAAAAAAAAGTTAACACAATAAGATAAAAATAGTTTTTGTTACAGATTAATATTATTAGCAACTATAAAATAATATGTACACCTAAATACCTATATTGAGAATCAAATGTTCCACTTATGTTTTCTAAAAATGGTAAAGTAAAACACCATACAAAAATCGGCCAAGTACGAGTCGAACTCGCACACGAAGGGTTCTATACTGTATAGGAGCACCCATTTAATATTAATTTTATTTTAATTTAATTAACATTGAAGTGAATATGCACTTATGAATATTTAAAGCTTCTACCTATCACCATTGTTGACTGCCTCGGTGGCTCAGTGGTTAGTGACCCTAACTTCTGGGTCAAAGAGGCGTGGGTTCGATCCCAACCCAGGGCAAACATTTATGTGACGAACATAAGTGTTTTCTCTGTGTCTGGCTGTTATTTAGTTACTATCTATATAAGTATGTATTTAAAAATAAGTATAAGTAGTATATCAGTCTCTGGCGGCCTTATCACAAGCTATGCTTAGTTTGGGGTCAGAGGCCGTGTGTAAGATGTCCCAAAATATTTATTTATTTATTGTTAATATAGAGCGAAAAACGGCTAAAAATTCATGTTTTTGTATGGGAGCCCCGTTAAATGTATTTTTTATATGTTTAGTATTTTTGTTATAGCGGCAATAGAAATACATCATTTGCGAAAATTTCAGTTTTCTAGGTATAACGGTTCATGAGATTCAGCCTGGTATCAGACCGACAGACGGACAGCGCAGTCTTAGTAATAGGGTCCCGTTTTTACTCTTTGCACTGAGAAAAATAGTTGTAAGTTATTTACCGAATTTCACGTAAAATTTCACACAACTGTTTTGCTACCGAAGGACTAATAAATGCTTGGTTAAGTATTTAACTAACTATTTTGTTGATTAAGCTAAACTTTAGGTGGCAACTACTAAAGTTTAGGTAAACTGTTCAGTAAATTCATTTTTTTTCAGTGTGGGTTCGGAACCCTAAACATGAGACAAACCTTCTGATAGATATACGAAAGCATTACTTAGCTACTTTACTCATATTATAATCCTGAATCTTAAGAAAACACTCTCCCGCTCCGTATTAAATTAACATAAAGCAGTCAAATACGTGGGTGAAGGCAAGCCCGCACAAATTCGATGCCCCCGAAGCTGTATCTCAAACATGGCCTTCTGAACGGCAAATGTGACCTGAATTAATATTTGACCAGCATGTTTGTCCTTCTCTTCGTTCCTTCATTTGGCTTCTGAGGTCACTTTACATACGGTAATTTTCTATGAACTCTAATTTAGAGAATTAGTAGTCTGACCCGCCTTTGGAATATTTAATTAACACCGCATGGGAATTGGGACGGTTGGATTCATTTTCGTTACCTAAATCCAACTGAGGTTTGGCTGAAAATAGATTTAGAATTGGGCATATTTAATTTAACCCGTTTTGGTTTTGATGTAGGGATAATTTTTAAGCACCTTTGAGGCCACAACAGAGGGTATTTTAATAGAAAAAGATTAAATTTATATTTATTTATTAGGCTGGGAAACGTTTGGAAGTTTTAAATTGCCGTCGAAGTAGTAAAATGTGGATTGTCCCGAAGCAAGATGAAAATATTTCTGCATTTGTAATTTATTTGCTAATATATACATAATTATAGGGTCATAGGTCATTAACATCAGGCAGTGTGTAGTCAAACGCAAAACTATTCGAAATAAAAAAAAGGTTTAATATGTACCTATAACCCTGAATACAAATTAGTAGTATTAGCATGAATAAAATCTGATACTGTTGACTTGGATTGCCGTTAGCATAATATTCCAGTATGCTATTACCTAAAAAAATATCCATAGCCATACCGATGACTCCTTTGGCGATAAGGCTTATCGTTACATTCTGACATTCTAATGAGAAGTGTTATGTTACATGAGCTTACGTACTTATACTACAAGATTACTTATGTACTTATATCAATTTCTGTATCGTTATGTAAATCGTCCTACACGTTCCGATTTGTTTAGAGAGTGGGTGGAGGTGGTCGAGTCCAACCAGCTAACCGTGCATCGGCACTTTGCCGGTAACTCTTACACACACATTTTGGATAGGTACACTTCGGAGAGTGCGCCCAGGAGTTGCACAATATGGTCCCCCCTGCCCCTTTCTTCTATCGTACGGCTCGACAGACGCGACCAAAGCGCCACCCTTTTATAGTGGACATTCCGCGCGTTAGAACCAAGCCTTTCGAATCCTCATTCCTCATACGAACAGCCGGAATGTGAAACGCTTTGCCTGGGTCTGTCTTCCCGTTAAAGTACAACGTGGGTGTCTTCAAATCCCGAGTAAATAGGTATCTTCTAGGTAGGCGTGCTACACCCTAGACCGCACATCTGCTTAACATCAGGCAGTGTGTAGTCAAACGCGAACCTATTCGAAATAAAAAAAAAACTCTAGCATGTTTGACGCATCTCTGATGTGGTTGGCTAAAACCAAATCGGAATGTGTATAGCGGATTTCAAACGTTCAAAAGCTGTAAAAAACGCAGAAATTCTTACTTTTATCGGTCGAAATTCTCACCTGCTTGCTCACAGCAAGTTTTATATAAAGAATAAACATAGGTGTTCATCGGCAGTCGGGAGCACGGAGCACTCAAGCGGCGGCATTAAATATTTCATTTTAGAGAAGTTTTTATTACAGTCTCCGAACGTGGCCGCGATAAACGGAGGGGACGTGACTAGAACCTTGCTTAGATCGCCGCGCACCTAGACACCTAGAGTTAGACGTGCTGGATACGATAGATATATAGGGTTATTCCTAATCAATAAGCCTCTCTTTAGAGGCTTTTTCTGTACATCAAAACTAGGTAATAACTTTGGGTCTGCGGCTTTTGTCAAAACTTAAAAAAGTATAGTTCACCCGCGACAGCTGATTTTTATTTTAGTTTTGGCAAAAGTCGCAGAACAAAAGTTGTTGGTTTCGATGTGTAATCCCTACTTAATTGCTAATGCTAATTAATTAGGAATAACCCTGTATAGTTTTTAAAAAGACAGAACAAAAATTACAAATGTTGTTTATTTCCCTCATCACCCTCTCCATCTATTAGGTCCTCTTAATCTCTAATGATGTTATTTACCTAACTTACCGTTCTTTTGGAAAACGCACTATATTATAGTTTTCTTATGCTACATTGTCATAACGTCATTCACCGTTGTATCACGGCCGCTATATGAGCGAGGAATTCCTCGCACAACTAGTTGTGCGCGACATCGCTGTCGCGATCGACACAGAGCAAACACCTATGTTTATCACACATATGCTTGCCCTGGGTGGGAATCGAACCCACACTTCTTTGACCCAGAAGTCAGAGTCACTAACCACTGAGCCAGTCAATAGATTCTCGATCCCGTTTTGATGATCTTTTTTTTTAGGCCACCAATCACGCTAAAAACATTACGTATATCAGGTGCATACATATTGCTGGGTTATTCCAGCGCAGCATGCATCCTCTGAGTTATCAAGGCACCCCCGTGGACCAAACTTTGTCTAATACACTCTGCACTCTGCAACGCATATAATCCTATCCACTGCACCATCAAATTATAATCAAGCTTTTCTCTTTCAGTATTTACCAGATGTGAATTTAATGTTATTTTTTAAGCAATGAACTTCCTACTAGACTCCAAACAAAGTTAGTGGTGAGATGGCGTTTTATAAAAAAATCTCACGAATCCACAACTAACGAATTGAGACCCTCCTCTTTTCTAAAGTTGGTATGGGCTATCTAGGTGCAGAGAGTAGGAATAGTTGAAATAATAAATGAAAACAACTATGTACTTCATAATTTTATTACTCATTTTCAAAGACGGTGTTTGCATTAGATCTAATTAATTGTTATGGTTGTAACTTATATGCAATCAGGTGTGTATGTTATTATTATTTATTGTGTAAGCGCGCTGACGTTCCTGCTCCTGCTCGCGCCAGTTACTCACGCCGCGAGAGTGAGCGGGAGGAAAAGCGAAGCTGAACGTCAGAGCGGTTACACAATAACGCCCCAGGTTCAAACTAATTTGTTATCATCATTGCAACAATTTTCTCTTTTACCTATATTATTAATTTTAGTTCTATTAGTACCTTACTATTTAGTGTAATTAATCATCCATCAGCCATAAGCAATCCACTGCTGGACATAGGCCTCCCCTGTGGATCTCTAATAAGTTAGAAGCAGCTTGCATCCAGCGCGATCCTGCGGTCTTAATGAGGTCATTCGTTCACCTTGTGGGTGCAATTCCTAAGCTGCGCTTACCGGTACGTGGTCTCTACTCGAGAACTTTTCGACCCCATCGGTCATCAGTCGCAATGTGCCCTGCCCATTGCCATATCAACTTGCCAATCCGTAGGGCTATGTCGGTAACTTTGGTTCTTCTACGTATCCCCTCATTTCCGATTCGGTCTCGCAGAGATACTCCAAACATAGCCCTTTCCATAGCTCGTTGAGCTACTTGGAGCTTACTAATAAAGCCCATAGTGAGAGACCACGTTTCTGTGCCATAAGTCATCACTGCCAATACACACTGGTCGAAAAATTTCGACCTGAGGCACTGAGTTGTGAATAATGCGATTAACTACAAGTTTGAATAGAATTTGTGCGAGTTCTTTACGTTGAGAATAATCACTGCAGTTCTTGCCTTCCGTTAGGATAAAAATACTCTATTTGCAATCGTTAAAGTCTTAAAGGCTAGATAAAATCTTAATTGAAACGGACAAATTAAGTCTGAGTGCTCACATTTATTCTGCGCGCTTAGACTTAGAATGTTGCAGCATATGGTCTCGCTATAAAGAAACGTTTTTACTGTAACCGTAAACCACGATTGCGAATAATAACAATAAAGATACAAGTACACCCTAAATGTAGTAGATAAGCAAAAAGCTTAGGAGAATAAAACTGATGTTTACTCTAAAATGTTTTATTCTATGCTCCAGTGTATTATTACCAACGTTGCATCGTAAAAACGGACCATTTGCAGAGGATTCTCTGTTTAGTTCCATAGAATACTTATGAGTGTGTTAAAGCGTCCAGCTTACCTTTAACAGGATATTTTGTAGACTTAACTCATCTATTTAAATTTTAAAATAAAATGGAAATTTAAAGTAACGTAACTTCTATTTCGATTGGACATTTGTATTTTATTATTGTCTTCTTGTAATTCCTCTTTTGGTAGCTAGCGGATGGTATGATTAAAGCCTGACGATATCACATTCAGTCACTAAGCCATCGAAAACTGTCACAACCCATTTCCTACGATTCATTGATGTAACCTGGTTTTCATCGATTCACAACAACACAAAGTATTCTACTACAGAAATCGAGTCAAAAAATCGTGCGGTATCGCAGCTCTACTACAGGTATACAACCGTAGTGAGAACGCACTGCATGCACCCTGAATGATGAAGCAACCTTGCATGCATCCTTGCTTCATCTCACGGGGTCTTAGCCGTGAATTTTATCTTGTACTATAACCATCGATATTCTAAATAAATAAATATTATGGGATATGTTACACACGGCCTCTGACCCCAAACTAAGCAAAGCTTGTGATATGGCTGCCAGAGACTGAATAACACCCAGACACAGAGCAAACTTTCAAACTTTCAAAATTAGCCGTGGTGGTCAAGAGGTGACACCCGCCTTATAATCGTGAGGTCGTGGCTTCGAAACCCCGGTCTCGTACCAATAAGTTCTTTGGAATTTATGTAATGAATTTCACACCACTGGCTTTTCGGTGAAGGAAAACATCGTGAGGCAACCTGCATACGTCCATAGAAGAAATTCGATGGCGTATGTGAATCCACCAACCCGCACTGAGCCAGCGTGGTGGATATGGCTCAATCACCCTTCGTGGGTAGGCCTACGTCCTGCAGTGGACTATTAAAAAGGCTGGTACAGTACAGAGCAAACACCAATATTCATCACATAAATGCTTGCCCTGAGTGGGGATCGAACCCACGCCTCTTTGATCCAGAAATCAGGTTCACTAACCACTGAGCCACCGAGGCAGTCATTCTACGTAGGAAAACGTAGCGGCACCTCATCGTCGCACCATGCCCGCACCGTAAATGGGCCAAAATACTTTTCGATGCCTAATCCCAGCATAAAATTTTCGTTTTTATTTTTTTAATTTAAGTGATTAATTTCTTATTTTTTATGCATATATAGATTTGTTATAGTTTGGTCTATAATATACACCCCTCAGCAGCGATAGTTTTAATGAATTAACTATATTTTTGGCCAATAACATATAAAGGTGACGAAAAATTAAACAACTGCGTTACTGTTTTACAAAATTTAAATTCTTTATTAAAATTATCCAATGAGACAATTTAACAAGTCAGTTTTAAACTGAAACGCTTATATTAACTTTTCATGAAGTTAAATCACATAAATAATCAGTTTAATAAAATATTCTTATTACTTTATATTACTGCGTTACCAAATTCGAATTCTAAAACTTGATTTTTTCTATTAGTGACAATAAAATACTTAAAATTAATGCCAACTGACGACAATATCTTCCACTTTTGATAAATAATACGTATTCAATTATTTCTTTTTAAATAATTAGATGTCTATGTATTACTGAAAATAGTACAATAAATTAGGGGGACACAAAAATAACGCAGTAGTAAGCTTAGTAACACAGTAGTATTATCTTACATCTATACTTTGTATTTTTATAGAGATCTAGTAATGATGGTACAAATAAAATAAAACTTAAGTCCTTATGACTTGACATAACATAAAGTAACTCAAATAACTTCAAAAATAACAAAGTTCAGCTAATTAAATACAAAGAAACAGCCTTCGACCACATTAATATGATAGACATCACATGCGGAGATATGGGTACCAAGTATCCCCGGCAGTCGCCCCGCTACCGCCCAACGGAAACTGGCCCTGGTAACGCATAACATACGAAACGTGAGGACGGATGAAAATATAGTTGAGCTGGAAGAGGAAATGGGTTCCGCTGGAATATTTTGGGGTTATCTCAAGTCCGAAGTGAGGGTGAAGACACAATAACTCCGGCAACTTACTCTATTACCTGGAAGACGACCAAGAGTCCCAAGGTGGTGTCGGGTTTCACGAGAAATGAGATAGACTTCATCATGACCGACAAGAAGCGAGTATTCAATGATGTCTCCGTGATTCACAGAATGAAAACTGGTAGCGATCTCCTAATGGGAAGAGGCACATTGAGTATTAATGTTAGACTTGAACGGTCTCGCCTGATGAAGTCTACGCTACTCGAAAAAAAAACTAAACAGCTATCGAATCACACTCTAAACCCCATGGCCGAGCGATGTTAGTTAATATTGCAATCTTTCGATGACGCCAAGTCATATAGGCTGCTCAATAAATAGATCTCGAAATCCACGCGAAACGACGTGTCTCTTAATACCAAGCATATTAAGGAGACGATTGAGCGGAATAAAGGCTCCAAAGTGTTTGCAAGAGATCTGTCTATTGAGCAAAGCTGAAGAGAGAAGACGGCAGTATAACGTCGACCAAGGCAGAGGTATTAGAGGAGATCGAAAAGTTCTATGGGCAGTTATACGCTTCGATAGCTAAGCCTGTTAGCAGCGTGGCTAGAGATCCCAGAGCCAAGATGACCCGATATTTCACCGAAGATATCTTGGACATCATCTACGAGATTAGAATATTCTTGAATCAGCTTAAGAACAACAAGGCGCCGGGTGATGATGGAATCATTTCAGAGCTTCTGAAAGCGGGTGGAACACAAGTATTTAAAGTCCTTCAGATGCTCTTCAATACCGTTGTTCTTGAGGGTATAACGCAGGAGGCATGGAAAATAAGCGTGGTGGTGCTATTCTTTAAAAAAGGTAACAACACCTTATTGAAGATTTACAGACCCATCTCGCTTCTGAGTCATGTCTATAAGCTGTCGTTCAAGGGACATTACGAACCGTCTTGAGCACATGCTTGATGACTTCCAGCCTTCTGTTCCAATCTCACAAGTTTTTTGTTTACGTGATACCATTCAAGAAGTATTTTTTTAACTTCAGCATGTTGAACAGAGTCTAGCTAAAATTTTAGCCTGTAGCAACGTTGTTTTTCTGCGTTCGTTAACGCCATTATAGCAGACGCTTATTTCTGTGAAAGGATAAACAATATATGAGTATTTCGGTTTTAGTAACGTATTACAAACATAAAACATTGATCAAAAATCAACTGCGTTACCGATGCATCAACTGCGTTACTTTGCCTAGTAACGCAGTGTAGCAGTAACGCAGTTGTAAATATTTAACTATTTTGTAAATAAGCACTAAATAAAATAATAAAATTCAAATGTTTTAACACTGACAGAACCTTTGCATGACAACCTGTACAAAACAATAATAATAAAGCAAATATCGTCAGTACATACCTTGCGACAGCGGTAACTCAGCGGACACGTAATAAATACACGCACCTCTATCGACGACTATGACGCGACTGATTCGGCTAGCGTACTCCCCTCGCGCACTTGCTATGATTTGTTGTAAGAGTTAAAACAAGTCGAACCGAATAAAGTACAAAAATATATAATGCACTCACTTTTAGGTTTATTTTCGTATAGCAACGCAAGGTAGCTACGATTTTATACTTTGTTGGGGACACAGACAAAATCAGTCTTTATTGCATTAAATGATTAACGTAAAAAATATTTATTGACATTGTAATTAGGTCCACAACTTACATTTTTACAAAGGTATTTAAGATACACGTCGGCTAAGGAAATATTGTGAGAAAATTCTCTGTATAACTTAAGTCCGCGCTCAGGGACAGCAGTATTTTGTATGAAAAGCTCCTGCGTTACTGAAAATGACAACGTTGTTACCGTAATTTTGAAACAATTATCATATATTTACGGTCAAATCTTTTTCCCTGTACTAGATTATAATATGATATTTCAAAATTCCTATAATTTTTGCAGAGTTTTGTACTGTTTTCCCATAAAATCTAATATTTATTCTAGGAGACCGGTTTTTAGGCATCGAAAAGTATTTTGGCCCAAATACCTACTTGCAGTCACGGTGGATTCCACATTTCCAATCGGGGTCTCATGTGAAGGTTCATGATGCGTAATTGGACTTAGACAGTCTAGCCTCTACTTGGCCCCTTAAGCCCCTAACATACTGTACACTACACGCAACGGGTATAGCATGTACATCGCGAACACCGTGAATCGGTACTTAGTACTTACCTTACTTGTACTGTACTGTGTCAGCAGAAGAAATTCGATGGTGTATGTGAATCCACCAACCCGCACTGGGACAGCGTGGTGGATATGGCCCAAACACCCTTCGTGGGTAGACTTACGTTCTGCAGTGGACTATTAAAAAGGCTGGTACAGTACAGTACAGTACTGTGTTAGCCTTTTTTTTAATAGTCCACTGCAGGACGTAGGCCTACCCACGAAGGGTGTTTGGGCCATATCCACCACGCTGGCCCAGTGCGGGTTGGTGGATTCACATACGCCATCGAATTTCTTCTACTGACATATGCATGTTGCCTCACGATGTTTTCCTTCACCGATAAGCCAGCGGTGTTAAATTCCGTACATAAATTCCAAAGAACTCATTGGTACGGGACCGGGATTTGAACCTATGACCTCACGATTGTAAGGCGGGCGTCACTACCACTAGACCACTACGGCTTCCCTTACCTACGTGCTTTAGTTATTTAGTCTCTAAGCCTACGTGACTTTAATATATATGCGTAGCGTCCGATGTTCAAACCCGTCAGAACTGAGGCCAAAATGTCACCTTATCATCGACTCTACACTTGCGGAAAATCCAAACATGCCGTAAACGTGTTCATCGCTTTGCATATTCGCAATTAACAATGACTAGGTAGATTTATGCGCGTTCTAAAACTTTATGACATGCCATTCCTTATGAGGATTTTACAAAAATATTTCACAGTCTCATTACACACTCCAGTTTTACTGCCCAGAGCTGGCCATGGCAGGTTTACGATGCAGAAATACGAAACACTGGGGAGAATGGCACGGGATTTAATAACTTTACTTCATATTGGGACTAGAAGGCGGATTTAAGTCCTATATTAAAACTTCAATTTCCTTAGACGATATAGAGACGATATCTAAGAGTATCTTTTCTTCTTTATTGCACATATTTTAGCTTCATAATTCAACTAGTTTTATCCGCGGTTTTATATAGGTATTTTCCAGGATATAAGTAGCTTATAATACTCTCTGAAGTCTAAATTGTACTTATCCGTGCAAAAAATCAAGACGGTCGACTTTTATAAGTCGCTCCAGCTTTTGGTTGCTGCCTGAAGGAGCGACAAAGAAACCCACTAACACATTTTTGGATTTTTAACATTAAAGTAAGGGTAAGTTGTTCAAGCATCGGCTTAAAATAATAGAGAATAACGACAAATGTGTGTTTTAGTGTTTTAATTGTTACTAACTGCGGCTCACGTTTGCAAAATTACATATAAATGTACCTACAAAGAACTCAAGCTACTTGATATATACAGGGTTATTTCTAATCAATTAGCATCCTTCTAGGGGCTTGTTCTGTACATCAATACTAACAATTTTTGTTCTACGACTTTCGTCAAAACTCAAAAAAAAACACATGTTCCATACATTTTGTCACGGTTGAACGATATTTTTCTATGGAACAACAATTTTTTTTTTGAGTTTAGACTAAAGTCGTAGAACAAAAGTTGTTAGTTTTGATGTACAGAATAAGCCCCTAGAAGGATGCTAATTGATTAGAAATAACCCTGTATATTAAAATTATATTAATTTTATTAAACAACTCCAGGAAAAATATCTACAGAAGCAAAAGTAGTAGATGCAGTCGAAATTATATTGCACTATATTTATCTACCTTAAAAAATAGCGTGAGTAAAATCTGTTTTGTATTAAAAAAAGTAAGTTCGTATAGGTCGGGTGGCTAGCCCTGGTGTCAGCGTTTTTTAGGTACTCGACTTTAGTCTATCTCAAAAAAAAAATTGTTGTTCCATAGAAAAATATCGTTCAACCATGACATAATGTATGGAACATCTGTTTTTATTTTTTTTTTAGTTTTTTTTTTTTGTTTTGTATTTATATGTAGTTTTTATGTAGGAGAAAAGAAAACGCAAAACTCGTAGGTACCCAAGACTTCAAAAAATGTTTTGAGTTTTCTCAAATCTCGAAAGTTTGAGTTCTGAAACAATTCAAGATAATATCTTCTAATTAAACTACTAAAACTACTTTATCCATCTTTTTGGCCTTTTTTCGCTGTTTCCTCATCCTACTACAGGGTTTTTTCTAATCAATTAGCATCATTTTAGGGGCTTATTCTGTACATGAAAACTAACAACTTTTGTCAAACTCAAAAAAAATCATCTGTTCCATACATTTGATCGCGGGTAAACGATATTTTTCTATGGAACACCATTTTTTTTTGAGTTTTGACAAAAGTCGCAGAACAAAAGTTGTTAGTTTTGGTGTACAGAATAAGCCCCTAAAAGGATGCTAATTGATTAGGAATAACCCTGTATAGTAAATAAATATAAATATTTTGGGACATCTTACACACGGCCTCTGACCCCAAGCTAAGCAAAGCTTGTGATATGGCTGCCAGTGACTGATATACTACATATACTTATTTTTAAATACATACTTATATAGATAGTAACTAAATAACACCCAGACACAGAGCAAACACTTATGTTCATCACATAAATATTTGCCCTGGTGGGGATCGAACCCACGCCCTCTTTGATCCAGAAGTTAGGGTCACTAACCACTGAGCCACCGAGGCAGTCGGTATTTAATAGTAGGGCACAAGTGCCTCTATTAACTACAAAAAAATACAACACTATACTTACATAGGCAAAAACGTCATAAATTTCTGCTACGTAGAAATTTACGACGTTTGAAAAAAAAAGAATAGAGCAAATAAATAAATAAATAATAGTAAATTAGTTTATTTGTTAACCCATTTAACCCCTCCTAATATAGGTACCACAGTAATGCACTACCTGCATTGCTAGTATACAGCTATGTACTAGGTAACCGGTTTAACCGCAGTTAGCAAACAAAATCAGGTTCTCATTAATCAACCGCATTATCGGTTGTTTAGAAGCACGTACTCCTGTGGGTTTGCATAACCTGCATCGTAGTTTGTACCGATTTGCTGTTAGGCGAAACTCTGACGTCATAGCTATTGCAGCGCGGGGTCCTAAAAGGTTAGACTTAGATAATATGCCGTGGTGGTCTAGAGGTAGTGACACCCGCCTTACAATCGTGAGGTCGTGGGTTCAAATCCCAGTCCCGCACCAATGAGTTCCTTGGAATTTATGTACGGAATATCACACCACTAGCTTTTCGGTGAAGGAAAACACCGTGAGGCAACCTGCATACGTCCGTGGAAGAAATTTGATGCCGTATGTGAATCCACCAACCCGCACTGGGCCAGCGTGGTGGATCAATCACCCTTCACGGGTAGGCCTATGCCCTGTAGTGGTCATTAAAAAAAAGGCTGGTACAAAATATGAAAACAATAATATGATTAGTCTGGCAGTTGAATTATTAAAATATTTGAGACACGTGATGGTTTCTTTTATCCAAATGAAGATCCGCGGAATACCTACCACCACTAGCTACATTATTCACATAGGAGTTAAGTTGAACCTTTTACTTTTGGTTTGCGAAACCTATCAAGAATTTTCTGTTATGGTTAATGACGTTAGAGCGTCCTTTGATTAGATATTAGATACAGAACGCAAAAAAAATATTTTTTTGCTGTAAATGAGACACTTTTAGCATATAATATTGTTTTTGTTTTGACTATACCTTGTAAAAAAATAGCTTGATACGCGAGAAATTGACATTGACATACGTGAAATGACTCACGCACATCATGTACCATAATAAAAAATTTATAGTCTATATGTTCGGTACACAATGTTGTGCTTCATGATCGAGATTCATGAGCATGAAGTACAACATTGTGTACCGAACATTTTGACTATAAAAATTATGGTACTTGATGTGCGTGAGTCATTTCGCATATGTCAATGACAATGTCTCACGTATCAAGCTATTTTTTTACAAGGTATAGTCAAAACAAAAACAATATTATATGCTAAAAGTGTCTCATTTACAGCAAATACTTGGTAATGATTATAATAATTTTAACATTTGCCCAAATTATCCGTCTGAGCTCGGGATTTGGCGTTTATCTGCATATCATTAAAATGTACAAATTAACAAGCCTAAAGCCAATGAGGTAAATATCTAAAGACGACTATATTTAAAAAGTCATCCGACTGATATTATTATCAGTTGTACCTATATTATTGGTAGTACTGTATAATACCACGATGGAACTCATCAGACATGTTTTTGTTTAATTGAAACAGAAATTGCCGCAACTCTCTACTATAATAATGCATAAGTCGTAGGAACATTTGATAATCCGTTTTATGGGTTCCGTACCTCAAACGGAAAAAACGGAACCCTTATAGGATCGCTTTGTTGTCCGTCTGTCCGTCTGTGTGTATGTCAAGACTCTTTATCTCAGGAACGCGTAAAGATATCGAGTTGAAATTTAAACTGTATACGTATATTTATGGTTTCTTGCAGTTGTGTAAAAGAAAAACTTCTCAGTTGTCGTTTAAAAAAGTTAGAGCCGTTTATGTCGTAAAAAACCGCATATTTCGCACTCATAAAAATCAAAACCTACAGAGTACTTCCCGTTGACATAGAACTATGAAATTTGGCGAGAAGCATTGTTTCAGAGTACACATATAGGAATAAATCTGAAAACTGTACATTTTTATTTAAATCACAACAAAATAGGGCTTCAAAATTCACAAAATGGTTCAAAATTCAAAGTGAGTAAATGGTATCATGTAAGGTATCATATAAAAGAACTTCATTAGCACATGCTAAAACAGGTTTTTAATTATTTTAACAACGTGTTTGTGCGGGACCCTCGATGTGCGAGCCTGACTCGCACTTGTCCGGTTTTTTTTTTATCAAATCTTACTAAAGTACCTATAAAGTATTTATCCAAAAATCCTAATGTTTTTCAGTAAGATATGTAAATAACAAAACCAATGTCTAATTATCCGTGTTTTTGCTAAATTCCTAGGAGTTTTGCAAAAAAAAGGTTTATCAAATCTTACTATGACACATATAATTCAACATACATAAGTATTTATTTCATTTTGATATGGGCTTATTTTTGAAAATACTCGTCCTAAAACTTTTCATTTGTGATAGGTCACAGGTACCGTTTTTGTAAGGTCTGCCTTTTAAGTGAGATATTGACGTCTAAGTACTTAAGATCTAAAATAGAGATATGGTGTCTAAATCACTTTTAAATCACCAACAAACCTGAAATTATATCCAATGTTCCATAACCAGGTCGTAAATATTTAAGTCAATGCTCAAATCCCAAGTTAGTAGCGCCAAATATTTACATTTTAATTTTCGTTAATATAATATTTTATACGGTGACCTTCTCTTATCTCCTCGTCATATTTTCTTGTAATATTCAAAAAGAAACGCTATTTAGGTTTAATTCTAAGATTGATAGACACGCTTAGAATTTTAACGAGGTCTAAAATTAAATTAGAATATAAAAGCTAAAATATGCGAGTGAGTGATAAATATTTCATTTTTAAAGACTTTGATTAATTAATGTACATTATTTATGTGTGTTAATTATGAAATCAATATTTCAAGTCGAGATTGGAAAAGACAAATGCAGATCCAGGAAAAAGTGGGAGGTTTGGGAGATACTTTCTGCCTGAACTACTGTCACGGTAATGGTATTTAACAGTTTTGTTTTTAGGCAGACAGGCGGGTTTATTGGGAGAAAATTTGATGGCTGAAAAACACGCCTAAGAACGGAAATATACAGATAGGAAAAAAGGGACACATCCTAGCTGGTTCCATATATTTTATGAGCAACATTTATAGACAAAAATTGTGACACAGACTACTCTAGTATGGGTTTCAGTATACACAGATCGTTTAAAAGAAAGAAGATCCGTAAAAATGTGTAAATAGTAGATACCTTTTTTATTGGGGCAAGTGCATCTATTAACTACCACTTTACAATTCAAGACTTACATAATCTAAAGCCACATAAACTACTACTACATAACAAGCAAATGGATCATCCACAGACCCTTGAAGGTATAAAGATAATCCAAATGCTCAAGCCCACTGCCAGTTGGCAGCGTGGCCAGCATGCTTGCAGCATTGCCACGCTGAATCGCAATGCTTATACGTAGGTACTTAAAATTTTAAACTTAGATGCAAGTTGTTTGCCATAAGTTTTCCTGAACTAAAGTATCCGTTCACAGATCAGTGTACTTACTTAGACAGACAGAGATACTTTAACACTTTCAATAGAGATGACCCGCAACCTGTGACGATGTGTGACCATCAAATCCCTTCTTCCTCGCTTTACCTTTCCGGTAACCTTTCTCGACATCTAAGTACAGGTGAACGCCTATAACCGATTTGCCCTCTATTTACGGATACAAAAATTCGGGCGACGAACCTCATCTTCGGCTCAGCGGGAATATACTGGGAATTCCGGGATGGCAGGTGTATTTGAAAAGAGAGTGTCAAAGGTTTCCAAGTTACTAGGCTCACAGACCTAATCATGTTATATACCTACTCTAAACCTAGAGGGCCTGCTAATTTGTAGTTAAGTTCGTATGTAGCGGGTGGCTAGCCCTGGTGTCAAAGTCATTTAACCGCAAGACTTACTTACTTACTTACTTATTTACCACAAAACTCACACTCAGCATACTTTATGCTGAGTGTGAGTTTTGTGGTAAATATGACGCGCTCTTCGGCGAGCGCGTAAGCATGTAATTTGTATGAACTTGTTGTGTTTCAAAAACGTGCCGCTAGTGGCACTGTACATTTCTTCATACAAATTACATGCTTACGCGATCGCCGAAGAGAGCGTCATGTTTACGACAAAACTCACACTCGGCATACTAAAGGCCTCAGACATGGATATACGGTTAATATAACTGAGGCCTACAATTTAACGTGGCATCCGAACCACGATAGCGCGCTGTTGTAAATGGCACCCTAGGTCACCCATCTGAAAACTGATCGCGCCTGTCAGGTCCCTGAAACCAAAGGTACAATAGGTGGAGGAGGGCGGATAAAAAATACAAAAATACTGACCGCGCCGAGCGTGGCTTAACTTTAGTGATCACTAAATAAATAAATATTTTTGGGACATCTTACACATGGCCTCTGACCCCAAACTAAGCAAAGCTTGTGATTTGGCTGCCAGAGACTGATATACTACATATACTTATTTTAAATACATACTTATATAGATAGTACCTAAATAACACCCAGACACAGAGCAAACATTTATGTTCATCACACAAATATGTGCCCTGGTTGGGATCGAACCCACGCCTCTTTGATCTAGAAGTTAGGGTCACTAACCACTGAGCTACCGAGGCAGTCAAAACTGACAAACACCTAGTCAAACTACGCTATGATCGCTACTGCAATATCATTCAAACATTAGAGAGCTGCAGTGGCTACAGTAGCTGTGCCCTGAAACTGTCCATTCCTCTCCGCCGGTCGATTAAGACACTAAAATAGATTTTTACGTTTCATGTCTTTGGCACACGCTGTACAAGATTGAACACATTTTTTTAAATAGAGACGGAATTAGGTAATTTAACTATCACAGAAAGCAGAAAGAAAGCTTGTTTTTCTAGTTCAGTGTTTGACGTTTGGCACGGTCAGTCTTAGGATGGGTGATCGCGGATAGCATTTAAAACGCGCTGCCGAGGCTCGGGTGACTCGTTTAATAGTAGGCCCGGTTGTATTAACCGTTTAGCCATGTCAGAAGCTTTCAGACGGCTTAAAAACCCTGACACCAGAGCTAGCCACGCGGCCTAAGCGAACTCACTATTATAATCATTAGAACTGTTGTCATTAAGATCAGTCTGTGTAAAAAGTCGGAACGGTACAGTACTATATGGTTAACGAAGTTTACAATCTGAAATCTGAAGCTAAATCCATTTACAATAAACCTTCAAATTAAGATCTTGATTCTTAAGCCGCCATCCAATCTCAAAATACCTGTATAGAGCCCTAGTTAAACTGACTTTTCTCCATCAAACCTTGAAGTTGTCGAAAAAAATACACAATATTCTAAAAACTATACGGTAGGGGAATCATAAACTCGAAACACAATTCAAAAAACTTCGCTCGATAGAAATTAAATGCGAAGATACTGCTTTTTAGAACAAATTTATGATTTCTAAGAAAGTTTATTGCATTTTACACGTTTAGAATTTTTTTTGAATCTGTTATTTATTCACATGAATTGAACTGTGGCTTTCATACATAAAATTTTAAAAAAGTGGTAATATCAATTTTACATTGATTTTTGAATTCAAAAATCGGGCGATACCGGGGGCGTATAGGTCTTCACCTGCTCATATGAAAAATTACGCTGATACTATGGCGCCTTAATTACTGTCCATTGTTCTACATCAAAGCCTAACAACTGTCTACTGATACATTTCCAGTATCCCAATTTCGCGCACGTCGGTACACAGAATTCGGCTCAAATAAGTGGCCCGCGCGGTTATCGAAAATTCAATGCGACGAAAAACCTCCAACACCGTGTATCAAACGCGGAGCGAAATCTAAATATCAATGAATATAAAATGTATTTTCGAATTGTGAATAATTGGAATTCTATCAAGGTAAAATTCGTTAGGCGGTTTTATGAGGACTTACACACGAGATCCTGGTAATGCTTTTGTGGATTAAAGGGATCTTTGTATTTTGACTACATTATCCTCAGCTTATTTTCTTCAGTCACATATATTAACGTGCATATGTTTATTTTAAGCTAGCTGTCCGCCCCGTCATTATCCGGCTGCGAGTTAATTACAGATATCAATCTTTTGGAAGAAATACGCTAAAAGATATCGAAAACCGCATTCAAATCTGTGGAATAGTTTGAAAGAAAACAGGGAATACAAAAACAGACACACAGAAATAGCGACTTTGTTTTATAATTATATAGTGATAGTGAAGTCAGAGTTATATAATTGACCGACGAACCACCGGAGGAGGTATACAATTCGACGCGTATACAAATATATATTTTTTTATGTATAACCACGCATTTTTCGTAGTAGTCCTATTTCAATCATTCTTTTTTTATTGGAAAGAGTATACTTTGACATTGGTCTCATTTAAATTTTATCTAAATCAGCTCAGCCATTTTTGATAAATCAACAATAATGTGAAAAATGCTACATCGATCCGTGCGTAACATTTGCGATCTAGCGACGCGCCCCGGCTTCGCACAAGTGTATCTATCATACATATAAATTTTCTTCTTAAATTACTCTATCTATTAAAAAAACTGCATCAAAATCCGTTGCGTAGTTTTAAAGATATAAGCATACATGGGGACGGACAGCGGAAAGCGACTTTGTTGTATACTATGTAATGATTCTGTACACGGGTGAAGTCGGTCATCCTATTTTTTTGCAAAAAATAATTATTATCTTCTAAGTCTGGGTGTTTCATTTTCGACCACAACATCGCTTACTACAGGCCGCGCCACACAAGTTGGCGGATGTGAGGTTAGCTACAAGCTGCGCAATAGCCAATCAACGTGCGGCTTAATGTGAGCTTCAGTCAGGATTGGATATTGCACAACTTGTAGCTAACTTCACATCCACCAACTTGTGTGGCGCGGCATATATCAGGTTAGTTGGCGGGTGTCATTTTTATTCGCGATAAAAAAAATGTTGTCATTCCTCTGAGACATAAGAACTAGCTGACTGGCTGTGACGTGTCACCACATGCTACATGTTTTATGGCTAGTAGGACGTAGTTTTATGATTTTTCAGATCTTGGGTCACGTTCAAGGATAATCTATCCATCGAAAGGTTTAATACCAAGATGGGTTCGGTGCCTAAAACCCATTTTCTCAAGCAGCTCTTTCAATTTTGAAGCTCTATGACAGCTTATTTTCCGCTGTTTATGCAGTTATCCTTGAGGGGTCTTGGGTTTAAAGCTAGTTAAGCTCCTGATAGACGTATAAAATAAAACTGCGGTTCTAAAGTTTTATCTGCGATTGGTATGACAGTATAACCATAGAGAAAACTTTAAAACCGCGGTTCTAAAGTTTTCTCTGCGATTGGTATAACAGTATAACCAAAGAGAAAACTTTGAAACCGCGGTTCTAAAGTTTTCTCTGCCATTGGTATGACAGTATAACCATATAGAAAACTATAAAACCGCGTTTCTAAAGTTTTCTCTGCGATTGGTATGACAGTATAACAATAGAGAAAATTTTAAAACCGCGGTTTTATTTTGTACATCGATCAGGGGCTTTAGAGTAAACTTAATTTCGTGTTAGAGTAAAAAAAATCTACAAATATAGAGACAATGGAAAACAGTACTGTATTATAAATTTATACATTTAATTATATCATTATATTATCAAAATATTTATATATATTTGATAATAGAATTGTAAGGTTTATTATTGAAAATATCTGGACATTATGCCATTTACGGGGCAATATATATCTAATAAAGATGTTTGGAACATTAAATAAATGAAACAGGAATATTTTTATTTAAAAGTTTGCGATTCCTGAACATTATAAGCTCTGTTAAAAAAAACTATTTTTGTGACAGCCATGTATACAAGGGCTTACAAATTCCGTTCTGACACAATCCGTTGTGATCTCTATTGTGCAACAGCTCAAAAAATATGAGCCTTACCCAGTAAGCATTAGATACTGAAGTTTTGTAAAGTGTTAAAAGAGTAGAGCTATAGAGACCTACAAAGATGCCTATTACCTGGTGTGCGAGACACTTGTATGAGAGAGATTATCATACGATGCAAAACGCGTACTGTAAATTCATCGTAAAATGCGAATGAATTATATATGAAGAGAGAATATATGTATGAGGGCATGAGAATGAGTAGCTTATTATGTTCTGTAGGCGTTATGCGTAGAGTTTCGTGTGAAACGATAATAGGTCTCGATCTATGTGAAATGTCCCATCCTGCAAGATTTGTGAGTAAATCACTTTCTCTCTCATAATAAGAGTGTCCATGTCATCAAATCTGTATGTCCATTTACAGCAGTTTCTAGTAAAAACCCGGCAAGTGGTCGAGGTGATAAATCATAGCATCTGGCCGGCCGACGCCGCGTCGACGGCAGGACATCGGTCGTTAGTCGCGAGCAGACGTGCTACGATAACGTGCGAAAAGCCTGAGAGCCTGCGATAGAGAAACTGTAGATTTTTAGAAACACGTGAAGTTAAATCGTTGTTTTAACCCTAACACAAAAAGGGAAGTTTTAGAAGTTTAACTGTGTATGTGTGTAGTATCATAGCTTCGAACAAATGTATCGATTTAGATGCGATTTTTATATGTTTGAAAACTAATGTAGTAATAATGTAATCGAGATGGTGGAGATGTATTATTTTGTCCTTGTAATCTGTTTTTTTTCATGGTTGTCTAACAAAACGTTATTGTTTGTTTGTTTGATGGTATTTAGTAATAGTCCAACAAAGTACAAGATTTTTTGGTTTGGCACAAAATGTCTACACACAAGTATATTTTTGCAAAAATTAGCATGACCGACTTCACCCGTGTACAGAATTCGCGAATATTTCGCACGGATCGATGTAGCATTTTTCACATTATTGTTGATTTAGCAAAGATGTCAGTCGATTTCGATAAAATTTAAATGGGACCAATTTCAAAGCATATTTTTTCCAATAAAAAAAGAATTATTGAAATCGGACTACTATAAAAAACGTTATACGTGGCTATACATAAAAAAATATATATACGCGTCGAATTGTACACTTCCTCCGGTGGTCCGTCGGTCAAAAAGCAGGGCTACTTTGAAAAAACTATATTTACAACAATTTTAGCTTGCGCCACGAAACTAAAATCTACTCAAAGCCGATTTCTGGATCCCATAAAAAGGGTATATGTAAACAACAGCGCAGACTATCAACTGCTTATCTTATGCACAGACTTCAGTAACACCACAGTTTTTTGTGTCGCTTTCCCAAAACAAGTAAGGGTAAAAATGCGTTGAAAAAATAAGAAAGCCCACAAACATCAGACTCGCTGCAGTATTTTCCGAGTGAAATCTGTAACAGAGGATGGATGCTCTCAAAGGATTTGCAACGGACAGGCATCGACAAATATTTGTCGCTCTCTTTGTCCCATTCATACTGCGTTCCTGTAAACCCTTCCATTGTGCCTATTTTGGATGAAAATATGTATATTTTACATTTTTTTGCGCAATAATTGATTGGAATATTTCGAGTATTTTGGTATGCTTCAGAAGCTTTTAGTAAAGCATGTTTTTGCGTAATTTTTATATTTGTCAGCTGTTCAAAGTTAAAACATAGCACAATGGCGTATTCATGCAATGCTTTTCCTTTTGTTGGGCTAAAAACTATTCCAATACATTAAATTTAAGTTACATTAAGATTACAAACTATTCTTAATCAAGTTACGTAAAAATACAAATTTGTTACTAAGAACAGAAATAAACATTTTGAAGACTTTTTCTAGATTTTATCTTTTTGGTTTATCTGTTAAATCTTATTTGATTTTCGTAGTGTCTATTTTCTAACGAGAATACTAAATCTGCACTGGACCACCAACTCGCTTGATAGTAATTGATGTTGTGGTCGAAGATGAAGCAGGTAGCCATAGAAAATACCTTTTGACTTTGACTTTGAAAAGATTTAGATTACATCTCTCCAGAAACTGGAAAGCCGACAGAATGTGTTGTTAAGATGTACTCGTATTAATTAATTTAAATCGTGCGATTACTACGAATATTAAATACTAGTTTTTACCCGCGGCTTCGCCCGCATACGCAATATATCATTATAATTTATAGCCTATGTGTTATTCTGATATATAAGCTATATTATTGCAAAGTGTCATCTTAATCCGTTCAGTAGTTTTTGCGTGAAAGAGTAACAAACATCCATACATCCATCCATCCATCCATCCTCAAAAACTTTCGCGTTTATAATATTAGTAGGATAATTATATACTAGTTTTTACCCACGGCTTCGCCCGCATATGCAATATATCATTATAATTTATAGCCTATGTGTTATTCTGATATATAAGCTATATTATTACAAAGTTTCATCTCAATCCATTCAGTAGTTTTTGCGTGAAAGAGTAACAAACATCCATACATCCATCCATCCATCCATCCAGCCTCACAAACTTTCGCGTATATAATATTAGTAGGATCTATGCCAGAAAATGTACTGGAAATCATAATTGTAATTATATCAGTGTCTTAAGCAGACAGTTCTACCTATATTCACTTCAAAACAACCTAAATCTCCCCCTCGATCCCCACTTCACGTCATTAAAAAGCTGCCTCCTACATATTGTATGGAGCACGTAACGACACTATTTGGCAGCCCCTTTGGCAGCGGCCCCCACGGGGAAATTTAAAACACTTTGGACATTTATAAATTGTGAGGCTCAAACTTTTACATGGCCGAAAGTACGTGTAGACTGGGCTTTATTTTAAACTTTGAAATATGTAAAAGGTTTTTGTTTCAGAATACTTCTCAGACGAGAGTATATTCTAGCTAGATTAAACATGTTTAGTTCTTTAAACCTTTGAACTAAGGATAAGGCATAGAGAGCATAATTTCGTTTTTTATACTACTTTTAATATTAATGGAATGTATGTAAATAAGCAAAATTTGATTCTTCTTCATTATGTCTTCTCATTTCTTGACATTTTAAGCAACCTAATTTTATTTTTACCCAACTGCCAAGGAAGAGTATTGTTTTTACATTAAATCTAAAAATAAATAAATATTGGGGGACATCTCACACACGGTCTCTGACCACAAACCAAGCCAAGCTTGTGATATGGCTGCCAGAGACTGATATACTACATATACATATTTTAAATACATACTTATATACATAGTACCTAAATAACACTCATACACAGAGCAAACACATATGTTCATTACAAAAATGCTTGCCTTAGGTGGGGATCGAACCCACGCCTCTTTGATCCAGAAGTACCTTTGGGATGGCTCTGCCAAATATCAACTAGAGGCTCTGGAGTCGATTGAGAGGCGAGCCAGGAGGCTGATTGACAACGACACCTTGACTA
Source organism: Hypomecis punctinalis (assembly GCA_949316475.1). Taxonomy (NCBI): domain Eukaryota; kingdom Metazoa; phylum Arthropoda; class Insecta; order Lepidoptera; family Geometridae; genus Hypomecis; species Hypomecis punctinalis. The sequence goes on from OX438807.1 coordinate 11,493,513, forward strand.
AGACGCAGCTGCAAAGTCTTGAGCATCGTCGCAAGGTAGCGTGTTTGTCGGCCTTTACCGGATACACATCGGAGAGTGCGCCCAGGAGTTGCACAATCTGATCCCCCCTGCCCCTTTCTTCTATCGTACGGACGCGACCAAAGCGCCACCCTTTTATGGTGGACATTCCGCGCGTTAGAACCAAGCGTTTCGAATCCTCATTCCTCATACGAACAGCCGGAATGTGGAACGCTTTGCCTGGGTCTGTCTTCCCGTTAAAGTACAACGTGAGTGTCTTCAAATCCCGAGTAAATAGGTATCTTCTAGGTAAGCGTGCTACACCCTAGACCGAAAAGTCAGATTCACTAACCACTGAGCCACCGAGGCAGTCAATAATTCTATAACATTATACTTGACAGCAGCTCCCTGACTACCTAGTAATGTTGATTTTAACACTTATACCTACTACAGTACGGAATACAATAGTCCTGGACGGGAAAAGTAAAAAAAACAACAAGTTGCATTCCGGGAGTACCGGCAGAAGCGAAAAATTGTGCCCTGCGTCTTACTTTCCGAATTTTCGATCAAGTAACGTGAATTTAACATTTTTTACCGATCCCAAAAAGTGCACAATTTCACTTTAATAACCTTTTTAAATGGACAATAAACATGCTCATAATAATGACCCATCGAGTCGAAAAGTTCTCGAATAGTGATGACGTAAACGTACCTAGCATAAAATAAATTCAAAGTCAATGGCAGCGAGGGACTTTCCCACAAAATGAACTGACAACCTCTATACGACAGCAAGATCGCGCTGGATGTAATCCGCTTCCAACCGGTCCTATAATAATAACCCAAAAGGGGAAACCTATACAGGGTTATTTCTAATCAATTAGCATCCTTCTAGGGACTTATTCTGTACATCAAAACCAACAACTTTTGTTCTACGACTTTCGTCAAAACTCAAAAAAAAACAGCTGTTCCATACATTTTGTCGCGGGTGAACTACATTTTTCTATGGAACAACAAAAAATTTTTTGAGTTTTGACAAAAGTCGTAGAACAAAAGTTGTTAGTTTTGATGCACAGAATAAAGGATGCTTATTGATTAGAAATAACCCTGTATAGAATCGTGAACGTACCTACTATAGTTGAAACGATGGTATAAATGACAGTACAATCTTTAACATAATACGTCCTCTGCTAAAACTCTCAAGCTTTGATCGATATTTCAAAAATGTCTCAAGTTCCGTCATAAAGAAACACTTCAGTGCGCTTTTCCGCACTCGGTGGCCGAAATACTTCTAACTTAGGAAAATTCCCAACTTCTTAGCGATTCATCATTTCTCGTACACCACGTTTATAATATCTTCTGGGCCATTTAGTTAGAAATATTCGATCTACTTCGTCCTAGAGGTTGTCGTATTGGGAAGCTTAGTATTATATAAAAGCTTATATAAAAGCTAAAAATTACAATCATTCAATTACTTAATTGCGAATAAAAACTTTCTTTACTTCTATTTTTAACCGACTTCCAAAAAAGGAGGAGGTTCTATGTTCGTATGTATGTATTTTTTGTGTATGATCATCGATATCCGCCAATTATAAACCGAAACAAAAAAAAAATTCAGTTCGCAACGGTATACTATCGAGATAATTTCATTTAAATTTTATTGAAATGCGACCGAGCTGTTTTTGAAAAATCAACAATAACGTAAACAATTCCAATTTTGAACATGATGGAAGTCGGTATTGCCGTTTTTTGCGAAATATTTTCTATCTCTCATGCCATTTCAGCACTCATGGAGTATATACAATTTCTTTATAATAACACAATTATTTTTATTCTTTAGTTTGCCAATCCTCAATCCTCATTTCTTTTTGTATTTTTAGGGTTCCTGTACCTCAAAAGGAAAAAACGGAACCCTTATAGGATCACTTTGTTGTCTGTCTGTGTGTACGAGTATGTCAAGACTCTTTATCTCAGGAACGCGCAAAGTAATCGAGTTGAAATTTAAACTGTATACGTATATCTATGGTCTCTTATAGCTGTGTAAAATAAAAACTTCTCAGTTATCATATAAAGAAGTAAGAGCCGTTTATGTCGTAAAAAACCGCATATTTCGACACTCACAAAAATCAAAACCTACAGGGTACTTCCCGTTGACATAAAACTATGAAATTTGGCGAGAAGCATTGTCTCAGAGTACACATATAGGAATAAATGGAAAACTGTACATGTTTATTTTAATCACAAAAAAGTAGGGCCTAGATTCACAAAATATGGGTTGAAAATTCAAAGTGCGTAAATCGTATCATGTAAGGTATCATATTAAAAGAGCTTCATTAAAACGTGCTAAAACATGTTTTTAAATATTTAAAAAATGTGTAATTTTCGATGATGACGAGAAAAGTGAAATGAAAAACTTTTGTCGATGATGACGATGAGTAGAGATTTTAAGAACGTACTTCTCAATTTTGTGAAATTTGTACGGATTTGTCTGGAATTGTACGGAATCCTCGGTGTGCGAGCCTGACTTGCTCTTGTCCGGTTTTTGCAATATAGCGGCATGACACAACTTCCCGACATACCTTTATACATGTTTACTCATTTTGCATTTATTTATAATTTGAATAGCTGTGCGAATCTGGGGATTCGCCCAACTACGAAAGAATTATAGCTAAAAACATTCCCTAAAAAATAACGAAAGTCAATTGCAAACTTTTGTGTAGATCTAAGATCTAAAGATCTAAGCGAATACATAGACAACACACAAAAAAGCTTTATTATAATATGTAGTGATGATTCACTCACTTGACCCGTGACCTGCAAAAACTATGTTGTATCTTTCATATCTCTAAAATAATAATGATACGACACCTCTTATCCTATCTTTCGAGGTAGGTTAAAATGTAACCATGTTTGTTAATGTAAGTGATTTAGTTTTATCAAGAAATAGTGCAAAATAAAGATTTACAAAAATAACAACTTATATCAACCATTTAAACTTATTGCACACACTATACAGAAATGAAATTCACTTCTATTAATTCACTCTATCATTCAATTTCTCGCAACTAATATTCGTATAATATTACATCGGAAACGTCACATTGCCTTTGTTCTTGGTACCTTAAATACCGGAAAATACATCATTGAGTATAACGCTCTAATGCGAGTACGACCAACTTAATCCTAAAAGTAACCAAATAAGTTAACTAACCTTTTTCAAAGGAAGTGTTGGGTTTGTACTGAAAATTCAGTAGTAGCGCCCCAAGTAGATTTCAAAGGAAATTTGTCACATTACTACGCAGGGTCTGCAGAATAGAGGTTCCTTATAATTTAAGGTTCCATGCTTTGTTCTTCAGCGGAAAATCAAGGAGTACAAAAGAGCAGGTCCTTTTCAAGTTCAAAGCACCCACCTGACCCTACAAAGGTAATTAAAGATATCTTCTTTGATAAATTGATTGTCGTCGTTATTTTATTGTGTGGTCATTGTGTTGGAATATTTTTAAGGTTGAGTGATAAATTACTTAGTCTTTTGACGTTGAATGATCACGGTCGACTCTACAACTGTAGTTGACAATATTATCTATTAAACTGTGACTGACCCTTTAATGTTATAATAGGGATACATATTGCAAAAATACATATATAGAGCTTAGGCTATGACCTTGTACTGAAAATTGTATATTAGCTTTGTTGTCGATCACTGAAGTTAACCTTTGACTGGTGACGTGGTTTTTTTGTTACATAACTAGTGACGTGCGGCCTGACAGGCCGATACTTTATCTGGTCTATAATACGTATATTAAATATGGTAGGTTATCCTAATGTATATTTTGTGTTAAATTATATACTAAAGTAAAAATTAAAACAACTTAATGAAATCTAAATATAATTTTTAATTATCGTATGTACTTGTAGTTACGAAGTTTTTAGGTCTTTATAATCGAAAAACTAGGCTCGAGATCAAGAATTGCTTGTAAAATATTAAAAATCAACATAATTGCAACATATTTCTTTTTATCAAAGTTCAAACACTAATCAACTTCAAAAAAAATAACTCTTATCTTAAGTGTCATGTATCAAATATGACAACTGTCAAACTTTAGTAATTTTGTTTGACAGTTAGGGCATAATTGCTTCGCACACTGCAAACACACATGTTTTTTGCATAACATACATTGGTAATTCAATTGACGGTTCAATTTTGAAGAAAATTTGTTTAGGTTTTCCATGTTTTCAGGATTTTGTCGCAATAAATCAATATAGTGAAATTCCAAAAGAGTTACGTAAGTGGTGACATGAGGTCTGAGAGGCCGCTCGAGAATTTCGAACCGATCTAACTTACCAATTTGGGCCTGGCCGACGCAACTATCCCCCTCTAGGGCACTGGCAATACTAAACTCGAAGCTACTCAGGCGCTCAAACATGGGAAGTGCGGGGAAGGAGATGATATGAAGTTTCGCTTGCGCCGCTCGGCCTGTGAGACCGCACGTCACCAGTTAAAGTTTAAGCAATTGTCAATCTTCGGATGGGTGACCGCGGGTGGCATTTCGAACTAAGCGCTACCGTGGCTCGGATACCACGTTAAATTGTATGTTCCGGTTGTTTTGACCATGTAGCTATGTCAGAGGCCTTCTGGCGACTTAGAAACTCTAACTGACGCCAGGACTAGCCACTCGGCCTGTACAAATTTACTTCTTAGCTTTATTTGTTACATGCAATAATTTGGCTACTATTTTATTTAATAATGGCTACGGTTTAAGCAGTTATGAAAATATTTTCCGATTGTATTATTATGACATTGCCCCAAAATTATCGCGGCCATACAAGCAAAAATCACTATTTTTCTAAATATTTTTTACCATTTAATTACGAACTGAATGCCAATATTTGGCAGCTACTTGATACATAAGTATGGCACAAGGTATGGGCCGTTGGCCTAGGTGAAATATTTCCTTTAAATTTAGTTTTATTTGATTTTAATAAGAATTAAAAACTGTTAAATAAGAGTATTATTATATATTATATTACGGGACTAATCGGGCACTAAAATTACGAGATAAATAAATACCTCCTCATCCCGGCGTTTCGGCCGAGTTGCATCGACCGTGGTCATGGGTAGATAGATAGATAGATAGATAGATAAACACTTTATTGTTAACACTAAAATACAATTCAGAAAACAAAAATACACAGAGAGGAAAAAAAAAAACAACAACATAAAATAGTGCAACAAAGGGCGGCCTTATTGCTTATAGCAATCTCTTCCAGGCAACCCTTTCTTCTGGAGAGGAATTAATAAAACAAAAAAAAAATAGAAAATGCGGAGTGAGTAGCAAAAGAGAGTTGATAAAAAAAAAAAAACTTATTACAAATAATAAATATAACGAGCTAAAATTCGAATACATTTAGTACCTACATCCTAATACATAAATAACATAATAATAATATAAGATACACTAATACATACAGTTTGATATAAATAAAAAAAATACATAGCAATAAATTAGAACAAAATTAACAACAGAACTACTGCGATGGCACCTGCGAAAGGTAAAGCATTTTAACGCTTTCCTTAAAAACATCAAGAGATGGAGCTTTGCGTATTGGAACAGGCAAAGCATTCCACAATTGGACAGCTTGAAAAGCAAACGACTTGCCATAGAATGTTTCAGTGCGCGCAGAGGGAGACATAAGAGTGAGGTTATCTCGAGACCTAAGAGGAATAGAATGAGAGGAATGCCAATAACAAAATCAATCTTTTAAGTAGCGTGGGGTAGCAGGATTAAATAAAATGTTATAAAGTAAAAAAAGAATGTGAGCATTCCGTCGAAGGCGAATAGGCAACCACTTGAGCTTATTGCGGAACTGAGACACGTGGTCATATTTGCGTAAGCCGTATATAAATCTTATGCAATAGTTTTGAAGCCGCTCAAGTTTATCTAACTGGTCCTCGGTAAGATTGAGAAAGCAGGCGTCAGCGTAGTCAAGGATAGGAAGGAGAAGTGATTGTGCGAGCGCAACTTTGGTAGCAGTAGGTAAAAAATTCCGAAGTCGTCTTAAGGAGCCACCAGACGCAAAAAGCTTGCAACTGATGGTCTTCAAGTGTACGTCCCAGCTTAAAGTGCGGTCAAACATGACACCAAGATTTTTCACAGAGTGGCTGTAAGGTATTACGGTTCCATTAAAAATAACATTTGGAAGATTAGCCCAATCAATTCTGGATACCATATAAGAACTGCCTATTATTATTGCTTGGGACTTAGCAGGGTTGACTTGTAAACCAAATGATTTGCTCCATTCAATGATTTTGTGTAGATCAGTATTAACAGTGGAAATGGCAGTGTTCAAATTATCGAGTCGAGCTTGAGAATAAATTTGGAGATCATCTGCATAGAGGTGGTAGGAAGAAGTTAGGCACTTTGAGATAGAGTTAATGAATATTGCAAAAAGAAGAGGAGATAAAACGCCGCCTTGTGGTACACCAGCTGTGGTATTACACCAAGAAGAAACTGTGTCTTCGAGGCTAATACGTTGCCGGCGACCATACAAGTAACTGTGAAGCCAGTCGATCGCCGACGGAGATATGTTAGAGGAGCGTAGCAAGGCTAGTAGTATGTCGTGGTCGACGGTATTGAAAGCATTACTGAAGTCTAACAGTGTTAGAACAGTAAGCTTACCGCCATCCATACCCAAGCGGATATCGTCGGTGATTTTAATAAGAGCAGACACAGTGCTATGCCCAGGACGGAAACCAGATTGGAGAGGATTGAGGAGATCATTTTTGATAAGGAAATTGTTCAATTGTTTGTGAACAAGGCGCTCCAGAACTTTGGACAGAAAAGGAAGGATCGAAATAGGACGATATTCGGAGAATGATTTAGGGTTGTGTTTCTTAGGTAACGGTATAATTTGTGCGTCTTTCCATGATGTAGGGAAAGTACCACTGGAGGTGGAATTATTGAAAAGGACACATAGGATGGGAAGGACGATGTCCAGGATAGGCAAAAGCATGTTCCGACTTATCTTATCGCCGCCCACAGCATTGGAGGAAATCGACATAATGCTATTCTTAACATCACGTTCGGTGAATCGACAGAAAGAGAAAGGAGAAAAGTCGGGAGTTGGAATGGAAGAAAGATAATTCACAGTTGAGATTTTATCCGCATCAGTCATAACAGAAGCGGAAGTAAAGTGTTGATTTAGAGCATTGATATCAATGTTGTTAGGAGAAGCATTTACACGTGACTTGCCAATTCCCAATGACTTAAGAAACTTCCAGACTCTAGCTGGATTTTCATCTTCAACAGAAGCATGAACGTGGCGACGCAGTGCATCCCTACACACCCTATTGCAGTGATTACGGGCCTGAACATACTTGGAATGATTGATGTCAGTGGGACCCATTTTAAATCTTGTCTTGGCTACAGCTTTCTTGTGCATTAAAATTTTTATGTCCTCAGTGAGCCATGGTGCTGGAAGTTGTTTAATTTTGATAGTTCTTAAGGGAGCATGGACGTCATATAGCTGCGTTATAAGGTCGTTGAACAAGACAACTTGCTCATCCACTGATTTAGCTTCAATGACGGGACTCCAATCGATTTTTTGCGCATCTTCGCGGAGAGCTTCACAATTTATGCCACCAAAATTGCGCTGCACGAGAATTTTAGGCTTAGACTTTGGAGGACGAATTTTATAGGAGAGAAATACCAAATCGTGGTACGAAAAATTGTCGGCAGCGTATTGCCCATGTTTCGCCACATTGTTTGGTGAAGATACTATGATAAGGTCGAGAAGAGACGGGGAGCAGTTAGGAAAGTGGTGTGTAGCATTAAGAGGGAGAATGTGCAAGTTGCAGGAATTTACTATGGATTCAATAGACAAAGATCGATGATCTTTCTTAAGGAGGCAAGTGTTGAAATCACCCATGATTATGGAGTGATTATAAGAAGGAATATGAGTGTGTAATATTTTCTCGAAGGAAGAAAAGTAATTTATGGATTTAGAAGGACAATAATAAACTCCGAGAAGTATTTTAGACAGAGAGAGTTGAACCTCAACGAAGAGATGCTCACCGGCATTCTCAGGGGGTGGTTGTGGCGATTGATTCAAAACAGTGAAAGGGATATTCGATTTTAAGTAAATAGCCACACCACCGCCGCCGCGGGCTGTACGATTATTTCGTATGAGGACAAATCCCGGGAGAGAATAGGACGTTGAAGGAAGAGAAGGCCGAAGCCAGGTCTCGGAAACTAATACTGCATGAATGTTTTTGTGATCCAGAGATGCCAGCATTTCTGGATAGCATGACGGAATGCTCTGCGCATTAATGTGGATGACGTTAAAATTCTTAGGCACATCGCTGAAACTACATTCCAGAAAGTCCGTTAGCGGAAGTAAACTATTGAAGCTGTCGTCAGAATTAAACGAGGAATTTGAAGAAGCTGAAATGAATTCACCATCACTGTTGCCATCGCTGTCGTTAAAAATGTTTAACATTATTATAATGAATAAAATAAATACCTAATAATTAAATACACTTAATAAAAAAATATATATATATGTATAATAACCTACTAAAAACTAAAGTTACAAAATCTAAGAAACCTACTAAAATTAATCCACCTGCCGGTTGGGTCAGAGATTGCTATAGCAGAAGAAATACACAGATAAATTATTTAAAACATAAATTACAATATTAGTTCGTAAAACAAAGCAAGAGAAATAAAAATGTAAATAAAAATAGAAGAATAACATTACAAAATAACTAACGGGTCAGGAAACTAGGCGCGCCAAGAAAAGCAAAAACTTCAGGCTCTTACTACATTTTTACGGTAGCTATATCATAAATATACTTAAACATAAAAAAGAACATTTGGTACTGAAACAATTTGAAGACAAATTAAACCAATTATGTACAAAAAAAAAGAATAAACAATTTAAAGTTTAAAAAGAATTGGCCAAAAATCAGTATTGTCCACGCAATGTCGTAAAGAAAAAAAAAAGATTTGACTGACAGCTTGGCATATTGATGATAAATAGAAAGTGTCATTATCAGTTGTCACAATTCAATAAATTAGTAGATGTAGTATATAATAATAATGTGTTCAAATCGCGAAAGTTTAAAAACAACTTTTGTTAAATAAGAGTGACTATATTTGACTAACCAGTAAACATAATTATGTTTTTTTTTATTCCGTATAGTTTTTCGTTTGACTACATACTGCCTGATGTTGCGCAGATATGCGGTCTAGGGTGTAGCACGCTTACCTAGAAGATACCTATTTACTTGGGATTTGAAGACACCCACGTTGTACTTAAGCGGGAAGACAGACCCAGGCAAAGCGTTCCACATTCTGGCTGTTCGTATGAGGAATGAGGATTCGAAAAGCTTGAATAATATAAATAAGCTTTCTATCTATTTAGTAATATTTAGTATTTAGTTGTTTATTTACTCTAATGTACAAAAATCTTAATTTGCGTGCTTCTTTTATGTCACCTTCATCTAAAACTTTAACAATTCATTATTTTTCAGACGTGTAGTCAAAACCTTTATTTACCGCTTGGGTGAATTCATCACGATAATAAAACTTCAACTTTTATCGCATTTCGTGATGAATTTTTGTTTAGAGTGGAAAATAAAAATCTCTCTTTTTTTAATAAAATAAACTAGGTACGTTAAAAACGTTTGACTTTGCACATTTAACTACTCATATGTAAAATACGATCGCTGCTTTAACATTTTTTTTGTCTGTTTGATAAAATATTTGCAATAACGTTTGGACTAACTTTGCAATGAGCTGGGACAGTATATGATCCAAATTTTTAAATTTAAGAACACAATTAAACGCCATTTGATAAGCAAAGCCTATTATTCGGCTGATATATTTGTTTAGGATAGGTCTCAATGGCAAAAGTCTGTATCGGCCCAATTTGAGAAAGTTTGACATTTAAATATTATTGTTATTTATTAGTACTCTGACAAAGCCTCTCTACAGCTGCTAAATTGACAAGGCCCATTTACATCCGCACAAATAAAATTGTAACATTATTTAATTTATTGTTATAGTCGGTTGAAACTGAAATGTACGGAATGACGCCGCTAAGTGTATGTATCATACCAAAAGCTGTATAAATGAATTGTAATGAAACGTAAATATCGTTCGTTTTTCGATAGCAAAGCAAAATAAAAATGTTTTATGAACTATTTTTATTTCATTCTTTGACTACAATTTTGCTCTATGCTTATACCACACCACAAGGTATTTCTCTAGACAGCAGACATATTTTGAGATATCATTGTACAATACATCATCACTCTAGATGATGCGCGATGGAGTGGAGACCACCTACCGGCAAGCGCAGCGTAGGACGTCCACTCACAATGTGGACAGATGATCTCGCGTTGGATGCAAGCCGCTACCAATCGATTTTATTAGAGATCTATAGAGGAAACCTATGTTCAGCAGTATACGATGACTAATGGGTGGAAGGATTAGACCTTATATACATTAAATATCCTAAAAGCTTACAAAATATATCTCCGCAATGCCATCATAAATCAGTCCAATGTAAAGAATTGCTTCAGTTTAAATTAGCTTAAACTCTATCTAAACTCTTAATGACTTAGCCAGTACCTCGCTAAAAGTAACTTGAAGGTAAGCTAAAAAGGTAAGTTTATATTAAAAGATTTTATTCCTATACTAGTTTTTACCCGCGGCTTCGCCCGCATGATATTTTGATTTTTGTGCTATCCCATGGTAATCCTTTTATTTATCTGGGATAAAAATAGACTATGTCACGTTCCGTATTTTAAACCCAAGGCCCTACCTTGTCACCCTTAATAAAGGAGGTGGAATATTCAAAAAATAAAACAAAAAAACGATTTGACGGTTGTTCCATTCGACAGTTAACTTTTTTTTGACATTTCTTGAAGCGCCCTCTTGAATAGCTTCTCAGAGTTCTCAGATCTTACTAAACATTTATAGTTATATTATGAAAATTTTACGCAATATCATTATAATTTATAGCCTATGTGTTATTCTGATATATAAGCTATATTATTGGAAAGTTTCATCTCAATCCGTTCAGTAGTTTTTGTGTGAAAGAGTAACAAACATCCATCCATCCATCCACCCTCACAAACTCACAAAAATCGCGTTTATAATATTACTAGTTTTTACCCGCGGCTTCGCCCGCATGATATTTTAATTTTTGTGCTATCCCATAGGAACCATTTATTTATCCGGGATAAAAAGTAGACTATGTCACGTTTCGTCTTCCAAACCCGATCCAAAAAATTAAACAAAAAACGATTTGACGGTTGTTCGATTCGACAGTTGATTTTTTTTGACATTTCTTGAAGCGCACTCTAGAATAGCTTTTCAGAGTTCTCAGATCTTACTTAACACTTATCGTTATATTATGAACAATTTACGCAATATCACTATAATTTATAGCCTATGTGTTATTCTGATATATAAGCTATATTATTGCAAAGTTTCATCTCAATCGGTTCAGTAGTTTTTGCGTGAAAGAGTAACAAACATCCATACATCCATCCATCCATCCATCCATCCATCCTTACAAACTTTCGCGTTTATAATATTAGTAGGATTAGGTAGGAATATTAGTAAGCAACTCTCGGCACCGTCAGTCTACGGATGGGTGACCGCGGGTGGCATTTACAATAGCGTTGCTGAACCTCGGATGACACGTTAAAATGTGGATCCCGCATGTCTTAACCGTGTTTGTGACAAGCCTTCAACCAAGGCTAGCCAGCTAGCCACTTAGCTGGGTCGACGTTTGCGAACTTAATTATTCATATATTTTTGACTCCGCGTGATTTATGCATTTCCCAGACTCAAATAGAAAGATTTTACTAAGTTTTATGAAGATTAATAGTACTCGTAGATTGTATCATATGGGATCAAAATAATATTTTTACGGCGTGGGCGTTTTTTTTAATCCAAAGCAAAGTGAGGGATTCTAGAGTAGAATCCTGAACGTAGCGAAGGATCCAAAGTACGTTGCCCGAGCCAAAAATATATTTTGCGCCCGAGTGGTACACTCTACTTTTCATCACCTCTATGAGGAAATAAAAGGTGCCTCATATTTTATTGTAATATTATAATTTAATAAAACGTAGAGTAACAACATTGAAATTGAATGGTATCTAATAATAAAATAAATGAAAACTTATATTTAAGTACATTCTTTTCATTGATTTTCTTGGCGCTGAACACTAACATTGCAAATACTTCCAAATTCAAAAAGTGCGCAGTAAAGATTATGCCGGTGCACTTTTTTGTTCTAAATTAAAAAAGTGCGCGGCAAAGATCATTCCGGCGCACTTATAAAGTTACTTATAGAAAACACCACCTTTGGGCGCACTTGAAGGCGAACCAAGTAGTCCTTTTCGAATTGATGTGATGAAAAAATAGTTCTGGCATTCCTACATCGATTTGGCATTTTTCCTGTTTTTCATTCAAAGTCATAAAAAAAAAACAATCACATCCGCGTCATACCTTAGTAATTTAATGGAGACTTGCGAGTAACTAGGACTTTCTATGGACTGTAAAAATCCAAAATAAATACATGTTACCCCGATAAATGCTTGCCCGTACCTATATACTTACACATACATTATTTAATTCGAACAGTAATAAATTTAACGTCACTCTTCACTACCATTACCACTGAAAGACGAAATTTACTAAAAATTAACAACCACCGTAGATGATAGCTACTCTCCCAAGTGCTTACAAAGCGTTTTGATTTCACATTTCTAGTAGAAAAACAATAAGAAAGTGTAAATCTTATCTTGGGACTGTCTCTGTCTCACGTCCAAAAACAATCCACGAATCTTCAAATCGAGTATAAAATAAATACTTTCTTTGTAAATATGGTTTACCGCAGACCATTCTATCAGATATAGGCCGAATTAAAATTAGCTGCTGTGATGTTAGATACAAGCTGCGGATAACCCAACCCTAAATGAAGCTCAATGCATGTAACAGCTGCGGGAGGATTGGGCCTAGAGGTAGTAACACCCGCCTTACGATCGTGAGGTCGTGCGTTCAAATGCCAATCCTGTACCAATAAGTTCTTTGGAATTTATGTACAGAATTCCACACCACTGGCTTTTCGGTGGAGGAAAACATCGTGAGGCAACCTGCATACGTCCGTAGAATAAATTCAATGGCGCATGTGAATCCACCAACCCACACTGGGCCAGCGTGGTGGATATGGTCCAATCACCCTTCCTGGGTAGGCCAACGTCCCGCAGTGGACTATAAAAAGGCTGGCACAGGACAGTACAGGGAGGATTGGGTTATTCGTAGCTCGTAGTTAACATCATAGCAACAAATCTGTCTTAGAGTAAAAATATTTTTATTTAGTTATGTGAATGCTATAAACTCCAGCCACTCCAAAATGCAAGTAAGGAAATATCCCTAATGCGAAAAACACCCAACTATAGGTAGGTTTACCCAAATGGGGTGTTCTCAGCGAAAATATCCGAAACAGCCTTCGAATTGCTCGGAGACGGCTCCGTAAATTTGGTCGTGTCATTTCCCTTGGCGGGCATTCCCTGCGTTTGGACGAGTCGCCATCAGGGAGCTTGGCTCACATGAGGCTCCCTTATGTTTTAAGTACTTAGGAATATGTAAAACTTCAGCATAAACAATGGAATGGTTACTTATTGACATCGCTTTTGAGAGATCTTTATTTAAGTATGTATATGTGTCGTACAAACCAGATAAAAACACGTGTAATAAGGTATATGTATATCTTTTTATACTATTTGTACGAAAAACCACATTCTAAATTTTATTTGTAGCGATCTAACTGCTAACTAATCTTCCAAGTAGTGTTAAGTTTAATATAATCGGCCATAAAAAACGTATAAGCAATAATACTTTATAAGCATAAGCCGAACTGAGATTTTTTTTTCAGGGAAATCCCTCATGTGTTGGACATCCAAAATACGTATTCCTAATGGCACAACTAAACACAACTAAGTTAAAACTGTTTATTTTTTTAGCTATTCTTTGCGACACAACTACAATCAAAATAGATGCTTAGTATTTTTTTTAAAAACTTCATTTGATATTGACCACCCCGCTTTAGAAGCAGGACATGTGTGGTTATGTGGGAATCTCGCCAATTGGTCAGTATATCAATACTATCAATACTCACTAATAGCCCTGTAACTTTCCACCACTGCACTTGGAGCTATAGCTCACAAGTCACAATCTTCCAAAGCTTTTCTTAAGTCTCTCTCTCTCTAAGATGACTAAGATGACAAACGACCTAACCTAGACCTGACTATCTAAGATGACCCCAGTCTATTTATAATTTTAGATTTCTTTGGTATGTAGAGATCTAAGACTCGTTCTAGTAAAAATAGCAGAATTAGTGTCCTACCTCATTCTAAGAATAGCTATTCTCCTCATACAGCGCCATATAAGCCAAGCTGTAACCACCCACCCATCGCATAAACTTCAGCCTCGGTAATATTCGGCCATTTCGCCTTTCTGCCTACGGTATTAATGCCTTGCAATGACATTTTAATGAAGAATATAAACTTGGCCAGTCTCAGGATGCAAGAGACGTAAATCTTGCTGATTTCCGCTGTAATTGTTTACGTAAGGCACATGCCACACGGGCGTTGACGCCGCGTAATTGCACCGCGGCGTCACCGCCGCGACGACGCTCAGCACCGCCGCTGCACCGCGGCGGTGCTGGGCGTCGTCGCGGCGACACCGCGGCGCCCGGTGTTGCCTTAGACACTGATGACATCTAGACAGTTAGCGGAAAAAAAGGTTTTAGGGATAACCGTTCAACCTTAAGCTGAAGATAAGTAAAATCTCTCATTATACATTCTGATTTTGTGTGAGCCAACCGCGAAATTGGATCGTGTGTAGCGTCAGCGGTCCAACTTTGTCCTCGCTAACTCTTTCTAATATTATAAATCAGAAAGTGTATTTTTTGTTTTTCGTTTGATCACAGATATACTAGAGGAATAATTTGATTTTTCACGAGTGTCACAGTAACAGCTGTTAAGTGACAGCTGTCAATTTTCAAAGTGATTTATCTTTGTCATTATCGATTCTACACTACTGCTGTCTTCACAAAAGTGATAGAGCTCAATGAGATCTACATTTCAGATGACAGCTGTCAAACTTCAACGTGATTTATCTCGGTTATTATCGATTCTAGACTACTGCTGTCTTCACAAAAGTGATAGAGGTCAACGAAATCTACATTTCGGATGACAGCTGTCAAACTTCAACGTGATGTATCTCGGTTATTATCGATTTTATACTACTGCTGTCTTCACAAAAGTGATAGACCTCAATGAGATCTACATTTCAGATGACAGCTGTCAAACTTCAACGTGATTTATCTCGGTTATTATCGATTCTAGACTACTGCTGTCTTCACAAAAGTGATAGAGGTCAACGAAATCTACATTACGGATGACAGCTGTCAAACTTCAAAGTGATCCGAAATGTAGATCTCGTCGAGCTTTATTACTTTTATGAAGAGAGTAGTAGTCTAGAATCAATAATTACCGAGATAAATCACTTTTAAGTTTGACAGCTGTCATCCAAAATATAGATCTCGTCGAGCTCTATTACTTTTGTGAAGAGAGCAGTAGTCTAGAATCAATAATTACCGAGATAAATCACTTTTAAGTTTGACAGCTGTCATCCGAAATATAGATCTCGTCGAGCCCTATTACTTTTGTGAAGAGAACAGTAGTCTAGAATTGATAATAACCGAGATAAATCACTTTTACGTTTGACAGCTGTCATCTGAAATGTAGATCTCGTTAAGCTCTATCACTTTCGTGAAGTCATCAATGGTCTAAAATCAATAATAACCGAGATAAATCACTTTTAAGTTTGACACCTCTCATCCAGAATGTAGATGTCGTCAAATTCTATCACTTTTGTGAATACAGCCGTGGTCTATAATCGATAATTACCGAGATAAATCACTTTTAAGTTTGACAGCTGTCATCCGAAATGTAGATTACGTCGAGCTCTATTACTTTTGTGATAAGAGCAATAGTCTAGAATCGATAATAACCGAGACAAATCACTTTTAAGTTTGACAGCTGTCATCCGAAATGTAGATCTTGTCGAGTTCTATCACTTTTATGAAAACAACAGTAGTCTAGAATTGATATTGACCGAGATAAATCACTTTGAAGTTTAACAGCTGTCACTTGGAAAGCTGTGACATTCGTCGTGACAAATTACACGATCTGATTTCTAACGCGTACGAGGGATTTTTCTCATCTTCAGTTTAAGATTATCTACGATTGATTACGGTTGTCGTCAAAACCTTTTTTCCCGCTAAAAATTCATAGAATACTCGAATACTCTAGATTTAATGTCTAAATCGCTACCGGCAACACTGGTCGCCGCGGTGACGCCGCGACGACGCTCAGCACCGCCGCTGCACCGCGGCGGTGCAGCGGCGGTGACGCCGCGGTGCAATTACGCGGCGTCAACGCCCGTGTGGCATGTCTGTAATGCGGAAAAATTACGCGCGCTTTGTTGCGGAATAATCTGGATCATTTTCCGCGTTGTGAAATACAACGTGGTTGTGTTACAGCTCGCTTTGTCTGTTTTATTGCTAGTTCGCAATTTTGGCTCCGTTATTTTTAACCCGCGATGAATAAAGTGGGGTATTATAAGTTTGACGTGAATGTCTGTGTATGCATAGCATAAATCAGTGCCCAGGCTAGACAAATCAGATTTCAATTTGCAAGTCTTTGACTAGGTTTAAGGTACGCTGCATCATGTTTCCTCATAACAATGTTCTATGTATTTCATGTTTATGTTATGATATATTTTTAGTTTTGTTGTGTTTTAGTATTAAGTATTTTGTTTTTTTAGTATCATCTTTTGCACCCCATTCATTTTTGTTTGCGGTATCCTTTACGTACTGAGGTTGCCTGGAATAAATCGCTTACAGCGATAAGGCTGCCGTTTGTTTAAAACTAGGTTAATTGAAAATTGTATTGTTTTATGGTGTGAAACAATAAAGAATTGTTTTGTTGTTAATGTTCACTTGTTTTAATTACAAAACCACTATAGTCCGACCGTTTAACTCAGTCCTAGCCTGCGCGAGGGACAAGGCGAGGACTGAGTGAAGCGGTCGGACTGTAGTTCCAAAGAGCATAGAAAATAAAATTTGGCAAAGATTAGACAATCAAACAAAGTTATTTGAGTACTCAGAGCTACTTTTACTGAAATAAATTATCTCTCCGATATAGGTAATCAAGCTTTAACTGCAACACATTTTTCTACCAACTCTTTACACTTGCTTATAAGAGTAATATACTCCTCTAGTATGGCTTTTTCTGTAACAAAGAAAAAATGTCATATGAACATTTACATGTGACAAATAGGCTAATATATTTGTAAAAATATCTCTCTGTCGGTCTGTTTTTAGGGTTCCGTACCTCAAAAGGAAAAACGGAACCCTTATAGGATCTCTTTGTTGTCCGTCTGTCCGTCTGTGTGTATGTCAAGACTCTTTATCTCGGGAACGCTTAAAGATATCGAGTTGAAATTTAAATTATATACGTAAACCTATAAATTCTTGCAGTTGTGTAAAAGAAAAGCTTCTCAGTTGGTACCTTATAAAAAGTTAGAGCCGTTTATGTCGTGTCGTAAAAAAACGCATATTTCAACGCACGCAAAAATCAAAACCTACAGGGTACTTCCCGTTGACATAGAACTATGAAATTTGGCGAAGAGCATTGTCTTAGAGTACACATATAGGAATAAATCTGAAAACTGTACATTTTTATTTAAATCACATAAAAATAGGGCTTCAAAATTCACAAAATATGGGTTCAAAATTCTAAGTGAGTAAATCATATCATGTAAAGTATCATATAAACAACTTCATTAGCACATGCTTAAACAGGTTTTTAATTATTTTAACAATATGCTAGTAGGAACCCTCGATGTACGAGCCTGACTCGCACTTGTCCGGTTTTATTTTACTATCCTATGTGCAATATTGTGGCTAAACAGTACAAATTAAACAAAAAATATATTTTACTATCATTACAAATCTATTATATAAAAGGCTTCCCTGAGTGACTGACTGACAGACAGCCTACAGCCCAAACCGCTTAAGATATGAGCTTGAAATTTGGAATATAGGTACATTGAACGACGTAATGGAGCACTAAGGACGAAAATTTTGAACTTTCGACCTCTAAGGGGGTAAAACGGGCCCTTTTCGTTTGTATGTAACTTTTTATTCCCTGTACCGATTGACTTAAAACTTTATATACATGCTTTTCAAACAAAATAAAAGTTACGTTTTTTCCTGTTTTTCCGAATTTTCCTCATCTAAGGGGTCAAATAAGGTCCCAAAGTTGGTGAAAAAAGCGTCAATTACATCGAACCAGCTGAACGGTTATGGTTGAAAATTGGTATGAAGGAAGCACTTAGCATGTTTTAATACAGTAACTATTAAAATCCAGGAAAATCTATAAGGTTCCTTAGGGATACGCAAAATTAATAAGTTTAGGCTACAGCCCAAACCGCTGAAGATATGAGCTTTACATTTGGGATATAGGTACATTGAACGACGTAATTGAGCACTAAGGACAAAAATTTTGAACTTTCGACCTCTAAGGGGGTAAAATGGGCCCTTTTCGTTTGTATGTAACTTTTTATTCTCTGTACCGATTGACTTGAAACTTTGTATACATGCTTTCCAAACAAAATAAAAGTCACGTTTCTTCCTGTTTTTCCGAATTTTCTTCATATAAGGGGTCAAATAAGGTCCCAAAGTTAGTGAAAAAAGCGTCAATTACATCGAACCAGCTAAACGGTTATGGTTGAAAATTGGTATGAAAGAAGCACACAGCATGTTTTAATACAGAAACTAATAAAATCCAGGAAAATCTATAAGGTTCCTTAGGGATACGCAAAATTAATAAGTTTAGGCTACAGCCCAAACCGCTGAAGATATGAGCTTTACATTTGGGATATAGGTACATTGAACGACGTAATTGAGCACTAAGGACAAAAATTTTGAACTTTCGACCTCTAAGGGGGTAAAATGGGCCCTTTTCGTTTGTATGTAACTTTTTATTCTCTGTACCGATTGACTTGAAACTTTGTATACATGCTTTCCAAACAAAATAAAAGTCACGTTTTTTCCTGTTTTTCCGAATTTTCTTCATATAAGGGGTCAAATAAGGTCCCAAAGTTAGTGAAAAAAGCGTCAATTACATCGAACCAGCTGAACGGTTATGGTTGAAAATTGGTATGAAGGAAGCACTCAGCATGTTTTAATACAGTAACTAATAAAATCCAGGAAAATCTATAAGGTTCCTTAGGGATACGCAAAATTAATAAGTTTAGGCTACAGCCCAAACCGCTGAAGATTTGAGCTTGAAATTTGGGATATAGGTACATTGAACGACGTAATGGAGCATTAAGGACGAAAATTTTGAACTTTCGACCTCTAAGGGGGTAAAATGGGCCCTTTTCGTTTGTATGTAACTTTTTATTCCCTGTACCGATTGACTTGAAACTTTGTATACATGCTTTCCAAACAAAATAAAAGTCACGTTTCTTCCTGTTTTTCCGAATTTTCTTCATCTAAGGGGTCAAATAAGGTCCCAAAGTTGGTGAAAAAAGCGTCAATTACATCGAACCAGCTGAACGGTTATGGTTGAAAATTGGTATGAAAGAAGCACACAGCATGTTTTAATACAGAAACTAATAAAATCCAGGAAAATCTATAAGGTTCCTTAGGGATACGCAAAATTAATAAGTTTAGGCTACAGCCCAAACCGCTGTAGATACGAGCTTGAAATTTGGAATATACGTACATCGTACGACATAATGAAGCACTAAGGATGAAAAACGTACCCAACTCTAACTTACAGAGTAAAACGGGCCCTTTTTGTTTGCATGTAACTTCTTATTCCCTGTACCGATTGACATGAAACTTTGTATAGATGCTTTTGAGACTAAATAAAAAATATGGCTGTACCTGTTTTCTAAATTTTCCTTAAAAAATCCTTAGGGGTCAGATACGTTCCAAAACTTCAATGCGCTTTTTTAAATAATGTAGTATCTAGGATTATGATAATGATAGTTTATCTTTAAATGGGGCAAAATGGGTCCCCAAAAGTTTACGATTTTTTTTTATTTTGTGAGCCAATAGTCTTAAGCTTAGCGCACATATGGATCAATATAGGTATTTTACTATAGGATCAACCCTGACAAGCGAAAATTACCAACATTTTCCATACATTTTGTCGCGGGTCGATGAACTTTTTGTGTTGAACAGCTGATTTTAGTCACGTGCTTTTGGGGTTGGTACCATTGTAAAAGTTAATTAAATTATGAGTATAATAGCATCCTAGAATATGCCTGACTAGAATTACGACTTGTGTGCCATTTTTTCATTTGCCTGGAAAATTAAATTTCTAATGACTTAATGAAACATGTCGAATACCTGTACCGGCCTTAATTAATAGTGCACTACTGAAAATAGGTACTACGGATAGCACTACGGATAATAGAAACAGGTGGGTCTTAAGATGAACATGGACAAGACGAAAGTCATGTGTAATTCCCATGTTTTACCTACCCCGATTTCTGTTGGAAACTCGGTTCTTGAAGTCGTTGACTCGTACGTCTACCTAGGACAAGTAGTCCAGTTAGGTAGGTCCGACTTCAACAAAGAGGCCAATCGACGAATTCAATTCGGCTGGGCAGCGTTCGGAAAAGTGCGTGTCTTCTCGTCCGACATACCTCAGTGCCTCAAGTCGAAAGTTTTCGACCAGTGTGTGTTGCCAGTGATGACTTATGGCACAGAAACGTGGTCTCTCACTATGGGCCTTATTAATAAGCTCCAAGTAGCCCAACGAGCTATGGAGAGGGCTATGCTTGGAGTCTCTCTGCGAGATCGAATCATTAATGAGGAAATCCGTAGAAGAACCAAAGTTACCGACATAGCCCAACGGATTGGCAAGTTGAAGTGGCAATGGGCAGGGCACATAGCGCGGAGGGCTGATGACCGTTGGGGTCGAAAAGTTCTCGAGTGGAGACCATGTACCGGCAAGCGCAGCGTAGGACGTCCACCCACAAGGTGGACGGATGACCTCATTAAGACCGCAGGATCGCGCTGGATACAAGCCGCTTCCAACCGGTCTTATTGGAGATCCATAGGGAAGGCCTATGTCCAGCAGTGGACGTCCTGCGGCTGATGGATGACTGAAAATAGGCCTATCCGCGAAGGGTAATTGGGCCATATACATCACGCCGGCCGAGCATGGGTTGCTGAATTCACATACGACATTGATTTTTTCTACGTACGTACAGGTTGCCTCAATGTTTTCCAGCAAAGAAAAGTGAAATTTCTTACATAGTTACTCACACAATTATTATTATTGGCTCCCTCGGTGGCTCAGTGGTTGACCCTGACTCTTGGGTCAAAGAGGCGTGGGTTTGATTCCCATGGCAAATATTTATGTGATGTTCTTATATGTTTGCTCTGTGTCTGAGTGTTATTAATGTATTTTTATTTATTTATTTAACACTTTATTGCACACTATTTGTACAAAAGGAGGACTTAACGCTAAACAGCATTATCTGCCAGTCAACCTACATGTATAAATAAATAAATAAATATATTTTTATTGTACACAGAAACACAGTACAGAAACTATACAATGGCGGCCTTATCGCCTTTGAAGATTTCTACCAGGCAGACTTTGGATGGACTGGAATTATTCTAAAAATAGGAGTATGGTCGGTGGTGTATACAATACAGTACATACATTGAAATACATGTATATGTAGTATATCAGTCTCTGCCAGCCAAATCACAAACTTTGCTTAGTTTGGGATCAGAGACCGTGTGTGAGATGTCCTCCAATATTTATTTTATATATTTATTTATTATTGAGTTAATTTCAGAAATTCGGCAATTTATCATCCAAAAATTCACGTATGTACTCTGTAATAAGCTTTAGATACAAGTAAATTAAGTAACCAAATACTGAGACAATTCAGGCTAAACCGTAGGCATTATTTTGCAAGTAATACAATAACAGGCTCAGTTATGAAGACGCCATAGTAAATATAATAACAACATAAAAAGTGTTATCTCTATCGAATGCTTAAGGTGAAAATGAAACAGATATAATTATGATTATTAGCTATTATAATTACGATGGCGCCTTCATAATCGAGCCTAATGCGGGCTTAACCACGAGCTACTATTATTTTAAGTAAGTGCCAAGAAAACGCGGGCCTAACTGTGGGTTTTTATCATTTTAAGCAGTTACGAAAATAACGCGGGCCAGACCGTGGGCTATTATCATAACAAGCAATACAAAAACGCAGGCTAACGGCATGCTATTATAATTTTAAGGATTTATTAAGACAACACGGGCCAGACCGCGAACTATTAGATATTATTATAAGCAAATGCCAAGATAACGCGGGTTGAATTTATGTTGGCGGCTGTTATTTTAATTAAGTAAGTATTAAAACAACGTGGGCCAAACTGTGGGTTATTATCTTTGTAAGTACCCAATTATTAACACAACGCGAGCTAAACCGCGGGATTTATCATTTTGAGCAAGTACTAAGACAATACGAGCCAGACCATGGGCTATTATCATTGTAAGTAATACGACAATGCAGGCCAAACGGCGAGCTTTTATAGTTTTAAGCAAGTATTAAGACATCGCAGTCCATGCTGCGTGCTATAAATAACCATCTTAAGCAAGTACTAACAATACGCGGGCCAAACCGTGATCTATTATCATTATAGGCAAATACTGTTACAATTTTGACCAAACCGCGGTCATTATCCTTGCAAGTAATTTTAAGCAAGTAAGACTGCCTCGGTGGCTCAGTGGTTAGTGACCCTAACTTCTGGATCAAAGAGGCGTGGGTTCGATCCCCACCCAGGGCAAATATTTATGTGATGAACATAAGTGTTTGCTCTGTGTCTGGGTGTTATTTAGTTACTATCTATATAAGTATGTATTTAAAAATAATTATATGTAGTATATCAGTCTCTGGCAGCCATATCAGATGTGGGGTCAGAGGCCATGTGTAAGATGTCCCAAAAATATTTATTTATTTATTATTTATTAAGACAACGCGGGCCGAATTGCGGACTATTAGATATTATTATAAGCATGTACAAAGACAACGTAGATCAAACCGCGGCCTCTTTTCATTTTAAGTAAGTACCTATGTACTAAGACAACGCGGGCGAAGCCGCGGGTTTTAAGCTAGTTTTGTTATAAGCCCATCACACTGTATCATTTCTATATTGATTCGTTGGAGAAAATATCCCAACCTTTGTGCAACCGGATACGTCGATACGTGCCTACGCCTTTCCATTATTTTGCTCTTTTATCTCTCAAACATTAGAATAAGATTGAAAGATCAATACGATTACAGTAAAGCACCGGATATTAACTTGCAAAAAAAAACCAGCAAAAGATTTGAATCAAAAAACCAATGGGCACCAAACAAAGGCCGTTGCGCCTAAAATTGATTAACGGTATTTACGCCTAACCGAGAATCACTCTCCACCAGAATTGAAATCATCGTCTGCATATAGATACGTCCACATTCCAATAATAGGCTGCCCTCAGGCGAATACCATAGACTTATTATGTAAATAGACACGAAATACCTACAAATTAGAGCGTACCTGCAGGGGACTCAATATACCTAATCGTCATTACAAAACGGGAGGACACTTTAATTGTTATTTGTTTTATAAGTGTTTTTTATTTTACATACTAATTTATGTTTAAAAATATGATAAATTGAAAAATTTACATGAAGTAAGTACTAAACCTAAATAAAAGCATATCGATGCATGTCGACAATATCGACATGCATTCTAATTTCCGCACTTGCTTAGATCAATAAGCGCTCAAAGTCACTATAAAACCACTATAAAATGTTTTTGCAGTACAAATGATGAATTCACCAAATAAAATATGGGAGCAATGGGAACAAACCTAATATCTTGGAGAAAGTGTGGGCGGTAACATGTAAAATTACATAGATAGTAATTATTTTTCGCCAAAAATAGCACAACCGACTGCAATTATTAAAATCCACGTACAAAATTCGAATAATTCACTCGTATCGATGTATGCCATTTTTAAATAATATTATTGTCAACAAACCAATTTCTATAAAATTTATATACTACCATAGGGGTATACCCTCCCCAAAAAAAAATCTTAATCGGACTACTACTAAGTTATACGTTACTACTACTACATCAACAACAATACGCGTACACTTTCAAACCTCCTCCGTTTTCTCGGCGGTTAAAAAGCTGTGGCCGTCTCCTCTTTTTATTAGCTCATTGCAAAAAACTGTGACAGTTACGGATGTGGGTAAATCAATTCTGTGCGGGCCCGTGCGGGCGCAAACACGCTCGTGTCAGCGAGGCGCGAAGGCCTCCGTGTACCATTGTTTTACCAAAACTCATACGTCATTTTGAACCTTAGTCCGACGACGCAAAACCTATAAAACAAGCTGGTCTTACATACGGCAATTTATGAGTGCGGGAGATACGAAGCTCGCACTAAACAGGCAGATTAAGTTTTGGAATTGGGTTGATTGTGATTCATTATGGAAATATCATTTATCTAAACTTTCTTTTTGTGATAAACATTTCAAAAAAATTGACGCGTCCGCAGGATTTGAACCTGCATCCTCTGGGACTCCGACCCAGATGCTTTGTCAAATTAAGCTAAAACGCTCTCTGCGGAGGCGTCGAATTAGTGAGTGTTTATCATTTTTACCAACTACCTACTACATTGTTGGAAGCGCCATTTGTGAGAACTGCTTTAAACCAGTCAGTCACTTAATGTGAAATTATTAGAACTAATTCGACGCCTTCGCAGAGAGCGTTTTAGCTTAATTTGGCAAAGCATCTGGGCCGGAGTCCCAGAGGATGCAGGTTCAAATCCTGCGAACGCGTCAATTTTTGAAATGTTTATCAAAAAAAGAAAGTTTATATACACCTAGTGTGTGAAGCACGATAAAAATAATTTCATCCTTTATCTAATCTCAAAGACGATTAATATAATAACCTTGCAAACATGGTATTGTTAATCTACTATAGTATTCAGAACTTCATCAGATAGATGAGATTCGCTCCTAAACCACGTTTGCTACCTATGTGTTTTAACGATAACCAAAATTAAAAAAAAAATCGGACAAGTCCGAGTCAGGCTCGCACATCGAAGGTTCCGTACAAACACGTTGTTAAAATAATTAAAAACCTGTTTTAGCATATGCTAATGAAGTTCTTTTATATGATACCTTACACGATACGATTTACTCACTTTGAATTTTGAACCCATATTTTGTGAATTTTAAGGCCCTATATTTTGTGATTGAAATAAAAATGTACAGTTTTTATATTTATTCCTATATATGTGCTCTGAGACAATGCTTCTCGCCAAATTTCATAGTTCAATGTCAACGGGAAGTACCTTGTAGGTTTTGATTTTTGTGAGTGTCAAAATATGCGGTTTTTTAGAACATAAACGACTAACTTTTTTAAACGATAACTGAGAAGTTTTTCTTTTACACAACTGCAAGAGACCGTAGATATACGTACACTGTTTAAATTTTAACTCGATCTTTACGCGTTCCCGAGATAAAGAGTCTTGACATACACGTCTGTGTGTATGTCAAGACTCTTTATCTCGGGACAGACGGACAGACGGACAACAAAGTGGTCCTATAAGGGTTCCGTTTTTTTTGTTTGAGGTACGGAACCCTAAAAACAGATAAAAATATACATTTATTTTACCAGTTTGAGCTATACACATTCTAAAAAACGTCACGCACATGAAACTCATTCACTGCCACATAAATCCATTGCGATATTTCCGTGCCTCGCCGCGACATAGAGCAGACTGTTGTCAGAGATAACAAAACGGCCGGCCGACGACTCAGGTAAACATTGGCTTTTGTCAAATATTATGCGGATGAAAATTCAAGTGTCCTTTGTGTGCATGAAATTCTGCGTTGATACACCGGTGACGTGATGTATTTCGCTGTAAAATGTAACGTTTTCCGCAGCTTTAACTTTTAGCGCTATAATCATAAGGTCTGTAAGCTTAAGTACGTCGTGTTTTATCCGACCGTATTAAATGTTTATACTTTCGTGTAAAATTTTATGTTGGGATATTTTGACAGGTTTATTGAGTGCATAAGGACCTTTATGTGTTTAAAAAAGCCTTTGAGCTCTTTTAATTCAAATTGGACGACAAAACTATCAAAGTTGTTCCTAACTTAAAAT
The DNA here is from genome assembly GCA_949316475.1 of Hypomecis punctinalis. Classification (NCBI taxonomy): domain Eukaryota; kingdom Metazoa; phylum Arthropoda; class Insecta; order Lepidoptera; family Geometridae; genus Hypomecis; species Hypomecis punctinalis. The sequence continues at coordinate 11,519,868 of OX438807.1, forward strand.
AAATCATGTATGTTGGTAAGCTAACCTTGCTTACATGCTTAAATAAGCATGAAAGCAAGGTTAATAAATGTAGGTAAGTCCAAGTATTAGTAATGTTGTTAAGAAAAAAAACCGGACAAGTGCGAGTCAGGCTCACACATCGAGGGTTTCGTACAAATCTAGAAAATTTCACAAAATTGGGAAGTAAGTTTTTAAAATCTCTTCTCTATACTATAACCATCGACATAAAAAAAACAATTTTTTTTTTCACTTTTCTCGTCATTCATCGATAAAAACACATTGTTAAAATAAATAAAATCCTGTTTTAGCATCTGCTAATGAAGTTCTTTTATAAGATACGATTATCATGTCATGATACGATTTACTCACTTTGAATTTTGAACCCATATTTTGTGAATTTTGAGGCCCTATTGTTTTGTGATTTAAATAAAAATGTACAGTTTTCAGATTTATTCCTATATGTGTACTCTGAGACAATGCTTCTCGCCAAATTCCATAGTTCTATGTCAACGGAAGTACCCTGTAGGTTTTGATTTTTGTGAGTGTCGAAATATTGCGGTTTTTTACGACATAAACGGCTCTAACTTTTTTAAGCGATAATTGAGAAGTTTTTCTTTTTCACAACTGCAAAAGACTACAGATATACGTATACAGTTTAAATTTCAACTCGATATCTTTACGCGTTCCCGAGATAAAGAGTCTTGACATACACACAGACGGACAGACGGACAACAAAGTGATCATATAAATCCGTTTTTTCCGTTTGAGGTACGAAACCCTAAAAATAACTTTTTATTGTGGCTACCAAACAACTACCAAAATAAGAGAATAGTTACAATAACAGGTAATGTCAATGATCTGAAATAAATGTATTTTTAATAGCAACTGCCAGCGTGACCACTATAAGAAATCACTGCCTAAATAATCAAAATGAATTTTATTCAGCGAATATATTTTCATCAGCTATCTTATTGGCCTTAAAACTGCGTAGCCTACATAGCTCGTGATCATTTGACATAGTCATCATCAAATAATACAGCACTCTCTATAACACGTCCGGATCTTTCAGATTGATGGCCGGCCAACGCAGAAGAAACAAGTGTACACATTTTATTCAGTCTCCGGACAGAAAAACTGACGCGGCTCTGACCCATTTTTACACGCAGCCATGTTTTTTACATGCTCGTATTTTTTTCAGTAGTAACGCCAACGGCTTTTCAGGCCGTACATACGAAAGAGGTACGAGGGGTGGGTAAGGGTTGGGGGTGTCCGTCAGTTGATCCGATCGGCGGACGAGCTGATTGATGACGTCGATTAGTGATGCCCAGCCTCGCCCCGAATAAATTGTCGAGCTTTTTTGCTCGCAAAACTCTTTGCGCCCGCGTTTTTGTGTGCGGTGAAAAATTTAACGACGCACTGCCCTTTAATTGGGCTCCTCTGCCCGGCGCGGTAATAAACGAGTAGTGCGAAAATCCAACATAAATAGCTCTAGTATTATTGGCGAGCTTTTGATGAATATATTTCAGACATCGATTCCTAAATACGTATGTTAAAGCGTGCCGTGAAAATATAACTCCATAAACATATTATTTTATAGATAACTTCGTTACAATAATTGTATCCTGTAAAACAACTTTGTTTGACAACAACAAAAACGTTTATTTTATCGATATAAAATAACCATTTGTCTGAAACTATTGTACAAATAATGCCGCACGAAAATTGCCGAATCACGGGTACCTGCGTCCATTTCGTTTAAGAGTTGAAATAATTTGGGCATTACGTTTTATTTATATTCCATAATGGAACGTGAGGCAGCAGTTTTCGTGCACTGAACACACAGACCCTGTTTCTGTTTACAAAGGATATTAAAGAAAAAGAAATGTTTTATTGCCGCGACTCAGGTAAAAAACAGAAGGCAGCATACACTGGACCCTGTCTTTTTTATTGTCTCCTTGTAGACATCGCAATATGACAATGCCAAAATTCACGTAGAATTAAAACGAAATCTAGAAAGGTGACTTTCAGATTTTGCTATTTCGGAGGCTTTGATTTCGTCTCCCAAAGAACGGACTTACATATTTTCGTGGTAATATCATCATCACCATTACCTTCACAAAATTCCCCAAATCTCAATACGAGCAAACTATACTCAAATTGTACTTGATGACGTAATTTATAATGTCTATCAAATAGGCTGGGCACTATCATAATTAGTTATCAATCATCTACTTAAATGAATTTGCCTTTATATATAACCTATGTGTTATTCTGATATATAAGCTATATTATTGCAAAGTTTCATGTCAATCCGTTCAGTAGTTTTTGCGTGAAAGAGTAATAAACATCCATATATTGATATCCATCCTCACAAACTTTCGCGTTTATAATATTAGTAGGATAAAAATTTCAAACTTTAATAGTTATTGTTCGCAATAAATGGTAAAACCGTCTTCCATCGTGTACGAAATTCGATTATTTCGCTCGAATTGTTAACATTATAGTTGATTTTTCAAAAACGGCTCAGCCGTTTCTGTAAAATTTAAATGGAACTACTTAGAGTGTATATTCTTTCGAACAAAAATAAATTCGATTCGGTTTACAATTGGCGAAAGTATCGATGTTAATTGACAAAAAATACATACAGATGATGATAGAACCTTCTCATTTTTGGAAGTTGGTTAAAACTAATCCTTAGTTGGTACCTACTTCAGGTGTCGTGTAATGAAAATTTCTGTAATCAACAATATGAACAAGTTACGATGCTTCAACAGAGTTCACCACTCCCCACTTGCTGCTAAAACGGTACTCTACAGCTCAAAATATAAAGTTCAAAGTCAAATAATCTAAGCCATGTTTTGCAAACTGTTCATAGTACCTTAGATATAAGTTACCTTCCAGAAAAATGGGTAACCTTTTTCTGAAATATAAGATTTGTTCTCAAGATTCTCTCTTACACGCAATCATGATATTCCGTAGATAAAATATTGTTTAGATACTCCACCGGTCTAGATGATGCGGAAGAATTGTAGGTAATTCAGAAGTGGCAGAAGGAAACGGATTTTTTTATTTCGGTAGGTATACGAAAGGTTCAAAGCCTTGTGTTGAATAAAAGTATAGACATAGATAAAGACATCTTTTTATTGTGACAAAAATATAGTAACACAGAGTACAACATAAATTGAACATACTGTACTGTACTGTATCAGCCTTTTTTTAATGGTCCACTGTAGGACGTAGGCCTACCCACGAAGGGTGATTGGGCCATATATCCACCACGCTGGCCCAGTGCGGATTCGCATACGCTATCGAATTTCTTCTACGGAAGTTTGCAGGTTGTCTCACAATGTTTTCCTTCACCGAAAAGCCAGTGGTGTGAAATTCCGTACATAAATTCCAAAGAACTCATTGGTACGGGACCGGGATTTGAACCCACGACCTAACGATTTTTTTTTTTTTTTTATTTCGAATAGGTTTGCGTTTGACTATACACTGCCTGATGTTAAGCAGATGTGCGGTCTAGGGTGTAGCACGCTTACCTAGAAGATACCTATTTACTCGGGATTTGAAAACACTCACGTTGTACTTTAACGGGAAGACAGACCCAGGCAAAGCATTCCACATTCCAGCTGTTCGTATGAGGAATGAGGATTCGAAACGCTTGGTTCTAACGCGCGGAATGTCCACCATAAAAGGGTGGCGCTTTGGTCGCGTCCGTCTAGCCGTACGATAGAAGAAAGGGGCAGGGGGGACCAGATTGTGCAACTCCTGGGCGCACTCTCCGAAGTGTATCCGGTAAAAACCGACAAACACGCTACCTTGCGACGATGTTCAAGACTTTGCAGCTGCGTCTTAGTCAAGGTGTCGTTGTCAATCAGCCTCCTGGCTTGTCTCTCAATCGACTCCAGAGCCTCCAGTTGCAAGGCGGGTGTCACTACCTCTAGGCCACCACGGCTTGACGGCATTGAACATTATAAATATTAAAACTAAGTAGAATACTAATATATTTCTATATTTCTGTCACAAATCGGCTCCACCGCAGCATCTGCTGGTTGTGAACCAGCGCTGGTCTTCCGGTGGAGCCGGCAGGTGACATACATTGTTATGAAAAGGAATTATTTATTGAGCTAGTCTAGACAAGCAGTTTGAAAATAAGCCAAAAACAAACAAGAATTTATCACAAAGTATAGGTCAGTCAATGATTTCTAAAACTTATTGGGGTCAGTATAGTTTGAGTAGCATACAGCAACGCTAAATGGCAGCTGTACGAACCGGTCTCATTGGAGATATTTAGGGGAGGCCTAAAGTGGATAGCGAAAGGCTAAAGAAGAAGAAGGGGAGGCCTATGTCCAACGGAGGACGTCCACTGTCCTATGGCTGAAACGAACGAATATGGCAGCTGTTAACATAGACATATACTTATATTTTACACACGACACTACACGTACACATTTATTCATACATACAGTCACACCAACCCGCACTGGGCCAGCGTGGTGGATATGGCCCAATCACTCTTCGTGAGGCCTACGTTCTGAAGTGGACTATTAAAAGCTGATACAGTACAGTACATTACAGTCACACCATACTATCAAATTCTAATTGTAAGTGGTTATAATATGATAAGTCTAGCACTGGCGCCCCGCTCGGGGTGTTTTTGACTGATTTCCAAAAAAGAGGCTACTACGTTAGTCTATTTATACATTTTTTTCGTTCAACGATATTTTCGCAAATTGTAAACCGAATTAAAAAAAAACTTTTTTCGAAAGGGTATAAATATATCTCGAGATGCTCCGATTTAAATTTTATCGCAATCGGTTGAGCCGTTTTTGATAAATCAACGATAATTTACATGGATGTCACATCGGTTCGTGCACACTAAGCCAATTCTGGTGGAAACACGGTGGAAGTCGGTGGTGCCAATTTTTCTTTCATTTTAGTCACTTTTTACGAGACATTAAGCCCGATTACAGAGGCGCCAGCGTAAATTAAATAGCAACGTAAAAAGCGTTCTCTCTATCGAATGTGGCGCCTCTGTAATCTGGCTTAATCTTTAATTAACACACGTATAAAAAATTTACATCTTAAAACTACCGAACCGATCATTGAAGCTAGCATAATATTTTTAAAATCTAGCATTGAGCTAGATAATATAGAACAAACAAATCAGAATCAGACACTAACCAAGTTTCTAAAACAATAAACTACGAAATTCGGTAGCGTGTCGTTGCTCAAGTAAAACAAATACCTACTTTCGTTGATTGTACAGGGATTAAGTATAATATGAAACTAGCACTAAATCTTAGGTAAGAGTATTAATTGCGTCATTCATGAACCAGTAAAGGAAAACATAGCGGAGAAACCTATATGTCAGAGTTCTTTATATCAGTATTCTGAAAGAAATTCTACGAATTCTGTCAAGTAGGTTATTAATAATAGAGTCAATGTTTTACAATAAATCCTGTAAAATTACCAAATCCCAAATCCCTATAACGGGTATTATTGTAATATGCTTAGCGAAACACCGTCATGCACATCAGCTTCCAAGGGTTCCAAGTAAAAACATCATCAAAATTGGTCTATTGGTTTGGAAGCTATGGTACTACCTACCACAGCAGACGTAACTTCACACACAGACATAATAATTATAGACTCACATATACAGAGCTATTGAAAAAAAAGAGTGCTTAGTACACTCTCGAAAGAAAGTGACTGACGTAACATAGAATTTTTACTATGGGCCAGCCCAAAATTAAAGAAAATATATCAACTGACACACAAATTATTGATTTCGAGATGCAATTGTTTGTGGAACAGTTGATATTTTTTCCTGAATTCGGGATTGGCCTCTTAGTAAAAGTTGTTCTTAATAAAATTATGGTTTTAATTGCACTCTTTTTGCCCCATACTCCCTCTCTGAATATAATGTATAGACTCGCTTTTCACACACAAACCTATCACACACAAACTTATCACACAAAATTATCACTTGCTACTATTACGCCACGGGCTCAGAGCAAATGAAAAAATCAAGAGGGAACATCGTTAAACAGTCGAGTGAAGCCGGTTTTTATAGTTCGACTGTCAAGCCTACCTGTAGTTTCCTTGTACGTTGATGCGTGTGTAATTGTCTGTACACGGCGAGGCGTAGTTTTGGTCGGCCTCACTTGTTTGTTCACAACATTCTGTCTTTATTGTTTTATTTGGTCTGAGGCCACGGGTGAAAAAACTCCTGTTTGTATCTATAATTTACTTCTAGCAAGAAACATTTAGTTTATGATCGTGTTTATGGTTTTGGGTTGTACATCCGGGCAGGGGTGTTTCCCGGGTTCCGGACATAAGCTGTCTGTTATACCACCCCTGCCGATGCAACCGGCGCGGCGCTGGGCTTAAGCGCGAACATTTTATTATTTTAATAGCTTCGTCACTTGGATACAACGACGTATAACTTTACATAATATACGGGCTGTTGATATACAACGTGTAGGTACACTTAGCAATGTGAACCACTTTTACTAAGATCCATGATAAATATACATAATTATGCCAGTATGTTTAATTGTATATTCACCTGGCCTCACAACGCAGTGGTTAGTATCCCTGACTTCGGCGGTGAAGGTCGTGGGTTCGATTCCCACCCCGGACAAACATTTGTGTGGTGAACTCGGGTGTTTGTTCTGTGTCTGGGTGTTCATTATGTATAATAAGTATAAAAATATATATGTAGTATATCAACCATCTGGTTTCCATATTACAAGCTCTGCTTAGTTTGGGACATGATGGCATTGTGTGGAAAATGTCCGCCAATATTTATTTATTATTATCATTTTTTATCTTGAACAAAAACCCCTTTAAATTTTTATTTTGTTCCAACATAATCATAGGAGACTTATTTATCCGTGGTTTTCCTTAGGATACTTTCATTTTCAGAAGATAAAAAGTAGCCTATGACACTTTCTGAGATCTAAATGGTATCCGTGCAAAAACTCGAGCCGATCCATTGCAACGTGAAAGAGTAACAAACAAACCAATAATCCAACAAACACTCTTTCGTGTTTATAATATTAGTAAGGATTGTGTGTCAGATAGTTATAGTACACATTAAAAACGTATTGAACCATATGAAATATATTTAATCCAATAATTTGTCAGAAGCTATTATAAGCCGTGGTAGACTAGTGGTAGTAACACCCGCGTCTCATTTGTGAGGTTGTCGCTTCAAATCCCGGTCCCGTGCCAATGAGTTTGCGGTGAAGGAATGAAAACATCGTAAGGCAACCTGCGTACATCCATAGAATAAATTTGACGGCGTATGTATGAGAATCTCCCAAGCCGCACTATGAGCTAGCGTGGTAAATATGGCCCAATTACCCGTCGTGGCTAGGCCTGTTCAGTAGGGAACTATCAAAAAGGCTGGAACAGTACAGTTTTTAAAACATCGAAACCAATGTAGGTACCAACCTCCATCACTACATAGCAGAGGCACGAGAGAAGTTTGAGCTACTCCGTCGTCAAGGTCTGGAAATTCGAGACCATCTCCGTCTCCACCGCCACCGCCACTTGATGTGAATAACCCTAACAGCAAAAAAGCGGTTATTCTACCTTTTCAGAAGTATAACTTAAACTAGTAAGTTCTCTGAGCAGTACACCTCGCGACAGATCTCTTGTACTGAATCTTCATAAGCCTACATCGCGTCTCGCGCTTGACCGATTAGATTCAAACTTGCAAATCTCGTTATAATATAGATACGTACTGAACAATGTTGCCAAATATTATCGAAATTGATAAATAAATAGCGCGATAACAAATCTCCCCTCTTTTTGGGGGGAAAAAGGTATCCCTCTAATTAATTAATTAATATCATAGAACCTGTATAGCAAGTTTCCTCGAGATTCGTTGAAAAACGCGACAAAAATCGATATCTAGATTGACGAAAGCAAAATCGTCGTGAAGCTGTGGAAACACAAACCTTCCCTTCGCTTTGGTCTGTAAAATATTGGATAACAAAAATGAGTTATGGGGTCAACAATACAGTATCATAAAGGAGTCACAACCGCGTCCTTTTATTGCTCAATTTCTAATTATTTTTTCGCATGTACGTATTTATTCTTCGACTCCCTGTAATTTGCAAAGCAACACCTTTGTCATTATTATCTCCTGGGTATAGGCCTCTCCCTTTTGTGTTATATCTCAGCCCTGTGCTAATCGTGTCCAAATTCGACCCTCTCAGAATATCATCGACTCATCTTACCTTCGATTGCCTTGCCTCGATATGACCTAGTAAAGCAACACTTTGTTCATGCTAAACTACACCCATTCACCCATCAGCCGTAGGGCGTCCACTGCTGGACATAGGCCTACCTCATGGATTTCCAATAAGGCCGGTTGGAAGCGGCCTACATCCAGCGAGTTCCTGCGATCTTTATTATTTCGTCAGTCCACCTAGTGCTAGTCGGTGGACGTCTACGCTGCGCTTGCTGGTCTGTGATCTCCATTCGAGAACTTTACGGCCCCATCGGCCATCCGTTCTTCGAACTATGTGCCCTGCCCATTGCCCATTGTCGGTAACTTTGGTTCGTCTGCGGGTCTCCTCATTTCTGATTCGATCCCGCAGAGAGCATAGCCCTATCCATAGTACGTAGCTAAACTACATAAACAATTTGATTAAGTATCTACCTATACATAATATAATCAAAGTATAAACATTTTCATACGAAATACGTCACTTTTGCGCTGGAATATTTACCATCCGAAGTCATGAATATTCCATCGATAACGTTTAGTATAGCAGAATCATCTTCCACATCCATCCTTTCAAATATACTATTCATTGTATGCAAATATTAATCTAACGAATACCTGTTTCAATTTAAAGCTAAAATTGTGAACCTAAAAATTTTTCGTATATCAATGACAGTGACAGTTATTAAAACAAAATAGTTAAACTCAATGAAGGTTAAACTACGATACAAAAAAGAGTTTCAAACAGAAAGGATTTAAACAAATATATTTTAAAGTAGTTCTTTATCGTTTTTAGTAAACAATATTTATTTTTATACGGGCATTTTTATAACTATACTCTATAAAATTTAACTTGATCTCTGCGACAGTGACATTGACATAGAAGATTGACATTTTTAGAGTTGAGATAGTGGTGGAAAAAATCGATTTTCAAACAATGTTGTTATGAAATCGAATGAGTAGTTGAAGGTGAGAAATCGGATTCTATTTACTTACTATTATTTAAGATCAAGTATGTACACATGTACATAATGTTATGATATTAATTGAATACTCATAATAATGTAACGGTAGTATTTATCGACGTTTTTCACTATTATCGATGCTAATGTAACATATAATTGGGTTTAATTTAATTACACATGCAAAAAATGTTATGATATAAAAATATACTATAAAATTAATGATAAATTAAGTTTTATTTAAAATATCGTTAGTATAAACTATCGATATTTTAAATAAAACTCTGTGGTCACGATCATTCGTTGCCCATCACTAATTGGCATGCCCATAAAGTATGACATTGACAGGTACTGTCTGTACTTTTAAAAAAATCAGGATTTCATAGGCGTGATTTTTCTGACAGCTGTCGCAGAGATCAAGTTAAATTTTATGGAGTATAAGGTATTATTTTATTAGTTCAAAGCCGATTTTGTTTTTAAAAATACATTAAAATATACCTTTATCAAAGCAATCTTGATACTGTTTTTGATCTTAAGTCGAATACAAAGTGAAGATACAACGATTCTGCAAACAAAGGCCAACATAACTATAAGAATACATAGAGCATTATAAGAACGAACCTCTGGATATAGCAGTTGATGCCAGTAGGACATTTTAATACGTTCTCACTTTTCAGCCAAAAAATCCTGTTGAAAGAAACGTGTCTGACTAAAGTATCTGGAATTGTAGTTACTATACTTTTGAGCTAAGCGTCCACTAGGCGAGCCGCATCGGGTCGCATCGCAACGCAAAAATCCGCTTGCTATGCATTTTGTATGAAAGTGGGTCCATTAGAGACGGGGCGGGCCGGCCCGTCATCATCATCAACAACAGTTCGTAATAGCCCACTGCTGGGCATATTTGCCACCCTTTGTTTATATCATCCACCTCCCTATAAGTATTATGTAGTTTAGTAAAATTAGCAACAATTGCGTTCCACTGATTCTCAAACTTGACCTTACAACGTCTAATATTTTACCACAGACCAAATATAAAAATCATAGATGACGCTATCGGCCGCTTCGTGCGATGGGCAACGGCTGCGGCACCAAAAGACATCCTAGATTATAACTTTAAAATGGCCATAAAAGATAGGAACGCGGCGGTTGCGGAGGTCTTGAGGCGAATGGACGATAGTTAATAGTAGATTAAGTTAGCATAAGAATTGCGTGTATGCCCGGAGCACTCAGGCTAGCCTAGGCGCCTCTTCTTGCCCTCTTCCCAAAAATGTGGTCGACAAGGACGACGGCTGGCACGTGCGTCAACTCCTGAACGGGTGCTGCTTGCGGGGGCAGGACTGCTCGGTGCATATACGTAACGTAGTTTAGTAAAATATATTGTCTTCTTAGGAAAAAATCGAATCATTGTTAATAAAAGGTACAGGCCCCGGAGTCTGTAGAGTATAAAACACAAATAAAAAAAAAAAAAAAATATATATAAATCAAGGCAACTACGCCTCACCGTATTCAGACTCAATTACACACACAAACACGTACAACGAAACTACGTCTTAGCTCGTCAGTCGAACTATGGCGGCGCAACACCGAAGCACTCACCACTTGTATAAGAACTGGCCTCACTTGTCTGCTCACGACGTTCTGTCTTGATTTTTATCTTTGGTCTGATTATTTTACTAAACCTTTGTATTTTTGACCGACGAACCAACCGGAGGAGGTACTCAATTCGACGCGTATATATTTTTTTTATGTATAACCACGCATATCTTTTTTCATAGTAGTCCGATTTTGATAATTATTTTTTTATTGGAAAGAGTATACTTCAAAATTCGGTTGAGCCATTTTTGATAAATCAACAATAATGTGAAAAATGCTATATGGATTTGTGCGAAATATTCGCGAATTCTGTACACGGGTGAAGTCATGCTATTTTTTGCAAAAAATAATTATTCTTACCGATTTCTTTACACTGTGTCAAAAGAATAGATCCATTCATCGACATAACGAGAATAACGACAAATCATAAGCAGAACGTCAAATGCAGGGATCAAAGAAAACAATCGTCTTTGATAGACGAATTCTTTGACGAGACGTCGAGAAAATTAATAAGCAGCCTAAGGTTTGGGTATACTGAGAAGATTTTTTTTTAAAGTATTTATTTTGTTTTTCGTTATATACATATATAAGCTAAAACTACTCACATTTTGAACCAGGAATGAGGAGGTCCGCAGACTATCCAAATTGACCGACATAGCCCAGCTGATTAGTAAGTTGAAATAGCAGTGGGCAGGCCACATGGTTCGAAAAACGGATGGCCGATGAATCTGTAAAATTTTCAAATGGAGACCATTTACAGGCAAGCGCAGCGTAGGACGTCAACCGACTAGGTGGACGGTCGATATAATTAAGATCGCAGGAACGCTCTGGATGGAAGCCGCTTCCAATCTGGCTTTTTGGTAATCTATGGCGGAGGAAACTATGTCCAGCAGTGGACGTCCTGCGATGAAGTGTTAAAATGGCACAACTTTATTACAAGCTTTTATTTACTTTCACTTGTCCCTTTGTCTGTAAAACTTGCAAATTATATTTAATCCACTTCCCGGTTACCGATTGAGCTGAAATATTGCATACATATGTAAATTGAGTGACAATGCAATGTTATGATGACATGGTGCTGATCTGATTATGGAGCTGGAAGGTGGCCAAAGGAATTTCGCAATGAAACGACACAATCTCGTCGAGTTTGGGTTCATTTGAAGTTTGTCTTTCATTGGTGGATGATGGAGCTGAAAGGTGGTCATAGGAGTAGTCTGTAATGAAACGACGTAACCCCATCGAGTTTTGATTCGAATGATTCGCCTTGGAATAAAAGCCTGTATTAAAACAAAAGTTTTTGAATATGATACTTGTTATTTAAGTGTGGTTGGTTTCAGATTTCCAAACATCCAACCAATGTCATACTTACCAAATTCTTTCCACTACCACCTTTGCTTGAACATTTTTATACGCGCAGTTTCGTTATACGTGGATGTGTGTGTAATTGTCTGTACACGGCGAAGCGTAGTTTTGGTTGGCTTTACTTGTTTGTTCACAACATTTTCTCTTGATTTTTTTTATTTGCTCTGAGATAATGACTGATGAAATATTAGAGATCCGTATTATTGTCTAATGGTGTATTTGAGTAACCTACTAAAATCTTAGTGACGCTGTTGGAGTACTATGGAGCATAGTAAGCCCGATCACAGAGGCGCCATTGTAATTATAATAGCTAAATAGCATAATTCTGTTTCTTTTTTACTTTAGGCATTCGATAGAGAGAACGCTCTTTACGTTGCTATTAAGTTTAGGCGGGCGCCTCTATAATCGGGCATACTGTATAGGTCGAATCGAAGAAATCGGCGGATGTGAAGTTAGATGCAAGCTGCGTAAAATCCAATCCTGACTGAAGCTCACATCAGCTGCGCGTTGATTGGGTTTCGACGCGACCCGTGAATTTCGTGTCGAGCGACAGAGTCGCGGGACAAATGTCCCCTAGTGAAAACGTGGCTTAACTTCACATCTGCCGACTTATATGATCGGCCTATAAAAGTAAAGTATACCAACTTCAGTACAGAACTAACCTTACAATCACCATCTCATTTCCTCCATGTTGCGAGTTCAGCGACTTATATACCCGAACTTTACTCAGAGATGATTTCTCGGACACTCCGTTTTACAAGTCAAATGGAAATAGCGAATCCCTTTTGATGTTAGCTCTTAATTGATTTTATCGAATCTAAATCAACTCGAGATCTGAGTCTGAGCTTTTATGCCTCATTTACATTATACGTACTTGCTTTATTTCGTTTATTCAGACCATTTAGAGCTTTTAAGATATCTCAGGAGTTATTTCTGTGATTAGCTATTCAAATAAGTATTTTAGGTGACCACAGGGTTTGAACGTACATAATTATTGGTTCGCAGATTGAGTTTCCTTTCCGGTACTTTACCCATTAAAATAGAACGCGATTCGCATCCACATGATATGACTTAGAATTTGAAACTGTTCCTACATAATCAGATCTTGGGACCTCGTCAGTTTTTTCTAATTTTAACAGTTATTATTTTACAACTATTACTCACCAAATCTAATAGCAATTATTTTAACTTTTTGTAGCACTGCTACGCCGTAGCACACGAGTGTGCAGTCATACTACGTGTTGTGCAACAATACACAGTTGTGGCCGATTTTAATGGCGCCATCGTAAATTTAATAGCAACCTAAAATAGATATAAGATATTCTGAATATGTACTACTTAAGGCAATAGTGAAGTGCCATCTTAGCCACACAAAAACAAGCTGTTTTCTACTTCTAAATATTATCTGATTTGAGTGATTTTTTTCAAGTAGGTAATCAGCACGTCAATAGATAGGTTTAAACGTCTTTGTTTTTACAGTTTTTTAAAAGATCTTAAACACAGAGCAAATAAAAAAATCAAGAGAGAATTTTATGAACAAACAAGTGAAGCAAACCAAAACTTCGCCTCTCCGTGTACAGACAATTACACACACATCCACGTACAACGAAACTACGCCTTGGCTTGTCAGTCGAACTATGGCGGCGCAACACCGACGCAATCACACATGTATAACAAACCGGCCTCATTTGACTGTTCAACGATGTTCTCTCTTGATTTTTTTATTTGCTCTGAGACCTTAAAGTTATAAGACTCTAAAAAGTGATATTTTTACCCAAAACTTTGGCTGAAAAGTATACATAATCTGAAAACTTTTCTGAAAAAAAATGACAAACGAGCGTGCAGTATTTCTTACTCAAGCAATTGACATCAAAAACATTTTTTTACAATTTAAGGGGTTTTCACACATTTTAATGTTTTTTTTTATCACGGCATTGTACTCACGTTTATTTTATTTTATTTTTTTATTGCGAGACGGCTCCGCGTTCTAGCACTCTAATTGAGAAAGATCGCCGAATGCAATCCAAACCATATTCTTACTATATAATGACTACCTATATAAAAAAATAACCGGACAAGTGTGAGTCAGGCTCGCACATTGAGAGTTCCGTACAAACACATTGTTAAAATAATTAAAAACCTGTTTTAGCATGTCCTAATGAAGTTCTTTTATATGACACCTTACATGATACGATTTACTCACTTTGAATTTTGAGCCCATATTTTGCGAATATTGAGGCCCTATTTTTTGTGATGTAAATAAAAATGTACAGTTTTCAGATTTATTCCTATATGTGTACTCTAAGACAATGCTTCTCGCCAAATGTCATAGTTTTATGTCAACGGGAAGTACCCTGTAGGTTTTGATTTTTGTGAGTGTCGAAATATGTGGTTTTTTACGATATAAAGGAAACTAACTTTTTTAAACGACAACTGAGAAGTTTGTCTTTTCCACAACAGCAAGAGTTCATTGATATACGTATACAGTTTAAATTTCAACTCGATATCTTTAGGCGTTCTTGAGATAAAGAGTCTTGACATACACACAGATGGACAGACGGACAACAAAGTGATCCGATAAGGGTTCCGTTTTTTCTTTTGAGGTACGGAACCCTAAAAAAGTAAACGTGAATACAATCCCGTGATAAAAACATTAAACATTTAAGGGGTGAAAAGAGTTTTCTCCCGGGATGTAAATTTTATCAAAAATACCGCAATTTTTTTCGATGTCCTGCAGAAAAACACGAGAATCCTCTTAATTAAATATGAAAACAAAATAGACATGAATACTACAATATGAAAGAACTGAGACTCTGATGGTAGTTATATTTATACTTTAAATTGTAATAAGACCCTCTCGAAACACAGACGTAGCGAAATTTCTTTATAAAATGTTTTATAACCAAGTGTTATACAGGGTGGGCCAATAATTTTTGCAAATTGCAACACTAAATTTCTCGAATACCGTTGGAGGGAGGGGTGCGCGGGTGGCGGGAAACTATGCGTCGCTACATGCAATTTTAGTCACAATGGAGCGCTTCACGGGACAACAGCGTGCTTTTTGTGTTAAACAATTTTACAAAAACAACGATTCCTACGTTACTGTACGACGCCTGTTTCGAATTGAATATGGATTACGCCGTGTAAGCGAGTGTCCAAGTGTGAATTTAATCAAAGCTTGGGTCGTGAAGTTCGAGCAAACGGGATCGACAACGAATATTAAACAAACAGGCCGGCCATAAGCCGGCAAAGGGCATAATTGGTCCGTATTTCTTTGAAAATAATCAAGGAAATAATGTAACTGTGAATTCAGCGGAATACGTCAAGATGTTGCGAGAGTTTTTGACGCCGCAGTTGCATGAATTTCAAGGATACAACAGCAGGACCTGGATGCAACAAGATGGAGCAACATGCCACACGTCAAATGTGACTTTACCGGTAGTCAAAGAAATGTTTCCGAATAAATTGATTTCTCGCAGAGGTGATATTCCATGGCCTCCGAGAAGCCCGGATCTTACACCATGCGATTTTTTCTTATGGGGATACCTGAAAAGTCGAGTCTACCTTAATAAACCGACGAATATATCCCAATTAAAACGAAACATCCACGACGAGATAGCCGCGATCCCCCGCAGCATGTGTCAGCGAGTTTTCCAAAGTTTGCGTAGTCGATTGCTAGAGTGCCAACGACGAGACGGTGCACATCTCGACGATGTCATTTTAAAAAAATAAATTTCATTAAATTTTCAAAACGTTAAAAATATAATCAACAAAATAACAGTTGTAGTTTTATTTCTATTCATGTTTTAAAAGTGCAAAAATTATTGGCCCACCCGTTATTACACATTATAAAGTAAAATGGGGGTTATTCGCGCTGATGTATGGATGAGAATAATGCTGCGCCGCTCTTCTTGGAGTTGAATTGACTTCTTAAAGCTTCGTATCCACCAGGCAACATTTGATGCGCAACGTGTAGTATGTAGCACATCATTTCAGCGTGGCAATGCCGCGAGCGTGCTGAGCACGCTGCCAACGGGTAGTGGACTTATGCATTTGGATTATCTTTAGGCTTTCCAAGATCTTTAGTTAATTATTAATAATATACCTAATATAAGTTTATTACCAAAAGAAATACACAACAAAAGTAATACATCAAAAAAGTTTAAAACTAATACAATGCAAATGGCTAGAGTTTCATTCAATTCAATTGCTTTGTTGTTGTAGTAGTAGTTTAATTATGTAATTTTAGCATAAGTAAGTAGTATTGTATTTTGTTGTTGTTAATAAAGTCAAATCCTATAAAAAAACGGACAAGTGCGAGTCATTCTCGCACACCGAGGGTTCTGTACAAATCCAGAAAATTTCACAAAATTTGGAAGCAAGTTGTTAAAGTCTCTGTATATCATCGACAAAATGTTTTTTTTTATTCACTTTTCCCGTGATACATCGAAAATTACACAATGTTAAAATCATTAAAAACCTGTTTTAGCATGTGCTAATGCACCTCTTTTATATGATACGATTTATTCACTTTGAATTCTAAAATATTTTGTGAATCTAGGGCCTATTTTTTGTGATTTAAATAAAAATATACAGTTTTCAGATTTATTCCTATATGTGTATTCTGAGACAATGCTTCTCGCCAAATTTCATAGTTCCGGAACGGGAAGTACCCTATAGGTTTCGATTTTTGTGAGTGTCGAATTATGCGGTTTTTTACTATATAAACGGCTCTAACTTTTTATACGATAACTGAGAAGTTTTTCTTTTACATAACTGCATGAGACCATAGATATACGTTATGTACGTTTTAATTTCATATCGATATCTTTACGCGTTCTCGAGATAATGAGTCTTGACATGCGGACAGACGGACAGACGGACAACAAAGTGATCCTATAAGGGTTTCGTTTTTTCCTTTTGAGGTACGGAAACCTAAAAAACAACCTCGCAACAGTTTTGTTGCGAGGAATTTGATGAGGATCGTTGAGAATATAAAACGATGAATAAAATAAACAACATTTATTTTAAAGCATTTAGACAGAATATTTTTATCGTAGTAATTGACAAGACTGTTTCGTAAGGTTTCCTTAGTTACACAAAATACATAAGAAACCTTCTTTAACATCCTCCCTTTTTGTGTAGTTAAGTAAACTAACATTAGGCTGGATTACAAACAGCCTAAACCTATTCGATCCATAATGGAAACAAGTGACGGCCTGCTGAGAGGCTTTGTCAAGAAATCTGCATTTTGCAGGTTCGCCCCCACATGCTTGACTTCGAGTGTTCCATCTGCAACTAGTTCTTTTACATAGAAGTGCCTTATTGCTATGTGCTTTGTTCTTCTATGCAGTTCCGGATTCTGAGCAAGTTTTACTGCCGCATCATTATCGACTTGCAAAATCGGAATTTGCTTTAGAGTAGAAATCTCACTGAATAGTCTTTGTAGCCATACTATTTCGCGTGCAGCTTCACTTGCTGAAACTATTTCGCTTTCTGTCGTGGAGATAGCTACTGAACTCTGTTTTCGACTTGCCCAGGCTATTGCTCCACCAGCATATAAACAGAGTATGCCGCTTGTTGAGCGACCATCTTTGAGATCTCCTCCATGGTCAGAATCGCTGAAACAATCCAGTATTCCCGTCTTGTACCTTGTAGATAACGCATTATGCGCTTAACCTTTAATACATCCTCTTTGGACGGGCTTTCCAAGGTTCTAGATACAACACCAACGGCGTAAGCGATGTTTGGTCGTGTTCCAACCATTAGATAAGCGAACGCTCCAACAGCCTGTCTATAAGGGTATGACTTCTCGTCTACTACCTCTTTATCTAACTGCCTTTGTTCAGAATATCTGATCATTGGTGTAGTGACTGTTTTACAGCTGCTCATGCCGAATCTTTCTAACACTTTCTCCGTGTAGTGCTTCAGTATTATACTTATAGAGCCATCATCTTTGTACTGCAATTGTAAACCCAGATAGTAATCTGCAGGCTTTGTGGTTATCTTGAACCTTCGTTTCAGCTCTGCCATAAACTTATCTGCCTCATTTTTGTGTGTTGCAGCCACAAGGCCATCATCAACGTACAATACTAAAATGATTTTATTCTGTGCTCTTTTTCTTATAAACATGCACGGATCTGTTTGACTTTGTTGAAATCCTATAGATTTCAAATAGTCTGCGATGCATCTGTTCCAGCATCTCGGTGCTTGCTTGAGCCCATATAAACTACGCTTCAACTTGCATACTCGATTTGTCCCGTCATTAAAACCTTCTGGCTGTTTCATAAAGATTTCCTCCTTTAAATAACCATTTAAAAATGCGGTTGACACATCAAATTGCGTGAGTGATAGACCTTCATTCGCCACAATGCTTATGACTGATCTGACAGTTGTCATTTTTGCAACAGGACTAAATGTTTCGTCATAGTCCACTCCTTGCTTTTGCGAAAAACCTCGAGCAACAAGTCTTGCTTTGTATTTATCGATTGTACCGTCAGCGTTTCTCTTAACTTTGAATATCCATTTACACTAAATAGCTTTACAATCCTTGGGAAGATCGACTAAAGTCCAAGTTTTATTGTCTTCCAAAGATTTTATCTCGTTTTTTATCGCTTTAATCCAATTCTCCTTATTTGGGTTTTGTAATGCTTGACTGTATGTTTCTGGCTCATCTATATCAGTTGCATCATCTATGGTCATCACATATTCACCAAACCTTGTGGGTGGACGTAGCAGAGATCTGTCTCGAAGAGTTCTACTTGCTTCATTTTCTATCTCACTATTTGGCATAACATCGTCCATTGTCTCCAAACGCTCTGATGTTTGATCGTTGACACAGACTTATACCCAGATAAAGAAACTTGGTATTTAGATAGTGGGGCAACCAGTCACGTCACCTTCAGAAGAGATCTGTTCCAAACGTTTAAGAGCTTCGACAAAACGCATACTGTGTCGACGGCGAATGGCGAGAAAGTGATTGCCACTGGTAAAGGTGACATCAAACTAGAAGCTTTCGTTGGTGATCGAAAAGGATCGGAACCACGCTCTGCTACCATGTTGCGAGGAATTTGATGAGGATCGTTGAGAATATAAAACGATGAATAAAATAAACAACATTTATTTTAAAGCATTTAGACAGAATATTTTTTGTATCGTTATTAACTACATCTCCTGTGTCAATATTTGTTGGATTTGCATCTTCAAAAGATTCAGGAGGTATACATTCTTCAAAAGTTTCTGTACTTTCATTACCTTCCTCTCTTACATCGTGAATCTTTTGATTGCTTTCTTCTCTTATAACAGGCCTCAACTGAATATCCTCCCTTGCAACAGAATTCGATGGCATTCGTAGACTAATTTCAATTTCAGAATCTTCCTGAGCCTTTGTCAATTCTGAATTCTGTTTTAAATTACTCTTACCGATTTCTGACTCAAGAAATTTCACGTCTCTTGAACGTACCAACGAACATCCTATCAATATACATGTTTCAGCTTTCTTGTCTAGCTTTTTACGTTTCTGCTTAGGAACATGGGCGTAGCATGGACTTCCGATGATTTTAAGGTGGCTTATCTTTGGCTTTTTCTTATACCACAGTTCGTATGGAGATTTACCTTCTACGGGAGTACGTCCTGTTCTGTTGAGTACATACGCTGCTGTACTTACGAGCTCTGCCCAACAAGCGGTTGGCAGCTCTTCGTGTGCATACATCATCGCACGAACAGCTTCGACTAATGTTCTATTTTCTCTTTCGCTACAGCCGTTTTGCTCAGGCGTATATGGCATGATCAATCTTTGCTTTATGCCATATTTTTGTAGTATTAATCGAGTTTTCTCATTATCGAACTCTCCGCCGTTATCGCTTAATAGTTCCTTGATGACATGACCAGCTACCTTGCTTTCTTCTAACATCAGTTGAAGGTTTGAGTAGACTTCAGACTTCTGTTTCATGAAGTATACATAACGGTACTTGCTGAAGTCATCTTTAAATAGAACGAAATAGCGAAATCCTTTATACGAGAACGGAAATGGACCACACACGTCTGAGTGCATGATCTCTCCACGTACTTCTGCTCTAACTCTAGTTCCGAATGGTTGTCTATGCATTTTACCGAAGCTACAACCTTCGCAAAACTCTGTGTTGTTACTTTCTGCCTTTATCCCTAGTTCTCTTTCGATAACTTTCTTCACATGGAGTTTGCTTTGATGAGCTAATCTCTCATGGTAAAGTTGTAATAAATCTTGACTTGTCGTAATCGCATTGACTTCGAAGGAGGTTTGTGGCATTATATTTTTTACGTTAAGTTTAAATAATCCACCTTTCTTCTTTCGTTCACCTGTGACTTTAACGACGCCATTAGATTTCAATCTGCAGAACTCTGGTTCTGATTCAAAAGTGCTTCCCGGTAATCTGTCCTGTGCTGACAGTAACGAGAACAGATTTTTCTGTAGTGATGGTACACACCATACATCGCATAATATTATGTATCCTTTTCGATCACCAACGAAAGCTTCTAGTTTGATGTCACCTTTACCAGTGGCAATCACTTTCTCGCCATTCGCCGTCGACACAGTATGCGTTTTGTCGAAGCTCTTAAACGTTTGGAACAGATCTCTTCTGAATGTGACGTGACTGGTTGCCCCACTATCTAAATACCAAGTTTCTTTATCTGGGTATAAGTCTGTGTCAACGATCAATAAGTCTGTATTCGTAACGATGTTGGCGTTTGAACTAGGCTTGGGTGATCTTCCATCACTAATCCACTTTTCGCATTTACGTACTTTATGTCCCTCTAGTCCGCAATAATTACATTTTACCTTGTTATTGCTGATCGTTTTGTCCTTCCTTTTCTTTGAAGTATTTACTACTAGAGCTTGATTACTCTCGCTATTGGATGACGACGCTTGTGTCTCAACATTTCGTTCAAAGGCACAGAGTTGTGATGTTAATCTTTCTATTGTCCTTTCCTTTTTAGACATCAACAGCCAACTGGATTTAAACGTGAGGTATTCTTCCGGCAAAGTATCTAAAATCTTGCATAAAAGAAGTATCTCTGGCAGTTCATTGTTTCCAAGCTTTGTAACTTCTTTGTTTAAATTAAACCAGATGTTCTGTAGCTTTGAAAGGTGCATTGCCATGTTGTCGTCCGGTTTCTTCTTGTACTCGAAGAATTTAAGGCAGTTGTCATAGACTAAGTCATCACCGTCTCCGTCATACAGCCTCTTGAGCTCATCCCATACTTCTTTAGAAATCTCAAAACGCATGATTCTTTGGACAATTTCATCTGACATATTGCTCGTGAGAATGACCGAAATTGTGCTATCTAGCTCTAGATACTCTTGTGGAGCAGTATCATCAGCTTTCTTGCTGGTTGAACATGGAAATCTCCCTTCTAATATGTCTAGGGCTTTGGGGATCCCTTTTAACATCATAGTGATTTTATATTTCCATACTGACCAGTTAGTGCCATCCAAGTCACCGATCTTGAATTTCGTAATCTCAGGTTTGGTTGCCATGTTGATTTTTCGCACTTTATTTTTGCACAAAGTTTCTTCTCAATTTAAAATAATTTATTTACATCGAATCTATTCTCCAACCGCGCGAAATGCTACCATGTTGCGAGGAATTTGATGAGGATCGTTGAGAATATAAAACGATGAATAAAATAAACAACATTTATTTTAAAGCATTTAGACTTTAGACAGAATATTTTTATCGTAATAATTGACAAGACTGTTTCGTAAGGTTTCCTTAGTTACACAAAATACATAAGAAACCTTCTTGAACATTAACGTTGTGCATTTTTAAATATTTTGAAATGGTTAGGGAATGATTTCGCACGAATTGCTGTATTTATAAGTA
This sequence comes from Hypomecis punctinalis, assembly GCA_949316475.1. Classification (NCBI taxonomy): domain Eukaryota; kingdom Metazoa; phylum Arthropoda; class Insecta; order Lepidoptera; family Geometridae; genus Hypomecis; species Hypomecis punctinalis. The sequence goes on from OX438807.1 coordinate 11,541,890, forward strand.
TAAAAGTACTATAATTTATGTGGTAGAATACAATATCACACAAATGCACACTCGCGCAAGCGCCCTGCGCCGCTTACACGAAACAACACACAGGCATACATTTTCGCCGCGCGGTAGAATGAGATGGAGATATTACTTCCTCTCCTACGCCGCACCGGTCTACTCTTCTTCCGCATTACGAATTTTCGATCAGGTCACGTGTCCTGACGCGAGTTAAACATTTTTACCCACTCTCAAAAAGTGCACAACGCCACTAAATAAGTTTTCACTTCAAAAATTAATACAACATGTAGCAGAATATCGTAGCAGAACATTGTGCTACATGATCCTTGCAAACACGGACCTTTGTTTAGCAACATTGTTTATCCACACATGATCAGTCGTCGACAATATGTCGCTAGAAGAACTATTGTTGATTTCAGTGGCGACTTTTATAATTTTATCAAAAAAAAAACTACAGACTACCTACTATAAAGAACGAGTCAATTCCCCATTACAAAACATTTGTTGCTAAGTAGCATGTGGCATAGAAATAAAGCAAAAAACAAAAACCGCCCCATTTTACTTTTTTTTTTTTTTTTAGAATTATTACACTCCACAGACACCGGGGCCTGTGCTCTTTAAGATTATACATTACTATTTTTTATTGATTTGAACAATATTTCTAAAACTAAGGCTTTACTAGAGGACTCTACACTAAAATAAATCTAAACCTAGTTAACTTTGTGATAAGCATCTCAAAAATATGAAGCGAACGCAGGATTCGAACCATGCCCCTTCGGATCACTAGCCCGACGCTCTAACCACTGAGCTAGCTCGCCTCCTACGCAACCTTCAAATTTCTGAGTGCTTACATTTCCAACTTATAGCGTTGGTGGCGCCACCTGTGATACCCGTATTAGACAGGTTATCACTCAACTAGAAGTTATTAGAACTTCTAAGATTGACGAGAGATGACACACTGCTTAATCACTGTTATGATGTTTATTTTAAGTGCTTTCCACACTAGATTTTTATCTCAAAGAGTTATCTTTGTGATAAGCATCTCAAAAATATGAAGCGAACGCAGGATTCGAACCATGCCCCTTCGGATCACTAGCCCGACGCTCTAACCACTGAGCTAGCTCGCCTCCTACGCAACCTTCAAATTTCTGAGTGCTTACATTTCCAACTTATAGCGTTGGTGGCGCCACCTGTGATACCCGTATTAGACAGGTTATCACTCAACTAGAAGTTATTAGAACTTCTAAGATTGACGAGAGATGACACACTGGTAATACGGGTATCACAGGTGGCGCCACCAACGCTATAAGTTGGAAATGTAAGCACTCAGAAATTTGAAGGTTGCGTAGGAGGCGAGCTAGCTCAGTGGTTAGAGCGTCGGGCTAGTGATCCGAAGGGGCATGGTTCGAATCCTGCGTTCGCTTCATATTTTTGAGATTCTTATCACAAAGATAACTCTTTGAGATAAAAATCTAGTGTGGAAAGCACTTAAAATAAACATCATAACAGTGATTAAGCAGTGTGTCATCTCTCGTCAATCTTAGAAGTTCTAATAACTTCTAGTTGAGTGATAACCTGTCTAATACGGGTATCACAGGTGGCGCCACCAACGCTATAAGTTGGAAATGTAAGCACTCAGAAATTTGAAGGTTGCGTAGGAGGCGAGCTAGCTCAGTGGTTAGAGCGTCGGGCTAGTGATCCGAAGGGGCATGGTTCGAATCCTGCGTTCGCTTCATATTTTTGAGATGCTTATCACAAAGATAACTCTTTGAGATAAAAATCTAGTGTGGAAAGCACTTAAAATAAACATCATAACAAACCTAGTTAAATTTCTAAATTTACGATTTTTAAAAAGGACTACTTATACTACTCAGGGCCTCCACCACCGCCACGTCTCGCTCTCTAATGGCCATCTTTAAATTATAGCCTACGATGACCTTAGGTGACGCAGTCGTCGCACGCCGCACGAAGCGGCTGATGGCGTCTTCCTCGTTGTCGGCAAAGTATGTGAAGGACCTGGTATGGCGTGAAACTGCGACGACCGCGTGCGAAACGCTTTCGTGCAATCTAATCTTGGCCTTGATTTTAATGGCGATGACAGAGTCGTATGTCAGACCTTGAGCTTCATGGATGGTAAGGATGCGCGACCCCGACCCCACTCCATACCCTTGGCTGATAAGGGTCTCCTTTTCTTCTTGAGTGTGGACCAAATAAAGGGTGTTAGAGAGGTTGTAGGGTATTTGTGCACCCGTGTATTTTTTCTGCTCTAGAGATCTGACTTGGATAGACGAAGAATATATACCCGCGTATATCTCCCTCAGTGCAACGCCACATCCATGGGGTTCCGGCGCGTACATAACAACTCCTGGCTAATGTTGGCGACCAGGTTAGGGCGATTATACCTCATCTCGAAGAGGTTTTCTCTGTCGATATAAGGTAGTTGATTGACGTCTCCGATGAGGACAAGTTCACTGGCACCAGACAGCCTCAAAGCCATCACTATGGCTCCAAAATGGTTCATGAGAGCTTCATCCACCATTAAGCGGTAGCAGCTCTCGAAATTTCGGAAACCATTTACGAGAGTCGAAGCCATGGTGCGCACTTTAGTTCTTACTAGATTACCTATACGCTGCGCCAGCTTCTCTCTTAGATCTTTGGCTGCTTCAGTTGTTGTGGTGATGATAACGTCCTTATCCACATCAAAGTGTCGTACCACCCAAGTTGTTTTACCGCAACCGGGCACTCCATTGACCCACTGGATCTTGGGTACCGTCCAATTGCCCCACTGTGCCTCGACTCCAGAACTGCCCTCAATGGCTTTTGCCATGTCAATAATTCTGTCGTCCAGCATTATTTTGGTACACTTGGCGGCAACCACAATAAGGTCTTCTGGTGGTGTCATGTACCTCAGTTTGCCAGTCCGATTCGTCTCATCCTCATCCAGGGCCACGAAGCCTTCTATTGCATTATAAGCAGCCATATATTGACCTCTCATCGTTCCCTTGATGACCTGGGAAGTGTCGTTATTGTATATGGCTGCTTCTGCTTCTTCCAGTCTCGCCATCAAAAGACTCTCATTTCCTAGCCTGAAAGACTGCATGATGTTTTCGCAGTTTCTGAAATTGACTTCTCTAGTCGCTCTCGTTATAGCTAAGAATTCTATGAAGGCGTTTCTGGCGTGATCTGTTGCTGTCGAGGCTTGGATATAGAGGGGCGGATTAACTTGTCCCATGTCGGCTCTCGTTTGAACCACTTGCCTTGTTCGTGGTGTTGTTGCTGTGTTTGATTGGGTGCTGGGCCATTTTATTTTCGTTGTTTGTGGGAACAAGCTCTGTGCTGCGGCGCTAAATGCTGTCAAAAAAGCCGAAACGTGCCCTCCACTCTCACCGCGTCTGCCGTCACTTTGCCGTTTCGCGGCCCTTTCTGCCGCTGTTCTTTCTTGTATCCTTTCAGAACCGCTCTGAATGGACGAACATGGAACGGGATGTCCCCAGCTGTCGGTTGCAGGGTTTTCTGACGAAGACTTCAAAAAACTTAGGTTTTCTCCCCTGTCTTCGTATATAATGACCTCATGATGTTTAAAGGCCTCCAGGCAACTTAATCGATCCGCGACTCGATCCCATTTTACTTTCGGTCCACATGATTATAATACGCTTGTTACGTAATCCAGAGCATTAGTTATAGCAACGAACTTGATCAATACAAGATTATTTTTTGCAAAAATTTGCATGACCGACTTCACCCGTGTACAGAATACGCGAATATTTCGCATGGATCGATGTAGCATTTTTCACATTATTGTTGATTTATCAAAAATAGCTCAGCCGATTTCGATAAAATTTAAATGGGACTTATTTCAAAGTATACTGTTTCCAATAAAAAAAGAATTATTGAAATCGGACGACAACGAAAAAAGTTATACGTGGTTATACAAAAATATATATATATATATATATATATATTTATACGCGTCGAATTGTATACCTCCTCCGGTGGTTCGTCTGTCATAAAACTGCAAGCTGCGCGTCATGTTCCCCACCAACTGTGCGCGTTGTTGTGGAACGTTTCCGATCTTGTTGACGTTACTTGTTGCGCACCATTTTTTGCCTAGTGGAGAAGACGCTTTATACTGAGTTTGCAGCAGAGTTATTCTCTATGGTAACACAGAGGCAAATGTATCCGTGGAACGGTTATTTTCCTGATATCATAGAAAATAAATAACCCATGACTCTACTTTAGAATAGAGTAGAGAGTCATGTTTATTTATTTTAATGGTTATACTAGTACTAGTAGATTAGACTATTTACTGTGTTAAGTGTTAATGTGTCCTGCAATGGACATTCAAGTATTAATGCTAGTAAATATAGGTAATATGTTTTAATTAGTGTAGTGCTACTCTTTGAACTTTTAGATAAATATTTTTACTGTGTACACTTCACTTAAACAACATGTATATAATTAGTAATTTTATTTTTTCACAGTTGAACGGATGTACGAAGTCTATTCAAAAGAAAAGGTGAATTTTGAATTTTCGCGGGCTGTGTAAATTTGATTATCATTTTTTTTGTTATGTTGGTACACTTATGCTTATTATATGTTGGCATTATCAGACAATTCGGATCAGTAATTTGCATTGAGGAAGGAATCAGAATGGAGTTGCCCTAACGACGAGAAAAACCTGCATACCCACCGCACATAATACGGCGGATTAGTGTTGTTACTACCACACTACACTTATCGATTTTCCCGTACTTATCGATAAAACTATCGACACAAATTAATTTTAGCCGAATCAAACATAATGGCAAACTTTTATTTAAAAAACCGGACAAGTGCGAGTCAGACTCGCACATCGAGGGTTCCGTACAAACACATTGTTAAAGTAATTAAAAACCTGTTTTAGCATATGCTAATGAAGTTCTTTTATATGACACCTTTCATGATACGATTTACTCACTTTGAATTTTAAGCCCATATTTTGTGAATTTTGAGGCCCTATTTTTTGTGATGTAAATAAAAACGTGCAGTTTTCAGATTTAATCCTATATGTGTATTCTGAGACAATGCTTTTCGCCAAATTTCATAGTTCTATGTCAACGGGCAGTACCCGGTAGGTTTTGATTTTTGTGAGTGTCGAAATATGCTGTTTTTTACGATATAAACGACTCTAACTTTTTTAAACGACAACTGAGAAGTTTTTCTTTTACACAACAGCAAGAGTTCATTAATATACGTATACAGTTTAAATTTCAACTCGATATCTTTACGCGCTTTCTAGATAAGGAGTCTTGACAGACACACAGACGGACAGACGGACAACAAAGTGATCCTATAAGGGTTCCGTTTTTTCCTTTTGAGGTACAGAACCCTAAAAAATACAGATGTCAAGATTGCAGCTGTCATATTCAAGAATCCACACTAGAATGGTAGGACGAGTAGTAGAGTAGTGGTAGGGTGAGTGATATAATGTGACGTATCATGTCGTTCCGTGTTGTTACCAAAACTCCATAGACACCTCTAGAAAAGTCTCCACTGCTTTACTGAGGTATGACTTAGAATTAAAGTGATAGGACTTAATAAGAACTACATATCGGATGACAGCTGTCAAGCTTAAATGTGGAATATCTCCATATCTATCTATTATAGACCATTGCTTTCTTCACTAAACTGATATGAGATCTACATTTCGGATGACAGCTGTCAAACTTAAAAGTGGATTATCTCCGTCACTGTTGATGCTAGACCATTGCTGTCTTCACAAAAGTGATAAAGCTCAAAGAGAAATATGATTTCTTTCAGATGACAGCTATCAATATTACGGAAATAATCAACTTTTAAGTTTGAGCTGTCACATCAAATGTAGATCTTTTTAAGCTCTATCACTTTTGTAAACACAGCAATGGTCTAGGGTCAATAGTTACACAGATTTTTCACTTTAAAGCTGTCATCTGAAATGTAGGTCTCGTTGAGTTCTATCACTTGTGTCACGTCAGCAATAGTCTAGATTTATTAGTTACGGAGATATTCCACTTTTAAGTTTGACAGCTGTCATCCGTAATGTAGGTCTCGTTGAGCTCTATCACTTGTATCAAGACAGCAATAGTCTAGCTTTAATAGTTATGGAGATATTCCACTTTTTAGTTTGACAGCTGTCATCCGAAATTTAGATCTCGTTAAGTTCTATCACTTTTGTGAAGACAGCAATAGACGAACTTCGATGGTTACGGAGATAATCCACTTTTAAGTTTGACAGGTGTCATTTAAAATATAGATCTAATTGCGCTCTGTCACTTTTGTGAAGTCAGCAGTAGTCTAACTTCGATAGTTACGGAGATAATTCACTTTTAAGCTTTGACAGCAGTCATTAGAACAATCTAATACCTAGATCTCATTGAGTGTTATTACTGCTATTATGACAGTAATGGTCTAGCTTCGATAGTTACGGAGATAATAATACTTCTTAGTTTGACAGCTGTTACTTTCACACCTGTCATGCCATTTTACTTGTATTAATTCTGGAATGACAGTTGTCAAATTTGACATGAAAAGTGAAATGAAATAAAAATTCAAAATTTCAGCTAATCAATAACACAAATAAAAACTAACCAAAATATCGATAGTTTTTTTTTGATATAATAAGAACATCGCTATTGTTTTTCGACTCAATATGGCGGACCAGGCACGCGCGACACGTCACGAAAAATATAGACACTATAGCGAAACTGTGCTGTATAATGTTGGTCTATTCTTATTACGTACATTTAAAAGAGACGCCTATATGATTATTATTTCGGTTTTTAAGCTATTACATGTCAAAGTATCTAAATGTCATTACACCATCTCCTTCTGATTCCTTCCTCAATGGTAATTTGCATTGAGGAAGGAATCAGAATGGAGTTGCCCTAACGACGAGAAAAACCTGCATACCCACCGCACATAATACGGCGGATTAGTGTTGTTACTACCACACTACACTTATCGATTTCCCCGTACTTATCGATAAAACTATCGACACAAATTAATTTTAGCCGAATCAAACATAATGGCAAACTTTTATTTAAAAAACCGGACAAGTGCGAGTCAGACTCGCACATCGAGGGTTCCGTACAAACACATTGTTAAAGTAATTAAAAACCTGTTTTAGCATGTGCTAATGAAGTTCTTTTATATGACACCTTTCATGACACGATTTACTCACTTTGAATTTTAAGCCCATATTTTGTGGATTTTGAAGCCCTATTTTTGCATTTATTTTGTATTTGTGCAGTTTTCAGATTTAATCCTATATGTGTATTCTGAGACAATGCTTTTCGCCAAATTTCATAGTTCTATGTCAACGGGAAGTACCCGGTAGGTTTTGATTTTTGTGAGTGTCGAAATATGCTGTTTTTTACGATATAAACGACTCTAACTTTTTTAAACGACAACTGAGAAGTTTTTCTTTTACACAACAGCAAGAGTTCATTAATATACGTATACAGTTTAAATTTCAACTCGATATCTTTACGCGTTCTCTAGATAAGGAGTCTTGACAGACACACAGACGGACAGACGGACAACAAAGTGATCCTATAAGGGTTCCGTTTTATCCTTTTGAGGTACAGAACCCTAAAAATTACAGATGTCAAGGTTGCAGCTGTCATATTCAGGAATCCACACTAGAATGGTAGGACGAGTTTTGGCGGGAACGCGGAAAAGACATGTCGCCTCATTGTATTATTTTGTTAAAGTTGTGTTTTTATCAGTGATAATTAGTGAAAAATTGTGGTATTTCATTGATTATTCGCTGAATTACGTGCATGAGTGTGGGCAAGTGATATAATGTGACGTATCATGTCGTTCCGTGTTGTTACCAAAACTCCATAGACACCTCTAGAAAAGTCTCCACTGCTTTACTGAGGTATGACTTAGAATTAAAGTGATAGGACTTAATAAGAACTACATATCGGATGACAGCTGTCAAGCTTAAATGTGGAATATCTCCATAACTATCTATTATAGACCATTGCTTTCTTCACTAAACTGATATGAGATCTACATTTCGGATGACAGCTGTCAAACTTAAAAGTGGGTTATCTCCGTCACTGTCGATGCTAGACCATTGCTATCTTCACAAAAGTGATAAAGCTCAAAGAGAGATATGATATCTTTCAGATGACAGCTATCAATATTACGGAAATAATCAACTTTTAAGTTTGAGCTGTCACATCAAATGTAGATCTTTTTAAGCTCTATCACTTTTGTAAACACAGCAATGGTCTAGGGTCAATAGTTACACAGATTTTTCACTTTAAAGCTGTCATCTGAAATGTAGGTCTCGTTGAGTTCTATCACTTGTGTCACGTCAGCAATAGTCTAGCTTTATTAGTTGCAGAGATATTCCACTTTTAAGTTTGACAGCTGTCATTCGTAATGTAGGTCTCGTTGAGCTCTATCACTTGTATCAAGACAGCAATAGTCTAGCTTTAATAGTTATGGAGATATTCCACTTTTAAGTTTGACAGCTGTCATCCGAAATGTAGGTCTCGTTGAGCTCTATCACTTTTGTGAAGACAGCAATAGTCTAGCTTTAATAGTTACGAAGGTATTCCACTTTTTAGTTTGACAGCTGTCATCCGAAATTTAGATCTCGTTGAGTTCTATCACTTTTGTGAAGACAGCAATAGTCGAACTTCGATGGTTACGGAGATAATCCACTTTTAAGTTTGACAGGTGTCATTTAAAATATAGATCTAATTGCGCTCTGTCACTTTTGTGAAGTCAGCAGTAGTCTAACTTCGATAGTTACGGAGATAATTCACTTTTAAGCTTTGACAGCAGTCATTAGAACAATCTAATAGATCTCATTGAGTGTTATTACTGCTATTAAGACAGTAATGGTCTAGCTTCGATAGTTACGGAGATAATAATACTTCTTAGTTTAACAGCTGTTACTTTCACACCTGTCATGCCATTTTACTTGTATTAATTCTGGAATGACAGTTGTCAAATTTGACATGAAAAGTGAAATGAAATAAAAATTCAAAATTTCAGCTAATCAATAACACAAATAAAAACTAACCAAAATATCGATAGTTTTTTTTGATATAATAAGAACATCGCTATTATTTTTCGACTCAATATGGCGGACCAGGCACGCGCGACACGTCACGAAAAATATAGACACTATAGCGAAACTGTGCTGTATAATGTTGGTCTATTCTTATTACGTACATTTGAAAGAGACGCCTATATGATTATTATTTCGGTTTTTAAACTATTACATGTCAAAGTATCTAAATGTCATTACACCATCTCCTATGGTAATTTGTTGTTGACAACTGAAAAGGTTAGTCACGTTTTTGTTTGTTCTTCGATTTTTGACAGTTGAAAAAATGTATCGAAGAAAAAGTATTAATTTATGCGTTAAAAATGGAATAAAGTGCTCCAAAGCACTTGAAATGTTGATCGAGGCATTCGGCGACTCCAATTTGTCTCAAAAATGTGTTTATAAGTGATACAGACGCTTTACAGAAGGCCGAGAAGATGTTGATGACGATGAGCGTCCTGAAGTTGCAACCAAGTCATCAAGCGAAGAAAACATCGAAACAGTGAAATAAATTGTTCTCAAAAATCGTCGAATCACTATGAGAGAAGTTGCAAAAAATGTTGCCATATCAATCGGCTCATGCGATGCAATATTCTCGAATGTTTTGGGCATGAAACGTGTGGCAGCGAAGTTCGGAACAAACTTCGCTGCCCCACTTTTCATGCCCAATGAGCCGATTGATATGGAAACATTTTTTCCACGTTTCACGTTTCATGCCCAAAAATGCAAATTTTTGAGCATGTGCGCCTGGTCACACATCAATGTTTTTTTGTGATTTCTTAGCCAAAAATAACTCCGTGATCATGCCTCAACCACCGTATTCACCAGATTTGGCTCCCTGCGACTTTTTCTTATTCCCAAAACTGAAGAAACTAATAAAAGGGAAGGGTTTTGATGAGATAAAGTCAGAAGCGAAGAACGAGCTATACCGAACGAACTATGGCGGCGCAACACTAATACTGATTGTATAAAAAACCGGCCTCACTTGTCTGTTCACGACATACTGTCTTAATTTTTTTATTTGGTCAGAGTAGATAGGTTGAAATGGCAGTAGAAAGCGTAGAAAGCTAAGAAAACTGACAACTCATATGGTCGAAAATATATCGATTGCAGACCACGTACTCATCGTAGAACGTCCACTCACTAGGAAAAAAGATGACATAATTAAGACCACAGGATTGCGCTAGATGCAAGTCGCTTCTAATCGGGAAATTGGACATCTATATGGAAGCTTATGTCCTGCTATGGTCGTCCAATGGCTAAAACAAACGACATAAACGTAACCTAATCAACATAATTAATATTGGCCTAAGAGCCGCTGAAGAACGACTGTCACCCACGTAACCAGATGAGACGTATTTTTTCTATATTATTATTTATTTATTTATAAACACGGCTATGATAGCTGGCCTATCGAAAAGTGTTCATGGCTATTTTTTATTATATTTAAAATATGTCATGAACAATTAGTATAAGGCTATATGATTAATTTTTTGACTGAATTATCTTACTTACGATACCAATTTTGACGGATTATAAGATCGTTTTTGTGCTTGACATATTGACATATTTGTACATAGTTGCTTGCCAGGTAGTATAAACAAAATTAAGATAGCAAACCTTCAAAGGTATATTTTCTAAAATTAAAACTATTAGTTTGAATAAAAAACTACCGGCTATAACATGAATGAAGGTATTAAAAACATTTCCATTTTTTTTTAATCAAAATAAATATAGTCATGAACACTTTTCGATAGGCAAGCTATCATAGGCCTCTTTGTATGTAAATAACATTTCATAAAAAGTATGTCTCATCTGGCTATCAGATGGGTGAAGGTCGTTCTTCCACGTCTCTCCCCCTTTATCTGCCCCCTTGTAAAAGCCCAGCCAGTAATCAGCTAATTAAAAATAAACACTGAGTTCGCAGCATTTCCGAGGACAGCTGCAGGCGAAGGTTCATCCAGCTTTCAACAATCACAGTTTATTCATATTTCTTAATTTAAACCTTCCTATTCACTTGCAGATATTAAATTGGTCGAAAAATTGTGAAGTTACTATGCTTTTATAAAATTATTTATTGTATGAAAGATAACATTAAAGTAAACAATCTAAGCTAACCTTGATGAACACTTATTGGACTTCTAATAATTATTACAAGCTTCATGTCTGTCATCAAATCTTGCAAACTTTTGATCCACTTCTCGATTGTTGTTTGAGCTGAAATTTTGCATTAAATATATACAAAATTTCAGCTCAATTAATAATCGGGAAATGTAAAAAAATCGTGTGAAAATGCAATATTATGATGACATGGTGCTAATCTGATGATGGAGCTGGAAGGTGGCCAAAGGAACTTTGAATCTTGAAACGACACAACCTCATCGAATTTAGGCTCATTTGAATTATTATTGTCTTAGGGAGTAGTTTGTCTTTCCATGGGAACCATGCTCTGGTAAGTCTGATTATGGAGCTGGAAGATGGTAATAGGAACTCTGTAATGAAACGACGCTACCCCTCAGGGTGAGAACGACAACTTCCTAAAATGACAACTTTCGAAAACGACAACTTCCGAAGACGACAACTTTTTAGAATGTCAACTTTCAAATACGACAACTTCCGATAACGACAACTTTTTAGAATGTCAACTTTCAAAAACGACAACTTCCGATAACGACAACTTTTTTAGAATGTCAACTTTCAAAAACGACAACATCTTAAATCGTCAGCTACCTAAATTGACAACCTCTCGTCTCTGATGTACCTAATGTTTTCAAATTTTCTTTATATCTTCTAAGTTATTTGTGTTTTGCTCGTGGTAAAAATCTTATTGGTGTTTTTTTATATTTACTGCTCATATTTTATAATAAGGGTTATTATCTAACTCTATTCCATGACTATGAAATTTCCATGTACTGGACACTGGCAAAAAAGTGGCAAACTGCAACAGAATGAGCATTTTTGGAAGTTGTCATTTTAGGAAGTTGTCATTTTCGGAATTTGTCATATTCGGATTTTGTCATTTTAGGAAATTGACGAGTTTAGAATAGACGTTCTCTGAAATTATCGTTTTCGGAAGTTGTCATTTTAGGAAGTTGTCGTTGTCACCCTGAGGGGACGCTACCCCCGTCGAGATTCAGATCGTTTGATTCGTCTTGGCGAGTACTTGTTCAGTGCAAGCTTGTTATAAAAAGTTTTTTTAATGATAATAAATGTTTAAATTTAAAGCAGTATTAGATGCAGTTGTCGTGACAGAAACCGGTTGGAAAATTGACCAGATAATGCCAGATAATTGATGGTCAGAATTACAATTGAGAGACTATAACCCTACCGCTTAACTTAGTCCTCGCCTCTTACCTCGTCCCACTTTCGTCTCCCCCGGCGCCCCTGTACCGCGCAGGTGAGGACTAAGTTAAGCGGTAGGATTATAAAAGAAGAATATATAGAAGTTATCCCTACACAGAATTTTGCACCTAAAACCATGCATGACTAAGCACAATATTAAAACTCATGTTGTTATAGAAAATGCCTGAGATGAGAGATGTACTTACTGCTGTTGTACTAAGTAATAGTAGATTGTATCATATGGGAGCTAAATAATGTTTTTACGGCGAGGGCACTTTTTTGAATCCAGAGCGAAGCGAGGGATTCTAGAGTAGAACCCTGAACGTAGCGAGGGATTCAAAGTACGTCGCCCGAGCCAAAAATATATTTTGCGCCCGAGTGGTACACTCTACTTCTCATCACCTCTATGAGAAAATAAAAGGCGCCTTATATTTTACTAAATATTACTATTTAATAAAACGTAGAGTAACAACTAAATTTAAATTAAATGGTATCTAATAATAAAACAAATTAAAACTTATACTTTTATTCTTTTCATTCATTTTCTTGGCGCTGAACACTAACATTACAAATACTTCCAAATTCAAAAAGTGAGCGGCAAAGATCATTCCGTCGCACTTATTTGTTCCAAATTAAAAAAGTGCGCAGCAAAGATAATTCCGGCGCACTTGTAAAGTTCCTTATAGAAAACACCACCTTTGGGCGCACTTAAAGGCGAACCAAGTAGTCCTTTTCGAATAGATGTGATGAAAATAATTTTATCATCATCTTACTGTATTAATCCCTGCCTTAGATCTACTTATGGGCGTAGCTAGGATAGGGCAAAGGTGAGCGGTGCCTTCTATAGAAACTTTTTTGCCCAGCTCTAAAATTTGAGTCTTTTTTTATTTTATCATACTATTTTCCCGTTCGTTCCAGCCATAGGAAGTCCACAGATGGACATAGGCCTCCCTTAATATCTCCAATAAGACCGGTTCGTAGCGGCTTGCATCCAGTGCGATCCTGCGATTTTCCCGTGCTCGACTGCAATCCCAGAGAAAATCTCTAGCGACAAAGGTCCTACTCCTCATTAGCTTCTGATATGCAGTCAAGACAACTTGTCAACCAGTAATTTTAACGATTTAGGCAAGATAACTAACACCTGGGCAATATTTGCACGCCAGTGAATGCAAGGCTTTCTTTTACTGTTAGCTTGTTTGGAACAAAACCGTTCCGTTTATTAGTCCTGACCTCGCAGTTCGCTGTTATTACAATGGCGACTTTAGTTGGAAAAAGCTCTTTCGACGCTTCGACTGTTTGTGATCTAGGTACTTAATCACGGAGCACAATATTTTGAAAGGGTTTCAGTGTCAAATATTTTTATTGAAAGCGTTTGTATGGAACAACAGGCATATTTACCCGCGGCTTTGCGTGCATCATTTTTAGGGTTCCATAGTAAAATGGGGAACCCTTATAGCTTCGTTGTGTCCGTCTGTCTGTCTGTCCGTCCGTCCGTCCTAATGTTACAAAGCCTTATAACTTGCATATTTATTAACTAAATTGCATGAAATTTTAACATTATGATAGATTAAGTACATAAATCTCAATTTTTAATAGGTACTTAAAATTTTTAAAACGAAAACATGTAAAGTAGGCGTGTATATATTTTTTTCATCCATCTACCCGTGGGATATCGTTGAATCGGGTATTTGAAATAAATGTATGGTTTCATATAACATTTTTTTGTCACAGGTACCATTTCTGAGATATAGGTTGCCAAAGTTAAAAAATAGGGGACACCCTTTTTTAACTTTGGCAAACTATTAAAGCCTGATTAGAAATTATGGCCGCCCTTTAATTTCTGAAGTACTCGTATGCAAGGTGGAATCTTCAAACTTTCTGCGTTTAGACCGCACTAAAAACTTTCTCTGAAAATTATTTTAAACACTATGGGTATAACTTTTGGAGTTATAAAGATAAATTTGAATTTTTAAACATGCACACAAGTCAGAAGTCAGGTGGTCAGAGTACATTGTCATTAACCTAACAAACAACCCTTTTATGGTGGACATCCCACGCGTTAGAACAAAGCGTTTTGAGTCCACATTCCTCATACGAACTGCCAGAATGTGGAACGCTTTGCCTAAGTCTGTCTTTCCGTTAAAGTACAATGTAGGTGTCTTCAAATATCGAGTAAATAGGTATCTTCTAGGTAAGCGTGCTACATCCTAGACCGCATATCTGCTTTACATCAGGCAGTGTGTAGTCAAACGCAAACCTATTAGAAATAAAAAAAAATAAAAGAAAAAAAACATATTTCTTAGCCAATTATGTTTTTCTTACAGTCAACTATCTAATGACATCATGAAATTTTTGATTTTATTATCATCATAAAAAATATCGTCATCTACGGAAGCCTATAAGATTTATTGGGTTTAGTGCCATCCCATAGGTTTTTTTTGTTTTCCGACTTGCTTCTGACACTCACAAATAATGTGGATTTCTATTCATAAAAGAATTTTCAAAATTTTGTTTTTCCACGGATCTCTTCATTGCGATTCGAATTTGCAGAAATTCTCCACACATAAATGGATGTATGGTAGATTGCAGTGAGGTGGTCTTCACATGATGAATTTCTTGAACAGTTTCCTAGTTATTTAAAAAAAACTTTTTACCGACAAGCACAAAATCTACTAACAGGAAAACTTCAAATACAATTCTTTACAAAAACGCGTATTGGGATTCTTATTAATCACTCGACCTGCAGGTTATCAATGTACTGAATGTACACTAAGTTCCATTGCTTCAATACTAACTAAGTAACATCTATAAGGAAGCTATAGATAAAAATATTTAAAATACAACTTCTTCTCAACAAGCACATATGTACAGGAAAACCTCGAATATAATTATTGGTCTACCAAAACGCGCATTGGGCTTTTTATTTACCCGTATCACTATCACTGGGTAAACACATTGCTCTTCCCAATTTTCCTGTTGAAATTAAGATAACTCATTTCTCACAACAATTAGTCAAATAACTTTATATTTATTTACCTTATCTTTAGTATATATTTACCCCAATTTTGTGATGCATCTGTCAATAGCGAGCTAGTGGCGCGCGGTGCGGGCGCAGTCATTTCTTTTTCGTTTTATTATCCATTAGGCAAGATGGAATCTAAAATTTATTTGTTTTATTTGTTCGTGCTTATATTCATTTTCTATACAAGCACCGCCAAAGAACTGATTAAAGGTAAGCCAGAAGCCCTCTGACATGGCTAAAGGTAGATCAATTATGCCTCTCAAAAGTGTTTCATAAGGAGGCCTTTTTTTTTTCTTTTTTTTATGTCCAGGGGAAATATTTTAAAGATACCACCGCACCTCGGGACAGGCGGGTGGTTATGTGGGAGTCCCCGCCCATTGCTGGACGGTATACCCACCAAAACCCCTGGGTGTTCTGCCACTGCGCTTGGTGTCGGGGCTACGGGCACGCTTTCGCACTCCTCCGCGGCACCCGACAGCGCTGGCCCAAACCGGGCCCCACCTCGGAGCGTAAGCTCCCTCCAGGATGACGATGTGCCGAACACCAGGCTCATCGTCATCCCCCACCTGGGACCAACCAGCACTGGGCGTCAGACAGTACCCGTGTCCGACAGCCCAGCCCCCCTACCGCCTAAGCAATAGCAATCGTAATAGCAATCGTTTATGACTTCATTTTAGTCATTTGGCACCGCCTATGTGACGTTAGCCATCAATTGCTTTGCGCGGATTGCGAAAGCAATCGTAGAATGAACAACTTTGATGGCTAACGTCACATAGGCGGTGCCAAATGACTAAAATGAAGTCATAAACGATTGCTATTACGATTGCTATTGCTTTATTCGGTAGGGGGGCTGGTCCCGATGCAACGGGTCAATTAAAGTGGCCCCGCGCCTGCCACTAAGGCTGCAGAGGATAGGGAGAGCGGCCGACGACATACCGACACTCCTCTTCCCCTGCAGCCCCACCGCCTCCGCCAACACGTTTGCGGCACCCGTTAGAGCCGCTGGCAGGATGGATAGGCAGCGGCACACTCGCCGCCCGTCCATCCCGTCGCCGCCCTCGCCTCAATGGGCTCGGCCGTGGCATCGCGATAAACGCGACACCGCAGTCCACCTCAGTCGGCGAACCAACCTACTGGCCAGCCTCCGCACGGGCTTGTCGAGGCCCAAGACCCGGAGAGGTGGCCTCACCACGGGTTCCTCTTAGCTTCACCAGGCTGGTGAGACCTAGCTACTAAGCCCCCCCGCCACGACAAGGCGAGAACCCACTCGGGGGGTGCAAAAGGAGGCCTACCCAATGTTTTCTATCAGGATCCGTCGGATCCCGTTTATTAACCGAATGTAAAAATGGCGGTATTTTTTTTAAATTCGACTGTATGTTTTTTTTGTATACATGTTACGCGATTACTCCGCGAATTAGGAACTGATTCTTATGATTCTATTTTTCTTGATAGATAGGTACCTACTTCAAAAATAGTTAATTTTATTGAAAAAAAAACCACTCAACCAGAGAGGTTTTTGAAAAATCAACAATAATCTAAAAAAATGGAGTACATCGATTTGAGCATACTATTTGAAATTTGTACTTAGATTGCAATGATTGATCATTTGTCCCATTTTTTTCCGGATTATATCCAGTTTTTTCCTACGGTCATGACCAGAATATGGTCCGTCCACCTTGTCGGTAGACGTCCTATACCGCGATTGCTGATACATGTTTTAATTTTCTATTTGAAAACTTTACGGCCCCATGGCTATCCGTTCTGCAAACTAAATAGGTATGCTCTGCCCACTGTCATTCCAACTTAAGATCTGAATCTGAATCGTGAGGCGCCAATTTGAGCATACAAAAACAATAATCTGTTATCTACCTCCAAATATTATCCGATTTTAATTATGTTATTTTCATGTAATCAGCACTTCAATCGCTACGATTATACGTCTCAGTTTTTACAGTTTTTTAAATAACCTTAAAGTTATAAGTCTCTAAAAACCTAAACTAAACTTTTATACGCAACTTGGCTGAAAGGTATACAAAAACTAAATACTTTTCTGAAAAAAAATAGACGTATACTGAGCGCCACACAAATTAAAAGATGGGGATTTAGCCGCAGATGACACTTCGCCGTCATTCGCTAATTATTGCGTGCACATGTGTGCACAATGCCTATACAAACGGCGAAGTACTAAGCTCGGGTGTAGGGAGCGCGCAGGAGGCAAGAGGTTGGCGGGCGCGTACCCATGTTTCGGCTTTTGCGCAGAACGCTGCGCATAACTTCCCATCTTTCAATTTGTGGGGCGCTCAGTATACGAGCGTGCAATATTTCTTACTCGATTGACACCAAAAACATAACATTTTGTTAAAAGGGGTGAAAAAAGTTTTCTCCCGGAACGTAAATTTTATAAAAATGTACGAAAAGTTCTACAAAAAACGCAAAAACAGAGGTTAATTCACGAGCCTCTTAAGGCTGCGTTTATATTTTTAGATATACTCTTTAAGATTATTTATTGTTTTTTAATAAATATATTTATTGCACAGACGATTTCATGACAACAACATACGTAATAGAAGATAATTTTGTGACTGAAGATAATTTTAATACTGAAGAAAGTGTCGGGACTGAAAATTACCAAGAATACGATCAGAACTCCAATGCATGTACATACAATAACGGGAAAGATCCCAACATACGTAAAAACATAGAAGAAATCTTAAAAGTACTTGTAAAAGACAGTCTGCCGCCGGCGATGGAGACCCCGAATGAGCAGGAATATGACATTGCTAAAGATATACAAGTTGCAGCTAATAAAATAATTATTCAACTTGCTTTACATGCTTCGAAGATAACCCGAAAAGTATTAAAATCTATGGAAAACCCGAATGACCCAGAGGTTGTAGCAGATAATGTGTTGCAACATTGTGAATTGATTGAGAATCAGAATAAAATTAAGGAGGTAGAAAAATTAACGGACGAAATATCTTTGTATATGAAAAACACTAAAGACCTTACCGACACACTAAGCCTAAACAACAAACAACAAAGTGAATCAATAACCATCTTAAACAATAAAATGGATTTATTGGAAAATTTAACTACCTCAGAGAGTCATGACATTAAAAACGTGTTGAATATTACAGAAAAAATACAGCAATCTGTTAATAAACCTTTCGGATTAGAAATTCTGAATCAAGTTTTAGGTGACGAAAATGTAAAAAACACTAACCCAATATGTAAAGTTAAAGTGCCAGCTTCGATAGTAACTAAACACGACATCTGGAAGGAGAAACAGATTCCTGAAAAAGATGAATTGGACATCTATATGATTAAGAAAACAGGTAAACAATGTTTTCTCTGTATAAAAAATATTAATATTGCCAATATGAATTACATTATTACCACCACGTCCTTTAACTTGTTGCTGTGCTTATGTATCAAATCAAAAAAGACGTGAATGATTTCCGGCTTACATCCTTACTTAAAATATTATAATTCCTGAACTCTTCCGAAAGTGTGGTTTGTTGGTTTGTTATTCTTCAATTCTTCTTCACACAGCAGGAGAGCAACGCATAGACTTGATTTTTGGCATGGGCATAGTTCAAAGATCGGAAAATGTCAAGCTACTTTTATCTAGGAAAAATAAAAGGGTTCTTTTGCTGGCACTTAAATTAAAATAGCGATCAAAAACTTATATATAAATGAAGTAGGTACGTTACAAAGTTACATAATAAAATGATTGCAGGCTGCTCATACGAGGCAGTTGAGTACGACAAGGACCACTGGCTCAAGGAAGTTACCTTCGACGGCAGCTATCTGGAGTGGAGGCTGGCGGTGCGCGCGCAGCAGGCAGCAGACGTAGCCCTCTGGTGGGATCCGCAACATGGATTTTCTTTCTGTGAGTTACATTATTCTTTAAATATAATAATAGAACATTTTATCAATACAGAAACCGCTGTCCCGTACATTTAGTTTCAATAGTCGATTACCTTTTTAATGCTGCTACTGCTGCTGGAAATGCTGACTAATTTTTGCGATTTCAGGGTTGATCGCAAAGTAAAAGTTATTCATAGTGATGCGTATAAATTCTTCTGAAAGTACCTACATGCACTTTGCAAGGTAACATTTAGTAACTATACAAAAGTAACAACTTATGTTTAACGACTTTTATTAAATCTCAAAAAATAATTCTGTCCATAGAAAAATATCATTCACCCTCGACAAAATGAACGGCTGTTGTTTTTTTAGTTTTGACAAAAGTAGCTTAACAAAAGTTGTTAGTTTTGTTGTACAGAATAAGCCCCTAAAAGGATGCTAATTGATTACAAGTAGCCCTGTGTGGTTTTACAGTATTTTAAAAATAAAACGACATTAATTGGTGGTTACAGTTGTTGGAAACAAAACTGATACGGTGTCGAGTTTGAGGAATTGGACAAACCTACAGTCCTGGGAACAGGCCACGCCGGGGGTGCTGGCTGAAGATCGTTACGTGCCAATCTACTTCAAAATTAGCAACGGTAAACAGAATCATTATTCCTTTACTAGAACATAGCAATTACCAACCCACTTCATGCAATCTGCTTCAAGCGGATAGCTTTTTCTTGCTAAGCAATAGAATGTTCATCAATTTTCGGAATTACTTTAAAAAATAAATGATAGTAAAAACATCGTAATTTAGTCCACAAATAACGGAAATATATTATGAACTAACATATCGTCGTTGTATTGTGGCCTCTTCCTTTTCGAAAATGGACATCATTTATTCCAGGAAAGCTGACGGTTGGCATCGAGTGCGAGTCCGAGCCGCTCTTCTCAAGGGACTTCACCGTAAAAAAAGGACAAAAATTACAAAGGCTCGTAAAGTCGTGGTCACCCTATGGAGCTAAATATTTGTACGACTGTCCCTCCAATTTTACAGGTATCTGAACTTTTTCTTACTGGGCAAGGCTATAACATAGTATAATATAAAAAAATTAACCCCTATTTGGAGAAATCAGCAGTGGTCACGCTATAGCTTAAGAACGGCATTACAGATTTTGTTCATCTTTTGTTTTCTCATACTTTGTAGAAGGTTCTTACATAAAAAAGGGAATTGCGCAGAAACTTAAAAGTTCGAGAAAACTTAACAACCATCTTTATTATAGACTTTTTTAATGTAACCTGAGCCCCAGCGTTACATTACTATATTCTTTGCTAGAAATCGCTTAGATATCGTATCGGCATAAAAAAGTTCATGGCGTTTCTGAAGTGCACTACTTGCTGCAAACCCCTCAGCCCCGCTGACATATACATTTTTACAGCGCAACGACTCACCTTATGTTCCGAGCCACCATTTAGTTTATTTGAACCTTACTATACCTACGTATACAAAAGAATGATTAACTATGAAAAAGCGCGTTACTTGACCCATGTTTTGATTTCAAGAATTTTGCCTGAAATATATATTTATTTTCTATTTAATAACTAGAGCTCGATTTTGATTTACTTATAACGTTATAAATGACATAAACAAAATTATTCCAAACAAAATTCGCGAAAGTAAAAAAATATACTTGACAACACAGAGCTATTACAACTAGAGAGACAGCGCTGTTGTCGCTTGAGGCAATTCTCAACCACAAAAATGTATAAAAATAAAATCTTGCTCAGCGCTGTCAAAACTGTCAAATAAGTGTTGGAATTTTACACCACTGAGAGAAAAACACGACAACTAGTAACCGAATCGAGATATTTTTGTCTCTTTCTAGCTTATGCCATATTAAATCATTGCACCTCTTTCTTTCTTTTCTTGATCGACCACATTATCCCTCTGGTAGATACCAGTCTGTGCAAGTTATGTGACGCATGTTATGATTTAAGCATAGAGTTTAGAGATACAGAAAGGCGCCCACAACTACAAATTAGGTTTACATGCTGATGAGCTGAAAATGACTAGGGATACCTTAGAAAAATTACAAGTACAGGGATACCGTATGAATTTGACAGCAACTGTTGTCATTAAAGGAAACAGCGGTGAACAAACTAGGAAGGTGAGTGTGACATAACGTCAATTTCCATAGTTCCAAAAAAATGTGGGTGCCTCTTTGTATCTCTAATATCTATGGTATTAAGTTAAAATGGCAGGGTCCTGATAACTTTTTTATAGTTTCAGATCAGTAAATGAGAAGAGAAGCTGACATAAAAGTTAAGGGCAACGCGCTGTCTTCAAGCTTTTCTAGCATGGCAAAAGGACTCTGAAGAATCTTGTCATGCTTCTGAGCAAAATGATATTAAACCATTATTTATCAACTTTTAATGTCAATTGTCAATTCTATACTTGGTTTGGTTTCTTTTAAGGTATATTTTATTAGTAGAAAGACTATTTGCCTATTTGCCATAATATCTATTACCGATTATACCTATGACGATGCCTACTACTAACTAACTAACTACTACTAACTTTATAATCTAGTGTAATAATATAATTATAACGAATGGATTAGAGAAATATTCGTATTTTAGTCGATAAATAAATAATTTATTTGAATATATTTTTTTTTTATGAAACTTAAAATCGATTGCAAACTCATTAATACGATATTTTAGGTATCTGTAAGAAAAAATACTATAACATTATTAATTAAAAAATATTTTTTTTGAACCGAGATTAATGAACAACATTCTTTTCGCGATTTCACAGTTGGTAGTAGTTGGTTTCCAAGGATTTTTGTTTATGTAATGGTTTCACAGTAGCATATTATAAAATAGTCATACACATGTGAAAGCTACACTTTGCAAAGCAACAACCTGTATACTCGTAACGTAGGTAGTATCAAGTCTAAAATTACTTGAGTGCTTTCACAGTCATCTTGTTGTTTTTTTAACGTCATATATCTAAGAACACTTGAGTTATTAAAACGAACCTAACAATATATTATTTTATTTAAATCCATTCAATGGTTTGGAAGATATGAGGTATGTAATAATAGTAAATTATACAACAAAGGGACAAAGTACTGTCTTGTGTGATGGGCGAGATATTGAACCCTGAGCGTAGCAAGATAACCTAAAGTTAACTGAGAGATGCCTACTACTAACTAACTAAACTACTACCTAGTAGGACACATTTTGAAGTGTTTTTTTTCATATTATTTTAAATATTTATTATGTATTCATTAAATTTTATAATCTAGTGTAATAATATAATTATAACGAATGGATTAGAGAAATATTCGTATTTTAGTCGATAAATAAATAATTTATTTGAATAAAAAATTGTTTTTTTTTTTTGACGAAACTTTTAAAATCGTTTGCAAACTCCTTAATACGATATTTAAGGTATCTGTGAGAAAAATACCATAACATTAGTAATTAAAAAATATTATGTTTTGAACCGAGATTAATGAACAACATTCTTTTCGCGATTTGACAGTTAGTAGTTGGTTTCCAAGGATTTTAGTTTATGTAATACATCCATGTTGGTTTAGGTCCACAGTAGCATTATTATAAAACAGTCATACACATGTGACAGCTACACTTTGCAAAGCAATAACCTGTATACTCGTAACGTAGGTAGTATCAAGTCTAAAATTACTTGAGTGCTTTCACAGTCATCGTGTTGTTTTTTTAACGTTACCTATCTAAGAACACTCGAGTTATTAAAACGAACCTAACAATATATTATTTTATTTAAATCCGTTCAGTGGTTTGGAAGATATGAGGTATATAATAATAGTAAATTATGCAACAAAGGGACAAAGTACTGTCTTGTGTGATGGGCGAGATATTGAACCCTGAGCGTAGCAAGAGAACCTAAAGTTAACTCCCTCGCTACGCTCGGGAGTTCAGAAAAACTCCCGCGCGAAGCAAGAGAGTTATGTGGAGTCCTGAGTGAAGCGAGGAGTTCAAGCTGCCCAAGACGAAGACAGACTTTGTTCAAGCGGTTCATACTGTATTTTTCATACTTTCTTCGAGAAAATAAAAGCCCAGGAATATGAATAATACTCACTAAACGCAGTCGCAACAAGGCGCCGAGTGACGACGGAATCACATTAGAGCTTCTGAAAGCAGGTGGAAAACCGGTACTAAAAGTCCTTCAGAAGCTTTTTAACACCGTCGACCTCCAAGGCATAACGCCAGAAGCATGGAACAGAAGCGTGGTGGTGTTGTTTTTCAAGAGAGGTGGCAAAACTCTCTTGAAGAACTACATACCCATCTCGCTTCTGAGCCATGTTATTAAGCTGTTTTCAAATCTTCAAGTCTCGAGCGCAGGCTTGATGACTTCCAGCCTTCCGAAAAAGCTGGATTTGTTAAAGGCTTTAGCACCATGGACCTTAAACATACGCTGCTGCAGGTTATACAGAAGAGTGAAGAGTATAAACTGCGGTTCGCATAATACACCTTCGGTTTGCCGACGATATCGTAGTCATGGCAAAGTTGATGGAAGAACTCAGTGGGTCAACTCAACAGGTGGGTCTTAAGATGATCATGGACAAGACGAAGGTCAAGTGTAATCCCCATGTTGTATATTTAATTTAAACGTTTGCAAGGTTTACTGTTCAAATAACTACTAGTTTTTGGATAGATCGTTTAGTATCTAGTAGGTATTCTAACTAAATTTTCAAGATGCGGACATAAATGAAATCGGTCAAGAGTGAGTCGAGATAGGTATATGCCATCGACTTAGCATGTTTTCTGTTTCTATAATGCTACTATTCGGAAAACAACTATAGGTTTTTAAAACTATCATGTAGCATTTGTTTATCATACAATTACACGTGTATTATATTAAACCTAGTATTTTTCGTTCATACATTTCTTATCGACTATTAATCACGTATGCCGCATGTGTGCTGCAGTCCCATTGGCGAATTCCTTATCGAAGTTTTTTTTTACTTGGAAAACACATTGCTTACTTGTTTCGTCAATCTAATACATGTGTACTACTATCCAGTGCAGTGATAACCTGCAGGTCGAGAGATAAATAATAAGTTGTCAAGCGCGTATTCAAACACGCGTGCGCAAGGGTTCCGCAGATAATGATGATGATGATGATACTACAAAACATAATTCTGGCGAAAAATCTGTTTCTGAGGTATATGACCTCTGAACTGTGCATGTATAAAATTTAAAAAAAAACCGTAACAGGTAGGTAACTCAAACAAATTTATTCTTCAGTGCTCCAAATAATTTTAAGAGAAAGTGTTTAACCCTTAAGCACTAATATATGGGTTTCATAACACTACCACTGATTTAGGTTTCATAGACTCCTACGCATAAAGTAGGCTATAAAAAAGCCAGAAGTTACTTATTTTACAGTGTATTTTTTATTGTTATTTGAAGCTGAATACAAGAGAACAATTAAACACCAAATTACGAAACCGGTAACAATCAGAGCAATACCATATGTAACATTTTGTAAGTTACTTCTTAAAATATTTAAAAAAAAAAACTATCATAATATCTTTAAAACCAACAAAACTATAATCTTCTATAACACAACTTTCTGAGTTAGTCTCATTTTAAATTTCTTGAGATCATATAAAAAAGGACAATACTTTATTCATTGCCTAATTTTTGATTATGCAATTTACTCATATTGGCTTGGAGCCAAAGCTTGGAGAACTGCAAACCAAAGCTAGTGCACTACCAGAATTCTCCAGGTCTTCGGTTTGTTCTGGAAAAGTTTCTAATTCAGTGTCAGATAAGTTGCATTCCGTATTAGAACCCGGCTGTACGGTCCCTATTACGAAAGGTTCATCATTATCTGATTCGCTGCTAAAATCACCATATTCTTCGTTTTGAAGCAACTCTTCTAATGCCGAAGCAATTGCAGTGTCTGATAATCCTATTATACATGGTCTCAGTGAGCGGGAAGAACCTGGTTGTTCAGAATCCATCCTAAAAACTAAATACAATTTTGCCAAAAATGTCACGTACCCCATACTACGAGTATACCCCAAGGAGCATATTAACCAGTGGAGAGAATGCCTCGCTCACCATCGATAGGCGCTTTAGTTGACAACCGACTAGGGATGCTCGATCCAGGTGCTTTGTATCGATACTTTGGATTGCTATGGATCGCATCGCAGTGTATCGATCTGCTTGTTTCGATACGATATTTTGGATCGATCCGGTATCGTATTCAAAGTTTATTGTTTTAGGCAGACTTATTTACGTCGGCCAAACTGTAAGTGGCAAAGAACACAGAAATAATATTTTCTAAAGCCGCTCTTTGTTGAGATGATACGATTGTGTGGTTTTGATACGACATATCTTGATCCAGTATCGTGTCAATAGTTAAAAAGATGTGTTGTTGCGATACAATATTTTATTCAAAGTAGAACCAAGTCAAAAATATTGATATCGATATTTTGCTAGTAACATTTTTGGCACCACAACAAGAACTGTTGATATTGCGTCATTTTGGCGTCAGCCAATTACAGCCAGCTGAGCTTACCTCTCCCCCGCTTAAAATCGGGGACGTGTTGTTTCAACAAAAACGGAGCCCACGCGCTCTCCAGTCTCCTCCATGCTATACCCTGATATAGGTCTATCAGGCCTACATAACAAATTTAAGCATCGATAAACACATTGATAAGCGCGCGAAGTGGCCTCTCCCGTTGTCAGTTCGCGGGTTAGTAACCAACTTGAAGGTGCCTAGGTGTATGATGCACTCGCATGCAGAGCGAGATAGCACCTTATTTAACGATACTCGATTCTTGTTGAACAAAATGTTTCACCCTCACTATACATGTAGGTATGGGAGCTACTCCTTGAATACACAATTTTGAATTTTTTAAGGATCTAAACTTGAGACCATGCTAAAACTACCATAATGTCAAATTCCATGCAGTTCGGTCCATAAATATCAGAAATGAAGCTTTATATTAGAGACAAATTTTAAGGGTTTCTTGTTTAATTACGGAGTCCTAAAAAATCTTATACGCATTATTGTAGATCCGATACTTGGGCTTTTCCTGAGAATTTGTACTTCTAGATAATTCTATTAAAGAAAACAAATAAAGAATTTGTACTTATAGGTAATTAAATTAAGGAAAATAGTTAATTATACTAGTTATAGAATTTAGGGAATTAGGAGACTCTTCCATATATTCGTCAATTGGAGAACACCTCACTACGCCATTGGGATGCCACGTGCAGCACTGTTGCCACTTGTGACCTGAGTCGCTCCATCCACTCCCCAGCGGCGGCTGCTGAGGACGCTGCATGCAGGAAGCGTCAAAAATATGCGGCTTTGGAGGCGCAATACCTTTTTGTGCCTATCGCTGTTGAAACTTTGGGCGCTTGGGGGACCGAGGCGAAGTTGTTGATCCGACAGAATGGCAGGCGGTTTAGGGAAAGTGTGGTGACCCCCGCTCCAGCTGTTTCCTGGAGCAAAGGTTGGCCATTGCTATTCAACGGGGTAGTGCGGCCAGTGTTTTGGGGACCTTTGCCCCGGGAACAATTAGAGGCGAGTTGTTACACTAAGTTTGGCATTATTATATTGACTTTTGATTTTTGACCGACGAAACGGAGGAGGAACTCGACCGAGCGTAAATATATATTTATATATATATTTTTATGTATAACGCATAACTTTTTAACAGTGGTCCGATTTCAATATTTTTTTTTTATTGGAAATATACTTCGTGATTGGTGCCATTTAAATATTATTGAAATTGGCTAAGCCATTTTTGATAAATCAACAATAATTTAAAAAATGCTACATCGATCTGTACGAAATATTCGCGAATTCAGTACTCGGTTGAAGTCGGTCATGCTATTTTTTGCAAAAAATAATTATGTAATAATTATATTGCTGTAACTAAAATAAATATAAAATACATTATTAATATATACTACGGGACTAATCGCGCACTAAAATTACGAGATAAATAAATATCTCATCATCCCGATGTTTCAGCCTAGTTGCATCGACCGTGGTCACGGGTAGACTCACGTAATTTTAGTGCGCGATTAGTCCCATAGTATATAATAATAATGTGTTCAAATCGCGAAAGTTTAAAAACAAAAAATAAAAAAAAAAAATATTTATCAACATAATAAATTCTTCGCTACGTAGGGAACTTAATATTATTGCATTGTATTTATTTGATTTGTAAATCAGACATAGAAATCTAGAGTTATGGCTCTCTATGTATGTATGTGTTATCGTTATCTATAATTACGTAGCTCTAGATTTTTTCTCTAGGTTCGAAGTCTCTCTGCGGATTCGAATGAGGAGATCCGTAGAGAGGAAAAAGCCCATATTAAATCGATGCATCTTTTTCAGATTTTCTCGATCGACCATATTATCCCTCATGTATATCTGTGGTTTTGAATAAATAGGGGAAAAAATCGTTTTAGGCTCTTTTCACATGTAACATTTATTGCGGTGCATGATGCATAGATTCAAGATAGATTAATTTATCATCTTTTACAAACCAAAAGTGATAAATCACCAGATTTCGTAAGGAAATCTTTAAAGGCTGCTATGTAACTAATTTATGATTAGGTATTTCAATTACAAGCAAGTATTTTGTTTTTAATTTGATTCATATCTGCTAAATAATGTTCTAGAATAATATTTATAACATAATTTGGATAATAATTTAGTTTTAATTCTTAGTACCTACTTCAACATAAGGCCACAACCGGTGCAACAATTTGATTGTTGAAATTGAAACTGAGGATTTCCTTGTAACATCACTTTTGACCACAAACGAGTATATTAGTTCACAACATCACATGCAACTTCTCTACGCTTGTTATCATCATCAATATATTTTATATTTTTAGTAAAACCTATAAAATAATTACCATAACAGCCATGCAACGTCCATTACTGGGCACTGGCCTTTTATATGTATTTCATATAAGTTCAATTGGCAGCAGCTTGCATCCAGCGCAATTCTGAGATCATAAAAAAATCGCCTCTTTTCTTTTTCGCTAGGGATCCTACGCTATGCTTGCCGATACGTGGTCTCCGCTTGAGAACTTTATGTTCTATGAGTCATCAGTGTTAAATGTACTATATGTCCTGCTCACTGCAATTTCATGAATACCTACCTACTCGTACCTATCAATATTGCAATAGAAATTCTCGATGAAAACCTTGGCAGAAGGAATTCGCGATAAAACTGGCTACAAAAAACTTGCAACAACCATTTATCACCATATACCTACTTGGGACTTCCGACTTATACATTTTTATATAAAATGCCTAAATTGTCAAGTGGCCATAACCAGCTCACCGGCGTGGCCATAGCTGATAAAAAGTGACCGCAACCGATGTTTTGCCCACTTTTCACTAAAATACGTGTAGAAAATTAGATATTTTTCACATAGTGTTTTTACCTAAATATTAATAAATGTCTATTTTATAGTATGCAACCTTAAAATCTCAAGTCAATATTTTTTATTTTATATTTTCGAGATTTTTTCTAAAACAGTTTGTTTAAAGTGGTCACAGGCGATGCACCTACCTTTTTTATGTAATAGGATATTAGTATTTGTTATGATTAGGTAATAATTATGTAGGTACGGTAGTATCATTATGAATGTAATTTATTTTGCACCCCATCCATTTCTTTTCGGTATCCTCTCCATATTGAGGATGCCTCATCAATATGGTTTAAAACACAAAAAATGCCAAGTCGATGGGCTGGTTGGAAGAGATGCTTCCAATGAATGATTCTTTGATGATTCTCCACATGAATCATTATTTTTAGGATTCTTTGCCTCAAAAGAAAAAAACGGAACCCTAGTCTTTTGAGGTAACGGAAAAACACAAAAAATGCCAAGTCGATGGGCTGGTTGGAAGAGATGCTTCCAATGAATGATTCTTTGATGATTCTACACATGAATCATTATTTTTAGGATTCTTTACCTCAAAAGAAAAAAACGGAACCCTAAGAGTTCTGTTTTTTCTTTTGAGGTAACGGAACCATAAGGGTTCCGTTATTCGTTCCGTCCCGAATTTCGAAGTGAAGTTTCGAATATGAAAGTATTTCATTAGCACAAGCTAAAACAGGTTTTTGATTATTTCAGGTGTGTAATTTTCGATGTATGACGAAGAAAGTAAAAAAAAAACCTTATGGTTTTAGTTACGCACTGAGGTTTTAACAACTTAGTTTTCAATTTTGTGCAATTTTCTAGATTTGTAAGGAACCCTTGGTGTGCGATTCTGACTCTCACTTGTCCAGTTTTATTTTATTGGTTTTAGTTAGGTATAACAATAAAGAATTTTGTGTTCTCAAACTTCTTCCGATATTTTTGTCAAACATTGACGACATTACACCAGGCGGGTATTTCTATTCCAGAAGTACAAATAATTTAGATGAACTGGGTATCACCTATCATAAAGAGATGTTTTCTTCAATCGAAAAAATTACGTCAACAGGCAAGATAAAAAAATCCCAAATGTAACAAAATATAAATATCTACGTACAAAAAACCCACATCCCATTAAAACATAGGATGTAAAAAGTATAACAAATCGAGCAACAATTCTTCTACGTAAAAAAATGGATGAACTCAAATGCAAATACACATATAAGTCGGTTTATTTATTCAGTCGTTATTTATTGGAGCATTAAAGTTGGATAAATGCACCGTTTGTGTTCTAGTTGGTGTCCCTTGATACCTCCTTGATGACCCTTGGTGCCCTTTGATGTACCCTTTGATTGATAATGCTTTTTTTAATTAACACAAAGCTTACTTAAAGAGACACGAAATCGAAATAACCGCAAAATTTGCTTGGCAAACCTAATTTGACATTTTTTTCAATTTTAATCACTCACGAGTATCTGGCTATCTGGCGATATGATTAAAAGAATAATCATCAAATTAGAGCAATATTACAATATTATTATCGACGGTTGAAAGGCAATAATTACCAAGCGACATATTGGCAACTTTACACCAGAGCGTTTTAAAGTTTTATTTTTTAGAAAAAAAATCATATAAAATTTTCTATTACTCATTTCTACACGGTTCTAATAGATTTTAAATGAAATTTAAAAGCTTTATGACCTGTCATTTAAAAAATATGAATTTTCTCAATAATTTAAGAGATAGTGTCGGTTAGTAAAATTTTGATCAAAATTACAAACAGGTAAAAATTACTAACCAAAAACAAAATTTTATCATAAAACATGTAAAATTAACTAAACCCCAATATTTTATGATTATATTTGAAGCAAAATGATGCATCCAGAATAAACAGATGTTTAACACATAGGTAAAATGATCGAAATAAAAAGATAAACCACTTCACTGCCAGGCAATTTCAACCATAGTCCTATTTAAATAAGGTAAGTGTAGGACTTTTTGGGACAACCAACAAAAATTCAGGTTTTAGTACACTACATTAGAAACTTTTGCAAAAGCTTTCAACGGATATTGTCATCACCAATTCTTAAACAGCACTTGTAGTCATCTACAATCACTCTCTACTGAGTATGAACCTCATCTGATGGTGAATGAAAAAAAGGCTATGAAAAATATTGTCACAATAAAAACTACTTAAAACTAAAAAGTTGACATCGGTTTTTGGAAAACCTATATAAATATATATTTATTATAAAAATTAACCATGTCAAATCATTACCTATTTTATTGTTAATTATTGTTTCTATTAGTTTGTTGTCGTCGTTGTCTTTGCAGACATTGCACATCCACAGCTGGACTAAGGCCTCCCCTATAGATTTCCAATAAGACCGGTTGGAATTGCTATTCCAAAACACAGGTCAGTTCCTAGTTTGGATGGCAATATTTCTCAATTTGATAAATTACTGAGTATTTCATGACTAGTGTTAATAAGATAATTATTGATAAGTAATGTTTGTTAAAGCCAATAAATTTCATTTTCATTTCAAACGGCTTGGTTCCAGCATGATGCTACGGTCTTGATGAGATCTTCCGTTCATCTCGAAGGTGGACGCATGATCTTATCAAGACTACGCTGCGCTTAGGTCCAAAGTAAAAGATCACGTTTCGGGAACACGCAACTGTTGCAACTCTCGTCTTGAGGCACTGAGGTTTCTCGGATGAAAAGACATCACGTGATTTACCGAACGCTGCCTAGCCTAGTTGGATTCAGCGATTGACCTCTTCCATGAAGTTGGATTTACCTAGCTGGACTACTTGTCCTTTTTTTTCCAAAGAAATACTTTATGGATACTACCCCGCCGGGGGAGCAGGGTGGTTATGTGGGAGTTCCGCTGATCAGTGTACCCACTACAAACCCTGGGATGTTGCTGCCTACCACCTATGTGCCGGAGCTGCGGGGACGCTTACGCACTCGTCCGCGGCTCCAGTAGCACTGATCCCCTAGGACCTTGCCCTGTTTAAGTGTGGATTTTTACCCTTCTTTCCTTAAGTGGCGCGGGGAAATACCGCACGCTCTTCCTAGCGTAGTCCCCGGGCTACGCTTTTCAGGCAACGGACTTCCTCGAATTCGTCGCCCAAGCCACCTGTTACGGGGTCGGAGAGCGTGGAAAATCCTCCTCCGACGCCCAGTTCTTCGGCGGCGTATCGGGAGTTCCCTTTTGCGCTCCACCGTTTCCTTTCGACGCAAGCGCAACATAACTTGTTCGCAAAAGGAAACGGCCATCTCTCACGATCTCTCACAACCAAGGATTGACTGAATCAATGCTGGAAGCGAGAGATCAGTTCCTACACCTGTGACGAGGCTTCAGCGCTCATTTGCCCATGCTGAACACTCCTCCAAAGTGTGTTGCGCCGAATCCAAGTCGCAGCCGCAGTGGTGGCACTCTGTTGTCGGTTCTCTTCCGGCTATGCGGCACAAGTACTTTCCGAAGCATCCATGCCCAGAAAGCACCTGCGAATGTTGCACGAGCCGGAAGGTAAGCGACCCATACGCCCTGTCCAGCCAGTTACCGAGGACGGGCTGTATAGCTTCGACGGTCCAGCTGCCAGCTGTATGCTGTGCCAGCTCCTCCTTCCACTCTTTGAGCATGCATGCGAGTGCCGGATTCTGCCCGCGTTGGCGGAGCTCCGTGCGCCACGAGTACATGTTCGCATGAACCATGTGTTAAATGATTTACTGTGTTGTCTGAAATTAAAGTTATTTATTTATTTACCTCCACTTCTAAATCCCATTGAGGTGATTCAGCCAAAAGGAATGTTGCGTCACACAAAATAGTGCAATAACCTCTGACTACCCCGATGGCCATTGCGCGTTGTGGTCACTTTAGAAAAGCGACCGTTTCTCGGTTTAGGGCTTCCGCCCATATAGGCACCCCGTACAAGGCCATCGACCACACCACTCCAAGATAAAGGTGACGACTAGCGGCTATTGGTTCTCCAAGATTAGGAAGAAGGCGTTTAAGTGACCCAGCCGCACCCATTATTCGAGGAACTAACTGGGCGAAATGCTCCCAAAAGTTCCACTTTTCATTGAAGTGTAGTCCTAGATACTTCATCGTAGGCTTCGCCTTAATCGATTCACTCCCTAGTGATTCTGGTGCTTGTCGAGAGCCATGGAATACCAGGGCCTCCAACTTGTTCAGCGCTACCCGGAGTCCCAGATTCACTATCCTTCTCGCCACCACCTGCACCGTTGCCATCGCAAGACTGGCAGCAACTTTGTAGGTTCTACACAAACCCATGGCAGTGTATTAAATGCATTGGCGATGTCTAGAGACCGCCACCAACACTTGACCATGAGCCACTGCCTCGTCCGAGAGGGCTTTGACACGTTTAACAGCGTCGATTGTAGACCGGCCCGCCCGGAAACCAAATTGCTCGTCGGACAAGTGTGGACCAATCCTATCAAGATGCTGGATGAGGCAAGCAGCTATCACGCATTCGAACAGCTTGTCCACCTCATCCAGCAGTACTATAGGGCGGTACGCGGAGGGAGAGTCCGCAGGGCGCCCGTCTTTCCTCAGAAGGGCTAACCTATCCGTCTCCCATAAATTTAGGAACTGACCTGTCTCCAGACAGGCCTGACTACTTGCGGCATCGCTGGATAGACTCAAACACAGCTCATGTCTCGACCAAATCAATGGCTATCTCAAAGTCCACATATACTAAACACACTGAAACACACCAAATTACCAAGCCACACTGGCGTCTGACATATCTCGCTTAATGATGTTATCTACTCGCTTTTTTCGACTTTTATGTACTCTTAACAATAGATTTAAATCAATGTAAAATATAAATTGAATAATCTAATATAAAGTATAAAGTCATATCTGAAAATCTTTAAATATAAAGCCATAAAATCTTAATAATGCACTTACCTAGTACACAAACAAGCTACGAGATTAAGCACTTTGCACCATGCGCGCACGCATGCGTGTTGTCTATGCGACAGTTCGGTGAAGACGTAATCGTTATTTTGTTACCAACAGCCACTTAGAATCTGATTTACAGTGCGGATAAGTGACAAAACAAAATAGGTGCTGTATGGATAAGGTCACTTTTAGAGAAATGTCATATCAGAAATAGTTATCTAAGTAACATAAACTTTAAAAAAGTCGGCGGGTAGAAAATGTCTTAACGACAAAATATATCCTGTTTTAGGCAGGTAGATATTCACTACTTTACATTTTTAAATAAATTATATTCAGGTAAAAATCACTAAATGATAAAGAATATCTATTGAAGGTGTGTTAAAAAGTCTTAAATTAAGAGAGAGAAAAAAAACAATCAGGTAAAAATTCTTAAGTAATGCTAATTCCTGGGTACTCGCAAGGCAGAAAATACTTTATGTTTAGATGCATTATTTAGAGTCGAGGCAAAAATTACTAAGTGTAAATTATAAAAATCTAATCCATACTATGTGAAAAATTTTCATAAATCATTAAAATTTTAGTCGCTTGGACGCCGAAAACTGTGAAAATGTGTCTTTTTTTAAATTACCAAACGACAACAAACTTTGTCCTAGCGCCGTGAGAGTCAGACCAATCGACGCAGTTTTTTTTTCTGATTTCAGTGATATATATAACTCAATATCGCCCAAACTGTCGCTTGGTAATTTTTGCCTTTCAAGCGTCGTTATGATTTTATTTTGAGTGCTTTCCATACTAGATTTTTATCTCAAAGAGTTATCTTTGTGATAAGCATTTCAAAAATCTGAAGCGAACGCAGGATTTGAACCTGCCCCTTCGGATCACTAGCCCGACGCTCTAACCAACTGAGCCAGCCCGCCTCCTACGCAAGCTTCAAATTTCTGAACTGCTTACATTTCCCAACTTATAGCGTTGGTGGCGCCACCTGTGATATATTAGACAGGTTATCACTCAACTAGAAGTTATTAAAACTTCTAAAGATTGACAAGAGATGACGCACTGCTAAATCAATTTTTATGATTTGATCAAGTTTTTTGAAATGCTTATCACAAAGATAACTCTTTGAGATATTACAATATGTTTGAATTTTTCCTGTAGACTAAATAGCATTGTTTAAGAAATTTGATGCTTGTATGTTTACCAGAAAGAAGTACTTACATTAAAATCATGAGTGTGTCAGTGGCAAAATCAAAGAACTTTAACACGCAATAACTTTTAAGCTAGGTACTGGTTCGATATGAATGAATTTGAAAATATACTCGTACCTAGCTCTAACAGTAGCTTACGAACATATTTCGTGCTCAAACATGCACAATTTGCACATGAAACATATTCTTAGCAACAGCAGTGTATAGGTTTAGGTTCAATTTTGTGGCAAATCTTTTATGACTTCATATTCACAAGCTTTATACATATATCGACTCTTTTCTGACCAATTTGAAATACACTCGTAAATTTTGTTAGAATTTAGATACTAAACGATCTCACTAAATATTATCAAAAACTGTTAATAGGATTACAGCAATTAAATCTGTTAATTAGAACTACAGCAAATGTTCTTTTTCTTGAAGAATATATTATGTATAGAACTTATGAATTCGTTAAAAAATGCACCTTGTAGATAAAAGTAACATCAAAACTAACTAACATCCGGATAGGTGAAAGAACATTTTTACACTCAAGCTTATACGCATCTCTCGCACGGTGAATAATGTTTTCTTGATTTTAAAATAACAGGCGTTTAATGTGCAACAACCTTACAGGGTAAATGTTTAAGTTCAGAACAGCCTCGATTTGTAATTTCGATATACTTTGCTCGATTTGTTGGGGTGCACTGCCGTGCGCCCAATTAAAATTGTTTTACTTACTACTTAACCTGGAGATTATCACTGGGTAAAACTACATCGTTCACTAGGTCTTTATTGTGTTCCGGTTGAAAATTAAGGTTACTAATTTGTCATAACAATCATGTTTAATTATCTGAATCGTATAAATATAAATTAAACCAATTTTGAGATCAATTTGTCAAAAGCAAGCGAGCGGGCGGACATTTAAGTCGTCAGGAGACAAAATGGCAACTAGGATTAAATTGTATTATTTGTTCTTTATTATATTTACTATTTACTCCAGCACCACCGCAGAACTGGTTAATGGTAAGTTTTTTTTTTATCATAAAATAAAAATAAAAAGGAGATATTTTAATCATGTCCCTCAGAGCAAAAGGCGGATCCAATAATGTATCTATGTGTAGTGTATGTATTTCTCATAGGACTCTTTGGATCTCGTTTGTATCTAGTGTGTTCTTACGGTCTTCAGATCATGAGTCCACCTTATTGGTGGAAGTCCTTTGCTGTGCTTGCCGGTACGCACTCTCCATTCGATAACTTTACGGCTCCATTACCGTATCCGTTCTACGAAGTAAGTGCTCTGCCCACTGCTATTTCAACTTACTAGTCCGCTGGGCTCGTATACAATTTTAGATTTAAAGCTATATCCACTTACCTAATTTGTAAGATTATTCATTTGTTGTCCTTTGTAATAAATATTTTTGTTACACAGACTATCTCATAAAAACATTTTATGAAACTGAAGATAATTCAGTGACTGCAATAAATAATTTAGTTACTGAAGAAAATTTTGTGACTGATGAAAATTTTGTTACCGAAGAAAATTTAGTTACTGAAGAAAATTCAGTTACTGAAGAAAATTTAGTTGCTGAAGACAATTTAGCTACTGAAAATAATATAGTTACTGAAGAAAATTTAGTTACTGAAGACAATTTAGTTACTGAAGATAATTTAGTTACTGAAGAAAATTTAGTTACTGAAGAAAATTTAGTTACTGAAGAAAATTTAGTTACTGAAGAAAATTTAGTTACTGAAGATAATTTTGTGACGGATAATCATCAAGAAAATGTTCAAAAATACAATTCGTGTTCATACGATAACGGAAAAGATCCCAAAATACGTAAAAACATCGAAGAAATCTTAAAAGTGCTGGTGAAAGACAGTCTGCCGCCGGCAATGGAGACCTCGATTGAGCAAGAATATGACATTTCTAGAGATATCCAAGTTGCAGCTAACAAGATTATTGTTCAACTTGCATTACACGCTTCAAAAATAACTCAAAAAGTATTACAGTCATTGGAAAAACCAAATGAAAAGGCTGCAATAGATACTGAGTTGGAACATTGTGCATTGATTGAGAACCAGAACAGAATTAAAGAGGTGCAAGACTTAGCGGACAAAATAACGCTGCTTTCAAAAAACACTAAAGAGCTTACCGACACAATAAATCTAAACAACAAACAACAAAGTGAATCAATAGCAATCATAAACAACAAAATAACTGCACTAGAAAACTCCACAAGCTCAGACAGTCATAATATGATGACTACTACAGAAAAATATCAAGATTCTGGTGAACTAGATGTATTGACCACTACAGAAAAAGATTATGATTACGGTTCTGGCCAACTAGAAATTTTAAGCCAAGTAATTGAAGAGAATGTTAGAAATATTAAATCGTTATGTGACGTGAAAGTGCCGGCTTCAATACTAACTAAAGATAACATCTGGAAGGTGAAAGAGATTCCTGAAAAGGATGACCTAGACAAATATATGATTGAACAAACAGGTAAAAATGTATTTTCTATATTGAAAACCAGTAACAATAATTTGGCAAAAATGAGCTCTGTCCTCTCTGTAGAGGTGACATAGGGTATTTATGGAGAATATTTGATATTATAAATAATCCTTTGTTGAAATTTTTGATATATGATGAATCGTGCTTTTTATTACTACGGGAATCTTGTAATACTAGTTGATTAGTAAAATAAAACAGTTAATTCTTTGAGTTTAAATTGTCGCTGTAGCTGACGGTTCAAAAAATTTCAACGAAAAAGATGGGTAGACGGGTCGTGTCAGCTTGAGAAAAACCGCTAAATGCAGTCAAATCTATAGGATAAATTATATCACTCAATTTCAATTTGAATGATACGGCGTCGCATTTAGTCTCCCCGTGACCACAACCAATGCAACTTGTTCGAAACGTCGGGAGAAAGAGAAAAAGAGGTATTTATTAATATATCTCATGTTTTATTGCGCGATAAGTCCCGTATTAATATAGTAGTATAATAAATCTATAGGATGTATTAATATTGTAATACGTGAGTATTTTTTTCTTAATCTTTTTAAATTAAACTTTACTTACTTAATATTTTGAATTCAAAAGTGTGTTTGTTGGTTTATTGTTTGATATTCTTTCACACAGCAGGAGAGCAACTATTAAAATAAAGTATCCTGTGGGAAGCCGCGCGTAAAGCTAAAATTATATAAAGTAGAAATGTGCGATAACCACGCCAGTCACCATAGTACAATTGCGAACACGTTCCTTAGTTTCTGTAATAAAATGATTGCAGGCTGCAAGTACGAGGCTGTTGAGTACGACAAGGACCACTGGCTCATGGCAGTTAAATTCGACGGAAGCCAGCTGGAATGGCGGCTGGCGGTACGCGCGCGGCGGGAAGCAGACGTGGCCCTGTGGTGGGATGCGAACCACGGATATACCTTCTGTGAGCTACACTTTTAAATAGTAGTATAAAAAAATTACTTTAATATTTATTAATATTAATTAGAAGCGGTGGTAGGCAATGGTGACCAATGAGTTCAGTACAGACTGGCTTTACGATGAAGGAAAACATCGCGAGGCAACCAGCATACGTTGGCGGAACAAGTTCAATAGCCTATATAAATCCACCAACTCGCACTGAGCCAGTGCGTTGGGTACGGCCCATAATCGTCGTAGGGTAGGACTATGTTCTACAAAAGGCCGGTACAGAACTGTTAAAAAAACAAAATGTGCAGATACCGCTGTTTCGATCATTTAGTTTCAAAAGTCGATGAACTTTTGCTGACTGCTGTTTTTTTTTCACAATTTCAGGGTAGGTCTCACAGTAAAAGTTGTCTGTAATAATAAATTCATAATCCTCTAAAAGTCCATGGACTTTGCAAAGCAACAGTGTGTATATTATTTCAAAATGTTTTAGTAACAAAATGTGTTATTTTTATACTTTCGTGATTTGAGCATATTATTTTTATATTAAGCATTTTATTCTCATATTACCGGACCTATCGCGCAATAAAATATGAGATAAATAAATAGGTACTCGTATCTCTTTTTCCCGACGTTTGAACTGAGTCGTATCAGTTTTGGTCATGGGCAGACCCGTAATATGAGAATAAAATGCTATAAATTGGTTTTTGTAGTCGTTGGAGGTAAAAATAACACGGTGTCAAGTTTGAGGCGGTGGGCTGACTACGAGGCCTGGGAGCATGCTACGCCGGGAGTGTTGGCTGAAGACCGCTACGTGCCAATCTATTTCAAAGTAGGCAATGGTAAGCAAAATCATTACTTTTAAAAAGAACGTAACAACTTGTAACGTAGCTAGGCGTGGGTGAAGTGGGACCAAGTCCGCGGCCTAAAGGGCTTCACACACGGCAGCTATAATGTAAAGATGTATATTATAGCCCGATACAACTTATTACTAATTTCCATAAAAATCGTCAGGAGACCAAATATACAGCTTAATGTATAATATATACATCTTCGTATCTTAAGATACAGAGCGATACGAAAATATATATTTATATTTCGATACATCTTAATACATCTCAACACATTTCCGTTTATCTCTCTTCGAAAAGGATGTTCATAAAGTTTATGTAATAGACAGTCACACACAGTACAGTCTGTCTCAGTCACTCGGTCAAATCAGTGTGTTGACTGTACCCATCCAGAGCCTTCGAAGAGCGGACGTGTCGTAAAAACACGGAACATTTTATAGAAAGCGTGCGTAAATATCCATGCTTATAGAAAGTGGATTTTTTATGTGACGATGACGATGATGATGATATGATTTTTTATTTTTTCCTTATACTTTTTGTGATCTCAGTCCACATTGTTCTGTTTTTGGCACAATACGAATCAAAATCACAATTCGAATCATCTTCTGGTGAACTATCTAGAAAATTTAATAGAAAGTAATTCGACGGGTCCATAATATTATAACATTAAATATAAGAACACCCTTTAAAACACTTTAGCAGCTGGAGTGTGCGACCATCGGGCGTTTACCAATGGAATGAAGGGAAAGATATATTACATTACCTGTTGTGTGTGTGATACATTAAGATAAAATTAAAGCTATACGTCCCTGGATGTGATGTACATTAATATTATACGTTATAGCTGTTGTGTGTGAACTTGTGAAGCCCTTAACACTTACTAAAGTGGCCTCGCGAAATTAATTATTTTGTTTTATTTATTTCAAATCCGTTTGCTTTTAAATATTCTCCAGTTGAGCATTTATATTTTTTACTATCATGTTATGTATGTT
Source organism: Hypomecis punctinalis (assembly GCA_949316475.1). Lineage (NCBI taxonomy): Eukaryota > Metazoa > Arthropoda > Insecta > Lepidoptera > Geometridae > Hypomecis > Hypomecis punctinalis. The sequence continues at coordinate 11,582,041 of OX438807.1, forward strand.
GCGTAAAGGTATGTAAGATATATTTGTTGGGTACACTTGGAAACGAAAGGAAAGGGGCCTCGCTGATTGGACTCCACCCCCAACTTATTAGTCCACGCTACGTCACCGGTAACAAGCGACTTTCTACCATCGCCCTCAAGCAGAAACCTCGATTATAGAAGACACTGAAATTTGGCCTACATTCTTTCCAGGAAAGCTGACAGTGGGCCTCGAGTGTGAATCCGAGCCGCTCTTCACGAAGGACTTCACCGCGAACAAAGGACAAAAATTACAAAGGCTTGTGAAGGCGTGGTCGCCCTATGGAGCTAAATATTTGTATGACTGTCCCTTTAGCACTAAAGGTATCTATACTTTTTCTTCCTTGACTGGTCTATACGATTTATTATGATACGATAGAAAGGTCTCTGATGTTTCGAACACATTGCAAAATTTTCGGTTTATACATTTTCGGACACTGTCCGAAATGACACATTTCATTAAGATTTCAAATTGTTATTTGTGTATTTTGTGTATTGTAGATCATCCAAGGTATGAATCTTAACCATCATATTAGAAATCATGTCGGCATAAAAAATCGTCTTGGCGACTCTGAAGTGCACTACTTGCTGCAAACTCCTCAGCCCCGTTGACGCATACATTTTTACAGCGCAACGACTCGCTTTGTGTTCCGAGCCACCATTTAGATGAATCGTACGGCAGAGTGATTAGCTATGAAAACACGCGCGTTACGTGCTCCAAGTTTTGTTCTCGAGAATTATTTTTTATTTCCAATATTATAACAGAAGCTGAAGCTCGGTAGTGATTTATTTTAAAGTCATAATCGACATAAACAAGATTATTCCAACCGAGATTCGCGAAAGTAAAAAAATAATTGGCAAATTACGTAACGTATAAGTTAAGGTGACGGCTTCCTGATAACTCATTTGTTGTTCCAGGTCAGTAAAACAGAAAAAGAGAAGAAACTCTTACATTTGGGTGAAGGGCAACGTGCTGTCTCCAAGCTTTCCTAGCATGGCAAAACCATTATTCATCTACTTTTAATGTCAGCTGTTGTATTTATCATTAGGTATACAAACATACAAGTCTTTTTAGAGTACATAATTGGCATTACAATAATAGTTACCGAATGTAAAAAAGAATTATTCATATGTTAATAAATAATTACCTAATTAATATAACTGTTATTATTGTAATAAAATTGTGAGTTATTTGTTCTGAATAAATAAATGATAACACAGATCTGCAAAAAAGTGTGTTTTTGTGGCCCCAGATATTTCTGCGAATTTTTGTGTTTCCAAGTCCGTAGTTTTCAAATGTATTCATCAAAATAATAGTACTGAATTTACTCGGGTTTTTATGATAGAATAGAATAAGAATAATAACTTTATTTCAGATCACAAATCCATAGAGTTAAATTAAATTACAAATTTTACATTACAATGTTACATTAAATTTATACATAATTATTATAATTTAACACACACAATTACATATAGTCCTAATTCTATTTTATTTCAAACAAGGGCGCCAAGGCAGAACATGTTGAGGAATGTGAATGGAAACAAGTGGTTGAGGAATGGCCCATCCTGCTTGTCTGCCACGGTTTTTAGGTAGCTGTTGCCACTGCCACGCACCCGCCTCATCAGAGAGGCCACGCGTTTGCGAATGGTGGCCGGAAAACCATCGATATGCGCCTCAGCAAACATACCCGATGTACTGCAGAAGCGTGGCAGCCCCAAAAGCATCCTAAAAGCATTATTATACTGGATGCGTAGGGCACTCACCGCCCTTTGAGTGGAGTTGATCCACAGGCTGCATGTATAAAAAGCTTGACAGTATGCTCTAAAAAGAGTTAGCTTTACATCTTTTGAACATCTTGAAAACCTGCGGATCAGCATATTACTCCGAACTGCAAGTGCCCTACGTTCCCTCTCCATGTCCATGTCATCTTTCAGCGTGTCAGTAACCCAGTGCCCCAGGTACTTAAAATGTGAGACTAGCCTAAGCGGAGTGTTATCCAACATTACACATGTGTAATATTTTGTGCCAGACTTAAACTCCATGAGTTCACTTTTGCCAGCATTGTACCTGAGACTCTGCGCCACCACATAACGCTCGCAAATATTTACTTACCTTCTTAGAGCACTAATTGAAGGGCTCAGCAACACCATATCATCGGCATAGCTGATTTTATAAACATTTTTTCCATCTTCTGAACAACCTACCCTGTGTTACTGAGCTCCTCAATCAGCCGATCAACATAAAGGTTGAAGAGTTTAGGTGAAGTTAAACCTCCTTGTCTCACCCCGCACTCCTTCACCTGTACGAGCCAGAAAGTGAGTCGGCCCACCTAACTACGTTGCTTTGGTGGCCATACCAATATCTGAACAATTCTATTAGCTCTGCGGGTAGTTGCGTGTCCCGATACAGCTTATGCCATAGCACTTCATAAGATACTAAATCGAAGGCTTTAGACAAATCTAGAAAACACGCCAATACTGGCGTTTTCCAGTCTGTGTAGTAACGAACAGTGTGCTTAAGACAAAGCATAGCAGTTTCTGTAGAAAGTCCAGCCTTAAAACCAAATTGTGCGTCGTGCAGAGCCAAATGCTTTTCAAGTTCTTAAGCAAAATAGCAAAATTAAATAAACTGTCTAAATAGCCAAATTAAGCAAACTGTCCATCATTTTAGCCACAATGGTCGCCAACGATATTAGCCTATAGTTTTTGATGTCAGCAGTGTCACCTGTCTTATTTTTAACTAAAGGTATCACTATGGTTTTAGTCATTTTGTCCGGGAGGTAGGAATGGCTCACACAAAGATTGAATAACAAGGCCAGAACTCGCGGCAGATGAACCCCGGAAAACCGCAGGTGCTCAATGCTGAGATAATCATGCCCTGGTGACTTTCCCCTAGACATGTACCTCAGTACTTCTACAATATCTTTCGCAGTAAACACATGCAGCACACCAGAAGGCTCCCTAGCACTGTGCACCTCACTCTTGGAACTTAACAATGGCTGGACTCTAAAGTGGTCCTTGAAAAGCGCAGCTATATTAGCAGACCCGCTAATTCCCCCGATGCAAACAGGGACGCTCGACTTGGGATTCAAGTTCTTGGTTTCTTCCCAAAATTTAGAAAAAAAATTATTTGAATGTAAATTAGCAAGAATATCAATTTTAATTTGTTGGGCATTGTTTTGACACCACTTTAACTTTTGCTTAAAATTATTTCTTGTCCTAGTCATATTATCATGTATTGGCCCACATCTAGGTTTGCCATATAATACCCAGTTATGAAAGCCAAGACGAGCGTCTGCATGGGCATCTCTCACATATTTATTCCATCCTACAACCTTTTTTCTTTTACTGCTACTTGCAGGTACACTTACACATATATAGATATGGGCTCCATATATATTTGTTTTTGTATGTGGGTAGTTTTAGGTTAATATTTATTGAATGTTATTTAAAAATAATTAAAAAATAAAAAATATTTGTTTATAATCATCAATGCCATAATTCAAAATAAAACGCCAAACAATTTAATAAAGGACACATAATAACATTTGCTTGAACTGGGTTAAACGTGGGTTTCAGGAAAAAGGAAATTTAATACTTATAAATAAAATAACTAGTACAATACTTCTAAAAACTAATTACTCTCTCTTTCTCTTTGGGCCGTCTTGTAGTTATCCCAATCTTCGTCGAGATAAGTATTTCTGGCCCTATTGCATAGCTTGCGTGCTTTATTTCTGAATCTTTCTAGGTTCTTAGACCAATTCCGGCTAACTTGTTTGAGGCCACAGGGAAGTGTTGACGAGCACGCCTTTTCCTAGCTCTTAATGAGTTTATCTATTAGTTTCACCACAGCTCTCTCTAATTCGTAGTATTTGAAATGGGTACGTCGAACTCGACTGGATTGGGGCTATTCTATTATCATAATAATATACGGTTCCGTGTGTTTGTGAGTGTATGTGTGTGTGTGTGTGTCTGTGTGTGTGTGTGTGAGAGCGTGTGTGTGTGAGAGCGTGTGTGTGAGTAACACTGCAATACACGAGATCTCACGAGAGTCAAGGTTTGCAGCGTTACTCGTGTGTAATGTATGAATTAAAATGTTTTTATGTGTGTGTTATGATCTAGAATGACTGTTAACTTGCGATGCGCAGTAAGCTTTCAGTCTCAGCATACGATAGCGTTTTAAGCCATTCTTCTACGGTTTGTATTTAAGTTTATAGATCGGAAGAGGATAGATGCAAAGCTTTTTGTGAATAACATTGTAAAGGTGATTGCTAAGATGTACGAACACTCTGCTAGCATATTTGGTTTGATTTCTTTGGGTTGGCCAGACTCCTTTGTTTCTCCTTTTTACTTTATCTGGATCAAAGACCAACTACTTGTGTTTACGCATCACTATATGCAAGAAAACCAATTGCCGGACCGTCAGCACATTAGACTCTTCAAATAAAGCACTGGTCGAGAACCAAATAGGTTTCTTCAACATTACCTTGAGGATAGCTCTTTGTGCTCTTTCAAGCCTTAACAGAGTTTCAGTAGAAGCACCTCCCCATACCGTGTCGCAATAGGACAGTATAGATTGAGCTAGGGCAAAATAAACAAATTTGAGAGTATTCGTGTCTGCTGATGACCGGAGTTTCTTGAATACATTTATAAGCCTTCTAGCTCTAATAAATCTTCTTCTCTATATATTCGCAACCACTGAACAGAAGATGCTCATATTCGAACTTAAAAATTATATATACATAAACTACATGTATGCAAAATTTCATAAAGATCGCCGAAGTGATACTGGAGTTGTCGTCGAACAAACATACATACAAGTGCCGGTTTGTCCCAGTAGAATCTGAGACCTCTCTTCACTCGGTCCAACAAATATTATAAAAAAATATATCACCTATCCGGATGTTTGTAACATACATACAAATGCCGGTTAGTCCCAGTAGACTCTGAGACCTCGTTTGGTCTAATCAACCGGATAGGTGAAATATTTTTTTCCAAACTTTGGATTTCTTAGCTCGCACGGCTATTATTGGTTCCTTGATTATAATACTTAGGCATCTACGAGTATACTCTATAAAATTTAACTTGATCTCTGCGACAGTGACATTGACATTTTTAGATTTTCAAACAATGTTGTAATGAAATCGAATGAGTTGAAGGTGAGAAATTGGATTTTATTTACTTACTATTATTTAAGATCAAGTATGTACACATGTAAATAATGTTATGATATTAATTAAATACTCATAATAATGTAACGATAGTATTTATCGACGTTTAATTATAATTGGGTTTAATTTAATTACACGTGTAAAAAATGTTATGTTATTAAAATATACAATAAAATTAATGATAAATTAATTTTTATTTAAAATATCGTTAGTATAAACTATCGATATTTTAAATAAAACTCTATCTAAAACTCTGTGGTCACGATCATTCGTCGCCCATCACTAATCGGCATGCCCATAAAGTATGACATTGACAGGTACTGTCTGTACTATTAAGACATTCAGGACTTCATAGGCGTGATTTTTCTGACAGCTGTCGCAGAGATCAAGTTAAATTTTATAGAGTATGGTTTAATGTGCAACGAAGTTATCATATACAATACTTACTGATATTATAAATCCGAAAAGTTTGTTGATTTGTTCCTCTTTCACGCAGCAACTTTGATTTTGATTGACTTGATTTTTGGCATGGATATAGTTCAAAGGCCGAAAAGTGACATAGGTTACTTTTAATCCCGATAAAATGAAAAGTTCCTGTGGGATAGCACAAAAGACAAAATACGACGGGCGGAGCCGCGGGCAAAAGCTAGTAGTGTATATGTGCAAGTGGAGCACAGCCTAACGGCTCAACTTGTGTGTCTCGACATAATTTGCTGATTTGTCGGGGTGTACTATCGTGCGCCCAATTAAAAATGTTTGACTTACTACTTGACCTGTAGATTACCACTGGGTAAAGATACATCGTTCACTAGGTATTCACTGTGTTCCAGCTGAAAATTAAGATTACATAACAATTCTATACTTACAGTTATCTGAATCGTATAGATATAAATTAAAACAATTTTAAGATATAATTATTTGGCATAAGCGAGCGAACGGGCCGGATGGCAGGCATTTAAATTCTTGTCTTTTTAATATTGTAGTGAGTGTTTTAGTTTTCAAAATGGAAACTAGAATTAAATTGTATTTTTTCTTCTGTCTTATATTAACTATCTACACTAGCACCGCCGCAGAACGGATTGAAGGTAAGTTCTTTCAAGGTATTTCAATCATGCTTCTCTTTCAAAAGAAGTCCGTCCCAATATATAGGGTGGAGAGCTGACACCGACATTAAATGAAATCACAAACTGACAACGACATTAATTTAAATTCGGCCTGCTGTTTTAAAGCTTTCGAGATATTTTAAACTTAATAATTAAAGCTATTTACTTAGTTATGTACTATTTTTCATAACATCATTTTGACGCAACTGTATCTAAACTGAGTAGTGAGACGATGTCAGCTCTTGGCGCGTGTCAACCTAATGTCAAAATATAACAAATAGCAGAACCAGTTCCTACAGTATGATGCCTTAATACTTCCTTCATATTTTTACTGGGCAGGTGCCTCTATTAACTACCACTAAATACAAGACTTATATAATCTAAAACATTTTTTTTTTCTTTTTGCTTTTCTGATTGCTGGTTACTTGTACTACTTGTGGGTCAAATTAATGTTGGCGTCAGCTCTCCACCCTGTATATATGTGTTTAGTGAATGTGTTTCTTAAAGGAGTCGTTGTATCCCGTTTGTATCCAGTGTGTTCTTTCGGTTCCGGTTGCTAGATCGTAAGCCCACCTTATCAGTGGATAAGGTAGACCGATCCTGTGCTATGATGGTCGATACGTACTGTCTATTTGAGAACTTTACGGCCCCATGGACTATCTATACTACGAACGATGTGCTAAAGCCGCAGCTATTTTAACTTACTGATCCGCTGGCCTAGTTAATGATTTTCAATTTAAAGCTACGTAGATACTTACTATTTAACATTATTTATTTCCTGTGTTAATTTATAAATGTTTTATTGCATTGATTATCTCCCAGGAACATATTATGAGAGCAAAGATAAATTGAGTACAGAATATTTAAATATTTTTAAAAATAATTTTGTGACTAAAGATTACCAAGAAAATGTTCAGATATGCAATGCGTGTACTTACAATAACGGTAAAGATCCCAACATACGCAAAAACATCGAAGAAATCATAAAAGTGCTGGTAAAGGACAGTCTGCCGCCGGCAATGGAGACCCCGAATCAGCAGGAATATGACATTGCTAGAGACATCCAAGAAGCAGCTAACAAAATAATTATTCAACTTTCATTACATGCTTCAAAAATAACTCGAAAAGTATTAAAATATATGGAAAACCCGAATGACACAGAGGTTGTAATAGATAATGTATTGCAACATTGTGCATTGATTGAGAACCAGAACAGAATTAAGGAGGTACAAGAGTTAGCAGATAAAATAGGGCTGCTTTCAAAAAATACTAAAAGGCTTACTGACACAATAGGCCTGAACAGCAAGCAACAAAGTGAATCCATGGCAATCATAAGCAACAAAATAACTTCATTGGAAAACTTAACAACAGTCGTTCATGACATGTTGGCTACTACAGAAAAATATCAAGATTCTGGTAAACTAGATGTGTTGGCTACTACAGAAAAATATCAAAATTTTGGTGAATTAGATGAGTTGACTACTACAGAAAAATATCAAGATTCTGGTGAACTAGATGAGTTGACTACTACTGAAAAATATCAAGATTATGGTGAACTAGATGAGTTGACTACTACAGAAAAATATCAAGATTCTAGTGAACTATATGAGTTGACTACTACTGAAAAATATCAAAATTATGGTGAACTAGATGAGTTGACTACTACAGAAAACTATCACAATTCTGATGAAATAGATATCTTGGCTACTACAGAAACATATCAAGTTTCTGTTTCTGGGAAATTAGAAATTTTAAACCAAGTAGTTGAAGAAAATGTTACAAATATCAAATCGTTATGTGACATGAGAGTGCCAGCTTCAATCTTAACTAGTCACGATATCTGGGAGAAGAAAAAAATTCCTGAAAAGGATGACTTGGACAAATATATGATTGACAAAATAGGTAAGCAATGTTTTTTTCTGAATCCGTAACTTTATTTTACTGGTAACAACAATTTTGGAATTTTTTTTTTTATTTAAAAAAAAAAAAAAAAAAAAAAAAAAAAAAATTTTGGAAATACTAATATTTCTCCGAACAGTGGACCTCGCGACACATCTCTTTAAATCTCTGAATCTTCATAAGCCTATGTAATATTACGACTCGTTCTAAATCGATTTGGATAAACACGCGAATCTTGTTAGGATTTAGATACTAAACAGCCTTGCCAATTATTATCAAAATCAGCAGATAAATAGCGCGACACAGAAAATTTCCCCACTTTTCGAGAGATCCATCAAAAATCACTCACGACAACAAAGTCCATTAATTTATAAAACCTCTGTACCTACAAAGTTTCGCCGAGATTCGTTGAAAAATGTGACCTGTGAACAAAAATCAACATCCGGACAGACGAAAACAAAATTTTCGGGTTGAAGCATAGACCTTCGTTTCACTTCGGTCGATAAACTCTGTATCCTGTAGAGGTAACATGGGATGTTTATGGAGAATATTTGATATTTAATACTAGAACAATAATACTTTGTTGAAATTTTTTGTCAGGGCAACCTCGTTGTATCTTTTAATTTTTTTTTTTTTTTAAATTAATGACAATACTACACTACTACTACATAGAAAGCAATTGGATCATCCACAGACCCTTGAAGGTCTAAAGATAATCCAAGTGCTCAAGCCCACTGCCAGTTGGCAGCGTGCCTAGCATGCTGGCAGCATTGCCACGCTGAATAGCAATGCTTATACGTTGAGCCAAATAAACACCAGCATTTTGGTCACGCGTCGCGTCCACCAGACGCTCAGAAAGACTCTTTTAATTGGTAAAATAACTGATCATTATATGGATTTAAATTATCGCAATGGCGCGGGAACCGTAGCATTTTTTCTGCTTTTTTCGATTCGGTTCATAATTGGCGAAATTATTGATGAACATACAAAAAAAAACGCACAGACGAATATAGAACCTCCCCCTTTATGGAATTCGATTAAAAATGGGCAATAACCACGTCAGTTACCATAGGAAAATTGCGAACACCTCGTTAGTTTCTATAATGAAATGATTGCAGGCTGCAAGTACGAGGCTGTTGAGTACGACAAGGACCACTGGCTCAAGGCAGTTAAATTCGACGGAAGCCAGCTGGAATGGCGGCTGGCGGTGCGCGCACGACGGGATGCAGACGTGGCCCTCTGGTGGGATGCGCTCCACGGATTTACCTTCTGTGAGTTACTTTTCTTTTAAATAGTGATAGATGTTGTTTTTAAACTTTCGCGATTTGAACACATTATTATTATGTACTACGGGACTAATCGCGCACTAAAATTACGAGATAAATAAATACCTCATCATCCCGACGTTTTGAACGAGTTGCATCGATCGTAGTCACGGGTAGAGACTCGGTCGAAACGTCGGGATGATGAGGATTTATATATCTCGTAATTTTAGTGCGCAATTAGTCCCGTAGTTCATAATAATAAAATAGTAATAGAACAATTAATTTATCTATTCTAAATATTATTTACTTATTTATTAATATAGTTTGTGCAAAAAGCGAAGCGTCTTAGGTGAGGTCGCCCGTGTGCCATTTTTAACCGACATCCAAAAAGGAGGAAGTTATATGTTCGTCTGTATGTTTTTTTTTTGTGTATGTTCATCGATAATTCCGCCAATTGTGAACTGAATCGAAAAAATATTTTTTAGTTCGAAAGGGTACACTCCCGAGATGGTCCCATAGTTTTACAGAAATTGGTTGGGCCGTTTTTGAAAAATCAATAATGTAAACAATTCGAGCGAAATAATGTCTTGACCTCAATCATATTTTCAACTATCCCGCACATCACTACTTACCTAATATTTAGTCAAGCACGATCCTTTTAGAGTAGTGTAACCACGAGGAAAAAAGTTTCCTCGTAGTCACACTGGTGTAACAAAGCGGTGTAACCACGAGTCTGGACCCAAATATTCGCATTTTGTACACGATAGAAGGCGGTTTAGCCATTGTTTGTGATAAATAATTATACTAATTTGGTACGTAATAGACAACACTGCTCTGTCATTGCTAGTACAACTAAATGTGTTTGATACTTGATAGACACCAATTCTGTTTTTATCAGTACTCGCGTCTACCAAGTTTAGTCGGTAGCTTGGTTGCTGATTAAAATCTTATTGTTAGTTCACTGTAACGCCACGATGGTTATCTTTTTGCACATACTTTAGTAATAGAAGCCGTGATGCCCCAGAGGTAGTAACGCACCCCTAGCATTCGTAAGTACGATAGTTCAAATCGCGGTCCCGTACCAGTGAGTTTTTTGTAATTGACTGCCTCGGTGGCTCAGTGGTTAGTGACCCTGACTTCTGGATCAAAGAGGCGTGGGTTCGATCCCCACCAGGGCAAGCATTTTTGTGATGAACATTGGTGTTTGCTCTGTGTCTGGGTGTTATTTAGATACTATCTATATAAGTATGTATTTAAAATATGTATATGTAGTATATCAGTCTCTGGCAGCCATATCACAAGCTTTGCTTAGTTTGAGGTCAGAGACCGTGTGTGAGATATAAAAAAAAAAAAAAAAAAATTCTCCCACCACGAGCTTGTAAAGGAAATCATCGCGAAGCAACCAGTTAACGTCCGCAGAAGAAATTCAATATCGTATGTGATCGAATCAACTTGCACTGAGCCATCGTGTTGGATACAGCTCAATTGCCTTTCGTGGGTAGATTTATGTTCAGCAGTGGTCTATTATAGAGCCGGTACAGTATTGTAAAGAAAAAAATAATAATGCAGAAACCGCTGCTTTTTTATCATTTAGTTACAAAAGTCGATGAACTTTTTGCTGATTGCTAATTTATTTCACAATTTGAGGGTTAGTCTCATGGTAAAAGTTGTTTACAATGATGAATTCGTATTCCTCTGAAAGTCCATGAACTTTGCTAAGCAACAGCTTGTATATTATTTTACAGTATTGAAGAACACGATACGCTTATTATTTTAAATCTTTCGTTATTTGAGCACATTGTTTTAATATCACGGGACTTATCGCACAATATAATTTGAGATAAAAAAATACCTCTTTTTCCCGACGTTTAGACTGAGACGCAACAGTTGTGATCTGCCCTTGACCTTGACTGATGCGACTTCTTCGAAACGTCGGCAAAAAGAGGTATTTATTTATCTCATATTTGATAAGTCTCGTAATATAAGAATAAAATTAAATAACTTGGTAAGTAAGTAAGTTCGTATAGGCCGGGTGGCTAGCCCTGGTGTCAGAGTTTTTAGGCCGCCTGAAGGCCTCTGACATGGCTAAACGGTTAAAACAACTAATCGGTTAATAACTTGGTGTTTTTAGTTGTTGGGAGCAAAAATAATACGGTGTCGAGTTTGAGGCAGTGGGAGGACTACGGGGCTTGGGAGCATGCTACGCCGGAGGTGTTAGCTGAAGACCGCTATGTGCCGATCTACTTCAAAGTAAACCATGGTAAGCAAAATCATTACTTTTGAAAAGGATGTGACATGCAGTGGCGTATGGATCACCTGCTTACGTGCACACAGTGCCTGTGCCTCTGCACGATGGAAGATCTACACCAGGCTACACCAGGCCCTGTGGGGTCGCAGTGGCCAAATATTGGGAGAAAGTAATTTAACTATATGTACCATTTACACATCGAAGAAGAAGAGTGCCGTAGCTTGGCGTAAGTGAAGTGGACTTACGTCCATGGCCTATAGTACTCAAAGAGGCCCTTTAAAGTGCTAGGCCGTCATCGTAGACCTATTGAAATGATTGTCTTTCAAATATGTTTGCTTTTAAATTTAATCCGATTATATTTTTTCACTATCAAATGGTGTATGACGTGTGAAAGTATTAGAGTTGTTGCGTAGAGTTTGGAACGAAAACTCCGCCTCCAACTACGAGTATATTAGTCCGCGCTACGCTACCGGTAACGACCTACTTCATACAGAAAGAAAGCTTAATTTCAGGCACTGAATTTTTTATTAAGGTTTTGAAATTTCTTCATGATTAAATAAATACCTAAATTATAAGGAGCCATCTCGTGATGTTACTCTACAAATAGCGAAAAACCATAATCAGCCCACAAATAACGGAAATATGAGTTAACGTATTTATCTCGAAAATCGGTTGAAAATTTGGCCATCTTACTTTCCAGGAAAGCTGACAGTGGGCCTCGAGTGTGAACCCGAGCCGCTCTTCACGAAGGACTTCACCGCGAAGAAAGGACAAGAATTGCAAAGGCTCTTGAAGTCGTGGTCACCCTACGGAGCCAAATATCTATACGACTGTCCCTTCAGCTCTATAGGTATATATTATTCTCATTATTCTTATTATTGACATAAATATATTTATTTTCAAATTCATATTATATGACTAATACAATTTTGTAAATTTATGACATACATTGAAAAATTGAATCAATTTTATTTGATTTATTTTAGTTATTTTATTATTTTGATTTATACTGAATGATTATTATTTTGTTGACACAATTTAATATTTGAAAATTTATTTGTCTTAGCATTTTTTCTTTCTTTTAATTTTAAGATAATTGTGCTTTGCATTAGCTAAGCTGAAATTTTAAGGGACAATATTATTATTATTATAATAACAATAGTTATTGATTTGGATTGACTTGTATCTTGTATTTTATGAATATGAAATATTATAAGTATAATATGTTCTTACTACGCTAGGCTATAAGATACCATAAACTATGCATGAGGAGGTTAGTCTATGATGATACGACAAAAACGCCCTACGCCGACGTTTCGAACGAATTGCAAGTTTTTCCGTTAATAAATTTTCGGACACTTTGTCCGAACTGACCATGTTTTTAACAATGACAAATATTATTTAAAATTTTATTATATTACTAGTTTTTACCCGCGGTTTTGCCCGCATGACATTTTGATTTTTATGCTATCCCATGGGAACCCTTTTTTTAGCCAGGATAAAAAGTAGACTATGCCATTTTCCGTCATTCAAACCCGAGGCCCTACCTTACCACCCTTAATAAAGGAGGTGGAAAATCAAAAAAATCGACTCGAATCGAATCGATTCGACAGTTGTTTTTTTTTTTTGACATTTCTTAAACCGCACTCTAGAATAGCTCGCAGATAGCAGAATTTTTCCTACTTACTTAACACTTATCGTTATATTATGGAACATTTACGCAATATCATTTTAATTTATAGCCTATGTGTTATTCTGATATATAAGCTATATTATTGCAAAGTTTCATCATATTTACAATCCGTTTAGTAGTTATTGCTATAGCTTTCACAAATTTTCGGAAACACATTAAATAAATACTTATAAAGTTACGTGATTTGTAACTTTAAGTGACAGGCTCTTATAACTCCTGTTACCGACTTCAAAATTCGACTTATGTTTTATTCTATGTAGATTACTCGCGATTTCGCGATTACTCCACCAATTATTATGAACCGAATTTGATGATATTTTGTTGTTTGGTAGATACCTACTACAGAAGTGGTCTCATTTAAATGTTGTCAAAATCGGCTGAATCGTTTTTGGTAAAATAAACAATAATGTGAAAATTACTTCATTGATGATACATTGATCCGTGCGAATTATTCGAATTCTGTACACGGTTAAGTTCGGTTATGCCATATTTGGATAAAAATATTTATTATAAGATTTTATTTAGTATTTTCATCTGTCCCTTTGTCCATCTGTTGTTCTGTAAATCTTGCCAGTTAAATTTGCAAAGAAGCCGAGGCAGTCTAGTAGTAGCATTAAGTACCTAACCAAAAGGAATCGACACGCCTAAGCACCGAAGTCTGCCAAGTCAGTGGCGGTGAAAAACGCACACAAACCAAAATATAAGCAAGTTTACATGCACACAAATGTAATTAACTAACACAAGCTGAAAATTAACGCAACACAAGCTCAACCAGACCGATATATTTATATAAAGAGCATGACCGCCGGTCGCGTACTTTTGGCAGAGGGGTACGCTTTGCAGTGTCGACTCCTTTTGATTAGGTACTTAATGAGTAGTAGTATTACAATTGTAAGGTCATGGGTTCAAATTTCTAGTAGTTTTTAGGAGCTTACCTAAGGAACTTCACACCACTGGCTATTCAGTGAAGGAAAACATCGTGGGGCAACCTGCGTACGTCCTTAGCAGAAATTTGATCACGTATGTGAATCCAGCGTGGTGGATATGGCCCAATCACCCTTCGTGGTAGGGTACGTCTTGCAGTAAACAGGCTGCTATAATACAGTTAAATTTGACCCACTTCCCAGTTTCCGATTGAGCAGAAATTTTGCACGCATATGTAACGCGTGACAATTTTAAATTATGATGACATATTGCTGATCTGATTATGGAATTTCAAAGTGGCTAGTGGAACTCTGTAACGAAACGACGTCACCCATTGAGCTTGGGCTCGTTTGATTCGTCTCAACGTTAACCTTTGTCTTTACATTTAAAAAATATTTTTCGCAGAAATGGCATAGCCGACTTCAATCGTACAAAATTCTAAGAGTTCGCTAGTAACGAAGTACGCCATTTTTATGAGATTATTGTAAATTTTTCAAAAACCATAAGTGATTCCGATAAAATTTAAATGGAAGTACATACCTCTAAAATATGATCAACGAAACAAAAAATGAATCATCAAAATCACTCTTTTGAAGTCTGTCAAAAAGTACATGTCCACAAAATATATGGAGGCTGGTATAATAATTATCAAAAATTCTAACCAAAACACTCGTTACATTTCGTGAAAGTTCATATTTTTCTTAGTCTATTACATCAGTTGAAACCAAAAAGGAGCCCTCCGTTTTCTTTTTTTAAATTAGTTTAGAATCTACTAGGATAAATAAATATATTTGGCTTAATAAGTAGTATCTCTATCAACCCTGGTTAAATAACCTCTATTATTGTTAAATGGAAGCATTATTGCCGATTAGACACAGTTTTTAAGTAATTTATGTCACATTGTACCTACTAACTGGTCACACTGGTAGGTTATAATTTTTAATTTTAGCACATTAAGAGATGAATGTGGAAGGCTCAGCTACGAATGCAAGTAAAATAACGATAGAAGCTCTTTATTATTGCTAATCTAGAAAAAATACAGAGCTGTATTATTATTTTTCATACAATTTATTTTTCACATTTAAAAAAAAATGGAGGGATAAAAAAATCAAAATTAAATATTTTTGAGAAGCCCATTAATCAAGCTTTCAAATTATGTATATATCATCTTGGTTCGATTTTTGTCTGAATAATATACCACTTGTGGACGTCACCTTTTGTAATTAACTGACATATTCCACTGAGTTTAGGCTTGGTCATTTTTTACAAGTTATAAAAACTAGTTACAATTTTATGAATTATTTTTTTTATGTTGTTACAGGTAATTAAAAGAGAAAGGGAGAAGAAGAGCTGACGTATAGGTTAAGGGCCACATGCGGCTTGTCTAGGATATCAATATAGCAAAACTGGATTACTCATAGAACAGTTTTTGTTGTACTTTTTTTTCATAATATAATATTTTAAATTTTTTATCTTGCATTTATTATTTTCCAATCATAATTATCTTAAAATGTTTATTTACAAATGGTAAAAACGTTTAGTACAGATCCTTATTGACATAATTATGTTATTAATGCAAAAATAAGTATTACTATTTGAATAAATAAATAATTTTGATTGTGGAGCTGTTTTTTATGAAGTTAAATTGTGCTAAGTAGTATATTCCTCTCTAAAAACAATAATTATCTATTTGACTAAAATTTTACAACCGATTACAAATATCTTAATAAATTATATCGATTAAGAATAAAAAACGGTTTACCATATCATCCTACGACATAGATACGCGCAACTAAAAGCATGATTATTAGAGTAATCACAAAATAAAAAGCCCATTTTGACAGTTGATTTTCTATTTTTTACTTAAATTTTGTAATTAAATTGTTCATTAATGTGTACC
Source organism: Hypomecis punctinalis (assembly GCA_949316475.1). Taxonomy (NCBI): domain Eukaryota; kingdom Metazoa; phylum Arthropoda; class Insecta; order Lepidoptera; family Geometridae; genus Hypomecis; species Hypomecis punctinalis. The sequence continues at coordinate 11,598,264 of OX438807.1, forward strand.
GCCCACTCGACTAAGTACTGTTCATAACGATTTTTTCATACAATCCATGGAATGGTTACACCACTAGTTACGTCGCGAAGACAGGTCAACAGGTTTATTATTTTATGATGACTATAGGTATAAACCTTCCCACAGAACATAATTCTACCTACAGTTCCTCGTTTGCGGTAAAACTTTGAACCTTTGGAACGAAGTGCCTCTTGATATTAAGCGTGCACGTTCATTGGAAGCATTCAAACGTTATGTAAAAAGTCATTATCTCTGTAAATAATTTGGTACTGTAATAACAGAAAAAATAAATGATACTATTTTTTCTGTTATTACATATGTGCTTTATTTATTTTATGTATGTCTATTTTTGTAGTAGTATTATTATGTGTTAGGTATTGTATGTAGCATTAGTATTTAGGTCTATTCATTTTTAGTATTTATGGTACTCTCCGTCAATAATTTAGCACATTCCTTTCCGTATACTTGGGTTGCCTAGAAGAGATCGCTTCCAGCGATAAGGCTGCCTAGTGTTGCACTACCTTTTAGAATTTCACTGTTGTATTTATTGTTATTTTGTGTGTACAATAAAGAGTTATATTTTGTTTGTTTGTTGTATAAAAAAGGTATTATAATAAGTCCATTAGTTAGATTACATATACTGTCAAGTGTATACGCTTAACTTAAACCATGATTACTAGATAGAAAAAAGGTATTATAATAAGTCCATTAGTAAGATTACATGTATTGTCAAGTGTATACGCTTAACTTAAACCATGATTACTAGATAGAAAAAAGGTATTATAATATGTCCATTAGTAAGATTACATAAATATTGTCAAGTGTATACGCTTAACTAAAACCATGATTACTAGGTAGAAAAAAGTTAGTGTTTTTACGGACTTCCAAAAAAGGGACTGACTTGGGAGGTACTTACTAAGTTCGTATGTATATATTTTTTGTGCATGTTCATCGATATTTTCGCCAATAGTTAACCGATTTAATATTTTATTTTATTTTGTAAGCGTATAACCCCGAGGTGGTCCCATTTAAGTATTATCGAAATCGTCTGAGCCGTTTTTGATAATATCCTCATGATAAATAAAGCATTTCCAATCGCATTTGTCATGCGAAATTCTAAGTTGACACAGACAGACAAAACTCTTTATTTTCAACCACAATTTGAAAAATGAACACTATTTACACATAATTACACGACAAAAAAAAGATCATATAGTGGCGGCCTTATCACCCATGGCGATTTCTTCCAGGCAACCTTGCATGACTAAGAACTAACAAGAAATAGTGGCCTTAACTAGAGATTAACAAAGAAAACACCTATAAATAATAAGCAAAACATACTTAATTCAACCTAAGTTTAGTTAAATTGAGTGGTTATAATAATATGGACCTGCAAAAGCTGCCAGTGCGTACAGCACATTTCTACGCATTTCAAAATAGGTAAATGTGTATCAAGTGCTACATATTTTGCCGGCCACGTTCTTATGTTACTAAGTGTACCTATTATTTCTACTTCACGACAAAGAAAAACCATAATGGCTTACCTACCTATGTGTTTCTACGGCCAAGCATTTCCATTCACATTTATCATGCGAAATGCCAAGTGGAGTGGTTATCTGGACGTGCAAAGCTTTCAGTAAGGCGCGCTAAACCACTCGTCGACGGCTGCCCTATCGGCGCTGGCGGGCCTCGCTGGCTTACAACTATCGCACTAGCCGGCGCAAAGCTTGGCTCATACGAGTAATATTCAATATGAAATAGTAAAGGTTCATTAGGTAGGTACTTAGATCATGCAAAAAATTAAACGTTGATAGCAGATTAATAACCAGTTTACACCGTTTACATTATTCCAGTACAGCGTTCGCATCCATGGAACAATGTAAACCGTCATTCCAGTGCAGGTTTATATTATTCAAGTTTTTTTTTAGCTGTTGAAAAATACTAACCACAGATTCCAGGGTCTGTGCCCTTTAAAATAAAATTTAAAAAAAATACTTAACTCGTTACTTTACGTTTTGTCGATAGAGAATCTCTATCAGCCGGGCTAGTATGGGCGCCACGAAATATTTCTTTCGTAGTGTCAGTACGAGACAGCGTTATGGCAAAGAACACCTATATCTGTAAGTTTATCACACGTCGAAATAAGTTCTTTTCGTTGGCGCATGCTTGACTAGCAGGTCCCAGATCTCTGGTACATCTTGCAATGATTTTGAAAAAAATTAACATGAGCATTATTTTAATTTGTTATACCTCGATATAAGCCGTGGTGGTCTAGTGGTAGTAACACCCGACCTGCAATCGTGAGCTCGTGAGTTCAAATCCCGATCCCGGACCAATGAGTTTCTTTGGAACTTATGTACGGAATTTCACATCATTGGCTTTTCGGTGAAGGCAAACATCGTGAGGCAACCTGCATACGTCCGTAGAAGAAATTCGATGGCGTATGTGAATCCACCAACCCGCACTGGGCCAGCGTGGTGGATATGGCCCAATCACCTTTCATGGGTAGGCCTACGTCCTGCTGTGGACTATTAAAAAGGCTGGTACAGTACCTCGATGTGTCGATAATGTTACGAAGTACATATATCAAAGCCGTTAATTTTGTTCTTTCTCGTTCCGTTTCACGCACGCAACTTGCCATAAACTAAATGCTCAACATCATAAACCAGCCCTTACAGAATAAATGTTAGGTATCGAGTCCACCCACAAATAATACCCGCTGTATGTCAGGCGCCGATAACATAACCGATCGTGAAATGGGTCGTGTTTAGCGAAATTATTACTGACAGCTTGTTGAAACTTGCTCTTATACTTACACTTGCCGATGTGGTTTAACGTTTCTGACAACATTTAAAAATATATTTTTTTGTACTATTTTGAGCTGTCCACAACTTTAATATACAGTGTACAGTAGACTGAAATAAGCTAATGAAATGCTGGATTTCAACCACGTCCGAGTCTTCCAAGCCTTATAAATGTTTAGAAAAGATATGATTATAATTATAAAGTGAAAGGGTAACATTAACATAAAATAATGTTACAGGTTTTAATAACTGATTTCACTTCAACTAAAAACATAATACCTATTCCAAAAAAGAGTTACTAATCTGGCTTGTTCACTTTGAGAATTGATATCACTGTAATACAAAACAGAATATCGTAAGAAAAGGGTTTGAAAAGAAAATCTTTGCAAGTTTTTATAACATTACCTCCATAATACTTGCAGGAGCCATAATAGAGCTCGTATGGCTCATTACAGCGAGTACCCCAGTATAGGTACTTTATCTTAACTGCATACACCTTCATTGTTCTCCTGTCTTGCACTTCTCCGGTTGAATTTCCTTGAATATTTTCTTAATTTTTGACCGACGAACCACCGGAGGAGGTATACAATTCGACGCGTATATACTTTTTTTATGTATAACCACGCATAACTTTTTTCGTAGTAGTACGATTTCAATAATTCTTTTTTTATTGGAAATATTGTACTTTAAAATTGGTCCCATTTAAATTTTATCGAAATCGGCGCAGTCATTTTTGATAAATCAACAATAATGTGAAAAATGCTACATCAATCCTTGCGAAATATTCGCGAATTCTGTACAAGGGTGAAGTCGGTCATGCTAATTTTTGCAAAAAATAATATTGTTATTTTTATATCTCCTGGAAATAAACTGACATAACAGCAAACATGGCTAAATGTGGGCAAGCAGTATTTATTTTGAAACTTATTACACTTACCTTGGCTTATTTCCTCATTTTCAGCTTCATGATAATACGAAGATGATAATGAGGAAATAAGATGTGCACTACAGGACTTAGGCCTCCCTAATGCGTTTCCAATAAGACTTTGGAAATAGCTTGCATCCAACATGTTCTAGCGACCTTGATCGTAGGTTTATACCCATATTGCACTTACCGGTATATTTTCTATGCGGCAAATAAAATAGGTATCGGTATAATAAATATGATTTTTTTATCTGACGAAGTTAAATCTTTTATGGAAAGCGTGGAGTAAAATAAATCAAGGAAAAATGGGGTCCAGACTCGTGGTTACACCGCTTTGTTACACCAGTGTGACTACGAGGAAACTTTTTTCCTCGTGGTTACACTACTCTAAAAGGATAGTGCTTGACTAAATATTAGGTAAGTAGTGATGTGCCGGATAGTTGAAAATATGATTGAGGTCAAGATATGTTGTTGCAAACTGTTTAGTAATGTCATGGAAAATAAAATATATCCACTATGTATAACAAAGTCGTAAAGTAATTTTTAGTGTTTTAGCTCCTTTTCAAAGAAAACCAAGTGAAACATCAAATGGTAAAAATAATTATAATTTTACGTTTCAAAAATGACATGTGTCAAAGTAACAGCTGTCATATTCTAGAATTCATACTAAAGTAGCATGACAGCTGTCAAACTTTAAAGTTGTTTATCTCTGTAACTATCGATTTTAGACCATTTCTGTCTTCACAAAAGTGATAGAGCTCAACAAGATGTACATTTCGGATGACAGCTGTCAAACTTTAAAGTTGTTTATCTCTGTAACTATCGATTTTAGACCACCTGTCTTGACAAAAGTGATATAGCTTAACAAGATCTACATTTTGGATGACAGCTGTCAAACTTTAAAATTGTTCATCTCCGGAACTACGGATTTTAGACCATTGCTGACTTCACAAAAGTGATAGAGCTCAACAAGATGTAAATTTCGGATGACAGCTGTCAAACTTTAAAGTTGTTTATCTCTGTAACTATCGATTTTAGACCAGCGCTGTCTTCACAAAAGTGATAGAACTCAACAAGACCTACATTTTGGATGACAGCTGTCAAACTTTAAAGTTGTTTATCTCTGTAACTATCGATTTTAGACCATTGCTGTCTTCACAAAAGTGATAGAGCTCAACAAGATCTACATTTCGGATGACAGCTGTCAAACTTTAAAGTTGTTTATCGTCGTAACTATGGATCTTAGACCATTGCTGTCTTCACAAAAGTGATAGAGCTCAACAAGATCTAGTTCATAAATATACACATTTCAGATGACAGGTATATAAACGAAACGCCATTGAACGAATCGATAAAATGTTGCATATTGTTATTTAAATTTTTTTTACTGCTATGTCCGTAGTATAAAGGGTAGACTTACCTACATGTAAGTATAAGCTGAATCCTACATTCAAGGCTTGAAACCGATTGAATATTAAAACGGTACAAACCTGTTTCTCCATTTTTTGGTTTATAAGGTCATCTTATATAGTACAGATTGTTTTTTATTTCTCTACACTAGCAGTGTGACCACGAGTCCCACGTTTTATTAGTTTACTCGTGGTTACACCAGTCGGTGTAACCACGAGTAAAAAAGTTTCCTCGTAGTCACACTGGTGTATCAAAGCGGTGTAACCACGAGTCTGGACCCGAAAAAAGAGATAAGTAATGTTCTAAGAAGACCTGATTTAATCTTTTGTCAAAGTAGCAAAAATAGCATTCATTGATAAATCTCGCTGAAGCCCTGCAAATATTTTTCTCAGACGCCTCCAGGAAATTGATATCAAGATAAATACAACGACACAGTAGAGGAGCCCATGTATTGTAAAATTGCGGCAAGTCAAGTGAAGGGAACCATTGAATTTTGAAGATTAGATGGCAAACAAAAAATAAGTTCATTAAAAATCATTTTATCGGTAGGCACGTCCTCTACAGATATTTCAACTTTGATAAAACACAATAAGTAATCGAGCGTAGATTTTAGTCAAAGTTTTTCTAAATAAGAATTATTAAATTTGCTATTTTGTATGAACCTTCGTACCATACATAAAAAAATTAAAAAAAACTGTTATTCCATAATTCGTTTAATTTGCGACAGATAATTCGTTTAAGTCTGCCCCGGATCTGTCCCCCCGGGGACATGGAAAAAAAATTTCTTGTCTGTTCCCCGATTGATTATCGGGGGACAGACTGGGATAATTTCACTCCTAAACAATTCGTTTTCTCCCCCGATCAAATAAATTATTATTTTTTGCTATTCTTCATCTGTTGTTTTGTCATTTACAGTATAATCGTCATTGAACAAAACCGTTAAGACAGATTTTATCGATAGACAAGTCACTGTAAGGTTTGTTTAAAAATCTGATGCAGCCAAACATTCCAACGACATTTTCTTTTCGTCATGAAACGTTCAGGATTTGGCAAATAGTATACATACATACTCAACAGGGTTCCACTTTCAAGTGGGTATTATGCTCACATTTATTTGACTGGCGTGCTCAAATATATGTCTGAAAAGTTCTCCCTGGGCTCTTCTACTTTCTTACTTATTACGGGAATCCATGGCTATATTTATTTTCGTTCAAAATTCGACCAGAAGGCTTTGACATTCGGCTGAAAACATTCAACATTCAGTTGAACTCGTCCGTTATTCAAACCGATTCCAAAAAATGCTTCGTACATTTATCAGTTCTCGTTCAGTGAGTTGATCGATGACAACTGGCTGGTATTTGTCAACGACACTGTGAGGACATTACCCACGTAAATTTTAAACTGTTTACTTTTTATTATGGTTCACCATAATAAAAAGTATTAATATTTAAAGGCTAACTATAATGGATTTTTTTGGGTAAGCCATTGGGCTTACCCAAAAAATTCCAGACAGATACCACTCATATTGTTCTTGCTGTGCTAGAGTTTTTTCCGAGCTTAATATTACACATTCTCCGGTTATTTACTCGTATCTGACAAGTAGGAAGTTCTACTAAATTGAAATCTCAATACGCAGCATAATTACCTCAAAATGGCAGCGCTTCCCCCTTTTTTTACGAGAGGGAAATCTTCCAAAGATGCCCGACCGCTTTGGGGTGCAGTCGGGTTATGTGGGATTGTACCCACTAAAACCCCCTCGGTGGCCAGCCTATGTGCCTTCTTGGGAGCTCCGGGATCTCCAAAAGGAACGCACCGGTGCTCCCGGCACTTCGTGTGTCTACTCACCTGGTAGTAGACCAGGCTTGTACGGTCCTGTACGACAGCGTTGCCACACACGCTGCCGTCCGTCTCGTGCCCGCTTGAGTGGATGGCCAGAGCCCCAACTCTGACCACCAGTAGGCTCATACTACAGGCAGGGGATACCGATGCCGGATTCTAGTGCCCCGGCATCAAAGCAAGGCAGCGCTTCCCCCAAATAAATTATTTGTTTCTTAGCTATCCAATAGTGTAATTGAAGTTAGGATAGAGATGATAAATAAGAAGCTGCAACACCAAACTCCATCCCCCGATTTTGTCATAATTCATTTTTTGACTTGCTTTATATAGCAATTTTAAAGACGTATTCACGTCAAAAATGCTGTTTCATGTAAGCAACAAAAGCTGTTCATTATAAGTTCACCCTTATGAGATTTTGAGTAAGTTAGCGGTAACCTTATCATATACCGATACTGAGTCGAAGCTGCTAAGTCTCGAGCATCGACGTAGGGTGGCGTGTCTGTCAGCCTACTATCGGATACACTTCGGTGAGTGCACCCAGGAGTTGCACAATCTGGTCCCACCTGCCCCTTTCTTCTATCGTACGGCTTGACAGACGCAACCAAAGCGCCACCCTTTTATGGTGGACATCCCACGCGTTAGAACCAAGCGTTATGAGTCCACATTCCTCATACGAACTGCCAGAATGTGGAACGCTTTGCCTGAGTCTGTCTTTCCGTTAAAGTACAATGTAAGGTAAAGGTGTCTTCAAATCTCGAGTAAATAGGTATCTTCTAGGTAAGTGTGCTACATCATAGACCACATATCTGCTTAACATCAGGCAGTGTGTAGTCAAACGCAAACCTATTTGAAATAAAAAAAAATAAAAAAATACTCGTAGACCAGCTCAAATTTATTGATGTGCAGACTAAACTCATAAAAGCGATTCAATTAAGACTATAACTTGACTTGACCTGATACAAGTAGGTAAGTATTATTGCAAAGCCACTGGCCATTCCTAAAAATAGTGTAATAGACTTTCCTTAAACCCATATAGAATGTTTGTCTCGTATTACGTCACCATTGCTTGCAGTTGATGGATGTGACTTGGCTGTACAAAATAAATAGAGTGAGATGTTTCACTGGAGCACTTGGCAATTGCGGTGTTAGTGTGCCAAATTCAAAATTCTTGGGTTTTTGCTTATTACAGCATAATTAACAACCATAAACAACCATTCTGGTGGTAGGCTTTAGCCGTGGCGAGAGACCACCCACCAGACTAAGCCGCGCCGCCAAGCGGCTCTCTTGGGATCGTGTTCCGGCGCGAAGTCTGGTGACGTCAATCGGGAAGTTGGGTCGGAACAGTAGCGTCGTCTGGTGGATAAATACGGTGCACACATCGATTACCGCATCGGACGGCCAGCCGTGGAGGGCAGCGGGATCCGAGGCACGGTTTGTCGCTGGCCGACCGCAGATAGTAGGGGGCCCAAGTAGTGAGCTAGCCACTCATGAAAGGCTGCCCCGCCATCTGTCGAAAAATCCCAGGGATGCGCCATCGTGCCGGTTGGCGACCGGACGAGAGGGCCCGATGGACATCCTTGGGGGGGCTCGGGCGTCCCCGCGGTCTCCAGGCTGGTCTCCCATAGATGTGTGTGATTTGTGTGTTGTACCACTGAATTCTACTTAGTGTGACGCCTCGTTCCACTGCTGACTTCCTACCTACTTTACTCCGCAAGCATGAGAAACAATAAAAGAAAAAGAACGTATACACAGCGGCAGCACTCCCTCTCACTCAAAGTGCACCTGTGCAATATTCGGGGCCTGCACTCCAATCTCACGCCTGTCCATCATCATCTTGAGACAGAACGACCCCACCTATTGTTTCTCACGGAGACGCAGATTGCTGGTCCATCCGACGTGTCGTATCTATCCTACCCAGGGTATTCTCTGGAGCATCTTTTCAAACCACGTGCGGGTGTATGCGTTTACGCCCGGGATGACATTTGTTTTCTGCGTCTTCGAAGATTTGAAGACCCTTCTTTTTCAGTGCTTGGGGCTCTGGCGGACACTGGCATAGAGAAGATTGTCTATGCCTGTGTATACCGATCGCATAGCGGAGACCGGGAGGCAACTAGACTTACTGATTACCTCAGTGAGGTGGCGGATGCTGCTCAGCTCAGCTACCCTTCGGCCCAATTAGTGATCCTGGGGGACTTTAATGGCCATCATAAGGAGTGGCTTCACCCATACCTGGACACAAACCATGCTGGGCTTGAAACGCGCAAGCTAGCTTTGACGCTAGGTCTTACCCAGCTGGTTCATGGCGCCACACGGGTACCTGATGTTGACTCGCATACGGCCTACTGCTTGGACCTTCTGCTAACAACTGATCCAGACCGATATTCAGTGGCGATTTCCTCTCCGTTAGGTACATCTGATCACTGTCTGGTGAAATCCGTATCCGTCTACTCCCCTTCAGACCCCAGTCCAAAAGGGTCACGGCGGGTGTGGCGGTACAAGTTGGCAGATTGGGATGAGATGCGGTGTTTCTTTGCGTCTTATCCTTGGCAGCCTGTGTGCTTCTCTTCTGATGATCCTTCTTCGTGCGCGGATGCCGTGACAGACGTGCTTCGTACCGCCATGGAATACTTCATCCCATTTTCGGACGTGCCTCTGTCCAACAAAGCTCGGCCCTGGTTTGGGCCTGATTGTGGACGCGCCGAAGCGCAAAAGCATCAGGCATACCTGGCTTGGGTCGATGCTCGTAACCGTAAGACGAAGGACATACATCTGAGGAAGAAGACTTACAATAAGGCTGCTAAGTCCTGCAAAAAGGTTATGCGGAGGGCTCGCTTTGAGCATATTAGTCGAATAGGGAACAAGCTTGCTTCTTACCCTGCGGGTAGCAAGGCATTCTGGTCCCTAGCTAAATCAGTCGAAGCGAACTTCTGCCACCCTTCATTGCCTCCGTTGCTGAAACCCAATGGTTCGCTGGCTCATACCGCGGTAGAGAAGGCAAATTTATTTGCATCTCAATTTGCGGAGTCTTCGCGTCTGGACCCCGGTAGTGCGAGACCTCCAACTTTGCCAAACTGTGGCACCTCAATGAGTGAAATACATATCCGCCAAAAGGAGGTTCTCAAAGTTCTCCGCAGTCTAGATGTGAATAAGGCCAGTGGCCCAGATGGTATTCCAGCTATTGTACTAAGGACTTGTGCGCCTGAGCTGTCGCCTGTGTTGACCCGCCTCTTTCGCCTCTCTCTGAAGACGGGTCAAGTGCCCAAATCTTGGAAGCTTGCTAACGTGCAGCCTGTACCCAAAAAAGGTAGCCGTGCTGACCCTGCCAATTACAGACCGATTTCGATCACGTCCATACTTTGCAAGAGTATGGAACGTGTTCTTAACAACAGGCTCCTGGCCTACCTGGAAGCAAATGACCTACTCAGTGACCGCCAGTACGGCTTTCGCCGAAACCGGTCTACTGGGGACCTTCTGGCGTACGCCACACACATTTGGAGTGAGGTCATTGAGAAGCACGGGGAGGCGCTGGCTGTCTCCTTGGACATCTCGAAAGCTTTTGATAGGGTCTGGCACGAGAGCCTTATTGGCAAGCTTCCATCTTACGGCCTGCCTGCTGATTTCTGCACATGGATATCAGATTTCTTGAGGAATCGGTCAATACGAGTTGTCGTTGATGGCTGCTCGTCAGACCAAATGGCTATCAATGCCGGTGTTCCTCAGGGGTCTGTGCTCTCTGCGACACTCTTCCTACTGCATATTAACGACTTGCTAAAGCCTGGTATTTTTGGGTACGCAGACGACAGTACGGTCATGGAGAGCTACACATCCGAAGCAAGAACGAGCGGGGCACAGATCGAGTCACTCAGAGAGGCTATGGTCGAACGGCTCAACTTGAGTCTGGAGGCGGTATCTGACTGGGGTGATGCTAACCTGGTCAAGTTTAATGCCACGAAAACTCAAAGCTGTTTGTTTTCGGCCAAAAAGAGGCCCTTTCAACTGTCTCCTGCTTTCCGTGGTGTATCCGTTCCGGTAACTAACAGTCTGGAACTATTAGGCGTTACGCTATCATCGACTCTCAACTTTGGGTCTTATATAGAGTCAAAAGCCCAATTAGCCTCAAAAAAACTTGGTGTTCTCTCTAAGGTGAGACGGTATTTCACACCTGAACAACTGCTTAGTCTTTATAAAGCGCAAGTCAGGTCTTGCATGGAATACTGCTCTCACCTTTGGGATGGCTCTGCCAAATACCAGTTAGAGGCTTTGGAGTCCATTGAAAGGCGAGCCAGGAGGCTGATAGGCAACGAAACCTTGACTGAGTCGAAGCTGCAAAGTCTTGAGCATCGACGTAGGGTGGCGTGTCTGTCTGCCTACTATCGGATACACTTCGGTGAGTGCGCCCAGGAGTTGCACGATCTAGTCCCACCTGCCCCTTTCTTCTATCGTACGGCTAGACAGACGCGACCAAAACGCCACCCTTTTATGGTGGACATCCCACGCGTTAGAACAAAGCGTTTTGAGTCCACATTCCTCATACGAACTGCCAGAATGTGGAACGCTTTGCCTAAGTCTGTCTTTCCGTTAAAGTACAATGTAGGTGTCTTCAAATCTCGAGTAAATAGGTATCTTCTAGGTAAGCGTGCTACATCCTAGACCGCATATCTGCTTTACATCAGGCAGAGTGTAGTCAAACGCAAACCTATTTGAAATAAAAAAAAAAAAAAAAAAAAAAAAAAAAAAATTTACACAGGCTGGCAATATTATCGTCATGTGGACATCCGATGACTGGACCTTGTCTACAGGTTTTCAATAACAACGGTTGTAAGCGGCAATCACGACATATCTTAGCATCATCAATACCTATAGATTGTAAAAAAATGCCAAGTCGATGGTTAGCAAAGTCAAAGTCAAAATCAAATCTTTTTATTACGTAGACATATAAAAGGGTTGCCTGGAAGAGATTGCTATAAGCAATAAGGCCGCCCTTTGTTGCACTATTTTATGTCGCTTGTTTTTTTTCCTTTCTGTGTGTTTTTTCTGAATTGTATTTTAGTGTTATGTTAAAGTGTTTATCTATCTATCTATCATGTACTTGAAATCGTCCGATAACATTCAAAAATAACATTGGTAATAGTTATGCCTAAATAATTTGTCTTAATAACTAAAAGTAATATACAAAATTTAAATTATCAAAATAATAAGTGATAACATAAATTTTAAATTATTAGGCAGAGATTAGTCCAAAGGACTAATCAGATTAATTAACAAAAAGTAAAAGGTCAGTGTCATTCAAAGTAGCAATTTCCGGTATAACGGTCATTACGAAAAGAGAATATAGATAAGCATACTAGGTACGACCACAAAATGAGTTTTTTCAACGTGTGAAAAAGTGACGGATACACATTTCACCATAACTCTGTCTCGTTTTGACACGTCGATAGAATTATTTCGTAGTGCGTAACCTAGCCCGGCAGAACAGCAAGCAGCAAAGTGTAAAAAATGCAGTAATTAAATTTAAAATTCCTAGTTTTTTAACTTTTATTCACTAGCAATTTTATTAAAAAACTGTTGTCACAAAATTACACGCCATAGACTTACAATCCAGCAGTAACAGATTAAAGATTAATTTATTTGCTAAACAGTAACCATGTGTACATTTTTATATATTTAAGTAAATTATCTCAACGTGTTTCTACTCTACGAGAGGGTGTGCAAAGGTGAGAGGCGAGTTAGCTCATTAAATACATTAGTAAGTACTTACATTGTTATTATAGATATATATTAATATGTTTGGTATCAAATCAAATTAAAATAGTGATGGAAAAAAAATATTGAATGTCAGAGTGGAACCGATAGGGACTCATTTACACATTATTACACAATAGCATTTAGCAGTCAATAAATCTTTAAGTTTCTTTTTAAATTGGTTTGTACTTAATTCCCTTATACTCTGGGGTATCTTGTTGTATACTAAAGTGCCCATCCCAAAAATACACACACGAAGAAATGTTTATTGTAGGCACTGCAGCACTAATAAGTATCTAATTTTCTTAACAATTTTACTTACCTATATGACACTTATTTAGTTGTGCCTTCAGGAAAGATTTTAATATAGTATTCCTGATTTAACAACTAGTTGCGCGAAAGCAGTTGGCCGAGGAACTCCCCACATATTTGATAGTGCCTTTGATTGAAATTGTGAATAAACTTCTTATTATTTTTCATAATATAATGTCTATAATATTTATTTGTTATTCTCTATTTTCATTAATCTATCAGCCATAATATATGACGTTTACTGCTGGACATAGGCCTCTCGTACAAATTTCCTAAAAAGCGACTTGCATCGAGAGCGATCCTGCGGTCTCGATGAAGTTATTTCTCTCTACCTCGTGGGTCACAGTAAGGACGTTCGTAAATCCGAAAGTTTATGTTGGTTTATTACTCCTTCACGCAGCAACAGAGCACCGGATCGGCTTGATTTTTGGTATGGATATAGTAAAAGTACCGAAAGTGATGTAGGCTACTTTTTATCCCGAAAAAATAAATGGATTCTATGGGTCAGCACAAAAATTAAAATATCACGAGAGCAGCTGCAGCTGAATAAGGTAATACGATAATTAAGCAAAATAATAATAAACAATTGTGTATCTTTCCATTCTTAGTCTGTCCAACACGTATAGCCGTCATATAGACATAGGTAATGTCGTGTAGCTGATCAATCAGGGGTGTCCTTGGCATTGGCAGGGTAATGGAGCGTTTCGGACGATCATCAATTTATTGGGACACCGAGGGGACTCTTCAAATGTCATAGAGCTACGGCCATAGAGATCTGTACAGAGTATTTTGTTGCCCGGCGCTCTATGTACCTACTTACTCGTGTGTACGGGTAGGTATACGGGGTATACCTAAGTTGTTGCTTTGCAAAGTGCCAGATACTTTCAGAGGCAAACGTGGGGTGTGATTAGGGTTAAACTAAACGTAAGAGATCATAATGTCACCTACAATTGTATTGGAGAAAAATATTCTATAAGATCAAGATTATTTTATGCAAAAAATAAATTCAAAATATACTTACTCTTTCCAATAAAATAAGAATGATTGAAATCGGACTACTACGAAAAAAAAAATATTTATATATACATATATATACGCGTCGAATTGAGTGGTCATTCGGTCAAAAAAGAAAAATATTTTTTTCAATAAAAGATATCTTTATACCAAAATGTAGAACTTCACACTCATCATTTTGGCCAACTCTTACTATGGGGTTAACCCCGAAATCGCGAAAAAAACTGCTGTTAAAAAAGTTTATTGACTCTCGACAAAAGGCAGCGATTTCGGTGTTGACCCCTTAGTAAAATTTGATCATAATGGTATAATGAGTAGATATATCTACCTGCTTACCTCTAAAAGTCCCTACACCTTTGTAATATTTCACCTTGTTAATACCTACAAGGTGTTATTAAAGTAGGTACAGATACAGTTTTCAGGGAAAACTTTATACCCTACCTCGCAAAATGCAAGTTTACGGTAGGTAATAGAGACGTGAGCGGTGGCCGGTTACGAATATTTGATACTATGGTGTGTTTTGTAAGTTACTTCATTAAAACTAGCGTGAGGATTCATTATTAAAATTTTATATGAACACCGGATACAACTCACGATTATTTGAGCGGTCGAGCAGCTATGCGTCCGACCGGTTTCAGAGTACTTCTTCAGGGAATGCGCGCGCCAACTTATAGCATTCGCGGCTTCACAAATTCGTTAATTAGCCCAACGGATTGGCAAGTTGAATGATGACCGATGGGGTCGAAAAGTTCTCGAGTGGAGATCACGTACCGGCAAGCGCAGTGTAGGACGTCCACCCACAAGGTGGACGGATGGCCTCATTAAGACCGCAGGATCGCGCTGAATGCAAGCCGCTTCCAACCGGTCTTATTGGAGACCCATAGGGGAGGCCTATGTCCAGCAGTGGACGTCCTTCGGCTGATGGATGGATGGATTGAAATTAAACAAGTTAGAGTTTAGTAGGAAATTAGGTCTCCGCCAGTCCGATACGACATGCCCCATCGCGTGTGGACTGTGGCTACGACATTATGATTTTGCCAACCCTATTGTAAATAGCTTCGTTTTGTGTAGCCTTTGTCAACTTAGTTCAAGGCTCTGGAAAAGTAACAAAACCTTGTCATTTTTCGAGCAAAAGGGTTAAGCTAGAGAAGCTTTATACAGAGACTAGCATTATTTTCTTGTAAGATAAATAATTTAGGATAGGTTTTAACCACATCTCGCATGATAAAAAACCGGACAAGTGCGAGTCAGGCTCGCACATCGAGGGTTCCGTACAAATACTTTGTTAAAATAATTAAAAACCTGTTTTAGCATGTGCTAATGAAGTTATTTTATATAATACCTTACATGATACGATTTACCCACTTTGAATTTTGAACCCATATTTTGTGTATTTTGAGGCCCTATTTTTTGTGATTTAAATAAAAATGTACAGTTTTCAGATTTATTCTTATATTTGTACTCTGAGACAATGCTTTTCGCCAAATTTCATAGTTCTACGTCAACGGGAAGTACCCTGTAGGTTTTGATTTTTGTGAGTGCAAAATATGCGGTTTTTTACGACATAAACGGCTCTAACTTTTTTAAACGATAACTGAGAAGTTTTTCGTTTACACAACTGCAAGAGATCATAGATATATGTATGCAGTTTAAATTTCAACTCGATATCTTTACGCGTTCCCGAGATAAAGAGTCTTGACATACATACGGACGGACAGACGGACAGACGGACAACAAAGTGATCCTATAAGGGTTCCGTTTTTTCCGTTTAAGGTACGGTACCCTAAAAAGTGACAAGGTGGAGCGCGGGTGCAAAGGATTTTAGTTATTTAGTGACATCAAAGATTTAGAACCTTACAAAAAAAGTTACTAAGACGAATATTACTTAACTAAATCCGAAACACTACCTATATAAACGCTTAGACCTCTCACTTAGTAGTGAACAAGCTCGATACATTATTTATTACGAATAACTTATTCTTGAATGAATAAGAATCATTTATTGCAATATTTGCAATACTATGTACAAAGATGATTCAAATACATTGTAATGTACTAGTTTGATTTTTTCACTACATTTTTACACTTCAAACAAAAATTAGATTTAACGTCAATAGTACCATTGATTTGTACCCTGATCTAACCCTTGAATCATATCATACTATAATATTGTAAATCCGAAAAGTTTGTTGGTTTGTTCCTCTTTCACGCAGCAACGGAGCAACGGATTGACTTCATTTTTGGCATGGATTTAGTTCAAGGGCTGGAAAGTGACATAGGCTTTTCATCAAGAAAAAATCAAAGGTTCCTGTGGGATAGCACAAAAGTAAAATACCACGTACAAATATCCTGACTGAAGCTCACATAAAGCTGCGTGTTGATTGGCTATTGCGCAGCTTGTAGCTAACATCATATCCGCCAACTTGTGTGGCGCGACCTATAACATAAAAAAATCGGCCAAGTTCGAGCCGGCGCACGAAGGGATCCGTACCGTATGGTAGCCCCCTTTATATATTTTATTTTAATTAATTATTTTTGTAGGGAATATATGTAAAACTTAATGTTTTCTGAATATTTCAAGCTTTCTGTTGCCGTCATTAATATCGAGCAAAAAATCATGTTTCCTGTATGGGAGCCCCCCTTAATTATTTATTTTAATTTAATTATTTATTTTTAAAATATATGTTTAACTAAATATTCTGTGAAAATTTCAAGCATCTACCTATCACCGTTAATAATAGCGAGTGCTTAAAATTCAAGTATGTTTAGTAAGTATGCCTTAAATATATTTTTTTCTTTGTTGTTATAGCGGCAACAAAACGAGTATTGCGGCGTTTCGCCCCGCAAGCGGTTGGACCCGCGGGGCGAATCGCCCAAGACTCTTTTTGAAGGTCCCCATTCGCCCCGCATTGTCTGGAGCGGGCCGAATGGGGACCTTCAAATTCGCCCCGCGATTCACTTTTTTATTTGTACATTTAAGTAGAAAAGTAGTCAATGGCAAAAAATAACAATTTCATTATACCAAGGGCATCATTCTATGAGTCCTATGGGGGTGTATGAAGAAAAAAAGCATTTGTTTATTGATGATTGATTGATTGATTTGGCACATTGGTTTCACGTGTTTTGTAAACATAAATATTTCATTTGAAGCAAACAAATGAACCATTCGATGTCTGTTTATCCACATTAATAGAAAATACTTTATTTTATTCGGTAGACCTGGAACCTTTTCTTTGTAATCGTGGTAGCAGCTCTGTATGAAAAGAAAATTTGACCTTCTGACGGAGAAAAAAAATCGTCTACCTCGACCTAACGTCGCCAAAATATAATTGTCTTGGGGCTCTTTAGAAATTTGTGGGATTGCCAGCCGTTTCCCACGGCTGCGAATGTTAGAAAAAGATTTTTATGGTAAATCTGTCAAACTATATAATAGGGATATGTCATGTAGTCTCACAGAATTTTTTGAAAATTATTTATCTATTGTTATAAATAAATAAATTCTTTATTCATCAAAAACATTTCAATAGTAAATAACATCAATACGGAGATATGGGACCTTCAAAAAGAGTCTTGGGCGATTCGCCCCGCGGGCCCAACTGCTTGCGAGGCGAAACGCCGCAATACTCAAAAATACAAAATTTGTGAAAATTTTAACGTTATAGCTATCACCGTTCCTGAGATACAGCTTGGTGACAGACAGACAGACGGACGGACATCGGAGTCTTAGTAATAAGGTCCCGTTTTTAACCATTGGGTACGAAACCCTAAAAAAATTACATTATTGAGAACCTCTATTTTGAAGTTATTTAAAAATAAAACCTATTATGAAAGCTGTATCTATGTAACTATAGTTAGGTATTTATAAACCGTAATCATACTAAGAACCTATTCCATTTAGAATTTCCTTCATGTAGAGATACCTAATATTGGATCTGATACATGTGCTTCGTCTAGTTTCAGAGACATTAATTAAAGGGGGCTGCCAGCACAAGAAGGCGCTACGAGATCAGGCAAGCAGCTTCACATCCAAAATACCTAGACCCCACTCACGTTTAGAAACCTTATTAAAGAAGACCTTGATAATAGAGAACAGGCGATAGATAGAGGTCACGGTAAATTGGAGCGGTTTGATACACACGTCCGATAGATTAGTTTAATTATAACAAGATCCTAATAAATGACACTATCTTAGAGATTAGTAAATTTCCGTGGGAGCTGAGTAACTGCTAAATTATCTACTTTTGTGGTGGAAAAATAATATGAATATAAAACAATATGAAAAATAAACACTATTTACACATATACGACAAAAAATATGATTATGAAGTGGCGGCCTTATCACCCATGGCGATTTCTTCCTGGCCCAGTGTTATCAAATTCATAGAAGTTAGGCAATATTATAAGTATTATTTTTTATTCCGTATAAGTTTGCGTTTGTCTACAATCTACATACTGCCTGATGTTGAGCAGATATGCGGTCTAGGGTGTAGCACGCTTACCTAGAAGATACCTATTTACTCGAGATTTGAAGACACCCACGCTGTACTTTAGCGGGAAGACAGACCCAGGAAAATATATGTCCACGTATTATAGTTTAGCTTTAGGCTATTTGTATCCGAGTAGTTTATTTTGTTTATTAAAATTTGTCATATAGACATCTTATTAATAATATTAACGCGAAAGTTTGTAAGGATGTTTGTTTCTCTTTCACGCAAAAACTACTGAACGGATTGAGATGAATCTTTGCAATAATATAGCTTATATATATAAATCTCGTGTCACAATGTTTGTCCTCAATGGACTCCTAAACCACTTAACCGATTATAATAAAATTCGCACACCATGTGCAGTTCGATCCAACTTGAGAGATAGGATAGTTTAAATCTCAAATTATAGTCGCAATTTTAATTTATTTAGCCACAGCCGCGTGGCCGGGTCAGCTAGTAGCTTATATATCAGAATAACACATAGGCTATAAATTATAATGATATTACGTCAAAAAATAAAATATCATGCGGGCGAAGCCGCGGGTAAAAACTAGTAATTTATAAAGATATTGCGTGAAACGAAGTTCGCCGGGTCAGCTAGTTGATTTATAATAATATAGTAGTGATTATTAAATATTTTTGCCGTAACATCGATGAAGGAAAAAATAAATCTCTCAATAATACATTGTTGGTACTTCTAATTTATTAACTGTTTCATCTTGTTAGTGAGTAGTAGTATTGTGAGAAATCATCTATCATTATAAATATCCCCATAAAATTATTAGTAAAATCTTTTAAAATACTTCTTTCAAAGTACTTAGTCCCAGAGCACTGAATAAAATTAATTCCATTATTCTGCAAATGTTTACTAAGTCGTGAAAAGATTGAAAAGCTCTCAGAGTAGTTCCTATTAAAGCGCCGGCAGGTGAAGTTATAATGCACTTCAACTTGCCAGATATGAACAAGTTCCAGCCTTTCGTTTGTTGAAAACTTGGTTTATTACTCGCATCTCGATGTAATGTTGCGAAGGGAGTTGGAGCGGCTCTCGTGCATGACTGTTTTGTAAAATAATTATATGTTAATATGTTGTTCACATGAATAATGTTATTAAATGTACTATAGTCCGATTTTTATCTCCGTGCAGACTCGGTCATAAAATATTGTAAAGTTATAATAGATCTAACCGTTTATTTTCTTTTTGACAGCACCAATAGAACGTAACTGCGTCATGTTACGCAAAAGTTCACTTTTAAATGCGAGGTTTTAAAAATATTACAACTGCCTAAGTTTGCTCCTTGATCCCGTATAATAATCATCTTTGACAAATTGAGTCCATAGATGCAGTAGTTTTTTTATAAATTCAATTCATCAATTTGTCAAGGATGATTATTATACGGGATCAAGGAGCAAACTTAGGCAGTTGTAATATTTTTAAAGCCTCGCATTTAAAAGTGAATTTTTGCGTAACATGACGCAGTTACGTTCTATTGGTGCTGTCAAAAAGAAAATAAACGGTTGGATATATTATAGGGCCGTGAGCATGTTGCGCGGGCGCAACGCCGTTATCGATAATGAATAAATGTGAATGAGTGTTGTCACAGGTGCAGAGGGTAGTCTGTAGGACATCATTGTGTTGTGGAGAGTCATTGGTTTTTCATTATTACCTTTCCCTGTTACCTGCTATAAGTACAATCTTAATTTTACATAAATAATGCTCGTACAAATAAATATTTTAAGCATGCTAATCTCGAAGATGCGAATGATTAAAACTGTCCCTACCTTTTTTTTCTTTTAATCTACAAATATATTTTATAATAGTATTAGGTGTTTGAATTTCATTATTTACTCAAATAATAAGAACCAAATTTTAAACCATCGATACCGTTGATCGATAGCAATAATGCACAGCACTGCCCCCGTCCGTAAGAACAATGAGTGGGAGAGAGAGCGATATACTGGGTCATCCATCTGCACCGCTCTCACGTTTTACAACCCAGTCTGCAGGCCGCGAGTTAAATATTGCACTATTGCCAAAGAAGATATAATAATACTACGTATAGAACGGCCACTCGTTACCCCCCACCCGTTTGAGTCTTCCTCACTTCCACCCCGCGTCAGGACTCGTCAAATTCACTCTGCGCGCGGGTTGCACAGGCCGGTGATTTCGACTACAAAAAATACAGACTTACAATGGGGAAGACGTGTGCTGTTTATGGCTGTTCTACAACAATTCGCGACAAGATATCATTTCATTATTTCCCTAAAGATAAAATAAGGTACCTTATTTACTTTTAGTAGGTAGATAATATTGTTATAAAAATTATGTCATTCATATTTAGTTCCTTTCTCTTGATAATTTGTTTCAAATAAAATAAATCGCTTACTTTTAGTTACAGTGCTGTCAAATTATTATGAATTCATTATAGGTACTTTATAAGCACTAGAATGATATTCATTTTTGTAAATTTATTTCGCATCTAGCTCACTTCCGCATGAAATAAAAGTATGGCGGATCGGTCGTAAAGTACGCCAAGATAATTCTGCGCGCGGCCAAAATTGGGAACTAATTCAATGCTGATAGAGAATTCGTAATGCTACCAACATAACGTACGTAGCGCCGCTACTCGCGCGCATAATCTCTCGTTCGCTCGTCGTGCTGATCACAGATAGAGTTGCCATGGGCGTGAAAATACTAGTTATCATCGTAACGCAACTGTTACAGAATATCGGTATCGATATGCAATGTATTGTTTCGCGTTAACACATACATACCTAGTAGATAAGTGCTAATTTGTATTTGTATATTTTCTGTAAATAAACGAACATGTATATAACATTGAGTTAATATGTACAGTCCTATAATTTGTAGTTATTTTTTCTATATAAATACTAATACTAAATATTTTTTCATACATAAAGAATTAGATTTTGTTAATCTCACAATAAATGACAAAGATAAACCTTGTCAAAGTTCGGGAGTAGGGAGTTATACTTTTCTTTTTTATTTTTGCTTTTCGCCGAGATGATTTACATAAGACAAAATGTTTGGAACGTGCGTTGTACGGGCCCACGTCCGCGCCCGTCCTGAGCCCGCCCTGTCCTTAATCATACCTCAACGAGCTATACTCGTATCATTAACAATTTTTAAATCATTGTTTTGAATAAATATTTAGTGCTACTTAATTGACATCAGAAAAAAATCGTGTCAAATATTATTTAATAATTATCTATCTAACGGACTAATTATATTTTTTTGTCATCAAGCCAATTATACCTTTTACAAAAAAATCTTCTAGACATTCTCAAAAAATCTTTTTACTAAGATTTTTCCCAAAATATTTATTTATTGAAAAAAACGACCTCTTCAAATATGCCTAAAATTCTGATATTATATTCTAAAAAGTCGACAGAGACACCGAAAAAATACCGTTTAAAATTCTGGATTCTCATCACACTGGCACAAGACATGTACTGTACGTAGTATTATTATTTCTTCTTCGATACATGTTAAGCTACTAAGAATATTATGATAAACTTTTAGAGCCTCCTTTTTTGCGTCAAGGGTTAAAAATATTTTTTTGCAATTATTCGGAAACATTGCCAGAAACAGTTATAAAAACCAGCAACGATCCCGCAACCGCTATTTAACCAGTGAGGGGCCTCACTAGCGTAGGTGTATGAAATATGAAATTAGGGACTTCCCTCAGTTGGCCATCGGTCGGTGCGTTTAGCGCGTGATTTACTTAATCGTTAATTACTAGGTATATCTTTTGTTTAAATTATGGGATGATTTTACAAATATACATAATCGTGTGTGTGCGTGTTCATATTACTGGCTACTTCAACAATATGTGAGAAAATTAAGGGAATTTCGTAACAGTGCCGTGTTTTGGTTATGTTCTACGTAGGTAAATGAGTGATTTCATAGAAATAAGTGTATGTACGATTGTATGTGAAACCTGCAGCGGCTAGTACATCGTATCAGTACTCACAAAACTTCTTGGTAAGTGAGAATTACAATTCATACGGTCGACATGGGTCGTTGACAACCATAGGCGTTCTACACACAAATACCCGTGTAGCGTTCGTGCGTATGTGTAGTGTCTGTGAGTAAAATCTACTGTTGTGTGCGTAAGACAGCCGATTTTGTATGAAGAATCGCGGAGTGTCCGGGCTGTGCTATTGCAGAGTCCACCTAGGGCTCAAAAGTCTTATAAGAGTGTCGTGCAGACTTTAACTTAACGGGAGGTTTGAGAAAAATAGGGGTCTCAACAAGACGAACTTGACGCTGTGCTGGGCAGGCTCTTGAACTGATCTAGCTCTATTCTTCTTTGCAAGACCTCTTCGCTGGTGGGGAGCGCATCTTCCGGTGTAGGCGTTCACACCGGAATATGCTCGCGCTTAGTTTCGGTGTGGCGTGGCCCCTCGCGAAATTTCGCGTTTACGCGAAAAGACAACAATATTTTTTTTTTTGTTTAATACTGCACGATCCGCAATTTTTTAATTATGTTAGTAGATAATAAAATGATTTTATTATTAACATTTTACGTACCTTAATAATAATAGAATTAAAGGCCAATTAAGCCATGCTTATTTTTTTTTCGCCAGCAATACACAATACACTCTCTAGATTCAAGAAATATCCAAATAAAGCAATGTAAACACGAGCGAGATTGACTTGTAATATTCCGAGTTTCACCAACCATGTATCGTAATAGTAAATTCCCCAGAAACAAAGTCCAAACATTCTGAAAGCCAGCCACTACCCGCGCCGCGCCGTACACTGGCGCACACAAATCGTAATCAAAGCGCAAAAATAGCCCTCTAGTGTCACCAGCTCTCTATTTCCATTAGCCAGCAGACAGTCGGCACAATGGTAAGCAAGCTGTTAGGGCATAATGAAGGCATTGTGCTAACGAATGTGCTAAGTATACCACCCATTCAAATATGCCAAGGAATTCTGAACCTTAAATATCTGATAGTAGAGTTGGCATCTGCGTGGTGGATTTAGAAATACGGCTGTCTTCGATGGTTCGTATGGCAGTCGCCGCGGACGGATGACGTCATTACTGCAACCTCCCGACTCAGCTGCTGCCAGCGGTGATATATCGTCGCAGAACTAGATTTATCGCTGTTTTGTGCGTGATTGTACGCAGCGTATTATAATTCAATTGGTCAGGAAGCGGGCCAATGTAATGGAAATACATGCGAGCCATTGTAGGGCTCTTTGGATATTGGAATATTATTTTTACATTTTCTTTAAGGATAAAGCTCCTGAGGTTTTACATATTACGTGTGTTCTTCGATTAGGCTTTGATTCAAGCTTCAAACAAAATGATTTTCCATTTATGGGTAGCCATTTTTTCGGGCATGTACTTACCCTAAATTATTTATGTAATGTCTTCTGCTCGGAGGCATTTAATTTTGCATTTGAAGTCGCCTACGAAAACGAACATAAAATTAAACGAGGTCTACAATATTTCACATCGACTTATTATTTACTAGTTTTTACCCGCGGCTTCGCCCGCATGATATTTTGAATTTTAACGCAATATCATTATAATTTATAGCCTTTGCGTTATTCTGATATATAAGCTATATTATTGCAAAGTTTCATCTCAATCCGTTCAGTAGTTTTTGCGTGAAAGAGTAACAAACATCCATACATCCATCCATCCATCCTCACAAACTTTCGCGTTTATAATATTAGTAGGATTATCGAATCCTTGATTATAGCTACGAGTACATTTCTTTTTTCTTCTATTTTTTGATGAGTTATATGGTGTACCTAGATTTTTTTCTATTTTTCTAGCTAGCCCAGTCGTGTCACAGGAAATTATATTGCCTGTGTGACACAGGCACTATTAGAATCAGAATACCTATAGGTATCATGGGAAATTTATTTTACCCGTAGCACTACTAGTAGTGTCACGGGAGAGTAAAATTTCACTTCGCTCTAATAGTTGTATCCAGCAGTAGATCCACGGGCATAAACGATATTTGAAAGCTAAACTTCAGGCTGGCCGGCATTAGGCCCAATTATGAAAGCGCCATCGTAATTGTAACAGCAATTTAGAATATTTCTGTTTCTTTTTCACTTTAGGCATTCAATAGAGAGAACACATTTTACGTTGCTATTAAATTTACGATGATGGCGCCTTTTTAATTGGGCCTATTAGGCAACCTATGAGATTAAGAGCAAAAGCCCTGCCATGCGCCATCTTTTAAACCATAATATTATGTTCAATAAATGCTTTGTCGACAGTGCAGCGTGTTTCATAAATATCTAAATTATTTATAGATATCTGTGTATCTAAAGGTTTCGTCACGTCAGACCTGATTTTTATAGGCGTCTCAACCATGAATTCAGTTTTGAATGGTTAGCTTGTTGGGGTCAACTGGCTCAGTAAGTCCGATTAACACACCAGCACCAGCGTAACTATATTAGCTAAATAGCATACTTCTGTTTTCTTTTCACTTTAGGCATTCGATAGAGAGAACGCTTTTTACGCTGCTATTTAATTTATCCTAGCGCCTCTGTAATCGGGCTTATTGTAATTATAATATTACATGGACCTTCCATATTATACGCTTCAATTTAATCGTGATCAGGTAGTTGGCTGCAACCGAATAGAAATGTCTGTTATGAGTGAATCCTGCCCCATATTATAAGACTTAAGTTAGGCTAATGTGAGAAAAGATGAAGAATTAAAGAAAATTCTACACCTAACTTAAACGTGGTTTATGTTTAAGTATGGCATTTTCTCTGATCACCTACCGCAATCGGGTAAAAACCTTCCCAAGGATATTTCAATAGAACAGCCATACACGCTACATTCGATTATGTAATTGGGTGTGCCCATGTGCCAATAAATTGTTCAGCAAGTGATTTATCTTGCTAATCCCGACATCCACTCCGGGACCCGGGGTTAGACGTGGTTAAAGTATTACGAGATTTATTAATAGAACTGGCGTATTAGCTTCTGAGAATTTTACTATACTCATACCTCTGAAACTCGACTCATGCTTAGAATTGTTGCTTGTACTCTTATTCCTATACTAGATGCCCATCCTTTGTTGGACTATAATTGAATTATACTCTATTTAATTTATTTTGTTCTCTGCGACAGCTGTCAGAAATATCACGCCTATGAAGTCCTGAATGTCTTAATAGTACAGACAGTACCTGTCAATGTCATACTTTATGGGCATGCCGATTAGTGATGGGCGACGAATGATCGTGACCACAGAGTTTTAGATAGAGTTTTATTTAAAATATCGATAGTTTATACTAAGGATATTTTAAATAAAACTTAATTTATCATTAATTTTATTGTACGTTTTAATATCATAACATTTTTTACATGTGTAATTAAATTAAACTCAATTATAAGTTACATTAGCATCCATAATAGTGAAAAACGTCGATAAATACTATCGTTGCATTATTATGAGTACCTATTTAATTAATATCATAACATTATTTACATGTGTAGGTACATACTTCATCTTAAATAATATTAAGTAAATAAAATCCAATTTCTCACTACTCATTCGATTTCAATACAACATTGTTTGAAAATCGATTTTTTCCACCACTATCTCAACTCTAAAAATGTCAATGTCACTGTCGCAGAGATCAAGTTAAATTTTATAGAGTATATAGCTATAAACCTTCTGGAAGAAATCTTACAAGACACGCAAAAATAAAGACTTGGTTAAATACTCGTAATTAAGTAATGATAGTGACTAGCGGTCCGTCGATGCTTTTTCCGTGGCAACATTTAAATGGCTAATACTAAAATACAACAATTGAGCGACAAAGGCTCTAGTTTTCGTAAAGGATGTATTCGTAAATCAAGATCATCAACAAAGAAGGCAGGAGCGAGCATAGAAAATCTGTGTAAGTGTGGACGGGATAGCATAGCATTAGAAAAATTACACGTGTTTTGAAATTAAGTGGTTGAAACGTTAGGTTTCAAAAATTGAGCTCTATACTGTATAAAAGATAGCTTGATCTCTGCGACAGTGACATTGACATAGAAGATTTACATTTTTAGAGTTGGCATAGTGGTGGAAAAAATCGATTATCAAACAATGTTGTAATGAAATCGAATGAGTAGTTGTAGGTGACAAATTGGATTTTATTTACTTACTTTTATTTAAATATACATATAACATAACATTATTTTATGATATTAATCAGATTTATTCAAAAGTCAAATTACATAGCGTCATTTAAAACATTAAAATACAAAAGTCAAGCCTAGCTTACAAAAAATTAATCGAAAAGCCCGCCCCTGATTGTCCCCGGCGCAAAGGTCCCCATCACACTGGCTGCATTACCGCGCTGAATGGCAATGGCCAACCTCTGCACCAAAAAACAACCGGATGATATTAATTAAATAAATTATAATAAAATATAATAATGTTCCGATTCCTATAGTATTTATCGACGTTTTTCACTATTATCGATGCTAATGTAACATATAATTGGGTTTAATTTAATTACAAACGTTACTAAATTAAATTAATGGTAAATTAAGTTTAATTTACTAAAATATCGATAGTTTATACTAATATCGTTAGTATAAACTATCGATATTTTAAATAAAACTCTATCTAAAACTCTGTGGTCACGATCATTCGTCGCTCATCACTAATCGGCATGCCTATAAAGTATGACATTGACAGGTACTGTCTGCACTATTAAGAAATTCAGGACTTCATAGGCGTGATTTTTCTGACAGCTGTCGAACAGATCAAGCTATATTTTATAGAGTATAGTACTTCTGTAAAGAGTTGTGAGATCAAATCATCAATACAAAAAAAATAGTATTTGTTGTTAAAGCGGCAACAGAAATACGTCATCTGTGAAAATTTCAACGTTCTATCTATCACGGTTCATGAGATACAGCCTGGTTACAGACAGTCGGACTGACGGACGAACAGCGGAGTTTTAATACCTAATAGGCGTTTTTACCCTTTAGGTACAGAACTCTAAAAAGGGAAGTTCCTCGTGGTCATACTAGTTTATCATGCTTCTCCTGCAGTGGAGATAGTACGGACGCTTCCTTGTGGTCATACTAGTTTCACATACTAATATGACCACTAGGATAATATATTGCAAACTGACCGATTTAATATTTTAGCCGTCACGTTTTTTTTTACTTTCATATTTTGGAGGTTTTTTGACGACTATCGACATCGTCGGCGTCTGTAAATGCTGGTCAAGTAAATAAATAAATATTTTAGGACAAGATGTACTTAAGGCCTCTGACCCCAAACTAAGCAAAGCTTGTAATATGACTGCCAGAGACTGATATACTACATCTCCTATTTTTTTAAATACATACTTATATAGATAGTAACTAAATAACACCCAGACACAGAGCAAACACTTATGTTCATCAAATAAATATTTGCCCTGGGTGGGGATCGAACCCACGCCTCTTTGATCCAGAAGTTAGGGTCACTAACCAATGAGCCACCGAGGCAGTCAAATGTTAAGAGACAGTCAATTTTACCCGTTACTTTTCGTAACTTTTTGCCCGTTAAGATACACTTGACTTTGACTTACAATTAATCATTTATGAATAAAGTTGACCCCTTTGCTTGCCTTTCTAAGTTCGCCCACCACTGCCTCCTCACTGACCGTCACTATTTGTGTCTCCAGGGCCTCTCAACTGCGATTTATTGGAAGCCTCGTATAATATTCCCATTTAATTGGATGTCCATAAATACCTGACATAGGCGGTCATTCATTTGCAGTTTCATGAAACGTGCTAGATAGGTATACTTACTCAAGCTACTTACATGGTTTACGTGTCTTTTCTAAACCTAAAACTGCTTCGTTGTATATAATTTATGTAATTCAAGATTGATAACTTGCTTATATTTGCTTGAACTCAAGTGGCTTCTTATTCGTCGTCGCCGGGATGCTCATATCGTATATTTTGTTTACAATACTCTCTTCAATCCTTCTTCTCCTTCCTACCTTCAAGGACGCTTTATTTTCCGGCGTTCTCTTCTAAACCGGTTTTTAAAATCACCTGATAATCTTAAACTTGACTTTCCTAAACATAAGACAAACTTTTACGCTTCATCTTTTACTGTAGAATCTGTTAGATTATGGAATGAGTTACCGGTGGATATCAGACGCGCCCGATTACTGAATGTTTTCAAACAAAGAGTTAAATTGCATTACCTGTCTTCTTAGGTACATTATTGATTCTGGTTGGTTTATATATTTATTTATTTAAGTAAGTATAAGTATAGTATAAGTATAGAGTATAGAATGTAATTATGTAAGTAAGTTTATTTTTGTATTATGTAATACATGTATGTTTATGTGTCTAGGTAGGCATATATATTTATTTCAATAAATATTATGAATCAATTTTTGTTTGTTATAAGTGTTCATTGTTTATTTTTAAATTCTTTTTTGCTAAGGCCGCTGTTTTAGTTAATGTGCTATTTCCTGTCCGTTCATGGTTGCCTGGAAGAAATCGCTTTAAACGATAAGGCCGCCATTTAGTGTAACTAATTTTTAATGTTTTTATTTTTCATGTGTTTGTATTGTATTTGGTTAAGCTAATAATGAATTATCTATATATATCTATATTTTTTTCTCATTGAAGATAATACAAAACGTTGTTCTTGTCAAAATAGAATGGTTTATGGAATTAATTGTACTTACTTATTAACTAAAATTTCAGTCGACAAAAAATCTCAATACAATTTTTTACAATAAATGTGTTAGGAAAGCTTTCATATCTTCTTGATGTCGTAAAATAACTACTATAAATTATATGTCTACTTAGAATGAATGGCGTTTAGTTACAACAAATCTCCATTTATTTTACGTCCGTTCGACGCTTACAGAAAACATGAAATTTTGTGCTAAGCTTACAATCTGATGCGCTACGCTTACGCTTACGGAGTATTTAGAAAAGTGCTTGGCCTATTTGAAGTACATACGTTAATAATATTATGCTAGCCTCAAACCTTCAAAGTTATGCTACGGGTTGTTCTGTGATGCAATGCGTTACGATAAATCGTGGATCGGATGCTCTGAAGAGGAAATGATTCGACGATTCGCCCCAAATGACGGAAGTGAGTTCAGCTTATTTGTGACGCTGCCGGATACCTACTCTTAGACATTTCCGCTCCGAACTGCGTCTGGAAATTTACGAACAATACTCCAAGCTTGTAAGAAATTCTATTTATTGCGCTCGATGTTCGGTAGCTTTTTCTTTATGTTTTCGTACGTGATTTGCAGTTTACCAATGTTGCTGTTTACTGTGTTTATTAGAGATTCGATGTCGTTGATAAATTTCTCGGTTGCTCGGGTTTCTTTCGCTGCTGAGGTCTCAACAGCTGCTAGCAGTTTTTTGAACTTGGCATCATCTATATGGCTTTCGTTTGTAGGTTCTTCTACCATTTGCTCGATATTAGATCGGTCGAGTCTAATGCTATCAATTGGTGGTTTTAGTATAGTCTTTCGTGTTCTATTATGCGTTTGCAGTCTATTATTCTCTGTTGTCTCTGACCATTCTAGCCCTGTCTCGTCATCTAGCATAGGACTATTTCTTTTAAAAACAACACTGAATGACTTTTCGGGAATATCTCGGTCCATACCACCAACTCAAGTAGACAAAATTTTTCTTGCAAATTTTGTTAAAAGATACTAAATATATGGTACTAACCGAAGTAAAAAAACTGTAAAAACTTACATAAATGTATTTTTATTTGTCATGTGACATCTAAATATTGACATTACATTAATGGTGTCATATTGTGTCATATATTGACCGTGACCTCAGAAAATTTTCAAGTTTTTTTTTTTCTAAGACCGTGACATATTTATATACTTACCACAGAGTACTTTGTTATATATAAAGAAAGTATATACCGTGAAACACAGAGCTATTACAACCAGAGAAATAGCGCTGTTGTCACTTGAGACGTTGTAATAGCTCTGTGCTTGAGACCCTGTGTAGAGACCACAGCCTGAAATGTAAGAAAACACAAGTAGACAACGCGCCATCACTGCAGTCTGACGGGGAAAATTGGAACTAAGTTTAGGGAACAAACTTTTCAGGTTTATAATTATAAAAATAAGAAATGGAATACTTAATTCAGTATTCCATATATTTTACGCCTTATCCAATTATCCATAATATCAACTGCAGACAAAGTCGGCTCTTATGCGTAAATAATGCAATTTTTAGTATTTATTTAAAATGCCTGATGTAGGCACAATGTTTATTTTAAATACGCCAGGATCTAAGCAATTTTAAAGATACCATCCTACTAGCAAAGTATAATATTATACCTATCTAATATAGAGAGAACAATACTTTTACCTAGATAATTATACCTACCTAGTGAAAAAGAAACAGGAATATTGTAAATTGTTATAAAAATTACAATGGAGCCTTTAAAATTGAGCCTATTGTATCTGATAACTACGAATAAAGTGCTTTGTCTAATTAACTTCGTAGGTGGCGCGGAGTTTAGGACTTAAAAGGCTGTCCAAAAAATATACGAAGCGTTGGTAGGAAAATTACAATGCCACTCTACGCGAAATTTATCACAAATAAATAGTGATTTCGAGCCCTCTATCGTGTCCTGATAGAACTTTAGAGATAGAGTTCTTTGAAAAGAGAACAGGGAACAGAAAGCTCGATGACGTGAAGCTTCCACACGATTGACCAGTTTCGTAAGGTTGCTCAGAGATGGCGTATGATGTTGCACCCGTCTATTTTGTTTTAGCTTTTAGCACATTTTATTTGAGATGAGATCTTTGCCCAGCAGTGGCGATTAGAGTTAGAGCCAATTTTTTTACTCAATACGACCTAAATTACAAAACACCTTGTGTGGCTTGGCTGTTTTGCTACAGTCACATAAGCGTAAGGTGAAGATTTATTTACTTATACTTACCTATTTTTTTTTAATAAGGTATAACTAGGTACGACAAAATACAATACTACTTACCTGCTTAGTGCTTACTACCTAAGCTAAAACCACATACTTAAACTACTACTACATAAAATGGCAATTGGATCATCCACAGGCCCTTGAAGGTCTAAAGACTTTTATTTTTTTGGGTAGGTACTTACCTATTTCTCTGTTATGAATTTACATAATATTATTGAGGGTGTAGAGTTTGTGAAGTTAGGGCTTGTAGAGTTAGGGCGAGTAGAGTTACAAGCTTGGCTCTACTCTACGTGAGATCTGATAACCGTTTGATAGTGCGAGCCTTAGTCCCGTCCAGGCACGTATCCAGGGGGGTGGACATAGGGGACCGGTCCCCCCCCGAAATTTTTGAACATACACTAGATAAAATTGATTATTTGCCTACAAGGTGACAATTTGTTGAATGCTGTTGCTATATAGACGACCCTAAAAATGAAAGTGACTCATAAACCGACCCTTCGGCTATTGTTCTCCGAATCCTCAGAAGTCTCTTTAAGCAAATAAGCACACCTGCACTCTCCGGGGTTTCTTTCTTAAAAATCAGATGTTACACACTT
Source organism: Hypomecis punctinalis (assembly GCA_949316475.1). Taxonomy (NCBI): domain Eukaryota; kingdom Metazoa; phylum Arthropoda; class Insecta; order Lepidoptera; family Geometridae; genus Hypomecis; species Hypomecis punctinalis. The sequence continues at coordinate 11,630,341 of OX438807.1, forward strand.
GTGCAGTTATTTTGGAGTCTCAATCGTTCACGAATTATTGAAACTAGTGACAAAAACCCGGATAAGTGCGAGTGAAGAGTGGGCCGACCCGCCAACCGAGGGGTTTACTCAGATTTTTTTCTTTATGTGTAGGTACTACAAGTATAAACTAATTATTTTTGCCAAACATGATGAGTGACGAAATATGGAGGTTTTTACGGCTCTACCGATTATCGAGCGGCTCTAACTTTTTTTTCACGATAACAAAGAAATTTGTTTTTATCGCCCTTTTATATTGGTTTTACCTGTATGCTATGTATATGTTTGCTTGCTTGTAACCAACCCCTTTGAACTCTATTTTGCCCAACTTTGAGCGGTCAGATTAAGTTTAAACTTTGCACACTTATCAAAGATTTGATAAGGTAGATAATGCATTTATTCTATTACTAAAAAGTGAAAAATAAATAAAGTTTAAAAAAAAAAAACTAAAAAACATGCTTTCATAGCATAATATATCAAACCAAAAGAGTGTAAAATAATTTTCAATATAGGCAGAAAAAAATAATAAACGATGATACTATTGTAAAAAAGCGTGGGGTGCTCGAATTACGAAAAATAAGGACACAAAGCGCCCCACGCTGATTTTACAATAATTATCTATTAATATTTTTCGTTTATTATTTTTTTCTGCCTATATTGAAAATTATTTTACACTTTTAGTTTGAAATACTACGAAAGCGTGTTTTTTAGTTATTTTTGACTATATTTCTTTTCACTATTTCAAGAATTTATGAATTTACGCAGTAGTAACAAGCCGTGGTGGTCAAGAGGTCTTCCCCGAAAAAAAATCCCCGGTCCCGTATCAATGAGTTCTTTGAAATTTTTATACCTATACGGAATTTCACACCGGCTTTTCGGTGAAGGAAAACATCGTGAGGCAACCTGCATACGTCCTTAGGAGAAATTCGATGGCGTATGTGAATCCACGAACCCGCACTGGGCCAGCGTGGTGGATATGGCCCCATCACCCGTCACGGGTACGAGTAGGCCCACATGCAGCAGTGGACTATTAAAAAAAGCTGGTGCAGTATGAATTTACGTATACGTAAATTCGGTCAGCGCGCGAAATTCAATTTTAGGTTAATAATTATTTTCATAAAGAAAAAATTCAATAATTCATTAATGCACTTTTGTACAAAGACTGACTAAGTACAATTTTTTATTATTTAAAAACCTATCCATTTAAATGGGTTTTTTTAACTTACAGCGAGAATTTCATCTGTTAATGCATAGACAGTGTTTATGTTTTGGAAACTGCAATGCGTAAATGCCAAAAAAGGCAAAATATGTGAATTTCACACGTTGACCTAGTTTCCTAGAGCAACCACCCTAACGCTCTGTAACGTTTTTTTCACAGTACGTATCTGGTTTTAATTTCAACTCTACAGCTTCGTGTTTTCACTGGTATTTCTAGTAAGAACAGCTAAAATATGGAACTCTTAGTTAATTAACAATCTGGGAATCTAAACAAGTAGGTAACATCTAGGTACCTAAATGTGTTACACCCTGAACCGCGTCTCTGCTTCAGATCAGACGGATGTGGTCAAACACAGACCTTTCCAGACTTAAAGAAAGAAACACAAACGAAAAATGCATCTTTTTATGTTTTTATTAAGCATTTAGTAAAATATTTTTGACTATGAGATAATAATAATGAGATACTTGAAATATTGTGGTTAGGTGTCTTTTTAGATAGTTCTCTAACAAACATCTGTCCATTGCTACATACACACCAAAGAGTAACAAACAAACACACTTTCGGATGTATAAAATATGTAAAATCAAAATATTTTTAAATTAATTTCACTGTTGTTGTTATTGGTATAGTAAAATTATTGTAGAAAACATAGTTCCAAAAAGTGCTAAGTTCTAATTAGATCCTAATTAGATCACCTATCCTTAGGCTGTCCACCTAAAAGCGAGTTTCGACTCGCACTTGGTTTTTTTTTTCGTAAATGGTCCCCCCCCGAAACTCAAAGCTGGATACGTGCCTGGTCCCGTCCCATTAAGTTCCTAACCAAAAGGAGTCGACACTACCGTCGTACCCCTCTGCCAAAAGTACGCCATCGGCGGCCATGCTCTCAATTCCTTGCATTTTTAGGGTTCCGTACTATTAGGTACCTATTGTAACTTCTTAGACATATATTTACCGCCTTATAAGGGGGCGCCTAATGCCAAAATCGACTTTTCGAAGACGTGGTGTAAAGATAACGAACATAAATATCCATATTAAAAAAATATTATAGGAAAGAAATAAACCTATAGTAGCAGAGTAATCGCGTAGAATTTTGGAAAATAAAATGTAACCATAACTTTAGAAAAAAATTAAAACTTCGCATCTTAAAAAAAAAACTTTTTTTTTCAAATGCTCGAAATTATCAGCGACAACACCACATTATTTTTGACAAATTACCTAGACAGACTACTGTTCTAGTTTAGTAATCGAATAGTTTTTTTAAAACATGCTTAAATTTTGAATAAATAAATAAAATGTCACCTAAAAATGTAAGCTGGCGCTCGAAGGCAAAATCATCGTGAACTGTGTCATGCGATTTTCGACTGTAAACAAAGCAGCATAGATGATAGCGGGCGATGAAAGAAGCGCGGGTGAAATCTGTTTTTTTTCATGGCATTAAGCGCACTCTAACCGAGCTATTTGTACTGTTAAACATTGCCTAAAGCGTGCGTAAATCTTTTGTGGTAATACGGAAATTTTTCCAGATATAAATCCATACATAAACTAACAAGAATTGGCAGATGTGGCAGCTTTTATAGACGTTTTTGTTAAAGATATACAATGATAACACGTTTTTACTGCCTACACACGTTTCTTATAATGCCTTACCCTTATCAAAGTATATTAGGTACCTACCGAACCAATCTCTAGTAGATTATATTCTTGTAAAGACGTCATTTACACACATTTAAGTGTAATGCAAACAAGAACTTGAATTTATATTTTTTTCTTAGCTTGTAGAATGCAGTGATGCTCCCAATAAATAATTTAAAAATACTTACATAATTATTTTTCTCAAAAACTAACTTAACCGACTTCAACCGTGTAGGTACAGAACTCGAAAAGTTCGAACGGATCGATGTAGTAATTTTCACAGCATTGTTGATTTATTAAAAAGGGCTCAGCCGATTTCGATAAAATTTAAATGGGACCTTTGAAGTATCTACCAAACAAAATAAAAATTATCAAAATGAGACAACTAAGTAAAAAGTTATGCGTGGTCAAACAAAAAAAAATTATGCGTCGACTTGTAATCCTGCTCCGTTTCGTCGGTTAATAATTATTTTTTGCAAAAATTAGCTTGACCGACTTCACCCGTGTACAGAGTCATTAGGTATATACCTAGTATAAAACAAAGTCGTTTTCCGCTGTCTCTCCCCATGATGCTTATATCTTTAAAACTACGCAACGGATTTTGATGCAGTTTGTTTTAATAGATAGAGTATTCAAGAGAAATGTTTATATGTATAATACACCTGTGCGAAGCCAGAGCGCATCGCTAGAATGCAAATATTATGCACGGATCGATGTAACATATTTCACAATATTGCTGATTTATCAAAAATGGCTCAGCCAATTTCAATACAATTTAAATCGGACCAATTTCAAAGTATACTCTTTCCAATAAAAAAAGAATTATTGAAATCGGACTACTATGAAAAAAGTTATGCGTAGTTATACATAAAAAAAAATATATACGCGTCGAATTGTATACCTCCTCCGGTGGTTCGTCGGTCAAAAACTCATTTTAACTCATGTATTTTCATGTACTTACCTATTGTCAGATATGTACAAAATATTTTTAAAAAAGTATTCATAAATAGGTATCTTCTAGGTCTACATACTCCATCTTCGGCTACAACTTCCTTTACTTTCCTTTCCATCAGGTGAATTGTTGGCCAAATGTAGCTATTATACATAAAAAAAAATAAAAAAAAATATTGACGATTGGGTATGTGTTGATGGTCAGACTTGTGTCTTTGCCTTTAAAATATTAAAGCGTCTACAAGTCAATGCAGGTGCTGCTGTTGCCAATGTTGCCATCAGTTGTAAATCATACAATTACCTACGTACGATTTCGAAGATTCGATCGTACAGTAGTAAAATGGGAAATATATCGTATTGCGATTTTTTCAAACTGTCAAACTTAGCTATCAAAGTTGCAGCGCCTTTAGTGGTCATGTGCCGAATTGCTGACGCATTTACTTTAAAAGAGTGGCGATGCTTTCAAAACTTAGCAGTAAGCACTTTAGTTTAAAAAGAAAATATTTTACAAATACAAAATACATCGCGAAAAATACTTTAAAATAATAGTATTTAAAAATACAAAATATAAAATACCTATTTTGTATTTTCTATTTGTATTTTAAATACAAGTATTTCAAATTAGTCACAGCTCTGCCTATTGTTACATTATTTGCGTTCTTGCAAATAATTGTGATTAAAAATTTAAAAACTCTTGATCCGGCCTGGGTACACGAACTTAATATTGATACTCGTAATTATCATATTAATAAGGTTTCATATTTTAACGCTAGCCCTTATATTATGTATAGCAATTACTTTACTTTCAAATATTTGATAATAGTTTATATCTCATTTACTGGAGTGGTGTTTGAATATCAGCACAGTTGCATCTCCGTATCCGTTGCCGTTCAGGCAGTGTGTAGTCAAACGCAAACCTATATGAAATAGAAAAATAAAAAATCTCCGTATAGCCTACAGATAACCCTATACAGGGTTATTTCTAATCAATTAACATCCTCTAAGGGGCTTATTCTGTACATCAAAACTAACAACTTTTGTTCTGCTACTTTTGTCAAAACTATAAAAAAAAAATTATTGTTCCATAGAAAAATATCGTTCACCCGCGACAAAATGTATCGAACAGCTGTTTTTTTTGGAGGTTTTTCCAAAAGTCGCAGTACAAAAGTTGTTAATTTTGATGTACAGAATAAGCCCCTAAAAGGATGCTAATTGATTAGAAATAACCCTGTATAATAATCTACTCGTAGGTATTTGTTAAGGACCAAGATAGCCTAAAACGAAGATTTTTATAATTTATCTATTGATTTGCGTTTCTGGGTTACGTTAGAAAGTATACGAGTAGGGAGTTCAGTAGAATAAAATAATAATTCATCATCATCATAATTTAAGAGCAATGCTCTTGTCGCTGGAGCAACTTCCGCGTCTCGCGGTCTTCTGCTAGTGTTTCCACCTCCCTGTACGACATGACGTCTGCTTTTTCTTTAATCCTCCATAATCCACCTTTTGCAAGATGGTGCAAAATCATAAGTAGTTAGGTACAACTGGCTACATACAGTCTCTGAACGTCCATCTGAGAAGTTTTATGATTGAAAAAGTAATTGGAATAAATAATTCCTTCGCGTAGAGCACAGTATGCTGAGGCTGAGTGTGATTTTTGTCGTAAACATGACGCTCGCCGCGATCGCGTAAGCACGAATTTGTATGAACTTGTTCTCGCACAAAGTATTTCAAAAACGCGCCGCTAGTAGCGCTGTACATTTCTTCATACAAATTACATGCTGAGGCTGAGTGTGAGTTTTGTCGTAAACATGACGCGCTCGCCGCGAGCGCGTAAGCATGTAATTTGTATGAACTTGTTCTCGCACAAAGTATTTCAAAAACGCGCCGCTAGTAGCGCTGTACATTTCTTCATACAAATTACATGCTGAGGCTGAGTGTGAGTTTTGTCGTAAACATGACGCGCTCGCCGCGAGCGCGTAAGCATGTAATTTGTATGAACTTGTTCTCGCACAAAGTATTTCAAAAACGCGCCGCTAGTAGCGCTGTACATTTCTTCATACAAATTACATGCTTACGCGCTCGCGGCGAACGCATCATGTTTACGACAAAACTCACACTCAGCATACAGGCCACATCTAACGACGTATCTTCTTTGCATAATTATCTATCTCGTTAAAATGTACTTCTATCAATAACATTTAATCTACGTGATTATATATTATGTTTATATAGGATTGATACAGAGGAGACTATAAGGAATTAAGGGTCCCAAGGGTCCAATGTTATCGTACGAGGAATTATAAAGGATAATTAAATTAAATGCTTATCGCTTAGCAATTTTCAAAGAGTAGCGGTTTCGCAAGGCGTGTTACACATTTGAAACTTCGGAGTAAGTATAACCGCACGGTACTGATATCAAACTCGGCTCTGTCCTTGAAATACATATACCTACCTACAGCCAAAGAAGATATAATAATACTACCTACAGCGCCACGTGGCCAAATGAAATTATTCATTTTTTTTTTTTTTTCATTTATTTCCAAGACCGACTTACAAAAACAACAATCAATTTATCAATGTACATTGCTTGCTATAAAAGAAAAAAAATTATTAAGTATTAATTAAAATTAAAAATTAAAATTATAATAAAATCACTATAAGTATGCATTATTTATTCACACAATTTAGTACACGTCAGTAAAATAGTAGTTACCAGGATTATTTTTTGCAGAAATTAACATGACCGACTTCACCCGTGTACAGAATTCGCGAATATTTCGTACGGATCGATATAGCATTTTTCACATTATTGTTGATTTATCAAAAATGGCTCAGCCGATTTCGGTAAAATTTAAATGGGACTAATTTCGAAGTATACTCTTTCCGATAAAAAAAAGAATTATTGAAATAGGACCATTACGAAAAAAGTTATGCGTAGTTACGAGTATACATAAAAAAAAATGTATACGCGTCGAATTGTATACCTCCTCCGGTGGTTCATCGGTCAATTATTGGTCGACTTATCTATTATACATAATTTTAAAAGTCTATGTAATAAAACTTAGTAAGTATATTCCATAGTAAAGTATGACTAGAATCGTCAATTGTGAGAAAAAAGATGTGCTATACATACTTAGATAGCTACGAGTATATACACATTGTTATGATTTTATCATATTTAGACTCTAGATAATAGTAAAAACCTGCATAATACTAATGATAGAAAATAGGTAAATATATACTTATCATAAATAATTATGTTGTAAGCATCTCATCAAAAATTCAACAGTAGTTTTTGGCGCGAAAAATTTGCCTGTCTAGTGCGTAGTAGTCAGACAAAAAAAAGCGTATACGCAAATAGAGACAAAAGATATTACTTTCGTCCTGTTCACTCTTTATACTTGCACATCTCGCCTTGTCTTACTTACTTTTGTAATTATTTAGCGCCTTGTCTAGTTATATACTTCACTATGGTATAGACTAAATTAAAATTGTGCTTATACATTACTACAATAGGGTAAAACTATACAATACGCCCCAGCAGACAAGACGCCCCACCGCTCTCACACTCACACAGATGCAGATAGGCGACACACAAAGGCACACATGCATGGCCACCAGTACTTGTCCAACTTTTCTGACGCAAGCATGTGATTTTTGCATTTATTTTTGAAATAATGATAAAATCAGTAAATCAGTCCTTGGGGCCGTTCAAGTATTACGTAAGCAAGATAGGGGGGTAGAGGGGTCTATCCGTTGCTTATTTTTGATGACAAGGGCGGTGGGGGGGTCTATATGGTGATTACGTCAGCATTAGTTATTTATTATAGAGGGGTAAATAATTGTAATAATAATACTTGTAGGAAAACTAACCTTTTCCTACGTTTTTAATTGTAACCTCGTTTTATGATTTATCTTTGATCTGAATTCGTTTTACAAATCAGTCTTTCAGTTTGTTATTGTATTCTTCTCACTGACACAGTCAGTCTAGAGCCATCTTTAGTCCAGGATGGATGGTTTTGTGTTTTGCTGGATTTAATATTTTTTCTTCCTCAGGGGAAGTGCCTACGCTGGCCCCCCTTTAAAGTCGGCATGGTCCGAATACGCAGCCTACTCGATGTTTGAATGTTTGTTCTAAATTACACCTTTTCCAGATGTTTTGACGCGCCGCCCTCATCGCGGCCCGAACTGCTCGCGAGAACGCCTGCGAGCCGGCAATTTGATGAATCGTGGCGCGGGGGCCTTCGCCCGTGTCCGATGAAGCCTTCGCCTGCCATTGAAGCAGTGGTGCTTCGAGAGCTTCGCCCGCCGTGACAAACTCTCCCTCCCGCTATATACTCCGTGATTTTAACTAATTCAACGCGAAACTGTGATATCCTGAACTTTAAGCCTAACCTAAGTATACCTGTCTAGCGTAAGTCCAGTGTCCCTATATCTTTATCTGTCTATTTTTATAACTTCTCTCTGTGTATTTTTATAAACTATCTGTATTAAACTCTATATCAACTGTATGAAGTGCTTGTTTCCTTGATAGCGGCTAGTCTGGGCAGGTCTAGGACAAGCGTTTCATTACAGTTTGGCGCCCACTTCTTAGCTCACCCACCCCTGAATCTTTCTCCATTGTCTTATTTTATTGTAAACTATTTAATTCCCTTCTAAATTCTTAATTGTTTTTTGTAATTTTTCTTGGTAATCTCTTTTCTGTTTACTTAGAGTTGTTTAAACTTTTTTTAAACTTCTCTTAAATACTCTTCATAGACAATTTATTTCTTTCTTAACTTTGTCAACTCGGTGACATTGTCGATTTGACGACTTCACTTTTGTATGTCATAATTTTTATATTGTGTTTATTGTCGTTTTATATTTAAGTTAAAATAATCTTTTATATTTTTCAGAATTGTGAAAGATAGCAACTTGAAGGTACATTAAATGCTATTAACCCTAATAATTGTGGAGCTCGTGGTAAGTCTTCTTAAACTGTTTTAAATAAATGCCCTGCTCCACATTAACTCTAAAACAGGATTCTCCTAGCTCTAGACTCATTTAATACGATTTATTTTACTATAATTTCTAAATTTTACTTATTTCACTTTCTTTTACTTGATACCTACCTATTTATCATACCTTTTGGTATTGTTTATATCTTATTTTACTACTTTCTCTATATTTTACCTTACCTTATATTTTTGTTATGCTTATTTTCCTTTTTCTCATATGTTGAGAGCTAATAACGTAACAAACTTACTCTTTTAGCTTCAGCTTGCTCTCTTTAATATGCGTTGTTCAGAAAATACTGTAATTTTATAAAATTGCTGTAATAACATCTACTTAACTATTCTTGCCTTGATTACTAGTCTAGCCTATTGTGAAACTGTAAACTAAACTTTAAAATAATGTTCTTGTGTAAACCACTGACGGTTATCACCTTTGCTTTGACTTTTATGTCCATTAACATGGTCATGCTCTCACATTTCTTCACTACTCTCATAGGGTATCTCGGTGCCTTGCGTAGTGATGTTCTTTTGTGTCCAGTAACATGGTCACACCCTCCCATTTCTTTGCTACCGTCTTATGGTACCTTAGTACCTTGCGTAGTGATGTTCTTTTGTGTCCAGTAACATGGTCACGCCTTTTCATTTCTTTACTACTCTCTCAAGGTACCTTAGTACCTTGCGTAGTGATGTTCTTTTGTGTCCAGTAACATGGTCACGCCTTCTCATTTCTTTACTACTCTCTTAAGGTACCTCTGTACCTTACGTAGTAATGTTCTTTTTGTGGCCATTAGAATGGTCACATCCCTATATTTCTTCACTACTCTCTAAAAGTAGTGCTTTTGTTAGTGCTGCCCACTTGGTAACGACAGTACTATCTACTTGCTTGTACCTACTTGTACTGCTCTAAACAGTACCTTTTACTACCCTCTTAAGGTAGTACCTTTTAGTCAGTCGTGCCTACTAACGGCACAACTGGTTATCTTCTTGCTTGTACCTATCTACTTGTACTGCTCTAAACAGTACCTTTTACTACCCTCTAAAGGTAGTATCTTTTAGTTAGTCCTGCCCTCTTCTACCGGCAGAACTGATTATCTTCTTGCTTATATCTACTTGTACTGCTCTAAACAGTACCCTTTACTACCCTCTAAAGGTAGTACCTTTTAGTTAGTCCTGCCTTCCTCTAATGGCAGACTGATTATTTACTTGCTTTATACCTACTTGTACTGCTCTAAACAGTACCTTTACTACCCTCTAAAGGTAGTACCTCCTTTGTAGTTAGTCCTTGCACTCTAAAGGCAGTACTGATTACCAATGGATCGCTCTAATTTATTCTGGATATGACTAGTAAGGTTTCGACTTCTTACTTGTATCTCTCTTCTTTGTCGATCTTGCTAATACTAGTCATAATATGTATAGATTATTCATGGGTTTTGTTTTTCGTCTGTGCATATGGTTCTAGCATGAGTAGGGCGCTTTATAAGCTTCCCGTCGAGGTAACAAGTGCGAATGTTCAGGTATGATAGAATAATTGAAAGGTTGTATGGAAGAAATCCTTTACTGTGCTATTAACATGACATAGCGACTTCCGGAACCCAGAGCTTTGATCAAAAATCTTTATTGCGTCTTGGTCAATTATTGATCTTCGGCTATATGCTTCTATCATGACAGCGACTTCTGAACCCAAGATTCCTTATTCAACTGACCTATTACTTTGGTCTTCTTGACTGGTCTTCTTGCCATACTTAGAGACTTTCTGAGTCTTGGGAGTTGTTGCTCTTTTATTGTACGCGGATCTTCTTGAAATGGTTATAGGACCATTAGTTGTCCTGTCCATTTATTTTCTTATTTCTTGACTCTAAAGTAGAGTTTTTGAAAAAATTAAATACTGAGGTACTTAATTTTTTCTCGGGGTTTTTGGGGAAATGTAGGAAAACTAACCTTTTCCTACGTTTTTAATTGTAACCTCGTTTTATGATTTATCTTTGATCTGAATTCGTTTTACAAATCAGTCTTTCAGTTTGTTATTGTATTCTTCTCACTGACACAGTCAGTCTAGAGCCATCTTTAGTCCAGGATGGATGGTTTTGTGTTTTGCTGGATTTAATATTTTTTCTTCCTCAGGGGAAGTGCCTACGCTGGCCCCCCTTTAAAGTCGGCATGGTCCGAATACGCAGCCTACTCGATGTTTGAATGTTTGTTCTAAATTACACCTTTTCCAGATGTTTTGACGCGCCGCCCTCATCGCGGCCCGAACTGCTCGCGAGAACGCCTGCGAGCCGGCAATTTGATGAATCGTGGCGCGGGGGCCTTCGCCCGTGTCCGATGAAGCCTTCGCCTGCCATTGAAGCAGTGGTGCTTCGAGAGCTTCGCCCGCCGTGACAAACTCTCCCTCCCGCTATATACTCCGTGATTTTAACTAATTCAACGCGAAACTGTGATATCCTGAACTTTAAGCCTAACCTAAGTATACCTGTCTAGCGTAAGTCCAGTGTCCCTATATCTTTATCTGTCTATTTTTATAACGTGCCTCTGTTTTTATACTCTCTGTATTAAACTTTATATCAACTGTATGAAGTGCTTGTTTCCTTGATAGCAGCTAGTCTGGGCAGGTCTAGGACAAGCGTTTCATTACATACTTGAACGGCCCCCTTGAACCATATTGCAAATTGCAATACAAAACGCCTTACTTAAGGTTTTTAAAATACCATCATTGTATTTAACTGATCATTCAAAAACGCCACAAAATTATGTCAAATCATTCATAAATTATTACTGTTTAATTTAACGCCACAAGATTTAGAAAATACGGTTTTAACGATATTTTAAAAAAGTGGGTGTATTGTAATAGTTTTACCTTATTATTATCAGTAATATTACAATAGTCATATTCAATAATTTCAATTAATCAGTTTAATTATAAATTCTCCAAGAATGTGAATATAATATTGATAATTAAATTAATATTAAAAATATCAAATAAAATAAGAAATACGTCAGTATAAAATTGTTAATAAAATGAATGTCAAAAATATAACAATATAAGTATTCTGATTCTTAAAATACTGAAGAGGAGCTCTAGTGCATGATAAGCTCCGCGTGACCACGTGGCGCAGTAGGCATACATTTCAAGGCCGAGGCACAATACTGTTAGACGTCATTACCGAGCTACAGCGCGCCGCAGCTGACTACTAGCTCGCACTTAAGTGCGAGATTTATGGTTATATGACTCGACCAGATCAGTCTTTGTCTGCCGTTTATTGTTTAGTTTTTTTGAGTGTTTACACGTATTTGAGAACAATAGGGAAGTCTCGAACTTTCAAACTGTATACTTGTTGACATAATAGCGTTTCTTAGATCGAATAATGTCGTGAATTATCTCGTAGGTTTGAGACTGTAGGTATTAACGGATGTAAATACGCCGGCTAATCCTTGGGGACCAGTTTTTCGTTTACCGTCGAAGCAAAAACATCTCGTGTTCAAGTGTGGTACCAGTGATTGTGAAGTGACTAGTTTGTGTGAATATCAGTGCCAGTGTGAATTGTTTGTGCGAACAGTTGTGTCGTATGTATTGTGATTTTGTGCAATGCAACGTGAATAATCGGCGTTTTAACTGATTATCCAAGAAGCCATCTAATACCAAGAGCATACCCCGCTCCGAGGCGCGTAAGTATGATTCGCGTTCCGACGTTTCTATGAAGACGGAATACTGTTAGATATCATTACCGTCGTATAACGGAGTGCGTTCGTGTTAGAATTCTGTAGCTAATATTACCAACAAATTAATTATTTATTTTGAAACGAAAACAGTGAAATATCAACTGTGGGTCCAGAACGTGTTTATTGTAGTAAGTATAAAGGAGCGGTAGAATTAATATCTACAGCATGTTCGTGTAGGCTAGCTAGGTGACTAGTGACTACCCCTAGCCCTGGTGTCAGAGCCTTTAAGCTGATCGAAGGCTTGTGATATGGCTAAACAGTTAAACATCTGGATTCTGGGGTCCACAATCTAGCATATCATTAAGTCACGGTGCGCTCTGTACCAGCCTTTTTAATAGTCCACTGCAGACCACGCTGGCTCAGTGCGTGTTGGTGGATTCATATACGCAATGGAATTTCTTCTACGGACGTATGCAGGTTGCCTCACCATGTTTTCCTTCACCGAAAAGCCAGTGGTGTGAAATCCCGTACATAAATTCCAAGGAATTCATTCATGCGGGATTTGAAACCACGACCTTACGATTGCAAGGCGGGTGTCATTACCACTTGGCCACCACGACTGCACCACGGTTCGCTCAGTTGTATGTAAATATCACTCGGTTTTTCAATCATATCACAAAAATATTAGTCGTAATATTAGGTGTTTTTTTTTTAATTTTTATTCATTTTTAGGGTTCCGTACCTCAAAAGAAAAAAACTGAACCCTTATAGGGTCACTTTGTTGTCCGTCTGTCCGTCTGTATGTATGTCAAGACTCTTTATCTCGGGAACGCGTAAAGATATCGAGTTCAAATTTAAATCTCTTGCAGTTGTGTAAAAGAAAAACTTCTCAGTTATCGTTTAAAAAAGTTAGAGCCGTTTATGTCGTAAAAACCGCATATTTCGACACTCACAAAAATCAAAACCTACAGGGTACTTCCCGTTGACATCTTTAATATATATAAATCTCGCTTTAATATATATAAATCTCGTGTCACAATGTTTGTCCTCAATGGACTCCTAAACCACTTAACCGATTATAATAAAATTCGCACACCATGTGCAGTTCGATCCAACTTGAGAGATAGGATAGTTAGTGATGTAATATACGAGTAACAAAAACTTTAGCCACAGCAACGCGTGGCCGGGTCAGCTAGTAGAACTATGAAATTTGACGAGAAGCATTGTCTCAGAGTACACATATAGGAATAAATCTGAAAAACTGCACTTACATTTTTATTTAAATCACAAAAAAATAGGGCCTCAAAATTCACAAAATATGGTTAAAATTCAAAGTGAGTAAATCGTATCATGTATCATATAAAATAACTTCATTAGCATATGCTAAAACAGGTTTTTGATTATTTTAACAACGTGTTTGTACGGAACCCTCGATGTGCGAGCCTGACTCGCACTTGCCCGTTTTTTATCCTTTGTCTTAGACAAATTGTGTTACGAATACTCTCCACAACTCATAATTTTCAGAAAATATTTATGTAGCTGTTATTTTTCCTTTACGTTTAAGTAGGTAGTAGATAGGTACTTATATAAACCTTAGGTTTCCACGAACAACCAATTCTATTCGTTGTAAGACGCCCACAAAACCTCTATAATGTGATTTCTTTTTATCATTTGGTATTTCGTGCCGTTACTTAATAAAATAAGATGATAGACATTGTACATAATAAAATGTCATATGCGGTAATTAAAAACCTGTTTTGGTATGTGCTATTGAAGTTATTTTATATGATACCTTAAATGATACGATTTAGTCACTTTGAATTTTGAACCAATATTTTGTAAATTTTGAGGCCCTATTTTTATGTGATTTAAATAAAAATGTACAGTTTTCAGATTTATTCCTATATGTGTACTCTAAGACGATGCTTCTCGCCAAATTTCATAGGTCTGTGTCAACGAGAAGTACTCGGTAAGTTTTGATTTTAGTGAGCGTTGAAATATGCGTTTTTTTACAACATAAACGGCTCTAACTTTTTTATACGGTAACTGAGAAGCTTTTCTTTTACACAACTACAAGAATTCATAGGTTTACCTATATAGTTTAAAGGAGTTGGTAAACTTTTTATATGGGAGGCGGTCCTTGAAAACCGGCAGCGATGCGAGCTGTATTAATGTTTAGTGCCATATTTAAGAATATTATTTCACTCAAAAACATATCTTTGTGTATCGCCGTTTTATTATAATATCTCTTTTTTATTTCACTAAGTAGAAAATATTTAGACTGAACTGGTAATACTAAGAGGAGATGCCTGGTAGCCCCGTCCAAAACGCAATAGAGATGGGCGATTTCAATTATAAAGACTATCGATTCTTACGATCGATAGTTTTGTATTATTATGCGGAAAGAGACAGTGTTGTAGTAATAATTACTAGGTAGACTTGAATTCGTACACGAGTGTGGACAAGTAAACTACATCGGTGAAACGCTATTAGATTTATCTACTGTCTTAAAGAACAACATAGCTACTTCATTCAATATTTGTTTCATAGATTCCTCACTTCATAGATTATATTTCGTAAGACACTTTTGACACATATTACCTATTATTAGTAAAAACTTCCCATCGATCCATCAGCTATAAAACGTCCACTGTTGGATGTAGGCCTTTCATATATGTCTCGAACAAGATCGGTTTGTAGCGGCTTGCATCTAGCGTGATGTTATGGCCTTAATGTGGTCATCGGTCAACTTGCCAATCCGCTGGGCTATGTCGGTTAACTTATAAGCTAATCGATGTTCTACGTTCCACACACACACACACACACACACACACTACTACAGTAGGTATTGAATGCTCACATAGGATTAAAAATTGTAAATGTAATTGTAATTAAAATGAAACTGTACTCTGCAACACAGGCTCCTCGGAGACCTAGTGCAGAGTGCAGCGTACTTAATTTAGCCTAAGCGTCCCCTTGGAACAAATAAACTATTATTATTATTATTATTTCATTTTATTTATATAGGTATGTGATTTTACTTTTACGTCATAAATAAAAAATAAAAAACAAACAATATCAAGAAATCATTAACTGCACTGTCATTAGTTGCGTTTGCGATAATTTAAGTTATAATATCGATACATCGATGTTTGACGATACAGCACTAAGGGCACTAACGTGAACAGTGATTTCAAACACTACTAGATAGTAGTCTACGTATCAGACAGGAATCTTCAAACAACCAATCGCGGGCTGGTATTTTAGAGTTTGACATTTATTTATTTTTTAAAACATGGCGACCAGCCCTCTATTGGTTGTTCAATATTGACAATGTCATTTCCTTTTGCTGTTTTATAATGTCACTGTAGTTTTTTTCAATTTAGGCTTAATGCAGTTATTTGATGTAGCACATAGTTCATTATTCTAATTTTTTAAGAACCCATTTAACAATTAAATGGCGATGAAAAAAATCTAAAAAATATGTAATTGAAAAGATAATTATATAAGCTTTCTATTGGTATATATTTCGTTTCTGCAAGATTTAAAAAACCGCATCTTTTCCATATCCTTTCAACTCGATATCTTTACGCGTTCCCGAGATAAAGAGTCTTGACATACACACAGACGGACAGACGGACGACAAAGTGATCCTATAAGGATTCCGTTTTTTCCTTTTGAGGTACGGAACCCTAAAAATATCTTGAAAATATGATCTGAAAAGATCGAAAAGCGTGATATTTTGGTGTTACAAGCGCCTGTGTCTCCAAAATAGTGCCTCATCTCGTATGCGGGCTCGTAAGAATATTTTGTGACCTATTTGTGCCTATCGAATATCTAGCGTAGTAACAAAAATGTCACTGTATTCCATTAAGGGGAGAGATATATTTTCATCTCGTTCAAATAGAAACCAGCGGGCTTAGCATACGGACCATCAAATACTTCTATCGACGTGTCAGAACGTGACTGAGTTATGATAAAGCATATATCTGTCACCTTTGCACACGTCGGTAAACTCTTGTCGTGGTCTTGTATACTAAGCTAGCAGGAAAGATTTTTTTCAGAAAATGTCATGCTTTTTCAATGGGCATGTGGCTTTATTAACTACAACAAAATATTTACAATAAAAGCTACTATTTGGATGATCTACAGACACTTGAAAGTCTAAAGATTGTGTCATACTTAATTATTAAAAATAATCATCATCATCATCATGACTTAAGAGCAGGGCTCTTGTCGGTTGAGCAACTTCCACGTCTCGCGATCTTCTGCTAGTGTAATATTGCAACTGTTTTCTATAATAACATTATGTTATAATGACTTATCATTTGACGAAGCACAAGAAAGTTGTTGTAGTATTTAGTATTTTTTAAATATCTTCTTTCGCACCCCATTCATTTTTCTTTGCGGTATACTGAGGTTGCCTGGAAGAAATCGCTTCCAGCGATAAGGCCTCCGTTTGTTTTTACCTAGGTTATATGAAAATTGTATTGTTTTAATTTTCTAATATGGTGTGAAACAATAAAGAATTATTTATTTATTTATTTAAGAAAGTAACAGTATTATTGCTTTATTTTTCAACATGCAGGCGCTCGCGTTTAGTATACCTAACTGGTGATTGCATTTAATTTTGCCCGTTTCTGTTCTTTACAGAAAAACCGTCCGAAATATTTACGCTCGCTGCTTTCCCGCAATATTTACATCCAATAAAAATGGGTCCCAATAAAATGAACTTCCTCGTAATAAAATTTAATTTATTTACATTAAATACGCACTGAGCAGCAAGAAGGTAAATATTAGGTAGGTGGTGGTGGTCTAGTGGTAATGACACCCACCTGACCCACCTTAAAATCGTGAAGTCGTGGGTTCATATCCCGGTCCCGTACCAATGAGTTCTTTGGGATTTATGTACGTAATTTCACACCACGGGCTTTTCGGTGAAGGGAACATCCTGAGACAACCTGCATACGTCCGTAGAAGAAAAATTCAATGGCGTATATGAATCCACCAACCCGCACTGTGTCAGCGTGGTGGATATGACCCAATTGCCCTTCGTGGGTAGGCCTACGTCCTGCAGTGGACTTTTAAAAAAGGCTGGTACAAGTACAGTACAGTACCTATCAGGTATACCTACGTATAGTACGTAAGTATAGCATTTATAAGCTCCACACTGATATTAAGCTAATACATAAATTATAATTTGACTATCACAAAGTAACGTAGTTATTATTGGAAAGGACAACATCAACCCTCGCCTTACTTACTTAATGTTTTGAACATGATAAATTATTTATTTTTATAAATATTACTTTAAATTTTATTACTTCATTAAAACTACCGTGAGTATTCATCATAACTATAACAGAATACGGCTAAAACTCACGTTATAATTGTACGGTCGATCAGCAAGGAATCCAACCAGTTTCGGAGTATTTAGAACTCCATCCTCAGGGAATACACGCACCCCCGTCGACTGGCGCGCGCGCACTGAGGATGGAGTTCTAAATACTTCGAAACTGGTTGGATTCCTTGCGGATCGACCGTATAATTATAACGTGAGTTTTAGCCGTATTCTGTTAAAGTTTTAAATTTTATTGTTATAATCTACTTATGTTTTTAATACCTAGCTACTTAACTTTTGATATCTTTCAAGTAAACAATAAATGAGTATACCAGAAATAATAGTTAGAAAGGTAAATTATTCATTAATTCACACCAGATATTTTATTTTATATATTACGAATATGTTTAGAACAAAATGCTTAAACGCAGAAACTTATTTAGTTTTTTTAAATTGAAACGGGTATATTCCCACTAGTGCCCACTACACGCTAAGAACCCCTGCTTACTGATTCCGGAGTATTGTTTTTACACCACCACGATAATGTTATACCAAATAATCGGTCAAGTGCGAGTTGGACTCGCGCACGAAGAGTTCCATAACGTTTGGGAGCCCCTTTTAATATATTTTATTTTAATCTAATTAGGTATTTATTTTTGAAATGAATATACGACTTAATATTCTGTGAAAATTTTAAGCATATTCATGTTGCCGTTATTAATATCGAGAAAAAAATCACGTTATTTGTATGGGAATGTTTATTTTAATTTAATCATTTATTTTTAAAGTGAATATCTAACTACATATTGTGTGAATATTTGAATCATCCAACTGTCACCATTATTAAAATCAAGCGAAAAACGGTAAAAAGTCAGGTTTATTTCATTGAAGTAGCTTGGTTTATTGTACAGAAGCTCCTCTTAAATATTTTTTTTTCTGTTCTTAGTATTTGTTGCTAATGTTGCTATAGCGGCTAATAGAAATACGTTATCTGTGAAAAATTCGAAGTTTTAAATATCACGGTTCATGAGATACAGCCTGGTGACAGACAGACGGACAGACGAATGGACAGCGAAGTCTTAGTAATAGCGTATCCCGTTTTACCCTATGAGTACGGAACCCTAAAAACCAGCTTTTAGAAAGATTACATTTTTGCGCTTACCTCCCGCGCTACAAGTAGACTAATTGCGATTAATAGGTGTGCCATATTTTTTCTGTGCTATTAAGTAAGCTTTGATTATTGACAATAATTTATCTAAGTAAGTAAGTCGAAAGTTTTCGACCACTGTGTGTTGCCAGTGATGACTCATGGTACAGAAACGTGGTCTCTCACTATGGGCCTGATTTCTAAGCTCCAAGTAGCCCAACGAGCTATGGAGAGGGCTATGCTCGGAGTCTCTCTGCGGGATCGAATCAGGAATGAGGAGATCCGTAGACGAACCAAAGTTACCGACATAGCCCACCGGATTAGCAAGTTGAAATGGCAATGGGCAGAACACATAGCGCGGAGGACTGAGTCGAAAAGTTCTCGAGTGGAGACCACGTACCGGCAAGCGCAGCGTAGTACGTCCACCCACAAGGTGGACGGATGACCTCATTAAGACCGCAGGATCGCGCTAGATGCAAGCCGCTACCAACCGGTATTATTGGAGATCCATAGGGGAGGCCTATGTCCGGCAGTGGACGTCCTTTGCCTGATGGATGATTAAGTAAGTTTTTTTCTTACACGCAAACTTTACTCAGATTTTAACCGTATTTAATTTTATTTTGTTAATTAGGTACATTTTGGTATCCACAAGCAGTGCTTAATCCGTTCTGTAAGGGCATTATGCTGGTAGGAAGGTTACATACTCAAACAGAACTATCACAATTTGAAGCAAAACCTCTTCAAACAAAGGGTTAGGTGAGCATGTCTCTGAATAATGTCGAAATATCATTGTTATTTTGACGAAGTATCATCACAGAGATACCAGAGGGATACTGTGGTCGACCGAGAAAATCTGAAAAGGATGCATTGATTTAATATGGCATGAGTTAAAAAGAGACATGAATAATATCTCGATTCGGTGTCGATTGCCGTCGATTTTCGGATTTCGACGATTCTCGGACTTTTCTGTACGGAACACCAAATTCTTGTCGAATTCCGATACATAAATTTGACAATGACAACCTCTGGGAGTGATTGTCCATAGATTTTTGCGGTTGAGAATTGCCTGAATCGAAAGCAGTGTTATCAATCTGTTATATATAGATTTGTGGTTATCATAGAACCATAAAGTAAAGGATGTAAAGCAGCTCTATAAATTTTTCATATCTATATCATTTCGAAGCACGGACCCAGAGACAGTGTCAAAGCTTCCCTTTTGAAACTGTCTTTGCATGAATCTACCTTATTCAGATGTTTTTCGTGGCCAATATATAGTTATGACTATAGTCTATAAAATTTAACTTGATCTCTGCGACAGTAGAAGATTGACATTTTTAGAGTTGAGATAGTGGTGGAAAAAATCGATTTTCAAACAATGTTGTAATGAAATCGAATGAGTAGTTGAAGGTGAGAAATTGGATTTCATTTACTTACTATTACTTAAGATCAAGTATGTACACATGTAAATAATGTTATGATATTAATTATATACTCATAATAATGTAACGATAGTATTTATCGACGTTTTTCACTATTATCGATGCTAATGTAACATATAATTGGATTTACTTTAATTACACATGTAAAAAATGTTACGGTATTAAAATATACAAAAAAATTAATGATAAATCAAGTTTTATTTAAAATATCGTCAGTATAAACTATCGATATTTTAATTAAAACTCTATCTAAAACTCTGTGGTCACGATCATTCGTCGCCCATCACTAATCGGTATGCCCACAAAGTATGACATTGACAGGTACTGTCTGTACTATTAAGAAATTCAGGACTTCATAGACGTGATTTTTCTGACAGCTGTCGCAGAGATCAAGTTAAATTTTACAGAGTATAGGTAGGTATTAATATTTTCTTTATTTAAAAAACATTAATATGTTTTATATATATGTAGGTATCGTTAGGTATTAAATTAGTCCCTGAATCCACTGCATAAACACTAATCGTGCGTAGATCACAGTTTTTGTTTATTTGTTGTTTGTTCTTGGCTGAGCAAATAATTATGTTACATACGAGTAATTTGCAAGAGTTTACGGTGCGCAAAGCATATAATAAAATAAATAAATATTAGGGGACATCTTACACATGCTCTCTGACACCAATCTAAGCAAAGCTTGTGATATGGCTGCCAGAGACTGATAAACTACAAATACATATTTTAAATACATACTTATATAGATAGTACCTAAATAACACCCAGACACAGAAAAACACCTAAGTTCATCACATACGAGCAAAGCTAAAAATTCTCGAAAGAATATTATTTCAATAAAAGAAATACCTACCCATATAATAAAACCTTATAGCGTTACTAAGCGTGCGTAGTGAAGAGCTAGTCGCTACTATTCAATTTAATCGAAAATGTGTCAAATGTTTCACGCGATAATGTGGCTTCGTCTCTGGAATTTGGGTTTCAGTTATGTGATGTAATCTCAGATTACTCTTATAGACTCCACAGTCGAGATCTTCGAAGCATAATATAATTATTATACCTACTTACAAAAGGGCGTCTATAAATTACGTGAGTTACTTAGAGCGGGGAAAGAGCTTAATCTCACCCAATCTCAAGCGGTTTCTCAGACGGTGGTGTCGGAAAAAATCACATGATTTTTTTCTGTATAAAATTGAGTTGTTGAGAGTCTTCAATGAAAAATACTAAAGCAGATTTTATTTTTGAAATAAAATCTGCTTTGGTATTTTTCATTACTTGCTGTAAAACTACGAATTTAGGAAAATCTCACGTGAGATTCGTTCAGCAATTTTCACTACATCGTCGACTCCTCTTGCCACTACTGGCACCGGACGACCAACGCTCCGCTTGCTTTGCCTCGGTCACCATCTGTCACAATTACTACATAGCAATCCCGATTACAGAGGCGCCATCGTAATTATAATAGCCAAATAGCATAGTTCTGTTTCTTTTTTACTTTAGGCATTCAATAGAGAGAACACCTTTCCTGTATTTTTATGTTCTTTTCGTCTATTTCCTTAATACTTTTGTTTTTCTAACCGCGACACCCTGCGATGTTATGTTTTTTCTCTCCCCTTTTTTCTTATGTTGCTATTAAATTTACGCTGGCGCCTCTATAATCGGGCCTAGTGTTGGCCGAATCATACAAGTCGGCGGTTATGAAGTTAGCTACTGCGCAACATACATTCCTGACTGAAGCTCACATAAAGCTGCGCGTTGATCTGATATTGCGTAGCTTGTAGCTAATTTCACATCCGCCGACTTGTGTGATTCGGCCTAAAGATATTTATTGCTATACTGTGCAACATACATGAGTTTCTTCTTTTTAGGGATCAGTACCACAAATGGAAAAAACGGAACCCTTATAGGATCACTTAGTTGTCCGTCTGTCCGTATGTGTGTTTGTCAAGACTCTTTATCTCGGGAATGCGTAACGATATGGAGTTGAAATTTAAACTGTATATCTATGGTCTCTTGCAGTTGTGTAAAAGATAAACTTCTTAGTTACGTTTAAATTTTATTTAAATCAGAAAAAACAGGTTTTTAAGTATTTTAACGCTGTGTAATTTTCGATGCATGATAAGAAAAGTGAAAAAAAAAATTATTGTCGATGGCTTGGAAGAGTTATCCTCGGGAATAGAATTCTACTAAATTTTCTTAGAATAGTATAATGTATACGTAGAAGAGACACGAGTAGGCATTTTTGCTTGCTTGAGTACCTAAATATGTATATACGTTGCATATGTGTGCATACTATGTAGAACATGATTCTTACAAGCGCAATATCTGGGAAATAGTGGGTCTTAGAGAAAAAATCATGGGAACCATTTTTATAGAAAATTTTAAGATCTACAACTTTGCTCCGAGATACTTTTTCGATAAAACTTACCGTTTTCGAGAAAAATCCAAAAAACCTAAAATTTTGACCTTGGGCCCCGAATAAGTCCCTAAGCTCACATGGGACTGATGGGGACTTTTGACACTTTATTCCTTGTGGTAAACCTAAGGTCTCTACGAAGATTTAGCTCTGTCGGAATTTTCTTTATTTCAAATGTCTAAAATGACCGGACTAAAAACGTCCCTGGTCGATGGTTATAGTACGGGTAGTAGTATAGTACAGGTACTTAGAGAATTCAACAACTTACTTCCCAATTTTGTAAAATTTTCTGGATTTGTTCGGAACCCTTGGTGTGCGATCCTGACTCGCACTTGTCCGGTTTTTTTTTTCAATTTTGTTTCTTCTTTTCATATCATTAACAGTAAAGCGTTATCTGCACAAAATAGTATAATCTGTCTTTAATATTCCACCTAGCTACACCTGTCCCTCTGATTTATACCCTATTACCAATTGATATTAAGTTTCCCAACTAGTTACTAACAGTTATTCTATTCCTATTATAGTTTATGACTCCTCTTGCCGCAGGAACTCTCTGTGATCTTGTTATCCTCATTACTTCTTATACTATTACCGCATTGACCTAGCATTTTTTAGGCTTTTAGGAAAAAAACGGAACCCATATAGGATCACTTTGTTGTCCGTCTGTCCGTCTGTGTGTATGTCAAGACTCTTTATCTCGGGAACGCATAAAGATATCGAGTTGAAATTTAAACTGTATACGTATATCTATAATTTCTTGTAGGTAGTTGTGTAAAAGATAAACTTCTCAGTTATTGTTTAAAAAATTAGAGCCGTTTATGTAGTAAAAAAATCGCATATTTCGACACTCACAAAAATCAAAACCTACAGGGTACTTCCCGTTGACATAGAACTATAAAATTTGGCGAGAAGCATTGTCTCAGAGTACACACAGAGGAACAAATCTGAAAATTGTACATTTTTATTTGAATCACAAAAAATAGGGCCTCAAAATTCACAAAATATGGGTTCAAAATTCAAAGTGAGTAAATCGTATCATGTAAGGTATCATATAAAAGAACTTCATTAGCACATGCTAATACAGGTTTTTAATTATTTACTAATGTGTAATTTTCGATGCATGACGAGAAAACTGAAAAAGAAAACTTTTTTGTCGATGGTTATAGTATAGAGATTTTAACAACTTACTTCCCAATTGCCTTCATTAACTACCACTAAATACAAGACTATTTACTTATTTTATCTTTTTACTTACCTTTAGTTATATTTTGGAGTAGTTAGATCGTCTTATGTCTTTTGTTTCTTTTACAATTTTATTTAGATTCTAAAAGACGACTTGCCTTCCCAACATTTCAAACCAACAATTCTAGTCAATGATTACTCGAAAATAGCTCTGGGGGATAGATTTATAACTCTAATACCTACTTCTGGGATTTTATTTCACCAACAGATTTCAGGATTCAGCCTCCAGCTCTTGTTTCACGCCTCGCACCCTTCAACTACCATCTTACAGCCACAAATCGAGTTTTAATTTTCTAATATCTGTACCATCTTTTTTAAAAGTCCACTACAGGACGTAGGCCTACCTATGAAGCGTAATTGGGCCATAATCACGACACTACCCAGTGCGGGTTGGTGGATTCACATACGCCATCGAATTTTTTCGAACGTATGCAGGTTGCCTCACGATGTTTTCCTTCACCGGAAAGCCAGTGGTATGAAATTCCGTGCATAAGTTCCAAAGAAACTCATTTGTACGGGATCGAAATTTGAAAGCACGACCTCACGATTGCAGGGCGGATGTTACTACCTCTAGACCACCACGGCTATATTTTCTAATGGTTCAGTTTTTTTTAATTTATAATTTTTTTTATCTTCATTGGGGTAATTCCGAAAATGGATATATTCCGAAAATTCAAAATTTCTACCAATTAATAGAAATACTTTTCTATTGCCAACACAAGCCTAGACGCCATCTTGATTCTTCATACCGCGACAATCATCCGGGAGTCGCTAACTCTGGTGAGACGTGTGAGGTGGCAAATTAAGTGAAACAAGGATTTTTCGCGCCTCTTCATGGGGTAATTCCGAAATGTTAGACTTATGAAGTTTGGCTATTGGAGATAAGAGATAGGAAAAGTGTCGAGATTTTATGTTTGGGGTAAATATGGTCTAAAAAGGGTTTCAGAACTTATGTATATATGAAATAAAATCAGTTTTTGAATGATTCCGGAATTATCCCGAGATAGTTCATAATTTCCCTGACTGCATAAGAATATGATCCAATTTTTTAAATAATTAAATTATTTAAATTTGCTATTTTTATAGGAATTTAATAATTGTTATCATGCTACATATTCATATAAAGAACAAAGGAAGTTAAAAAATAGCACTAACTAAAAATGTATTTCGAATATTTAGCTGGAATGTGGCCTTGAAAGCCTGGCCATCTCATATGAATTTAAGTCACAATTACCCCAATGTACCTTATTCGGTTTTGGCGCCGAGTTTTGCCGAAGGTGTCGGCTCGCGGTCGCTCGGCCTAGCCAAAGCCGATTGGCATTTTTCTTAACTTTGTAGGTAGTCAACTTTCTACGTACATATTCGATTTTACCATCCGGCAGTGCCGATTAAGGCCGACCCGAATATAATTCATGTATAACAAGTCCCATTCCGGATAGCCGTGCCAACAAAGATAGATATTCGTACCGTTTCAGCATCACTGTATCAGCCTTTTAGTCATAGCTGTTGAACATAGACGTACCTACCATTTAAATACCTCCAATTTGTTTGGGCCATATCATTCCACAGCCAGCTAGATATTGCTCAGTTTCGATTTGGTTGGTGGATTTCCATACGTCATTGAATTTATTTTCAGGTTTGCCTTTGGGGTTTAGACCTGTGTGAAAAATCGTCTTAAACACTCACTGACACTAAATGACACTCGTTTCGGTGTTGATATGCCGCATATTTTTCCGCAGTGTGGGGTTGGATTATAGAAAAAGGTGTTCATAATTCTGAGTCAAGTAAATATGAAAGTCAGTGCACTTTGGCAATGGGGAAAATGGCAACCCTTTTTGCTACAAAACGGTCATCTACTTATTGTTGATGGGTCGTCCATTATCCCTGTGATGCTCATTGATGGAAGGGAGACCGAAACACATCACAATCGATCTCGAAACCATTGTCTAAAATTTCAAAGAGTAAGGAAGAGGAGCTTCAATGTGTCTACAATGAAAACTTATTGTGATTAGAAATCAATCGATCGAGTGTGTGTGACATGCTTACAGCTTCCATGTTACAATTCTACAAGGGCAAGTGCCTGTATTAACTACCACTATATACAAGATCTCCATAATCTAAAACTAAAGAAACATACTTATAACGCGGTCACATTAACTCGACGCACGCATCACATTAATTTTTAAGCAATTTGTACTCGTTCTTAATAAACAGGTAGAAACTTATCTTTTATAGAAGATGGTTTGGAACCTTTCGTGCGGGAGTCCGACTCGCACTTGGCCGGTTTTTTTGCACACCGTACTTGAGCGCGTTGTACATACATTTTACATCACTGGAATGAAAAATCATCTGCTGTAGGTCGTTTACTTTTGAACATAGATATCCTTGTAGTACAAAGAGGTACCTATAGTATAGTATGTACTACTTATTTTTCAACTGCAAACGGCGTTCCAAGTTTCCTAAAATCTCGATCAGATCATCGGTATCTAGCTTGTTGCTAGGTTAAAAACCTGTATATACTGTACTGGTTTTGTATAATCCACAACTGAACATGCCTACCCAAAAAAGGCGATCTAAAAACATATAGATACACAGAGTTATCTAGAACTTATGTACTAAACCGAAAGCAGCATCATCATGTTGATGACGTGATTCATTCAAACCATCATTATGAACAGTTCTCCTCATGCCCCAAGCATTCATGCTCGCCATCGAAGGCTCCTTCTTGCGGCGGCATCATGTGTCGGGTCGTTCTCCTCCCACAAATATGGTCGAGGAGAGCGATGGCTGCAATGGCACATGTGTCACACTCGTGATCGGGTGCTGCTTGCGGGTCGCCGGTCTGCTCGTGGCATTCACGCAATGCACTGACTAACTTAGGCTAAGATCTCTAGTACCTACTCTTTGTACAGTATATAATAAAATAATTGTAAATTGTAGTTAACAAAGGGCACAGACCCTGGAGTCTGTGGTTAATAAATTTTAATTTAAAAAAAAAAACAGTTTTCCTCACAGCCAACCCAAAATACTAAAAAAAAATGTTTTGTAGTTCATACATTTTGTCGATTCTGAGTTATAATTTTGTATGGAAAACCGAATCCAACTCGGCTGGGCAGCGTTCGGAAAGTTGCGTAACGTCTTCTCGTCCTCAGTGCCTCAAGTCGAAAGGTTTCGACCAGTGTGTGTTGCCAGTGACGACTTATGGCACAGAAACGTGGTCTCTCACTATGGGCCTTATTAGTAAGCTCCAAGTAGCCCAACGAGCTATGGAGAGGGCTATGCTCGGAGTCTCTCTGCGGGATCGAATCAGGAATGAGGAGATCCGTAGACGAACAAAAGTTACCGAGTTACCCAGAAGTTACCGAACCAAAGTTACCCAGCGGATTGGCAAGTTGAAATGGCAATGGGCGGGGCATATAGCACGGAGGACTGATGACCGATGGGGTCGAAAAGTGCTCGAGTGGAGACCACGCAACGGCAAGCGCAGCGTAGGACGTCCACCCACAAAGTGGACTGATGACCTCATTAAGACCGCAGGATCGCACTGGATGCAAGCCGCTACGAACCGGTCTTATTGGAGATCTTTAGGGGAGGCCTATGTCCAGCAGTGGACGGCAGCAGTCTTATGGCTGAAACGAACGAACGAACGAATGAAAAAACTGTTTTTTCTCGAATTCCAGCTTGGCAATCTTGATCACCCCCTTCCGGCTTACCACAAGGTATAGCACTATATTTATTTTACTATCAAATAAGTTTTCGACAAAATTAGCGCTTGGTTTTCGGTGCGTGATATGATAACGAGTGGCAATTATGTTATCGTTAACCTTTGTTAGATAAAGTTTAGAGATCCTAGAACAACAACAATAAGGCCTTTATAAACAGGTAAAAACAACTGACTTTATTTTATTAATTCTCGCAAATTAAAGCTATACCACCTACAGGACAAACAACTATATCCTACTAATATTATAAACGCGAAAGTTTGTGAGGATGGATGTTTGTTACTCTTTCACGCAAAAATTACTGAACGGATTGAGATGAAACTTTGCAATAATATAGCTTATATATCAGAATAACACATAGGCTATAAATTATAATGATATTGCGTCAAAAATCAAAATATCATGCGGGCGAAGCCGCGGGTAAAAACTAGTTAAGAATAAAATACAGAGTACTTTAGACTTAAGTTTACTTTAGTTCAACTCTATTTACATACCTAATTAAAGGTTTTACAAACATTAACACATTAAGGTAATATTGATGATAACCATGGCAATTTTCCCGTTGTCTTAAAACTGTGCCAGTCATACAGGAACCTCCCTAATACTAATATTAACAAAGATAAAAGGACAATATTAGCTATATTGATAGGACTTATTGGCATTTCCTTGTCGCTGCTGCACACGTTACTCAAAGGCATGGTGCTTATCTGAAACAATCAAATATAAAATTAAAAAGATTCAAAACCTGTTACAGAATATGGTATTCGCAATTTGAGCACATTATTATATCCCACTTAATTAAATGATCCCACTATACTCTATAAAATTTAACTCGATCTCTGCGACAGCTGTCAGAAAAATCACGCCTATGAAGTCCTTAATTTCTTAATAGTACAGACAGTACCCGTCAATGTCATACTTTATGGGCATGCCGATTAGTGATGGGCGACGAATGATCGTGACCACAGAGTTTTAGATAGAGTTTTATTTAAAATATCGATTGATTATTCTAACGATATTTTAAATAAAACTTAATTTATCATTAATTTTATTGTGTATTTTAATATCATAACATTTTTTTTACATGTGTAATTAAATTAAACCCAATTATATGTTACATTAGCATCGATAATAGTGAAAAATGTCGATTAATACTATCGTTACATTATTATGAGTATTTAATTAATATCATAACATTATTTACATGTGTACATACTTAATCTTATATCATGGTAAGTAAATAAAATCCAATTTCTCACCTTCAACTACTCATTCGATTACATTACAACATTGTTTTAAAATCGATTTTTTCCACCACTATCTCAACACTAAAAATGTCAATCTTCTATGTCAATGTCACTGTCGCAGAGATCAAGTTAAATTTTATAGAGTATAGATTGGTTAAGTTAATACGAAGACAGAAAAAAATGCCATCCGAAGACTACCTACTTGAGTATACAGATGATATTCATGAATAACAGAAAATCTGTCATCAATTACATAAAACGTTAGGATACATTTACCTAGCTGAAGCCCTTTAACTCAATGCATAACTTTTGCCCTTAGGCCCGGTTTCAATTTAAATAAATGATCTCATTCCAAAAATACCGTTTAGTCGCACTCGCATCCCTTTTTACAAAGTGCGACCCTTTAATTAAGAACTTTGTGAGACTTGCTCGATTCGGCAGTTTACATGAGCTTAAATCTGTCACGTGCTTAGAGTACGTACAGGTGTAGGTATACTCGTTATACCTAAGTATAAAGATAGTATGTAACCGTTTCGCATAGAGACAGCAGATTACACGGGGTACCTTTTTTTTACGAGGTGGAAACCTTCCAAAGATGCCCGACCGCTTTGGGGTGCAGTCGAGTTATGTGGGATTGTACCCACTAAAACCCCCTCGGTGGCCAGCCTATGTACCTTCTTGGGAGCTCCGGGATCTCCAAAAGGAACGCACCGGTGCTCCCGGCACTTCGTGTGTCTACTCGCCTGGTAGTTGACCAGGCTTGTACGGTCCTGTACGACAGCGTTGCCACACACGCTGCCGTCCTTGATGTGAGTTTGATGGCCAGAGCCCCAACTCTGACCACCCACGAACCAAGGGGCCCCCTTTTAGTAGGCTCTTACTACAGGCAGGGGATACCGATGGCGTATTCTAGTGCCCCGGCATCAGGGCAACTACCCGGGGTATATATCTACCCGGCTACTTGGGCTCTATCAAACTTGTCTAGAATTACAACATCTAACTCTCTCATTAAGTACCTAACCAAAAGGAGTCGACACTCCTAAGCACCGAAGTCTGCCAAGTCAGTGGGGGGTGAAGAAACGCACACTAACCAAAATATAAGCAAGTTTACACGCACACAAATTTAATTAACTAACACTAGCTGACGCAACACAAGCGCAACTAGACCGATATTATACTAAATAAAGCTGAATATTTATATAAAGAGCATGAACGCTGGTCGCATACTTTTGGCAGAGGGGTACGCTTTGCAGTGTCGACTCCTTTTGGTTAGGTACTTAATGAACTCTCTCAATGGCTTGCCTTCATGCTCCTAAGTACGATTTAATCCTCACGAAATGAACGCATCTTACTCAGCACTTTGGGTTTCTGGGATAGAGTCTACTTTTTGAACTGTGTGGTTAGATTTAACTACGTACGCGCCCAGAAGATCCTGTTAGTAGATTCTTACTGACATATTCTAAAGCACCTACGGCCTATACATTGCTCCTTATTTTAACGTGCTTATGGTGATTGTGGTAGCTAGAATCACGTAGTAAACACGCAATGAAAATCGTCTTTTGAGATTTAACCAGACGACCAAATTGCGATGCTTAGTGAATATGTATAGACTTTTACTGTCACATTGATTCTGTTAAACACAAACAAATTGACGTTTAGAACAAAGCAAAAATGTCTGTCTATATCAATGTTCACGCGTAACTGAGAGAACTAACTAAAAGCTAACTCTCTCGGGGCTAAAATTAAATCTGGTAGTTCGGCACACACTGTAGTCGGTAGGTACCCAATTCATCAAGTTGGTGAGCTCAATTTGAATCGCACATAGGTATATAGTTTAGGTACACCTAAAGCTTAACAAAGGGTGTTTTCAATTTAACAGGGATTACATCAGTAGAACAGATAGTTAAATACCGCGTGTACTGGTGCCAATTTCTGTTAAACTTAGCTAGGTTTAGGTATAAATAGGTAGCTAAGTTTCTTGTTCAGTTTATGTAAAGTATTGGTAACATAACATTATGCCAAACTTCAGTATCTAGTATAGAAATACCGGGAATAGAAACCTACTTATTTCACTTGGTTAAGTTACACATGTCTATATTAATAATTATAATATACCTATAAGGTGCTGCCTAGCTAGTGAATTTTATGCAGGATGTTTGTTTGTTTTGTTTTGTTAAATTATTATTATCATAAATCTTAACTACACAGTCTAATACTAGTAGCATAGACTAGTAGTAACATTAAAATACAATTTGACACTCAGTCTAAATACGCCTGTTTGGTCATTTTAACAAACAATTGTTATGAAGTTACATAATAACATGACGGTCTAAAAAGTATGACTATATCCATTGATTTTAATTTATTAGCATTTTGTTCCAAGCTCATTTTTAAAAGTTAAATTAATTGATTGTAGTAGGTATGCAGGATGTTGCTTTTTAAAGAGTGTTATTTTTTGTTTGTTGTTTATTATGTTGTAATCACTGTTATAACTAGGTATGTATGCGAATTAGTAATTAAACTAGCAATTGATAATTGTAGGTAATTGTCCTAAATATATTATGACTTATGAGAAAAGTATGACGTCTACATTTTTCTTTCACTTTACCTACATAGACTACATACTGTTTTCGCCTATTTTTCATTTATTAGCTACTGTTTTTCAGCTTAAAAATGGTCCAGCTAAGCTGCTTCCAACTGAAATTAGTCCGAAGCAGCTTTTTCAAAAATACAGATCTTATCCTCATCAATATGGACTATTTGCTATCAATGTGTCAATGTTTACCATGTGGTAGCAGTGCATGATAGCGTGAAAACACTTGTGCGTTTTAAGACGGGACAACTCCATCTAGCGCAAGCTTCCTAAACTAATAGCAATCCAACGTCAAGGTCGACGCACGAAATTCTATTTGTAACTACTTCGAAAAACGAGCGACTGCTAAACAATGTTTCCACTGATATTTCTCATATAGAACACACATGCATTTACTTACAATGAGGATTTAAATTAATTCATTCAAACGCAGCGTGCAAACGGTGCAATATACATACAATTATTAGGTACGAGTGGGTACGTAATTACAGTATAGGTACATTACATATTATACAAGCAAAAAAAACATAAATTAAACGCGGAATCAAAAATCTATTTGATGATACGACAGATTCTAAACATGTAATAAATAAATCATCAGCTAAAATAAGTCCAGACTTTATTACAACCCCAAAATTGCGGAAAATATCAGCTTTTCCAATACATTTTATCGCGATTCAATGTTCTTTTTTGTATGGAACAGCTGATTTAATTTATAATCTTTTATCGTCAGATTTTCAAACATTCCAGTTCTTTCCAAAATCATTGCGGGAATCATATAAGTACAATTTAAGCAGCAATAAACGTTCTATACGGCTGAGATGACTTCAATAAGACTTGAGCTTCCAATTAATCTCTACACATCGCTTTGTAGCTAATCTGATTACTCATCATGTACTTTAATTAAATTCAGTAAATACTATCAAGACACCGCGACAAAAGAATTTCCCCACCTATTAAACCACGAGCAGAACAAAAGTACAAAAGACGTACAAATACGTAGGATTACGGGTTTAAATAAGTTTACTATCGATAAGTAGAACAAAGAATATAAAGAAAATGAAATTACTTGTAATATTAATAGATAATTGATGAAATTTTACTTTTTTAACTTGATTATTATGTACTGGACATTTTTATTTTTATTTTATTCTATGCATAGTTATGCATTTGTTTTCATTTAAATCGACTAATCGTTTTTAATATTAATTGACACTGACATTTATTTTCTTGTCATACGTTAAACTTTTGTATATTTTTTAGTAAATTTTATATTTTTAACATTGACATCATTAGTTTATATTAGCAGTTTTGGATTATATTTTCATTTTAGTTTATGTTATTTTTGCCAGACTGCTAAGATTTATATAGTTATGATTTTCTTTTGATTGTAAATTTGACGTACCTAATGTAACACACGTAGTTATAAGGTCAATAAAAAATTCTAATTCTAAAAAAAAATCTAATTCTATCATACTTACATTTTGTTCCTTAGAGTACGAAACAATAATCCGCCCAAACTAACGATATCTTTTTATTGCCTTTCGGGTAATAAAACATGTATGAAATACAGTTTTCGTCTCATAAAAGATTCTTCTATTTGAAGCTGAATTTATGGCGACCTTTATAAAATAAATAAATGAGATCTATATAAAATGATACGCTTCAGAAAACTTGATGAAACCTAAAAAGGTTAAAAATCTCTAGCGAATTCTCAAGCTCAGCGCTTGGAAATTATAGCGGAATATAAAATACTCAGAAATACTCAGAACTTTCCCATTAGGGTACATAGGTACCTAAAGGGAAAGTTCTGAGTACGAAGTATTACACGATAGGTACCTAAAGTATATTATATATAACAGATACAAGTACTCGTATCATGCATTGGTAGCGCTTTTGTGATTATGGCTGTTGTGGAGTCTCTCTGGGAGATTTAATCAGAAATGTAGAGATCTATGGAAGAGTTACCGACATATTCCAGCGGATTGGCAAGTTGAAAAATAATAATAAGGATTTGTCGTTGTTAAAAATTGTCGAGTTGGTATCTTTGAATTGGTTTAAATGAATTTTTATTTTACCTCAATAAATCCAAATCTCAGTTAACGCAAAATTAAAAATTTATTTTTAAATGTTTTTTTTTTATTACTTACATTATGCAGGCGTTATAAGTAAGTTTCTTGTACCTAAAATAATTTAAAAATCGGGCACATTTATTCTGATAGGTCGTATATCGAAAGTAGTACCTATAAACATTTATTAAGAAACGGGTACTTAAACCTTATATAAGAAAACCTAATTCTAAGGGATTTGACGGGATGTATACTAGACTTTTAGATTGAAATGCCTACTCAATAATGATATGAACGGTAAATAAATTACATTGGATATTGAAACATTTTTCAACAAAAAAAACTAAACATTATTCATTTTTACGCTCGCCTACGGTATTTTGGCAAAAACGTGTCAACGTTTTTGCCAAAATACCGTAAAAATAAAAGCCAATTTTAATATTGTCAAAATCAGGCGGTCAGCGATAGGAAACTCAGAGAGAAACTCTAATTAATTCATTTATAATTAAATGAATGATTTTCTAGGAAGACGTGAATGCGAATTTTTTTTGTTCTTTAAATTTGTAGAGGAAATCTGTAATTCCATAAAAAAATCTTTTACTTTCTATGATGTCCTCGAGAAGACACCCAATAAAAGAACAGATTACTTCAGTTAGTACTATAACACACAGGTGACGCCCGCGCCGCTCGGCTGACCTATTAGGTGTGAGGCGTCCCTTTTATGTGCTCTATGTACGTTTATTTAGATACATCACACTTTCATTTATTAGTTTTAAAGAAGTTGCAGAAAATGAATAATGAAAGGATATGTCGTTGTTGAGTTTTTGTAATGTACAAGGTGGTAGTAGGCAGGGCACTTCGCGGATGGCTGATGACCGATGGTGTCGAAAAGTTCTCGAGTGCAGACCACGTACCAGCAAGCGCAGCGTTACAACGGATGACCTCATTAAGACCGCAGGATCGCGTTGTTCGAGCTGATCGAGTGTTTTGTTTCTTTGTTTGTTTATATGTCCCGGGAAATCTTCAGATTACTGATTTAATTTGGAAAAACTTATGACAGGGATTATAGTCCTTAAGCTTTCATCATCATCATCCGCAGCCTTCTCTATCCCAATGCTGGGTATAAGCTTCTGTCTTATTAGTACCATCTGCCTCGGTCCCTTACCGACGATCATATCTAGGCTACTTATGAGGCTACATACGAGTAATAGGAGCACACCATCACAAACAAACACTGCACACCACATCCTCTGCAATAGAGTTGTCTACAGTTGGAATAGGTTGCCTGAGGATGTAGTTTCAGATAGAACTATAAACATTTAAGAATAGACTGGACCTTTGGATAATACTTCTTTGGATACTTCGTACTCAGAACTTTCCCATTAGGTACCTGTGTACCTAATGGGAAAGTTCTGAGTATTATAATTAGTCCGTTGGTTAGATTATTCAATAACATTGACTGGTATGTTTTCTTTTGTCAATCAAACAATAAATTACAAAGATAAACCGAAGCTGGAAATTGTTTGATGCGAAAATAAACTTTATCTTGTCTTATCTTAAACCTTGTCAAAATTCGAGAGTGGGGTACGTGACGTCACTAGTGCGGTACATTTGTAGTAGACAAGTGACGTCACGCGGAACTTGAACAGGCTAAATCTTCATCAATTTTTGTTAAATTAAAAATTAAATAATACGTGTCTAAATTTTTTTTATAATCTATTTTTTTTAATAAACAAGCCTATGCAGATCGAAGACTTTCCACGCCTATAGTTCTTCAGTAAAGATATCATAGATGTCAAAGTAAGTGACGTGTTCTAATTCTAAAATACCTACCTCTGAGTTTTGGCGGGAACGCGGAATAATCATGTCGCCTCATTGTATTATTTTGTTAAACTTGTGTTTTTATCAGTGATAATTAGTGAAAAATGGTGGTATTTCGTTAATTATGAGCTGATTTACGTGCATGAGTGTAGGCAAGTAATATAATGTGACGTATCATGTTGTTCCGTGTTGTTACCAAAACTCCATAGACACCACTAGTAAAGTCTCCACTGCTTTACTGAGGTATGAATTGGACTATGATTGGACTTGACAGCGACTTTATTGGACTATGACGAGACTTTAGGACGAGACTACGACAGTGACTATTTTGATAAAATATTATCAAAAATTATTAAAACTTAATACTTGACACTGGCAAATGCAGAATAATGCGACGCCAAAACTAAGAAGAAGAAGAAGAAGAATACCTACCTGAACAAGTGACGTTTTCTTATCGTTGGACGCCGAGCACCTGATGTCAGGAAGGTCTTTGATGACCCTTTTGAACTTCCGCAATAAGGATTGAAACCGCGGGATGAAGTGGCAGTCGCACCGCCATGGATTGTGCCCGAGAAACACGTGCATTATGTTGTTGTTCCCTTGCATTGCCTTGTCGAAGGCGTACACTGGTATCTGTAAGAGAAAATAAATATTCTCGTCATACATCGAATATTACAATACTACACTACTACTACATAGAAAGCAATTGGATCATCCACAGACCCTTGAAGGTCTAAAGATAATCTAAG
The DNA here is from genome assembly GCA_949316475.1 of Hypomecis punctinalis. Classification (NCBI taxonomy): domain Eukaryota; kingdom Metazoa; phylum Arthropoda; class Insecta; order Lepidoptera; family Geometridae; genus Hypomecis; species Hypomecis punctinalis. Next base: position 11,666,610 of record OX438807.1, read on the forward strand.
TGCTCAAGCCCACTGCCAGTTGGCAGCGTGCCCAGCATGCTGGCAGCATTGCCACGCTGAATGGCAATGCTTATACGTTGAGCCAAATAAACACCAGCATTTTGGTCACGCGTCGCGTCCACCAGACGCTCAGAAAGACTTTTGAAAACGAGATGAGCTCCCGGCCCCCACGGACCCAAAGTCTCAACTCCAAATGGCTCAAATATGTAACCACTACCGAGGTTAGCATAATTATTTGCGCCGCTTGTGCTGCTCAGCCGAATTGGCCGCCGCTCCAGCCCTACTTTGAGAAAATTATATTTTGACATAAATGGTACAACAATCTCAGACCAAATACAAAAATCGAGACGGAACGTCGTGAACAGACAAGTGAAGCCGGTTTTTAGGGTTCCGTTCCTCAAAAGGAAAAAAAACGGAACCCTTATAGGATCACTTTGTTGTCCGTCTGTCCATCTGTCCATATGTCAAGACTCTATATCTCGGGAACGCTAAAAGATTTCGAGTTGAAATTTAAACTGTATACGATCTATGGTTTCTTGCAGTTTTGTATAAGAAAACTTCTCAGTTATCGTATAAAAAAGTAAGAGCCGTTTATGTCGTAAAAAACCGCATATTTCGACACTCACAAAAATCAAAACCTACAGGGTCCGGTCGACATAGAACTATGAAATTTGGCGAGAAGCATTGTCTCAGAGTATACATATAGGAATAAATCTCAAAACTGTACCTTTTCATTGAAATCATAAAAAAATTGAGCCTAGATTGTAGGAAAACTAACCTTTTCCTACGTTTTCAATAGAAACCTCGTTTAATTTTTCACTGTATTGAACATTCGTATTACAAATCTGAATTTTTCAGTTCGAAAGTCAACTTTGGTCGGAGATGGATCGTTTTTCTTTATTTCTTCTTCAGGGGAAGTCGCCCGTCTCTGATGAAGCCTCCGCCTGACAAAGAAGCAGTGGTGCTTCGAGAGCTTCGCCCGCTGTGAGAAGCTCTCCCTCCCGCTATATACTCCGTGATTTTAACTACTTCAACGCGAAACTTAGTGCTATCGTGAACTTTTAACCTAACCTACTCGTAATACCTATCTAGAGTAAGTTCAGTGTCCCTCTAACTTTATCTGTGTGTCTTTTTATAACGTCCCTCTGTGTGTTTTTATACTCCCTCTGTTATTAAACTCTCTATCAACTGCATGAAGTACTTGTTTCCTTGATAGCGGCTAGTCTGAGCAGCGGCCTTATTTTGTAAGCGCTCTGACGTTCGGCTTCGCTTTTTCTCCTGCTCGCGCCAGTTACTCACGCCGCGAGAGCGTGCGGGAGGAAAAGCGAAGCCGAACGCCAGAGCGCTTACAAAATAAGGCCCCAGGTCTAGGACAAGCGTTTCATTACAAGATTCACAAAATATGGGTTCAAAATTCAAATTGAGTAAATAGTATCATGTAAGGTATCACGTAAAAGAGCTTCATTAGCACATGCTAAAACAGGTTTTTGATTATTTTAACAATGTATAATTTTCGATGTATGACGATAAAAGTAAAAACAAGAGAAACTTTTTTGTCGATGATTATAGTGCCTATAGAGATTTTAACAACTTCGCAATTTTGTGAAATTTTCTGGATTTGTACGGAACCCTCGGTGTGCGAGCCTAACTCGCACTTGTCCGCTTTTTTATACATGTGGTGAGTGCGTCGGTGTTGTGCCGCCATAGTTCGACTGACGATCCAAGGAGTAGTTTCCTTATACGTGTGTGTGTGTGTGTAATTGGGTCTGTTCACGGCGAGGCGTATTTTTGCCGGCCTCACTTGTTTTGTTCGCGGCTTTTTGTCTTTATTTTTTTATTTGGTGTGAGACAACAACAAGCTCCCTCGAACTAAAATTGCTTTGGCAAAAGCGGCGATTCTTGCTATGCGTTTTGGTAGGCGTATAGTTAGTTGGTAGGTTTGGTAGCTCTCATCAATTTTCTGGAGGTTCTTCAAAACTACTGAACCAAAGTAAATGGATATAATATTTTATCTGATTCATGAGCAGATTCCCTCTACACGATAAATTTAAGAACTAACATTTACCTACTCACACGTTATTAGAAATAGTTTAAATGATCTATTTATTGATACGAAATATCCGTTCTGCTCAAATGTTTCAGAAGCAGACTTTCAATATCCAATGTAATTTATATACATATATATATATACCGTACATATCATTATTGTGTAGGTATTTTAACATAAAATCTAGTTTCTTGGAATCTTTTGGAAGGTGGAAGGTTTTCTGATATAAGGTTTACCATTTTCTTATTACGTAAATGTGTCAAGGTCTGAGGGTACTGTCGGCGAAATACGACTTATCAAACTACATGCACCTTACTCCTAAATTATAAAGTACAAAAGTTAAAAAAAAACTTACATATAACGCCCGCAAAATGTTAGTACAAAATATTTAAAAATATTTTGGGTGCAGTAAGAGTTTGAATTATAAAAATTTATTAAAACCAATTCAATCGATTGTCGATTGTTACTTACATCTTTTGATTATTATTTGTTAACGAGTTAATAATAATTATAATCAAAGCTTACATCTTAAAAAGACATTTGGTCACCCTAAATCAAAATAGATACCTACAATTCTGTACGTGAGTTTACTTATTCATTCATTCATTTCGTGTCAATGGCTAGATTTTTTTGACTAGTTTACTTATTATATAGATAGATATATCCGTCCATTTCACAAACTTTTTTTCATAAACTGGCATGTGATAACCAACAACCAACGTTTGACAAACCCATGAGTGGCTAAATGATTATAGCACAAAAATATTTAAAAAATTGTTATATCTCAAAATAATTACTTGACAAACTTACATTATTATAACGTATGATTTGACAAACAATTCTTAGTATTTTTTGTAACTAATACATGTTTAATAAAAAACCAACTCTTGACACATTTTTATTTTATAAAGTGTAGTTTGACAAGCAATTCAATTTATATTTAAAATATCAACTTAACAAATGTTTAGAAAAACATGTCGCTGCTGTGGATTTTTCCGAAAACAAAATAAACCGAAATATGCTTGTGGTAAGCAAATTTTTGTACGGCAAGGTTTCATTTGGTAGAATTAACACCGTGCCGCGGCAGTGGCTAGCGAAGTGGCAGAAACGGATCGCTTTTGTAAATTAGGTGTGAAACAAAAAATTAGGTTAGGTTAGAACATGACAAACAATGGCGAGCCAAGCGGGCGAAGCGAGTGTGCCTCGGAAGCGACTGGCGAAGTGCCAGAAGCAAATCACTTTTGTAGATTAGGTGTGAAACAAAAAATAGGTTAGGTTAGATTAGAACATGACAACCAATGCACGAGCCGAGCGAGCAAAGCCAGCGTACCGCGGCAGCGGCCGGCGAGGTGCCAAAATCAAATCACTTTTGTAGATTAGCGGTGAAACAAAAAGTAGGTTAGGTTAGAACATGACAAACAACGACGAGCCGAGCGAGCAAAGCGCACTCGCTTTGTTCGCTCGGCTCGTCCTGCGGCCGCGGCAGCGACCGGTGAAGTGCCAAAAGCAAATCATTTATGTAGGTTAGGTGTGAAACAAAACTTAGGTTAGGTTAGAACATGACAACGTGCGTTAGCACGAGCTGAGCGAGCGAAGCGAGCGTGCCGCGGCAGCGGCCGGCGAAGCGCCAGAAGCTAATCACTTTTGTTTATTAGCTGTGAAACAAAAAATAGGTTAGGTTAGATTAGAAGATGACAACCAACACACGAGCCGGGCGAGCAAAGCGAGCGTGCGGCGGCAGCAGTCGGCGAGTACCAGAAATAAATCGGTCTCTAGTTCACTAGTATATATATACATTGAACTACTGGTAATGACCAACTCATAAAACAGGGACTAAACTTTCAAAATATTTGTTGTAAAATTTCATTTTGATAAATGTTAAAAATTTATAAAGAGAACAATTTCTGAAATGAAAAATATACAAGAAACAAAATGCCTTCAAAATATTGTCTAAGTGAAATGTTGATTTATAATGAGTTATGAAATGATGGTTAGTAAAATTAAACATTTGTGGATGTAGGGTATTTATAAAATAAATAACATACGAAACGTTGTTTATAAAGTGGAACACTTTTAAAATGTAAAGTTTTTGGCATGAATATTATACGACTAGTTGGTTTTAAAGTGATATTTTGTCAAAAAAGGTTTGTGAAACATTAGGAAACCAGATATATAATTATACACTGATGAAACGAAGCCACAGAGGTCACAGTAAGAGCGTAATGACAAGTTTTATCCTAGTACTCCTAAAAGTAGGATAACCCCGTAGTAGCAAGAGGAAACGCCCAGTTACCTATTAAAAATGTGTCCACAGAATCATATCCTATCATACGCTTGTCTTGAGAAGCTTTTGCCATCATACCCTAAAAATAAAAGCCAATTTTAATTTTGTCAAAGTCAGGCGGATATCGATAGAAAACTCAGAGAGAGACTCTAATTAACATTGTTGGAAATTGATTTCAACTTGTTAAAATGTTACAACCTTTTTTAAACCGATCATTTTTATGGGAATAGGGAAAAAGATAACCGTACAGTTCCAAAACGTTTTCATGGAGCTTTCACTTTCATTATTGTTGCGTTTCGTGACAAAACAGGTATGTGGAAGCTAGAACGTAGGCTTCTTGAATTCGTGTACACCTAACCTAACAGCATCGACTTGGCATTTTTTCTGTTCCTAACTGTATTGTCAAGTGTCTCGTTTATGCATTTCTTACTGCTATACGTACAGTTATTTTGGCTTAGGCTAGACTAAAATGATATCAAGATATTCGTAGTTTAATCCATTGCCATACTTCAATCAGGGATGTCCACTGTCTAGGCTTCCCCTATGGATTTCCAATAACCCTCGTTGGCAGCGGCTTGTATCCAGCACGTTTCTGCGGTCTTAATTGTCATCGGTCCACCTGGTCAGTGGTAAGTGGACGTAAAACTCTGTTAGAACGTAGTCTCCATTCAAAACCTTTCCGACTCCATTGGCCACCCGTTGTTCGAGCTATGTGCTCTGCCACTGCCATTTTAACTTGCTATTCTGGCTACATTTAGCCACCAAACCGTCTGATGGAAAGCGAAGTTGTAGCCGAAGATGGAGTATGTAGACTTAGAAGATACCTATTCACTCTTGACTTGAAGAGTCCATATTGCACGTGGAAATGCATGTAAATTTGTATGTAGAGAAAAATCACTGTAAATACCAGTACACCAACCTGTTTCAACATATTCCCTCGAAGACTGAGGACCCTGAAGGAATTGAACCAGTCGGTGCCTTCCAGCTCTTTTACCGCCGAAATACTGTTGTTGTCCAGATACACGTCCGCTAAGCCCTTGTATAAGGGATTCAGGACTATTGATGGTACTGATGTAATCTGTAACAAAAAATTGTATCATCATTATTATCAGCCGTAAAGCATCCACTGCTGAACATAGGCTTACACGAAAAGCAATTGGACTATATTCACCAGTGCGTGCTGGTAGATTCACGTATGCCATAAAATTTACTCTATGCAGGTTGTCTCACGATGTTTTCCCCTACCGAAAAGTCATTAATTGTGTTAAAATTCATAGGTACATAAGTTCCAAAGAACTCATTGGTACGATACCGAATTGGGTTTGAATTCTCGACTTCAGGGTTGTTAAGCGAGCCTTACTATCCACCACAATACATACAAGATAGAACACAAGACCTACCTATAAAGAAAGAAAGAAAATTCGTATAAGCCGGGTGGCTAACCCTGGTGTCAGAGTTTTTAAGCCGCCTGAAGGCCTCTGACTTGGCTAAACCTACCTATATAAAAACACGAAAAATATGTATCATACAAGGTGTCCGAAAATCTTGTCCGAAACGTCACAAACCATATTTTCATAACATCAAAATAAGTACTACGTCGACATTGTGAGTTCCTCCAACTCTTGAATATATTAATTGCAAATTGGTAATAAATTATACATCCTTTAAACTTCTAGGAACTTTTACAACAGTTTTGTTTTTGTAGCCGACACGAGTGTTCTACGTTTGGGTTTTGGGTTATTTTCTTATCCGACTCGGTATTGTTGTATCTACTTCCTCATTATAATCTGTTCACTTACATTTCATCAAATAATAGAATATGAAATGTAAGATGTAGGTAAGTAAGTTCATTTAAGCAATACCTAGTGGCGCTAGGCCTGGACGAAGTGGGCCACGACCTACAGCCTCGCACTCCTAACCTAAAAGCACTCCTCGCAGAAGAAGCTAAATTTTTCCCTCTATTAAAAAAAAAAACAGAAAAAGTTTCGCGTTTTTCGATCGCTACGCTCGCGCTAAATAAGATGCTTTCCTTTACTCGCTCCTCATATCGAATTAAATAAATTCACTTTGCAATGAATAGCGATTTTTTCTAAGCCTATCTTTTTGCATTACCAGAAGGTCTTGTAAAATATAATTATGTCGCTCACACGAAATTTTGCTCTTGCTCCGCCATTGCGTTTAGGCTAGATAGCTACTTATAGGTACCTACACTGTCAGAATCTGTGATGTTTCAGGCTAAACGGTTAAAACAACCTGGACCCACAGGGATGTTAACAAATTTTCGGAATTGCTGTCATTTTGAAGATTGACTCTATTTTACCGTAAAAAAAATATTACTTACATTTAAAAAATGTTAGTATTTTCGAGAAAATATTTAAAAATGAGTTAGTGTGAATTTTCCCGCTAAAACACTAACAACTGTCACGTGACTAAAATGACGTCACTAACCGCAAAACATAAGTTACTCTATGGCAATCTATATTAGAAAATGCCATGGAAGTAATATGTACTACGTTGTACGTAGTACATATTACGTACGTTGTACGTAGTACATATTACTTCCATGGAAAATGCAGAGAAGTAACAGTCTTTGACAGCTTGTTTTGTGGTTAGTGACGTACCTAATAAGTCAAAATCGGTGTTTGAACTTACGTGACAACAGATTACAAAATTACAAATATAGCATTAAAAACAATTTTTAGTAAATTATTAAGTTACATTAGATTATAAAATTAATGTGATTTTCGATATTCTAATATTACAAATTATCACAAAATTAACACTAAGTTTGTGATTAGTGTCAACATCCCTATTTATCTTGTCGTCCAAGTCACCAGTTGTAAATCCCACCTGCGTTCACATATCCGAAGAGAGGCCGTGCCGAACGGGCTTCGGTGATCGCTAAGAATGACCCAGTCAAACTACGAGCGCTACATCTTGTGTTGAGTAATAAAGTTGTGTAATCAAATTCCTGCTAACACGAATTAAAGTTGAACATGCTGTATAGGCTCTATAAACGAGTAGATAGGTACCTAAGTTCGTATATATTTTATCACGATGTCACGTTTTGCTTTGATATGCTTAAATAAAAACTTTATTGTCAATGAAATTAACTTTGAATTAGCTCTTGCTTTAAACGGTACATTTTTACAGCTATTGCTTGTATTTAAATTCCTTATTTTGTTTTAGTCAAAAAATATGTATACATGTAGACTGTAGGTATTTCATCAACGGTAAAGGTTGCATTTTTAACACATGTTCAAAATTAGGCTGACTGCATTAAAATCCAATGTCGCATATTAACTGATCGTCGACTTGGCATTTTTTCTTTAGTATATTAAAGTTGCAATAACTTGACCTAGATAGTATTTTGCAATATCTGCTATTCTAAGTACCTACAGTACAACAAAGTACATAAAGTTATTCTCTGATAAGGAAAATATACAGGATTATTTCTAATCAGTTAGCATCCTCTTAGGGGCTTATTCTGTACATCAAACAAAACTAACAACTTTTGTTCTGCGACTTCTGTCAAAACTCAACAAAAAATATTCTTTAAATTTGATCGCGGGTGTACGATATTTTTCAATGGAATACCTATCAATTTTCTTTTTTACTTTTGACAAGAGTCGTAGAACAAAAGTTGTTAGTTTTGATGTACAGAATAAGCCCCTAAAAGGATGTTAATTGATTAGAAATAACCCTGTATGTATAATGAAGCCACATAGAAGCATATGAACAAAAAAAATTAAAAAGTTTTGATTTTCATAATGATGCATTATTTTATATCATTTTATAGTCAATAAAAGTAAATAAATAAATGTTGTCGAAATTGGTAGAGCTGTTTATGAAAAATTAAGAATACCTAATGTAAAAGTTACTACATGGATGAATTTGTGCCAACTAAGTAGGTATTCGAATTCTGTAGACGGCTGAAGTGAGTTGTGCCATTTTTGGCGAAAAATAACTAAGACACGTGGATCACAGCTTAAAGGTGACGTCCACAAGTGGTATATTATTCAGAGAAAAATCGAACCAAGATGATATATACATCATTTGAAAGCTTGTTTTATGGACTTTTAAAAAATATTTAATTTTGATTTTTTCATCCCTCCATTTTTTTTAAATGTGAAAAATATATTGTATGAAAAATAATAATAGAGCTTTGTATTTTTTCTAGTTTAGCAATAATAAAGTGCTTCTATCGTTATTTTACTTTATAATCGTAGCTGATTCATCCACATTCATCTCTTAATTCGCTAAAATTAAAAATTATAACCTACAAGTGTGACCAGTTAGTAGGTACAATGTTACAAAAAACTTTAAAACTGTGTCTAATTGGTAAACATGCTTCTATTTAACAATAATGGAGGTTACTTAACCAGGGTTGCTAAAGGTAAACTATCTATTGAGCCAAATATATTTATTTATCCTAATATATTAAAATTAATTTAAAAAATAACGGAGGACTCTTTTTTGTTTTCGACTGATGTCATAGACTCAGAAATGAATATGAACTTTCTCGAAATGTAACGAGTGTTGTGGTTAGAATTTTTGATTATTATTATACCAGCCTCCATACATTTTGTGGATATGTCCTTTTATAAAACGACAACCCTGTTACGTGCGCCATACACCGCTGCCCGCACGCAAGTGCCTTAGCACCGGAGCCAGAAAGGCTTAAATAAAACCAACGAACAGTAGTCCATGTTCACAGTAAAGGCATAAAGTAGACAGGTAAGTACACAACCAAAGCTCATATTGAGAACGAAACCGGATACGAGTTGGTAGCACGGAATGTTTTCATGAGAAATTGAAACGGATACTGCTATGTGCTGACGTTGCTGTGAATGCTTATTACACAGCACCTCTGCTATTCTACTATAAATATCAGTATATAAACTTAAGGAGCTTATTTAAATTATTTTTTATAAGAAGAAAGAAAAAATAATCGAGAAAAGGTAGTAAGTTGGTAGGTGCCCCTGCGCTTCGCTTCCCTAGGCTCGTCTTGGCGGGCCAGTACTATGTCCCCAGATAGTATCTTTGTAGGTTAGTGTTGTTTTATGCTTCCTAGGACACAAAAATGCGTATAGTTTTAGTCAGCTCATTCCGCCAAGATCAAGATTTCGCGGGGTGAGTTGACTTAATGAATGTTTCCAGACAATTTTAATTTGGGGTGCCTTGGCAGCTTGGCACCCCAGTGTAGTAACACTGTCTATGCCAGACAGTGTAGGATTCTAGGGTTAATAACCACCCAATCAAAAATTACTACCAATCTTACTAGCAGTAGTAAGGACGGTAACTGAATTACTCTTCTTACTACTGCAGTTGAAAGTTGTTAAAACAGCAATAAAAAAAATACCCGTTCACTATAAAATCAAACAAAACATGACGGATAATACGAGTAGGTACCTACTTAGTACCATGGGTAAATTTTTCTTCCCGTAGTACCTACTTCTTTCTGCCTTTTTCAAGTCAATTCAATTCTTGTTGCTTCTTCTGTTTGGCTTAGGCTTCTGTGAAGGTGTTTCACAATTTCGCCAATGTCAAATTTAGGTCAAATATGACAGATGTCAAAGTGACAGCTTTCATATTCTAGAATTCATAAATGTTGCATGAAAGGTGTCAAAGTGACAGCTGTGAAACTTTAAAATGTCTTTAAAATTCTAAAATCGACAGTTCTAAAGATGTTTCTGTTTCCACAAAAGTGAGAGAATTCAACAAAATCGTCATTTCAGGTGACAGCTGTCAAGCTTCACAAAAGTGAGTTTTGTGTAATGATAAAGAAGCGATAGATGGAAGTAGAACATTTTTAAGTTTGACAGCTGTCTCTCGGACAACTGTCGTGCAACTCTATACTCTATAAAATTTAACTTGATCTCTGCGACAGCTGTCAGAAAAATCATGGCTATGAAGTCCTGAATTTCTTAATAGTACAGACAGTACCTGTCAATGTCATATTTTATAGGCATGCCGATTAGTGATGGGCGACGAATGAACGTGACCACAGAGTTTTAGATAGAGTTTTAATTAAAATATCGATAGTTTATTCTGAAGATATTTTAAATAAAATTTAATTTATCATTAATTTTATTGTATATTTTAATATCATAACATTTTTTACATGTGTAATTAAATTAAACCCAATTATATGTTACATTAGCATCGATAATAGTGAGAAACGTCGATAAATACTATCGTTACATTATTATGAGTATTTAATTAATATCATAACATTATTTACATGTGTACATACTTGATCTTAAATAATAGTAAGTAAATAAAATCCAATTTCTCACCTTCAACTACTCATTCGATTACATTACAACATTGTTTGAAAATCGATTTTTTCCATCACCATCTCAACTCTAAATATGTCAATATGTAACTGTCGCAGAGATCAAGTTAAATTTTATAGAGTATAGTATGATTTCTATGATATGACCGCTGTCACTTTGACATCTGTTATTTTTGACCTGAATTATGACCTGAAAAAATCTACTACTAGACTGCTAGTACCTACGGGAAGAAAATTTTACCCGTGGTACTACTATTACTTATACCGTGGTATTATCCGTCATGTTTTGGTAAATTTTGTTATTTAGTTTTACGGTAGTAAGTTAACACGGGTATTTTTTTATTGCTGTTTTAACAACTTTCAAGTGCAGTAGTAATAAGAGTAATACATTTACCGTTCTTACTACTGGTGGGAAGATTAGTAGTAAAGTAACTCTGGTAACAAACCGTCGAATCGTCGTCGTAGCGGAAAAAGTGAAACGACGAGATGACAAGGAGAGCGCGTCTTTGTAATTATGACAGTAAAATTAACAATAAAAATTATTGTAAAATTATCAACTTTTTAACTGTACTACGCCATTTTTTTTTTTCATGGTACTAAGTAGATACTATTTAATACTTAAAAATAATTTTAAAAATACTATTTACATATTAAAGATTTGTGTTCAAAACAGAAGTGACTTGGATTTTTTTTCAATCGACTGATGTTATTTGTTCGCATCAGATTAACCTTTCCAAATTGAAGATATGCTCAAAAATAACTAATATTTTTTAATTTAAAAAAAAATGTCTTTCTAAAATTTTGATTCTGGTTAGACATTTTACAGACGGCTCGCCATCTCAGGTTCTAAAGAAGCTCTAAAGGCGATTCCGCGTAACTGTTACAACACGATATTGTTAATTCCATAATACGACACGCTTGTTTATGAAGTACCGGGTGTATAGCGCGATAAGCATTGTTATTTGAATCCGCTCCTGAAGCCTCACTTGACACCATTTTTTTACTATGAAAATTTACGTGGTTTTCACACATTTTATACTATATATAACGGGACTAAACTCACGTGTAGGGATAGTCGTAACGACTATAGTGACACCATTTTGTTTAAAAATAAATGTTGAGCAAACAAAGGTAATCACCTTATAAAATTCAACGTACCTAAAGGTGTTTAGGTACGGTAGATATAATACAATAGAATAAGCGGCAGATTTCGGTTTTCTCTTAGATCTTCATTTTCTCATGAATTTCTGAAGCATCTCAGAATTTGTGGGACACACTTTGTCACAATGATTTATTTTTGCCATATTTTTAGGGTTCCGTACCTCAAAAGGAAAAAACGGAACCCTTTGTTGTCCGTCTGTCCGTCTGTGTGTATGTCAAGACCCTTTATCTCGAGAACGCGTAAAGATATCGAAATGAAACTTAAACTGTATACGTATATCTATAGTCTCTTGTAGTTGTGTAAAAGAAAAACTTCTCAGTTATCGTTTAAAAAGGTTAGAGCCGTTTATGTCGTAAAAAACCGCATATTTCGACACTTACAAAAATCAAAACCTACAGGGTACTTTCCGTTGACATAGAACTATGAAATTTGGCGAGAAGCATTGTCTCAGAGTACACATATAGGAATAAATCTGAAAACTGTACATTTTTATTTAAATCTCAAAAAAATAGGGCCTCAAAATTCTCAAAATATGGGTTCAAAATTCAAAGAGAGTAAATCGTATCATGTAAGGTATCATATTAAAAAAATTCATTAGCACATGCTAAAACAGGTTTTTAATTATTTTAACAATGTGTTTGTCTCCGGAACCCTCGATGTGTGAGCCTGACTCGCACTTATCCGGTATTTTTTCATCAAAATTTAATCAACTTTTTTGTTCGCCATTATATTACCCCAAAATTTTGTCTCGTGTATTTGCGACGCTTACTTAACAATAGGCCTCCACTCCTCTCCATTCTTTCGAATCCTATGCAAGCTCTATCTGTTACCATCCTACTAATGTTATAAACGCGAAATCCTACATAATTGTTTGATAACATCATCTTGCTTACCATTATCTGGTGCTTTATTTTTGTGTCTTCGTTCATTTCTTGGATATCAATCGGTGACTAACTTGGTTCATATGTTAAAATCCTTACTTTGAACTTCACGGATTTTTAAATGTGCTCTTTAGTAAGGAACCATGTTTTGGGGTCATAAGTGAATATTGCGAGATATTTTTTTTTTTTTCATATATTTATTTAGTCTTAAATTTAAGTTTTTTTTTACAATATTTATACAATAAAAAATAAAATACTATAATCAAACCTAAACCTATTTATTGATTTTTATTATTTTTATGTTTCATCAATTACCTATAAATATTTCTTACTTAAAAATTATGTACATTAATGCCCGTTTTCACCAACGAATCCTTAAACACCCCTTTACTAAGTGACCCATAGTCTAAGGAGCTCCCTAAATCCGTCCCTTACCTAAGTCCAGTTTCACCAAGTTATGGGATACATATGTAAGGGACACTTACTTAAGTGACAGTCTTTTTTATAACGTAGGGATTCCTAAGCCGTAACGTACCGATAAATTTATCGGTTTTGTATTTTACGGCAAAAAATGTTATAAAAATGTACAATAATATGAAATATTAGAACAAAAACGTAAATTACTATCAATTTCATTAAAAATATAAAAAAAACCACGCAAATTACGTATTTTTGTACCGAAAAATACAGAATGCCGGTGCCATTTTACTAAAAAAATACAAAATCTTGATTGATGACATCTGTCAGTTGACACTGTTGTGTACTTTGGTTGTTTGAAAGTTTGAACGAATGTTGCGTTGTGTGATCGTGTGGTGTTTAATTAATTAATTTCTTAATAATGGCTGAAAAAAGGAAAAGAAGTCAAAACGTCACGATCGATGAAAAAGACAGACTTGTGAAATTGCTCATGGATCATAAGGACACAATTTTAAACAAAAAAACGGATGGGACAACAAACGAAGCGAAAGTAATTGCTTGGAAAGCGGTTACTGACTCTTTTAACACAACTGGGTCAATTTACAGGTTTGTTATTTATTTCACAACATATTTTAATGACATAAATAAGTACCTATATCCATCATCCACATCAAAAACTCTTATGTTAATGAACCACATTAACATGGGATTTTTTTGTTTTTTGGTTAGATTTTTATACTAAGTGATCACTTATTGATAGTAATTCTGTGTTAGTTATTATCAATAAAAAATAATATCTGCGTATTGACAATAATTTATTTTTTTCAGATCAAAAGAATCACTGATGAAGATTTGGGAGAAGTTAAAAAGTGAAAGTAAGGTTTACTATACAGCTTCCAGAAGGGATTCAACGCAAACAGGAGGAGGACCTTCAGTTATAAAAATTGATCCCATTTTAGAGCAAGTGTGCGCCATACTTGGCCGGGGCTGTACGGGTATCATAGGTGTGCCAGACAGTGACTTTGTGGAGGAGGTTGTGGTCTCTGAAGATAGCCAATCTAAAGTTGTTGTGGTATTAAACTCTGAAGAGGTGTTGCCCAGTGATTCAACTGTTGTGCAATCTAAACAAGAACCCTCTGATCAAGTAAGTACCTGAGTGTTAAGAAGCATTTTAAAACATATAAATACCTCAATCTTCCAAGCTGTGTGCTTATTATCTGAGACAATATCATCACCATAATATTTAATTAAACACCTGACTAAACTATTTATTTTCATATCTTTTATTGAGTATTTTTAGGGTTCTGTACCTAAAGGGTAATAACGGGACCCTATTACCAAGACTCCGCTGTTTGTCTGTCTGTCTGTCACCTGGTTTTATCTCAGGAACGGTGATAGCTATTCATACTCCCAAACAACATACCTAAATTTAACCCGTTTTTTGCTCGCTATTAATAATGGTGGCAGATCGATACTTTAAATTTTTACAGAATATTTAGTTAAACATTAACTTTAATAATTAACAATTAAATTTAAATAAAATGATTTTTTAAGGGGGAACATACAATAAACATGATTTTTTGCTCAATATTAATGTCGACAACAGGAAGATGCTTGATATTCACAAAATATATTAAGTTATAAATTCCCTTCAAAGTAAATAGCTAAAATAAAATACATAAGGGAGACTACCATATGGTACGGAACCCTTTGTGCGCGATTATAGAGGTTTCAAGAAAACAAATTTTTATTTCTTTTCCAGGATGAGTTTGCAAGTGAAGACATCATTAGAAAGACACCTTTGTGGTCTAGAAGACGACCTGTACCTTCGCTAACTAATGAGAGAACCGAGGTTGTATCTTCTCTCTGCAATAGCTTCAAAGAAGTCAACAGAAAAAAAGAAGACATTGAGGACTTGAAGAGGCAGTTGCTCCAAGATGAGATAGATTTTAAGAGAAAATTATATAACCTACAACTGCTATCTGCCGAGAAAGAACTTGAAATTAAAAAAGAAGTACTCCAGCAAATAAGAGGTAATATATTTTATTATTAAAAAACTTATCATTTAGCTAGAATACATATCTTCAAAATATTGAGCTACACTATCTCTTACAGAACCATAAGTCAGGTTCAAGTCACTGTTCTGCTGCAGTCTGGATATTTGCCCGTTGGCAATTAACTCTTCCAAATTGGGTAGAGCTGTGTCTATTATTGGTTCCCTTTCCTTTCTAAGTATGCAAATATTGTGCAATACACAACATGCTACAATGACATTCACTGCAGTCTCAAGTTTCAGACGTATTCCCACAGCCAAGACAGGAAACCTTCTTTTCAGTACTCCATACTGGCGCTCCACTACGTTCCTTGTTTTTATATGTGCCTCATTGTATTTTCGCTGTCCAAGAGTTACCGGGTTTAAATATGGTGTCAGAAGGTGGCTCTGAAATAATAAAATTTTCTTATTTCCAGGTGGTGTTTTACAGTTAGGACCACTGTTTGGTGTTCAACAGAAGACTTTAGAACAATGATATAAAATATTATATATGATCCTTGTATGTTTTGTAAAAATAAATAATAAAATTGCAGTACAATAGCATAATTTTGTTTTATTTTCTCTCTTACCTTCAAAGGGTAACCGCTATCACCTAATAAGTATGCACTTGAATAGGTACCTCTCTCAAACTGAGCATATTTTCTACTATTTTGATAAATAACAGAGTCATGTGTTGATCCTGGCCAACGTGCAACAACATCAGTTATTAACAAATTTGCTGAGCTTATTGTTTGAACATTGACTGACATGTATGATTTGCGGTTCCTGAATATTTCAGCATCTTCCCCACCTGAAATGTTTAGTTAAGGTTATTTAAAGTGTACTTAAGAATACATCCATAGTGCACAAAAACATTTAAATCTATTTTGTATAGCTACCTGGTGATTGTATTTTTATGTGTGTACAATCTATGCATCCCAAGACATTAGGGAAGCGAGCTATTTTATAAAATTCTTCTTTGACTTTTGTCTTTTGTTCTTCGGTGTCTGGGAACATTATAAAATCACCTCGAAGGGTTACTATTGCTTTTGACACTCTTTTTACTATTCTGCTACAAGTAGCCACACTTATTCCTCCCATGTCACCCACTGCAAGTAGATGATTACCAGTTGCAAAGAACCTTAGCGTACATAGCAACTGATTTATTGGCGGCACTGATTTGTTTCTGCAAATTTAATATTATCAAGTCAAGCAGGTATTTTAATACTTATTGTATTTTATAGGAATAATATATTTAGCTATCACTTTAAACGATTTTGTGCTGGATAAACCAACGATGACATCAAGTTGTCTTGGTAACTAGATAGATACCTACATAGATGTTATTTTATATTATAGGTAGGTAACTAGATTACTTTTATAAAGGTAGGTTCGATAAGAAAAAACATCACAAGTCATCTCGACCTACCTGTCATCTCGATATTCCAAGAGATGTTCTATTCTTTCCAACAAAAATAACACACTGGCTTTGGATAACCTAAACCTAATGTAAAAGTCCTGTTCGTCATATTTAGCAAAATAATTTGGTCTTTCGCGATATATGTGCGGCCGTCTAAACAAACTTTGATTTGTAACTAAATCTATAGTATCGATAGCTTCTAAACTTTCAAGAAAATCTTCCATTTTGCGGGAAATAAACACAAACTACAACACATCTACAATAGAATGAACTGTCACTTAGCGTTATGGAGCCGAATATTCGGCCCATAAAGTTAAGGGCCACCTTAGAATCTTAGGTGTCACTTAAGCGATGGTGAAAATGAAACTGTCACCTAAAATGGTTTAGGGTTGGTTTAAGGGCTCCCTTAAACTAAGGGACCGTTGGTGAAAACGGGCATAAAACTACTTAGCGCTACATTGGTAAAAATGTTTTAACTTAGCAAGTTAAAGCACTGATAGTATACTTATAATATCTATCTATCGTACCTTTAGAAGTAATTTGATAACCTACGTCGTAGATGGGAGGCTAATGGCTGTGTACTCCATAGCAAAGTAATGAGAGGAGCCTTTAAATAGGCCAACTTCACTAATGACCCCTCATTAGACACACGCGATGGACGAATGATATAATCATACATGCTTGTAAATCATAGACGAACTATATGATTCGTCTATGTTGTAAATAGATAGATAATCTCTTTATTTATAACCAATGTTGACTTAAAGCTTATGACATATGTTATGTCATCATTTTAGACGAGCTTTGGAGAGGGCTATCTCGGAGTCTCTCTGCAAGATCGCATCACAAAACGAGGAGATCCGTAGAAAATCGGCCAAGTACGAGTCGGATTCGCGCATGAAGGGTTCCGTACCGTATCCGGGGGGCCATCTGCAATTAAATCACGTTTGTTGTACGGGAGCCTCCCTTAAATATTTATTTTATTCTGCTTTTTAGTATTTGTTGTTAAAGCGGCAACAAAAATACATCATCTGTGAAATATTCAATTCTCTAGCTATTAGGGTTCATGAGATAAAGCCTGGTGGCAGACAAACGGACAGACGGACGGACAGCGGATGTCTTAGTAATAGGGCCCCGTTTTTACCCTTTGGGTACGGAACCCTAAAAATCAAAGTAACCAATATATCTCAGCGGAAAGGCAGTGGACAGGTCACGTAGAGAAGTCTAATGACTGACAAACTCACTGGTAGTAATTCTCAAGTAGACTCCACGTAACGGCAAACGCAGCGTAAGACGTCCAACCTCAAAGTGGACTGACGACTTCAATAAAATCGAGTCGTTATCTGTGGTCCCGGTGGGTCGACCCATTACCGGGTCCATGAGAAATTTTAATTACCCGCGGTCCTATGGCATCCATTACCGGGACCACGGGTAATTAAAAGTACCCGGGCTCCCGTGGCACTAAGAATTGATAAAGCAAGTTATAAATATTAAATCCTACGAATTTTATGACAGCCAGAATTATAAGTTCGGAAAAATATACGTACCTTATGTATAGTAAGTACCAATAGTTAAGTATA
Source organism: Hypomecis punctinalis (assembly GCA_949316475.1). Lineage (NCBI taxonomy): Eukaryota > Metazoa > Arthropoda > Insecta > Lepidoptera > Geometridae > Hypomecis > Hypomecis punctinalis. The sequence goes on from OX438807.1 coordinate 11,684,731, forward strand.
GATCCTTTGCACTCATTTTTCCGCTGTTCCAAAAAGATGATTCATTTTATAAACAGTAGGTCAGTAGGTATGCTTGTAATACTGATGATCTTTGAACGGCAAAACACTACCATTCTTCCTTTTCATTATTTTCTATGTTTAGCGAATTAATTGAATACCTATAAGTAGCCTTCGCAAAAAACATTTAATACCAATTCGTATTTGTAATAGCTTACATTAAAATTATGTCAAAATGACGACTACTCTTACTCTCTTTGTAAATGGTAGATACTTTGTATTGGTGGTTTTTATTTTCTATCAATAAAGTTGAAAGTCCAGGTTACAATCCCTAATGCCATGGGACCACGGGTAATTAAAATTCCTCATGGACTCGCTAATGGGTCGACCCACCAGGACCATGGTAACGTAACGACTTGTAAAATCGCAGAATTGCGTTAAATTCAAGCCAACTAACTCAACCAACCGGTGCTATCGGATAATTTAGAGATCCATAGAGGAGGCCTTTGTCCAACATTAGACATCCAATGGCTGAAACAATGACGAAACGAACTGCAACGTTAGGCGAGCGAAGTACTGTAGGGTCTGTAGGTACGAGTAAACATGTTTTCAATCGATTGCAAAAAAGCAATTATTTAAACATTCCAAGTCTGAGTCGAGAGTAGGGAATTAGAAAACCCATCGAGACGCAGGAATGTGGGTTGCCGTAGAACGATTTTACAAAAGCAAATTCTTTAGAAGATGAGTAAATTGAAAAAGTTTTTCCCGTTGTCGAAGTATTATCCGTGCCTACGATAATCCGAGCTGCAAAAGGTTCACGTCATATTCAGTCTCATCTCTATTGCCGCAGAAAATAAATGGAGGACCCCTTTCAATGTTTTACATTGCTTTATTCGTAGAAACATAGGCACGCTAGGTACTACTAGGCAGGCATCATCCTTTTGAGTCAATAAAATCCAACAAAAACATTTCCATGTGAAATATTGCCACTTTCAAAAAATTGTCAGATCTTATGTAGAGCCAAGCTTCTAACTCTACACGTCTTAACTCTACAAGTCCTTACTCCACAAACTCTACATCTTATTCAATATATGTGACTTGGCCGTTTCGTTATAACAAGAACTAAGTGAACAGTGAATAATTAATTATTCTTCAATTTACGCCCATGTGCAGTTAGTGAAACAGCCAAGCCGCATATACCTATATTGAATAAGGTGTAAAGTTTGAGAAGTAAGTACTTTTAGAAGTTGTAGAGTTAAGACGTGTAAAGTTAGAAGCTTGGCTCTACATAAGATCTGACAACTTTTTGAAAGTGCGAACTGTGGTCTTGGCTATATTTCACACGGAAATGATTTCGTTAGATTTCACTTCTTTTTGTAGATTATTTATAACAAGATGTACTTTTATCGATTTTCAGGTTCCTAGCTCCAAAACTTGCGGAAGTCTGATACTAACTTTTATTCCCCAGTTTTAAGGGTTGGTGGGTGATTCACTAAAAATCCTGTAGTACGTGTTTTATTATTTATAACAAAGAGACTTCACGTCAATTTTTAGACTTCTTGCATGAAAATGAGTGAAAGTGTCATACAAGTTTTCATCCTCCAGTTTTAGGGGTTGATTCTAGGCTAGCTAAACAACTTTAATAAAAAGACAAAATTTCATATATTTAGGTTAAATCTTTTTCTAGTTATGAAGGGGTCTAAAGTGGCTCCAAATGGTTCGTGTAATATTACACACGTCGCGCCGCCAGCTTTTTCTTTGTCTTGGCTAGAAAAAAAAGAAAGTCTTGGTCAGAAAAAGACAGTGCTACACATTGACAGTTTCAAAAACTGTCTTTGTGCTTTTTAAACCAAACGAGTGTGACCGATACAGAAACAAAATATTTATTTCAGCTACCTATAGGTATTTGAAGAATCACCAATGATGATACAATAAATGATTAGTGAAGATCTTCCACCAATCGCGATAGCAAATAGCAAAATAACTTTTATTTTAGAAAATCACAAGGTAGATAAATTCCAGAATCTACTGTTCATTCGTTCGTTCGTATACTCGTCTTTGATTTATGCAAACCTCGTAGCTTTGAATGAATCAAAAGACGGGGAGAAATAAATATATTTATTCCTACTTCGTCGTGAGCGTTTTGAGCTCATTAAACCCATACAACATACAGAGTATGATTGAAGGAGATCATCAATATGGAATGTAAGAAAAAAATGCCAAGTCGATGAAGGAAATATACGGTCGTAAGCTATTTAAATCGCGCATTCCTTTATGCCAAAATCAAACGAAAGGTGTATTTTTAAAGACGTGGACGTAAGAAAGATAACGAACATAAATATCCATTTTAAAAAATACTATAGGAAAGGAAAAAACCTATAGTAGCAAAGTAATCGCGTAGAATTTCGGAAAATAATATGGTTACTATAGAAAAAAAAAACTTCGCATCATAAAAAAATCATTATTTTTCAAATGCTCGAAATTATCAGCGACAGCGTACAGCGTAGCCAGACTAATGTTCTAGTATAGTAATCAATTAATTTATTTTTACATGCATGCTTGCTTAAATTTTGAATAAATAAATAAAATGTCACCTAAAAAAATGTAAGCTGGAGCTCGAAGTCAACATCATCGTGAACTGTGTCATGCGATTTTCGACTCTAAACATAGCAGCATAGATGATAGCGGGCGATGCAAGAAGCGCGGGTGAAATCTGTCTTTTTTCGTGGCATTAGGCACACTCTTAAAGATAAGTATTAAATAGTGTAAGATGTTCAACAAATCGACTTATTCGTAAATTCGCGCGCGCTGGTTGGGCGGGTTAGCAGCTTCCGATTTTACTATAAGACAGTTTTGAAACTGTCAATGTTAGGTACCTATAGCGAAATTTAATATTATGGTGTTTTAATAAACGAACCTTATTCTTTATTAATCGAAAAAACTACGTATTTTTGTGCTAACTCAAGAGTATGCAATTTCTTAATGTAGTGAAAGCGCGAAAGAGATAGGTAGGTTTAGGACGATTTTAGTATTTAGGTATATCTAAATGAACATATTTTGTTTTATGGGACCAACCCTGAAATCATGAATACAAATTCAGATTAAATTTTATTACTAAAATTATATACTGATCTTTTTTAATAGAACAACCGATTTACTTCGCAGTGATTTCGGGGTTATTACCATTGTAAAAATTGTTTATGTGGGCATGCTAAAGTCGCTTTTAATAGGTTATGAGTCAGCTACCAGTAACCCTGTATGATACGCAGATATTAATTTACCTGCGCCGTAATAGAAAAAAAAACATTGTGCAAAATGCGTAGGTATTAAAAGTAATGTCGTGAATCCAAACAAAATTGGCATTTTGTGCTTCCTCGCATCGTAACCTAATTCTTTTTACGGAAATAACTTAACTTTCCTGACTTTGTGTTATGATATTGAATACACGTGTCCGAAACCTCAAGTCAGTCTAAAATTAAGCAGGAAATACAGGGTGTTCTTTTTTACAGCGTGCACTAAAAAAATACTGCACTTTTTTCAGTGCACATACTTTGCAAACGAAAAGTTAAACAAACAATTAGTTTTACTCACTTTAGTACGAATTATTGGTTTTACTCACTTTAGTACAAAAATATTGAAATAACTTTACGAGAAAGTATACAGAAAAACGAAGTATTCAATGTCACCCTACGTCTGAGTACCTACGTGGCCGCGTCGTACCAACGCCCGAGACGTTTTGGTAGGTAGTTATTGTCTGGAGTGTAGGGTGCATGCAATCGACGACATTAATACAATTTGCATGCAATATAATTTTTTGTGGAATAGTTTGACAAAAAATTGATGAAAAAAATGTCGATCTTTTTATGAGCGCAATATGTTCTATTAATGATATCTATTGCGCGATAAAAATTTGTGCACTGAATAAAAAGTCATGCTGTATATTGTTTTCCGCATAATTATATTACAGTAAGAGGAAAATTAATCTGCAAATAAAAAACAATAAGGTAAATAAACAAAGTTTATTTCCTAAACATTGTTCCTACTTATTATGTATGTTTTGGCTGTTCGACAGTATCAAAATTCCACTGGTAGGTAGGCAGGCACGTATCCAGGGGGGGACATAGGGGACCGGTCCCCCTTCACCTAATTTTTGAACATACACTAGATAAAATTGAATATTTGGCTAGAAGGTAACAATTTGTTGAAAGCTGTTGCTATGTAGACGACCCTAAAAATGAAAGTGACTCATAAAATGACCCTTCGGCTTTTGTTCTCCAAATCCGCAGAATTCTCGCTAAGCAAAAAAGCGCATCTGTACTCTCCGGGGTTTCTTTCTGTAAAAATCAGATGTTACACACTTGTGCAGTTATTTTGGGGTCTCAATCGTTTTACGAATTATTGAAACTAGTGACAAAAAACCCGGACAAGAGCGAGCGAAGAGTGGGCCGACTCGCCAACCGAGGGGTTTACTCAGATTTTTTTTTTATGTAACCATAAGACAATTATTTTTTCCAAACATAGTTCTTTCCAGGTCAACAGGAAGTACCCTATAGAATGACGTATGGCGTAGGCATCCACTAAGGAAGGATTTTTGGAAATTCGTCTTGAGGGGCAAAACGGGCCCTCTTCGATTGTATGAGACTTTTTATTGCCTGGACAGATTGAATTGAAACTTGATATACATAAATATTCTTCAAACAAAATTAAAAATACGTTTCGTTACACTTGCAATTTTTTCATCCTGGGGGCCCGATAAGATTCCAAAGTTTGTAAAATAAAACATCAATTATAAGTACGTCCAACACGCATAGCTGTTATGGATAACACTTGGTATTGGAGAAGTTCATAATATTATGTTCTTTCTTCCGTTCCTGTTCCTTCGGGATAGCCAAAATCACCAAAAAAATATTGTTATGACGCAACAAACGGACGGATTCAAATGCGATTTGATATTGGAGTAGTGGCAACAACAGAAATTAGCATAGGTGCTACCGTTGTCCCAAAAAATGTAAGTCTATTTATCATGAGCCTGTAGTCTTATTTAAATAAAACAAGATCATTTTTTGCAAAAATTAGCATGACCGACTTCACCCGTGTACAGAATCATAAAACACGCTGTCTGTCCCCATGTATGCTTATATCTTTAAATCTACGCAACGGATTTTAATGCAGTTTATTTTAATAGATAGAGTAATTCAAGAGAAATGTTTATATGTATAATACACCTGTGCGAAGCCGGGGTGCATCGCTAGAACGCAATTATTATGCACGGATCGATGTAACATTTTTCACATTATTGTTGATTTATCAAAAATGGCTCAGCCAATTTCGATAAAATTTTAATGGGACCAATTTCAAAGTATACTCTTTCCAATAAACTAAGAATTATTGAAATCGGATTACTAGGAAAAAAGTTATGCGTAGTTATACATAAAAAAAAATACGCGTCGAATTGTATACCTCCGGTAATTCGTCGGTCAATTAATGTTATTAAGTGGTGGAGTGATGGGCAACAACGTGATTAAGTGTATAGTCTTATGTCATTAAGTGTCATTCCGGAAAATATATAGTCATATCTATAGTCATTTATTCATAACACCATTTGTTACAAGTCAATAAGTAAACAAATACATTAGGGCACTATACAATAGCACAAAATAAAAATAGAAGAACTTGACAATTACCAAATTAGTCACAAAATCTTAATACAATTCAGGTTATTTCAAAAAGTCATTTACATCATAAATTAGTTGCTCATGTAGCCAAAATTTTAATTTATTCCTAAACGACCCAGCGGAAGGTGCATCCCGAACTTCTACGGGTATTCGGTTGTATATTGCGGGCCCACCAATATATACAGACCTCTCCGATTTCGCCAGCCTATAATAAGGAGTCACCAGTTGGTTTTTCCTAACATTGCTTCTTAAATTTAACCTAGAATAGGTACCTTTCCTCTCAAATAATTCTAAATGGTTGTGAGTGAAAAGGGCTACCTGATAGATTAGTTAGCACGGCAGTGGCAGTACTCGCAGTTCCCTAAAGAGCTCCACACAAGACACGTCGCCCGAAACCCCGAAAATGGCTCGCACAGCCGGTTTTTGCACAGAGAAAGTTCTCTTGTACTACGCGGCGCAGCCCCACAATTCTAATCCGTACGTAATGTACGTAAATATACAGGGTTATTTCTAACCAATTAACATCCTTTTAGGGGCTTATTCTGTACATCAAAACTACTTAACAACTTTTGTTCTGCAACTTCAAAACTCAAAAATTCTAGGGAACAACAATTGTTTTTTCCGAGTTTTGACAAAAGTCGCAGAACAAAAGTAGGTAAGTAGTCAGTTTTTTTGTACAGAATAAGCCCCTAAGAGGATGCTAATTGATTAGAAATAACCCTGTATACATTTTGTGGACGTGTCCTTTCACCAAAACCGTTCATCCGATTCAGATCCGAAATATAAACAAACTAGCTGACCCGGCGAACTTCGTTTCACGCAATATCTTTATAAATTAAAACCGAAGTGCTATTTTGATGTATAAGTATTATTGCAAAGTTTCATCTCAATCCGTTCAGTAGTTTTTGCGTGAAAGAGTAACAAACATCCATACATACGCACAAACTTTCGCGTTGATAATATTAGTACGATAAGTACCTATATAAGTATTATGGCCTTATTGTTATCATAATTTTCAGTCAGTCATAGGCTTCTCTTGATATTATACGCCACTCATCACAGTCTTGTGCCAATTCACAGACTATACTCGTGTTATAGAATTAACTCATGTCCACGAGAAAGTGAGCCGTGATTGCAAAATTCAATTTAAGGACGCGATCCCCTCGACACTTAGTTTAGCTCAAACTTTGACCACATTTATTACAGTTCGCCTGACTTATAGGTACTTTGATTGCTTAACTATCAAAGGACTTATAGTTCATCACTGTGATATTAAGGTTGCTTTCGCATTTCTAGCCACCGATATTGGCAATAGATTTTGAGAAATTCTGTATCCCTGCGAGTTCTATAGACTCCCTAGGGTGAGGGTAGACTAGGGTGAGTTGTGAAGATTTTTGATGAAAGTACAAGCTATGAACCAAAGAACAAAAGAATCAAAATTAAAATTTAATACCACAGCAACCTTAACTAAGTAATCATTGAATAAAGTTTCTTTCTCTACTCCCTAACAGATGCCTGAATTTCAAACAACTGTAGCTCATATTAATTACCCTGTTTCAACATAATCACAAAAGGAATGAAAAATGTAGAATTTATTAGCATTTTTGTACTTCAATTAAAAGTAATTGTATAAGTTTACTCGTAGTCGAGTCCATTGGCACATTTTTTAGATTTCCAATATTGATAGTCGAGTCTAAGTATCACAGCATATGAGCCACAAACGCCGTTTTCAGACAATCGAGCTCTGGTTTCCTGGGATAGTAATGTTGTCATAATTATAGCGGCCGTAATACTACTGGCGCTATAAGTACTCTCTCAGTTTACGGCGGCTATTACCCTTCCCTAAGAAACCGCGCCATTTTGTTTCAGAAACCACGTTGTAATGAAGTTATTCTCTGCTGTATTTTATGACCTAATTATGGTGCCTTCTGTTGGGGCTGCGCCCGACGGGGTCCATATGCCACTTTGTACCCTTTTATATTTTTTACTATCATGGTTTATGGAAACAGAATAAATGAATTATGAATTAACAATCTGGGAATCTAAACAAGTAGGTAACATCTAGGTACCTAAATATGTTACACCCTAAACCGCGTCTCTGCTTCAGATCAGACCGGATGTGGTGAAACACAGACCTTTCTAGATTTAAAAAGAAACACAAACGAAAAATGCATCTGCAATGTTTTGGCTCGCATTTATGGAAAATAATTTTGTTTGTGAGATAATAATACCTAATAATTGTGGTTGGGTGTCTTTTTAGGTAGTTTTTTTTACAAATATTTTTCCATTTCTGCCGTGAAAGAGTAAAAACAAACCAACAAACACACTTTCAGATGTATAAAGGATGAAAAATTAAAATATTTTTAAATTAATTTCACTGTTTTTGTTGTTGTTGTTGTTGTTGGTATTGTAAATTTATTGTAGAAAACATAGTTTCTAAAAGTGACAAGTTCTAATTAGATCACCTTTCCTTAGGCTATCCAGTGTCCACCTAAAAGCGAGTTTAGACTCGCACTTAGCGGTTTATTGTAAATGGTTATTGTACCAGCCTTTTTTTAATAGTCCACTGCAGGACGTAGGCCTACCCACAAATTGTGATTGGGCCATATCCACCACGCTAGCGGGTGCGGGTTGGTGGATTCGCATACGCCATCGAATATCTTCTAAAGACGTACGCAGGTTGCCTCACAATGTTTTCCTTCACCGAAAAGCCAGTGGTGTTAAATTCTGTACATAAATTCCAAAGAACTCATTGGTACAGGACCGGGGATTCGAACCCACGACCTCACGATTGTAAGGCGGGTGCCACGGCTGTAGAACCAAGGGCGTATATCAAATTTCAGATCAATCGGTTGAAAGTAAGAGGGAGACCATTCCAATTACCATTTGACCCAAGACAACAAACAGGGTAGGTAAGCTGAAAAAAAAACATTGAAAAATAAAAACTAAAGTGAAAATCAGTGCTGGTGCATAAACTGGACCACTGTTTTGGTTTTTAGGTGTATGTTATCTCATTAACACCATCTATACAAGGCCGCCAAATGAGTTTATGTAAGCCTACAATGCAATGGGTCCTTTATCTGTAAAAAGCCAAATAACACAAAAAAACATTCGCGCGGCGCTAACCAAGAGCCGGCGATTGTGGCTGTATGGATTGTGGAGACAGTATCTACCCTAATTCTCACATTTATTCTAGCCCGGAACCCACTACTATTTGTTAACCAAGTTTTACGCACGTTCAATTGTATATTTCTCAAACATGCTTGGAAATGTGAGCATTATTTTGACAACTTTCTTCGTGATAAATCGAGATTGCTGTACTGACCAAATACACGCGAACAGCGGCCGGCAAAAGTTGTATGAAAATCCATATCTGTCCTTTTTTGATACTGTCAATGTATCTGTCGTGTTTTGCGGCCAAATAAATTACTATGTAAACTCATATAAATTACATAATAATATTGACGTAATTTATTTGGCCGCAAAACACGACAGATTCATTGACAGTATCAAAAAAGGACAGATATGGATTTTCATACAACTTTTGCCGGCCGCTGTTCGCGTGTATTTGGTCATTCATTTCATATCTGTCGTGTAATTTAAAAATGGAACGATAATTCAATTCGAAACATGACAACCAAAGATGTAACTAATCAAAGGTTTATTTAAAGAAGATCTTGCAAAGTGGAACCAGACTGTGTACAGTGGCTCAAAAAATCCGTCAAAATACAGTAAATAAATGCGCAGAGTAAAACAACCGCATTAAATGCTTAATTTGAATGGAATGTCATATCCATATTTTACAAGCAATTTCAAAAGATAAATACAAATACAAAATAATTTATTTACCAAAACTTTAATGATTAAATTAACAATGAATATTAATTTTATTTAAGGAAGTCATATTATTTTACAATTTAAACTAAGGTTATAATTTATGCAAATAAAAGACATCTTCACCAAAGCAAAAATAACGTTTCACAGCATAGTTTGATTGTGAGACCTGCACTAGTAACAAGTACTGTATCGCAGGGCTCAAACAGTTCTGACCACTGCTTCTATTTTAGGAAGCAGTGGTCAAAATTACTAAAATAGATTCAGACGTAATTGTTATGCAATATTTTATTTGACTTATTTGTTTTATTTTATTAATTTAATTGATGTGTACATTGTTTTTCTATGGGCCTTGTAGCCCGAAATAAATTAATTTTATTTTATTTATTTAGTTCTAATGAGTTACCAGACTAAGCATATTGGTGCGGCTTTATTGAACAAATGGCCTGAAATTGGTGTGACGTGAGATAAAATGTAAGATCTGAAAATATGTAATTCCATTAAAAGATTGTTATGAAAGAAAATAATAGGAAAATCATTTTCCGAAACAAAAAAAGCAAATAATTGAATACTGTAAGGTAATGGCTAAATTTCGACATATTTTAGCATTATCTCTTTTCGAACAAATAGCAAGCTGTTTATTGAAAAAAAAACAAATGAACACATTGGCGCGTGAAAAATTGTGATCGTTCGTTGTTCATCATTGATTTTGAAAACTATTGTAGTCAGTAATTTCTGCGCATTATTTGAGAAAAGTACTACGCTAGCCTTGGCCACAACTACGCATTGATAGACTCACGTATGTGTGCCTTGCTTTCGCCTCGGCCGATAACTCATGCACGTTCATCAATTCCTCTGTTTCTGGCCGCTGCAGTAATGTACTATTCTTGTTTTCTGAATGAACAAGGTCCTCGTACCATGTTACCTTGTTGCCTTCAAGGCGGAGAGTGGTGGTGCTGGGCGGTATGGTGGTGGGCGGCACCAGGAGCTGCCGGGCGGCGCAGTCTACCGTGATGAGGGGACAGATGGCGCCGGCCAGGTCTGTCACCACGTGGGTCATGATGCATCTGCACGGTTCCGGACAAGTCTCCCGCATGTTCTGTACACAAACAACAGAAATTGATATCTGGAACCACGGCATTACGTTCCAACACATGTGGAGCACGTAAATCCTTTTCTTGAAGCCATTCAGGCCATTTTTAATTCCCTGTAAACACAATTCGGTTATTTTACTATGGATATTAACGTAGTTTTCACACATTTTATACCATATATATAACGAGACTAAACTCACGTGTACGGATAGTCGTAACAACGACTATAGTTGTAGACCGAACGCCACCGAAACTATGGTCATTGTTACGACTATCCGTATAGACACAACAGCGGTTGGACCACGGGTCGATATAGTTTTAATCCTATCTGAAACATGGCGACAAAGTTGAATAGATGCCCAAGAGGATGCCTCCATAACAAGTAGGTAGGTCCTTGTACTTACTGAAACTGAAACCTACTGGAAAAAATAACCGAATTGTTTTATACTATATATATAACGGGACTAAACTTACGTGTACGGATAGTCGTAACGACTATAGTTTCGGTCGCGTTCGGTCTACAACATAGAAGGCGATTTCTTTGAAGTAGCAGCCTTAATAAAGTATGTAATACTCTCAGAAGAATTACAAGTAATAGAAGCATTGCTAAATTTTACTCAAATAAAAACTACGGTAGATCTGTCTTATTCATATCTGGTTATGCTGTACGCGAGAGTAGAGAGTGGAACAATAAAAACGCAATGTCTGTCGCATACGGCAAAATCACCAGTTGGAATGTTAAAATGGTTAAAAATTTGGTTAAACTTAGTTTTTTTGTCTTTTCCGGTAATTTGAACCCTCTATTACCTGTAAGGAGGTTCTAATCTCTAATCATTTTACCTTCCTACTTGTTACCTTTTAGAATTTGGACAGCCCAGATAGCTCAATGCTAGTTTATAAAACCCTTCGAAATTACGTAAGTTCGGATTTTTTGTGCATCTTTTTCTAACACTTTTTAAATTTCATATTTAAAATGGAACAAAGTGATGTATATCTCTTGCTATTTTAGTACGGTTTCTATTACTGTTCTTTTCCTATGCTAATACCTGATTTTCTTACAACAGTTCTTCTGATAGATAAAAAAACTGAGATCATAATCTAAATGTACATAATTTATGTATTCTAAGATATTTAAGGTACCTATGCCCTTTAAAGTATGAAGGTGTTTTTACCTATATTTTGTTGTAGTTGGCAGAAAACAGGTAGGTAGGTGTAGTGGGCGTTTTTTGCCACTAAAACTCTTTTAAAAGTTAAATCCTTATACGTAGGTATAGCATAAGGCTTTTTATAGAAATTGTTGAGACACCTACTTGATAGATTCTTTCGGAATTTTCCCTACAAATAACAATTATTCATTGGAATTCATGAGAGTTACAGTTGTATACTCTTTTATGAGTACTATTAACTCTTTCTGTAAGATCGTAATATGACTTGAAACGGCTTCAAATACGCTATTTGTACACCATTCCAATATCATTTGCATTTTGATAAAGGTTGTAACTGCGTGTAATTAACCTGAAAATAGACTTGTTAATCATTACTGCTCTGTGATAATAGACTCTATAGTGCATTAAAGATCGTAATACTGATACTACGTCAATATTTATGTTGTATTATCTGATACAATGATCAGACTTGGAGATCATAGAATTTTCTAATCCAAATTCCGTTGGATTTGGTCTTAGGAGTAAATTATTCAGATACTAGGATGCGAATAGCCTCTCGTATATTCTTTCTGTGGTAGGTATATACTTGCTAGAACCCTGGAACCGGGGCGTTAGAATACGGTTCCGGTATCCCCTGCCTGTCGTAAAAGCCGACTAAAAGGGGCACCTGCCGGAGGAGACAACGGCACGGCTAATTAAACACCGTTTTTAATAAGGCATGTGTCGTTTTTGGAACGTCAATGTACATGCTAGAAGGCACTGGTGCGTTCCATCGGAGATCCCAGTGCCGTCTATACCTAGAGCATAAAAGGCGGCTACCGAGGGGGTTTTAGTGGTTAAGTCCACATAACCCAGTTGCACCCCAACGCCTGGGTATCTGTAAAAGATTTCCCCCCCGTAAACAAAAAAAAAAAAAAAAAAGGTATATACTTGCTAAGTTATTTGTACTTAAATTGCAAAAACTCAGTTTCAAACGGTGCAGGAATAAACCGTACCTACCCTCAGAGCAAACAAAAAATCAAGAGAGAATGTTGTGAACAAACAAGTGAGGCCGACTAAAACTACGCCTCGCCGTGTACAGACAATTACACACACATCAACGTACACAGAAACTACGCCTTGGCTTGTCAGTCGAACTATGGCAGCTCGGCAGTGACGCACTCACACATGTATAAAAAGACCGGCTTCACTTGACTGTTCAACGACGTTCCCTCTTGATGTTTTTATTTGCTCTGAGTACCTACCTACCAAAATACTGTAGGTTACAAAATATTAACGGTGAAACATAATTGCAACGAATATTCATTAAAATGATTCATTTTTCTATCCTGCGATATTTTAAATTGTTGCCAGCTGTGGTTGCATTTTATTATGTCATCAGTCGACACTCGACAACTAGTAGTCATTGACAGTCTCAAAAAAGAGAGCGACTGTCAACGCGTAGAGTAGGAAAAAGCGGATTAGTCCGATTAGTTCTACATTTGTATCAGTTGAGTTTCGTTATGATTAGCCGAATACGCCATTAGTCTGAGAATTGTTCAATGATCATCTTCTCAAATATCTTAATAGAATTCTGTCAGTCGTGTATCATTTGGCTCTCGCATTTGGCTTACGGGGTTAACTGTCCAACCCCGCAACAATCAATATGAAAAAAAAATGCCAAGTCTATGGGTCCAACCCAACGCACTTGGTAAATTATGACTTCCCACAAAATGCTAAACTTACCATTTAGAATGTATTTACATTGAAACACTCAAATGCCAAAATAATTCGCAGTAAATTCTTGAACATCTCAAATAACATAATTCTCTGCAGTTACTAAATGAGTTGAATCGTTAATTTTATCTTCATTTCTATTCGGCTTCTAAATTATTCATTCCTTTCCCTTCAAAATGAAGTATTTCTCATTGCACGACCTTTGATGTTTTATAGCTTTCAATAAGTGTAATCAATTAGTATAATAAATACTCGCTTTTAACAAATTTTGTAAATGCTAACCCTTTTAACCTCTGACTTTTCAAGCAGTCATTTGCACAAATTTATTCAAATCTCGTTAATTTTAATCAAATTTCTGATTGTAGACGTTTAACATAAATATAATGTTAAGTTTGTTGTTCATTCCATTATTTTTGTTCGCATTTATTTTCAAAACAGCAAACATTCTGTTTAGCCACCGACAATATTACATTTAAAGATTACCTACATAAATGGAATCATCTCATGTTGTTCGCCTATTTTTATACAAACCCCTAGCCAAATGACACTTTATCACTTTTCACCATTTTCACCATCATTTTTGCTCGCTTATACCTACAAGCTTATACCAAATAAAAAGACAGATCGTCGTGAAAAGACAAGTGAGGCTAGTTTTGTGTACATGTGGTGAGTGTGTCGGTGTTGCGCTGCCATACGACTCGATAAAAGGCGTAGTTTCTTTGTACGTGTTTGTGTGTGTAATTGTGTCTGTACACGGCGAGGCGTAGTTATGCCGGTTTTCACTTGTTTGTTTCTCAACATTATGTTTTATTTTTTTTTATTTGATCTGAGCCAACAAGGTGTCCTTAAACTCATCATTATAACCTAAGACCAAATTTTTTTTTTCTTATTTGGTCTGAGGTTATAATTATCGACTTAGCTTTTTTGTTGTCAATATTGATGATTATACAAATAAGCATACTGCAACTGTTGAAGCAATTATCTCACCTGAACTGACATTATCCATTTTACCATGGAAAATGTCATATCATCACATTGACAGTATCAAAGATACGGTAATAGGAGCATCACACGTTTTTACGTCATGAACGGTTGTATGGCAGCTTTCGCGAAGCAAGGTTTTACGTACGTTTTGTCGACAGCGAATTAGAGGCCGGGCTAGTATGCGCGCCACGAATTATTTCGTTCGTAGTGTCAGAACGAGACAGCGTTATGGCATAGTATTTACTTAACTGTCACTTTTTCACACGTCGAAATGAGTTGTTTTCGTGGCTATTCGTCGTGGTCGCATGCTTGACTAGCATATTCTCTAATGACACTGAACTTGGCGGAACCGCCCCCGACCGCCTAAGCAATAGCAATCGTAATAGCAATCGTAATAGCAATCGTTTATGACTTCATTTTAGTCATTTGGCACCGCCTATGTGACGTTAGCCATCAAAGTTGTTCATTCAACGATTGCTTTCGCAATCCGTGCAAAGCATTTGATGGCTAACGTCACATAGGCGGTGCCAAATGACTAAAATGAAGTCATAAACGATTGCTATTACGATTTCTATTGCTTAGGCGGTCGGGGGCACAGGTCCTTTGGCTGATGGATGGATGGATGGTACAAATCTAATTTAATTAGGGATCCGTACCCAAAGGGTAAAAACGAGACCCTGTTACTAAGACTCCGATGTCCGTCTGTCCGTATGTCTGTCTGTCACCAGGGGCCTTATTGTGTAAGCGCTCTGACGTTCGGCTTGGCTTTTTCTCCTGCTCGCTCCAGTAACTCACGCCACGAGAGCGAGCGGGACGAAACGCGAAGCCGAACGTTAGAGCGCTTACAAAATAAGACCCCAGGCTGTATCTCATGAACCGTAATAGCTAGACAACTGAAATTTCCACAGATGATGAATTTCTGTTTCCGCTTTAACAATAATACTGAAAATAGAATATAATAAATATTTAAGGGAGGCTCCCATACAACAAACGTTATCTTTAGGAATTTTATGCTCGCTATTAATAACGGAAAGAGCAACGGGGCTATAGAGGCCCCAATACGATACGGAACCCTGCGTGCGCGAGTCCGACTCGCACTTGGCCGATTTTTTTTTTGTTTTATTTTCGACACAAACCGGCCCATACCAAAGACAGTTATTTTTTAAACTGTCAATGCCCCGCCCCAATGTCCCCAAATTACGAATATGTTGGTTGTGTTGCAACCGACCAGCGCTGGTCCTCCTGTGGAAAATGTCAAAACTCACTCGAATGATGTCCATGACTTTATGCAGCGGCTTCCCCATATACAGTTGCTGATGGCACACGAGCTGTTCGTAGTCCGCGATTCGTCTTCTAGCTGTCCCATTTTCCGTCTCCATCGCCAGCCAGTCGAGGCCACCGTCGCTGCAGTCCCAGTGATTGCCTGCGAATAAATCACTCTTTGAAACAAATGGTCGACATTACTTGACTCTGATTGCTTTACGTTCGCAAACAGGGAAATAATGAAAAGTTTCCTTTAGAGGTTTAAAGGAACAAAACTGGGAAGATCTTTCGTGTACGTAAATTTAAAGTTTGGTGATTCACACAGATCAGAGAGTAGTGTTTCACTTAGAGACCTATTATTGTAGGATGTCATTGTAGTCATTGACTTGCTATTGCCCTACCTTTCAATGGCGACAAAATATGTACTATTGTTTCATACATTTTGGCGCGAATCTATGAATTTTATTAAAAGTATGGAACAGTTGACATTTTTTGCGATTTTGGGGTTGGTCTCATATTAACAGTTTGTCAGAATGATGAGTAGAATATCCTAACCTAAAATACCTGCGTTACTAATCTGGAAATACGTTATGTATAGTGGTTTCGGGATCTCAGTGGCTTCAGCAATGTGGTTATGTGTCTTTAGTGAGTTGAGAAAGCCATTAATGCGTATTTTTTCCTGGTACCTAAGTAAAAGAGACGTTTTATTTTAGCTATTTCAAGGTTGCTTAATCAGAGTAACCAGAAAAAATCTACTTATTCTATCAAAAATATTTATTTATCCAAAGAAATTCAAAATTAATTTTAAAAAATCGGAGGGCTTTTTTTTGTTTTTAAGCAATGTAATAGACTCAGAAAAGATCTATTTTTTTTAGATATGTAACGCATGTTGTGTTTTTGGTTATTATTATACCAGCCTCCATACATTTTTGGACGTGTCCTTTTGGCGTTATAATCCCTCTCTGGTACAAAAACTATACGTATCATAGAATGAATCAACAGAAACACTCAACCTACTAAAACATAATTTACTTGTATGTCGTGTTTATAAGGATAGAAGATTGAAATTTTCAAACCAGAAATATATCGCAAATTGTATACCTACACCATTGAGCTATTATTACTACGTAGTAATAATTTCTCAATGACCTACACTTATAAAACACACCTATCGTATTAAACCCAGCAATATTTAGGAAGGCGCAGAAAAGAAAATATAAGTCTTGTCCAACGCCCAAAATTAGACCCTCGTCCAGTCTCATCATACATTCGTAACTCTGCCCGTATCAAACGATATCAAATGCTACTCAATCAATTTACCGCTTGATCCGAGGCCATTTTTCTTGCTCGTGTATATCATTTTATTGTGTGTTTTTTTAGCAATATGAAAATAGTTATTTGTTTTACAAGAATGCAAAGTTGCTTTTTAACCGCAAGCTCAATTTTGATGACCGAGCAAGCGAAGTGTTCTAAAATTAGAATCCTGAGCATTAGCGAGGGAATCAAAGAGCATAAGGTGAAAAATCTTTGCGCTCGATTGAAAAACGTAACTTTTCACCCCACCTCATCGAGGAAATGACTAAAGTCGTAGTTCACGATGCCAGGTCATTTAGTGCATAAGGTTGCATTAACTAATGGCTATTTAAGCTCATGGTTAAACTCTAGTAAGTACCTATAGCTTTTTATAATGCTTTGAATATGCTCGAGCTTTATATTTCATTATTACAATGAAAGATAGACTGACTCTCTTAGTTTTCAGTATATATATGCACCATTAAAGAAGAAATGCAAAGTTGATAGTATGCACCTATAGTAGGTAAGTAACTTAACTGTTGCGTCAACCACTCCTTATAAATAAACTAGCTGCCCGGCCACGCGTTGCTAAATAAATTAAAATTGCGACTATAATTTGAGATTTAAACTATCCTATCTCTCAAGTTGGATCGAACTGCACATGGTGTGCGAATTTTATTATAATCGGTTAAGTGGTTTAGGAGTCCATTGAGGACAAACATTGTGACACGAGATTTATATATATTAAGATAAATCTTAGTCATTTTATTCAAGTATCAAAGACTATAGATGACTGTAGTCAAACTGTGACTTTTTCATTGCTATTATATTCACAAGTGAGTTATAGTGTTTTATTTATTTTATTGGTTGAGTTGCTTTGTTTTTAAAAAAAGTTTCGATACAAATAAGATCCTGTTCAATAGAGTAGGTACAAATAAATTAATGATGAAATCTCATTCTTTTAGTCTATGGCCGATTGTTATTGCGCGCGAATAGGTTAACAGATTATTTTTTTTCAACAATTCGAAACATTTGTCACAACTCGTTTTCACTGTTGAAATATTTTTTTTGGTATTATTTTATTTACAAGTGTGTTGAGAAACGTCGTATGCTACATGTGTGTATTGATGATTACCGTCCTCGGCTCTCTTAAGTCTTAAGACCTTCGGCTACGGCTCGGGTCTCAATGGCGGTAATCACCAACATTACACGCCTGTACCATAATAGGTATACTATTGTCGTTGTGCGTTCGAATAAACGAAAATCTGGATAATCGAAGGAATAAAAATAACTGATTTTCTTATTATCTTAGCTAATTTACGACCAGGGGCCTTATTTTGTAAGCGCTCTGGCGTTCGGCTTCGCTTTTCCTCCCGCTCGCTCTCGCGGCGTGAGTAACTAGCGCGAGCAGGAGAAAAAGCGAAGCCGAACGTCAGAGCGCTTACAAAATAAGGCCGCAGTTTATCCTTTTTATAATGATTCAATAATATTTATTTTATCTTTAAGCGATAACACTAACGCTTATGCTTCAATTTTTTTAAGTTCAGAGGTCGCGCGTTGACACAGCGCGAGCGCAGCGAAGTACACTTAGTAACAAAAACAATAACAATTCATGGATTCAACTTGAAAAAAAAAATTTGTTGGCCAGGGGTAGTAGGCAGTAGGTCGGATAATCGTGAATCCGTATAAGTGAGGGCCGGATTATCAAGGTTCTACTGTAGAACTTAGGACGTCCACAGATGGATATAGGCCTCCCCTATAGATCTCCAATAAGACCGGTTGGTAGCGGCCTGCATCCAGCGCGATCCTGAGAGAGATGAAATCATCCGTCTAACTTATTACGTAGAACTTATTGCCTGTACAAAAATACATACGTTACACTTAAAATAAAATATGTTACACTTAAAATAATTCGTTGAACTTTCACTTTAAAAGTCTATAAGTACTTACATTTATGAAACAAATAATTTAGTTCCCTTTGTTTTGAGTACGTAGAGAGAGAGAGTGACCTTGGAAGTATGTCAAGCAGTCTGTAGTGGCAGAACGCCCAAAAAATATAAATGTCCCAACGCTATCAATTCCCGTTCAAAAACAGAAAAAATGTCGATGTCGTTCAAGTACCTAAATATCTTGTGTCACAGGCAAAAAGTTTTGCTATCTAGCACATGGTATCATAGATAGAGATACGTCATTCAACTGTTTGCTAGCTGTAAAAATGTTACTGAGTTTTGGCGGGAACGCGGAAAAGTCATGTCGCCTCATTGCATTATTTAGTTAAACTTGTGTTTTTATCAGTGATAATTAGTGAAAAATTGTGGTATTTCGTTGATTATGAGCTGAT
Source organism: Hypomecis punctinalis (assembly GCA_949316475.1). NCBI lineage: Eukaryota > Metazoa > Arthropoda > Insecta > Lepidoptera > Geometridae > Hypomecis > Hypomecis punctinalis. Next base: position 11,704,094 of record OX438807.1, read on the forward strand.
TTACGTGCATGAGTGTAGGCTACGCAAGTGATATAATGTGACGAATCATGTCGTTCCGTGTTGTTACCAAAACTCCATAGACGCCTCTAGTAAAGTCTCCACTGCTTTACTGAGGTATATCTTGGGCTACTTTTTGACTTGACCGCGACTTTATTGGACTGTGACGTGACTACGTCAGTGACTATTTTAATAAAATTTTAAAAATGATTAATACTTAATACTTGACACTGGCAAATGCACAACAATGCGACGCCAAACAAAAGAAGAAGAAGAAGAAAATTTTTACTAAGAATTACAACATAAACTGTAAATAACTATTACAAATATTAAATCATAATGTTTATACAATATTATCGACTTGGCATTTGTTCTTTCCTTACAATATCTATGATATTGAAATGTACTGAGCGAATTTTACTATAAATTGCATTGAAAATTTGACTTGTAACAGTGGTGTTATCAATAAATGACTATAACTATTGAATAATGCAAATACTAGTAGATAATAATTATAGAAACAGTTATGTAGTTTCAAGGGTCTATGGATGATCCAATTGCTTATACATATAGCATTGAAGTATCATTATGTAGTATTAGATTATGTAGGCCTTGTATTTAGTTGTAGTTTTAGTTTCATTGATATTACAAGTAAGGGAACAAAACGTGCGTTATTGTAACTAGGTATTGGAAGAGTTTAATGATGATTATATATTTGGTTCCAAAGATTCAAAAGAGCGGAGATTTTTACTTACCTAATTATGCAAAAAGGGTTCCGTACCATATGGATACCCCTTAATATATTTTATTTTAATTTCATTATTTATTTTTGAACGAAATATACAACTTAATATTCTGTCAATATTTCATGCATCTTCTTGATGCCGTTATTAAAAAATCACGTTTCTTGTATGAGATTGGGAGTCCCCCTTAAATATTTATATTAATTTAATTATTTATTTTAAAGTGAATGTTTAACGAAATATTCTGTGAATATTTCTAGCATTCTGTCACCGTTATTAATTTCGAGCGAAAAACAAAATGAACATTATTTTCGATACATATGTGCATAAAAGTGTTTTGTTACATTTATTGTTTATAGTAATCTTGAACAAATCGTTCTTGTTCTCAACTTGCTTTGAATATAAATATACGTATGCTCAACGCTGCCTCTGCAGATATTTGCTCTATACATATTTTTACCATAGGTATGTAGGATTTCTACGAATACTTAAGTTCCCAGACTACTTTACGAAACAAGCTGTCAACATAAATTTCACTTAAAGCTCAGATAAATAATCTGAACTATTTTCGATAAGTGGAACATGGACGCTGAAGTAGGTCCTGATGTTTTACTCGCGTTCCCGCTAACATAAGATAACAAAATTATTTTAGTAAATCAGTCGTTATTAGCATTGTGTTTCTATGTAATCGGATACCAATTTAGATACGTGATTATCTTTTTTACCGACGAGGTTCTCAATTCGACGAGTATATTTTTGACGTGACAACGTCTTATAAATTGGTTTGCCGGGTGACACTTCAAGAAACTGCGTTACGCTCCGCTCACGTTATGCGCTCACAATGAGAGCGAGTGAGAGGCACGCGTCATGGTTAGCCCGCCTAAGAGCGAGAGAGACAGACATTTTCAAGTCGTTGTCACGTAAAACTTTCGCCCGTATACCGACTTTACAGGCAACCAATTTTTTTTTATGTAGGTATAACCACGCATAACTTTTTTATGTAGGTATAACCACGCATAACTTTTTTATGTAGGTATAACCACGCATAACTTTTTACGAAGTAGTCCGATTTCGATATTGTTTTTTATTGGAAAGAGTATACTTACTTCGAAATTGGTCCCATTTAAATTTTACCGAAATCGGCTGAGCCATTTTTGATAAATCAACAATAATGTGAAAAATGCTACATAGATCCGTGCGAAATATTCGCGAATTATGTACACGGTTGAATTTTGACATTCTTTTTGCTAAAAATACCTATAATTATTTATTATGTCATCGTAGGTAGATACCTAAAAAAGCATTTATAACTAGCTGACCCGGCCACGCGTTGCTGTGGCTAAATAAATTAAAATTGCGACTATAATTTGAGATTTAAACTATCCTATCTCTCAAGTTGGATCGAACTGCACATGGTGTGCGAATTTTATTATAATCGGTTAAGTGGCTTAGGAGTCCATTGAGGACAAACATTGTGACACGAGATTTATATACTCGTATATTAAGATAGTCGAGATCGCGAACTCGTTGGACTCAATATAATATCTATTAGTCAAGTCAGACAGACAGACAAAACTCTTTATTTACAACCACTATATGAAAAATAAACACTATTTACACATATACGACAAAAATATGATTATAAAGTGGTGGCCTTATCACCCATGGCGATTTCTTCCAGGCAACCTTGCACGAATATGAACAAGTCAGGTCTAATGTAAAAAATACTTTTTACGGACTGACGACCAGCGGTCTTTACTCCTTACCGTCCTTACTCTGCACCCCTAGCTCTTTGCCATCAAAGGGATAAAACCATTTTATCCACTTCAATGTAAATCCATAGTACCTACTGTGGAAGAAAATGGCGACAGGTTACTGGAACAACTTGCGATCCGCGGATGCCCCTTAAATTAAAAGGCAAAATTTCTAAAAGCATCATAAGACTTGTCGTATTGTATGGATCTGAGTGCTGGGCCACCAAAGGGGAAAATGAAAGGAAATTGCATGCAGCGGAGATGCGAATGCTGAGATGGATGTGTGGTGTGACGAGAATGGATAAAATTAGAAATGAATATGTAAGATAAAGTGTGAAAGTAGCACCAGTGACAGAAAAATTAAAGGGTGGCAGGCTATCTTGGTATGGGCATATTATGAGAAGGGAGGATAGTCATGTCACAAAAAGATCTCTTAATATGATGGTAAGTGGCAATAGCGGGAGGGGAAGACCAAGAAAAGCGTGGATAAATTGTGTGAAAGATGATATGCGAGAGAAAGGAGTTGATGATTAGATGACGTATGATAGAGTGAAGTGGCGAAAGGAAACGTGCTGTGCCGACCCCACCTAGTGGGATAAGGGCAAGATGATGATGACCAACACGAGACTATAGGCCGAATCAAACTTCTTGGCGTCTGTAATACGATGTGACTGATTGCGCAGTAGCAATATATTCCGCAGGCGCCAAAATATTTGATTCGGCTTATACAGTAGCAACAACTGATGGCTAAATAGTCATTAAGTACATACTTTCAAACGTTCAAGGACATTCTTCAAATTAATTTTCAAAGATATATTTTGAAGTTCTGCAGGTTCTAATCTGGGCAGCGTGGCGGACTTTGACCTGGAGCCTGATTATGTAAGCGCTCTGACGTTCGGCTTCGCTTTTCCTCCCGCTCGCTCTCGTGGGGTGAGTAACTGGCGCGAGCAGGAGAAAAAGCGAAGCCGAATGTTAGAGCGCTTACACAATAAGGGCCCTGTTGGCTGTTTATCAACCGTTCGTTTGACAGCGGTTACGTTCCAACTCTGATCGAGTTGCGTTTCAACTTTCGTCAAAATCGTTAGCGCGATACGAATATAGACAAAAAGTCGACGTTCGGTTAAAGTTCAATTGTGGTTAAGTTGTAATTTTTTAGTGCGATTGGCCTGCTGATCTTTTTCGTAATTAGTAGGTAGAGACCCATTCTCAGCTAAAAATAAAAAGTTCCGGGTAATTTAATACAAAGCCGAAAACAAAGCACCACTAAATGTGCTAACCAACTAATAAAAAATAAATATTATAAAGTTGATTTATAATATTTATTTTTTATTATATTTATTAATGTGTGTTTAGTATTTTTATTTATTTAAGTATTAGTATGTTTTTGTATGCATTATTATTATTATTGTTGTAATATTAAATTCTTGTGTATGTATATTGATATGTATGTATATGTATGTATGTATATCTTATGTATATTTATGACTGTTTATTCAAGTGTATTCATTTTTGTTTTAATTAATTCGCCATTATTGTACACCCCGTCCCTTACCTTCCTCTATAATCCTCTCCTCTCTTAATTAGGTTGCCTGGAAGAAATCGCTTTAAGCGATAAGGCCGCCGGTTGTCGCACTATTTTAATTATATTGTATTCTTTTATTGTTAAATTGTAAATTGTGTGAACAATAAAGCGTTTTCTATTCTATTCTATTCTAACCATCAATGTGCAAGTTCGACGCACATGGTCGATCACTAACAATTAGGTACCGTAAGCATTTTATGACCTTTAGCTGCCGGGTTCCTTTACTTATTCTCTACTTTAGCAAAATTTCGGGGTAAACTGTAGCAAGTGTTAACCAGATGTTGACTGTGGCTGGGGTCGATTGAAGCGGTCATAGTTATTAACAAAATCCTTTATTGTAAGATAAAATCTTGCTGTCTGCCATAAAAAATTAAAACTACGCGTGAGTAACATCAGTGTGATATTGTAACCAACGAGACAAAAAGTACTGATTGCAAGAAAGTAACAGAATTCTTGTTCTACCATCCCGAACGGGCAAGATACATACCTTAAATTAAGGTCTTAAGAGTGCGCTTAAAGCCATGAAAAAAACAGATTTCACCCGCGCTTCGTGCATCACCCGCTATCATCTATGGTGCTTTGTTTACAGTCGAAAATTGCATGACACAGTTTATGGCGATGTTGGCTTTGAGTTCCAAATTAGATTTTAGGTGGGATTTTATTTATTTATTCAAAATTTAAATAAAAAAACTAACTGATTACGTGACTAGAACATTAGTCTGGCCAATGATGTTTTTGTTACATCTCACTGAGTCTGGCTACGTAATTTGTCAAAAATAATGTGGTGTTGTCGCTGATAATTTCGAGTATTTGAAATATATGTCTTTTTTATGATGCAAAGTTTTTATTTTTTTCTAAAGTAACTAAAGTAGTAAATAAAGATATTAATTTTCCAAAATTCTACGCGATTACTCTGCTACTATAGGTTTTTTCCTTTCCAATAGTATTTTTTTCATATGGATATTTATGTTCGTTACCTTTAACACCACGTCTTTAAAAACACACCTTTCGCTTGATTTTTGCCAAATTTTGGCATTAGACGCCCCCTTAAGAATGTGTAAATTGTAGATAATACTTGCTTAGGTATTCCGTGTAAGTTAAGGCAAAGTAAAGTAAGTATTGGCCGGATGGCTTACCCTCGTGTTAGAGTTTTTTAGCCGCCTGAAGACCTTTGACTTGGTCAAACTGTTAAAACAACCGGGACCCACAACTTAACGTGCCATCCGAGCCGCGAAAGCGCTCAGTTATAAATTAATAATTACACCCGCACCCCCCATCCAAAATTCCTATAATTTAATATACCAGGGATATTTCTAATCAATCAGCATCATTTTAGGGCTTATTCTGTACACCAAACTTTTGTTCTACGACTTTTATTAATTGTCAAAAAAATGCTGTCCCATAGAAAAATATCGTTCACCTTCGACAAAATGCATTGAACAGCTGTTTTTATTTTTGGTTTTGACAAAAGTCGTAGAAATAACCCTGTATACAGAGTTATTTCTAATCAATTGGCATCATTTAAGGGGCTTATTCTGTATATCAAAACTAACAACTTGATCTGCGACTTTTGTCAAAACTCGAAAAAAAATCAGATGTTTCATACATTTTGACGCGGGTGAACGATATTTTTCTATGGTGTTTGTCAGCGATCACCGAAATTAAGCAACGTTCCACACGGTCAGTATTTGGATGGGTGACCGCGGGTGGCATTTTCCAACTGAGCGCTACCGTGGCTCGGATGACACGTTAAATTGTAGGTCCCGGTTGTTTTAACCGTTTAGCCATGTCAGAGGCCTTCAGGAGGCCTAAAAACTCTGACACAAGGGCTAGCCACCCGGCCTATACGAACTTACTTACTTACTTATGGAATAAGAAAAAAAAATTGAGTTTTGACCAAAGTTGTAGAACAAAAGTTGTTAGTTTTGATGTACATATTTTATTTTATTTTATTTTATTTATTTTATTTATTTGGGATAACAAACAATAGCACAATTTACAATACAAGAAAACAATTAACCAAATACATTAATAAATGTGCTACCAACTACATTATCCACCATTTACTAAATAGCAAGTGTCTTTGCTGGCATGGTTTTCTAAGTACATACATAAATATATTTCAGAAATAATTTTGAAAGTAATTATACCATATTTAAACAAATATAAACCAAGTATTTCCTTTTAAGTAAAGCTACCTATCACAGCTTTTTTAAATCTAGTTTCAGACAAAGCAAAAATATCTATATCTACGAAATGTCTATTGTACGAATCCACCAACCGGTGCAGAGGCGCTCGTTTACCAGCGTTGGTTCTTACTCCAAGAGATTCAACACTAAGAAGTGGGTAGGAACGTGTGCTTCTACGCGTAACCGTTCTAGGACAAATATAATACAATTGGTTGGTGAGATCGCAGCAATCGTATTTATAATTAATTATACCATGTAAAAACATTGCACCGAGCAACAGTCGACGAGAGCCGAGGGACATAATCTCATATTTCTTCAGTAAAGATTCGTAATCAAGATAAGAATGACAACATCTATAATTTACAGAACGTAAGAACTTATTTTGTACCTTTTCAATCATATCACTGTATTTGTGATAAAAAGGGTTCCATATTTGGGTGGCATACTCAATACGCGGTCTGACAAGAGACGTATATAAAGTCATATATGTAGAGGGCTTTATGAAGTTCTGAGCACATCTCATCACAAAACCATACATTTTAAGTGCAGATTTAATTATATTATCTGTGTGTACATCAAGGCACAGCTTAGAGTCTAGTGTGACCCCGAGATCTTTTACGAGCTGTACCTTGGTTAAAGAGTTGTTGCAAAGAGAATATGTAAACTGGGATAGCTTTTTCTTCTTACTAAAGGTGATACTATGACATTTTGATAAGCTTAGGTGTAGTTTATTTTTGATACAGTACTGTGATAGTCTCTCTAAGTCTGATTGAAGAAGCAAACAATCATTCATATTTTGTATGCGTCTGAAAATTTTCAGGTCATCTGCGTAAAGTAGAAAATTAGAGTAATTAAAACAAGTACTAATGTCGTTAATGAACAGAATGAATAGTAGAGGACCTAGAATGGAGCCTTGAGGCACTCCAGACGTAACACATATATAATCAGAGCAGTATCCATTGATGACAACTTTTTGAGTACGGTTTGTGATAAAGGAGGCAAACCAGCGTAAGAGATTACCCCGAATTCCGTTAAAAGCAATCTTAAATAAGAGAAGTTCGTGGTCTACCTTGTCAAATGCTTTTTGAAAATCAGTATATATTGTATCAGTTTGGTGCCCATTATCCATGTCTTTAAAAAGCTGATCCAAAAAAATGGTTAAGTTAGTTACAGCAGAGCGTTTTTTTATGAAACCATGCTGTTGAGTTATGAAAAGTTTATGTAAAAGTGGATAAATTTCATTGTGAACAAGTTTTTCAAAAAGCTTCGACAAGACAGGCAAGATCGATATAGGCCTGTAATTTTCAACATTGTTTTTCTTGCCATTTTTGAACACCGGTGTAATATTGGCCTGCTTCCATACTTCAGGGAAGCAACCCTCCCGGATACATTTATTGTATATAATGTAAAGTGGAAAATACAAGTGGTCAGCCGTCTGCTTAAAAAATAAGGCTGGTATGCCATCAGGACCTGCGCCTTTAGAGATGTCTAGTAATTTTAGAGCTGTTAAAACTTTTTCAGGACTGATATAAATGTCCGTTATTACGTCACAATTGTCATGAAAGTTATCAGGTGGTTTCCAATTATGTTTATCAAAGGAAGATTCCTCGTATACTGACTTAAAAAAATTAGAAAATAGATCACATATGTCTTTGGGATTTCCACTGGAGACATTCTTAAAATGGACTTCAGAAGGGATCATTGTCTTATTTTGTTTGTTAGAAATGTAACTCCAAAAAAATTTCATATTAGTGTGGATTCCATCTTCCACTGATTTACGATATTGTGCAAAACATTTGTCACATTCTTTATCAAAAATACTGCGAAGACGTGAAAATTCCACATAATCCGACAAGTTACTATATGTTTTCCATTTCAGCCAAAAATTACTTTTTTTTTTAAATAAATTAATTAAGTAAGGGGTAAACCAAATAGGAAAATTGTTTGACCTGTTTTTAATTAAGGGAACTTGGACTTTGATAATATTGTACAAATAGTTATAAAAAGTATCTACTGCATCCAATGCACTTAAATCATTTAGCGTAGTTTGCCAATCAACATCAGCCAAGTAAGCATTAATTTGGTCGTAATTAGCTTTTCTATAATTATGTTTAAATGTTGGTTTCTTTTTCATGCAAGGTAATTTTATATCAGGAGATATTATCACATAGAACGGAGGATGGTACACGTCAACTTTTAAAAGCGTGTCAGTCGGACGCTGAAGGGAGCAGTCCACATTAGAAATAACTAAGTCAAGAATTCTTCCCATGAAGTTAGGAAACAGGTTATACTGCGTAGCGTTCAATTCAGTGATGAAGTTTATCAAATGTTTATGGCTGGATATCTTTTTACATCCGGGATTTATTGTAAAGCTGCCATTAGTAGACCAGTTGAAGTCAGGTAAGTTAAAATCGCCAATAAGATAGAAGTTTTGAGTCTCGTTATTATTTAAAATTAACGTCAAATATTCAAAATATGACTCATAAACGGAATCAGCAGTCCAAGGTGGCATGTATATACCACCTAGAATGTGGCTGCGCATAGGATCAGAACTAGGTAACTGGAGAAATACATGCTCAATGTGAGAGTCGAAGGATTCGCAAGTAGGAAAATTAGTAAAATTAAGCGTTCGTAATACTGCAATAAGGACTCCACCACCATCTCGTTTAAGAGTACTGGGTCTGTTACGGTCACATCTGTAAACTATGTAACGCTGGTCAATAAATTCACTGTCGGAAACTTCTGGCACTAGCCATGTTTCCGTCAGGATTATACAGTCATAGGAATTGGATAGTATAGACATATACAATTGCGAGAGTTTGCCACGTATACTATGACAATTTTGATAATATATGGACAAATTATCCATAATCAAAGGTGCAAATAAATAAATTGATTGACTTTATATTGATTGTAGAGATTGTTGTCATTCTATATGGTCCACTCGGCTGCTCTCGGAATCTAATTGATATAAAATATTTCGTAGGTAGAAGGTAATACAACAAGCTGATAGAGTATGTCCAACTATTAATTATATTAAGAAGTTTTCCGACCGGCGTCATTCCGAGACTCCGCCGCGAGTTTTTGTAGGTCCGTATTGGAACGGACGGCGACCACTGCAGACGTTTCGGATTTACGTGCGAGGATGGTAGCGTGCTTGACCCACACGTATTTGTATCCATACTTTTGGGCTGTTTTACGGCATTCACGAAATAACAGCTTTTTCTTTAACGTCAGATGTTCGTTTAAGTATATAGTACAGGGCGTGCCAGAGATACCAACCTGCTCCGATGTCAAGCCTTTTTTCTTACGGTATGCTGCGAGTACATTATCGCGAAGAGGAACCGAGGAAAACCTGACCACTATATTTTTGGGTCGACCATCAGTGACTGTCATTTGAGGTATCCTATGGACAGCCACTATACTGCCACGACCAATGGGCAGGTTAATTTTAGATCCTATTGTCTCCAATAAGGTGATCAGGTTCTCACCGCGTCTCTCAGGAACATTACAAATTTCGATATTGCAAGCTCTAGCCTGCTGTTCCAGTATGTCAATTTTCGTTTCTAATGACTTTATAGTGTCACTTGCTTGGGCTAGTAAAGTTTCTTTATGTTCCAATGTAGCAAGCTTAGTTTTGAACTCTTGATGTTGTTCCTCGATGAAAATCTGCCTCGCCTCAATTTGCGAGACCTTATTGTCAAGTGTCTCCTGCGATTTCTTGAGCTTGCTGAGATCCTCTTTTATGTCCGCGGAGGTTTCCGCCAATCTGGCCATATCCAGCTTCATCTCAGACAAAGTGGTGTTAATTCCCACCAAACTAAGTGATAGATTTGCTAATGTAGCTTTTATGTCGCAGTCTGGTTGTTTTCTTTTTCTCCCTCTCGTGCTAGAAGAGCTGGAGTCAGAGTCCCCTGCAGTGGTGGTCAGGTGTACGCTTAGCAGGTCTTTAGTAGGAGACGACATGTTGACAATGTTAAGCGTAAAGGCGCTTAAACCGATTTCGTGGTACCGTATTAAGTCTCTAAAAGGATGCTAATTGATTAGAAATAACCCTGTATATATCCATTTAAAGATAAACCTGAAAACATGCGAAGCCGAGAAACTTCTAAGCGTACAATACCATAAGTATGAACCAAGCTTCAAAACAAAGTCGAGAAACTTCTGGAATCGAGTAAGTAATATCTCTGTGGGAGTAACCAGTGGCGGAGCTAGACTTACATTTCTTATGGGCTAGTTATATTTTGCAAAGCTCTATTTTATTTATTTTGATATTTTTTCGATTTTGCCTAACCTTACGCCCACATGAATATAGCAAAATGACTAAGCCACATAATATATTGACTAAGGTAGTAGAGTTTGTAAAGTAAGAGCTTGAGATCGAGTTAAGTCCTGTAGAGTAAGAAGGTTGGCTCTACATGAGATCTCAGAGCAAATAAAAAAAAATCAAGAGAGAATGTTGTGAACATACAAGTGAAGCCAACCAAAACAACGCCTCGTCGTGTACGGACAATTACACACACATCAACGTTCAAGGGAACTACGCCTTGGCTTGACACTATATATAGCCATGGCAGAGCTATGGCGGCGCAACATCGACGCACTCACACATGTATAAAAAACCGGCTTCACTCGACTGTTCAACGACGTTCCTTCTTGATTTTTTTATTTCCTCTGAGCATGAGATCTGAACTTTTTGATAGTGCGAACTGTAGTCACAATGAAAATAAAGTTCAAAATATTATTTCTTGTGCATCTGAGCGTACTAACGCTCCCACGGCGGGTATTCAGCACGTGTGGAAGCATCCGCAGTCTTGGCCCCATTTTACATGAAATATTTTTTGTTGTACATGTACTTTTATCAGTTTCCAAACCTCTACCACCGAAATTTTCTAAGTCGCATACAAACTTCCTTCCCCCAGTTATAGGGGTTTTTTTAAAACTTGCAATCTGAAGGCACTCTCGTGATGATGGTTCAAAATATGGGCAAACCACGAGAGGTAGAAGAAAAGTTAGGTCGTCCCCCTTCGCTTCCCTTGGCTCGTCTCGGCAGGGGCGCGGTAGGTCCCAGATGTACTTGCCACAGATATACCTACTTCAATGAAATGTTACTACCTACTCATGTAGGTTACTAAAACAATATTTTTTTTACAAAAACCCTTGTTTTAAAACAACTTTTACTGAACAAGTACTCGCCAAGACGAATAAAACTAGCCGAAACTCGATGGGTTTGCGTCATTTCGTTACAGAGTTCCTACGACCACCTTCCAGCTCCATTATCAGACCCTGGTTACCATTGAAAGACAAACTACTCGTCAAGACGATTTAAATAAGCTCAAACTCGATGAGGTTGTGTCATTTCATTGCAAAGTTCCTTTGGCCAGCTCCATCATCAGATCGGCACCAAGTCATCATAATATTGCATTGTCACGCAATTTCCTTCTTCTTTCTTTCAATTTACACATGTACCTATGCAAAATTTCAGCTTAATCGGAAACCGGGAAGTGGATCACATTTAACTTGCAAGATTTGATTACAGACCAACAGACAGCGGGACACATGAAACTAAATAAAATTTAAAATAAGTTCCTTATAACCGGAAACATTAAAACTCGTTTTGTTACGTAGGTACCTATCATTGACAATAATTGACATACAATCATACACAGCACCCTCTTTGTCACACTCTAGCCTAGGTAGTATAGTTGGAAAAAGCACCGGCCAGTGTAGCCCGGCGGTGTAGAGTACCGGCCGGGTTATCGAAACACGGGGTAGAAGTGAGGAAGACTCAAACGGGTGGGGGGTACCAAGTGATCTTTCTATACGTACATAATAATATGGTATTATTAATAATCTTATTTTCCCCTAGGGCCGTCGACTGTACGGCCCACGTCGCCTACTCCTAGCGCTGCCTCTGGGAGTAACCTACTTAGCTATAAATCGGCAGAACTCTATTAAACGAAACAACAAACATGAGGTGAGCAAACATAATTAAGTAAGTATATCGTAAGCTACTTACTTGATACCGTAATCATTCCCTTTGCATACTAATAAGTATGAAATTGCTATTTCTTCAAATAATTAAAATTTACAAGCGTCTATTTTTGATTTTTACCTGTGCGATACAAATGGAACCAACTTTACTTCATCTAGAACAAATTTAATCCCTAATTTGCCGCGTGAGTGAACTAAGTTTTTGGGTGCCAAACTTCACACACATTGGGAGTTTATGTTTTCTAACTCAATTTGAAGAAAATCCCGAGAAAATTACTAAACTAATACGAGAAGGAGAAGCCACAAGTTTTGGTAGGTAACTGAGGATTTTGACATAACATCACCCGAAATGAATTCGAAGAATTTATTATCCAGAGGAATTTAAGTTCTAAGTATTTTTTTTTAAGTCTGTTCTAAGTAAGCCCAACTTTGGTTTCGATTGCATTATAAGAGCTCTGGTACTACCTACACTAATTCATTTTATTCAGTCATTCACATTTTAATATACTTAGATTAGTTTTATTTTTATTTTAGTAAGTATAAGTTTTTAATTTAAGTAGGTTTAATTTCAATAGTTATAGGGTTTGATATGTTTCTTAAGTTTTGACAAATAAATTTCACAAAATATTCTTACTAGGTATCTTTATAGAGATTAAAATACCCAGCATAGAATATTACAAATTGAAAACGTTTTATAGGCCGAATCAAACTTCTTGGCGGCTGTGGAAAACTCATAGTTATGACTTAGGAATGCAATACCGGGATACACGGATCCCAAAATACCGGGATCCCGGCTGCTTTTACCGGGATTGAATCCCGGTCGAAATTTGACTAGGATCCCCGTGCTTGACAGGATTATTGAAAATCAAAGATATTACGCATAATGTAGCTAATTCGCGCGCAATCTAGTGTATTAGACGGCTTCTACAATGGTGCTTGAAAGGTTATTTCCATTTCAGTTCAGATTTAGCAATGTGCGTTTGCGTTGTATGTAAAACACACACCATAGTATGAATATTGTACTGAAAAATGTACGTCACCAGACTAGTTATTTAATGAGCTACTGTGACCCAATGAACCTTAAAAAATCGTGTAGCAATTATGAACTAGAACGCCTATTTATTTGCATTCCAGACTAAATACTGGCCTGTGGATTAGCTATTGGACTACACTCAAATCAATTAATCTATGCACGATTTTGAGTCTAAAGGTACAATTCATTAGCTAACTTCACACGGCAGCAGCAGACTACAGTAAAACTACGACTTCTGACACGTAAGTTAGAGCAACGTTTGTCTTCGTGATGACACTATTGTCGGCTGCTGCTGCTGCGTACAGTCGCCTACAAGATTGAACTTTAATAAATGCCGCAAAACGTGACTAAATGTAGAAAACCAGTGAAAGACTATCATTAATGCAACAAACCAGTGAAAAACTATCATTAATGCAACAGAATGCTTGGTGTTTACACGAATTTATGGTAGGTATGTTAAATACGAAATTGATACAAAGATTTTGAGAAAAATTGAGAATTAGTTTAGAAAATATGATATAATTTGCATTGCTACCGCTTCTATAATTACGCCAAAATAATTTACCGTAGCCAAAAGCTATAAATTGTCTTTCTTATGATTTTTTAAAAAAATACCTCAATCTGACCGGGATCCCGGTAATACCCGGGATTCCAGTCGATTAGGTTGGTCAATCCCGCCAATAAGGGATTGAAAATATCGACCGGGATTGCATTCCCTAGTTATGACCCACTTTTACTATACAGGACTGTACCACTGACTAACCCCGAAATCTAAAGAAAAATCAAATTGAAGATTTGATGCATTGCATGCATTTTCTCCGAAGTCGACAAACTTTTTGTATGGAGCAGTAGATTTTCTGGTCAGAAATCTTCCTCCTTGATCTTTGAATATCTTACAAGATGTTCATTGTCTATATCATATCTGGCATAAGCAAGGAAGTTTTATACTAGAACTGGAACGCTTACGAAGCAAAATTTAAAAAAGAAAAATGTACTTTCTTTCTATACCCAAAAGGTTCACATTTGTTTCTTACTTATCAAATGGGAAAAACATTCCGAGCAGGACAGCAACAACTGTTGGGCGTTGTCCCTTTCTCGAAACTTACCAGTATTAATAAAACTATTGGATGGTAGATTATCTCATGTATCTGGTAATCATTAAATCGCATTTAATCGTACAAGTTGATAAATAGATTAGCATAAAATGTATTCTAATTAACGTAATAAGTTCGATAATGTTCTGATTTTAATATTGGTAAGTAATTATTTTTGCAATACAAAAACTGTTTTTTCATATTAGTAGAATTAGTAGTAATTTACCAACTACGCACGGCCGCACCTATGGCGCTTCCTAAAACAATATGGTTGATAATGTAACTTACAGCACTTAATACTAGGCTTTATATTTTTATCCTTAAAGACTACGAATTAAAAAAATACATAAAATATAACAGAATAAAATATAAACATGAATTAAAAGTCATAAGACCAACAACGTGTTATTATTTTTTTACGCTAACTATACCTACCGTTAAATTTTAGGAATATTTTGAGATCACAATTTGACTTCTTCGCAATATGAAAAAATATTTTTAGCAATTATTGTTGTCCATTCGTCGGCAAATATGTCTACTAGCGGGTGGGAGCGCTGAGGGCATTAAGATGATGGTGTAGAGTTAATATTATACTCGTAATTACCGAAAAAATACAAATCACTCAAACCTTGGATTACGATAGGAGTAATTAAATGTATAAGGAAAAAAGATAGACTACATAAAAAAGTTAAAAAAGATCCGAATAATATAATTGCAAATAATGAATATTTAAAATATAGAAACATATGCAATTCTATTTTGAAAAATTTGAAAAAAGACTACTATAAAAATAAACTTACAAAAAATAAGGGTAATATCAAAGAGACCTGGAATATAGTGAAAGAGGTTTGTAATTTTAATAAATCTAAAACACCATCTAGTGACCTACTTAACCATCAAAACGATCCAAAACAGTCATTAAATGCTGTAAATGGGTACTTTACTTCAGTAGGAGCTAAGCTTGCAGACACCACTTTGCGCAAAATGTCTAAATCAGAAAAACAGTTGTCTGAACTTGCAATGGACCCAAATCCGCCTGTCAATTCGATGTCTTTCATGCCTACGGATCCAATAGAAATTAGGAATGTCATTCTAGGATTAAAATCAAAGAGTGCACCAGGGTGGGATAAAATCACTACCAATATTCTCAAACAATGTATAAACTGTCTCGCAGAACCTATCGCATTTATATGCAATCTTAGTATGGAAACGGGTGTTTTTCCAACGATCTTTAAGCAGGCCATTGTTTGCCCGGTGTTCAAAGCAGGAGATACGAAAAGTCCTTCTAATTATAGGCCTATTTCTCTGTTATCTACTCTTTCAAAAATCTTAGAAAAAATTGTAAAAAAGAGAGTTATAAGTTACTTGGAAAAATTTAACATATTAAACAATAATCAGTACGGTTTCAGAGAGGGTAGATCAACGGAAGATGCGGTACTAGCGCTGACATCGCTAATTACGTCGTATATGGACAGGGGAGATAAATGTATCGCAGTCTTTTTGGATTTGCAGAAGGCTTTCGATACAGTTTCTATTCCCATCTTGTTGACGAGAATGAAAAACGTTGGTATGCGAGGGTTGGTTTTGGAATGGTTCATTGATTATTTGACAAACAGAACCCAGAGGGTTCGTGTTGATGGGCATGAAAGCGACAAGGGTGACTGCATTTTTGGTGTACCGCAGGGAAGTACACTAGGACCGCTACTTTTCCTCATATATATAAATTCTTTATGCGCTAGTACACAGACGGGTTTGGATCTGTTTATGTTCGCGGACGATACTGTGTTACTTTGCCACGAGAAAACGTGGAACAATGTTAAAAAGTTAACTGAAGTATGCCTCTCGAACGTCACATGTTGGCTAGAAGATAACCTTCTAACCATAAACACTAGCAAAACAAATTACATGTGCTTTAGCAAAAGAGTTACAGGAGCACCTAATACTGATAACTTTCACTTAAAGATACACACATATCCTTGTAACCGTACCTTGTCTTTAGCTGATGTTCACAATGCTTGCTGCTGCTCTACTTTAACGCGAGTCAGTTCACTCAAATATTTAGGCGTTATACTTGACGACAAACTCACGTGGAATGGACATATCAAATCTCTAGCTACTAAAATCAGAAAAATGATTTATATCTTTAAAGCTCTGAGAACAGTAGCAGATATAACATTAATTACTCAAACATATAGGGCACTCTGTGAGTGCATCATAAGATATTGCATCTGTGTATGGGGTAGTGCCGATAAGTCGCACCTCATAACAGCCGAACGTGCACAGCGCTGTGTTCTCAAGGTAATGATGTTCTTACCTTATAGACATCCCACCACAGAAGTCTATGAAAAAGCAAAAGTGCTTACAGTTCGAAAGCTGTTTATTTACGAGAGTATACGGAGATACCACAAAAATGTTGTCCCGACTTTAACAGACCATACTCGTAATAGATATGCTAGAGCAGTTCCAGCTGTCCGCACAAGATACGCACAAAAGCAATTCAGAGTTGTTGCTGCAAGGCTTTACCATCAATTAAATGAGCTTGGTAGAGTTGATAGACTAACAGACAGAGAACTCAAAAAAATAATTCTTCAGTGGCTTAATACTTTTGACTATAATGGTATTGAAAGTATGTTGGAAAGTTTTTATTTTTAGTCAAAATTTATAACAGAGTTTTTTTTTTTTTTTTTTGTTGTGAAATTGAGATCATACCATTGAACACGCAAACACACACGCGCGCACACACACACACACATAAACACACACACACACACACACACACACACACACACACACACACATACACACACACACACACACAAACACACATATTCATAAAACATACTTACGTTGTTATCAGATTGTAAAGAATTTTTGGACTTTTTTTTTCTTAATGTTAATAACTTTGGCTTTAATTTTTTTAAGTCTAAATTTTATTATATAATAATGTTAACTGGCGTATTTTTAAATTTTTTAAATGTGTACCAATGGGAGAGTCCATCGGCTCCTGAAATACAGTTTCTAACTAGTTCAGGAGCCTTTGGGTCAATTATTCAGACTATTGTAAACTTATGCCCCAATAAACAATTTTATTTTTATTTTTATTTATAATTAACTGATGTACTCAGCCGAAAGGAGGTTTACTATAAGGCTATGGTTTGAGATTAGACTATAATTTAAGGGAAAAAATTCGCTGTTACATACATTTTGTCGATTCCGAGTTTCAGTTTTGCATGAAACAGCTGCTTTTTTTCTCGAATTTCGGGTTGGTCTCATAGTAAACGTTCGTAATAATGGTCTTAATCAACCAATCATTTTTACTTAATACAGGGTAAGCAGATAACCCTGTTTATAATAATATTTGAATTTCAGATTTATCCCACCTGAAATACAAATGATTTCCCTCATTCTTTTATTGGTATATACTTAGTGTTTTGTAGATTGTCCTATTAAATGAAATTACTGTATAGATACACTAGTAGAAAGAGATATAATATTCCAATGTTGGTGCTTTACTCTTCGAAACGTTTTTGGGATGCTCGTAATCATTCCAGTTCTCGTATAAAACTTCCTTGGGCATAAGTTATAAAAAGAAGCACTCTATTTATCAAATACATTGACAGTTTCAAAAAAGGGTCGAAGGCAAAGTTCCCATTTTTGAAACTGTCAATGATCAAATAACACCATTTCGTTGCTTCCCTTTATTAACTAAGTAAATCTATTTTTCTTACGCACTATTTACGAAGTACACTCTTAGAATAAAAATTATGTACCCACGTCTTATAATAATAATTATATAACTCTATAAATTACACCATGCAAACCTTTTGAGGGCAAATAAAACTATTAAGGTCTTAAGTCTATTAAGGTCTTTACGAATGTTATAAAATATACTTATGAATCGGCAAACATACTTGTACTAGAAGTTGTAGTTCTTCCCAAAAATTCTACTTCAAAGACTTCAAAAGCCTTTTGAGTACTACAGCTTGACTCTCTCCTTGTTCAAACTGTTCAGTAAATGTTAATTGGGAGTTTCCGAATGCTTACTCGTAATACTCTTGGTAGCTTGATAGCAGCTTAATAGCTTTTGTGAAATGTACTAGACATTATTTATAAGTATCTTAGATCTAAGGACAAAGTCACTTAACGTTTGTTAGTTCGAAGACGAAAAAGCCCGTAGAGTAATTTTTTTTCTACATAGGTATTGTGCTACCGTGCTTCTTGTCTTTTTATTCGACTTCAAAAAAGGAAGTTCTGATTTTTCGTGCGTGTTTTTACTCAAGTATTCCGTCGAGTATGATGGATTGTAATGATTCTTTTTTTCGTTTGGTAAATCATACGTCAGAGGTGGTCACATTTATATTTTATTAAAATCGTCGTTCGAATAATTAAATTGTTTTTTTATAAATTAATAATGTATTCATCTAAAAATGGTGCACATTAGTTCGAGCGAACTATGTGTTCGAATTTTGCACCAAACTTATTTCGCAATGATTTAAGTAGGTTGTGCTAATGTTGGCAAAAATTAATATCGTTTAATGACGTATCTTATATGGGTTCCTTTTTCTCTCTTGAAAGACAAACCCTACAATTATTTTTCCTAAAAAACCGACTTCAAACGTGTACAGAATTCGAATAGTTCGCACGGATCGCTCTATTAATTTTCACATTTTGTTGATTTATCAAAAAAACAAATTCAATTTCTATAATATTTACACGACACCACTTTCGAAGTAAGTATGATCAATCAAACAAAAACCGGACAAGAGTCAGCCGCACATAGAGGGTTCCGTACAAATCCAGATAATTTTACAAAATTGGGAAGTAACGTGTTAAAATCTCTATAGGTACTATAACCATCGACAAAAAAGTTTTTTTTTTTTCACTTTTCTCGTCATACATCGTAAATTACACATTGTTAAAATTATTAAAAACCTGTTTTTGCATGTGCTAATGAAGTTCTTTTATATGATACTTTACATGATACGATTTACTCACTTTGAATTTTGAGGCCCTATTTTTTATGATTTAAATAAAAATGTACAGTTTTCAGATTTATTCCTATACTAGCGGACCCGGCGAACTTCGTACCGCGAAAGTTAATGAATGTAGGTAGCTAACCTTACGGAGATACCTACATTAAGATATTTTAAGTTTAATGGCTGTCATCCAAAATGTAGATCTCATTGAGCTATCTCACCTTTGTGAAGATAGCATTTATCAAAAGTTGAAATTTGCGGAGATAAACCTCTTTTAAGTTCGACAGCTGTCATCCAAAATGTAGATCTGGTTCAGCTATCTCACTTTCGTGAAGACATCATGGATCAAAAGTTGACAGTTACGGAGATAAACTACTTTTAAGTTCGACAGCTGTCATACAAAATGTAGATCTGATTGAGCTATCTCAATTTCGTGAAGATAGCATTGATCAAAAGTTGACAGTTACGGAAATAAACTACTTTTAAGTTCGACAGTTGTCATACAAAATGTAGATCTGGTTGAGCTATCTCACTTTTGTAAAGACAGTAATGGTCTAAAATCGGTAGTTACGAAGTAAGTAATAGTAAGTGCGCCACAAAATATTAGCCCCAATTCAATGTGAAACGGTACACAAATATTGTAGCAAACAATCATTTCAAACCCAAGAAACAGTCAATCTCAACTAATTTGTTCCATCATCGTTGTCATCCGCAGCTTTCTTTGTCCCACTGCTGGGTATAGGCCTCTCTCAGTGCCATCTGCCTCGGCTATTTGCCGGTCGTGACCAGGCTCAACCGGCGGTATTGACGATATCGTCGAGGTAGTCGACCCACATTGCTGCCGCGCAGCACAAAGCTGAGCGCTCTCACCTATTTAAGTACCCTAGTTGACCAGAACTCAAGAAGCGCTGGTCGAATCGGTTGCCACGCCAGCCTGGACGATGTCATACGCAGGGTATTTACGACCGCCAATATCGCAGCCGTACTCGAACCGGGCTTGCGCGTTGTGGCAAAAGGCCTGACGGTATGACGCTGGTCCTATGGAAGTGTGAACGGCACTTAGAATGGGAAGCTACTTGCGTCGATACTTAGGCGCCGTCGTATCTTTCTGAGACTCAGAATAGGGCTGGAGCGGTGGCCGATTCGACAGAGCAGCACAACCGGCGCAAATATGCTAACCTCGGCAGTTGTTACATATTTGAACCGTTTGAAAATGAGACATTGTGTCCGTGGGGGCCGGGAGGTCATCTTGTTTTCAAAAGTGTTTCTGAGCCTCTGGTGGACGCGACGTGTGACCAAAATGCTGGTGTTTGTTTAGCTCAACGTATAAGTTTTGCCATTCAGCGTGGCAATGCTGCCAGCATGCTGGGCACGCTGCCAGTGGGCTTGAGCATTTGGATTATCTTTAGACTTTCAAGTCTGTTGATGATCCAATTGCGTGTTATGTAGTAGTAGTTTATGAAGTTTTACATTATAAGACTTGTATTTAATGGTAGATAATAAAGACACATGCCCTAAAAAAAAATTCAAGAACCCTTGCACCTTGTTGTCACTGTTCATACTTAACCTAACCGACCGACATCAAAATACTCGTACTCCTATAAATTTAGAGTGTACAATCCGCCCGTGGGTTCCCGCCTTGTCGTGGCGGGGGACTTAGTAGCCGAAGCTTATGGGCGGCGCGGGAATCGGAGGTAGACCCGCTTCTCTGGGTTTCTTCTCACACAGCTTAGAAGGCGGTGCTCTAGGTCTCCCGTTTTATTGCGTCTTGACCCCCTAGGCAGTTTAGAAGTTTGCACTCGAGGTTGGGCCGCTTCTCTGGGCTTTTTAACTAAAGCAGCTGAGAGGCTGGCCGGTAAGTTGCGTGCCTTATGAGGAGTGCCGCAACTGAGGCGGGCTGCACTGTTATTACTGTTCAATCCTAACCAAACCAACAGAAATGTATGTTCGTGTCAAGGTCACAGTCAAGGTTGATGACCTTTACTCATGCCATACTACTCATGGTAAAAATCAAGTCGATCCGTTTTCTTCGTATGTTATAATGGATTTTGTACCATAAAGGTAGAATAAAGATACATGTTAAACCTCTAATGGTGGTAGATTTAAAAATATTTTTAATTTCAGACAAAATGACGGCCCATTATTAAACGTCATTGTAATATGTAGCATGCAAAGGGATAAACTATTTTATCTAATTTTAATGTCAGTTGTCTTTGTCGATCCATTGTTTAATTCCTCTTCGAGCTGACGTAATATTAGAAAGAAAATTTGTCACTTTGATATGCTAAGCGTGACATTTATAAAATTCAGCCGTCAATGTATGTCACCTGTCATCTAATTACGTTTCGTCAATCAATTTTTGGCCTAATTATGAAGGCGCCATCGTTAATTTAATAGCAACGTAAAAGTGTTCTCTCTATCGAATGCCTAAAGTGAAAAAGAAACAGAAATAGTCTAATTAGTTATTATAATTACGATCGTGCCTTCATAATTCGTCGTTGCGAGCGTCGTTGTGATAGGTGACTGTAACGATAGTTTTTGTCCTATCCTACAGGAATTTCACTATGCAATTTTCGGGATAAAAAGTATCCTATGTCCTTCTCCTGGTTCTAAGCTACCTTCCCACCAATTTACAGCCGAGTCGGTTCAGCCGTTCTTGAGTTATAAGTGGAGTAACTAACACGACTTTCTTTTATATATATATAGATATAGATTTGTACTCTGAGATAATGCTTCACGCCAAATTTCATAGTTCTATGTCAACGGAAAGTACCCTGTAGGTTTTAATTTTTGTGAGTGTCGAAATATGCAGTTTTTTACGGCATAAACGGCTCTAACTTTTTTAAACGATAACTAAGAAGTTTTTCTTTTACACAAGTGCAAAAGATCATAGATATACGTATACAGTTTAAATTTCAACTCGATATATTTACGCGTTCCCAAGATAAAAGTCTTGACATATACACAGACGGACAGACGGACAACAAAGTGATCTTATAAGGGTTCCGTTTTTTCCGTTTGAGGTACGGAACCCTAAAAAAAGAATTATCAAAATTGAACCACTTTGTAAAAAGTGATGCGTGGTCAAACATAAAAAATATGCGTCGACTTGTAAACATCATCCGTTTCGTGGGTTAAAAAAACTGAAAAGCACTTACCACTAAAATAAACACGCTGGAGTTTAGGTGGTGCAGTGAGCAGGGGTTCCTTCATGTGCCGCAGCATATTGCCCCTGAAGTCCATCACTTGGAGCTCTGGCATCTCCGACACCACGTGTGGCAGGATCTCCCATAGAGACGTCGCGCCGTGTATTGATATTTTCTAAAACAAAGACGATATTTTACCGTAGGACAATATTTTACAGACAGTTTCAATCATAGTATATACTATTTTGGTTTCAATGAAAGTCTACTTCAATAATTTCGACGATCTGTTCTACCATTGAACAAACTAGATTGATTTTGACCAATTTTTTCAACTTTTACTGACTTTGGTAGGCCCAATTTCATAATATTTGTATCGAATATTTTCCCATATAATTGTAGGCCGTTGTTAAAAAAAAACTAGTGAAATCATTATGCAAACAATTAAATAAATAATCTAATATTCTGGTACGGTACGGTACAAATTCGTAGATCGACTTGCAACAAAGGCACAGCCTAGTGCAGGATCTATACAAATATAATACCATTGTGCACACACACGCAATAATTAGCGAATCACGGCGAAGTGTCATCCGCGGCTAACTTCTCATCCGCCGACTTGTGTGGCGGGGCCTATAAGTAAGTAACATGTAACCCTGGTTACAGAGTTTTTAAGCCGCCTGAAGGCCTCTGACATGGGCCAAATAGTTAAAACCACCGGAACTCATATCCAAGCCAAGGCAGCGCTTAGTTGTAAATGCCACCCGCGGTCACCCATCGAAAAACTGACACACCCATCCAGAAACTTTAGAAATCGCTAAGAAATACCTAGTCGAATTACGTAATGAGCACCAACAACACTAGTATAGATAGTATAATACAGCATAACTATCGACACAAAAGACTGAATTTATCAGAAAACTTGCCGTCAGAATTCCGGAAAACTATAATTCCGGTATCTTCTAGGTAAGCGTGCTACACCCTAGACCGTATATCTGCTCAACGTCAGGCAGTATGTAGTCAAACGCAAACCTATACTGAATAAAAAAAATCGATAAGAAAATTAATTTCAAAACTGATTTGAATTACGGAATTCAGTTTTGTTACGAACTTTGAATCAAGTTTACTCGCTCTGTAATAGTAAAGTTTCATATTATCCATTTTGTAACTCTGATCTTGTAACTGAGGAGCATTAACTGATGCAAAATAGGAGTGATATGACCCTGTTACATACACGTAGGTATATCTTTGAACTTGGCAGGACACGCTGCCGTATCACTAGATTTAAAAAACCTTATTTTTCTACTAAAGTAAGTCTGTAAAAAACTACGATGTAAAATGAGTTATACTCAATGAATTTCAAAAAGATCAAACTATTTCTGTCTATTATCGATATAGATACGATTACGGCGAGAAAATGGCAAAATAACATTTAGTTTTAAGTTGCCTCTGTTACACGGTAAATGGAGACTATCCTTGAATAATTTATCAAAGAATACTATAATTTTGTTTACGTCTATCCCAAAGTCTGAGAAGTCGCCGTTAAGATTATTGTGGCCGTGTCGAAAAATCATTTTAAGACTTAATACAAAGGTATTAGTTTATATAGCAAATGAAAACTACTTATAGTTTTCTCCATATATTTTTTGTACAGCGCTCCTGGTGCAAAAGAAAAATAAATTATCATAAAAATATTTTTTTTTAAGAATACAAGCTCTTGAGTTCCTAGATACCTATCATGTGCAGCAGAGTGCTAGCTAAGACAAGTAAACGAGCCCAAAAACGAGGGGTGGTCTATCTTTTTTAGTACAGGAGTACTATGGCCACTTTCCGACTCCCTCATCAGATCAGCTCCGTGGTAACATAATATTATTTCGTTGTCATGCGATTTACATGTGCGCGCAATATTTCAGCTCAATTGGAAATCGGTAAGTTGGTCAAATTTAAGTTGCAAGATTCCGCCTAAACTTACTTAAATCCATTGTAAGTTAAATAAAAGCTTATAAAATCTAACAAAAATATATCACACGAAAATGTGGAGCCACACGAATACGATATGGGGCGCCTATTGCCAAAATCAAGCGAAAGGTGTATTTTTAAAGACGTGGTGTTAAATTTAACGAGCATATATATATACATATTAAAAAATACTATAGTAAAGGAAAAAAACCTATAGTAGCAGAGTAATCGCGTAGAATTTTGAAAAATAATATTTTAAATAGTTACTTTAGAAAAAAATTATAACATCGCATCATAAAAAAACTCTTTTTTTCAAATGCTCGAAATTATCAGCGACAACACCACATTATTTTTGACAAACTAAGTAGCCAGACTAATGTTCTAGTAGAGTAATCGATTAGTTTTTTAATACGTATATGCTTAAATTTTGAATAAATAAATAAAATGTCACCTAAATATGTAAGCTGGCGCTCGAAGCCAAATTCATCGTGAAATGTGTCATGCGATTTTCGACTCTAAACAAAGCAGCACAGATGATAGCGGGCGATGTAAGAAGCGCGGGTCAAATCTGTTTTTTTCGTAGCATTAGGCGCACTCTTAACGCACGGAAACTACTGAAGTTTACGTTCACCTATAAACTCATACAAGTCCATCGCAAAATATTTAAAGTCAAGAATTTGTGAATTCCCAATTCCCAAATTCATATTTTGCCTTTTGAGGGTCGGCCTTATAAGGGATGGTTTTTTGTAAACGTTTGGCTTTTCATTTTCAAAAGAAACAGGAAAATTGTACAAAATATAGAATTTTTGCTAGGGGTTAAAATTAATCCATGCCATTTATTTTTTAAAGATTATTTTACGAGTATGTAAATGTCGGTCCCACTACGTTTTAGGCAAAAATGTTTTAGGTGGGTCACCTACGTGAAGTCCAATTTCCAGTTACTTTTTCAAGCATATCGGTTGGTATCGCACCGATACCACGAATGATGTTGTGTTCTGGTGATATAATTGGTGCTAGTTTATCTATACATCATATATGTTGCGTTTAATGCCTATGACCCTGTACATATATAAACAAGAGATTTTGCGAACCTCCACAAAAATAGTCTAACGGCGTCTTTTAATCGTCCGATCTAGGCAGCCAATGCGCTGGTCCAAACGAGAGATGAATTGCTCATCAAATTAATTATGCAATAGATCCATCGTTTCGTGTGCTGTGTTGCATGTCGGGGCGTCTTGTTGAAACCATTTGTCTTCTTGTCTAACAAATTTAGTTCGTGTATTTTGAGTAACAAAAAGTGGGAAAGCAATATCTAATCCAAGTTGTTGCGAACAACGTCAAATGGACAAATCACGATCTTCAGTAACATTCGTCTCTTGAGCACCAATATTTTCTTCTGTATGCACTCTACGCACACAAATGTGTGGTTTATCCAAAACTTGAAATTGGTGCAAAATTTGGTCACTATTGCTTGAATAGCCTGCTCTCAATTGTGACGTCGATAAAATGGTTGAAGTACCCGAAACACATTTTTAGATAGCACTGATTTTGATATTCAAAGGTGACGTCCACAAGTGGTATATTATTCAGAGAAAAATCGAACCAAGATGATATATACATCATTTGAAAGCTTGTTATATGGGCTTCCCAAAAATATTTAATTTAGATTTTTTTACCCCTCCAATTTTTTTTAAATGCGAAAAATAAATTGTATGAAAAATAATAACACAGCTTATTATTTTTCCTAGTTTAGCAATAATAAAGTGCTTCTATCGTTATTTTACTTGCATTCGTAACTGAATCTTGCACATTCATCTCTTAATTTGCTAAAATTAAAAATTATTACCTAGCAGTGTGACCAGTTAGTAGGTACGATGTGACAAAAAAACACTTAAAGAGTGTGTCTAATTGGTAAAAATGCTTTTACTTAAGAATTTGGAGGCTACTTAATCAGAGCTGCTAGAGATATACTACCTATTGAGCGATATATATTTATTTTTTCTAATAAAATCAAAATTAATTTTTAAAAAATCGGAGGGCTCTTTTTTGTTTATATCTGTTGTATTAGACTCAGTAAAATATGAACTTCCTCGAAATGTAACGAGTGTTGTGGTTAGAATTTTTGATTATTATTATACCAGCCTCCATACATTTTGTGGACATGTCCTGTAATGATTTGTAAGGGGTATTCGTTTGTAAGTCTTTTTATAAAGAAATGGCAAGAAAAAATTACATATTATCTTTAATTTGGATAATATCACACGTGATCTATTAAAAACAAGGCGCTTAAAAATCATCCGTTGCTGTAGCGCTCATATCGTAGCTTGACTACAACTGACAACTGAGCGCTACCGTGGCTCGGATGACAAGTTAATTTCTAGGTCCCGGTTGTTTTAACCATTTAGCCATGTCAAAAGCCTTCAGGCGGCTTAAGAACTCTGACACCAGGGCTAGCCAATTGATATACTATGGTACACTCAATTCGAACATTAATCAGACAGTTGCATATACTGGCCATTCGCTGAAAATAGGCCTACCCACGAAGAGCTATCGGGCCATATCCACCACGCTGGCCCAGAGTGGGTTGGTGGATTAACATACGTTAAGTACGAGCATACGTAGGAACACTATTAGTCCACCGTCAGTCCAACTTTTGTGCCTCTTGTCCAACTCCGTTTCTTCAGTTAGGTACTTTTTGTGGTGACAAAAAAGTTGTTGTACTTTACATGAATATATTCTAGGTATAATACATTACACACGTCGCTTCGATAGACATATTTAATATAACTGTATTTCGTAGTAGCATGAAAGTTCTTTGTCATGCATAGACGTAGTGACACGGAAAATATTATGTTTCGTACTCGAATTATGTAGACGAAATCCGTCGATACACAAATAGGATACTTTTATAAGGATATCACTTGTATTCTGTGGAAATTTAATATTTCTTTGTCCCATATAGACAAATACATCTAAAGGATTAAGTATAAGCGAAGCGAACCTCCTTGCCTCTTCTCGACTCTTAAATAACTTTGTTTTACGTACAGGTAGTATTTTTTTCATTTCAATGTCTTCTAATTTTCAATACGCTTTTATTAGTTTTACCTGTATGTTTGCTTGCTTGCTTGTAACCAACCCCTTTGAGCTCGATTTTGCCCTACTTTGAGCGATCAGATTTTCTTTTAACTTTGCATACCTATCAAAGACTGATGACAATGCATTTATTCGATTACTAAAAAGTGAAAATTAAATATAGTTTAAAATAAAAAAAAAACAGACAAGTGCAAGTCAGGCTCGCACACTGAGGGTTCCGTACAAATCCAAAAAAAACCACTAACACACCTGTACACCTATTTTAGCATGTGCTAATGAAGCTCTTTTATATGATACCTTACAT
Source organism: Hypomecis punctinalis (assembly GCA_949316475.1). Lineage (NCBI taxonomy): Eukaryota > Metazoa > Arthropoda > Insecta > Lepidoptera > Geometridae > Hypomecis > Hypomecis punctinalis. The sequence goes on from OX438807.1 coordinate 11,731,955, forward strand.
AATACGCACTTTGAATTTTGAAGCCCTATTTTTTGTGATTTAAATAAAAATATTCAGTTTTCAGATTTATTCCTAAATGTGTACTCTTAGACAACGCTTCTCGCCAAATTTCGTAGTTCTATGTCAACAGGAAGTACCCTGTAGGTTTTGATTTTTGTGAGTGTCGAAATATTCGGTTTTTTACGACATAAACGGCTCTAACTTCTTTATATGATAACTGAGATTTTTTCCTTTACACAACTGTAAGAGATCATAGATATACGTATACAGTTTAAATTTCAACTTGATATCTTTATGCGTTTCCGAGATAAAGAGTCTTGACATACACACAGACGGACAGACGGACAACAAAGTGATCCTATAAGGGTTCCGTTTTTTCCTTTTGAGGTACGGAACCCTAAAAACTAAAAAGCACGCTTTCATAGTAGATTGAACTAAAAAGTGTAAAATAATTTTCAATGTAGGTAGAAAATAATAATGAACGAAAAATATTCATAATATTGTAAAAAAAAGCGCGGGGCGCTCGATTTACGAAAAATTAGGGCACAAAGCGCCCCACGATTTTTTACAATAGTATCAAAATTTTTCGTTTTAAAAATAAAACCAACTTTGCAATTCAGGATCTACAGCATTTATGAAACAGCTGTTTTGTCTCCAACCCCGGATTGGCTGCATAGTAAAAGTTGTTCATTTTGAGTTTTCCCCATTTCGTCTTATGGATTATATTATCTTCACTGGATTATTTTGCACAAGAAAAGTCGGATAGTAAGCTATTAATTTATCTACAGCTGTGATATCTTATCGAGAAAACTTAATATTAAAACCCTACATCCGCTGTAACTGTAAGATTACATAAAATTAGGTCAGAGATTTACTTGTTCGAAGATATTATAGTTTTCCTCCAAATTCTAAGAAAACAATTTCTTTTGTTTTCATATCGCTAAATCAAGCAGAAAATCCATTGCCAGTCATTTTGACGGGCTTAAATCGCATGTCGCAGATGTAACTACCACTCACCGATTTATTAATAGTTTATCGACAGATATATTCTATCTAATCTTATAACTCATAACCCGTGACGTACACGTCAAGAACATTGTACTACGTGGGCGCAGATATTCGTTATTATGATTGTTTTTTCTGAGTTTCCCCTAAATTACTTCAGTAGAGTGTCTCATGGACTGGAATAAATAATATGAGAAATACGGTGGCATAACTGTTACAAGTTATATGGAAACAAATAGCTTAGGGACAGTTTACACCAAGACGACACGACACGACAAGGCGCTCACTATTTTTGACCGACGAACCACCGGAGGAGGTATACAATTCGACGCGTATGCACATATACATATATTTTTTTTATGTATAACCATGCATAACTTTTTCTTCTAAGCTCTTGCGAATTCCACTCCAAACCGGCCCATTAAGACAAGAGAGGAGTCAGGGGTCTCATTTAGCCGCAGGGAATCAGGGTTTGCGTTATCGCCACTCACCGACGACTGACGACAATCGAATTCACCGGCTTTGCCTTTTCCTTTATTAGGCATCAATGGAGCCTGAGCCAACATTGAGAGGCTACCTTGTACAATTTTGAAATATAAAAACAGCAGTAGGTATAAAAAGGTTTACGTGAAATGGAAACTATGGCATATAAAAAGACATGAAATATTGTGATTGGGCTATTTAGGTGAAATTTTGAATGTTATGTAAAATTGGGCTATGGAACGACCTTAGAGGCTCGAGAATCAATTTATATAACGTATGAGCCTTTACTTTTGTGTGTTCTTGTAATAAGTATTAAACTATTCTGAGGATCACGTTTAGTAAAGTAAGATATTACATAATGATGTTTGTAGGTACGTAAGTATCAAGTCCAAAAATGTACAAAATTGTAGTAGGGAACCAAACGACGACCCAGTTAAGCGTTCTATAGGAAAGCCACCAGCTCTATGGGTCGATGACATCAGACCCATTGCTGCCCCCCTACCGCCTAAGCAATAGCAATCGTAATAGCAATCGTTTATGACTTCATTTTAATCATTTGGCACCGCCTATGTGATGTTAGCCATCAATTGCTTTGCGCGGATTGCGAAAGCAATAGTTGAATTAACAACTTTGATGGCTAACGTCACATAGGCGGTGCCAAATGACTAAAATGAAGTCATAAACGATTGCTATTACGATTGCTATTGCTTTAGGCGGTAGGGGGGCGGGTCAGGCGTGGATGAGATTGGCCCAAGATAGGGAAGAATGGCACATAAGAGAGGAGGCCTACACCCAGCAGTGGATCGACACATGCTGATGGTGATGATGATGTACCTAGTAGGAAACGTATTTTAAAACCTAAGTATCAAGGTGTAAGTGTAGGTTATGTTATCAGAAAAACAATCAGTCTAAAATACGATCAATCAATTATACGTACCACGTGTTTTGAAAAGGTCTCAGATTCAATTACAATTTATTCTGTTATCGAGATGTTTCCCTCTTACCTCAATTTTACTCCCGGAAGTGAACTTTCCTTTGAATACTTTGAGGGACGTACAATTGACGAGCTCCAATGTTTTTAGCGTTGGGAAATGGTGCTGAAGTCCGCCCACGTCGAGGCACTCTCCGGGCCAGTGGAGCACTTGAAGATACTCTATCTCCGGTCTGTAACAATGGTACTAGTGTTAGCTTTGGTAGTATTTTAATTATCGGCGCTCCGGACACACTAAAATAAAGTCAATACTTGTTATCTTTCTAAAATAAGGAAAAGTTAGCAACTGCTCCCTAGAGACTACGCAAGTCTTAGTGCGCTAGTAGCGACTCTAGTGAATTGCTGACTTTGAAAAAATCGGGCCCATAATAGTAAATACCTAGGCATTCCTTACAACTGCTTGATGACATTCAGACTCAGTAAGTATCTAAAAAAAAATGTGAAGTTAAAAGTGAATAGCGGTTTTATAGAGGAGTTCCTCGTGGACCAACTGCTTTCGCACAACTAGTTGGACATCCAAAATACGTATTCCTGATGGCACAACTACGTCCAACTAAGCACAACTATGTACAATTATTTTTTTTTAGCTATTCCTTGTGACACAACTACAATCAAAATAGATACCTAGTATTCTTTTTAAAATTGTCATTTTTAAAACTAAAGGCCATGTCTAGATAAAAAATATGTTCTAAGAAGATCCTGTACAAACTACTACGGGCATCAAACGTGTAAACCACCACTTGTAGTGGGGAAATCGTCATTTGGAGTCTGCACACACTGCACAACTAAGCTTAATTAAATACAACTGTACTTAATTAAACTTAGTTGTGCTATCGGGAACTAAAATTAATGACATTTATTTAGTTGTGCAATCGGGAAAGATTTTAAAATAACATTCCTGACTGAAAAGATAGCGGCATGAAAGTCTTGGTACGGGACTCTAAAAATCCACTTGAAAGAGATACTCAGCAATAATAAGGAGGTACTCAATATCATAGCCGTCTAGTGTCTCAGAAACTTCAAGTGGGCAATGTTTTTGAAGGTCAAAAGATGACCGCTGAATGTGAAAAAAAAAATCGCATTAAGCTGGAAACATGCTATCAGACGCGGCTTAAGCCGGAAACATACTATCGGACGCGGCTGACGGACGCGACTGACAGCCGCGACTTAGCAATGTGCACAGTCTTAAAACATCCGGTGTGCCAGATCGCTCTCGGACGTCCGAACGCTCAAGGTCGTCCGAAGGTGACGTCCGCGACTTATGTCCGATAGTGTGCACGGTTCAGTGTACTTTCATAGTGGACGCGTAGTTTTTCCGGCCTCACTTGTATTGTGCACAACAATCTACATATTTTGTTTTTTTTTTATTTAGTCTGAGATCTAAATATCGAAACAGGCTAGTCTCAGCATTGATAATATTGATACAGATACACAGTCAGATACAGATATTCATTATAAAACTGCTTTTTTGCATCAGGGGTTAAAATCTAGACACGCTTAAGCATATTGTTGAATTGTTGTGGTTTATGACATATGTTTTAGGGTTCCTTACCCAAAGGGTAAAAACGGGACCCTATTACTAAGAGTCCGCTGTCCGTCTGTCTCTTTGTCACCACAGGCTGTATCTCATGAAAGGTGATAGCTAGAATGTTGAAATTATCACAGATGGCGTATTGTTGTTGCCACCTATTACAACAAATACTAAAACAGAAAAAAATTTGGTACGGCTCCCATACAACAAACCTGAATTTTGGCCGTTTTCTGCCCGATATAGGTAATAACGGTAACAGATAAATGCTTGAAATATTCACAGAATAATTAGTTACATAATAATTATATATTCCCTTCAAAAATAAATAAGTAAAATGAAATATACTAGCTTAAAACCCACGGCTTCGCCCGCGTTGTTTTAGTGCATAGGTAGGTTGTACTTGCTTATAAATATAATCTAATAGTCCGCGGTTTCGCCCGTGTTGTCTTAATACTTGGTTAAAATTATAATAGCCTGCCATTTGGCCCGCGTTGTTTTAGTACTTACTTGCTTAAAATAATAGCCCGCGATTCGACCCGCATTATTTTGACACTTGCTTTTAATAATTAGTTATCTAATAGTTCGCGGTCTGGCCCGCGTTGTCTTAATACTTCCTTAAAATTATGATTGCCTGCTGTTAGTCTGCGTTGTTGTATTACTTGCAATGATAATAGCCCACAGTCTAGCCTGCGTTGTTGCGTTGTCTTGACACTTACCTACTTAAAATAATAATAGCTCGTGGTTAAGGTTCAATAGAGAGTACACTTTTTACGTTGCTATAAAATTTACGATGGAGCCTTCATAACTGGACCTAATGTCATATTACTTGCAAGGATAATGCCTACGGTTTAGCCTGAATTGTCTAAGTATTTGCCTAAAATAGCCCACGGATTGGCCTGCATTGTTTCCATCCATCCATTAGCCATAAGAAGTCCACTGCTGGACATAGGCCTCCCCAAAGGATCTCCGATAAGACCGGTTGGAAGAGGCTTGCATCCAGCGTTTCCTAATGAGGTAATCCGCCCACCTTGTGGGTGGGCGTCCTACGCTGCGCTTGCCGGTACGTGATTTCTATTCGAGAATTTTCGGCCCCATCGGTCATCAGCCCTCCGCGCTATGTTTTCTGCCCATTGCCATTTCAACTTGCCAATCCGTTGGGCTATGTCGGTAACTTTGGTAATAGATCTCCTCATTTCTGATTCGATCTCGCAGAGAGACTTTGTGCGTAGCCCTTCAATAGCTTGTTGGTGGGCTACTTGGAGCTTACTATTAAGTGAGAAACCACGTTTCTGTGCCATCAGTCATCAATCGTCGTAAACAGCATTGTCTTAGTATTTGCGTATTTAATTTACTCGTACTTGTATCTAAAGCTTATTACGGAGTACGTGAATTTTTGAATGATATATTGCTGAATTTTTGTAATTAATTCAATACTAATAATAATTGTATGAGTGTCAATGTTAGAAAATTCACACTATTGGCTTTTTATTGATGGAAAACATTGAGGCAACATGTATAGGTACATCCGTAGAGAAAAATCAATGTCGTATATAGATTCCGCAACCTGCGCTCGGCCGGCGTGATGGATATGGCCGATGACCTAATCACCCTTCGCGGGTAGGCCTACGTTTAGTAGTGCACTATTAATTAAGGCCGGTATATGTATTCGACATGTTTCATTCAGTCATTAGAAGTTTAATTTCGATTATTCTGAACTTATTTTTCCCGGGAGATATTGTGACAATCTCGCCCAAAACCGTTCACCTAGTTAAAAGTGATCGAGACAATTGTAGGACTTTCAGACGTTGTCTGACCCCAGGCAGATGAAAAAATATATTTTATTATTGTCGAGAAACACATAGTGTATATCTAGACAGTCAGTCAGTTCAAGGATGCTATTATACTCATCATTTGACTAACTTTTACTATGGTACCAACCCCGAAATCACGTAAATAAAATCAACTGTTCAACGCAAAAAGTTCATCGACCCGCGACAACATCTATGGAATAGGTAGGTAATCTTCGCTTTTTAGGGTTGATCCCATAGTAAACTACATATATTGACCCGTATGTACCCTAAGCTTAAGATTGTTGGCTCACAAAATAAATAAAAAATCGTCTATTAGGGACCCATTTTTCCCCATATAAGGATAAATCATTATCTTAATTCTATTCACTATATTATTAAAAAAAAAAACTTTGTGATTATTTTTTACGCTTATTCAGGGTTACGATTGGTCTAGCGCACAAGAAATACGGGACGTCAATAGTTAGTAATTTATTAGTTAAAATGGTTGCTATTTTAACATAAAATTGAATTCATTGAGATTTTCAAATAGTTTTTAGTGTTTTTTTTAATCAATGAAATCGACATCCTGAAGAACCCACTCAAATTTTTCGGCGATAGCAGTACCCTAAGTGGTAATTTGTGTTATTGTCTAGCTTCGTTCCAAATTTCGTTAGAATTCATTTAACCATTTTAACTCGGCTTTACATTATTATTATAACTGATTAATTTTGGCAATCCCTAAGAAACCTGAAGATTTTCTGGGATAATAATAGTTCCAGTAATAAAACATGTCGTGTGCTTTCTACATACCCGTTTTCATTCGTAACCTTTCAGCTCCTTGGCTGTAATCGATGCTTTTTCACCAACTTTATTATTCCTTTATCTAACCGCTAAGGAAGTTTTTTATGGAAAATTCAGAATAACAGGAAGAACCATATTTTTTATTTAGTATCAAAAGCATCTTTACAAAGTTTCATGTCAATCGGCACAAGAAATAAAAAGTTACATGCAAACGAAAAGGGCCCGTTTTACCCCGTAAGAGGTCGATTTTTCAAAATTTTCATCCTTTGTGCTTCATGATGTTGTGCGATGTACCTATATTCTAAATTTCAAGTTTATATCATCGACGGTTTGGGCTGTAGCCTAAACTGATTAATATTGGCTATCCCTCAGGAACCCTACAGATTTTCCTGGATATTATTAGTTCCTGTATTGAAACCTGCTGTGTGCTTTCTTCATACCAGATTTCAACCATAACCGTTCAGCTGGTTGGATGTAATAGACGCTTTTTTCACCAACTTTGGGACCTTATTTGACCCCTTAGATAAGGAAAATTCGAAAAAACAGGAAAAAACGTAACTTTTATTTTGTTTGAAAAGCATGTATACGAAGTTTCAAGTCAATCGGAACAGGGAATAAAAAGTTACATACAAACGAAAAGGGCCCGTTTTACCCCCTTAGAGGTCGAAAGTTCAAAATTTTCGTCCTTAGTGCTCCATTACGTAGTACAATGTACCTATATTGCAAATTTCAACGTTATATCTTTAGCGGTTTGGGCTGTAGGCTGTCTGTCAGTCAGTCACTCAGGGAAGCCTTTTATATAATAGATAGATTAAGACGGTCCAACAGTAAACATTTAGGTATTTTACAATAATGTCTTGCAGTATACAAATAGAGTCTAAAATCGCGTGTCGTTTGTTTTTAGACGAAACTCGAGATGAGAATTCGATAATTTTTCGTAGTTTCAGTTCGTTTAAAAAGAAATTGAGCCATGTTTGCAATAAAATATATAGATATGTCTTTAGTTTATTAAATTTCCTATTTTATGATTACAAAAAATATATTAGTTATTGATCTAAATATTGAAAAATGCGAAACGAAAGATTTTTTTCTAAAGCTTTATATGTAATTTTTTTTTTTCAAGATATCAGATAATATTTTGCAATAATATTGTTAAGGTCTCTCTTGTAAACTATTAATGTGTGCTCTGTATTTTTTCCAAGTTTGCATCAGTAACAGTTACGCCTAACTGTGCGACGAAATACATGACGTTTTACTGATTTTTGTCTTTGGGCAGCGCGGTGGGCTTCCATACGGTACGGTACCCTCACAAGTCTGACTCCCACTTGGCTGATTATTTTACTTTGTAAAATCACTCAGAACAAGGTTGATCTCTGATCTGTGGCTTCGACTTCATTTCATTTTCTTTCTCAAGCAGTAGAGTAGGTATAGCGCGCTCACCCATCTTGCAAAGCACGTAAAGTGTAGACAGTAGACAGGTCCGCGCGCTACCACTTGTGAATTACGTGAGAGAATTCCCGTTAAATACAATAACAAATGTGCATAAACGGCGTTGCTATAATTAACTCAATGTCATGTTGCTCAACCAAAATCGCTGCATCATGGCAACGGAACCTAGTTATGACACGAGGATGCAACGAACACGAGCTGCAGTGTCAGCACAACGTGACCTGGACACCTACAGCCGCCCTCACTTTGTAAAATAACTCTTTTGCTTCAGTCAGACTAGAAGTATGTAAGGTAATATAATTATGTTGCACAGAGTATTTTATATTTATGTAATTAAATTCCATTGCTTCCCGCACTAACAGCGTCGGCCAAGGCATGCGACAAGCTAGTTCATATAGGTACAATTATTAAATGCATTATAATTGCAATCTTCTCTTCTCAGCCGCAAGTCTTTTTGTTTTCGCTGATAACGTTGTATGATCTCTGATAGAAAAATACCGGTGGTAGGTTCTCTGTATTATTTGAAGACTGGTTGCAATCCTTTTGGTTACTCACAGGATTTATTAATGTTTGGAAAATAGATTTATTTACTGATTTTAATGATTTACTGTGTGGTCTGAAATAAAGTTAAAGTATAAATTAGAAGTATAGTACGTCAAATTTTAATCATCTAATATCTATAGGTAATAATGTTATTGCATTTTTAAAGGTGTCAATAAAAACACAACTTAAATTATTTATTGGAGATTACTTGTATAAGTACGCCGGAGTTAGTTTTGCTCTACATCTAGTCGGAACTATATTTTCTCGTTAATATTATCAAGGGTAAATAAACTTCTCGTCTTATATTGAGAGCTATCGGTTGAAACGATGTGAATAATAAACTCATTAACTATCAAAGATAGAAGAGATTTTTATACATTTCACTTTTAGATGAGTTTAAATAATTGTTTTCAGTGAACTAATCAGAAAAATCTTGTGGAAGTATACCTACAATACTTAGTTTTTTTTAACGCGAATAAGTCCGCGCTTGACCACCACTTGCCTGATGGTAAGTAAAGTTGTGGTTAAGCATGAAGCACGCAGACTTAGAATCTAAAAGAAAATTGTAATTCATGTAGATTTCAGAGTGTCTGAATGGAGATTACCTACGTTGAATTTTGAATTACAATTAATTAATTTACGCTATATACGATTACTGGGTGGGATTATTAGGTGTAATTATACATATAAAACATTCCCTTGGATCCCTCTGCCGCCCGAGATACAGTTTAAACTAGTTCGGGAGGCAGGGTGAATCTTGATTAGTTACAAAGCAGAAAAAACTAATATTTATTCAGTTTGTATTAAGACTAATATATATCAATGTATCTATCAATGTTCTTGTTCGTTTTATGTAAATAAATAAATTGAATTGAATTGAACTCTATCTAATAAAAAACCACATCAAAATCCGTTGCGTAGTATTAAGATATACGCATACATAGGGACAGACAGACAGGGAAGCGACTTTATTTTATACTATGATTTTACTTTTTTTACTTACTAGATATGTATTGTACTGTACCAGCCTTTTTAATAGTCCACTGCAGGACGTAGACCCACCCACGAAGGGTGATTGGGCCATATCCACCACGCTGGCCCAGTGCGGGTTGGTGGATTCACATACGCCATCGAATTTCTTCTACGGATGTAGAAAGACGTAGAAGTTGAGTCTGCAGGCGGTATCCGACTGGGGTGATGCTAACCTGGTCAATTTTAATGTCACAAAGACTCAGGGCTGTCTGTTTTCGGCCAAACAGAGACCCTTTCAATTGTCTCCCGCTTTCCGTGGTGTCGCCATTCCGGTGACTGACAGCTTGGAACTATTAGGCGTTTCACTCTCATCTTCTCTTGACTTTGACTCTTACATAGAGTCTAAAGCCCAATTAGCCTCCAAGCGGTATTTCACACCAGAGCAACTGCTTAGTCTTTATAAAGCACAAGTCAGGTCTTGCATGGAATACTGCTCTCACCTTTGGGATGGCTCTGCCAAATATCAACTGGAGGCTCTGGAGTCGATTGAGAGGCGAGCCAGGAAGCTGATTGACAACGACACCTTGACTAAGACGCAGCTGCAAAGTCTTGAGCATCGTCGCAAGGTAGCGTGTTTGTCGGTCTTTTACCGGATACACTTCGGAGAGTGCGCCCAGGAGTTACACAATCTGGTCCCCCCAGCCCCTTTCTTCTATCGTACGGCTAGGCGGACGCGACCAAAGCGCCACCCTTTTATGGTGGACATTCCGCGCGTTAGAACCGAGCGTTTCGAATCCTCATTCCTCATCTATTATATAAAAGGCTTCCCTGAGTGACTGACTGACAGACAGCCTACAGCCCAAACCGCTTAAGATATGAGCTTGAAATTTGGAATATAGGTACATTGAACAAAGGACGAAAATTTTGAACTTTCGACCTCTAAAGGGGTAAAACGGGCCCTTTTCGTTTGTATGTAACTTTTTATTCCTTGTACCGATTGACATAAAACTTTGTATACATGCTTTTCAAACAAAATAAAAGTTACGTTTTTTCCTGTTTTTCCGAATTTTCCTCATCTAAGGGGTCAAATAAGGTCCCAAAGTTGGTGAAAAAAGCGTCAATTATATCGAACCAGCTGAACGCTTATGGTTGAAAATTGATATGAAGGAAGCACTCAGCATGTTTTAATACAGGAACTAATAAAATCCAGGAAAATCTATAAGGTTCCTTAGGGATACGCAAAATTAATAAGTTTAGGCTACAGCCCAAACCGCTGTAGATACGAGCTTGAAATTTGGAATATACGTACATCGTACGACATAATGAAGCACTAAGGATGAAAAACGTACCCAACTCTAACTTACGGGGTAAAACGGGCCCTTTTTGTTTGCATGTAACTTCTTATTCCCTGTACCGATTGACATGAAACTTTGTATAGATGCTTTTGAGACTAAATAAAAAATATGGCTGTACCTGTTTTCTAAATTTTCCTTAAAAAAATCCTTAGGGGTCAGATACGTCCCAAAACTTCAATGCGCTTTTTTAAATAATGTAGTATCTAGGATTATGATAATGATAGTTTATCTTTAAATGGGGCAAAATGGGTCCCCAAAAGTTTACGATTTTTTTTTATTTTGTGAGCCAATAGTCTTAAGCTTAGCGCACATATGGATCAATATAGGTATTTTACTATGGGATCAACCCTGACAAGCGAAAATTACCTACATTTTCCATACATTTTGTCGCGGGTCGATGAACTTTTTGTGTTGAACAGCTGATTTTATTCACGTGCTTTTGGGGTTGGTACCATTGTAAAAGTTAATCAAATTATGAGTATAATAGCATCCTAGAATATGCCTGACTAGAATTACGACTTGTGTGCCATTTTTTCATTTGCCTGGAAAATTAAATTTCTAATGACTTAATGAAACATGTCGAATACCTGTACCGGCCTTAATTAATAGTGCACTACTGAAAATAGGTACTACGGATAGCACTACCGATAATAGAAACAGGTGGGTCTTAAGATGAACATGGACAAGACGAAAGTCATGTGTAATACCCATGTTTTACCTACACCCGATTTCTGTTGGAAACTCGGTTCTTGAAGTCGTTGACTCGTACGTCTACCTAGGACAAGTAGTCCAGTTAGGTAGGTCCGACTTCAACAAAGAGGCCAATCGCCGAATTCAAGTAGCCCAACGAGCTATGGAGAGGGCTATGCTTGGAGTCTCTCTGCTAGATCGAATCATTAATGAAGAGATCCGTAGAAGAACCAAAGTTACCGACATAGCCCAACGGATTGGCAAGTTGAAATGGCAATGGGCAGGGCACATAGCGCGGAGGGCTGATGACCGTTGGGGTCGAAAAGTTCTCGAGTGGAGACCATGTACCGGCAAGCGCAGTGCAGGACGTCCACCCACAAGGTGGACGGATGACCTCATTAAGACCGCAGGATCGCGCTGGATGCAAGCAGCTTCCAACCGGTCTTATTGGAGATCCATAGGGGAGACCTATGTCCAGCAGTGGACGTCCTGCGGCTGATGGATGACTGAAAATAGGCCTATCCGCGAAGGGTAATTGGGCCATATCCATCACGCCGGCCGAGCACGGGTTGCTGAATTCACATACGACATTGATTTTTTCTACGTTCGTACAGGTTGCCTCAATGTTTTCCAGCAATGAAAAGTGAAATTTCTTACATAGTTACTCATACAATTATTATTATTAGCTCTCTCGGTGGCTCAGTGGTTGACCCTGACTCCTGGGTCCAAAAGGCGTTTGTTCGATTCCCAGGGCAAATATTTATTTGATGTTCATATGTAGCAAACACATATGAATATAGATACACTGTGTCTGGGTGTTATTAATGTAGGTATTTTTATTTATTTATTTAACACTTTCTTGCACACTATTTGTACAAAAGGAGGACTTAACGCTAAACAGCATTATCTGCCAGTCAACCTACATGTATATGTAGTATATCAGTCTCTGCCAGCCAAATCACAAACTTTGCTTAGTTTGGGATCAGAGACAGTGTGTGAGATATCCCCCAATATTTATTTTATATATTGATTTATTATTGAGTTAATTTCAGAAATTCGGCAATTTATCGTCCAAAAATTCACGTACTCCGTAATAAGCTTTAGATACAAGTAAATTAAATAACCAAATACTCAGACAATTCAGGCTAACACGTAGGCATTATTTTGCAAGTAATACAATAATAGGCTCAGTTATGAAGACGCCATAGAAAATATAATAACAACATAAAAAGTGTTCACTCTATCGAATGCTTAAAGTGAAAATGAAACAGATATAATTGTGATAATTAGCTATTATAATTACGATGGCGCCTTCATAATCGAGCCTAATGCGGGCTTAACCACGAGCTACTATTATTTTAAGTAAGTGCCAAGAAAACGCGGGCCAAACTGTGGGTTTTTATCATTTTAAGCAGTTACGAAAATAACGCGGGTCAGACCGTGGGCTATTATCATTACAAGTAATACAAAAACGCAGGCTAACGGTATGCTATTATAATTTTAAGGATTTATTAAAACAACACGGGCCAGACCGCGAACTATTAGATATTATTATAAGGAAATGCCAAGATAACACGGGTTGAACCGCGGGCTGTTATTTTAATTAAGTAAGTATTAAAACAACGTGGTCCAAACTGTGGGTTATTATCATTGTAAGTACCTAATTATTAACACAACGCGAGCTAAACCGCGGGCTTTTGTCATTTTGAGCAAGCACTAAGACAATACGGGCCAGACCATGGGCTATTATCATTGTAAGTAATACGACAATGCAGGCCAAACGGCAAGCTTTTATAATTTTAAGCAAGTATTAAGACATCGCAATCCATGCTGCGTGCTATAAATAACCATCTTAAGCAAGTACTAACAATACGCGGGCCAAACCGTGACCTATTATCATTATAGGCAAATACTGTTACAATTTTGACCAAACCGTGGGCATTATCCTTGCAAGTAATTTTAAGAAAATATTAAGACAACGCGGGCCAAATCGCGGACTATTAGATATTATTATAAGCATGTACAAAGACAACGTAGATCAAACCGCGGGCTATTTTCATTTTAAGTAAGTACCTATGTACTAAGACAACGCGGGCGAAGCCGCGGGTTTTAAGCTAGTACAGCATAACAGCCGGAATGTGGAATGCTTTGCCTGGGTCTGTCTTCCCGTTAAAGTACAACGTGAGTGTCTTCAAATCCCGAGTAAATAGGTATCTTCTAGGTAAGCGTGCTACACCCTAGACCGCACAGATGTGCGGTCAGTTAATCAGATGATTAACATCAGGCAGTGTGTAGTCAAACGCGAACCTTATAGAAATTAAAAAAAAAAGTATGCAGGTTGCCTCACGATGTTTTCCTTCACCGAAAAGCCAATGGTGTGAAATTCCGTACATAAGTTCCAAAGAAACTCATTGGTACGGGATCGGGATTTGAACCCACGACCTCACGATTGCAGGTCGGGTGTTACTACCACTAGGCTAACACGACTCAGACTAAGCGGACTAGATATAAGTAACATTTAAAAAAAAAACGTGTCATCCGAGCTACGGTAGCGCTCAGTTGTAAATGCCGCCCGCGGTCACCCATTCGAAGACTGACCGTGCTGAACGTTGCTTAACTTCGGTGATCGCTAAAGAAAACTTAGTCAAACTACGCTATGAGCACTACTTTTATAAAAGGAAACTATGCTAGCTGAGTGAATAAATAAGTACTTTTTCCGCTACGGAAAAAAAACAATCCGATTTCGTAACTGATTAGTAAAGCTCTAGGACAGGATTGAAACATTCTTATAGGTGTTCTATGCTAATACATGATAACAAAGCAATCTGTAAATAATATTGTTATCATCATTTATCTTCTCTCAGTTCTTATTTTACAAACTGCGCTATGCATTTTGATTAAATTTTCAATCTGTTCAAGTAGTAAAACAGTAGATTAGACAAGATTTATAGGTACAAAACATTCTAGTCTACGTGCGAAGCTGTGGCGGGTCAAATATAATAATAATAAATATTTTGGGACATCTTAAACACGGCCTCTGACCCCAAACTAAGCAAAGCTTGTGATATGGCTGCCAGAGACTGATATACTACATATACTTATTTATATTAAATTAAATAGCACATATATTTATTTCTTAAGTCATACAATTACAAATTATTCTTATAATTACAATCTGAATTTTAATCTTAAAAACATATGTCAAAAGAGAATCAGAAACAATAAGTAAAATTTAAGTCAACATTATATTAAATATTAATCGAACAGCCCTCCCCTGATCGTGCCCTGGCCAAAAGTGCCCATAATGCAAGCCGCGTTGCCGCGCTGGATCGCCAATGATATATGCTGGACCAAATACGAGCCAGAGCGAGGATCGCGGCCCTTTTCCTTAAGGCGCCGCCCCAGGTCGCCAACAAATCTCCAAGCTTCGGAGCACCACGGACCGGCCGTCTCGACAGCAAAAGGGACGAAATCGTACGCCGGCTCCAGGCAGGCATATTTTAGGTGTTTGCCTCTGGCGGCGGCTTCTGCCCCCGCACCAGCTGATTGCTGGGTGACTGGGAGGTGGCAGGTTGCAAAGGTGCTAACACACGTTGCATCCCACACGAGACAGCGCCCTTTCCGCCATGGAATCAAAGTAAGACCGTCGGGTCTCTTGCCGTCCGACCGAGACAAGCCGGGGGGCTCCAGAACGCTTGGCACCTCGGCGGACACAAGGGCACGCCGCAGCAAATGGTTGATGTCATGATGTCGTGGTCTTCGTCCGGCGCTACGTATGCAGGACAGGCCGTGATGGCCGTCTGCTTCCACTCTCGCACCGCAAATACAGATGTGGGGCTCGCAGACGTTGCAACCGAGACGAAGAGCCGCGGCTACTCTGAGCGAGTCATCGTCCAATAGCGTGCCCATGTGCGGCGAGGGTAAAGCGTGAAGCCAAGCTCCAGACTCGGGTCTGGCAGCAGCAATTACTCTAGCTCGGTCGATCCCTGAGCTTTCCCTCTGCATCGATAAAAACATCTTTGTATACAGAGCATCATCCCAACTCTTCTGACGGTCTGGTTTTTCCGGAGGATCCACGCCATCGCACAAAATGGACCAAGCGCTGAGGGCCTCAGCGAAGTATGGGACGCGGATCAAATCACCATTACTAGGTATGATGCGAGTGACGAGCTCCGCGACCCCACCACAAGAGGCCAGGTAGGCAATAGGTCCGGTTTCATAGAGGCGCCGCACTCCCAAGCCACCGAAACGAACGGGTGCACTCGCCTGACACCATTGCGACGCATTTAAGCGCACGTTAAGTATGTCTTCCAACACGCACTTGAGACTAATGTCGAAATCACTAACTGCATCCGGGTATTTCCAGGTAGGTGCCGTTCTTAGGACGTACGTCATTTTAGGCAACGCGAAACAACACCGCAGAAGAGTCAGCGAGATGTGTGCTGGAAGACATCTGAGGTGCTCAGAGAGCGTCACCAAGGCCGCTGTTCTTGACCGAATGCAGCTATCCACGCCCTCCGAGAAGACTGGTGCCCCCAGCAAACTTAAGGAGTCTCTCTCCAAAACCCTCAGTCCCGGTATGAGAGAGATAAATCTGTCCTTTGATTTCGCGGCTTCTGGGCTGCAAGGGAAGAATTCGCACTTGGCGGTATTAACTTCAAGGCCCAGTTCACGAAGAGCCGGGAAAAGCGATTTTACATCTCTCTCCACCGAATCAGGACTTCCGCCTATGGTGCCATCATCTAAATACCATATATTGAGTGGAGACTCCAAAGTAGAGATGGCTCTATGAATGGCAAGGCTGAAAATTAACGGGCCCAGGGGGTCTCCCTGTTGTGCCCCAACCTGCGACGCTATGACGGAATTGTTGTAGGCCAGGTTACTTGGCGATGAGTAGCACTGGAGCACGAAAGGGAAAATCGATGGCAATAATTCTTTGACTTCCGCCAATATGATGTCCCTTTCTATGCTGTTAAAGGCGTTCCGGATGTCCAGTTTCAGGAGGACGTCGTCGCTGCCCTCACGCATAACGAAAGCCCTAGTAGCGTGAATGGCGGCCTCGCAACCAAGAGGAGTGCCAAAGCCCACCTGATGAGGTTGCAAGTAGTTTGCCATAGACTCTTTGACGGCACGGCAGCAGAGCTTAGCTACGAGACGCCTGAAGGTATTCCCCACTGCGATTGGCCTGATGCCGCCATCTTTCTTCTGAAGGGCGCAGAGGGTGCCGCCGTAAAGAAAAGGACAGATGTCTGTATTGAGACCGCCCTTCAGAAGAAAATTGCTCAGGCGCGTAAGAGATTCTAGCAACCTGGGGCCGTTATCGCCGGCAGATGGGGAAATCAATTCCTTGAGGTGCTCGGGACGTAAACCGTCAATGCCTGAGGCGGAACCACGGTAGAAGGAGAACAGCGCGTCCGCGACATCCTCCGTCTTCACTGTGAGGCTGGGTGGATCAGTGGTAGGGTCCGGAGCGGGAGGGATATAAAGAGGTCGGGTTGGGGACGGATGTTTCTCCTTAAGGGCCGCATACGTGTCTTCGTTAAGAGGAGCAAACGAGCAATCAGAGGTAAGTAATCGTGATGCACCTCTTAAGTCTCCCTCGAAGACTTTAGCTTGCACGGATTTATACAATGATTGCGGTTTTTTGGGCAAGGTTTCAGTCGAAACTTCTAACTGACTATGCTGAATATTGTGCTTTACTTTTGCTGTCAAGGATTTTTTCTCACACTGATCGGGCGTTTTCAGTGCAGTGAAAGGGAATGATAACAGCGCAAGCCAATCCTCCGTGCCATTCGTTTCAACGCACCGCTCGATCAGTGACGATAATTTTCCTGCCGCCAAGCATCTGGCTCCTTTGGGCACGTGCCTTAATACGCGAATTTTATTTTTAAGTGTAAGCAGATCCTCTAAATTTAAACATTCTGCGGCTTCGGCACTGCTACCTGAAACTGGAGCAGAATGAGTTGAGCACACGGGGACAGAATTGCTCCGCGATAGGATATCTCTGTGCTTCCGACCGATGTGTATTTTTAAACCATGAGGCACAGCATACAGCCTGGTAGGATCCAGGCAGTGAGGGCAAGGGGCACGCGAAGGGGTGCTAGACAAGTTAAATTAAATAAATTTATATTAAACACGAGTACATACTTATATAGATAGTAACTAAATAACACCCAGACACAGAGCAAACACTTATGTTGACCTCGTGGGGATCGAACCCACGCCTCTTTGATCCAGAAGTTAGTGTCACTAACCACTAAGCCACCAAGGCAGTAGAAGTATTTCTATACAGGGTTATTCCTAATTAATTAGCATTCTTTTAGGGGCTTATTCTGTACATTAAAATTAACAACTTAAGTTCCGCGATTTTTGTCAAAACTAAAAAAACAGCTGTTCCATACATTTTGTCGCGGGTGAACTATATTTTTCTACAGAAAATCTATTTTTTTTTTAGTTTGCGGCAACACCTGGATGAGACTACCACAGGATAGGGATAATTGGCGGGGGAGGAGGCTTATGCCCAGCAGTGGGCCGAAATAAGCTGATTATGATGATTTGATTTGACTCATCATTATGGCTAACTTTTAATATGGACCAATAATCTTTAAAAAATCAGCTGTTCGTACAAAAAAAAATCGCTACACTACTAGTTTTAGCGTCGAACGTGAACTCGGATATTCGTAGGTACCTAATAAGTATAAATCTTCTGAAAGGATATCTACTACGACAGAATGAGAAACATTATTAGCATGTAACAAGAAAATCATTGGTGACATAATTATTTACTTTCGCTATAGACATATTCCACGAACTATCTCTTTAATTTCGGGTTCTCACTCACGGAACGCTCAAAGATTTCCGCAATATAATGTCTTGGGATTTCACGAAATTACGGAAGCAACTGAGGGCGTCGAGATATATTATTTTCTTCTTTATATCCTTTCAACGTACCGTGTTACCCAATATTCGTTTCATTTTATGAGATAACTAATATACACGGTTATGCTGCGTTCCCACCAGAAATGTGCGAAAGAGCGTAGCTAATATTTATGTTTGTTAAGAACTAACCGAATCGCTTAATTTACCACGTCTTGCTACTTTCGTTTCCTTTCCAGGCGTTTCCACGGGAGCTGTTCTAACGGAAAGGATCCTAACTCATCCTACTGACCCAACAAACTAATTAAGCTTATAAAATTAAGTCTATAACTTTTAACACTTTTCACTATAAATGAGCGCATAAATCAGGTAAATAAACTACATAATATAATAAACTAACCGTTCACTTTCCAGTAAAATGGTTGACGATTCTCTTTCTTCGCCAAACTGTTGTGAAAATGTAAATCAACTAACAAAAAACTTATTGCAGATGGTCATAAACACGGTATAAGGGTGATCGCCCGTATTAACGCTTTCCATATGTTTCTTATAAGTGTATTGGATCTTTTAGGAGCTTTTTTCTTACCATTATAAGTTAAACTTCCTTGTTCCTTGTCATAATATAACACTAATAAGGAAGAAAAGCAGACAATAAAGTAACTATAACTATAAGGTTACTGTCTTTATAAATTTTGCCCAAACGCACCCTTATTAGCGATAATACGCTCCTATAAGAGTATTATTTTTGGCAATATTAGCCACTACAAGAGCAATTTTTGTTTGTGGGGTGATTCCTGCAACGGGCACAGTTAAACATTTATTTTAATGGAAAAATCGCGGGAACGATATTTCCCGCTGTATAAATCGCTTAAGTCGTGGTGGTCTAGTGGTAATGACACCAGCCTTACAATCATGAGATCATGGGTTCAAACCCAGTCCCGTACCAATGAATTCCTTAGAATTTATGTACGGAATTTCACACCACTGGCTTTTCGGTGAAGGAAAACATCGTGAGGCAACCTGCATATGTCCAAGGAAGAAATTCCATGGCGTATGTGAATCCATCAACCCGCACTGAGCCAGCGTGGTGGATATGACCCAATCACCCTTTGTGAGTAGGCCTACGTCCTGCAGTGGACTATTAAAAAGGCTGATAGCCGTAGGCCGTAGCGCTCGTAGCGTAGTTTGACTAGGTGTTTGTCAGCGATCACCGAAATTAAGCAACGTTTAGCACGGATAGTATTTGGATGGGTGACAGCGGGTGGTATTTTCCAACTGAGCGCTACCTTGACTCGAATGAGACGTTAAAGTGTAGGTCCTGGTTGTGTTAACCGTTAAGCCATGTCAGATGCCTTCAGGCGGTCTAAAAACTCTGACACCAGGGCTAGCCACCCGGCCTATGCGAACTTACTTAATCAAACGAAATTATATCGTTGATTTCTAACCCCCGACCCAAAAATGTTTGTGGTATCGCAGCTCTCGACTTTGTTTTTTTTTTGTTTTTAATGTGAATAAAATCAGTCGGAAGTATTGAGCTGTGAAGTGTGAACTATGTTTCATCAAAATCGGGTTCAGCCGTTCCAAAGTCATCAACCCTTTTGTTATCTGCGATAGGAATCTGAGTGTGTTGTGTGCTGGGCTGAGTCCGGTTGTGTGAAATCCGGTCAAATGAAAGCAAAATTGTTGAGTCAAAACTGAGACGCTTCGCTCACTTCGTTCGCTGGTTGAAGGCGGTTGAAACTTCAACCAGCCGATCGTACCTACATCGCCACGTTGCCGCGTTGTCGGGCCGTGTGAGCAACGTTGGATGTCGGCTCAACTCGGCTTCAATAAAATCACGAAGTCTGTAAGGGCTTTTAACCGGCGCGGCAGTCTGGTTACAAGTAGGTGTTCCACCTCTAAGTTTTCGCAATAATTTCTTGATAGCAATTAAATCCGGATGAACACAGAAAATTTTAAACAAGAAATCTTAATAATCCTGGGCTGAACTTTCAACAAATTATGTTTCAACGCGTAGGTAGTTCCATGAAAATTCATAAGTTTCGTAACAATGATCAATTAAAAACTTAATTAAACCTAACTCTGGGTAAAACTTGTACAATTTATCTGTCTGTTACTAAATAACGAATTTTAACGATCAAAAGTTCAGTTTGTGAGTTTTAAATACCTAGCATACCTAGGTTTTTTTATTGAAAAAAAAATACTAACTCCAGGGTCTGTCATCATCATCATTATCAGCCGTAGGACGTCCACAGCTGGACGTAAGCCTCCCCCAAGGATTTCCAATAAGGCCGGTTGGTAGCGACCTGCATCCAGCGCGTTCCTGCGGTCTTAATAATATCGTCGGTCCACTGGGTCGGTGGACGTCCTACGCTGCGCTTGCCGGTGCGTGGTCTTCATTCAAGAACTTTACTGCCCCTTCGGCCATCAGTTCTCCTAGCAATCTGCCCTGCCCATTGCAATTTCAACTTACTAATCCGTTGGGCTATGTCAGTAACTTTGGTTCGTCTGCGAATCTCCTCATACCTGATTCGATCTCGCAGAGAGACTCCGAGCATAGCCCTCTCCATAGTGCGTTAGGCTACCTTGAGCTTATTCATAAGGCCCATAGTAGAAGACCACGTTTCAGTTCCATGTGTCATCACTGGCAGCACACAACTGTCAAAAACTCTCGACTTGAGGCACTGAGGTATGTCGGACGAAAAGAGACGACAGGAGACATGGGCATTATACATGACCTTTGTCTTGTCCATGTTCATCTACAAAACCCACCTGTTGGGAAACTCTATTGAGGCCTTCGAGCGTCGTGCTGGGCTCTTCCATCGACTTCGCCGTGACCACGATATCGTCGGCAAATCGAAGGTGAGTGATGTATTCGCCATTAATGTTGATGCCGAATCCATTCCATTCTAGGAGCTTAAAGGCGTTTTCCAAAGTGGCAGTAAACAGTTTCGGAGATATTACATCTCCCTGTAAATAATATATATTAATAAATCTCCCAAGAATTGCACCACCACGCTTCTGTTCCATGCCCTGGCGTTGTGCCCTCGAGAACAACGGTATTGAAGAGCTTCAGAAGGACTTTAAGTACCGGTTTTCCACCCGATTTCAGAAGCTCTGAAGTGATTCCATCGTCACCCGGCGCCTTTTTGTTCTTAAGTTGATTCAGGGCCGTTCTAATCTCGTACAAGTTGATGTCCAGGATGTCTTCGGTGAAATGTCTGGTCAGCTTGGCTCTGGGATCTCTAACCACGCTGCTAACAGGCTTAGCTACCGAAGCGTATAACTGCCCATAGCACGTTTCGAATACCTCTGCCTTGGTCGACGCTATACTGCCATCTGCTCTCTTCAGATTTGTCAGCTGGCTTTGCCCAATAGACAGATCTCTTGCGAACACTTTGGAGCCTTTATTCCGCTCAATCGTCTCCTTAATATGTTTGGTACTAAAGAGACGAACATCGTTTCGCGTGGATTTCGAGATCTGTTTATTGAGCCGCCTATATGACTTGGCGTCATCGGAAAACTGCAGTATTAACGAACGTCGGTCAGCCATGAGGTTCAGAGTGTGACTTTTGATATTTTAAAACCCCTCAATTTATATTGGTTACATAATGTTTGGGTGGCTATCAAATGATACAACTTTTCACGACAACTCTTTATTAACAAGTTCTCTGCTCAAACACTTGAACAAAAAGTATTACGTTCTGTTCAAGTTATTAAATAAATTCTCTGAGTCTAATAAAAGATTGAGAATTCAGATTATATTATTTATCTATCCAAAGAAACGACTAGAAATTGACAGAGACTGACTGTTAGTGGAAGAACTCCTATTTAAGATTATTTTCCACCCCTTAATGATGAGACCCTAATAATTAATGACATGATGAGAATCACAAAATCGTCAACTAGGTAGTCAGAAAGTCATTCCTTAATTAAGGGTAGTACTTATCTCATTAGATGATGAGAACGGCAAATATTATTACTAGTTGAGAATAACAAATAAACCATTTCGACAACTGATATTGTCTGCATTTTGAATAAGCAGAGATATTGCTTTGCAGTAGGTATAATAGCTCCGACGAAATGTTTAATATATTACAATGAAAAAAATCTGGGCTGCAGTATCTCTTTCAAATTCTCTTTCTGGGCCAATTTGGGAGAAAATTGCCGTACATGCTCGCCAAAATCGCAAAACCTAACCTAACCTATACGTAGTAGTAACCTAACCTATACGTAGTAGTATAGTAGCACGTAGGTACGGCTAGGGAGCCGTACGTGCTACAATAGTCTGAAATTGCCGTATAATAGTAAAAAGTCTGTCGTATTTCACAGAAACACGACTTGAATTACCGTATATCACAATTGCTGTATCAATAATAACAACACCCCTGATTTAATTCCTGCCGCTGAAAGTTCCATCATAAAATTGCAATGGCACATATTTTAAGCTAGTTTTTCCCCGCAGTACGCAGCAGTATTTCACGTACATTCTAAATTATGTTTGTATGAAGAGTGTTTGTACTGTACAAAACTGGCCAATTAAATCTTGAGCTTGAATTACATAGATCCCTTTAGAACGTTGTGTGTTCTTGTAGCTAACATTTTAGGATTTCCTATAGAGCACAATGGCCTCTATGTAGGTCTTAATTCTTTTGTTAGGAAGTTGGCAACGACGCAAATTATGATTCTTATATTGAACGCATGGCTCATATTTCACATTTATGTTTTTGATGACATTATATACTACGGGACTAATCGCGCACTAAAATTACGAGATAAATAAATACCTCATCATCCACCCGTGACCACGGTCGATGCAACTCGGCCGAAACGTCGGGATGATGAGGTATTTATTTATCTCGTATTTTTAGTAATGATAATGTGTTCAAATCGCGAAAGTTTAAAAACAATACTATCGTACTTACGTACTGCGATTTTGTTATTTACTTACCTAACAAAATCGCAGTACGTAAGTACGCAATGATTCATCAGGTGTGTTAAACCTTTGATAAAAAGGTGTGAACGATATAATACCACCCACCTACTTATACGTCCCACGTAAAAAAAAAGCTTTGTAAAGCTCAGAAGATCCTGAACATATAACTCTTACGCTTGTCCTATGAAATAGAAAGATAAAAATAAAATATCTGTTATATATGCTTCATTCACACGTACCTAATGGAAAAAAAACTAGAAATGCCGCAGCAATGTTTTTCCAGAAAACTTCTACGATATTGAATCCGAGGATACACGCAGCCTCACGCAGGCGGATGGGTGAGTTCGCCGATACATACCTATTTGTTTTGTTCGTCCGAATAGGAAATAGGTAAATGTTTAGGTGGATATAAACCATTTCACATTCTTTGGACAATAAAACAAATAGGGAGTTGTTACCCGTGGTCCCGGTGGGTCGACCCGTTACCGGGTCTACGGGTAATTTTAATTACTTGTGGTCCCATGGCACTAGGGATTGATATAGCAAGTAAATTATACTTATTTTATGACAACCAGCTTTAAGAGTTCAGAAAAACTAATAACACTCACTTTATAAAAGTTATAGTTAGATCCTTTGCACCGATATAGTTCAGTTTCAAAGAACAGTTCCAAAGCGATGATCAATTTTATAAACAGTACCTACTTATGCTTGTGGTGAAAAAACAGTGCACTGATTATTTTTGAACATAAAAATACTGCCTTTCTTCCCTTCAATTATTTTTACGTTATTTTCCATGTTTAGCAAATCAATTGAATATAAGTAGCCTCCGCGAAAAATATTTAATACCGGTTTGTATTCGTAACTATTGTGACATAAATATTTATTTCAAAATGGCGACTACTCTCTACCTACTCCTACTCTCTTTGTAATATGGTACTTTTTACTGATAGCTTTCATATTCTATCGATAAAGTCAGAAGAACAATCCCCAATGCAATGGGACCACGGGTAATTAAAATTACCCGATTATGGGTCGACACACCGGGACCACGGGTAACGACTACAAATAGGTAGGTACGCGAACACGAATAGCGACGTGAGTATGTGAGGACTGGCCATAACAGATACATATAGAGCCATTAAGTACCTAACCAAAAGGAGTCGACACGCCTAAGCACCGAAGTCAGTGGAGGGTGAAGAAACGCACACAAACCAAAATATAAACAAGTTTACACGCACACAAATGTAATTAACTAACACTAGCTGAAAATTAATGCAACACAAGCGCAACCAGACCGATATATTTATATAAAGAGCATGACCGCCGGTCACGTACTTTGGGCAGAGGGGTACGCTTTGCAGTGTCGACTCCTTTTGGTTAGGTACTTAATGTATAGAGCACGCACTTTACATTTTCATCTGTCTTTTTGTGAAGAACACCTAATAATAGAGCCGATTTTTTTCTCATATTACTTACTCGATGTGATTTATCAAAGTCACTTCTCTTTATCACAAAGCACCGTTGCCGTCGAATTCTTTTTCAAAATGCTTTCATCAAAAATATGATTATTGTGTAGCTTTTCACCTCAAAGAAGTCTTAGACTGCTCACAAAA
The DNA here is from genome assembly GCA_949316475.1 of Hypomecis punctinalis. Classification (NCBI taxonomy): domain Eukaryota; kingdom Metazoa; phylum Arthropoda; class Insecta; order Lepidoptera; family Geometridae; genus Hypomecis; species Hypomecis punctinalis. The sequence continues at coordinate 11,756,990 of OX438807.1, forward strand.
GGTGAGTTCAATCAAATAGCAATAAAAGGATTTCATTTTGTGGGAGAAATTCACTTTTAACCGGCTTTAAAAAAGGAGATTCTCAATTGACTTGACTGCCTCGGTGGTTCAGTGGTTAGTGACCTAGTACTGGGTCAAAGAGGCGTGGGTTCGGTCCCCACCCAGGGCAAATATTTATGAGATGAATAAAGGTGTTTGCTCTGAATCTGGGTGTTATTTAGGTATTATCTTTATAAGTATGTATTTAAAAATATGTATATGTAGTGTATCGGTATCTGGCAGCAATGTCACAAGCTTTACTTAGTTTGGGCAAAGAAGATATAATAATACTACGGTTTGGGGTCAGAGACCGTGTGTAAAATGTCCCCTAATATTTATTTATTTGATTCTACTGTATTTTTAGGGTTCCGTACCTCAAACGGAAAAAACGGAACCCTTATAGGATCACTTTGTTATCTGTCTGTCCCTCTGTCCGTCTGTGTGTATGTCAAGACTCTTTATCTCGGGAACGCGTAAAGATATCGAGTTGAAATTTAAACTGTATACGTATATCTATGATCTCTTGCAGTTGTGTAAAAGAAAACTTCTCAGTTTTCGTATAAAAATGTTAGAGCCGTTTATGTCGTAAAAAACCGCATATTTCGACACTCACAAAAATCAAAACCTACAGGGTACTTCCCGTTGACATAGAACTATGAAATTTGGCGAGAGGCATTCTCAGAGTACACATATACAAATCTGAAAACTGTACATTTTTATTTAAATCACAAAAAATAGGGCCTCAAAATTCACAAAATATGGGTACAAAATTCAAAGTGAAGATTCAAATATAGGTTCAAAATTCAGGTTTTTAATTATTTTAACTATGTTTTATTTTCGATGTATGACGAGAAAAGTGAAAAAAAAACTTTTTGCCGATGGTTATAGTACTTATAGAGATTTTAACAATTTACTTCCCAATTTTGTGAAATTTTCTGGATTTGTACGGAACCCTCGGTGTGCGAACTTGACTCCCACTTGTCCGTTTTTTTTGGTAGGTAAGTATGTTACGCGGTTACTCCTCCAATTATGAATCGATTTTGATGATTTATTTATATTTTGGTAGATCATATTTCGGAGGTGATCTATTTGAATTTTAACATAATTGGCTTAGTCGATTTTTAAAAATCAATAATAATGTGAAAATGACTAGGTACATTGATGATGCCGTGATCCGTGTGAACTATTCGAATTCTGTACACGGTTGAAGTCAGTTCGGCTAGTTCGAGGGGTAATACGTGACAGCTTCTTGCTTGATGGTAAGCGCCAGGCGGCGCCAGCCAGTCATATAAAACTCTATCTGTGGGTACTAAATTACTCAACATCGGACCTCAATATACAGGCTCAACCGAGCTTGAGGCCATCTGTTAATTGAATTTTAGTGTTTTTGAGGATAATTAACAGTTATGTATTTCTTACATATATATGTAGATACCTATTATCGCTACATGCGCCAATGAGCGAGATGTAGGACCTTTGTATTTGCAAATAAAATTAATTCGGATAGGTATAAGTACCTACAGAGCAAAGAAATGCCACATCGCCTTCGTACAAAGCGGTGTGAGAAACTTGTCACAATTACACGAACCAAATTACCTAATTTCAATAACTAACAATGGAAACAAGCTTAAATGAGAAGGAATATAATACCCACAAGTCCCACAACATTATGTAAAGTAACTAACTATCATAAGTAGATAGATAAGTATCTAATTAAATTACGGCAGCGCAAAATAATGTTTTCTAAAAACTAAAATAAAAATACGTGTTGCCGATTCGAAGGCACTAATTCCAATGATCTCTACATTTAAAAGCTTACATGATAACTTATACGTCTACAGTGGTCTCATTCTACGAATTATGCTAAATAATCTCTACAGATAAGGACAATCCTAGCAGTAGGGATACCGCGAACTGCTCGCTTATCTCTATGTTCGTTCTACATCTACGAGTATAAACGAGTACATACTATGTATATGAAAAATGAATCGTGGTTGTTAGTCTCGCTAAAACTCGAGAATGGCTGAACCGATTTGGCTAATAATTTTGGTCTTGAAATATCTGTGGAGGTTAAGGGAAGGTTTAAACGGTGAGAAAATATAAAAATGTAGGAAGTAAAATACTAAAAACAAGAATTTTTCCTATACAAAATGTTCCTGCATGTAAACTTGTCATTGACAGTTGACTGGTGAGATGAAGTTCACCGGGTCTGCTAGTTACTCATCAATATGTTTAAAACAGTAAATGCCAAGTCAATGTACCATATGGAGTATAGTTACTATACATATAGGGTTGCCAACTATACTGTTTGAAACAGTATTATACTGTTTATCATTAAATTATACTTTTAACTGTTGAACAAAAATAAAGTAGGTATACAATATACTGTTTTCAGCATCAAAATGCAAACACATACACATGGCTCAGAACATAGCCTTTTTTCACGTGGATCTTCTTTTTGTTTTACAACGTTAACAATAAATAAATAAATTACTGTTCATTTTTTCTAAAATACTGTTTAATATTCTTCATAGACCTGAATATTCTTTATTTCTTGTAAAAAAAGTTGACAACCCTATATACATATAAAGTACAAATTGTTGTGGTGCGTGTGGAGAGTACAGAACTATACAGGGTTATTTCTAATCAATTAGCATCCTTCTAGAGGCTAATTCTGTACATAAAAACTAACATCTTTAGTTCTACGACTTTCGTCAAAACTCAAAAAAAGTCGGCTGTTCCATACATTTTGTCGCGGATGAACTAAATTTTTCTAAAGAACAACAAATTTTGTTTTTGAGTTTTGACGAAAGTCGTAGAACAAAAGTTGTTAGTTCTGATGTACAGAATAAGCCCCTAAAAGGATGTGATTATAAATAACCCTGTTGGCTGCGACATCCCGCGGCGGGCTGAGGTATGTACCTGCGGACGACTGCGCACTCGACTGGCTCAAGTCGCTCGTGGAAAGGTCGCCGGCACTGTGGGAAGGTTTTGGCGAGTGCGTAGTCGTCCCGGAGAGCGAGGTGCCGCGGTACTACTCCGCGGTCATAAATATCCCCGACTTCGGGAGAGGAGTGCCGGTGCTGTGTGGTGACGGACCGGAACAACTCGTCGGATACCTGGCTGCCATGAACCCGGAGGTAGGTGTGGAGAGGTGGCGAGTGTTCACCCACAAGGTGGAAATCGTGGGGAGCGCTCGTAACCACCTCCTAGTGGTGGGTATTGCGCCAGAGGACATTGAGCCCCTCAGACGTGTCGACTTTCGCCTGTATTACATTTGCGCGAAGGTCTTCGTGAGAGTGAGGGGATACAGAGCCATCAAAGGGGGCGGGTCGTCGGGGGTGCCGGGGGGTGAGAACGTCGGGGGCGCTGCTTCGTGCAGTCAAACCGCGCTCGCGCTACCCGATACCGACGACGACACGCCGCTTGCTGAGAGCATGGGGTGGACGCGGGAGGAGGAGGAACGGTTGCTGGACGCGGCCGACGAGGGCGACGGGATGCTGGACCTGCACGGGCTCAACATCTTCTCGCCCGCGTCGTCCATGGACACGGATCGAGCAGGCCCTTCCCGCGCCGACCACGATGTTTAATAGGTAGATAGGGGTCCATGTAAATATTTTTAAAAATGGATTGCCAAACTCAATTGATTCAAAAAAACACACACACTTCGACTGCTTCGGCAGCCGGAGGTTCACATAATACACTAAACAGCAGTACTAATCTCGATATCATTCAGGGTAATATTCACCATAGCGTCTCAGGCTCCGCCGCCCTACGCGAAGCCCTTGAGAAGCGACAGAACACAATAGCACTGGTCCAGGAACCGTATTTAATCCGCGGCAAGGTAAGCGGCTTAAATGGTCTTCGAGGTAACGTATTCTTTCCTCCCGTGCAAAATAAAATGCGTACCCTTGTATATATACCGCAGCCGTATAAGGCGTCCTTGGTAACACATTTGTGTAATGATGATCTTACTGTAGTTAAATTAGATACCGGTCTCCGAGGCAACCTCAGCACTGTAATTGTAGCTTCGGTGTACCTAGATATCACACAAGATGCGCCACATCCGGCGCTCGAAGATTTAATGCTTTTCTGTACAAGTAACAAACTAGAATGTATTATAGGATGTGACTCAAACGCCCACTGTACTGTGTGGGGATGTCCCAATACAAATGAGAGGGGAAACGATGTGCTTGACTTCATCCTCAGGCACGATTTGAACCTACTAAACCATGGCTCAGAGCCTACTTTTGTAACATCTTGGGCCAGAACAGTTATCGACATCACACTGGCTACAAGCAATATCTCTAAAACAATCAATGATTGGCGCGTGGCGACTGATGAATACTCTGGTTCGGACCACAGATGGATTAGATATAGCCTAACTGTTGGTAAGCACGAACCACGCACCTATAGAAACCCGAAGAAAACTGACATACCAACCTTTAGAAATGAGCTCGAAGAGGCCATGTCAGGAGCACCACTAGACCCAAATGCGGAACTATCGCCGCAGGAAATAGAGACCACGACAGAAGTCTTGGTACATGCTTTGATAACGAGCTATGAAAAAGCTTGCCCGTTAAAAAAGGAAAACTATAGTTTAATTCCTAAAAAAGACAGATGGTGGAACAAGGACCTGACCAAGCTCAGGAAGAAGGTCAGACACCTTTTCAACAGAGCTATGAACACCAATGCTCAGGTGGACTGGCAAGAGTACAGAAAGATGCGGCACCGTTTTAAGGTGGAGGTCAAAAAGAGCCAGAATAACTCATGGAAAAAGTACAGTAACTCTATCCAATCTGAGAGTGAAACTGCGCGACTCAGAAAAATCATATCTAGCGACTCACAAATAAAGCTAGGTACTTTGAAGAAGGCTGATGGTAATTACACAGCCTCAGAACAAGAGCAATTTGAGCTGCTGTTACAAACACACTTTCCAGATTGTCAATTGAACGACACAAATGGATGGGAACCGCATACACCACATAAACCAGACAAAGAAGACTGGGATTTTGCAGACTCTATTGTCACAGAGGAGACTCTTGTATGGGCAATAAGTACTTTTCAACCACACAAGGCACCCGGACTGGATGAAATATTTCCAGCACTCCTGCAATGGGGCCTAAAAATGATAAAAGCACACCTCATCGCCATATTTAGATCATGTATGGCGTGGAGATATATACCTAAAGCCTGGAGAGAAGTAAAAGTAATATTTCTACCAAAGCCAGGAAAGACTGATTACACAAACCCAAAGTCGTTTAGACCAATAAGTCTCAGCTCTTTCCTATTAAAAACGCTGGAAAGACTCTGCGATAAGCACATAAGAGGTGGACCTCTGACAGAAAATCCAGTCCACAATAATCAACATGCCTACCAATCGGGAAAATCAACGGAGACTGCTCTCCACCAAGTAGTCTATAAAATCGAATCCGCACTGGAAAGCAAACAGTCCTGCTTAGCCACCTTCATTGACATTGAGGGGGCATTTGATAGGACTACTTTCCCTAGTATTGAGGAAGGTTTGAAAAAACACGGAGTAGACAGTAGAGTAAACGGTTGGATAACCACAATGCTCGCTGGCAGAACAGCCAATATTGAAACGGCAGGAGCGACGCGCTGTCGAGTCACAAAGGGCTGCCCGCAAGGAGGAGTTATGTCACCTTTACTGTGGGTAGTGGTGGTGGACGAACTCGTTGTACTCCTGAACAAGGAAGGCATTGTCACTGTGGCATATGCTGACGACTTAGTAATCATGGTGTCTGGACTCTTTGAGTCGACTCTGTGTGAGAAGATGCAGAAAGCGCTTAAGATCGTTGAAAAATGGTGTGAACGCCACGGACTCTCCGTGAATCCACAAAAAACGGAGCTAGTGCTGTTCACACGAAAAACCAAGAAAACAGATTTAAAACTTCCCTCGTTATTTGGTACGAAGTTGACACTGAGCAAGGAAGTTAAATATCTAGGCATCTGGCTAGACAGTAAACTTCTATGGGGTAAACAACTTGAATATGTCACCACGAAGGCAACAAACATTTTATGGCAGTGCTCAAGAGCTGTGGGAAAAGACTGGGGTCTAAAGCCAAAGCTCTGTCACTGGTTATATACTGTCATAGTGCGTCCGGTTCTTACGTACGGCTGCGTAGTATGGTGGACACGTACGAACCTAGTGACCGCTATAACTAAGCTACAACAAACGCAAAGACTTGCGTGCTCTCTTATCAGCGGATGTATGAAACAGACACCCTCAGCTGCTCTCGAAATTATCTTAGGGCTCACACCACTGCACTTGCATATTCAGCAGGAGGCGATGGCTTCTGCCCTACGAATTAAATCAACAAATCAGTGGAAGAGTTCGGGTGCCACGACAAACCACTGCAGAATAATCGATCGGGCGATAGCAATCATTCCCGAAGCAAACCGTGGAACGGATAGAATAGCTAAAACGCATCTAGACAGCAAAAAGTATGAGCTGATCATAGAGAACAATTTGTCAAACGATGTAGTGCCATCTTGGAATGTCTACACGGATGGTGCAAAAAACAAGGAAGGAACAGGCTGCGGCTATTTCTCGCCGGAACTTGGGCTCAGAGAGTCCCTGGCCCTGAGCAAAACTACAACAACCTTGCAGGCGGAGGCCATGGGCCTACTACTAGCCGCAAAAGCACTTGTACCCTTAAATGAGCTTTTGACAGCTACAGAAAACAGTGAGGCTAAAGAAGTCATCGTGTTCACGGTTGACAGTGCTGCTACTATCTACGCACTCAAAAGAACTGTAACAAGGTCTAGAGTTACCGCTGAGTGTCATGCGACACTTCAAACTCTATCAAGAAATCACAGAACAATCGTGCGCTGGACAAAGAGTCACGGATCATGTTCAGGCAACAACATAGCCGACACCCTCGCTAAAGAGGGCACGAGAAAACAGGTAGGGGACGAGGCAACAAAACACTGTAAGCCAACAGCGGCGGAAGTGCGCGAGTTGCTACGTCGTCATACCGAAAAAGAACAACAGAATATCTGGAGCAAAAGGGAGGATTGCAAGCACTCTAAGGCTGCTTTCCCCAATCTAAATAGAAACATCACAAACGACCTATTGAAGTTGCAGCGGCAAGACCTCCGACTTATGGTAGGACTCATAACTGGTCACTGCAACTTAAATAGTCACTTGTTTAAACTTGGAGCCACTGACAGCCCACTTTGTCGTGGCTGTTTGCAGGAGAACGAAACTGTAGAGCATGTTCTGTGGCACTGCAAGGCCACGGAAGACACTAGAATAGCTAACGGATTTCATGATTCTTCTGCATTATCATCAGCTTTGGCATCTGCATCGCCATCATCTGATTCACCATCTAAGCTTCTGGAGCAGTTATGCCAGCGGCCCAGAGCCACGCTCCGTTACTTTAAGGAGCTGGGCTGGCTCGGGTAGACGCTGGAGGGGGAAATGCACAAAACACCCCATGCGGGACGTCAGTGCAGGACTTATCGCCCCTACTTCAAATTAGAAATTAGAATTAGAAATAACCCTGTGTAACTAAATTTATTACTTACGGAGAGTATGTAGACGCCTATTCTGTATAAATAGTTCTGATATTAAATCTCTTTATGCTTAGAAAACATCGCTAAAATTATGTACTGATCAATTCAAGTCACGGTAATATTTGCATAATTTTCACGGCGTTTGAATAACTCGCAAGCACAGAATGCTTTTTTCTATATTTATGAAAAAGTTCCTAAAAATGAATTGAATAATGACACTATTGTATTAAACATGCAAGCTAGGTAATGCAATAAAGGTATCATCTAAACTCTACAGAGTAATAAATAATAATAACTATGTATTGTTTTCAAAAAAGAAATAATTATTGTACATACGTGGTTAGGTACTTCTAATTTTCTATAATTAATGGGATGTTGGTTTGCAAAGTGCAGAGACTTTCAATGGTGCAACTTTTACTATGGGATCAACAGCGAAATCGAATAAATTTACCGGATCCGTGCATTTTGTAGTGCGGCAATTATTTTTTTTATAACAATTAATAAGCTCACAAATTCAGGTGATATTGGACGATCACAAATCCAGCTTAGGTACATAAACTTGTTTTGTTGTTGGCGAAAGCGGTGGCTAAAGCAAAGAAAAGAAGATTACTTTTCTTCTTCTTCTTCTTCTTAGTTTTGGCGTCGGATTATTGTGAATTTGCCAGTGTCAAGTATTAAGTTTTAATAATTTTTGATAATATTTTATCAAAATAGTCACCGTCGTAGTCACGTCATAGTCCAATAAAGTCGCGTTCAAGTCCAAACATAGTCCAAGTCATACCTCAGTAAAGCAGTGGAGAGTTTACTAGAGGCGTCTATGGAGTTTTGGTAACAACACGGAACAACATGATACGTCACATTATATCACTTGTCACTATTTTCCACTAATTATCATTGACAGAAACAAGTCACAAGTCTATTAAAAATATAATACAATGCGGTGACAGGTAAGAATTGCATAAAGCTCGAAACATACCATCGAACGCGGCTTACGGACGCGAGTGACAGCCGCGACCTAGACTATGTAGTGTACTTTACACTGAGCCGTGCACACTATCGGACATAAGTCGCGGACGTCACCTTTGGACGTCCGAGAGCGTTCGGTCGAGTCCTTCGTCGTTTCGCCCCGCAAGACGTTCGAGAGCGATCTGGCACATCGGATGTTTTAAGACTGTGCACATTGCTAAGTCGCGGCTGTCAGTCGCGTCCTTAACCGCGTCCGATATTATGTTTCGAGCTTTATACGGCATTTCGGTCTGACATGACAAAATACCTGTACTTTCTATTAGATTGCACAATGCTTGCATCTACGAGTATTTGTTTATTACAAATGATTAGTTCAAAAATACTACTTCAATTATTTATTATAATCAGCATAATAATCAAATATTACATATAATTAATGTAAATACTGAAACTCCAAGAACGACTACTAATTCAAATTAAATTATGTTCAATATAATTATGCTGGCTCTCTGGAGCGTTCTTAATATCCGGAGTTGTACTTGATGCCTAGACGCGGAATACCTAAGTTATTAATATTATACTCAATGAGAACAGACTCTACTGCTAATTATATTAAAATTTTAATAAATTTATCGCTTTGATTATGTTTCTGTCTAGAAAGCGAATAAGCTGAGCAATATCGTCCACATATATGGTGCCTATCGATACAAATTTTTACAGGTTTGACATATTAAGTACGCGCTCGTTGTCAAAGATCAGCAGGCCAATCGCACTATACTCTATAAAATTTAACTTGATCTCTGCGACAGCTGTCAGAAAAATCACGCCTACGAAGTCCTGAATTTCTTAATAGTACAGACAGTACCTGTCAATGTCATACTTTGTGGGCATACCGATTAGTGATGAGCGACGAATGATCGTGACCACAGAGTTTTAGATAGAGTTTTAATTTAAATATCGATAGTTTATACTGATGATATTTTAAATAAAACTTAATTTATCATTAATTTTATTGTATATTTTAATATCATAACATTTTTTACATGTATAATGAAATTAAACCCAATTATATGTTACATTAGCATCGATAATAGAGAAAAACGTCGATAAATACGATTGTTACATTATTAAGTATTTAATTAATATCATAACATTATTTACATGTGTACATACTTAATCTTAAATAATAGTAAGTAAATAAAATCAAATTTCTCACCTTCAACTACTCATTCGATTTCATTACAACATTGTTTGAAAATCGATTTTTTCCACCTCTATCTCAACTCTAAAAATGTCAATCTTCTATGTCAATGTCACTGTCGCAGAGATCAAGTTAAATTTTATAGAGTATAAAAAATTACAGCTTAACCACAATTGAACTTTAACCGAACTTCAACTTTTTGTCAATTTTCGTATCGCGCTAATGATTTTGACAATAGTTGAACCGCAACTCAGAGTTGGAACGTAAAACGAACGGTTGGTGTATGAAGTTTAACGCAACACCAAATTCTTTAAAGCTGAATCGAAACTCGAACTTTAACTGAATTACAGACGGAACGCAGCTGTTAATAATTAGCGCGATTGGCCTGCTGGGCTGTTTTCTTTGTGATTAATGTTTATGTCTGTCCATCTAGACAGATGTATAATCAAAGTTTTATCGGAAATAAATAAATATAATATATCGGTGCAGGACCGTGAGAATTAGAAAATTGGGAATCACTTTGGTTTTCACCTTTCCCTCTTCAAGCCTTTTCGGATCTCCGAATTCTATACCAACAACTATATACCTACTTAGAGAAACAAAAAATGTATGGTCGCAGGTGGACTAAATTATTTAGTACTGTACTGTATCAGCCTTTTTTAATAGTCCACTGCAGGACGTAGGCCTACCCACGAAGGGTGGATTGGGCCATATCCACCACGCTGGCCCAGTGCGGGTTGGTGGATTCACATACGCCATCGAATTTCTTCTACGGACATATGCAGGTTGCCTCACGATGTTTTCCTTCACCGAAAAGCCAGTGGTGTGAAATTCCGTACATAAATTCCAAAGAACTCATTGGTACGGGACCGGGGATTTGAACCCACGACCTTTTTTTTTTTTTTTTATTTCAAATAGGTTTGCGTTTGACTACAATGACCTCACGATTGTAAGGCGGGTGTCATTACCTCTAAGCCACCACGGCTTCTCTAAGCCACCACGGCTTCTCTAAGCCACCAAGGCTTCAATTATTATTTAGTATCGCTTAAATAATATATTAGATAGTTATGTAATCTCGACACGCACCACAACATCTGGTACTCTATAATACTTTATAGTAATGTAGAGCGAGCATAGAGTTAAGCGAATAGTTTACATTAACGGTAGAGTTTATTCAGCATTCACAGAATCAGACCACCGTAGACGTAGGTACAAGTTCTCATGTATTACTCTGTGATTATAATTAGAGCATTCAAATCGGCAAGACCTATGTTGGTTTTTGTTTAAAAACATTTTTTGCGCTCCCGTAATTTAATTAAATAAAATAATAAGTACTTAAATACACCACTGTGATTTTTTGGTTGGATTTATTTAATATTCAATCATTTATTACACCTAAAACACAATTTTCTCGTCTAATTTATAAACTTAGAGTTACATGTTTATGGACCCTGTTTTAGGGTATTGCAATTGATTTAAACACTAAGGTAATAAAAGGAACAGTTAGTCATCGGGATCTAATTTACTGTGTATGATTCGCGGTATCGAAGCATTTTGCGGCTAAGAATTCCTGTACCTTTCTTTTAAAAACGTTTTCGTTTGTTTCGTTTCTGGTAGTTTGTTGAATATTTTATTAGCATACTAGTTTTTACCCGCGGCTTCGCCCGCATGATATTTTGATTTTTGACGCAATATCATTATAATTTATAGCCTATATGTTATTCTGATATATAAGCTATATTATTGCAAAGTTTCATCTCAATCCGTTCAGTAGTTTTTGCGTGAAAGAGTAACAAACATCCATATATCCTCACAAACTTTCGCGTTTATAATATTAGTAGGATACTCTGGACCCTTCTTGACTATTTCATACAGTGGTTCGGGCGCTACTAGTTGGTTCTGGCGTCTAGGGTTTGTTGAGGCGGTGAATAGATGTGCTTGTTTTTTGGTAAATATTGCTGCTTCTAATAGGTATGTATAGGCAGGATAGAGTCAATATTTTTTGTTCTTTAAAGTGGGGTTTGCAGCGGTTGATGACGCCTCTTGTCAAAAGTAAAAGTAAAAGTGTCACGCTCTAAGTATAGCATCATAGCTTCCAACTAAAATTTCCTGTGTCGAAGATCCCATGGACGGAACACACATAATAATATTATTATAGACAAGGACAAAAAAGAATGGCTCTTTTGTTCCGTGCATTAGCAAACAATACTATCAATAAATTATTAGATTAGATAGACATGAAAGAATACGAGTACATCAATATTAAATGAACGTAAGGGACAGGCTAACTGAATCCGTTCTTCCTAAGATTTGGAACGTACCTGGTTTCCTTTAGCCAGTGATAGGGAAATCCTCCCCTGCACAGGAGGTGGCGATGCTCTGCGGCGCATTGTGCCCTCGTCGCGTAGTCTGCCAAGGAACACCCTTTTATGGACTGTGTGTCGTTTTGCCGCTTAAACTGGACTCCTGGCTTTGCTGTGGCCGCGAGACTTAGCAGCAACAATGATTGGAGTATATCTAAAAAAGAAAGCAACATGTTGAAAGTAGCAATACAATTTCGAGATAAGACGTGGAGTAAGCATCCGCTCCCCACCTTGTGAAGAGCCTGGATCCTACGACATTGGTCAGTAGGTCACCCTAGTGTGAGGTTGAGAGCATGACCAAAATTAGGTTAAGTTGTGTGAATAAACGCCATTTCGAACACTTTTTTGAGAAGAAGAAGTTATTTAGTTTAACATCATGCATTTATATTTGGGCAGCGTGCCCAGCATGCTGGCAGCATTGCCACGCTGAATGGCAATGCTTATACGTTGAGCCAAATAAACACCAGCATTTTGGTCATGCGTCGCGTGCACCAGACGCTCAGAAAGACTTTTGAAAACAAGATGAGCTCCTGGCCCCCACGGACCCAATGTCTCAACTCCAAACGGCTCAAATATGTAACCACCACTATTTTGCGCCGCAGCACAAGCGGCGCAAATATGCTAACTCTGGGCTGCCAACTGGCAGTGGGCTTGAGCACTTGGATTATCTTTAGACCTTCAAGGGTCTGTGGATGATCCAATTACTTTCTTTACTATCAATCAGCAAAGTCAGTGCGATTATGAAAATCTACATTGCTCTCTATGTAGTAGTAGAGTAGGTAGTTTTAGCATATAAAGTAGTATTGTATCTTATTGTAGTTAATAAATTATTTAGGCACATGCATTTTATAATCTTTTACTTTTAAAAAAATGACTCGGGTTTACTGAAACAGTTACAGAATGCAATGCAGAAGAGCAATAAGAAAACACCACTCACTGGACGGAAGGACGACAACTAAATTTGGTGCCTCATTTAAATAAATTGACCAGATATTATTCATAATAAATAAATATTTTTGGGACATTTTACACACGGCCTCTGACCCCAAACTAAGCAAAGCTTTTGATATGGCTGCCAGAGACTGATACTACTACGTATACTTATTTTTAAATACATACTTATGTAGATAGTAACTAAATAACACTCAGACACAGAGCAAACACTAATGTTCATCACATAAATATTTGCCCTGGGTGGGGATCGAATCCACGCCTCTTTGATCCAGAAGTTAGGGTCACTAACCACTGAGCCACCGAGGCAGACAATACTTTTAACAAGTATTGCAAAGTTCTACAAAAATGATATCCCAAGAGTCCAAGAGTGAACAACTTTTTTTGTACCTACAGGTGTGTAACAAGAACGTGAAATATACAAAAGAACAAAAACCAACTTTCCTTTACCTTATTTACTAGGCATATTAAATAACTAAGTCACATTACAGAAATACCTATAATTCCAAGAACATGAATGTCTACAGAATATATTAGCTGAAACGAAATGTGGGTAAAATCTCGAGACGTGCTTGAGTGATTCGAAAAAGGCCAATTTTAAGCTCTATATTTGGAGTTGAGATGATAAGCCTCACACGACAGAAGGACGTGGAAAAATTTATAATAACTCATACTACAAGTATTACAAGACATTGATCGGATTTGCCCTTTTATATCCCGTGTGGATCAGTGGAATTCGAAAGCTGGTTTTAGCTAAGCCCTAGTACATGGCCGTGGCCAGGGGGCGCCCTAGCACCCTAGTATTTGACCCACTCCAGAAAACTTAAAAGTCATACATTATATTTTTCTGGGGTGGGTAAAAGCAGGCAGTTGCCTTCCCTAGGGAAAATATTTAGCTACATCAATGGCCTAGTATATATTCATAGAGCTTCAATGAACTGTATGTTACTCTATAACCTAACATACTCTAGCGATGAAATACATACACCAATAACATATAACATTTAGCATAGCACTTATCATTTAGTATAGCACTTTGCGCAATATGTGATTTTTTGAGGTGCAATTGCTATATGAGGAATATTATTCATTACTAGACAATTTCCCAGTTCAATAAAATAATAGTCACAATCAGTATTCTTTATCCCATAGAAAAATATAATCAAGTCCTAACCATATTTCGAATAACAGAATGTTTAATGTTTTGTTGGATTTCGCCACACTTTTTTAAGGTTCCGTACCTCAAAAGGAAAAAACGGAACTCTTATAGGATCACTTTGTTGTCCGTCTGTGTGTATGTCAAGACTCATTATCTCGGGAATGCGTAAAGATATCAAGTTGAAATTAAAACTGTATACGTATATCTATGGTCTCTTGCAGTTGTGTAAAAGAAAAACTTCTCAGTTATCGTTTAAAAAAGTTAGAGCCGTTTATGTCGTAACAAACCGCATTTTTCGACACTCACAAAAATCACAACTTACTTCCCGTTGACATAGAACTATGAAATTTGGCGAGAAGCATTGTCTCATAGTACACAAATAGGAATCAATCTGAAAAGTGTACATTTTCATTTAAATCACACAGAAATAGGGCCTCAAAATTTACAAAGTATGGGTTCAAAATTCAAAGTGAGTAAATCGTATCACGTAAGGTATCATATAAAAGAACTTCCTTAGAACATGCTAAAACAGGTTTTTTATTATATTTACAATGTTTAATTTTCAATGTATGACGATAAAAGTTTATTATATATAGAGAGATTTTAACAACTTACTTCCCAATTTTGTGAAATTTTCTGGATTCGTACGGAACCCTCGATGTGCGAGCCTGATTCGCACTTGTCCGATTTTTTTTTTTTCAAAATTGTAATCCAGGCAAATTGGCAGGAAACAGCACAAGACCGACAAAACTGGAAATCTCGAGAGGAGGCCTTTGCCCAACAATGGGACAACACAGGTTCATAAACAAACAAACAAACAACTAGGTAAGTATTTTTATGTTATCGATGAAAGTACCTAAACTTAAAAATTCTGTGCACTCTGCCACATTGAATATTATTTTGGGTTATCTCTTGGCTTCGTACGGTTTGTGTCTGTCATCTATGGATAAAATCTAATTGTTTTTCATGTTTGTATTAAGTAGCAACTCAACCTATGCTGTCCCACTTCTGGTCAAAGTTCTCTTCTCCCCCTTTTCCTTCCATTATCGCGTTCTGTAGCCAAATCCCGCCAACCTTCCCAGAAAGTGTCAAGATCGTCAGCATAGGTTGAGAAAAAAAAGTAGCATCTAATAGTAGATTGTATCATATGGGAGCAAAATAATATTTTTACGGCGAGGGCGCTTTTTTTTAATTCAGAGCGAAGTGAGGGATTCTTTAGTAGAATCCTGAACGTAGCGACGGATTCAAAGTACGTCGCCCGAGCCAAAAATATATTTTGCGCCCGAGTGGTACACTCTACTTTTCATCACCTCTATGAGAAAACAAAAGGCGCCTCATATTTTATTATAATATTATTATTTAATAAAAACGTAGAGTAACAACTACATTGAAATTAAATAGTATCTAATAATAAAACAAATAAAAACTTTATTTTCATTCATTTTCTTGGCGCTGAACACTAACATTACAAATACTTCCAAATTCAAAAATTGCGCGGCAAAGATGATTCCGGCGCACTTATTATTTTGTTCCAAATTCAAAAAGTGCGCGGCAAAGATAATTCCGGCGTATTTATAAAATTCCTTATAGAAAACAAAACACCTCCTTTGGGCGCACTTAAAGGCGAACCAAGTAGTCCTTTTCGAATAGATGTGATGAAAAAAGATTTGTTGGATTTTATTGAAGTATTGTAGCCAATAAAGGCACTTGCCTGTATTAAAAGCTACATTTTACTGTAGTTTCTACCAGTTGAAACCCCAAAACTCAAATATAACCTGCAGGTAAGTAGAAAGGCAAAGATCAAGTTTCTAAGGTTCTATACGTAGCTTAGTTCTGCCGACAGAATAATGATCTTGTTTTTCGCAAAAGTTTCTGTTTTCATAACTTTTAGGAAATTTTGCCCTTTTGTTAAATAACAGAGGCCCTGTTTTCAGTTTACCTAATATAATATAATGCCTTTAAATTTACTATGATTATGTAGAAGAAAATAATTCGTTACAGCGCACCCAGTTCAATCCCACTTAGTAATGAATAAATTAAATTAACATTAAGGGCATCTTACACACTGTCTCTGAACCTAAACTTTTAAATTTACTATAATTATGTAGAAGAAAATAATTCGTTACAGCGCACCCAGTTCAATCCCACTTCATAATGAATAAATTAAATTAACATTAAGGGCATCTTACACACTGTCTCTGAACCCAAACTGAGCGAAACTTCTGAGGGGCTAGTCCAGGTTTACACGTAAATTGAAACTACACCTGTGTCCGTATGGCTTTATACATTTTTTATACAGCGTCCCTGATGAAAACGTCAAAGAACTAACCAAAATGTATAGAGTAACACGAACGCGAAAGTTTAAGTCAACTAAGCAAAACCTGGGGGCTCTGATGTATTATGTCTGCCAGAGACTGTTATAGTATAAAAAATATTTTTAAACTCATGCTTATATAGATAACTAGCTTTTGCCCGCGACTTTTTGACAGGAGCCTTTTATTTTTTCGGGATAAAAAGTAGCCTATGTCACTTTCCGGCCCTTGAATTACATATATCCATGACAAAAATCAAGTCAATCCGTTGCTCCGTTGCTGTGTGAAAGAGGAACAAACCAACAAAATTTTCGGATTTATAATATTAGTATGATAACAGCCAGACACAGCGCGAACAATGATGGGAATCGAAGAACACCTTTTTGACCGATGAATCAGTGTTACTAACCACTGCGCCATCGCCGCAGTATAAGTATGAACACTTTAGTCCTTATTCTGAAGTATAAACCATAACATTTATAATGGAACCAAAAAATTATACTGACGCTTCAAAGGCGTCGAATTACTTACCTGAAATCTACTCTACTTAGTTAATGAGGTGCACAAAACCAAAAAACATTCAGTTCAGTGGCTCTAGGGCGCAGGTATCCAGAAAAAATGCCAAGTCGATGGCGGTATCGGTATGTGTAGCGTTTCAGTTGAGTTCCTTACAATCCTGCAGAAAGTAAAATTAGAAAATAGAGGTTTTACTTTTTTGTTCCCTTTGAAAGGATTAATATCTGGTCAAGGGTTGATTCAATATCCTTTGAAGAAGAAAAAAAATCAATTTAAACTCCTTATCCCTTCAGCTGTCCCAGCGCTTTACGGCAAAAACGCTATCTTGTCCAGCCACGCGCGATTTTTTTTTAATTTCCGCCGCTACCTTCTAAAATCACGATTTCTCGTAATTTTTGTATGAATAGTCCCAATAAACTTTACATCATAGGAATTGTCTTGAATTCAGCTATTAGAATCTATTTATAGAATGTGTAAATTTTATTTCACGTTATCTTTAGGAAAGTAGGAAGTTGAAAAAAAAATCTCCTCTCTCAAAAATTTGAATTTTTTGCAAAATACCTCAATAATCTATTGCCAATGCATTAAAAGTATAAATAACTTACCCTCCCCTTACCCTTCCATCATTTAATTAGAAAAATGGGCACCAAAGCCACTTTCGCACCAACAAATTGACCATTTTTATCACAAACGCAGACGGTTGAAAAACTCCGATGCGCGTCCGAGCACGTGTGACGACTTGTCGGCGAAATTAGACGAGGTCGAAGTAGGAATCGAATAAAAAGTCACGACACTATATTCTTCTCTGTTTTTCCTATTACTAATTGGTATAAGTTAAAACGTGACAGCACAATAGGCAGACGTCCAAAAAATTGCTAAAGAAAAAACGGGCGATTAACCAGATTCTGGCGGCTGGGCGAAATGGGACAAATTGTTCGTCACCAGAATCTGGTGACTGGACAGTTGAAGGGGTAGTTTTGTATTTCTACCAGTGCATGGGGATGCGTTTCTAGAGAATATGTAAACTGGCATTTATTTAACTACACATACAATTTTCGTAAGCTTCATATGAAAAACAATGTTTAGCAAAATTGTAAGAAAATAATTAATTCCCAAAAGTTTTATTACAACATTGACTTAATTCCCAAAAGTTTTATTACAACATTGACAGTATTCTTTTTTGACCGACGAACCACCGGTGGAGGTATACAATTCGACGCATAACTTTTTTCGTAGTAGTCCGATTTCAATAATTCTTTTTTTATTGGAAAGAGTATGCTTTGTAATTTGTCCCATTTAAATTTTATCGAAATCGGCTAAGCTATTTTTGATAAAACAACAATAATGTGAAAAATGCTACAGCGAACAGTCTGAAATATTCGCGAATTCTGTACACGGGTGAAGCCGGTCATGCTAATTTTTGCAAAAAATAATCTTGTTGATACTGTCAATGTATTACAAACATTTATCTTTTAAGCATTCCTTTATCTATATTTGATTTGCTTTGAGAGAGACTGATACAAATAGTATTTTAGGCCGAATCATACAACTTGGCGGCTGTGATGTTAGCTACAAGCTGCGGATAACCCAATCCTGACTGAAGCTCAGCTACGCCACACACACACACGGGTCTATATGAGGAGTTATCTCCGTTATTAGTTCGCGTGTTAACTCCTTACACAGTATGTATCGTATTATGAACTGTACTGTATTGTACTGTACCAGCCTTTTTAATAGTCCACTGCAGGACGTAGGCCTACCCACGAAGGGTGATTGGGCCATATCCACCACGCTGGCCCAGTGCGGGTTGGTGGATTCACATACGCCATCGAATTTCTTCTACGGACGTATGCAGGTTGCCTCACGGTGTTTTTCTTCACCGAAAAGCCAATGATGTGAAATTCCGTACATAAGTTCCAAAGAAACTTATTGGTACGGGATCGGGATTTGAACCCACGACCTCACGATTGCAGGTCGGGTGTTACTACCACTAGACCACCACGGCTTCTAGTAGGTTCTATGAACTGCTTATCTCTTAAATTAAAAGTTTCGCACATAAGTCTAGCCCTTTTATTATTCTTTGTGGCTCGGGCCCGAGCTTCCTTACACCCAGTTCATAGGTCCTTTCCAATAATTCCATATACGCATAGTACATTATGTATCACAAATCACAATATTCACAATCAATGTTCTTTCACTTCAAAATTATGTTAGATGTTTAAATAATCTACTCGTAACAACGGTCCAATTAAAGTTGGCTGTTTGTCAACGTTCGTTTGACAGACAGCGGTTACGTTCCAACTCTGATCGCGTTGCGTTTCAACTTTCGTCAAAATCGTTAGCGCGATACGAATATAGACAAAAAGTCTTAGATTCGGTTAAAGTTGAATTGTGGTTCAGCTGTAATGTTTTAGTGCGATTGGCCTGCAGGTTTGCTTACTCACTCAGATCGCAACATTCTCAATCTAAAAGAAGAAAAAGCCTACAAGTGTAATTGCTGAAGACTTGAAATACGAGCTTTTAACACAATATTAAGTCTTATCTTCTCTTTCGTCTAAGTTGTAGCAAACTGAACAGTAAAATTGTATTTTATTCGTTGGAAATTAAATTTGAATTATTTGTATAGATTCGTAAATATTTGAGTTGATCTCAAATCAAATTGGTTTGTTTCCGCGAAATAGAGACATCGATGTTATCTTAGACAGCTCAAAACTCTAACCAATTCAATAGTTATCAAATTGTTAGCGTCTCTTTTTATTTCAGTG
Organism: Hypomecis punctinalis; assembly: GCA_949316475.1. Classification (NCBI taxonomy): domain Eukaryota; kingdom Metazoa; phylum Arthropoda; class Insecta; order Lepidoptera; family Geometridae; genus Hypomecis; species Hypomecis punctinalis. Next base: position 11,776,801 of record OX438807.1, read on the forward strand.
CGTGTGTGAATGTAGGAAAATAAAACAATTTTTGTAAGAAAATTAGTTCATTAGAACAGGTGATCTATAACGTGTAACGGAAAGGCTGTATACATAAAAAGTGTACCTTAAATAAACCTGTTAAATATACCTTATATACTCGTAGATGCTGTATTCGAAATTTCGAGCCAAAAAAACAACATTCACTTTTTTTTAAAAAATAAATATGACTGACTAGAAAAAAAAGGACAGCAGTTCAAGGTGTGGTCTGATTTTGATGGGCAAGGTCGTGTTATTGACCTCACAGCTGTTTAGTGTGATAGTGCTGTGCAAATGAGGATTAGTCATAAAAATGACTAGTTTTTCAAAAAAAGATTAAAAATCAGCAAACGAACTTACACGGCTAAACATGCCCCCATCTAGTTTGTTACCGTTATCTGATTTGGTACTTTCAGTATGTATACAGTCTTTCCGTTACACGTTGTATAGCTAAATGCACCTAATTAATGTAATAAATTAGTATACCTAGTGAAGATTTTTCTCTTTTATGGTGAATTAACTGTTTCAGTGTATAAGATACCTAGCGAGAGGCTTTGTCTTTACCCGACGCACGAGACACGTATGAAGTAAATCATCATACACCACAAATGTGCACGTAACATGTACGTAAAATTATTTTTTACAAAAAATAGCATGACCGACTTCCCCATCGTGTACAGAATTCGCGAATATTTCACACGAATCGATGGCGCATTTTTCACATTATTGTTGATTTATCAAAATCGGCTGAGCCAATACAAACCAAATGAATGGGACCAATTTCGAAGTATACTTTTTCCAATATAAAAAATAATTATTGAAATCGTACTACTATGAAAAATGTTATGCGTGATTAAAGATTATACATAAAAAAATATATATATAATTATAATATACGCGTCGAATTGTACCTCCTCCTGTTCGTCGGTTAATAAATGGTCCAAAATTGGCCGCATCCTAATATCTGCTGCTCTAGGCTTCAACCTACGAGTAGACAGCCTGTTTGTAAATACTCGTAAGTCACTGCATGCAAGCGACAAAGAGGGTGCAATGCAATTCGCTCTCGAGACGTTTTGAATACTCGCACTCACTTGACAAGCTCTTGAATATTGACACGTCCCGTCACCCACGAGAGTGACAAAAACTCAAGACCGTGACCCTACCGCCACTCCGAAGAGCCAGTTTTAATTGAATGGGGTAAAGCAAGCGAAGTAAATGTTTGACACAAGCCACTAGCAACCAGTTAGATTTAGCCCAGGCGAATTAGGTTTTGGCACAGATTATTTACTTATTTATTTTCTTACTTTTTCTTCGAATAATTATAATCGTTGGATAGGGTCACTGGCAGTCTAAATTTCAGTTTATAAGATCCCCAACGTTTTTGATCATAATTAGAAGTCTAGAAAAGAAGCTCACCTATGCTGAACGATTAGATTAATGGTGGTTGATGCTTGGACATGGGAGACCGATCATTAATCTAAGACTGAACGTCTTGTGAGAAATCATGTCTGTGATAAAAAATAAAACATATCATGGTTTACTACCTACTATTTATGTATTTTTATTTATATTAATGGTAATATCATTTACGCTTGTTCAACTATCTTCTCAAAATAGACGGTAGGTTATTATTTAGGTACCTACGTGGCTGAATAACCGACTATTTTCTCATTCATATTATTGTAATTTATTGCTTCTTGTGACGCAACGTTTAGGTTTTCTAGGAATTGTTATTTACCTACTCATCGAAATTATCTTCAAACTTCTTTGAAAAATACAACCAACTGATACAATACAGATACAGTAACAACATCCAAACGAACATTCAAAACCAGCCCTCTTACCGCCTAAAGCAATAGCAACCGTAATAGCAATCGTTTATGACTTCATTTTAGTCATTTGGCACCGCCTATGTGACGTTAGCCATCAAAGTTGTTCATTCAACGATTGCTTTCGCAATCCGCGCAAAGCAATTGATGACTAACGTCACATAGGTGGTGCCAAATGACTAAAATGAAGTTATAAACGATTGCTATTACGATTGCTATTGCTTAGGCGGAAGGGGGGGGCATTGGGGCTCTTCGCTGACTCGGTTTAACGGCCTTTCAAACGGCCGCAGCTGTCTCACTCGCACAATCGCAAGTTTGCGTGCCTACGTACCTACCTGCTACGCATTTTATTTCTCAAAACCCTGTTAAAGCATTCATATTTCATACATTATAACACACAAATATATATTATGTATTGAAGGAAGCTGGTTGCGATAAATCTTTTGATTGAACTAAAGGGATCGAAAAACAATGTTATTTTGCATTTATGCGATTTTTAGGGTTCCGTACCTCAAAAGGAAAAAACGGAACTCTTATAGGATCACTTTGTTGTCCGTCTGTCCGTCTGTGTATATGTCAAGACTCTTTATCTCAGGAACGCGTAAATATATCGAATTAAAATTTAAACTGTATACGTATATCTATGGTCTCTTGCAGTTGTGTGAAAGAAAAACTTCTCAGTTGCCGTTTAAAAAAGTTAGAGACGTTTATGTTGTAAAAAACCGCATATCACTCACAAAGATCAAAACCTACAGGGTACTTCCCGTTGACATAGAACTATAAAATTTTACGAGAAGCATTGTCTCAGAGTACACATATAGGAATAAATCTGAAAACTGTACATTTTTATTTGAATCACAAAAAATATGGCCTCAAAATTCACAAAATATGGGTACAAAATTCAAAGTGAGTAAATCGTTTCATGTAAGGTATCATATAAAATAACTTCATTTGCACATGCAAAAACTGGTTTTTAATTATTTTAACAATGTGTAATTTTCAATGTATGACGAGAAAAGTGAAAAAAAAAACTTTTTTGTCGATTGTTATAGTATAGATATTTTACAACTTACTTCCCAAGTTTGTGAAATTTTCTGAAATGAATTTTTTTTATTTATACTATGACGGTATATGATAATGAAGAATTGACGAGCGAAATAGGAAGTTGGCGGGTAAAATCCCCCTAAAGTGTAATTCTACAGTTTTATAAGTAGTTTAGTGAGTGAATACTTCAGATGACGCCTGTCTAATATAAAAAATAAACATATTATTTCAATATTAGGTACGTATAAGTGTAAAATACATTCAGTATTTACATTGGTCTATTCATGGACTTGCTAATACGTTTGTGAGTTTACAATGTCTTTTATATTCTTCTCGTGTCGTGACGGTACAATTTCAGAAAACTGCTCCAACTTGTGATATAACTACATATTTATGTAGGTATTTTTGTGTATATCTATCCACTTATACTTAGCTACATTACAAGCTATTCTAAATACACAATATAAAAATATCTACTTATTCCGTTCATCTAAGTTCTCGCTACATTATTCGGTACTATTGCAGAATACCATATATTATGCTATTATTATGATGTATAGGTATTGTATGGGCATTTCCATGGTAAATAATAAGCTATACTAGCTAGGCATTCCTAATATTGTAATTTACTCAACTAGTAACTAGATAATTGTTTAACCCGTGCGACGTTGGGTCGAGTTAAACAATTAGGTTAGTATAGGTATTTGTATGGGACACCTACCTAATTACCTACTACCAACACACCACACAGTTATTCGAATCTAACCAAAGATAGAATAATATTTTTTTGCAAAAAATAGCATGACCGACTTCACCCGTGCACAGAATCATTACATAGTATAAAACAAAGTCGCTTTCCGCTGTCTGTCCCCATGTATGCTTATATCTTTAAAACTACGCAAAGAATTTGATGCAGTTTGTTTTAATAGATAGAGTAATTCAAGATAAATGTTTATATTATATTCTATTTTATAGATAGTAATAATAAACGCGACTGATCTAGGTATTACTCGTTCAGATAAAAAAATCAAAAAGTATAATCAACAAATAAATTCTGATACTTGTTTTGAATAACAAACATAAGAAATATGGTATTAGTATTCACACTACTAGTCGTAGGTGTTTAAAAATTTATACAAGCTTTCTGGGTGCCACAAAGGAATAAAATTTATACAAGCTTGCTGGGTGCCCCAAAGGAAGAAAATTTATACAAGCTTGCTCGGTGCCACAAAGGAAGAAAATTTATACAAGCTTGCTGGGTGCCACAAAGGAAGAAATTTTATACAAGCTTGCTGGGTGCCACAAAGGAAGAAAATTTATACAAGCTTGCTGGGTGCCACAAAGGAAGAAAATTTTATTGAGAAGCTATTTTTAGAAAAGATCCACCAAATAGCGAAAACCATCAAACCATATTTATTCACTTACTTACTGATGGCTACTTTAAGTACACTAATCTAAATACATATTTATTTGCTTTTTGTAACAGTTGATCAATAGTATTATGTAGGTATACTAGGTATCACATAGATAGGTACGTATACCTACTTAATATACCTATTACGGTTTTGCGAACAAGAATAAACAAACATTGATAGACATTTCCAATAATTTCTATCGTGGAAACCCCTTTTAAACAACGAATTTTCTGAGTGCTCTGTTTGCATGATTAATATTCAAATTAGAATCAACATACTTATGCTCAATTACTTATGTAATTCAGATCATACCTATAAAAGCTACGAGACAATTTAGTCGTTATGAATATGTACCGTAGCTCTTAACTAACACTGTGCCAGCTACATTACCTATTATTATAGTACCTATTATTTACTAAGAGAAAACTATATATTACATAGAGAAGCCTTCTCGTCCTCCGTGCGAGCCAAGTACCTACACCGCAATATGCATATTTAATATAATATATAAAATTAATGACGATAGAACATCAGTAGTATGTACCATCGATGGTACGACTCACGTATGTATACTTCCCTAGTATGGTACTATCAAACTTACTTAACTTACGACAGATGAAAAATGTTTGGCTGGAATGCTGAGAATCGTCATTTAGCATATTTTTTGAGCAACGAACCACCGGAGGAGGTGTACAATTCGACGCTTTTTTATGTTTAACCACGCATAACTTTTTTCACAGTGGTCCGATTTCAATATATCTTTTTTTATTAGAAAGAGTATACTTTGAAATTGGTCACATTTAAATTTTACTGAAATCGGCTGAGCCATTTTTGATAAATCAACAATAATGTGAAAAATGTTACATCGATCCGTGCGAATATTCGCGAATTCTGTACACGGGTGAAGTCGGTTATGCTAATGTTTGCAAAAAATAATCTTGTTCCACAATTATATGCATGTTATGTTTCTGCCTGGTAGTAAAGCACCTGTCGAAAGAGATTTTTCTCAAATGGACAAAATATGGACAAATGATAAAAGCCGCTTCCAACAGGATTCCGCAGATTTCCCACTCTTCCAAAAAAAATAATAGTCACGTTAACTACGTTCATTTCAAAGTAATTTTTAATTTACAATATTGTCATACGAAGTGTTCTCACGACGGTTGTCACTTGGTACGATTTAATTACAAATGATGATAAAGTTAGCTAGTAGAAATGAATCCCCGACAAAGGTCGAGCTCACTCCACCAAGGCTTGTAAAGCCTAGAATTAGGTGTAACTCTGAATACGGACTAATATGACCTTACATCACAAATACATTCATTCATATGAAGCCTTTTAATCATAATAAATTACAGATATAGAAACATTGAGATAAATGTGACGTTGATAATAATATACATATACCTAGTAAGTACATGTATATCTTTACATATTCTAAAAGGATTTAGTTTTTACAATGAACACAAGTTGTGTTCTTATTATACATATTGACTAGAAAATATAGATCTAGAGACTCTAGAGTAGTCTAAAGGCTTCAATATGGAATAAAGGTTAGAGAGCATCGTGGGACGAATGTCACAAATAAGTGCATCGGCATTTTAGCTCGAAGGCCAGTAAGGCTTCGAAACCAAAGACCTACTTACTTCCATCTTTTTCAAATTGCTATTCGAAGTACTGAAACGAAACATCGCAGAATTTACTTCATGGGCGCCAGGAGTGCAGGGGGTGAGGGGGGTAAAAAGTACCTACTTAAAAAAATTAGGTATACCTACCTACACATTTTTACCCGATCACATCGATTTTTACACGATGTTCGAAGGTTCCTGTCTGATACATAGTATCATTTACCTAGGTATTTTTCATAAGTAGATACAGATGCACCACCCAAAAAAATGTAATTCTGGGAGCACCCATCGTCTACACCATAATTATTATCGGCTCAAATAGTCAAGAGATTGAATTTAGACGACAAATTTGTAAAAACATCATTCTGTTTTCTTGGAGTATCTGCTGCTAAGTAATTTAACTTCGTCAATAAACCGAAATTGATTGGAATTAAGAGCTCTTACAAGCAGTAGGACAAAAAATAGAAAATTAAATTAGCGAGTCCAGCGTCGTCGGCCGGGCGCACAAAACGATAACTTAACAATAAAAGTTTTTAATCAAAACTCGTATTCATATTTTCGACCAGAGTTCTTATAAACTAGCTTATAAAATGCTTTGCATGTCGTTGGATGATCTCATAATCCGTTTTTTACAAAAATCCTAGGAACATAGCAAAAACACGGATAATTTAGACATTCTGTCTGCAGTCGGCCCTGAGGCCCTCACGACATACTTTGAGCTTCTGGCTCTAAAAACACTCTTGAGAAGCCAAGACAGTCAAGAAGAACAAGACTAAGTACGTCGGGTCGGGAACCTCGGGGTGCTCTGATTCGAATCTGTCACTCATTTCGAACCTAACCATCTCATGTCTGGGTATTTTGGGTCAGATCTGTCATTTTTGATCAATAACCAATAGCAAAAGTTTAGCAAATAGATTTGCGGGGAACTCGAAAAGTAGCTGTTGGTTATCTGGTTCCTGGCTTCCGTTCTTGACAACCAAAATAAAGGGTTATCCAATCTTACTAAAGCAGCTCTTAATTTTGCAAAAATCCTCACTCACGAGCAAATATCTACAGAGCCACGGTCCCTAAATGAAAGTAGTAAAAAAGTGTCCGAGCGCCGTCATACATACCGACTTAGACATATTAGGGGAAAGTGCTGAACCTATGGACGGTTGTACCTATGGACACCATTGATTCTGAGAAAACTAGTAACTCTAAAATTTTAATGTGAACGCAGCCGTAAAGCTTTGTCTATGGTTGACAGATTTGACATGTCTCCATCATGGTTTTCTGCACAGTTTTTGTTGTGCCGGCAGCGGAAGATTTTTGACTCAAAAAGTAAGTATTTAAGACATCTTTCAATTAGTTTTATTATGAAAGTCATCCATATATCGTTTTGATCGGATTTGTAATGTGTTTTTTGTTGTTTATCGCATATATTTTTGTTTTTAACCAGTCTTTAAGCCAGGTTACCGGCGAGTTCAAATAAGTTTTGTTATTTTTTCGTGAATTTGTACCTATGGACGATAACACGATTGTACCTCTGGACTGTCCATACGAGTAGGTGCAACACGGTATTTGTACCTGTGGACGGCCTAGCTTCTTTAATTATAATTTTAAATAAATCATTTCTGTTTTTGTAATTTTCAGTGCCGCGCAGTAAAACTGGTATAAAAAAAGAAAAATTGCTGAAAAATTAAATAATTTACAATGACCCGTTTTGTCGAATCTCGACGTTATGTCGCCTAATTGGTGCTTGTAACCGAGCACATTGGGATCGCGCGGCGTTGCAGTCGGCTTGCAATCGCCTCACGAGTTCACGACTAACTAAAAAGCCTGCTTACTACGATTGTGACTCTATAGATATTTGCTCGAAGGCGTTTATGCAAAATGTCTTGGATTTTTGCAAAAATAAAACGGTTTATCAAATCTTACTACGACATAATTATTTACGAGTACATATTTCGGTCCATTAGGAGAACTTCGAAACGAACGACTTAACGACTTCAAAACTTCAAAGATTCTCGGTGCCAAAAAATATAATGTATTAGCCATTGTTGGGCTATAAAACTAATAGTTGTCCTAACAGTAGACCTCGTATCTGTTTAATGAATCTTCATAAGCCTACCTCTCAAGTTTCAACTGCCTCTTGACCAATTTCGTTTAAACTTGCGAGTTTTACAAGATTATTTTTTGCAAAAATTAGCATGGCCGACTTCACCCGTGTACAGAATTCGCGAATATTTCGTATGGATCGATGTAGCATTTTTCACATTATTGTTGATTTATAAAAAATGGCTTAAATAAAATTTTAATGGGTCCAATATCAAAGTATACTCTTTCCAATAAAAAAATAACTATTGAAATCGGACGACTATGAAAATAGTTATGCGTGGTTATACATAAAAAATATATCTATACGCTTCGAATTGTACACCTCCTCCGGTGGTTCGTCGGTCAATAAAGATTTAAATTCTTAAGGAATTTGGCCAAATAATACGAAAATCGGTTGATAAACAACGCTACCAAGAATTACCCACCCATTTTGAGGTAAATAAAACTGAGATTCTCTCTCACTTCGTTCGTACGGTTAATTAAAAAAAGAATAAAAGATGTGTGTTTTGGAGTACAAAATGTGACCTTAAAAGGATGCTTATTGATTACCAGTAACCGTGTTAAAAAGTAGATTGTAATATATCTAATTTTACATAGAAAGCAATTGGATCATCCACAGACCCTTGAAGGTCTAAAGATAATCCAAGTGCTCAAGCCCACTGCCAGTTGGCAGCGTGCCCAGCATGCTGGCAGCATTGCCACGCTGAATGGCAATGCTTATACGTTGAGCCCAATAAACACCAGCATTAATTAAGATTGTTCTAATTTTTAGAACAATCTTTCGAAATCTTTGCTTTAAAATCTAGAATATTATTTCCGCCGCTAAATAAATTATACTGATACAATATGGGTCATGTTCTTTATATATACTTAACACACGTACCAAATCTATTTAGAAAAAAATCTTTTTCAATTAAGGCACAATATTCTTCCTGTTACATTTTCTAGGTCTTTGAATACAATTGAAAATACTGTAGGAATATTGGGCAACATAGAGCAAATATGTGCCAACGGCCGACATATCCTACTATCCTACTATATAATATTATAAACGCGAAAGTTTGTGAGGATGGATGGATGGATGGATGGATGGATGTATGGATGTTTGTTGCTCTTTCACGCAAAAACTACTGAACGGATTGAGATGAAACTTTGCAATAATATAGCTTATACATCAGAATAACACATAGGTTACAATTTATAAAGATATTTTGTGAATTGTCCAAAATATAACGATAAATGTTGAGTAAGTAGGAAAATTCTGCCATCTGCGAGCTACTCTAGCGTGCGCTGCAAGAATGTCAAAATAAACAACTGTCGATCGAATATCTGTCAAATTAATCGATGAGCAGTCCTTGGATATCATCATACTGATAAAATATTATCCTTACTTAATATTATAAATGCGAAAGTAACTCTGTCTGTCTGTCTGTCTATCTATCTGTCTGTTTGTCTGTCTGTCTGTCGCGCTTTCACGCCAAAACTAATGAACCCATCTCAATGACATTTGGTACACAGATAGTCTAGAGCCTGAGAAAGGACATACGCTACATTTTATCCCGAAAATTGCATAATTCCCGTAGGATAGGACAAAATCTTGCGTTAGCGAAACTGTCACCTATCACAACGACGCTAAAAGGCCCAATTTTGAAGACACCATCGTAATTATAACAGTTAATTAGACTATTTCTGTTTCTTTTTCACTTTCGGCATTCGATAGAGAGAACACTTTTTACGTTGCTATTAAATTTACGATGGCGCGTTCATAATTGGGTTGATTGGGCCTAACATGGATTCACAAAACGTAATTAGATGACAGGTCACATACATTGACTGCAGACTTTTATAAATGTCTGGCTTAGCATAGCAAAGGGACAAATTGTCTTTCCACCATTATAGCTCCTCGAATAGGAAATAAAGTATGAATTGACAATGACAACTGACATTAAAATTGGACAAAATAGTTTTCCCTTTGCCATGCTACATATTACAATGACGTTTAATACTGGGCCGTCATTTCGTATGACATTAAAAATATTTTTAAATATACCACCATTAGAGGTTAAACATATTTCTTTATTCTACCTTTATGGTACAGAATCCATGCTAATATTCGAATAAACGGATCGACTTGATTTTTAAAAGTAGTATGGCATGAGTATAAATATCTTGACCCTAAGGTTATTAACCTTGATTCTGAGTTGTGACCTTGACACAAACATGTTGTGAAAAGGCAATGCTGCTTATACGTTGAGCCAAATAAACACCAGCATTTTGGTCACGCGGCGGGTACACCAGACGCTCAGAAAGACTTTTGAAAACAAGATGAGCTCCCGGCCAACATGCGCACAATGTCACAATTTCAAACGGCTCAAATATGTAACCACTGCCGAGGTTAGCATATTTGCGCCGTTTGTGCTGCTCCGCTGACGGCGCCAAAGTATCGACGCAAGTCGCGTCCCATACTAAGGGCCGTCTACACTTCCATGGGACCAGCTTCATACCGTCAGGTCTTTTGCCATCACCACGCGCAAACCCATTCGGTTCGAGTACGGCTGCGATATTGGCGGTCGCAAAAGCCCTGCGTATGACATCGTTCACAATGGCGTGGCAATCAATTCGACCAGCGCTTCTTGACCAAGAAAGACGGTGGTGACCAAGCTGGTCAACTAGGGTACTTGAATAGGTGAGAGCGCTCAGCTATGTGCGGTGCGGCAGCAAGGTGGGTCGAATTTCTCGACGATATCATCAATACCGCCTGTCGAGCCTGGTCACGACCGGCAAAGAGCCGAGGCAGATGGCACTGCAAGACAGAGGTCTATACCTATTGTATATAGGTATAGTATTTCAACTCTATAAATGTAGCGTATTGGATGTAAGTCTGTCAAGCTATATTTATTGTAAATAAATAAATTTGAATTGAATTTGAATACCCAACAGTGGGTCAAAGAAAGCTGCGGATGATAACGATGACGAAACAAATTAGTTGAGATTGGCTGTTTTTTGGGTTTGAAATGATTATTTGCTACAATATTTGTGTACCGTTTCACATTGAATTGGGGCTAATATTTAGTGGCGCACTTACTGTTTTAGTTACCTACCATATTTTTTTGACAAGATAAACATAAATTAAATTATATCGCGGGCGAAGCCGCGGGTAAAAGCTAGTCTCTTTATATACCAGCTCGTACATTCAACGCGTTTCGGGAACAAGAACGATTTGTTCAAACCCTTCAAAATGCAATACTTACTTGCAAGTTAGGGACAGGAAATATTGCTCGATCATTGATACCTAGGTAATTAAAAAAAGCAGGAGTTACTGTTAAACAACTCAAATAAGATAAGTAATAGCTCGATTAGTACCTATTATACTACTTCGTGGGTAGGCCTACGTCCTGCAGTAGACTATTAAGAAGGCTGGTACAGTACATACTCCTTCGCAACAAGATTTTAGCTTCTTACGTTATTTTTTAAAAAATAGAAAAGAAACTCAACCTATAAAGGTAATCTGATTATTATATTATCATTATTTCAGCCCTTATCGTTCTACTGGTAGATGTAAGTAGGCCTTTTCTAATACTTTCGACCCTGCATCAGTTTCATCCACGGCTTAGGATGCTTCTCCACTTAGCTAGCTAAGCTAAGCGATGTGATTTGATTTGCAAAGATCAGATACATTTGTTTATCATAGCGTATTAAGTAGCTTATTTTTTAACCATTTCTAGTTTCAACTAGAGCTCGGCAATTTTCAATTTTTAGTTTATTTATTATAAACTAAGCTGTACTTTCAAAATTGCCGATCTGTTTGATAGAACCTTTAACGCGCAGGCTTTATTCTGATTACTAGATAACAAAACATAACAAAACACTTTGATAAGTGGAGAAGCACCCTCTCGTCTACCCTGTCGATGTCTTCCTTCCTTATTAATAAGAAAACACAATAAAATTTTTGTAACGTTTGTAAGATAATAACGCACCTATCTAAGTATAACGTAAATTAAATATACAAATAAGTGCCGTCCTCGTCTCTGGCATAGGCAGTTCGTCAACAGCTGGACATAGACCTATCAATAGATCTCCAACAAAACTCATTGAAAGCGGCTTGGACCCAGCGCTATTTATTACGCAGTCTTGATTCCTACGCTGAGCATTATTATAATTATCTTCTTTGGCTGAGCTTACCGGCACGTAGTCACCACTCTTTTACAATTTTGAAAAATTGCGGCAATCAATCCTCCTTGCTATGTGCCCTGCCCACTGCCTTTTCAACTTGCCGATCCGCTGTTATTAAGTTACAAAGAAAAATACAACTTACCTCTCATTTTACGTGTCCCGGTCTCTTACTTTATTTTCTACAGATAATAACACAATTTATTGCAACATTTTACAGTCTGCACACGTCCTCACGTCTAATTCACTCCCACTTCCCTTAGAGGATATTATTATATTTACTTGAAAGTTACTTCAACGATATTTGCATATCAATTTTAACATAATTTGAGCATTTTCCTGTTCCAAAAGTAATAGAAAACATTGTAAGGTGCAAAGCATTTCCGTTTACCTATATATTTGTTAAGTATGAAGTGTGTAGGCATAACAACAAAAAAACAAAAAGAAAAAATTGTTTTTTTGTTGTTTTTTTTCCTTAACATCAGGCAGTGTGTAGTCAAACGCACACCTATTCGAAATAAAAAAAAAAAAAAAAATATTTTTACTTCTCAGTAACTTTGAATCATAGGCATTTACTGAATATGATGTACGGTAACCATAACCATTTTTTTAGGGTTCCGTACTGCAAAAGAAAATAAAACCTTTATAGGATCACTTAGTTGTCTTTCTGTAAAGACCCTCAAGAGCTAGGCCGTCTACATGCCTATCATATCGGGAACACGTGAAGCTATCGAGTTGAAATTAAAAACATATCGTCACCGGAAATATGAATTATTGTAAGGGACAATTTGTCGAAATTGATTTTTATAAACAGTTCGATTGTAAATTTATGCTCTATCCAACGGTATATTTAGAATTTCTATAACTTTAAAAATAGTGTACTTTACATCTGATTTGATAGACAATTTTCTTTAAAAGTAATGTAAAGTACGTCAGAGAACTGTACAGAATTAGTGATTAATGTAATTCAGTATTCATAACATTTTACTGTAAGGCATAGTTTGATGGTTAGTTAAATTTCAGAAAATGTCAGAACTCAAAATTTAGAGAAATTTTGCTATAAGTAGGTAGTTGTCATTTCAATAGCGTTACAAACATAAAAGTTATACATAGCGCTTTGCAAAAAATGAGATCGTTTTTTGACTCTCCTGAAAAGTTGTGATTTGTCCCTTACAGTAATTTATATTTCCAGTGACGATATACGCAGATCTAAAGTCCCTTGCAGTTGTGTAAAAAATAATTCAATCATCATAAAAAAAAGTTACAGATATGTTGCGTAGGTAAAACTGCATGTTTCGACACTCACAATGGTATCAAAACCTATAGGGTACTTACTAAAATCAATATACACATCTAAGTAATTAATACTTTAAGTAGGTAAGTGAACAGTAACATACACAATTAGTAGAAATAATAGATACCTACATATCATTCTTGACACAGAACCGAAGATGCTCAAGACAGACAAGATACGGCTGAACAATATTTTCATGTGAAATTGTCCGTCCGTCCGGATTTCTCATTAGTAGAAAATGGAGGTAGTCAACCGAACTGTTGCTGGTCGCAACTCGGCCGAGTAAACAATATTGTTTGAACTGATTGCAATGTTATATTTATGATAACCAACACGATCACTGAATTTTTGCAGTATATTTTATTACATCGTAAGCATATGACCATCGCTTAAATGAAGATTCTGACGTTAACAAATTGTAGTTAGGTACATACTCTAAATCACGAATGATGTAACGGCCTATAACATCTAAGTTATGCACTTAGATGTTATAGTTTGTAAGCAAACTAAACTTGTGGAAGACAAGCGAACAGTACTAGTATACTTTTAATAGTAAAGCAGTTAATACTTTTCGCGCAAGTTTACTGGCACCGAAAGGCTAAAGCTAAGCTGTTTAAAATATTTAGCAACTTTCACTCAGAATTTTCCCAAAGATTATTTCGCGCGGGAAACTCGTAAAGTTTTCCGAAAGCCCGGTGGAAAGCGTGTCTCACGCCCTACGGACGGAGGCCGACTGAATCGCTGATGCCATGAAAATAGGAAAACACCTGAACGAAAATGCTACTGGACTTTTTGAGATGTGCTAATCATGTTATCAGCATTATCTTGAGTTTTCGTTTGGAGTATCTAATCAGACATGCAAACTGACGGGTGAAATAGTTACGGATGTGTCTACGTAAAAATTACGTGGCAGAGTAAATTTAACTTTTATAAGCATTGGGCATGATTGTTTTGTTATTTGTAGGATAAAATTGAATCAATAGCTCAATAGCCATGACAAGGGACCGCGAGTTTTATTTTTTTTAAAAGACAAATGTAGAGTAATTGTTATATACTACGGGACTAATCGCGCACTAAAACCCGTGACCACGGTCGATGCAACTCGGCCGAAACGTCGGGATGAGGAGGTATTTATTTATCTCGTAATTTTAGTGCGCGATTAGTCCCGTAGTCTATAATAATAATGTGTCCAAATCGCGAAAGTTTAATAACAACAAATGTAGAGTTATTTTATTAATTTCGATTCCTGTCTATATCTACATAGAGAGTTAAGTCCTAACTAACTTAAAACTAACATAAAGGCTAACAGGGTCCTTATCTCTCGGGCCCGGGTCCCACGATAATGACGGTAATGCACACCGGGCCACCGTAGAGCCGCAGACGCGTACTCAGCAATTTTGCTGCCTGTGTAGTTACGGATTGTTGCTGACGGTGCTCCAGCATGTATGACTTGCTAATTAAATAATAATAGATAATATGTACAATACAAGGTGTTGTTTTGCAAAAATACCACGAATACAATATCAATGAACATATGAATGTGAATTTGAATAAGCTAATTTTGTTAGCGATTTTGCAGTTGGTCCCGCAATAAAAGTTGTTCAGAATGAAGAACGTTACATCTCTGAAAGTCCTTGCACTTTGCAAGGTCTGTAGGTAGACTACGATCCATTTATGAACGACTTACACTCCTCTACATACCTAATTACCAAAATAAAAAATATCGTATCAAAAAATTACATCAATTGTGGTAGATTGAGAAGAGGGGTTGAAAAACTTTCTACTTTTTGCTGCCCAGGGAAAATCAGGGTGAAAATCATGCATTGAGTGGCTATGTGGGTCGTGGGATCCCCGCCGACTGATTTGTATTATTCGGTATACCCACCAAAAACTCTGGATTGTCCCACCACAGCGCTTGGTATCGGGGCTTCGAGCACGCACTCGCACTCATCCTTGCGATACACTCCGCTCCGATGTCGATGTGTGGGAACTCCAGACAGACGCAGTGCAACGGGTCAATTAAAGTGGCGCCGCACCTGCCACTCCGGTTACAGTGGATAGGGAGAGCGGCGCTTCGCCATGCCGACACTCCTCGTCCTCTGCAGCCCCACCGCCTCCACCGTCGAGCGGTGGCGACCCCGTTGAGGCCGCTAAAGATAGATAAAGTAGCAACGACACACCAGCAATCCTCTCCTGCAGTGCCTTCCACACAACACTGCAGCCCGCCTCAGTTGCGGTAAGGCACCTATAAGGCACCCAACCTAGTCCAGTTTTCGGGAGTGTGGCGGTGGTGTTTTTGATTAATACTATCAATAAAAAGTACGACTAATTTTGAAGTCATTTACTTGATCTAATCCTAACCTAACAGACTGAGTTGTAAGTCTGATAACTTAACTAAAAAAAAAATAAGTCCCCTAAATGGTAACATAACGAATACTTGACAAAACTTATTCTACTTTACACTAAGCTTATCTAAACAAAAGAAGGGGTGGGCGCTGTTGCGCTTTCACCCTGTACAATGGTCTTAGGCACATGTGCGAAAATAAAGGATGCGCCGTCGGTCGGATTAACTACCTGACCGTGTCGATAACATAAATACCTACTAGCCAGCTTCTACACGGGTTTGGAAGAAAACCCCGGAGAAGCGGCTCCACCCTGTACCCCTCTTAGCTTTAACGGTGGTAGTACATACAATAATAATAATAATAATAAAACGTTTATTTCAAGTAACTAGGACTCATACATAAAATATCAAACATTATCGGCAGTCACTTTACATTACGAAAAAAAATTTAAATAACATTATTACAATTAAATTACATAATACAATTACAATTAAATTATAAAATTAAAAAATGTCATGAATTAAATTATACTTAACTAAAATATCCTCTCACGAGCTCTACAAGGAATGTGCATTCTGCAACCGTGAGCAATGTAGGGACAATCCAATCTATCTGCGAGTGCGAGCAGCATGCTGTTAGGACTCCCCCGCGCCCGCCGCACCAACGAAGCACATCTCTTGCGAATTATGGCGTAAAAACAGTCGACGCGCGCTTCCGCAAACATTGAAGATGCGCTACAATATCGAGGGAGTCCCACCAGCATCCGAAACGCATTATTAAACTGGACACGGAGCGCACTGTATGCCCTTTGTGTGTAGTTGGCCCACAGGCTACACGTGTAAAACGTAGTACAGTAGGCTCTAAAAAGAGTTATTTTAACGTTTTTGGAGCACCGTGCGAACCTGCGGACCACCATGTTGGCTCTGACCGCCAGCGCCCTCCGTTCCCGCTCGATGTCAGTGTCGTCCTCCAGGGAGGGTGTCACTAAAATGTAACAATGTTTTGCTCAGACCACTTTGTCACATACAAAATGGTCCGAGCAAAACATTGTATGTATTTCCGTCAAAGCTAAGAGCAAAACATTGTGTACCGTACGATACATAGATGATTGAGAGAATGCAGATTGCATTGCAAGAAATTGTCTTCGCTACGGTGCTCACATCACAACAGGACCACCGTGGAGCCAGACGCTACTCAGCAGTTTTGAACACGACCACAGTGGAGCCAGACGCTACTCAGCAGTTTTGAACACGATCACAGTGGAGCCAGACGCTACTCGGCAGTTTTCCGAATGGGGTTTCTTAATTTATCTGTATATGTACATTATGTACTCGTACTTACTAACTTTTACCCACGACTTCGCCCGCGTGATATGTTAATTTTTGTGCTGAATTTTGTCCCAAATGAACATTTTATTGTTCGGAATAAAATGTAAGTATAGGTATTATATTTGTAGCCTATGGCAGTCTCCAATGAACTATAATTATCTATGTCAAAAGTCAAGTAGATCCGTTTCTCTGTTGCTAGGTGAAAAAGTACCAAACGAACAAACATATTTTCTGATTTATAATAATAGTAGTTCTCCGAACAGTAGACCTCTCATCTGATTAACTGGATTTTCATAATCCTATCTCGACTCCCTGTTGTCTGCTTTCCTTCATACTAGGCAATCTTGTCAAATGTTATCGTTTGATAGTATATTATATTCCTAGCCGATTTCGGCTTCGGCAACTTTCAGCTGCTTTTAAAGATGTGCGGTCATGTGCGCGCATATGACTCATATAACCGATATAACATGCACAAATTGTGCATGTCAGCGCACCATTATTGTAATGGTACGATATTTTAATATATTTGAAGGTGGTCTGTTTTTTAGCTTGTCTCTTTTGATATCAAGGTCGCACCTTCTCTGGTCATCAAAACAATATACCTTTTGATTGATGAGGATTTAAATCGTTTGATAAATAACGCTACATTAAACCCCTTCTTTTGAGGTAACACCCTACAGTCAAAAATTTCCGACGACAAAAAATAACCGAAAATAAGTATCTGAAAATATAAATTAATTATTGAACCCTTTGTTTTTGTTAATTTTGTTAAAAAAATTGACATAACTGATAATGATATGATTGTATAGGAGAATGGACACCGGACAGATGAAATCAAAATTGTCGCGTTAAAACTGAGACTTTCTCGTACTTCGTTCGCTCGGTTATTTAGTAAGATTAGATTTTTGTTCTGATGTTTCCTGATTTCTTCCCTATTCTCGCGCTTCTTTTGAACTGACTTCAAAAGTCGATTTTGAAATCGATTTGAGCGAACTATTCGAATTTTGTACGCATAATTGCAATGTTAGAAGTGGAAGTGCGGACTTTTGGTAAAAATAAATTATTTCAATCTGTCGGGAACTTTATGATCGTGCAATGATATTCGTATTTTAGTCCAATAAAATGTGACAATTTAAGCACCTAATATTGCCTTTTTCAAGAGGACGCAACTTCAGCACATTTTTTAGAGGACGCATAGTTTCCGAGATATCGCGAAAAAGGTGTTTGCACCCCTTTTTCCAGAACATCGGCCGGGGGACAAGGGCGGCAACCCCACAAACTTGGGGTTAAGCTTCTATTGATCCCCCACACATGTCCCAAAAATAAAATCGCGTCCTCTAAAAAATTTTCCTACTTTTGTTCAGGAGTTGCTTCAATAAAGAAGGATGCGCGAGCCCATACATACCAGGGGCCTGATTCTCTATCGACAAAACGTAACGTAACGCGATAAGTAATTTTTTTATTTCCTTGATTTTCATTTGGAGAACTGTTTGATAAATGTAAAATTATGTTAAAATAAATTATAAACCGGGTTTAAGTTATGCTATTTGAAAAATAAGTAATTTTCATACTAATTTCTTAAAAACAAAGAGCACGTTAGAGCGCGTTACCTGCTTGTTTTCATACAGAATCACCCACCTGGACCTGTTATATACGAACAGACTAATTTTTCCTCACTTATTTTCTAAGAATGATATGTTTACCAATGTGATTTATGACGCTTCTAAAACTGTTCAAATATGTACAATTTGGCTAAAATTGAATATAAAATAAGAAAATACGAAAACAATTTTCAAGCTATAAGTACCTATTTATAGACATGTATACACACTAAAGATTATGGATTGCCAGGTTTGTTATGTTCAGAGTGCTAAAATGGTGCTCGATTTTAAAAACTTGATGTCATATATTTTTAGTCAATATTGTCTCAATGATATTTATATCGATTTTTAAAACAGTGCATGTCATCTTGTCTGTAATATCAGATTACTTTTTGGAGTTCATCGATTTATAAGACGTTGTCACGTCAAAAAAATCAATGTCTAGGACTGATATAAAAAGAAAATGAAAAATGGAATGATAAAGAAAATTCGGTATTCATCCATTTCATTAGCAAAAGTACAAGAACCGCAACAATAAGTTAAGAATATAAGTAAAGCAGCTATTCGAATAAATTCAGCTCGGCTGCAGCCTGCGGTTGCAGGTTGCGAATGGAGGTAGCACTCACATGCGCCGCTGCTTGTATCCGCAGTCGGGAATGATTCCGATGCTGGTTGCCTACGTCGTACATCGCAGGTACGTTGGACTTGTTTAAACAGGCTAACAACACTTGCAGCCGAGGCTCGGTAGCACATGCTGCCGCAGCCGTGTTCGGAATCTTTTTGTAGAAATTCATACAACTACGTAGATAACCAGAGCCCTCAGTCCAGGTTTTGTGTTGTTTACTTAAACTTTTGCGTTCGCGTGTGGCTCCATACATTTTGGTTAGTTCTTCATCGTTTCGGCCAGGGGCGCTGTACAAAAATGTATAGGGCAATATCGAACAGATGTAATATCAATTTATGTGTAAACCTGGACTAACGCCTCAGTTGTGTAGCCACAGCCGGCCTAGTGCAGCTGCTGCAAGTATAGTAAAGCAAGTGAAAGATTCGAATAGCACCCTTTATTGCCACGAATTTCTCGGATAACTTCAACTACTGCTTTTTGTTTTTAGTAGTAAAGTATATAAGTATAACAGAATACGGCTAAAACTCACGTTATAATTATACGGTCGATCCGCAAGGAATCCAACAAGTTTCAGAGTATTTAGAACTCCATCCTCAGGGAATACGCGCACCCCCGTCGACCGGCGCGCGCGCACTGAAGTCTGCGGCGCCTGCCCGCGCGGCGATGGACCGCGCCTCCCGCGCGGCTGCCCTCGCCGCACGCGCCTGCGCAGCGCGCGCTTTATTGCTGGTCTCAGGGGCTGGATGTTCATCTTCTTCCACGTCTATCTCCGATAGCACTCCTTGTGCTGAGCAAGTCGGGTCTACACACCAAACACTGACCGTGTCCTGGGTCTCACTTTCACAAACATTAGTAAAGTATATGATAAAAAGTACATATAAAAATAATAAGAATATTCTTTCTTTTTGATAATCTTTTAGTATACAAAAATGTATGTTTCTATAAAAATGTATAATAACACCTCAGTTTGTAAACATTACGGGCTAAAACGAGTTAACGCAGGATTATGTGCCAATAGTTAAAAAAGAAAATAATTATTACATCAACACGTCAACATTTCCAAAATTGCTGTCTGTCTGGATACCGAGAACGAAGTCTGGCAACACTAAATACGTCATCTGAATTTGACATTTCCTTGTTTTTTGACAGCAACAGTAATAAAAGATTGTTTTTTTTTTTTTCAAATAATTCGCCCATTTTTGGACACTAAAGCCTTTAAGACCATACCGCCACTTCTTATGTATGTAATCCGTAATGTAAAAACAATAAAAAAATCATTGTAATTTTTCTGGTGGGTTAATTTTAATTTTAATTAGTGATTTGAAAACAGCAAAAAATCCCAATATTTTTGAAGCACATATCATTTTTAGAAAATATGTTTGGTTTTTTACTAACAAAAAAAAAAATATTGACAGGTTAATTCCGTGCATCCTTCTTTATGAAAATTGCATCGCCTATGAAAATCGAATAGCAAACAGCTAGTTTCACTCGCTGCTTTCGGCTCGAAGTCGATCAAATGAAGCCGGTCAAAAAAACTACGACACCTAATATTTGATTTTATTCAAAGTAAAATCAAATAAAAGCAAACTAGGTTTTAGATGTTACATAGTTTACTTTTATCATTTTCAACACCTTAACCGATTCTGATCAAACGTCCTCGTTTTCGAAAGGGACCCAACCACATTGAAATAATGGGAAGACCTTCGGGGAAAACAATATATTGTAAACTAGCTGACCTTGGGTTAACTTAATCTTACCATCTGTCAATGACAACTTTTACATGCACTCTCAGAGCAAATAAAAAAATCAAGAGTGTTGTGAACAAACAAGTGAAGCCGACCAAAACTACGCCTCGCCGTGTAAAGACAATCACACACACATCAATGTACAAGGAAACTACGCCTTCGCTTGTCAGTCGAACTATGGCGGCGCAGCAGTGACGCACTCACACATGTATAAAAAACCGGCTTCACTTGACTGTTCAACTACGTTCCCTCTTGATTTTTTTATTTGCTCACTGAACATTTTATAAGGGAAAATTAAATTAATGTTTTTATTATATATATTTTTATATTTTCTGACTGTTTAAAGCTTCCCTTAGCTTCCACGGATATTTCATTTCAAAACCAAAATTAGCCTATTCGGTCCAGCCGTTCGTTCTGGAGATTTAGCGAAACTGACGGACGGACAGACAGACGGATGGACCCAACAAAATCATACCTAACGGTTCCTTATTTTACTACGAAACCCTAAAGGGCACGTTGGGCCCCTATTGTTCTGGCATGCAGGTACATAACAAATATTTTTCCAGTAATAGGTACCGAGTATTTTCTCTAAATTGGCCAGATTTAGCTTTATTTTTACTGGACCTCTAAGTATCTTTGAAATAGGCCGCCGTAAGTCGTTTATCAGCCGACGCCATTGAAATATCGCCATTTTAGGCACTACCCATCTCCTATATCTTTTTTTTCGTTGCCGAAGGTCGTATAGCTAATTAAAAGCAGCTTGCTTCTTAATCTCTCTCTGGCCATAGACCCTCTGTTTTTAGCAATCTTCTGCATTTTTAAGGTCCCTGTCTCAAAAGGTAAGAAATAACTTCTAGATGACTTGTTGTACGTGGTATAATGTAGCGACATGATTTTTACTCGTTTCCGCCAAACATCCACGTTTTGTGACCCAAACACAATTAAATAATAGGAAGGCAATATAAAAGGCATGTTGTAGTCCTATTGTTCCGGCATGCAGGTACCTAAAATATTTTTCGTAAGATTAGTTCCTAGAACTAGAGGGTGCGGTACCATCTGACCCAAACACATGGAAGCAATAAAACAGAAGAAGAAGGGAATGTGAATGACTTCAAGGCCGCAGTTATTCCCAGATATTTGGGATACAACACATTGGGACATTGTTTGTACCAGTACCGAGTATTTTCTGTAAATGGCCAGATTTAGCTTTATTTTATCTGGACCCGACGAGTTTCTTTGAAATAGCCGCCTTAAGTCGTTTATCGGTCGACGCCATTGATTTATAATGGCGATGGTGAGCGTTATCTCCAAACTACAAAGGGAGTACTGTAGTTTTTTTCTTCGTTGCCGAAGGTCGTATAACTAATTAAAAGCCGCTTGTTTCTTTATCACTCTCTGGCCATTGACCCTCTGTTGGTAAACCAATCTTCTGCTTTTATAAGGCGGGCCTATCTCAAAAGGTAAGAAATAACTTCTAGATGATCATTTTTGACCGACGAAACGGACGAGGTACTCAATTCGACGCGTATATATTTTTTTCTGTACAATCACGCATAACTTTTTACGTAGTGGTTGGATTTCAATCAATTTTTTTCTATATTTATGGGTATATTTGGAAATTGGTCCCATTTAAATTTTATTGAAATCGGCAGAGCCATTTTCGATCAACAATAATGTGAACACTGTTACATCAATCCTTGCGAATTCTGTACACGGTTGAAGTCGGTCATGCCATTTTTACAAAAAATAATTATGTAGTTCTGTCCCCGCAATATAGGGCGTGATTTTTAAGCGTTCCCACCAAAACAGTTCATGGGGACAAATGGACAAAAAAAATACCGTGGATTCCCTCAAAAAGGGGACTTTGCTGTAGCGCTGTTTATCAACGGCCAAGAACGAGTCAAATTAATATTAGACTTATGCTATAATTCCGGAGATAATTTAGTGCAATGTGATATAAGTGTCAGGGTTTCGGCAAAAAAATCGTGAAATTAGATATATACGAGTATCAAGTTGTATCTCTGAAAGTAATTGAACCAGAAGTGTTTTTTGTGTTTTGTGGTAAGTAAGTATAAGAGCAATTATAGTAGTTTTCACATTTGATTTTTCAGTATGTTTCTGGTGAATATTGTTATAGGTATTTAAAGTTATATTATTTTGAACTAATTTTTCTCAACAAAATGTAGGGTACAATTCAACATGTACCAATTAATCTGAAACTAAATGTATGCCTAATTTGTGGTAAGTGATAGTAAGTGATACATCTCAACTTACATATTATTCATCACAAGTATTTTTTAAAGTGTAAACGAATATAATAGAATTGCTTCTTTTATTTCGTATTATTTAATTAATCAATAAAACAACACAGGTAATTAGCAATAAAATTATACTTCTCGTAAATCAATTTCAAATCGTAACTTTGTATTATTTTTTATTTTTTTACCTTTCTTCGTTAGGCATCATAAAATACCTAAATGGTGCAAACGATATTAAGAAAAAATGTAGATTTAGCAATTAGAATTACAATGGTGAAGTTACTGAAACAAAATCTTTATAAAATTAAATTACACACATAAACACACAGTTTTCAGTTTACACTTTAGTTAGACCTCCAAAGCGAGCTGCACTGCTCTCCGAAAGCTTCTGACACAAGTTCTACAGATTAAGGTGAGCGGGGCAAAGTGCGCCATATTTTTTGCATAGTTGACTTTGGTGCAATATAACTTGTGTTTTAGTTTACGAATGACACTTGTCGTGGTATCTTATGGATCTATGATGTTTTGCGACTACAACAAATGTCGTGTCATTGCAATCTGAATCTTAAAATAATGATTTTTAGCACAAAATAAGAAAACATGATACCAGGCGCACTTTGCCGCCAAATCGGGTAAGTGCGCCTGGTATTAGTAAAACGCAATAATGAAGCGTAGGGATAAAAACAGCCTCATATTAATAGAAGAAAACAAGCAACGAAACGCATAACATTTAATTTTTCTTCATAGCCACATTCTAGAAGAATCTATGTATGTCAAACCAAATTTCGGCTAAGTGCGCCATACAATCTTAAATCAGTGGCTGTAAACCTTTTTTTAATTCTAAATATTGATAATCGAGTATCAAGTATATTTTTTCTTTTATTTACGAATAAATACCATGGAATGGATCTATTAAATGGTTGTTATAAGGCTTTTTCGATTACAGCCATTTATATATGTGTACTGTGACCATCATAGATGAGACGTGTTGGCTGAATCGTATCGCCAATCATCGGAATAAATAAAAAATATTCCAAAAAGGCTTGCGATTCTATCCAGACATTAGATGTGGCTGTATACAACATTCCAGGGTACGCTAAATCAGAGGTCCAATTACTCCACACATGCTTTCCTTTATAAATCATAAATGGAGCTCATTTCTCCCCAGCAGCGTTGCTTGCCATCAAAACTGTTGTATTTGACTTTCCGGAGGATGATGTAGTCCGAGTTGATTTCCATCACCCCTAAGACGTATGACTTTTTTTTGTGGATCACTGCAGTAACTGGTTTCATCCAAATTGTAAATTCTTTTAGGCTTGTCATGAAGCTTTAACTCGTCAATCACTCTTTCTAGCATGTCATAAAATTCTTGGATGACAAATGGGTCTGCGGCTTTCTTACGAGCAACCTCTACAGCCTGCGGTTTGCGGTCCATTACATGCAAAAATTTCTGTCTCATATTTAAATTCTGGTGGTCTGCCTAGACTTGATGACTTTTGGCCCCTTCGACCTGTGACGTGGTCCATAATAGTCTTTCTTGGGATAGCAAAGGTTGATGCGGCTGCATACCCAGACATCCTACCTAATCGAACAGCTTCGACTGCTTCATTCAAAGCCTCTCTGGACCATTAAGGACCTTCAGTTTTTTACATAGATCCCTATCTTAAACAAAAATCATGATCAGGTAAATAATAATTAATTATTTTGACTTTTACTGAATGTGATTGTGTGTTGTGTGCATGTATGTAGGGTAGCCTCATAAAACACGATAAATAAACATATATACAAATGACATTAGGATTCGAAGTAATTCCAACAATAGCACACACTTCTTATTGGATCAAGAATTAATAATAATATAATAATAACCCGACCATACAAACAAGCAAACATACATTGCAAGTTAAATAAAAGCTTATAAAAAGACACGTTTAAAAAGGTTACAAACCTCTGGATTGCGGCGAAGTGCGCCATATAAAAATTCAGTATGGCGCACTTCCCCGACTATAAAAATTTGAGATCAGAATATTAAAATTGCAAAAAATATATAAATTTTACTAGATATTCGTGATATAAAGTCAAAATCTCAATGCACAATATTTAAATTGTGCACTTACCTCACTCGTATGTCGATAAAAACTCAATTTCTTGAGATTTATGACGACGATTACTCCACTGTCATCTCTCCTTACCACTTGCAATGACAGTGAAAATAAAATGGCGCGTGTCTCAAACTCACATGACTAGAGCCATCTGTGACTATCACCAAGAACTATGTTTTAGTTTGTATCATCGATGTAAAGTGTCCCTACTAGTATCCAATCGGTAGTTTTCAAGATATTTGTGGTAGGCGCACTTATCCGCTAGGCGCACTTTGCCACCTTCACCTTAAGTTTAGGTTGGGATTGGCAAACATTGCTCGGTGAAGTCGGTGAGCTTGTTGCTCGCTTGTTGTGAGAATGTAGGGTTGTCAATTTTTGAGCAATTCCCTAAATTGCGGGGAATTCTACCTCCAGTAGGGATTGATTGTATGCGGGATGGGGGTAATAAGTGGGAGAAATGGAAAAAAATAAAATTCGATATTAAAATATTAAAAATCCAGCGATAAAATAAAAACTCCAATGAAGATAACCAAAAATCCCCATATGATGCCGATGTACATTTGGTGAAGCAAGCTCCGCGCTCCCCTAGAATTTCGATTTGGGCGACGCGAAGAGCAAATCTGGTACAAAAAATATAGGTGTAAAGTGTGCTGTTTCAGTGACTTATTCAGTGATTCGCTCGAGGGAAACTCGCTCACGTGAGCAACTTACCACCAACCGATTTTACTTACTTTTTGTGTCGTGAATTCGCTCGCACTTACAAAGTACTGACATAAGAATAAGTATTTAAACCAAATACGTTGAATATCTTACTAACAGCCATGGCTATGACCACGTTGCCTGATTAAGTTAGAAGTAAGTACTGATTATAATAATATATTTATTTACATTTCGATTTAGAAATGCAGAATAAAGGGTTACCTTTTATGACATGCGCACAAGCTCTTGCTGTAATAGCGCTCTATTTAATTTTAATAGCAAATTCGTGTATATTAGCGTGTATTTTAGTGACTCCCTATAGGTTGGGTCATAAATCATAGTAAAATTAGAGCAGTGAATATTTTACGCGGATACAACGCCAATATCGATAAAGATGAGTTTATCGTAAAAGCATCGGATCGTAATAGTGCTTAGTGAATTTGTGATATGACGTAATTCAATGAATCCGATTTAGAATTTTCGTCCGTTCGTTAAAAGAAATGTAGGTTTAGTCTTCTAATATAAATAATATGTAAAAATCTTATTATAGTAAAATGTATAGTAGTGAAAGTAGTGTAATTTTACATTTCATACATTTAGTTTAGTTTTTGATAGTAATGTTTGTCATAAAAATTATTTACAAGAAACTTTGATCTGTGATTTTTTAAATTTTTGAGTCCATAACTGATTTTACTCCTAAGTGATAATTAACATTTTCTTGAACCTGATTGATATGCTACTTTTATTGTATTTAGGTGATAAATAAATACCTATTTTTGTATTTAAAATAAATCTAAATCGATGAAAATACTCGTGTCATATACATATAAATATAAATGTTGTTTTTTTGTTGAATTAGTTAATTTTCATAAATAAGTAATAAATACCTATTTTTGTATCTAAAATAAATCTAAATTTTTGAATCACTATAATTCTGTTGATTTGTGTTGTTGTTGATTATTGTTAGAAACATAAGCCCTCATATAAAGGGTGTATCTCTAGACGACAAATACAATATGCTAGTATATCCTGTACTCATCACCATGACCGCATTTGTAATGGAACCAAACCCAGAAAGTAAAATCGCAGGAGCGATTTTAAAGTGTTGATTTATTAATATAATTTATCTGAAACTATGTTTTCTTTTATTTAAAACATGAATTGTATAAAATATTGCAAATACAAATAAACGAGGTCACCATTATCCACAGTCTTTTCTATACCACTATAAGGTACCTCTATAAAATTTACTAAAACGCTTTTGTAGCTGACTGTACATAAAATCACCGTCGAGCGAGTAAACGAAACAAAAAAATCGGATGGCGGTAACTCGCTCGCGTGAGCGAATCACTGAATAAGTCGTTTTCATCTAACGTTCATTCTTCAATTTAGCTATTTTTTCGAATTACCATCCCCTTCTTTATTTTCGTTTATTTGACTCAAGCTGTTTTTTATTTGATATTACTATTACTAATTATGTAAACTTGATACGTAAAAACTAGCGTATCAAAATTTATCTGATAATAGTGGTTAATTCAAAGCAATGAAAAATAATACAAGATAAGGTAACTAGGCAAAAAGCGCCAAATTGGAGAGTGGCCGATAAAAAGCACAAGTTGAGAATTTATCGGAATCGGGATAGTTTTTCTCCCTGATTTGGGGAATTAAGGTCAAGGGCATTGGCAACGCTGCCGGCTGGTGTGACAGTATGCCTGTGCATTCATGGCGAGCGGGTGTGCGTGCGTGTTCTCGTCGTTCAGTGCACTTCAGTGCAGTTTGCAAACTTTCGTCAAGTGTCAACGCGGTCGTAAACGTGCCGTGTGTTCAGTAAAGTTCATTGTTTTTCTACGATTTTAACAATTTGTGTGTTCGCGGGTCTTTTTACTAAAGTGATAAGTATTTAAAGTTTTTGTGTGTTATGGTGTTTACGGAATAATAGACTCGTAAGTATTGCACCTAATTATTTATTAATTAATTATTTATTCCCTTAAACATCTGCCGTCTTATATTATTACCACAAAAATTTTACGCAAAGTTTAGACAAGTTTGACAGTACAAATTGCACGGTTAAACAGTTTTTTAAAGCGTGTCTTTTGTGGTAAGGCGGCTAGATTCTGGACATAAAGCTCCAGTATCTTTAATGCCTTGCTTGCGATTTACCTACATCAGCGGTTCTCAAACTTTTTTGGCGACGGAACCCTTTTGAAAAGTGAACTGATAGACGGAGCCCTAAAATTAACAAAAAATTAGTTTTGTACTCGGTTCTTCGGTAAAATATCTCAATAGAAGCCGCCCTTAAGTGCAGGCCAGTAATATTGTCCCAATTTTTCAAATATCATCTTGAAACATTTCTGATTCGCTGAAATTTATTTTTGTTTTTTATTTTTTTTTTCATTTATTCAGTATTCTCGTGGCACCCCTACAGAGGCTTTGCGGAACCCTAAGGGTCCGCGGAACACACTTTGAGAATGGCTGACCTACATTAAATAAGGTGTTCTTCCATGTGACGATTTAACATTATCTATACTATATAATATTATTATTATTAATCAGTTTATTTCAGTTTTAAAAACCATACAGAAAATTATTAAAATTACAATTAAATTCATAAATGTCATCAATAATAAATTAAAAATAAAGTCACATAAATAATATAAGACAACAGAGACAGACAGATACAGTGACATCACAATTTTGCTCCCATAACAACATTCATTAATTTATTTTGTATGGGGCAATCAAGCTTATTAACGATCATCGTCAGGATACTGTTGGGGCTGGCTCGCACTCGCTGTCGTAATGAGGCGACTTTCTTGCGGATAACATCATGAAAGTCGTCCGTGCGCGCCTCAGCGAACATCAGAGATGCGCTGCACCAGCGAGGCTGCCGCATCAGCATCCTGAAGATGTCATTGTACTGGACGCGCAGAATGCTGGCAGCCCGACGAGTGTGATTCACCCACAAGCCGCTCGAGTAGAAGGATTGGCAAAAGGGTAATTTTTACTTCTCTCGAGCAGCGAGCAAACCTTCGCGCAATCATATTTCCCCGGACTGCCAGAGCCCTACGCTCCCTCTCTATATCATCGTCATCTGTCAACTAATCGTTAATTAGGTATATGCCCCAAATACTTAATTAATTATTAATATTATAATATAATATTAATAATAATATTATAATATTAGTAGGATATTAATATTATAATATAATATTAATATCCTACTAATATTATAAACGCGAAAGTTTGTGAGGATGGATAGGTGGATGTTTGTTACTCTTTCACGCAAAAACTACTGAACGGATTGAGATGATACTTTGCAATAATATAGCTTATACATATAAGTATCAGAATAACACATAGGCTATAAATTATAATGCTATATTGCGTAGGTATGCGGGCGAAGCCGCGGGTAAAAACTTGTAATATTATAAAGAGGAAAGATTTGTATGTATGTTTGTAACGAATAGGCTCATAAAGTACTGGACCGATTTAAAAAATTCTTTCGCCATTTGAATGCTACATTATCACTGATTAACATAGGCTATTTTAATAGCGAGAAAAAAATCCTACTTACTCTACAATAATGATACCCAAGGTGTAAAAAAATGACTAAAATATTCTTTACATCGCGTGCGCTGCGAAAACTATTGATGATAAAATAAAATAATGTGGTACGAATTTGCAGAACACACCTTTATTTACAAAAAGTGTCGCGACAGCATATACCTACGTAACTATATTTTATTATAAGCCACAATAACTGTTCTTTTATTCATAAAAATTAATTGAAATGCCGTCGCAAGAAAAGGATCTGAAATTGTATCTTGGTGAAATAATTTATTTTGATAAGGATTAACTGGATTAACCTTATCAAAATAAATTATTTCATATTCAAAACTATTTCAATAGCTTTATGCAAGTTTTTAAATTATTTAATTCAGAGATTTTATTACAAAGATATCAAGGTTTTTAATTTCTTAACAATGTGTTTGTACGGAACCCTTGATGTGCGAGCCTGACTCGCACTTGTCCGGTTTTTATTGTTAAATGAGATACTTTCGTATGAATATTGTGTGAGACCTTATTTTAGCGGAAATATAAGTACTTTATTTTGCGCAAAATAAGGTGTACTAGGTATATTCAATACAAAAAACGACGGCCGCAGATTGGTTTGCAATGGTCGCAAACTAGGTCGAGTGGCCGGAAACCGGTATATTCGCCCTTTTTGTCTTTTAAAATTAATTATAATTTCAACAAAAATATCGCACGCGGCACGTATAAAGTACAGCAACTCGAGCAACAATTCTTGAGTACCTACCTAAAACCACAGTGAAACATATTTACTGTGCTAAAACGTCGTGAGATCAATAATAACACCGATTTCCATAAAAAAGGCAGATTATATCTTCTTTGATTTTACTAGTGACTGTAATTGGCTAAGCTTGTGTGCGTGACACACATAGATACTCGTATGTACTTTTTAAGCCGGAAACATACTATCGGACACGGCTGACGGACGCTACTGACAGCCGCGACTTAGCAATGTGCACAGTCTTAAAACATCCTGTGTGCCAGATCGCTCTCGGACGTCCGAACGCTCAATGTCGTCCGAAGGTGACGTCCGCGACTTATGTCCGATAGTGTGCACGGCTCAGTGTACTTTCATAGTCTAGATACCTATCAGTCGCGTCTGTCAGTCGCGTCCGTAAGCCACGTCCGATAGTATGTTTCCAGCTATGTCTGTCCGTCTGTCCGTCTGTGTGTATGTCAAGACTCTTTATCTCGGGAACGCGTAAAGATATCGAGTTGAAGTTTAAACTGTATACTAGGGCATGCAAAAACCGGGTGGTTTTGAAAAACCGGGTTTTTCGGTTTTTGATTTAAAAAACCGGGTAAATCGGGTTTTTCGAGTTTTTCGGGTTTTTTTTGGTAAGTATATGAAAATACTAAAAATAATGGTTTGTTTGTTTGTTTATGACCCTGTACTGTCCCATTGTTGGGCAAAGGCCTCCCCTCGAGTTTCCCAGTTGCGTCGGTCTTGTCCTGATGCCTGCCAATTTGGATTAAATGTATTCGCGCTATCTAATAGAGAGTATTAGATAGCGCGAATACATTTAATCCAAATTGGCAGGCATCAGGACAAGACCGACGCAACTGGGAAACTCGAGGGGAGGCCTTTGCCCAACAATCTCTGCAGACTCTCTATTAGATAGGCCTCTACGAGGCCGCACGGAGTTGGGACCCCATTCGGAGGTGATTTTAACCCAGAGGTCTTCTGGCATGCGACTGACTTACTCGGCCCACTGCGACTTCAGTTTAGCGGCAGTGAAAGCCAAATCTTTGATTTGAGTTCTGGAACGCAGTTCGGTGTTTTGTACTCGGTCTATTAGCCGGTCACCGAGAATACTGCGCTCCATCGCTCTTTGGCAAACCTTGAGTTTGGATTTTTAGACTTTAGTTAAAGACACCTGTTTGTCAAAAACAATGTTTGTACACCATAAGTCAAAATGGAAAGATTACATACATCTTGCGCTTTAGTGTGATCGGAAGGTGTCTCTTCATATGCTTTTTCATGGCCCCATAGCTCTTCCAAGCTTTCTCTTTTCTTCTAGGTCTTGTCTCTTCTGGAAGGTGACTATTTGCCCAAAATAGATGTAATCGTGAACGTATATGTCTTCGTCATCGACAGTTACCCGACGTTTGATGCCATTGGTCATCACTTTGGTCTTTAACATGTTCATCCGCAATCCAACCTAGAGGCTTGCAGTGGTTAGATTTTGTGGCATTGATTGCAGCTCTCTGGCTGAAGAAGAGAAGATAACGATATCGTCTACAAAATGAAGCTTAGTTAACCTTTTTTTTTACCGATATCAACACCACTTCTATCCCAGCTTGCCGCCAGCTTTCCGAAAACTTCTTCGAGGACGCCCGTGAATATTTTCGGGGACAGTGGGTCTCCCTGTTTAACATATTTCTCTATTGCAAATGCTGGGCCAGAAGATTGTAATTTTGTTGCAGCGGTACTTTGAGAATAGATGAGGCGGAGAAAATTAACGTGTGTGATGATATCAAATTGTTTTTCAACCGAAGAAACAAAGGAGGTACTCAACTCGTATTTGTATAAATATGTTGTGTATAACCAAACCAATAACCTATATAACCAATAGCGTGGCCAGAGATCCAAGACCCAGCTTACCTGACAGTTCACCAAAGATATCCCGGACATCAGCCTGTACGAGATTAGAATGGCCCTGAATCAGTTTAAGAATAACAAGGCGCCGGGTGATGACGGTATCACATCAGAGCTGCTGAGAGCGGGTGGAACACCGGTACTAAAAGTCTCCCTAAGCTTTTCACACCGTCGTCCTCGAGCGCATAACGCCAGAAGCATGGAGCAGAAGCGTGGTGGTGTTGTTTTTCAAGAAAGGTGACAACACCTTATTGAAGAACTATAGACATCATCATCATATAGAGATAACATCTCACTTCTGAGCCATGTTTATAAGCTGTTTTCAAGGGTCATTAGGAACCGTCTCGAGCGTAGGCTTTATGAGCCTTCCGAACATGCCGCATTCATACGCTGCGGCAGGTTATACAGAAGACCGAAGAGTATAATTTGCCACTTTGCTTAGCGTTTGCGGACTATGAGAAAGCCTTTGATTCGGTCGAGGCATGGGCTGTGCTCGAGTCTCTCCAACGATGCCGTATTGGCTATCGGTACATGGAAGTGTTGCAGTCTTGTATAATATCGCCACTATGTCGGTCTGAGTACAGGAAGAAAGCTCCAAGGCAATCCCTTTAAAAAGAGGCATAAGTCGTAATTTCTTCGAAAATGTTTACGGCTACTTTTGAGAAGCGTTCAAGCTCCTAGAATGGAAAGGATTGCATCAATGTCAATGGCGAATACCTCACTCACATTCGGTTTGCCGACGATATAGTAGTCATGGCAAAATCGATAGAAGTGCTCAGCACGATTCTGGAAGGCCTCAATCGGGTTTCTCAACAGTCTTAAGATGAACATGGTCAAGTCGAAAGTCAAATGTGATTCCCATGTTGTACCCTCTTCGATTTATATTGGGAACTCGGTTCTTGAACTCGTACGTCTACTTAGGACAAGTAGTCCAGTTAGGTAGGTTCGACTTCAAGAAAGAGGTCAATCGCCGAATCCAACTCGGAAAATTGCGTAGCCTCTTCTCATCCGACATACCTCAGTGCCTCAAGTCGAAAGTTTTCGACCAGTGTATGTTGCACGTGATGACTTATGGCACATAAACGTGGTCTCTCACTATGGGCCTTATTAGTAAGCTCCAAGCAACCCAACGAGCTATGGAGAGGGCTATGTTCGTAGTCTCTGCGAGTTTGAATCAGAAATGAGGAGATCCGTAGAAGAACCAAAGTTACCGACATAGCCCAACGGATTGGCAAGTTGAAATGGTAATGAGCTGGGCACATAGCGCGGAGGACTGATGACCGATGGGGTCGAAAAGTTCTCGAGTGGAGACCACGTACCGGCAAGCGCAGCGTAGGACGTCCACCCAAAAGGTGGACGGATGACCTTATTAAGACCGCAGGATCGCGCTGGATGCAAGCCGCTTCCAACCGGTCTTATTGGAGATTCATAGGGGAGGCCTATGTCCAGCAGTGGACTTCTTATGGCTGATGGATGGATGGATGATATTTATTTTGTTTGTTAATTTCAACTATCGAGCTTTCCTTTATGTATAATTTACAAATATTAGACAAACGTGCAAAATATATCACGCTTAGTTTTACTACTTAGCGTAGCAGAGACTGTCAGACTAATGTACGAGTAACAATACAAAAAGGCGGCGATTGATAGCATTTCGGTCAAGACGAGACAAAACGCGTCCCATTACGCTTATAACGCTACAGCGCTCTGCCTATATGACGATACTCACTAATTAGTGTTTTCGGAACCGGTATTCTTTTTGAGAACCGGGAGTTTCGGTACTTTTGTATAACGGAACCGGGATTTCCCGGTTCTTTCGGTATTTTCGGTTCTTGTTAGTTTTTGTTATAGAAAACAAGGGATATGCTAGAGCAAACTATCCAAAAATGCAATATTTTTATTAGTTGGAGACTTCAATCGGCCAGGTATAAAGTGGGAACGTGACCCAGATGCAAGTGTAGGTGCGCTGATTCCTGGGACATCTTTAGATAATTTGGATAGCCTACTCATTGATGCAATTTCATTTAATGATTTTTATCAAGTCTGTTCCGTACCTAACACCACAGGCAAAATATTAGATTTAGTCATCACTAACTCTCCCAACTCAGTGTCAGTTTGTAATGGTTCCGCACCCCTTGTTAAACTTGATATTTTTCATCCTATACTAAACATATCTGTCAAAATTAACAGTCCTAAAATTCCAAAGACTAACAAAACGCACACCTTAAATTTCTCTCGAGCTAATTATGAACAAATTAGAGGTGAGTTAGACAATATAATATGGACCGATCATTTGAGGGAAGGCCTGTCAGTGGATGGGGCTGTCGATGTCTTTTACGATGTCATCACTCCTATTATAGTCAAAAATAGTAATTAGTCCTCAAAAGAGTTCTATTTCACTTAAAACCGTTGATTGTCCTACAGCAGCACGGGTTTCTTCCCGGAAGATCGACAACATCGAATCTTATGGATTTCGTTAGCGACATTACAGACGCCTTCACAAATTGTCACGAAGTACACGCAGTCTATACCAATTTCTCGAAAGCATTCGATGTTGTCGATCACGAATTGCTGATCGGAAAGTTCGGTCACGCAGGAATTTGCGGCTCATTGTTACGTTGGTGCGAGTCTTATCTTCAAAACCGTTCCCAACTTGTCACAATTCGCGGCTACAAATCTTTTCTGAGATTGGTGCAATCGGGAGTGCCCCAAGGCTCTCATCTGGGGCTTTTGTTTTTCCTGCTATTTATAAACGATCTGGCTTCTAAAATCACTTCCAAATTTCAATTGTTCGCGGATGATCTCAAGATTTATAGGAAAATCCATTCTGTTGAAGATATGTTATTATTACACAAAGACATCGACCTCATTAATGATTGGTGTGCACGCAATAAAATGATACTCAATCCCTCTAAATGTTTTTACATAAGCTTTTCGAGGAAAATATCTCCGACACGCACTTCTTACTTCATTGGTGGTACTCCACTTAAGGAGGTTTTTAGTATGCGTGACTTGGGAGTAATGGTTGACACCAAACTAGATTTTCGAGAGCATATAGACTGTGTCGTTAAAAAGCATCTCATCTGGGAGGTTTCATATCTAGACAGTCAAAATTCTTCAAAGATCCCACTGTTTCTATTATCCTGTTTAATTCATTCGTGCTTAGCCTACTGGAGTACTGCAGTCCTGTCTGGAGCCCATCCTACCAGGTCCACATAGATCGAATTGAAAGATTGCAAAAGAAGTTCCTGTACCATCTCTCATATTCAAGTAATCTGTGTAGGCAGTTGGACTCTTACGAATCTAGGCTTTCATATTTTAAAATATCGCCACTGTCACTCAGATCAGAAGGAACATACTCGTAGCTGACATCGTATTTCTGCACAAATTAGTGAATAATATTTTGGACAGTTCTCGTTTGCTTGGAAAAATATGTTTTTCTGTTCCTCGTTTTTCTAGCCGTCTTGACAATAGAAGAACGTTTAGCTTGCCACATGCTCGTAAAAACTACGGCCAACACTCTTCTTTGTATCGCATGTGTTCAATGTACAACAATATATGCCAAGATTTAGATATTTTTAATCCCTCCGTGTCATATTTTAAGCGACATTTAACATTTATTTTAAGCTAAATTTATAAAAAATTTATTTGTCATTGTTTTATAGTTTCAGTTATTCAGTACTAATCCTGTTATGCATGCTGTGTTCACTTCTAGAAGAGCATATACATTATGCATGTCGTTTTATTAATGTTTTTTGTTTAATGTAAGTTTTAGTGTGTAAGCCCAGTTTTGTGAACCATTAATAAAAAAAATAAAAAAAATAATGTTTGAATAGTAGAAAGTGTGGAAAAGTAAATTATGAGTAAATAAGTAAATAGTAGTGTGAACTAGTATGAATCGCGTAATAAAAATAAAATTCCCGAAAGTACCGAAAGAACCGGGAATCAAATTTGATTTCCCGGTTCCATTTTACTGACAAAAGAACCGGGAATTCCCGGTACTTTCGAGACCGGGATTTCCCGGTTCTGAACCCTATCACTAATTCACAATGTAAAGCGAGAGAAAGAGAGAATGAGGACTTTCGCACTTGAATTTCATCCTTAGCACGTACTTAGTTATATAATAGTCATTGGTCAATGGTACATTAGGCGTAATTTTATACATAGAAAAAAGTGTTAGAGCAACTAGATGACAATAATGTTATACGAATAATGTATTACGAAGGAGTTAATATGTGAATTTTAAAAAATCGTAGAATAACCGAAAAACCCGAAAAAACCGGGTTTATAACTAGAAAAAACCGAGTTTCAAATGCGGTCGGTTACCCGGTTTTTTCGGTTTTCGGTTAACCGGGTTGCATGCCCTACTGTATACGTATTTCTATGGTCTCTTGCAGTTGTGTAAAGGACAAACTTCTCAGTTATCGTTTAAAAAAGTTACGAGCCGTTTATATCGTAAAAAACCGCATATTTCGCACTCATAAAAATCAAAACCTACAGGGTACTTCCCGTTGACATAGAACTATGAAATTTGGCGAGAAGCATTGTCTTAGAGTACCTACACATATAGGAATAAATCTGAAAACTGTAAACTTTTAATTAAGTCACAAAATAATAGGCCCTCAAAATTCACAAAATAGGTATGGGTTCAAAATTCAAAGTGAGTAAATGGTATCATGTTAGGTACTTATCATATAAAAGAACTTCATTAGCACATGCTAAAACAGATTTTTAATTATTTTAAAAACGTGTACGGAACCCTCGATGTGCGACCCTGACTCGCACTTGTCCCGTTTTTTTTATTTAAATTTTGTACCTAGTAGGTACATTTAATATTTCGATCTCTGTTTGCGGCTTTTCAACCGGACATAGCTGTCGCACTCGCATATTTGCAAATTTGGGTACGATATAGGTACGAATTACCATACAGGCCATCGCATAATTTCTCGAAAAGTTCTTTATTTTCACGTTCAACAGTTGAATATGGGATAAGTTGTCCGACCGGCTTCCAACAATGTCAACAATGTAATAAATAAATAAAATAAAAACGGCGAAAAAAATGCCAAGTCGATGGGCGATACCTTTTTGGTATTGACGCTATTGTGTTTAATATACCAATATTATATTTGGTAGTTTTGTATGTGATTTGATAGATGCAGAATGTAAATTAAAATTTTAATAAAAATTTGGCATACTAAATATACAACATCTTGAGCAACAGTTCTTCTACATACCTACAGTGAAAAGTTGTGAGGTGAAATATAAAGACAAGTTTTATTAATTTAATATAGCCTTATCCACTAGGAAGTCAAGCTATTACCGGGATTGAATCCCGGTCGAAAATTGACCGGGATCCCGATGATTGACGGGATTACCGAAAATCAAAGATATTACGCATAAATCATAATGTAGCCAATTCGCGCGGAATCTAGTTTATTAGATGGCTTCTACAATGGTGCTTGAAAGGTTATTTCAATTTCAGTTCAGATTTTGGATATGCGCTTACGTTGTGTGTGAAACTCACACCATAGTATGAATATTGTACTGAAAAAATGTTCGCCACCAGACTCTAGTTATTTTTTGAAGTACTGTGACCCAATGAACCTTAAAAAATCGTGTAGCAATTATGAACTAGAACGCCTATTTATTTACATTCCGGACTAAATACTGACCTCTGGATTAGCTACTGGACTACACTCGAGTTTAATTAAAGTTTTGAATCACCATAAATGATCCTATTAAATGTGGAAGATTTTTTTGTGTTACATAAATTAATCTATGCACAATTTTGAGTCTAAAGGTACGATTCATTAGCTAACTTTACATGGCAGCAGCAGACTACAGTAAAACTACGACTGCTGACGCGTATAGCAACGTTTGTCTTCGTGATGACACTATTGTCTGCTGCTGCTGCGTATAGTCGCCTACGAGATTGAACTTTAATAAATGTAGCAAAACATGACTAAATGTAGAAAACCAGTGAAAAACTAAAATTATTGCAACATAATGCTTAGATGTGCACACGAATTTATGGTATGCTAAATACCAAATTGATACAACGATTTTGCGAAAAATTGAGAGTTAGATAAATAAGATAAAATTTGCATTGCTACCGTTACTATAATTACGCTTTCATAATTTGCCGTAGCCAAAAGCTTTGAATTATGTATTTCTTATGATTTTTTA
Organism: Hypomecis punctinalis; assembly: GCA_949316475.1. Lineage (NCBI taxonomy): Eukaryota > Metazoa > Arthropoda > Insecta > Lepidoptera > Geometridae > Hypomecis > Hypomecis punctinalis. The sequence goes on from OX438807.1 coordinate 11,815,375, forward strand.
AAAAATACCTCAAACTGACCGGGATTCCGGTAATACCCGGGATCCCGGTCGATTAGGTTGGTCAATCCCGCCAATACCGGGATTGAAAAGATCTACCGGGATTGCATTCCCTACAGGGGATTGAAAATGGTTCAAATCGCTTCGAAAAAAGTAGGTAGGTACCTACCGCCAGGACCGGATCAATCAAATGGCTTTTTGGGCTTCAGCCCAGGGCCCCGTGGGATCCAGCCCCAGCTAAGTGAGGTTTAAGTAAAAAATAGACAGTAATGCAAAAAAAAATAGGAAGATCGTAAGGTTTGCAGCCCTGCAAATCCTGCGATTAAATATTATTATATTTTTGGGGTTTACAAATAAAATATTAGATTTGTTTATAATTTATATTTTTCCTATACTTTGAGTAGTGTTTGTGAAAAAAAGAGAAGCGTCGTAGGCGAGTTCGCCCGTGTGCCAATATACTAATCTGCTCTGTCATTGCTAGTACAAAAAGAGAACCGTCGTCGTGGCGTTACGGTGAACTAACAATATGATTTTAATCAGCAGCCAAGGTACCGACTATACTTGGTAGACGCGAGTAATGACGAAAACCGAATTGGCGACTACCAATGTATCAATCACTTTTAGTTGTACTAGCAATGACAGAGCAGTGTTGTCAACGTAACAAAATTAGTACGACGCTTCTCTTTTTGCACAAACTCAGTCCTTGATAATTTTATAAATCTGAAAGTGTGTTCGTGAATATTTTGTTGCTCTTTAGCATTGATTTAATCAAAATAGCGGAAGATAGGGCACGTCCTTTTATTCGTCAACTAAATTATAGGCATGATGCACAACCACATGCACGAACACATGCACGAACACTCACACAGCTGTAATCCCATTCTACGTTGAAAACTACTGAACGACAGAGACAAACCGATTTGTTTCGACAGTAGGGCGAGCGAGACAACTGTCGACCGTCACCGGAATACTTCGGATCGAGTCGTGTTCTTGAGAGCAATTAGGCGACGGGGACCTAATTTAAGCGGTCCACGCGCTAGAGGCGAGTCACCTATCTTCCGCTATTTTGATTAAATCAATGCTCTTTAGTGGTGAAACGGACCGAAGTCGACTTGATTTTTGCATGGATATAGCGATCGGAGTGTCATGGGCTATTATTATCCGATAAAACCCTGTGGGTAGATAGTTATAAGGCAAGCTTGTAATAAATATGGGCCTTATTAATAATCTCCAAGTAGCACAACGAGCTATGGAGAGGGCTATGCTCGGAGTTTATCTGCGAGATCGAATCAGAAATGAGGAAATACGTAGAAGAACCAAAGTTGAAATGGCAATGGGCAGGGCACATAGCGCGGAGGACTGGTGACCGATAATCGAAAAGTTCTTCAGTGGAGACCACGCACCGGCAAGCGCAGCGTAGGACGTCCACCAACAAGGTGGACGGATGGTGGACTGTAGACGGACCGCACGATCCCGCTGGATGCAAGCCGCTACCAACCGGTCTTTTTGGAGATCTATAGGAAGGCCTATGACCTATGTCCAGCAGTGGACGTTCTATGGCTGATGGATGGATGGATGTAATAAATACATAGATCGCTCAGAAAATAAAATAGGTATTTGCCTACAAATTGATAAGAAGATTGAAAACAAACCTTGTAATGTACAAGGACGTCTGGCTGCCAGTGGCTGGGTCGTCGGGGCAATGGCTGGTGACGTCAGTCGTGGCGCAGTTGCAATGAAATAACACGTCGTCAGATATGTGTTTTAACCTTCATTAAGGAAACATTGAGTGTCGCTTCGTATATCTACTCTACTACTGGGTAAGTTATCTACAAGCTGCACAATATCCAATCCCGACTTCCTGACTGAAGCTCGCCATAAAGCTGCAGCGCGGATATTGCGCATCTTTATATCCACCGACTGATATGACTCGGCCTTGGCACGGTAATGATATCTAATAGTATTCTGTCTTCATACAAACGGTCAGAACGAGAATCATACCTACGCGCCTCGGTGCGGGGTATGCTCTTGGTATGCTAGTCAGTCGCTTCGCGCCGTAGTGTTGAACGAACGTGTGGGTTTGTAACTAGTAGGCGTGCGAATACGTTTTGTGGTTCTCCGTTTTACTACGGAACTATAAAAACATTAAAAACACAATATTATGTATTTTTATTGAAAATTCCTTTTTAATCCACAACGTATTTTTTTTTGTAATAAATATAGGTAATAAGTTTACCTACGTCATAAATCAAAACTAGAAAGAAACTTGAGTAGGTAAAGATAAATGAAATTAAAATACCGAAGGGCTGCCCCCAGCGCGTGAGATATTCTGCGTCGCGACGTGGCGTTGTATCTATATATTTCAAGGACAGGGCTGAGTAGGTATATTATGCTTTCGTATAATAAGCGCCACACAAATCGGCGGATGAGAAGTTAGCCGCAGATGACACTTCGCCGTGATTCGCTAATTATTGCGCATGTGTGCACGGGCGTAGGGAGCGCGAGGGAGGCATGAGGTTGGCGGGCGGGTGTGCCCCGGCATCTCGTCTCCGTCATGTTTACGACAAAACCCACACTCAGCATATAGAACTCAAACAACAAGGTCAAAACTAAGGAGAAGAATCGCGGTGACCGCGTTCATTTTGGTGTTCGATGCCTTGCGCCATCTATCTTAAAATCATGGAATTAATTTCTGCACCTGTAAAACGCTTTCGGTCGCGTACTCAAAGAGACAAACGTGCAAAAAAAATCAATTTCAGTTCATATAAGGTTTAATTTCGTTCGCAGCGCATTTCTTTAAAGGGAAAGTAAAATAGAAAGAAGGTAAATTATTTTATGAAACAAAGGTAAAAATATACAACTATAAAATTCAACGCGAACATAACTGGCTCGAATGACACGATACATTGTAAGTCTCGGTTAGTCATATCCAAGACATTCAGGGAGATTTAAAATTTCCATCAGAGCCCTTAGTCCAGGTTTTGCGTTGTATAATATAAGTATGTACCTAAACTTTCGATCGCGTGTCGCGCGTGCTCCATACATTTTAGTTAGTTCTTCCTCGTTTCCGCCAGGAGCGCTGTACAAAAATGTATTAAAGCCTTACGAAAAACGGTTTGTTCCTAGTATTACTACCATTCTTACTACCAGTAAAAGCGGTAAACGAATTACTCTTCTTACTACTACAGTTGAAAGTTGTAAGAACAGTAAAAAAATTACTCGTGTTACTACCGTGAAATTAAAATAACAAAAAACAAACAAAACATGACAGATTTGTATTTTAAACGTGAACATAATACTTATAATTTGTTTTGATTGCTACAGCAATTTTCCTGTTTAGTTTTTGGTTACAGTTCTTGTTTTTAGGGTTTCGTACCTCAAAAGGAGAAAAACCGGACAAGTGCGAGTCAGGCTCGCACACCGAGGGTTCCGTACAAATCCAGAAAATTTCACAAAATTGGGAAGTACGAGTAAGTTGTTAAAATCTCTATACTATATCATCGACAAAAAATGTTTTTATTTCACTTTTCTCGTCATAAATTATATCTCGTCATACATTAAAAATTACACATGGTTAAATGAACTAAAAATCTGTTTTAGCATGTGCTAATGAAGCTCTTTTATATGATACCTTACATGATACGATTTAGGTACTCACTTTGAATGTTTAACCCATATTTTGTGAATCTAGGCCCTATTTTTTTGTGATTTAAATAAAAATGTACAGTTTTCAGATTTATTCCTATATGTGTACTCTGAGACAATGCTTCTCGCCAAATTTCATAGTTCTATGCTAACGGGAAGTACCCTGTAGGCTTAGAGTATTAATTACTTTAGTTATTTATTCTCTAAGCCTGTAGGTTTTGATTTTTGTGATGTCGAAATATGCGGATTTTTACGACATAAACGACTCTAACTTTTTTAAACGGTAACTGAGAAGGTTTTCTTGTACACAACTGCAAGAATTCATAGATATACGTATACAGTTTAAATTTCAACTCGATATCTTTACGCGTTCCCGAGATAAAGAGTCTTACACAGACGGACAACAAAGTGATCCTATAAGGGTTCCGTTTTTTCCGTTTGAGGTACGGAACCCTAAATCGCCGCGCGGTAATGACGGCGAGTTGTTTACAACTAAGTGCAAGATTTATGATTTTATGGCTCGAGCGGGATCAGTCTTTGTATCTTGCCTATTGTTTAGTTTATTTGTTGGGAGTTTACGTATTTGAAAACACTTTCTCGAACTTTCAAGTTGTTTACTTGTTAACACAATAGCGTTTATTAAGATCGAGTAATGTTGCGAATTATCTCGTAGGTTCGAGACTGTAGGAAATAACGGATATAAATACGCCGGTCGACCCTTAGGGATCAGTTTTTTTTTAGTTTACCGTCGAAGCGAAAACATCTCGTGGACCAATGCGATTGTGAAGTGACTAGTTTGTGTGAATATCAGTGCCAGTATGAACTGTTTGTGCGAACCAGTTGTGTACTTATTGTGATTTTGTGCAACATCTCGTAACAGTAAATTCGGTTTAAAATACACATCTGTCATGTTTTGTTTGTTTTTGTTATTATAATTTCACGGTAGTAACACGAGTAATTTTGTTTTACTGTTCTAACAACTTTCAACCGTAGTAGTAAGAAGAGTAATTCGTTTACCGTTCTTACTACTGGGAACAAACCACGAAAACAACTGTAGTTTCAATTTACGTGTAAACCTGGACTAACCCCTCAGGGCTCACCCCGGTCTCGCGAATATGTAACGGATTTTTCGTAATATGTAACTGTAAAATCATCTTGTTAAGTTCTAAATTGCTTAGTAGGCAACTTTGCCAAATATTAGATATCAGAATCGGCCGATAAATAGAGCCACAACAATTCCCACTTTATGAGAGGAATCCCGCAATTAAAAATCGCCAATGGCTTAAAAGATAATCCCACTATATTCAATAGAATTGTTTGCTGGAAACACTGGCTCTAGGTGCCGATAAAAACAGGTGATGATAGCTTAAATTCCTATCGGTCAACGCTTCACAATTTTAATGGATTTTCGTCTACATTAACGCTTTTTTAAATAAACTTAATTGCTTACTCTATTTAAGCAATTATGCCATCTGCATCCGCATTAATATCCGCGGATGCGGATGCAGATGTACAAATCGATGCAGAAGTTCCGCTGCGAATATTCGTAACATCCCTGAATGTGACCTGCAAAATGTATTAAACGTGCTCCATCCAGCCTGGCCCGTCAATGCCCGTCTCGGTCTAAAGCTGAAAACATACTATCGGACGCGGCTGACGGATGCGACTGACAGCCGCGACTTAGCAGTGTGCACGTCTTAAAACATCCGGCGCGCCAGATCGCTCTCGATCGTCCGAACGCTAAAGGTCAACCCAAGGTGACGTCCGCGACTTATGTGCGATAGTTTGCACGGCTTAGTGTACATTCATTATCTAGATACCTATCAGTCGCGTCTGTAAGCCGCGTCCCATAGTATGTATCCAGCTTAATCCATCGACTTGGCATTTTTTCTGTTTTGTCTAATCCTAGATTAAATCATCCCGAAAGGCGATTTATTTTATTTTTCGCGTTAATCATTTCATTTATTAAATTAAATTGTATTTATTGAGCCATTAAAACAGACATGCCAATTACATTACAACTCGCATATTACATTAAAATACACATATTATCTTAAAAATTAAAAATTTATTGTTTATTTATATGTTTACGACATCCTGCCTTACAAAGGGAACAACAACAAAGCAGTCCTAAAAGATTTCTTTTCCCTTTTGAAATGAGGAACCCCAAAAAAGTTGTAGTGATAAAGTGACCACGTATTGTATCGGTGTAACTACCTAAGGTATTATTATAACGTACTAGTTTTTACCCGCGGCTTCGCCCGCATACGCAATATATCATTATAATTTATAGCCTAATGTTATTCTGATATATAAGCTATATTATTGCAAAGTTTCATCTCAATCCGTTCAGTAGTTTTTGCGTGAAAGAGTAACAAACATCCATACATCCATCCATCCATCCTCACAAACTTTCGCGTTTATAATATTAGTAGGATTTACCCTTCAATCTTTTGCTAAAAATATTTTTATTTGTTTCAGGTACTTTCCACAGCAATGGATCAATTCGATTTCAACGCCCCCATCAACGCTACAATATTTTATGATGACAGTGATGATGAAATCATTAAAGAAAAGCCAATTATAAAAGAGGAGAAAGAAATTAAAAAAGAAAAAAACTTCGAAGAAGCATCATCAATACTAAAACAAGAAACAATTGAGAACGATGGAAACAATGGTTCACCTAAACTGTTAAGTGCCTTATTGAAAACAAAAACATCTACCTCAATCAAACATAATTTAGAAAACACTGAACAACAACTACAAAGTAGAACATCCAATGATGTACCAGTTCTTAAAAAACAAAAAGATGATGCATTACACCAAAAACAATTAGATATGCCATATCTAGAATTTGATGTCAGTTTAGATACTGGTAATATTAATACTAATAAACACAATAAAGATGAAACCCGTGATCCAGGAAAGATCATTACCTCGAAAACAGAAAAAATAGAAATGTTAACTGAAGTTAAAAAAGTCTTTCAAGAAAAACTTACTAAAAGGGACAGTGATTCTATCAAACAACAAAAAGCTCCAGAAATATCACCCAAGAAGAAAACTTGTACAAGAAACATTTCTAAAGATATTATTAAGACAAAAGAAAACCAAAGAACCAAAGATATCGTTACTAATGTTATAAACATTAGTAACGATATCAATCCGTCTAATGACAATAATGAAGTCCAGAAACAAGATATGAGTAACGATGCAGCTTGTTCAAAATGTTTGTTAAGCAATAGACAAGGTCCACCAACAACAGAAATCTCTCCCATCGTATCACAAAATCAGAATATTGACACCAATAGAGCTCCTATAATTAATATTGAAATAAATCCATTGACGCCAGCAAATGATCAGGTGCAATCAATTGAAGACAAATCGACACAATCACTAAATGTATTCAATAAAACAGTTATTGGGTATCTTAAAGGAATCATTGATACAGTATCAGAGCATATGATACACATTCTTAATGCTTTTCAACATTGCTTAAAAATATGCCAAGGCAACTCAGATCCAAGATTTATAGACAAGGCTAACTACCGATATTTAATGACCAAAACCCATTTTTTTGATCTTTCGTACAGTGCTGTTGTAAACGTTATTATACCTAGAGCTGATGATCCTACATTCGTTAGCAACTTCATCGCTAATACGATTCAGATAGGTCACTCGAAATCTTTGTCTCTGACATATGAACAAATAGAACCACTGTATAACGATATGATAAAATGGGTAAAAAACAGACAAAGGCAAATTCAAAACATGGTTACAAGTCCGCTACTTGTACAACAACTGCAAAAACCACCAAAAGAGGTAAATAGCTATCAGATTGAGCAAGTACCAAAGAAGAGTTCAGGATCAAAGAGAAAACCTCAGCAATCAAAACATTTATATGAAAATGTTGATGAATCGCCCAATTCACATAAATTACATCAATACAGGCACCCTCATCCAAATGTACAATCGCTAAATTCAATTTCGCAAAACAAATCACATAAAAATACTGACCAAAATCGGCAATGTGTTGAAAGACCAGCAATTAACGGTTCATACCAACAATCGCCTAGATTTTCAGAACTACCACAATATACACAACATATGGCAGATAAACAGTGTTACGAAAATCAGATGTCTAGTACATCAATGCAAAATTCAGTACACATGCCAAACTATGATCTTCAGCAAATAAATCGAGTCGTAAATCGTTTGCCACCTTACCCCAATTACAATATTCAAAGTGATACGAGGTACTATAATTCTGTACCGTCGTGGATAAACTCTGCAAAGGAACCAGCTGGACAAAAACAAGCCCCGACGTGGGACAATAATATACTTCCTTCCTACTCGCAGACTTTAGAAAATCAAGAAATAATTTTGTCTCAGAATTATAGACAGCATCTCCAACCAGAAAACACAACGCAGATGGAACCAAATAGATCAATATCTAGAGATAGTGGTTTCATGAGTCCAGCTAATTTTAACAACAGTGATTTACCGGTAAGCTTCAGAAATTATGTTTAAATCTGGAGTTTCATATCATGTAATATTTTTCGTAAAAAATCGCAACACCGACTTCCGTGTACAGAATTCGAATAATTTGCACGAGTCGATGTGACATTAATTTACATTTTTGTTGATTTATCAAAAACGGCTTAGCCAATTTCGATAAAATTTAAATGGGACCTCGAAAGTATACTCTTCCGAACTAAAAAAAAAGATTTTTTGAATTGGTTTACAATTGGCGAAAATATCGATGTACATACTCAAAAAAGAATACAGTACGTACATAGAGCCTCCTCCTTCTTGGAAGTCGGTAAAAATAAAAGCGCTAGCCTTCATTTGAATTTGGTTCAGTATTTCAGTAAACAAAATTGATGAGAAAATATTGTAGCGCACAAACCAAAATCGAACATACTGATTAACTGGGAGTTTATTATATTTGCAGTTGCAAGAAGAGCAGATGACACAACAGTTGTCCACTCCACTCATCACCCATGTGACGTCGCTTAATCCAAATGCCGCCCTCATACAGAACGGATACTGTGGAGTATGCGGGAAAATCACTAAACAGAAGTGTCTTGGATGCTTCAGCTGCTACTACTGCAGCCACAACTGCCAGGTAGGCAAGTTGTACACAGCAGTGAAACTTCATATAGGTCGTCATAGGGCTTGCATTATCTGTTAATCTTTTTTATCTGGATAAAATGGATAGCAACAATTCTAATTATCCGGTTATCCGGATATTACGGATATTTCGTATAATTCCTACTTTTTTTTTACAAAATTATACATGCAAGTTCTAAAAACAAGAAAAAAGGTCATAATTCAGCAGTATTGTGTATTACTTCAAACTTACAACATGATCATATGTTTAGTGACGTAAAAATACTAAAAAATCAAACAATATTAACCTAAACTTGTGCTTAGTAATATTATTATAAAGTTTACAAATTATACAACTTGTGACGTCGAATAAGTCCAGAGGCTGACTTTCTGAAGAGAGAGGAACTCTTCATGATGAACTCTTCCAGAAACTGCCTCACAGGAAGTGGACAAGCCCAGATGGTTCCGCGACAAATGAGAGACTTCACCACGACGTCTCAGAAACGGATTTTCAATCATGTATCCGTGATCCACAGGGTGAAAACCAGTAGTGATCACAGAATCGTAAGAGACACATTGAATATTAAAGTTAAACTCAAAAGGTCACTTTTGATGTTCAAGCTCCGACCTACTCTTGCTCATAGCCAAAACCCTAAGGACTTTTAACTCGAGTTCTCAAATTGCTTTGCTTGCCTGGACAACTTAGCGTCGGTGGACGAGATCAACAACGGGCTCGTAGAAACTGTCCAAACGGTCCATGCTAAGTTTTAAAGACCCCGCCATTTAAATAGACCTCAAAAAATTCTGTTATACTCTAACTCTCATGGCCAAACGACGCTAGCTAAGGCATCATCGGAAGACTGCATCTTTCAATGATGCAGAGTCATATATGCGGCTCAATAGACTAATTTTGAAATCCTTGTGGTGTGACACTCGTCTCTTTAATATGCATTATGTAACACGTCAGATGAATCAAAAGTTTGTGTAATTGGTTTAAGGTTATGTTAATTAAAGCTAGATCTATTCAATGAATGATCAAAAATTGTAAGTACCCGAAATATCCGAAAAATGTGGATAGTTAATTGGGAAATTATCCGGATGGGAAATTTGACGGATACCCGGATTGCAAGCCCTAGGTCGAACCCATCGACTTGGCATTTTTTCTTGTCGAACCGACATCTTGGCGGGTGTGATGTTAGCTACAAGCTGCGGATGCGGATAACCCAATATCCTCGCGCAGCTATCAATAAAGCAGATAATTATTAAGAGAGCTTCAGTCAGGATTGATTTAGAAGAACTAATGAAAGATTGTGGTTTTTGAAATGATTTTAATTTTATAGTGCCCAAATCAAAAAAAAAAATCCCACACTAGGTTTATCTCAAAAAGTTATTTTTGTGATAAGTAAACATTTCAAAAATTCGTTGCGAATGCAGGACTCGAACCTGCGTTATCGGATCACTAGCCCGACGCTCTACCAACTAAGCTAATTCGGAGTCCAGACTAACTTTTTAGAATAAGACTAATAATGTTTAAATTGTCAAAGAATTAAAAAAAATCCCACTTCATTACCTTCTGGAACAATCAGTGCGTTATGTTATTTTAAAATGTTTAAGCATCATAATTATTACAAACAATGAACCACGACGCGCGCAGTTCAAAATCCCTCTATTTATTATATCGCCATCAACAAATAACAAACGAAAAACATGACCCCCCTACAACCTAAACAAAGGCGCGCTTATAGTGAACCAAATATGATACCTACCAGGCTACCAGGCACAATACAACTTGCTCTACTTACGTAAAACTTGCGTGAAAGTATGGTGAAAGTCTATTTTTATCGACTCCCAATAAGGATGAGGTAGTATGGTTCCGTAAATTGTTTTTTTTGCGCGTGTTTATCGATATTTTAGTCAATAATTGTAGAACGATTTAAAAAATATTTTTTTTTGTTTTGATCCATATCAATCATCATCTGAGGTGATCAGGTGATCCCTTTTAAACAAAAAAAAAGACAATTCGATGCATTTCAATTACACCAAAATCATCTGAGACGTTTTTGAAAAATCATCAATCAATCATGTATTCGTACGAACTATTCAAATTCTGTACATCAGCTATTTTCAAAGAGGTCATGATACCTCAGTAAAGAAAAAAAAACAATCTTTGCAACACAGAACAGCTCTCCTTCTCTCTTCTGTGCTTTGCAAGGAGTTCCGCTCGCCCATTGCTTGTGCTGTTTACAATGCGCTCGCTGGCGCCGTGATGTCATATACATAGATCAAGTAGTGGATTTCAAACGATTAGATAGAGAAAGAAATACAGTTTACATATAATGGGCAAAAATAATAATTTTATTGATTCTAATCCTACTATCCTACTAATATTATAAACGCGAAAGTTTGTGAGGATGGATGGATGGATGGATGTATGGATGTATGGATGTTTGTTACTCTTTCACGCAAAAACTACTGAACGGATTGAGATGAAACTTTGCAATAATATAGCTTATATATCAGAATAACACATAGGCTATAAATTATAATGATATTGTGTCAAAAATCAAAATATCATGCGGGCGAAGCCGCGGGTAAAAACTAGTAATATTATAAACGCGAAAGTTTCTGAGGATGGATGGATGGATGTATGGATGTTTGTTACTCTTTCACGCAAAAACTACTGAACGGATTGAGATGAAACTTTGCAATAATATAGCTTATATATCAGAATAACACATAGGCCATAAATTATAATGATATTACGTCAAAAATGAAAATATCATGCGGGCGAAGCCGCGGGTAAAAACTAGTAATCAATATTTCAAAAATAAAAAAAATAAAATTATCATTTCTCTCAAATCTCAACTGAAGAGTTTATTTCACTACGCCAAGTGACAGCGCCCGTAGTTTGTATACTCTATAAAATTTAACTTGATCTCTGCGACAGCTGTCAGAAAAACCACGCCCATGAAGTCCTGAATTTCTTAAAAGTACAGACAGTACCTGTCAATGTCATACTTTGTGGGCATGCCAATTAGTGATGGGCGACGAAAGATCGTAACCACAGAGTTTTAGATAGAGTTTTAATTAAAATATCTATAGTTTATACTGTCGATATTTTAAATAAAACTTGATGTATCATTGATTTTACTGTTTATTTTAATATCATAACATTTTTTACATGTGTAATTAAAGTAAACCCAATTATATGTTACATTAGCATCGATAATAGTGAAAAACGTCGATAAATACTATAGTTACATAATTATGAGTATATAATTAATATCATAACATTATTTGCATGTGTACATTAGGGTTAATTCCCGGGATTTCTCGAGCCGAGAATTCCCGGGAAATCGTTAGGCTTTGTTCCCGGGAAATCGAGATCGAGAAAAGTCGAGAACTCGAGAAATCATGTACCTACATAGAAATTAAATCGCCGTTTTGTTTTGTTGCGTGGCAGCGTGGGCCAAAGTGCAGCGGCACCCTTTGATCTCGCTGCAAGCGCTAGTAACCCAGGTAGCAAAGTGACGTCAGTGACGCATAAACGACGTCACTCTTAGGTCATAATAGGGTCGGTCGTTAATGCGTCGTCGATGACGTCATAATGTACGTCAATTAAAAGTCATTATTTCGACGTCTCATATTCACCATATAATTGACGTTTTATTGACGTCCATTTAGGGTCAATATCAGGACGTACTATATTCGCCACATAGTAGACGTTTTACTGACGTCCATGTAGGGTCAATTTCAGGACGTACCATATTCGCCACAAAGTGTACGTTTTACTGACGTCCATCTAGGGTCAATATCAGGACGTACCATATTCGTCACAAAGTGGACGTTTTACTGACGTCAATTAAGAGTCAAAGTCAGGACGTACCATATTCACCACAAAGTGGACGATTTACTGACGTCTATTCAGGGTCATTATTAGGACGTATCATATTCGTCTCTGGTGGACGTTTTACTGACGTCCATTTAGGGTCAATATCAGGACGTACCATATTCGCCACAAAGTGGACGTTTTATTGACCTCTATTTAGAGTCAATATTAGAACGTACCATATTCCCCACAAAGTGGATGTTTTACTGACGTCTATTCAGGGTCATTATTAGGATGTATCATATTCGTCTCTGGTGGACGTTTTACTGACGTCCATTTAGGGTCAATATCAGGACGTACCATATTCGCCACAAAGGGGACGTTTTATTGACCTCTATTTAGGGTCAATATTAGGACGTACCATATTCGCCACAAAGTGGATGATTTACTGACGTCTATTTAGGGTCATTATTAGGACGTATCATATTTGTCTCTAGTGGACGTTTTACTGACGTCCATTTAGGGTCCATATCAGGACGTGCCATATGCGCCACAAAGGGGACGTTTTATTAACCTTTATTTAGGGTCAATATTAGGACGTACCATATTCGCCACAAAGTGAATGATTTACTGACGTCTCTTCAGGGTCATTATTAGGACGTATCATATTCGTCTCTGCTGGACGTTTTACTGACGTCCATTTAGGATGGACGTTTTATTGACCTCTATTTAGGGTCAATATTAGGACGTACCATATTCGCCACAAAGTGGATGATTTACTGACGTCTATTTGGGGTCATTATTAGGACGTATCATATTCATCTCTAGTGGACGTTTTACTGACGTCCATTTAGGGTCAATATCAGGACGTACCATATTCGCCACAAAGGGGACGTTTGATTGACCTCTATTTAGGGTCAATATTAGGACGTACCAAATTCGCCACAAAGTGGATGTTTTACTGACGTCTATTCAGGGTCATTATTAGGACGTATCATATTCGTCTCTGGTGGACGTTTTACTGACGTCCATTTAGGGTCAATATCAGGACGTACCATATTCGCCACAAAGGGGACGTTTTATTGACCTCTATTTAGGGTCAATATTAGGACGTACCATATTGTACCATATTGTTTGCACGCGCGTTCGCATCGGTGCGGACGTGTTTACTTTTTGTCGCAACAATTATTTCTATTTAGTTCGATCGCAATGTTTACGTTTTGCCGGGCTTGTAAAAAAGACGTTACCGGTGAACTTATAATGAAGTGTACACTATCAAACTGTGAAAAAGTGTATCATATATTGTGTCTCGGTATTAAAAGACGAGATTTCGAGTCTTTTTCTACGGACTATGTGCGCCAATGGATTTGCCCGATGTGTGACAGCACAAAAAGAAAACGTGCTGGGAATGACACGCCAGTTCGCACTCCAGAACATAGGAAGTTACCAACAATAGCGAGCCCTAATTATGTCAATAACCAACGGGGTAGCAAGTGCAGTCAAATGGTAGTTTCCGTGCTGGAGAATGACGGCGGTTTGTTATCAGAATTCCAAGAATTTCGTCGGGAACTTAGAAAAAGATTACATACGCAAGACCAACATATTTTACAAATTCAAAATGTATGTTCAGCTACTAATGACGAAATTCAGGTACTAAAGACCGTTATAAAAGATAGGCGATGTTCGTGCGATATGACCTCAATAGATACCTACTTAAAATGCTTTGCGACCGCAACCAGCGCATCGAGTCATTGTAATGTAATGCACAAACAAATCAAATAATTTCAAGTGTCAGCAAAAGTCCGATGCAGGTGCAGAAACAAGTTAACACCAACCTGATTAGTGATAACAGTGCATTAGTAATTTCTCCAAGAGAGAATAAATAGTTAATCTAAATGTGCCATGGTCATAAAATTGCTATGGGATCGACATTGTAATTTTAAGACTATGGATTCATAACAGTCTATGTATGTATATACTTCTTGAATATAAATCTATTATGCTACTTACATTGTTTTGTTTGGTTTCATCCATAGTCCTAAGAGTCTGTTCAGGGTACGTGTATAATATAGGATGCCTGCTATCGCAAACTAAATTCTAAATTCTTTTCGTCATTTACTTTGTTCACAGGAAAGTGACTGGGCTGTACATATTAGGGCAGCCATCGTCGTTGGAGTATCGTCATTTACTTAGTTCACAGGGACTGGGCCATACATACAAAGGCAGCCGCCGACATAGTAGTGACGTCATACACAGGATTCACAGTAAAGTCACTATGAATACTGTATATGACGTCACTCCAACGTTAGTGTCTACCTTAATATGTACGGCCCAGTAACGTCCCTATGAGTACAGTAAATGACGTCGCTCCAACGTCAGTGGCTGCTCTAATATGTACGGCCTAGTGACGTCCTTATGAATACAGTGAATAACGTCGCTCCAACGTCAGTGGCTGCTCTAATATGTACGGCCTAGTGACGTCCTTATGAATACAGTGAATAACGTCGCTCTAACGTCAGTGGCTGCCCTAATATTTACGGCCTAGTGACGTCCTTATGAACATAGTGACTGACGTCGCTCCAACGTCAGTATATGGCGTCACTCCAACGTCAGCATATGACGTCACTCCAACGTCAGTATATGACGTCACTCCAATGTCAGTATATGGCGTCACTCCAACGTCAGCATATGACGTCACTCCAACGTCAGTATATGGCGTCACTCCAACGTCAGCATATGACGTCACTCCAACGTCAGTATATGGCGTCACTCCAACGTCAGTATATGGCGTCACTCCAACGTCAGCATATGACGTCACTCCAACGTCAGTATATGACGTCACTCCAACGTCAGTATATAACGTCACTCCAACGTCAGTATATGGCGTCACTCCAACGTCCTCCAACTTACGTCATGAGGCTGTGACAAATTGTCGTCATCTGAAGAAACTACCGACGTCATGATAATGACGTCTCTTACGTCGAGCAGTACCGTAAACGGACGTCATAATAACGTATAAATGCTACCTGGGAAAGAAAGAGTTCTTACTTTTTGAACAGACTGGGAAGAGGTCACCAAATTTAGAATCGATGTACAAAGCATTGCTTTCAGTTAAGCCTACAACTGAAAATGAAAGAGTGTTTTCAATTTCAGGAAATATAGTTAGTAAAATAAGAAATCGGCCGTCTGATAAAGCTATAAATGCTTTAGATTTTCTAAAGCCATATTTTATCAGAGAGAGTAAGCTGTCCTAATTGTTATGCATCTGTCTGTATGTTCATCTCCTCAGCGTGAGATCCATTGATCTTGCAAAGTTTTCATTTGTTTTTATTCTAATTAACATGCCATAAATGGCGCTATGATTATAATCTAATTATTATTTACTTACATTTATTTTCTACCTGAATTTAAGATATTTTATTTCATGTTATTTATTTTTTGTTTCATAGAAGCTATTTTTATTTATAAGTTGATTTTTTTCTAAATAACCAGCCAAAAATGGTGCTGTGTTTGTAATTTAATTGTAAGTCAAGATATTAACGTTTTCTTTTATGTTGAATTTTTGTTTAGTTTAATATAAGCTACTTTTGTTTATAAGTTCTAAATAACCAGCCAAAAATGGTGCGGTCATTATAAGTCTGAATAATATTATTTCTATATATTTTTTTAAAAAAAGTTAGTTAGCTTTTTCATAAGATTAATGTTTTTAATTTGATACTTTCATTTGAGAGGAAAACCACTGAATTTGTTGACTTTATTAGAACCAACCGAATAATATGAGAAAACGTACGTAAATGTCAATTTCTCGACAACCCGAGATTCCTCGAGAAATTAGCCTCGAGAATTCTCGAGACCCGAGAAATTGAAAAGCTCGAGAAATCATGAACCCTAGTGTACATACTTGATCTTAAATAATAGTAAGTAAATAAAATCCAAATTCTCACCTTCAACTACTCATTCGATTTCATTACAACATTGTTTGAAAATCGATTTTTTCCACCACTATCCCAACTCTAAAAATGTCAATCGTCTACTGTCGCAGAGATCAAGTTAAATTTTATAGAGTATAGTGTATTGATACAGGGCTATCTGTTAACCCTGTACTAAGTCGAAAGGACGGGATTAAGACCATCAGTATGAATAACCCTTACTATGGGGCCAACCCATAAATTCGAGTGAAATAATCAACTGTTCCAATCAAAACTGCAAAGTAAAATCGACAAAATGTATGAAACAGCTGATTTTTTTCGAATTTTGTGTTGGTCCCATAGTAAAAATTGTTCATAATGATGGTCTCAATCAGCCCCTTTCGGCTTAGTAAACTAGTTCTGGTTAATTTGACCTAGCTACTTATAAGTGCTAATAAACATCTTTTTTGTTTGCAGTTTCTGGACTGGAATCGCCATCAATTAATCTGCAAAGAGAAAACGTGCACATGAAGAAACTGATAGCAGACGGAATTGAATGAATATCTAAATTATTTTAGATTCTAGTATACCCTATATAGTTACTTAATACTATTCAAAACCAAATCCTAAGACTGTTATATTGCAAAAATCTACCCTCGAAAAAAAAGTAAAAATAGTGGGCGTCCATAAATTATGTGAAGTGTTTATAGGAGCTGAATCTCACCCATTTTCCGGTAAGAGAAAGTTTCACGAAGATATCACGTAATTTCCAATCACGTAATATTCCTCCATAAATTTAAAATTTCTGCATAAAGTACTAATGCATATTGTATTTGAGAAGTAGGTAGTAGGTAGTTGATCAATCATCAAAAATGCCCCCCATAATTTATGGACGGCACATAGGAAGGGTAGAGATGTATTGTATATTTTTATGTAGGTAGGTATATTAATTAAGTAGATAAGTTCGTACGGGCTGGATAACTGCTGGCTGGAGTCCTTAAAAACTCTGAGACGTCAGATATGGCTAAACGGGTATACCAGCCGGGACCTATCAGAGCCACGGTAGCGCTCAGTTCCGCGATCACCCTGCCGAAGCAACCGTGCCGAACGTTGCAGGTGGTCTCTGACGAAAATTTAGTGAAACTACCCATGAGCGCTACGATATTTCAATTTCAACAGCTTTTTTTTTCTATTAGGTCATAGATAGGCGTAGAGTACGAATCTACGCAAACTCGAAACTTTTTTTTGTACATTGTTTGTATATTCATACATTATACTTAAGGACCTTCGCTACGTTAAGCTTGCGCACGCGGCGGGTGCCCGCTCCGAACTTCCGACGCGGGTCTAGGGTCCGCGGCGCAGCGAGCGCCCGAAGCTGCATCTATGTAGTGGTGCTAGAACGATACACCCGCCGCATGCGCCCGCGCCGCGCACCCGCCACCCGCCGCGCGTGTACAAACCCGTTGCACGCGTCCGCGCCAGAGAGCGCTGCTCCAACTTATCTTTCAATACTTACACGCGAGGCTGGTACCCGCCGCGTGGCCCTTAACGTAGCGAAGGCCCTAAATGCCTACCTATGTCGGAACTTTGATGTGTATCAACCGAATGAAAATTTGGTGCTTCTAATTTTTCCTAAATAGTTTACTGTAAGAAATGTTATATAAAAATACTTTTGATTTTGAATAAGAACAAAGTAAGTAAAAGTGTATTTTTTATGCCTTGTTGATTTGTGTTTTATTGCAACGATTTGCTGTTATACCTACCTCAATATAAACAGCAAATTCTCTTATTATAGCAATTCTCAATATAAAAAGCCGTGGTGGTCTAAAAAAGCCGTGGTGGTCTAGTTGTAGTAACACCCGACCTGCAATCGTGAGGTCGTGGGTTCAAATTCCGATCCCGTACCAATGAGTTTCTTTAGAACTTATGTACGGAATTTCACATCATTGGCTTTTCGGTGAAGGAAAACATCGTGAGGCAACCTGCATACGTCCGTAGAAGAAATTCGATGGCGTATGTGAATCCACCAACCCGCACTGGGCCAGTGTGGTGGATATGGCCCAAACAGTCCTGCAGTCCTGCAGTGGACTATTAAAAGGCTGGTACAGTACAGTACCTCAATATAGTGATGTAACGAATACTCGCGTTTGCATTCGCGTATACCTATTCGCTTTTTTTTTGACATTCGTATTCGCATTCGCAAAATTTATGCGAATTTTTGGCGAAGTTTATATTTAATCATGCAAACTTAAAAAACATTTTATAAAATATAACTATTAAAATAAACCTACTTAAAATAAAAACTAATACTAAACACTAAAACTTATATTACTAAAATAAAAATAAAACTAATCTAAAAGACCCGGCGCAGAGGGAACGTGGCCAGAATGGCCAATAAATTAACTTCCAAATAAATGTCAATAAAAAGTTTCAAACCTTGCATCTAGTTTGTACAGCATTGGAAAACATAAAATAAATCCATTTTTCACGAGAAACTCATCTTAAGATTTCATTAAACACACTTTTGCCTCAAAACTCTCGTATTTCTGATTCTGCTTAAATAAAAATACGTAGGACATGGAAAATGTACTTAGATTCTCGTTAATCGCGTATCCGATATTCATCAGCAAGATATTCATACGTTATCGAAAACACTGGTTTTTCACTGGTAATCTTGATGTTAATAAAACAAATAAATTTCACTCTAAATGCTTTGAAATTGAACTGAGCATTACATCAACACAAAAAAAATTCGCCGTCTTCTTTCTGTCTTTAAACTTTGACCAAGATGGGTGCCTCACAAACTGACCAAGGAGAAAAAATACCATTAGGTAGATGACGCAGGTTTTCAATTATGAAACTCGATAAAAAGAAGAAAAAAAACAAATGTTAAATACCTAGATAAGCATAAACAAAAAAAATAGTATTAATAGAGTTTTGAAATACAGTGATAGTAGTAAAATAAATTGCAGTTAAATCTGACTGTTATGTTAAGCTCTGGAAGTATTATTAACTACTAGCAGGCGACAAGCGACTGAAGTTTCTGGTATAGTTTTGGCACTACTGAATCGCAACACCGCGCACTACTACTAAAATCTTCAATGTTTTATTGACAAAATTACTCTATTCTGCCTCACCTATGGGATTCTTCTAAGTAAAAAAAACTCGTTTAAAGTGATAACGTCATAAGAAAACATTGTTGAAGCAACAACTGAAATAAGCCGAATGCTTCGGACGATTGTACTTCTCTATCGCTTGTTCTACCCTCTCACTTGCGCGATCGGCTCAGACGGAACGTGACACATTTTCGTGCATGCATGCACGATGTCGGCGTTCATAGATTTATAAATCGTTATCGAGTTAAAATATGCTGTTCTATACAAAATTGCAACTAGGAATCGACAAAATGTATGAAACAGCAGATATTTTTCTCGAATTTTGAGTTGGTTCCATAGTACTATGGGATATTATTATTATACTCTCTGTAAGTTGTTCATAATGACAATAATAATCACCATCTTTCGCCTTAGTATATACACCAGTTCTGGATAACCCTGTATAAATAGCATTTCTAATATACTATTTATACAGGGTTATCTATTTATACTTTTACATTGTGGTGTATTGTATTTAATGTGCACCTTCATGATACAAAGTGACCGAGACAATCCAGCTGATTGGCAAATTGCAGTGGCAGTGGGCAGGGCACAGCACGGAGGACTTATAACCGAAGGGGTCAAAAGTCTTTAAGTAGGAGACCACGTACCGGCAGCGTTAGACATCCACCTACGTCCAGAGGTACACAGGTGTACAGATTGGAAGGCCTATGTCCAGCAGCCCAGACGTCCTGTGGCTGATGGATGGATAACGTATTGTGTCTATTGTCGAAGAGTTTTCTTTATCAATTGACGCTCGCTGTCTTTTAAAAGGCCCGAAAAGTATGTGGTGTGTGATTGGTCTTTTCTTATCGCGTATTTGACCTTGAGCCACTCCCACGTGCTGTGATTGTTCGGTTCTTATAACAAAGTTGGTAATTTACGTTGCTCCTGGTCGCGGGGCGGGGGGTCGCCTTAATCCGCCGTGCCGACCCCGCCTCCCCCCACCCTTGCCGTAGCCGTGGCCGCCGACGTGGGCGCAGCCCACTCTGTCGTGGTTGCCTGCACAGCCCACTCTGTCGTGGTTGCCTACAGGAGAATGAAACGGTTGAGCATGTCTTGTGGCATTGCAAGGCCACGGCAGAAACTAGAATCGCTTTCGGGGTGCATGACGCTACTATTGCTTTGTCATCAGCATCTATATTATCATCCTTATCGCCATCTAGTATACTAACCAAGCCACTGGAGCAGTTATGCCAGCGGCACAGAGCCACGCTCCGTTATTTTAAGGAGCTGGGCTGGCTGGGGTAGACTCTGGAGGGGGAAATGCACACAACACCCCATGCCGGACGTCAGTGCAGGACTTACCGCCCCTACTTCAAATGAGAATGAGCCCAGCATCATGTCTGCAGCTCAGGAGGAGCAGATGCCCTCCCGCCCAGCAACAGCAGCAGAAGTCGTCAATATATTATATAGTCGACATCGACGCCCGTTCCGACGCTGACGATGCTTGTGTCGACGTCGACGTCCTAGATGATAATGATAAGTTCATCTAAGATTATATGTTCTATGATTCTTACAATGGTACCTATGTTGCCGTGAGAGATAAATTAAGCTAAGTTTATTTTCAGTAAATGTGAGTGTTCGAGAAGATAACAACATTGTAAGCATATGGATGGAGCAAAATATCACGCCAATAATAATTTACGAATCGAACAAAGGATTCGCAGGAAATGTGCCATTTGCTGATATGTGCTCATAGATAACCCAACTAGCAAAAAGTTGTGCTATAACAGTCGCGGCGACGTTTTGGTTATACTGTTTAGTTCTATAAAACTCCCATAATTAGTGCTATAAACGTCGAGTCAACGTTTATACAACGCGAAAAAGGCGCAGATTATAGCACTAAAAAGTGCTGTAGAAGTGCAGTAACTGTGTAAATAGGACGAATGATTTGTGGAATAAACATCGAATAAAAGCAAAACGATCCCAATTTAGTGCAGTAAAAGCAATATAGCTGCAACTGTACCCCTTATTGATAGAGGTGAAGTGTTTATGTTGCCACTAATCAGCAATAAAGTGAAGTAAACGCTGCTAATTTGCTACAATTCGACATTTTTGTTCGTTAAACGCCAAATTTGCACTGTTATTCCATTTTAAATTAGAACTATTGCGTATTCTGTGCCGTTATGGAAATGCACCAGTCTTTGTGTGTTTGTCACTTAAAATATTATAAAAGACAGAGGTGTCATGTCCATTTAGTAATTATTAAAAAGAATACAGTTTCTATATCTAAATGTATATCTACATAATTATATAGGAAAATTACTGGCAATTTAACTTTGTCGATAAACTGTAATGTATTAACATATATGTGTGGGCCACGCGTCTTTTGCAATAATTTTGTAGAAATATTTTATAAATTCCATTTAATTTTATTAATATGCTACTAGTGAGCCATTACGCGAACACTAGTAAATTTGTTGGTGTTATATCATACTAACTCGACTATTCGTCGAATAAATGTGACTGCGTTGCATTCATATGCAGCCATGTTTTGGGTTTTTGAGCAATAAAAGTACCAAAAACTCTTTTACTCAATATTTTGTCGAATAAAAATGCTATAATAAAATTGTTACACTTGAGGTTCTGTAACTGTAATTGGAAAACTATAATTCGACTTGTGTTTTTACCGTGTCATAAAAGAAACTACGTTGCTATTTAATCACCAGGTAGCTAGTATTCGACAAATTTGCTAAATAAAAAGTATCGTATAAAAGCTTTTTTTCCCAACTAGCAAAAAGTTGTGCTATAACAGTCGCGGCGACGTTTTGGTTTTACTGTTTAGTTCTATAAAAATCCCATAATTAGTGCTATAAACGTCGAGTCAACGTTTATACAACGCGAAAAAGGCGCAGATTATAGCACTAAAAAGTGCTGTAGAAGTGCAGTAACTGTGTAAATAGGACGAATGATTTGTGGAATAAACATCGAATAAAAGCAAAACGATCCCAATTTAGTGCAGTAAAAGCAATATAGCTGCAACCTGTACCCCTTATTGATAGAGTTGAAGTGTTTATGTTGCCACTAATCAGCAATAAAGTGAAGTAAACGCTGCTAATTTGCTACAATTCGACATTTTTGTTCGTTAAACGCCAAATTTGCACTGTTATTCCATTTTAAATTAGAACGATTACGTATTCTGTGCCGTTATGGAAATGCACCAGTCTTTGTGTGTTTGTCACTTAAAATATTATAAAAGACAGAGGTGTCATGTCCATTTAGTAATTATTAAAAAGAATACAGTTTCTATATCTAAATGTATATCTACATAATTATATAGGAACATTACTGGCAATTTAACTTTGTCGATAAACTGTAATGTATTATTTAACATATATGTGTGGGCCACGCGTCTTTTGCAATAATTTTGTAGATATATGTTATGAATTCCATTTAATTTTATTAGTATGCGACTAGGGAGCCATTACGCGAACACTAGTAAATTTGTTGCTGTTATATCATACTAACTCTACTATTCGTCGAATAAATGTGACTGCGTTGCATTCATATGCAGCCATGTTTTGGGTTTTTGAGCAATAAAAGTACCAAAAACTCTTTTATTCAATATTTTGTCGAATAAAAGTGCTATAATAAAATTGTTACACTTGAGGTTCTGTAACTGTAATTGGAAAACTATAATTCGACTTGTGTTTTTACCGTGTTATAGATGAAACTACGTTGCTATTTAATCACCAGGTAGCTAGTATTCGACAAATTTGCTGAATAAAAAGTATGTCAGGTAATTGTCGTATAAAAGCTTTTTTTACACATAAAATAGTAAATCAAACACTATTATAGCATTTATTTGTGACATAAGCCAGATACGGGCACTTCTATACGATTTGCACTAAAAGACATAACATAAACACTTTTACTGCACAATTTTGTACGTATGTAGTTACTATTCAACAACTATTCGATGTTTAGTCGAGTAAATGTTTCCTTATTCGACTATTTTGCTTGTTGGGTTACACATTAAATAGTAAATCAACCACTATTATAGCCCTCGTATAGCATTTATTTGTGACATAAGCCAGATACGGGCACTTCTATACGATTTGCACTAAAAGACATAACATAAACACTTTTACTGCACAATTTTGTACGTATGTAGCTACTATTCAACAACTATTCGATGTTTAGTCGAGTAAATGTTTGCTTAATCGACTATTTTGCTTGTTGGGAAGTGATTAAATTATTTGTCATGAAAATTTGTATCTTAGAGAGCTATCATAATTAATTAATTTTTCACATCATTCTCTAATCGTTTGTTTGTTTAGTTTCGTATGTTAGCTCTCATTACGATATGGTTAATCATAAATAGTTTGTTATTTACATCATTTCCTAATCATCGTTTGCAGCCCTCGTTACTAGATGGGATGTTTACCTTTTGATTGTATTAACGACGGCTAATTTTCAGAAATGTTATCATCCTTTGGACACCTCCATTAGGCAAGATAAAATTTTATATATAAGGACTCATAACGCTCATATAGTTCAGTTCCTCTTAAAAGTTCCTCCTAATAGTTTCTCCGAAGTAGTTCACCGAGCAGTTCCTCTGTTAAAAGTTGTGATTGTAAAACTCTGCTAGCAAATAAACTACATTTAGTGCACAACCGTTGTATTCGTATGGACACCTTGAACCCTAATATTACATAATATTAAATTAATTATATGTATATGAGATGTATACATTTAAGAATTTAAATACTTTATCAGTTATTGAATACGTCGATCCTGGTTGGAGTGTTTGTTGTTTATTTTTGAGGTACCTACTTGCATTTTTTGCGCTTACCTCCCGTGCTATTGGTGTCGCGGTTTTTCCGGCGCGAGTCAAAGAAGAAGAGTGGGCGAGGCGACAGTGTTTACACATTTAGGGATTTTAGGGGTAAAAGTGAATGTTTCACGTAGTAGGTATTTGGGATGTTTTTATTTATTGAATCAGGGATTTAGGAATTTTTATTCAAGTTCAGGTAAGTAGGATTAAGGATTCAAGTTTCAAGGAATTAAAAAATCAAGGACCCAGGATTGTAGAGGATTCATATAAATTTTGGGATTTATGCGACCAAATCCTTAAGAGATAATGTATATATAGAGTATATATAGAGTTTAGGCCATCACCTGAATTGAATGGAGACCACGCACCGGCAAGCGTAGTGTAGGACGTCCACCGACTAGGTGGACCGACGATAAAATTAAGACCGCAGAAATGCACTGGATGCAGGCCGCTTCCAACCGAGCTTATTGGAATTCCATAGGGAGGCTTACTTTTATCCAGCTGTGGACGTCCTACGGATGATAATGCTGATGATGAGGCCATCACCATTTAAATTGTGATTTTTACGAAAGAAAATAATAGAAACATTATTTTCCAAAACAAATAAAGCAAATAATTAAACACTGTATAACCCGCGCCAGACAAGTCGGCGGAAGGGAAGTTAGACGCAGAACGCTGCGCAAAAAAAAACTCCCTTTATTTGTTTTGGAAAATGGTTTTTTTCTATTATTTTCTTTCGTTCATTTTTTAGTGTACGTAGCGGGCAACTGGAATAAATCGAGACGAGACTTGACGAGAGTGTGGATGGTTACTCTTGTGCCCCCTCCGCTCGCACCATCCTTGTGCGTCCACACACTCGAGGCGAGGCCCTCGCCTCGAGTGTGTGGACGCACCATTAAATACTGTATGTCACAGTTTATTGACGATCAGATCACAGGATCAGATAGTGGACTTTATTAGATTTGGCTTTGGCCTGGGTGACGCTTATGGCTACATGAAAAATTGAAAAAAAAATCATTAGGTACCAAGAATCTTGACAATCAAGATAAAAGGCTTTCTGAGCATTGTCTGAGCTGAAACTCAACCTAAAACCTCGACAACGACATCGAGCAATGCAGTGCGCGATTATTTTGACTGTAAAAGAAGCTGCAGTAAAAGCACAAGGAAAATATGTACCGCGTGCAACAGTTTGTGATTGGGTATAATTATAAGGTTTTGTGTCTGTCTTTTGTAGAAAAGAGAATTTAGCGGTCAGTTTTTACAAAAAATGACGTTAGTGACCTCAATTTAAGTAAGTTATTTGATTTTTATGCTAATTTAGACAGAAATTTTATTTTGTTAATTATTTAGTAAAAAAGAGGTTGTGACCAGGTTTTGTTGATTATATTTCTTTGAAAAACTATAATAAAAGTATTTTAAAATATTGTTTTCATTTCAATTTGAAAATGGGCTACGTATGTAAGTAGTAGGGATTTGAGAGTTCTGGCTCACTCCAAAATTTGTTCCAGCCACCCCTAAAAATCAGGGCTCGGTAACTTGCGTCGCCTAAAAAAAAAAAAAAAAAGTTTGGTGTCTTTTTAGGGGTTTTCGGGGATGCCTGATCGATTGCTGCAATCTGTTTTTTGATATCTCTTCAGGATCGCAAGATAGGTTGCTCCAGTAAACCTTTCTCATTCATCCATTGTTCGAGCGGTTGCAACCTTTTATGGGGGTTTCTATTGTATTACGTGCTCAGTGTTCTATTGTTACACGGCGCTCGGTGTTCTATTGTTATACGGTGCCCAGTATCCTATTGTTATGTTTGCGTACGTCTTACTTTTAGATTGTCACACCTCCCATACGTGTGGTTTAAAAATATTTGAGAGGTACATAGGTGGAGGAAGATTCACCTAGGTACTACTTTACTTCTCAAAACTTGTTGTGATCTGTTTGCTAGTCTACAAAATTTAAAAAAAAAACCTCTAACCTAACTAAGCACTAAAAATATGTCAGAGGTACATAGGTGGAGGAAGATTTACCTACCATGTACTTTACATGTCACGACTTGACGTGACCTGTTTTGCTAGTCTACAAAATAAAAAAACCTTTTTCATTCGTGACACTTTATTTGAAATAGCTTTTAAACAATTCATACACTAATACATCATTCAAAATAGTATCACCTTTCTGAAATAAATTTACCAAATCTAACATAGTATTATCATGGAATTTACAGTACAAATATACCAAGCAGTATTCTCCACATACAGAAGTCCAATCATTTTGTACCCTTTCCGTATTGAAATCCCATACTCTGCAATTTCTATCCAGAAAAGTCCTGTGGTGAGCCGTGGGTGCCCGACCAAAGGAATCAAAATATTGACCTACGTTGTTTTTGTCTATGTGAATAGCTATCCAGTGTGAGCCTGGCTTCGTATCTGGGTCTAAATTGCTCACTAAATACGATGGCGCTTCGATATGTATCGGTAATCTGTTCGCTGCATACACGTTTTTTTCTAGGGTCGGGTGAATTTGACGTAAATATTTCATTATCTCGAGTGTATTCATACTTGTGAAGATTACTTACTAATGACAAAATTTATAACATGGTCTTTGTATTTAAGAAAAAACAAAAGATGTACTTAAGGTTTTATGACAATTTATTTTTCGAATACATTGCACTCTTATAACTAGATTACAAACTAAATACAATTTCATCTTAGCTACTGTAGTCAACAATTACATTCCTATTTTTATCGATCTCAATTACATTATCAAACTCGGCATAAACAATACAGTTGATAGTTTGACTAAGAGAAGATTCAAAACGAACTTCCAATCTCACGCTTCCATTTCTTATCAGATTCCAATGACTTGAAGAGTTGGCCGATAAATCAGGAGTTAAATCAAAAGCTAGAAGACCTTTTTGTTAAAAGTATAATCTTATTACTTTACTAAATATTTCTCGACACACAGGGCATCGATTTTTTAAAGATAATACACATTTTTCACAGCTTACAGTATGTCCACAAGGTATAAACCAAATACACACTTCTTCAAATAAACAAATCTTACAAGTCATGTTTTTGTAGTTATTCTTATTGATATCATTCATATCAAGACTCACAAAGTGATGTAGATCATTGTTATTTTTATTGTTCTGATTACTTTGATTACTGTCTCTATTAATTATATTTCCTATGTATTTCTCACCTTTTACTAATACCACATATGAACAATCTTGAAAAAAACGGGCATGTTCTTCCCAAGGAAGATCTCCAGGCATCCAGTCCTTCATACCGCCTCCACAAAAGAAACACTGTACCCAATCACTTTTTCCAGTATAAAAAAATCCAGCTTCAGCCATGTCCTTAGGTAGCTGACCTAAGCCTTTCGGCCAAGAGTCAAAACTCCGCAAACGTGTTGATTCAATAGAATATCGATGATAAGCAGGTTGTTTGAGATCCATATTAAAATAAAAATAAAAAAATACAATATTAGTTTTTGAAAACAATTCACAGAATGTGTCTCGTCGAGTCCTTTCGGAGAAATAGTAAGGATTTCATCTAAAAACATATTAACATCAGCACTGTTCATCTGATCGCATTTTTTGCTGTAAAAAAGGTATTGTTGTATTGTTAAGTGATGGTGGTTTACTCCAAGTGTCGAGAAATACTAGTCAAAGCACGTTCCGTTTTTCATCTTACGTATTGTCCTAACCATCAATATAGAATGTAAAAATGCTGAAAAAAAATGCCAAAATGACGGTCCTAATGGCACAATGGTATGCTCATCATTATATCTGTAATTTGTCATCGGTTCATCTTTGTGCATCCCTTTGTTGTGAAAAGAGATTGTTAACGTAATAGTGGTTTAATCCAGGTATCGGAAAATACTAGTCAAAACACGTTCAGTTTTTTGTCTTACGTATTGTCGCCAAGTAATGGTGGTTTGCTCCAGGTATAGGGAAATACAAGTCAAAACATGTTGAGTCCTTTGTCAAATTTGCAGACAAAGAGTTGGCCTATCTATATAAACACAGATTTGAGGTAGAGTTCTCACAGTTTCGTGGGGACATTCTTACAGTGAACTGTGATCAGTATTATTATAACGTGTTATTGTTGTGTTGTGAATCCAAATTTTACGCAATGGAGGTAAGAAATAGTACTAACCGTTGTGTTTGAACTTTTTGTAAAACTTTTTTTTGTGCTTATTTTATTTCATTTTTCTTACTTCTTTATTCTATAATATTTTATAATTGTTATGCTGAAGATGTGCTCACATTTGATCACACACACACTACCTGATGCTAAGCAATAACATGGTCTTATATGGACAAAGCTTACTCAGAAGGTACTTGCTTACCCTAGATTTGAAAGACATGTATGTCTGTTACAAATATGTTAGCAACTTATCATAAATTTTGGTTGTTTCAGAACATATTTGAAGAAAATACATTTAAACAGTATTATTATAAACCTTCACTATCAGATGAAGATACAACTGATAACTTAATCATTAAAAACCAATCTCCAAAAAGAAAACGAGAGGTGAACAAAATATTGATGAATTATTTAATTGCACTAAAAACAAAATTAAAAAGCAGTGCTCATCGGTGTCCAGGACTCAGACCAATGGAGATGTAGCATACATGACCACAAATGCAGATGACGCGTCAGCTTCAACGTACTTACTAAAAATTGAACTTTATGATTTGAAAAAAATCGCAAAAATACCCAGCACACAACATTGGAAACATGCACAAACACGAGTAAAATATTATTTAAACGAGACAAATCAAAATTTTGTTAATATGAAACAAACAATTTACAATATCACTAAAGAAATTTCTATGACAGATACTTGCAAAAAAATGTCTTTTAATAATAGCGATATTTGATAACAAAGGGACAGTTTTAATTCTAAGGTTGTATCTAGTTTTTTTTCTATTTTTATTTTGTAAATAGTTCAATAGATAAGTTTTTTTTTACAAGAATACAATAGATTTGTACCTGACTGTAAGTGTATAAGTAGTCTCTGGAAGTTGGAAGCAGTCATCATTTCTGATGTGACATTGCTGGTGTCAATTTGTTATCTTACCTACTCATAAAAATGAATAGTGTGTGCGTCAGTGGTTTTTTTGCAAAGTCAAGTCAAGATTTTGAATGCAGTGAAATAATTGATAAAGATCAATTAAATTACATATGTGAAGACATGGATATCATCGAAATCTGCAAAATGGTTGAAGAAACCGTAATATTTGATCCAGAGTTTGATGATGACCTTATTCAAATTTGTGTTGCAGTTGAAAACAGTGAAATGTGAGTATGACTGTTGTGTGTTTTACTAACTTTTTCTTTCCTTTTTGTTAGTTCTAGTAATTTTCATGTATTTCCCATTGCTAATATTTGTTTTTGTTACAGTCAACGATCATCATCATCATCATCGTTACATTCGGTTCAAACGGGGCGAGGAAGACCTTCAATGAAACGCAGTGCTGATGTAGATAATAACAGCAGTGCAAAGATACCATGTAATGAAGAAGCGTCTACTTCTAGTGACTTATCACATCACACTGTACCTTAGTACAGTGTGATGTATGCAATATATTAGTTAGTAAAAGATATTTCGGAAACCATGTCAAAACCAACGTGCATAAAAATAATATTTTGAAGTCTCATAGTTCTTTGGCGAACGTGTCAGTCTTAGAATCGGCATTCGGTCAACGTATAATTTCATATAAAGTAAAAAGTAAAGACCAAACTAATCTAGCTTTTCAAACACCGGAATCATTTTTAGAATCAATCAAGAATGATATTTTTTTTTTATTAATGAATCAATCAAACAACATACAACCGTGAAGATTTTGTTCAGGAAACCAAAAACATATTTAACTCATTTGATTTTCAAACGAATAATTTTATAATATCACAAGCTGACGATTTAAATATTTTTATAACAACATTACGCAACTCATTAGCTAATAAAATAAGTACATTTGAGAAAAAGGATAGTGGATGGATTTTGACTAAAATTGATTATATTGAACTCAACATAAATAAATTTAGTCCTCTATGTGGCACTTCCTTTGTTGAGCTACCCAAAGATATAAAAGATAAAAAAGCAGTTGTAAACGTAAAAAATTCTGATAACTCCTGTTTTAAATGGGCATTACTCTCTGCTTTGTATCCGGTCAACAAAAACACAGAACGGACTTCATCTTACAGAGTTCATTCAAATAAACTTAAATTGGACGGGGTATCATTTCCAGTTAAATTGAGTGATATATCTAAAGTAGAAAAACAAAATAATTTAAGCATCAATGTTTTTGGATTAGAGTTTGATAGCAAAACGAAAAAACATAGCGTCGTAGGCCCACTCTATTTTACGAAAAGTCGTCAAAGTACACATGTCAATCTGTTGTATATTCAAAACGGGACAAACGGTCACTACTGTTACATAAAAAACTTGTCAAGGTTGGTTAGTATGCAAATATCTAATAGAAATGGTGCAGTACATATTTGTGATGGGTGCTTAAAGAAAGATTAACAAACCACCAACAACACGATTGTTCTCATATCACTGCAAAACTACCTAATAATGAGAAAATATTGAAAAATTGGTTTGGTCAACCAGTATCAAACGATGAATTAAAATTTGATAACTTTCAGAAAACAATGAAAATTCCTTTTGTTGTATATGCAGATTTCGAAGCGTTTTTAAAACCTATACAAACCTGTGTTAATGACCCTTCAAAACCATATACAAATAATGTTCAGAAGCATGAACCATACAGTTTCGGATATTATATTAAGTGTTCATATGATGACAAATTATCAAAGTATGAATACTACAGTGGTCCTAATACTCCTAATTGTGCTCAAGTGTTTATGAAACGTTTACAGAATGATTTAAAAGAAATTTGTCGTAAAAATTGTTTTCAAGTGACCCCCAAGCCACTTTCTGTTATTGATAACGATAAAATAGCCAACTCAAAAACATGTCACATATGTGATAACAACTTAGATGGAGAAAAAGTTATTGATTTTGATTGGCAAACTGGTAATTTTAGAGGTGTTGCACATGAAGTATGTGAAAAAAAGTTTCGTGCTCCACACCACATCCCAGTATTCTTACATAATCTTTCTAATTACGATGCACATTTCATAGTTCATGCATTAAATTTAGTTGATGGGGATATCGATTTAATACCTCAAAATAAAGAAAAATATATATCATTTTCAAAACAATTAACAATTAACAACCAAAGAGTCAATCTGCGATTCCTTGATTCTTTTAAATTTTTATCATGCAGTCTTGACCAGTTATCTAAAAACTTAAAAGACGAAGAATTCCATGAACTAAAAAAAACATTCCCTGATGCAAACGACTTCAACCGACTTCGAAAGAAAGGAATTTACCCATATGAACATATGACATCGTACGAGTCTCTTGAATCAACCTCTTTACCAACTAAGGCCCAGTTTTATAGTTCTCTTACTAATACTTTTATTTCTGACGAGGACTATAACCATGCACAAGACGTCTGGCAACACTTTGCTTGTCAAAACATGTTAGACTATTCTAATTTGTATCTGAAAACTGATGTTTTATTGTTATGTACCATTTTCGAAAACTTTAGAGAATTATGTCTCAAAACCTATGGTCTAGATCCTGCTCACTATTATACTGCTCCAGGTCTAAGCTGGGATGCAATGTTAAAACTAACAAAAACAAAGTTGAACTACTGACAGATATTGATCAAATTGCCTTTGTCAAGGCTGGTATCAGGGGTGGTGTATCTCAATGCAGTAATAGACATGCGAAAGCTAATAACAAATATTTGGATGAATTTGACGAAAACTTGCCTTCATCGTATTTGACGTATTTCGATGCAAATAACCTTTATGGTTGGGCCATGTCTCAGTACATGCCTGAAGGAGGTTTTGAATGGGTAAGTCCAGAGACAAATTATGAAGTTTCTGATTCATCAGAATATGGTTTCATATTGGAAGTCGATTTGGAGTATCCGAAGGAACTTCATGATTTGCACTCAGACTTGCCATTGTGTCCAGAAAACATATGTGCAGGTGAAACAAATGATAAAAAATTGATACCAAATTTAAAAAACAAACAAAAATACATAATACATTATCGTAATCTGAAGCAGTCCTTAAAATTGGGCTTAAAATTAACAAAAATACATAGAATTTTAAAGTTTAGACAAAGTCCGTGGTTAAAACAATATATAGATGTAAACACTTCTCTTAGAACCAAAGCCGTTACAGATTTTGAAAAAGACTTCTTCAAATTAATGAATAATTCCGTTTTCGGTAAAACCATGGAAAATGTGGAGAAACGGGTAAATGTTAAATTATTAACACACTGGGAAAACCGCGGAAAAAGTTTAGGAGTGCAGGATTTTATTGCAAAGCCTGAGTTTAGTAGTCTTTCGATTTTCTCAGAAAACTTAGTTGCGGTACAGTAACAAAAAACCAAAGTTCAATTTAATAAACCAATTTATTTAGGTTTTTCAATTTTAGATATATCAAAAATTTTAATGTTTATGATTATATGATAAAAAAGTTTCAAGGTCATACTAAATTATTATACACCGATACCGATAGTCTAATATATCAAATTTTCACCAACGACTTCTATAAAGATATAGAGACTGATTTAGATTCTCGATTTGATACATCTGATTATCCATCTAATAATAAATTCAATTATCCCCAGGTAAATAAAAAAAGACTAGGTTTTTTCAAAGATGAAAATAATGGTAAAATCGTCAAAGAATTTGTGGGACTTCGATCAAAAATGTATGCAATCCAAACTGAAAATAGCACAACAACAAAAGCTAAAGGTGTAAATAAATGTGTTACGAAAAGGATGACCATGGACAATTATAAGTCATGTCTTTTTAATAAAAATGTTATATATGATAGTATGCATCGATTTAGATCAATAAAACATACAATATTTACACAAAAAATCAGCAAAGTATGTCTATCTTATAATGACACGAAAAGGTACATTTTACCTAATAACGTTGACACACTAGCATGGGGTCATTATAAGATAAGTCAAATTATGTAAAAACATTGACAATGTAAATATTTTGTTTGTGTAATTTAATCTAATGTATGTATAATGTAATTAAGATAAAATATTTTTTTAATTAAGTATGTAGGACTATAAATTTTTTTTTTAATAGTTATACTTAATAGTTAATTTCATTGTTGTATAAAATATATTGTGATGTGTGTGTGTGTCTATAAATAAATATAATAGATGTAACTTACAAAAATGTCTTTACTTACTTCTCACCCTCTTAAGTGTTCACATGTGTGTTAGGATGTATCACTTTGTTCACCCATTCACTGCTATAGTAGCTGGTCCTAGTGGCTGTGGTAAATCAAATTTTGTTACAAATTTTATTAAATACGCTAGAGATGTCTGTAACACAGGTTTTACTCAAATAACTTGGTGTTTTGATGAAATGCAACCATTGTACAACCTACAAAATGTTAATTATTATCAGGGTATCCCAGACCTCAGTATGTTTGATGGTAAAGAACCAAACCTTATCATAATTGATGATCTTATGAGAGAATCAGATGGTCGAATAGTAGATATCTTTACAAAAGGTAGTCATCATAGAAACTTAAGTGTTTTTTACATAACACAAAACCTATTTCATCAAGGAAAAGGACAGAGAGATATTTCATTGAATTCTAGTTACATTATTTATTTCAAAAACCCACGTGATAAAACACAAATTAGGCATCTGATTCGTCAAGTTTCACCAGAAAATCCAAAATACATTGAAGATGCTTATAAGGATGCAAGCAAAGAAGCACATGGCTATTTAATGATCGATCTAAAACAAAGCACAAGTGATATATGTCGCATTAAGACAAATATTTTTCCATCTGATGGACATTGTCAAGTTTACATACCATCAAAAGGGTTTAAATATGGTAAGGACCAGCAAATATCAATAATGTTGCGGAGTCTCCACACGCATAAGGACTTACTGTCAGCGCTTCATAAACTAAAACCAAAATATAGGACAGCTCTGTTAAAATCTTGTAATAAAGAAGAAATTAATTGTATTTGTGAGTGCATTCACAACATTCTACAAGGAAAAATTCCAATTGAGCATAAAAATAAAAAAAAATAAAAAAAATACAAGTCAGTACTTCGCAAGTTAGTAAGGAAAGGGGTGAATAAAGTAAGAAAAACTATTATCATACAAAAAGGTGGTGCATTTTTACCAATAATTTTAGGTTCAATTTTGAGTGGGTTAATTGGTTCTCTTTGAAATTAAAAATGGAGCATGCTAAAAAGATGGTGCTTATTGAACCTAGTCTAATAGAAAAATTAAATCAACACAACAATTCTGATAATCCTACGTCTAGATTAGATACTGAAATGAAAAATATTTTAAACAGCAACATTGATGACAGAAAAAAAAATATTTTATACCTACAAATATTGCAAAGATATCTACGCTTCAACGAAGAAAATCGACGACCTGTTGAGCTACCTATAATATCTCAAAATGAAGATTTAACTGAAACAAATATAAAAGAAGAAAACAAACTTAATGACTCAGTCTCTACTCAAACATTAAACGAGGAAGGCTCTCTATTTACAACAAGGGAAATTCTGAGCCATATACCTAAAACCTATTCTAAAAAAGGTGAATCATTACTGAATTTGATTTCATTAAGTAAAAATAAAATCCATTGGAATAACGATGGTACTGTAGTCATAGAAAACAAAAGAATTCCAGGAAGCAATATTGTAGATTTGATAAATGATTTGCTTCGCCCACTCAAGAACAATGATCCTATAGGTTGGGAAACATTTTCAAAGGCGTTGAAGGAAATCAAAACACCGCTTACTTAGTTAGGTAATCCGAAACGGGTTGAATATATAAATAAGCTGATATTAAAAGATCTTGGAGAGGTCTCAACTGATGAAGAATTTTCTACTCCTACCGAATACACGAATAAAGCTCGTAAGAATATTCGCAAGAAACTCGACTGGGAGAAATGGACTCCATATTAAATGATAGTGGTATGAACCCCATAGAACGTATTAATGAAATTTATTATGATGCTTCACATCCGGCTGGTTATAGTAGCATAGAAAAGTTAACAAAAGAAATGAAAGGTGAAATGAGTAAAACTGATGTAAAAAAATGGTTGCAGTCACAAGAAACGTACACACTGCATAAACCTGCCCGCAAAAGGATTCCTAGGAACAAATACATTTTATCTAATTTTAACGTACTCTGGCAAGCTGATTTAAGTGATATGAGAACTTATTCCAAGTATAATGATGGTTTTAACTACATACTCTGTGTTATAGATGTATTTTCAAAATATGCATATGCTCGACCATTGAAAAACAAAAAGTCTGATTCAATTAAAAAGTGTTTTGAAAGTATATTTAAGGAGGCTAATACTACTCCTACACACATACAATCCGACAAAGGGGGTGAATTTGTTTCAAAAGATGTGCAAAGATATTTTAAAAGTAAAAACATTAATTATTATACTACAAATAATCCTGATATTAAAGCAAGTATTGTAGAAAGATTTCAAAGAACTCTTAAGATGAAGATGTGGCGATACTTTACTCATAGAAATACTTATAAGTACATAGATATTTTACAAGATTTATTACATGCTTATAACCATGGTTATCACTCTAGTATAAAGATGTGTCCAAGTGAAGTTAGTTTGAGTAATATAATGACTGTTTGGAATAACTTATACGGTAAGGAGACAAATACAAAAAACTCAAGTGTTTCAGCACCTAAATTTTATACAGGAGAGCATGTAAGAATCACTAAATACAAACACGTATTTCAAAAAGGATACGAATCTAACTGGAGCGATGAAATATTCGTCATATCATCAGTAATAGACAGATCACCATGGGTGGTCTACACACTAAAAGATTTACATGATGAACCAATAGTAGGAACATTTTATGGAAAAGAACTACAAAAGGTAACATACGTTCTCCAACGCGTTCTACAACCCCTCTTTAAGTTACAAAATAGATAAAATCATTCGTTCTCGTCGATCAGGCAACAGAAAAGAAGTGTTAGTCAAGTGGAAAGGTTACCCAGATAAGTTTAATAGCTGGATTTTATCATCTAGTTTAAATCAAATATGATGAAAGAAAATTTTTATTTAACGTTGCCTAGCAACAGTTCTATGGAGTATTTTCCAGACAACAAAACAACTCGTTTTTCAACTAAACTACCAAAACCCATAATACTTGAAGGAATGTGGTGTGTCGGTGTCGTTGTCTTCAATATCCATGTACAATGTTTACTGTACAAGAACATGAAAATATTGTTTACGTTACTAAATTAATGCAAATGCCTCATGAAACAAAACCTTCTATGGTTTACTACAAAACCCATATCCCAGCTACAAACTATGATAGTATAAATCATATTTTAACAGCATTAAATAGCATAAAAGAAAGTGTAAAATTTCGTTATGATGAAGTATCAAAATTTGTAAATGCAGCGGTTATGGACAAAACTATACAATCATTAACATTCTGTGGTGTTAAGGAAAAAGGAGATGAGTCAAAAATGTCAAAAATTTCAAAAAAACAGATTTTTGTACCTATTGGTTCAAAACATTAATATGTGTCACGGCAATAAGGAGATGAGTCAATAAATTTATTATTTTTATTTTACGCCCCAACGTACATAAAGGGACTAGTCATAATTTCAAAATGTATAAATAAATAAAAGGAGTTCAATAGAGTTAGCTCAGTATCGTGCTTTTTACCACCAATAATTTAGTTATGCATAGTGAGATGAGTCGACTCGTGCCTAAAGTAAGTGACGATATTATGCATCAGTTGTGACGTATGCGTTGACTCGTCGTGTGTTGCTCTGACAGAAAAAAAATTTAAAATTAGTTTTATTACATTATAAGTGTTGCTTCACATCAATATGAAGAGAATTAATAAGATAATGTCATTAGCGTTACAAGAAAGAGACACAGAACGTAAGTATCTTGTATTATTATAATTTTTTATCGGTAACTGACAAAAAATTTAAAATGCTGTTCAAAATACCTATTTAGGTTATGGTTTTACACCGTTTTAAGACAGTTCAAGCAGTTCTTTTTATGATTATTTCTGTCAATATGCGACCTGCATAATATTGATAAAAATCTATTATTTTATTAAAATGTTTCCCCGGTAAGCATGTACTTCTGTGCTGTGTAACATATTTACGTACCTATAGGACTCACGCCGCGCGCGCACCGTGTCGCCCGTGTAGATTTTGTTTGTGTATTTGGATAATATGCCTACATACTTACCTATCTATTACATGGTAATTAAAATTATAATAGGGATAGTCGTGTAGACAATTATAATTATTGTGTTATTAGTAAGAAGTGTCACTATGTAGTATGTGTGTCTGTGTGTGTATGTTTGTTACTCCTTTATTCAAATACTACTTAACCGATTGCGTTGAAACTCTGTATGTAGATAGCTCGAAACCTCAATTAACGTATAGGCTTTATATCCAGATATTCGCACGGATACGGGACTTACGTGGGTAAAATCTCGGGGCGCTGCTAGAGTTGTATAAATGGAAATTGAGCCGTGCGGATTTTTATTAATGGATTAGATTATAATACCTTCCTACTATACTGTTCCTTTATTTTTTACAGTATCAGATGGATGTTCTTCGGATAATAATATCAGCATGCTGTCAAACACATCTGAAGCTAGCAGTGAGCTTACCCAAGAACAAAAAGAGGTTGCCGAATCTTTACAAAACTTGATAACTCTTTCAGATTTAGGAATAACACCGGCTAATGAAAATAATAATGTTAATGAGCTGGTTGGTATAGAAAGTCCTCAACCAAATTTAAATTTGGAGCCAACTGAACCAGTTGATTTTGATTCTGATGATAGTGTACGTGATCAAACATTCAATCCAGGATTAGAACAAAGTTCATCATCCGAAAACAGCTCAATCTCTTCTGACGATGATTTGCATCAAGAAAATACAAATAACTGTGATGTCGTTTCAAATACCACAAGGAAACGCAAGGGTAAAAACGTACGTAAGGCTATACAGGTTAAAAGAAATAAAGGCCTATCATATAAAACAAAAACAGGAAAAATCATCCCGGAAAGAAAAATCACCGCCTTATCAGATTGCCGCAAAAAGTGTTCTACTAAAGTTAGCTTAGAAATCCAAACGACACTTTTTAATGAGTTATGGGCATTGGGAAATTACAATAAGCGTTCTGCATATCTATCATCCCTCATTTTAGATGTACCAAAAAAAACTCAGCGTATACGAAATACTGGTGGAGAGCCTAAACCAAGAACTATGAACCACAAATATCATTTAAAAGTAAATGGCGAGTTGATTAAAGTTTGCAAAGTTTGTTTTGTCAAAACATTTGTGATTTCTAATAAATGTATAGAGGTGATTATCAAGAAACAATCAAAGAGAATGTCTGGTCTTATAAGCCCTGATAAACGCGGTTCGCTTGTGCCATCTAATAAATTTGGTGATGGCGTAGTACAAAAAATAAAAGATCACATAAATTCATATCCTTTGTATGAGTCACACTACAGCCGAAGTCACACAAATAGGCGATACCTACCATCAGGACTTTCATTGGTTGTAATGTATCAAATGTATAAAGAAAAGGTCCCTAACAATCCAGTGTCGTATACATTTTTTGGTAATGTTTTTCGCACAATGGGTCTATCTTTTAAAAAAC
Source organism: Hypomecis punctinalis (assembly GCA_949316475.1). NCBI lineage: Eukaryota > Metazoa > Arthropoda > Insecta > Lepidoptera > Geometridae > Hypomecis > Hypomecis punctinalis. The sequence continues at coordinate 11,854,575 of OX438807.1, forward strand.
CGTCATTAGATACTTGTAATATGTGTGACTCGTATAAAATGAAAATTAAATTGGCTTCACCGCAAGATGCTGAAACTCTAAAACTAGAACTTGATGCCCATCAATTGGAAGCAGATTCAGCTTATGCAATGAAAAAGAAAGACAAGGAGGACTGTAATGATGGGAAGAGAGTTTATTGTTTTGACCTCCAACAATGTCTTCCAACACCCTACTTGAAAACTAATGTTGTGTTTTACAAACGGCAACTTTGGACCTTTAATCTAACCATTTATGATTGCTTCAGCAAAACAAGTTTCTGCTATATGTGGCATGAAGCGGATGGGGGCCGTGGAGCAAACCAAATAGCTTCATGCTTGTTTCATTTCATAAGATCACTTCCTTCTAATATAAAAGAAATTACTTTCTTCTCGGATACATGTGGTGGACAAAATAAAAACAGCCACGTTGCTGCCATGTTTCTTTGCATAAGCAAATTACTGCCAGATATGCGAATCGATCACAAGTTCTTAACTCCTGGCCATACTCACATGGAATGTGATTCAATTCACGCTCAGATAGAACGAAAAAAGAAACGCACTGATATGTCTATACATTTGCCAAGAGATTGGTACAATTTAGTTAGATTGACAAGTCAGAATATAACTGTAATCGTCATGAAGAACGACATGTTTCTAGATTTTGCAAGTTTGTTCAAGGGTCCACTGCAATTGAGGAAGGTTGATTCATCTGGAGAAAAATTTATATGGCATGATGTGAAGTGGTTTCGGTACAGTGGCGAAAATGAATCAGGTGTGGTACACTTTACAACTAGATTAGACTCAACAGAATTCAAAACTATCTCCTTTTCTAGAAGAGGCAAAGCAAATGAACCATTAAATCCCCAGAAATGTTACGCAAAACCATTGCCCATAAGCCAGGAAAAGAAAAAGGATCTTCTTAGTATTATTCATTTGATCGACAGTGATTGCCACGAATTTTATAAGAATTTAGACACCAATTCAAACATCCATGATGTGGACCCTGACTTAGAAGAATTTAATGATGTCTAAAACGATTCCGTTTGACAATTTAAATGTATACAGTTATTACGTTTGCTATGTAATAACGAGATATGTTATTAAATGTAATTTTGTGTTATTTTTTTCTCGTTAAGGTAAAATGGGACATGTCAATTATTTTAATAAAAAATATAATTTCTTCATACTTTTTTTTTTTAAATAAAAACTACAAAACTAGCTATTGTTTAATTAAATGCTAAAGTAACACTAATAAAATCGAATATGGTGAAAATTACAATTTTATAATAAAACAAAAGAGTTGCTTTCATTATTTGCCCCTAGTGAAAAGTTCAAGTGTATGTACTTAACTCCTTTTTCCATGACACCACAGCATTATCACCACAGCTAAGTCTTCAACTTGGATTCGATCCAAATAGAAATCTTGTTGAAAAAGGTTTAGGAAAATGCCCAGCTAATTTGCATTTAGGCTTACCTTCTCAATTGTTTGTGTATTGTGATATAATTGAACCACAAATAGTTGGAGATGTTATGACGCCATTACTGAGAATAATACCGTTAGATCCTTCGAAGTATAGGTATTTATGGAGCTAATAAAATGCATGTATTTTCACCACCTCACTATTTACCTGTAATGCGGAGGGAGTTTGATACCATTGAAATAGATATAAGATTAAACACTGGACAAAAAGTACCATTCCAGTTTGGAACAGTGTGTGTTAAGCTCCATTTTAGAAAAATAAAGTACTAAAATGCACTCTCAAGGTAACAGGATAACTTGTCCATATGAACATTATTATTCACAACAAGCTGGATCTGGTATTGGAGTAATTTACAAAGGAGTACCCTATCAACGTGGAAGTGGAATTGGTAGCTTTTTAGGGGGGTTGTTTAGATCAGTTTTACCATTACTTTCTAGTGGGGCTCGAGTAATCGGTAAAGAGGCTTTAAATGCCGGTGTAGGTCTCTTGTCTGATATGGTTGGTTCACGTCCTCTGGAAGAATCTGTTAAATCTCGACTTAAAGAGGCAAGTTCAAACTTGAAAAGAAAAGCTGATGATAAGATTGACCGTATGAACATGAGTGGCTCAGGATATATAACAAAGTCCAAACGTCGGTCTTCATTCATTTCACCATCAACCGTGAAGCTGAAAGCTATTAAAAAAGTAAAATTGGGCGGTAAAAACATTAAAGATATATTTTCTTGAAGTATTTTGATAATGTCTTTCTTACACAGTCATTCTTGTGAGTGCATAAAGTCAGAATTAGATTTATTTGCTTTACCGACCACACAAACAAGTATAGAAGGTGGATCGTGGATACATTACAACCCAATTTCATCTCTTGCTGATGATGGACCTATAGAATTTCAAGTACCAGGAGCAGGTGATGACTATATAGATCTATCACATACGTTGATACATATAAAAGCAAAAATTCTGAATCAGGACTCATCCAAATTGTCTGCATCAGCAGTAGTGGCTCCAATCAATAACTGGCTGCATTCTCTTTTTAACCAGCTTGATGTTTATTTGAATCAAAAACTAATATCTCCTCCGAACAATACATATGCATATCGTGCATACATAGAAACACTCTTGAATTATGCTCCTGCAGCTAAAGATTCTCATCTGAGTTGCGGTCTATGGTATGAAGATACAGCTGGAAAGATGGATTCATCTGATGTCAGTAATACAGGGTTCACAAAACGTCAAGAATATGCAGCTGAAAGTAAAGAAATAGAAATGATTGGACATTTGCATGGTGATTTATTCAATCAAGAAAAATTTCTACTAAACGGTGTCGATGTGTCTGTAAAATTAGTTCGTTCCAGAGAAACTTTTAACTTAATGGCTGCTACGAACGATTTAAAGTTAAAAGTACAAATTGTAGATGCAACTCTCATTGTCCGTAGAGCTCGAATTAACCCGTCAGTGTTACTCGCTCATCAAAAAGTCTTATCATCAACTACAGCTAAATATCCCATTACTAGAACCGAAGTTAAAGTTTTAACGATAGCAGCGGGAGTTCAGGGAAAAACTCTCGATAACATTTTTCTTGGTCAAGTACCCAAAAGATGTGTAGTGGGGTTTGTTAACAACACAGCATACAATGGTAGCCTCACAAAAAATCCCTTTAATTTTGAGAACTACGATATGAGTTCATTTTGTTTATATATCGATGGTCATCAAATACCTTCGAAAGCGTTACAACCATCATTCGAGAATAATATTTTCACTGCACCCTATCATACACTATTCTCAGGAACGGGCATACATTTTCTTAACGAAGGCAATGGGATATCTAGAGAAAAGTATGCTAAAGGTTATTTATTGTCTTCTAGCTTTTGATTTAACTCCTGATTTATCGGCCAACTCTTCAAGTCATTGGAATCTGATAAGAAATGGAAGCGTGAGATTGGAAGTTCGTTTTGAATCTTCTCTTAGTCAAACTATCAACTGTATTGTTTATGCCGAGTTTGATAATGTAATTGAGATCGATAAAAATAGGAATGTAATTGTTGACTACAGTAGCTAAGATGAAATTGTATTTAGTTTGTAATCTAGTTATAAGAGTGCAATGTATTCGAAAAATAAATTGTCATAAAACCTTACATCTTTTGTTTTTTCTTAAATACAAAGACCATGTTATAAATTTTGTCATTAGTAAGTAATCTTCACAAGTATGAATACACTCGAGATAATGAAATATTTACGTCAAATTCACCCGACCCTAGAAAAAAACGTGTATGCAGCGAACAGATTACCGATACATATCGAAGCGCCATCGTATTTAGTGAGCAATTTAGACCCAGATACGAAGCCAGGCTCACACTGGATAGCTATTCACATAGACAAAAACAACGTAGGTCAATATTTTGATTCCTTTGGTCGGGCACCCACGGCTCACCACAGGACTTTTCTGGATAGAAATTGCAGAGTATGGGATTTCAATACGGAAAGGGTACAAAATGATTGGACTTCTGTATGTGGAGAATACTGCTTGGTATATTTGTACTGTAAATTCCATGATAATACTATGTTAGATTTGGTAAATTTATTTCAGAAAGGTGATACTATTTTGAATGATGTATTAGTGTATGAATTGTTTAAAAGCTATTTCAAATAAAGTGTCACGAATGAAAAAGGTTTTTTTATTTTGTAGACTAGCAAAACAGGTCACGTCAAGTCGTGACATGTAAAGTACATGGTAGGTAAATCTTCCTCCACCTATGTACCTCTCAAATATTTTTAAACCACACGTATGGGAGGTGTGACAATCTAAAAGTAAGACGTACGCAAACATAACAATAGGGTACTGAGCACCGTATAACAATAGAACACCGAGCGCCGTGTAACAATAGAACACTGAGCACGTAATACAATAGAAACCCCCATAAAAGGTTGCAACCGCTCGAACAATGGATGAATGAGAAAGGTTTACTGGAGCAACCTATCTTGCGATCCTGAAGAGATATCAAAAAACAGATTGCAGCAATAGATCAGGCATCCCCGAAAACCCCTAAAAAGACACCAAACTTTTTTTTTTTTAGTCGACGAAAGTTACCGAGCCCTGATTTTTAGGGGTGGCTGGAACAAATTTTGGAGTGAGCCAGAACTCTCAAATCCCTACTACTTATGTAGTCCGCGCGACCACTCCCGTTACATCCAGTGCTTAAGCTCCTGCTAGTCAAGAATGCGACTACGAATAGCCACGAAAAGAACTCATTTCAACGTGTGAAAAAGTGACAGATATTGTACATACTTTGCCATAACGAGGTCTCGTTCTGACACTACGAACGAAATAATTCGTGACGCGCATACTAGCCCGGCTGGATTGGACAGGTTTCGGCATCAACATCAATGGCGAATACATCATTCACCTTCGGTTTGCCGACGATATCGTGGTCATAGCAAAGGCGATGGAAGAGGTTAGCATTAGCACGATGCTCGAAGGCTTCAATCGAGTTTCTCAACAAATGGAATGAAAAAAACAAAATGAACATGGATAAAACGAAGGTCATGTGTAAAGCCCATGTTGTACCCGCCCCAATATCGGTTGAGAGCTCGGTTCTTGAAGTTGTAGACTCGTACGTCTGTCTACCTAGGACAAGTAGTCCAGCTAGATAAGTCCAATTTCAAGAAAGAGGTCGATTGCCGAATCCGTCTCGGCTGGGCAGCGTTCGGAAAATTGCGTGACGTCTTTTCATCCGGTATACCTCAGTGCCTCAAGTGTTGCCAGTGATGACATATGGAAGCGAAACGTAGTCTTTTAATGTGGGCCTTATGAATAAGCTCAAGATAACCCAACGTGCGAGAGCAATTCTCGGTGTCTCTCCGCGGGATCGAATCAGAAATGAGGAGATCCGCAGACGAACCAAAGTTACCGACATAGCCCAGCGGATTAACAAATTAAAGTGGCAATGGGCAGAGCACATACCTAGTTCGAAAAACGGATGGCCAATGGGGCCGTAAAGTTCGCGAATTGGTTGGAGGGTGGAGTGGCTGAAACGAATCACATCTACAATAGTTTCCACTATATAAGCAGCAGATTTATCATACTTTTGTTATTCGATCGCCTCCATCCAGTTTTAAGTAAGATTTTTTTACTAAATAAATTAAAAAAAGTTTAAATAAATAATGTAACAGTGCAAGTAAAGCACGCGGCGGGCAAATTCCTAGAAAATCGCTAAGAGGATGGCGAGCATCTCTTCGCCGCCCGCGTCCGCATCCCCGCATAGCTCCTTCCGCACACCCTGTCCGCTCGCAGGTAGTCGCCCACAAAGAGTAATGTTTTATGGTCGCCCATTGTGTCCCTTCCCCGCGACACCGGCGCGCACGCAATTATTGTTACTTCTTGTATATTGTGCTATTTTTGTATCGTTGGAGGCATTAAATCCAATGCAACATAACTACGTGTTTCTTTAAGCACCCCCGGATAGATATACCTCACCGCCCCGCCGAGCTATTATAAGAGCATACCTACGACTAGAGCGCAAAGGATTTTCTCTTACAATAATTAAAAAAGTATACTTAAATAAAAAATGGAAAAACAAATTAACGTAATCGAAAAACTAAATAAAATCGGCAAAACAGCTGCCTGGCTCAGATTTTCCGATTTGGAAGTTGGAAAATATAAAATAAAAGATATAAAAACAACACCATCAGTTTCAAGCCGGCAAAATGCAGACCATTCTGATATTGGAAAACGACAATTTATTATCTCTTCCGTCCGTCAAGATTCGACGATCTCGAAGATGAGATGATAAGGTTTTTGAAAACGGGGGTATCTATTGTGAACAGTGTGAACTATTAATTAGTTTAATTAATTTAAATTAATTATTAAAATCTCTAATTAATTTAACTGCAAGTTGTTGCCAGCAGCAACAGGAACACCACCACCACCACCACAAGACCACAACATTGTATGAAACTAAGGTAGGTCAGGCATATAAGGCCCGGTTGCAAATTAGGCCCAGTTTGTAGAAATAACAGTTGCATAAAAATCTATTCGCTTAAAACTCACGCATACATAGAAGTCGCACATACAGCGAGCTGGCAACATCGCGCTCTTCCGCGCGGCCCGCCATTTCGTCAGTACCGTCCACACAGCCACAGAGAGAGGTCGCGGCTGCCGTACGTAATATTTTTCGAGAGTAAAGAGGTTCAGTTTTCATCGAGTTTTTTGTTTTAATCCGAGTTTTTCCCATTTCAATGTGAACTATTCTTGTATTGTCCCACGGAGAGACGTAAGGACACATTCTAATTGCTCTTTTTTTACTAAATATATGACACTGATTGTAAAGCTTGCTCTAGGGCTAAAAAGGCCCGGCCCTTGCGCAGGTAATAAAGCCCGGGCCTTATTAACTTTAGATGAACCTCAATTTAATTTAACCCTTTACGGCGCAAGAGCGTTAATTTTCGTAGTTTTTTGATATGTTATGCTACGTGGTGTATAAGTATCAGGAAAAATAATAAAAAAAATCCTATGTAAAGAAAAGTATTATTTGCTAATTTTTTTTAACATGTTGTAGAAATACAACACTGCGTAAAAGCCACATATTTTTTTAAAAAACTTCATATATATCATGTACGCGAAATGAGACATTTTGAAATAGTTATTATCCTTATTATAACACAGTGCAGCTCCATATTTTTTACAGGTCGTTTGCGTGTAGCTCTTGCAGCCAGGAAATTTGCTTCAGGCTTGTTTGCCGAGCTAGATAAGCCAGTGGCCAGTCTGGTTTAGTCTGACATCCTTGGGTGTAAGGTTCAAGCTGGATCTGTCGTCTTTTTCAGCTGAATCTGAATAACACTTTCTAGGTCAGAGGTACTTTTCGTTCGGTTTGCAGTTTTATATTGCATTAGGTTTCAGCAATAATAAGTCTGAAGTCTGCCAAATTCAGACTTTTGCTAGGTCCTCTGGTTTCAGCATTTATTTTTCTGTAGAGAAACCAGCTATTACACATTTCCATGCCAAAAAAGTGGTAAAACACACGTATATACCACCGCTTGCTTCGTAGCTTGATTTTATAATGGCTTATTACGCCGTCTGGAAGATCTATTCCTCTCATATGGCTACAACAAATAAGCGTTCTATTGTAATATATTATTTTCGTTGTTTGTTAAAATCTTCTCCTTTCAGAAGTCGGGGTTATCCCAGCAAAATTGGATGCTGAATTGACAATTTGAATTGTCTCGTCAAGATGTAACAGCAATACCAATTCCATTGTGTAGTTACTATCTTGTTCCACAGATCTGCCTAGTAGCTGCTTCTTCAGATGTTTGTCATTCGGTAGTTTGCAGTTCGGTACACGTTTTTTTGTGTTAGATCCCAAAACCAGGTCACCGCAGTTTGCTAAATATTCAATCAATGGCAAAATGTGTAATATGTATGACAAGGTGTAATAATTATCGAAAAATAGTTGATAGTTTTGATTTGAGGGTACATCTCGAGCAAGTCTTACTTTCACATTTGATTATGCACCGAATTGAGTCTCTGGAACTACTGCAGCACTGGTATTGGACTCCTGACTTTCAAGGTTCCGAATTAAGTCCACACTAGGCTGAGTTTGGTCGGAAGAGTCATTCTGTGTCTCTTCTTCATCATCCAAAGACACTTCCAAAATAAAGGTCAGGTCTGCTACGTCATTGTCATCCGAGAAGTCCAGATCATCTTCACTGTCATTTCAATCATTTAGAAGGTCTAACAAATCTTTTTCAGTCACATTATGCTGTCGACGACTCATTTTGACCCTAAAATTAAAATATTGAAATCAAGGTAGGTACAAGGAAAAAACTAGCTGTTACCACGCGGTGTTGTAGATCTACAACAAGAAAAAAACACAACACAACTTTGTAATTATTACTTATTTTGAGAAAGCTAATAAAAAACAATAATATTTAAATTCTTACCTCTGTACTGTAGAAAAGTTAAATAGAAATGTCAATGTTTTCTATAAAAAATCAATTTTCGAAATTTCATTATCTCAGCGTAAGCCGGTTTTTACATGTTCGTCGTTTCGATCGACCAAAACAAAAAAGTGTCGCCATCTATTAACCTCGAACTTAACTAAGTCTATAGAATGGTTTGTCGTCGTTCTACAACACGAAGTAAAACATTTTCATCTGCGTTGGATACAGTTTTATGGGGTGAAAATGAATGTGTTGTAGAACTACAACACGGCGCCGTAAAGGGTTAAGTACGAGTATTACGACTGATTTGAAATCTAAAGAGTACCTTAATATTATTTATTGCTTTTTTATTAACTGTTCTTAATTTAAAGTTGTAAAATTTACCTTATAAGAACTTTATATTCGTTGAATCTTCAGTATTTGAAAAGTCTTTAGTGTAATAAGGCCCACAGAAGTTTTGTTAGCTATCAAAGTGTTAGCGATTTTGTTGTTGTTTTTTGAATAACTTTAATTTAGTAAGATTATACTTATCTAATGTTCAAATTTGTGTTTAGCAACATATTCTAAAGGAAGTAGGACATTTTTAATACCTATAGTTTAATAAGGCCCAAGGTCTTTTGTTTCTAATAATTAAGAAAATACTCATGTTTTAAAAGGACCAAATGTTGTTTAATGTTGACTATTATAGTTTAATATCGTTTAAACTTGTTAATTTTCTTAGAATGTTAATTTCTATTTAGGGCCTTTTTATACTCATAGTGTTCAATAAGGCCCGAAGTGATGGTTTTAAAAAACACTTCATATTTAAAAAATATCGTTATAATTTTATGTTTTTTTATTTCATGACGGAACTTAAATACATTTATAATTAACTAGCGGACCCGGCGAACTTCGTACCGCGAAAGTTAATGAATGTAGGTAGCTAACCTTACGGAGATATCTACATTAAGATATTTTAAGTTTAATGGCTGTCATCCAAAATGTAGATCTCATTGAGCTATCTCACCTTTGTGAAGATAGCATTTATCAAAAGTTGAAATTTGCGGAGATAAACCTCTTTTAAGTTCGACAGCTGTCATCCAAAATGTAGATCTGGTTCAGCTATCTCACTTTCGTGAAGACATCATGGATCAAAAGTTGACAGTTACGGAGATAAACTACTTTTAAGTTCGACAGCTGTCATACAAAATGTAGATCTGATTGAGCTATCTCACTTTCGTGAAGATAGCATTGATCAAAAGTTGACAGTTACGGAGATAAACTACTTTTAAGTTCGACAGTTGTCATACAAAATGTAGATCTGGTTGAGCTATCTCACTTTTGTAAAGACAGTAATGGTCTAAAATCGGTAGTTACGAAGTAAGTAATAGTAAGTGCGCCACAAAATATTAGCCCCAATTCAATGTGAAACGGCACACAAATATTGTAGCAAACAATCATTTCAAACCCAAGAAACAGTCAATCTCAACTAATTTGTTCCATCATCGTTGTCTTTCTACTATCCACCGATCTGCACTGTACCATCTTGTGGATATGGCTCAATTGTCCTTTGTGGCTAAGTCTATGTTCAGCAGTGAACTATTGAAAATGGCCGTTACAGGGCACCTTTTCTAACATAGTTATAATTTCAAAGCTATTAATTTTGGAGAAGTAAGTAAAATAAAATTTGAAACTGGTTACACTACTGGGAGGTGTGAGTGTCGTTTACAATATACTACGCAAAATTATTAGAATGTGTTCATCATTTGCTTTGTGTGCGTTAATACGAACACAAATTATTTTTCGTTTGTGTGTTGATTGTTTCAATGTGTAACTTCCTCACTCCCCGCAAGCTGACAGAATGTAGTGAATGTGAATCGTTGTACATTTCAAATCCTGAAGATAATAGACCATGGTACCAAGTTGGTACCAAGATAATAGACATGGTACCTATAACTTCATGGTAGGACATTATCGAATCTGGCCGATAATGTACGGCCTGTAATTAACAGCCTGATAGTCCATGGCCAGTGACACAAATTATCATGCCTATCATGGCTCGCGAGGCTGCCGCGCGAGCCTGTGCGCTAGGTGGGTACGCGGCTTATCAAGCTGTACATTATCATGTCGTGAATTACTGGGTCGTACATTATTGGCTGTGTTATTGGCTTCCTTGATGATGGTTGATGTTTGAGAAAGATTTCTAATTATTTTGTTTTACGTTTTTTGCTCGGTTGTTAATCAAATATTAATGATTTAATACTTCGCTAACAAGGCTTTAGACGCACATAATAATCAGTGATAATGTGTTCTCTCCTAGTGCTATGTAGTGCTACACGAAACAATAATATTTGTGTGTGAAAATGTTCTTGTTGATAAATCTTTCACATGATTGTTTCTCACGACATTGGTACCTGAATGCTATAATTATGTGGTATGCAGCTTTAATTCGGTTTATTCGGCGGCGTCTAGTTCTTGGAATAATATTTGCATCTTCACTGACTTATTGCATCGTCAGTTTCATGCGAGAGGTTAGAAATAGTTACTAAGTTTAATTGTTATCTATAAATAATATCTGCTATAAGAACTTACAAAGGTGTTCCTAGGCTTACCACAAGTAATTCTTAGTCTTCCTTCAAGCCTTTACTGATTTTCCCAACACCTTTACATTCAGCTAAAGCAGTCCCATTGTATGTTCTAACTTGTTATTACCTACTTAATACATACCTATTAATTAATACTGTATTAACTATTCGGTTATCTAATGCTATTTTAGTGAAAAAAAATAGATCCAGTGCTTATTGCGGGACATTTTGAGACTACTTACTCTCAAGAAGCTAGGCTCAGATAGAAGCTGGAGGGAATGCACAAAAACACCCCACGCAGGCCCTATCACCTCCATTCTGAATAAGAATTAGTCATATGTATGTAACCAATATTCTGTTTATTTTTTCAGAGCAACCACAGACATGTAGTGTATCAAGACATATCGATTGAATCGAAACCATTTGTATGGAGAACATTACAAGAGCATAATGACTCTAATGAAAGCATATCTTGTAGAAACTCTGTGCAAGGAAAACATCTACTTGTAGATGATAGAGGTATGTAAAGCATTAGCAGGAATCATTTCAGGTATTCTCGCTGAATGTGTTCCTATTAAATGGTGCTATAGTTTTCTTGAAACAAGTGAAATCAAAAATATAATAAGCTGTATGAATTACAGTAAAAGCTCTTTATTCGCCCCCGCGAAATATATGTATTCGCGGCATATTATATGTTCCATAAATATGCCGCGAATACAGAAACCGTGAATACGGAATGGTAATTTATATGGGATTATAGGGGATACATTCCTGGGTGACAAAATAAAAAAAAACATATACATCAAAAATAATTTAATTGAAGTTTTTGAACATATTAATTAATTACCTTAAAGCAATGGCTTTTTTGGTTGCGGTATTCAATCCATAATGACAACGCCACTTCCATTTTTTCTATTGCTGGATTCGATCTATAATGACAAAGCCACTTCCATTTTTTCTATTGCTGGATTCAATCCATAATGACAACGCCACTTCCATTTTTTCTATTGCTGGATTCGATCCATAATGACAACGCCACTTCCATTTTTTTATTGCTGGATCACGAACGATTTTCGCTGACAGTGAAGTTGAAGCTACAGACGACCTTATTTAATTTTTATCATCGGATTTTTTTATCGATTGTACAGTTGATTCGTTGACATTGAATGAGCGAGATATGGATGAAAATGACTCTCCAAGGCATAAACGATCAAGCATTTCTATTTTTACTTTAAGCGGTAACACAGATTTTTTTCGTGTCGAAACTTGTTTCTCATTTTTTTTAGTTGACATTATAAGCTAGGAAGAGTGCAGTAGACGTGTTACTCGATCACAATTTTTGTAACAAATGTGAAAGACGAAACAATAGAACACGCAAAGCGGCTTTTACTATAAACGGAACAACAACATTTAAAAATATACTTTATTTATTGAATTATAAGGTTGCTTTCATTCTGTTTGTTTACATTCTCAAAAACACCGATCGCAGCGAAGGCGGCTTGTGTCAAGGGCCTCGGCGATATCATTTAACAACATACTTTAGGCAAACTTGTAATAAGATCTATTTTACTTTTTTATTAGTCCATTTGACAAGGATATTGGGTTGGATACCTATTGGAATAATTTTATTATTACGTATGTACTTATTAGATCCGCGAATACAAAAATTTTTAGTCGCGAATATAGAAATTGGGTCGCATTTTTTAATCCGCGAATAGTGAAAACGCGAATAAAGGAAGCGCGAATAAGGAGCTTTTACTGTATGAATAATGCATAATTATGCTAAGAATAAAGTAACTAAAATCATATAGCATAAATTTTATAGCTTTAGGTTTAGCTGAGGTATTATCCACCAACCTGTAGTAGCATGTCGATATAACCCAATTGTGGGTAGGCCTATGTTCAGCAGTGGTTTATTAAGACAAGGCATCGGGCCGAGAAACACTAAAACGAGTGAATGCGTGATGTGAGAGGACAAATGATATTGATTCAAATTTAAAAAATATCATAGATAAGGGAAAATCTTGAAAAATTTAATGAACCGGACAAAATTTTGAAAAGTAACTGGCTTTATTCAAAATAAAAACTTATAAAGGTGACGTCCACAAGTGGTATATTATTCAGAGAAAAATCGAACCAAGATGATATATACATCATTTGAAAGCTTATTTTATGGGCTTCCCAAAAATATTTAATTTAGATTTTTTCACCCCTCCAATTTTTTTTAAATGCGAAAAATAAATTGTATGAAAAATAACAATACAGCTTATTACTTTTTCTAGTTTAGCAATGATAAAGTGCTTCTACCGTTTACTTGCATTTGTAGCTGATTCTTCCACATTAATCGCTTAATTTGCTAAAATTAAAAATTATAACCTACCAGTGTGACCAGTTAGTACGTACAATGTGACAAAAAAACACTTTAAAAGTGTGTCTAATTGGTAAAAATGCTTTTATTTAACAATTTGGAGGTTACTTAATCAGGGTTGATAGAGATAAACTACTTATTGAGCCAAATATATTTATTTATCCTAATAAATTCAAAATTAATTTTTAAAAAATCGAAGGGCTCTTTATTGTTTTTAACTGTTGTAATAGACTCTGAAAAATATGAACATTCTCGAAATGTAACGAGTGTTGTGGTTAGAATTTTTGATTATTATTATACCAGCCTCCATACATTTTGTGGACATGTCCTCTCCATTTCTCAACAAAAAAGTTTAATAATTTGAATACTCTGAATTATCAGCGACAACACCCCATTATTATTTACAAATAAAATAGCCAGACCGCTATTCTTTTTCATAAACCGAGAAGTTATTTTCTTTAATATGTACATTATGAGTAATTAATTTAAAACTCACTGCTGCCCGCAGATCTGGCGCGATCCTGTCGAGCGCGACCGCATAAAATTTGTCCGAGTGAATGGAGAATTTTTGAAATAATAGCTTATCAATGCATCACCTTGAAAGACGCTGTATTGTAGTGACATGATTATGCAGTGTCTCCCCACCGCTCCAGTTACCTCTACTCAGTAGCCTGTGTCAATATGGTGTAACAATATGTGAGAGCAAAAGAAACACAATTTAAAATATTCTTTTATTTTATTTCATCAAGTACATAGTGATTATATCATAGAGACTAATAAATAAAATTAAAGTCCATAACTAATTTTATTATAAAATGACATGTACACCTTGAAGGAAAAAATGTGTGACAGCAGACCCATTATATTCCTCTTACAGCTTACCATCACAAACCAACACTGCATACCACATCCTCTGCAACAGAGTTGTCTACAATTAGAATAGGTTGTCTGAGGATGTAATCTTAGCAAGGACTATAAACACATTTAGGAATAGACTGGACCTTTGGATAAAGAAGAAAAAAATTTCCTTGACAGATAAATACTAATTTTATTCAACTCTGCTTGATATAGGCACATCGGTTTATACTGCTTGCCTATAAATAAATAAATAATATAGTTATAACAGTATAATTGACGTACCAGTCTTATGAAAACACCCCTGATTCCAGGATATGTGTGCCGGAGAATGGACAAGCTGAAGAGTGGGTGCTGTGACACAGAGGCAGACTTCACGGAGCGCTACAGCTGCGAAACCTGCTCCAAGACCCACTGCTGCACATCCTATGAGTACTGTGTGTCTTGCTGCTTAGATCCTAACAAGGTGCCTTCAAAATTTTTGCTCTGGTACTATTCTTATTTGATGAAGGGGCCAATAGTCTTCCGATAATGTCCTGCATGGGGAGTTTTGTGCATTAAAAAACTTCAATGGACATCTTACACACAGTCTCTGACCCCAAACTAAGCAAAGCTTGTAATACGAGTATAGGCCGAATCAGACAAGTCGGTGAATGTGAAGTTACAAGCTGCACAATATCCAATCTTGACTGAAGTACATATAAAGCGGCACATTTATTGGATATTGTGCAGCTTATAGCTAACTTCACTTCCGCCGACTTATATGATTCGACCTATAATATGTAAGAGTGGGAGTTACTATATGGAAGCAGATTTAATTTTTTAATTTTATTCGACACTGCTTGATATAGGCACATCAGTATATACTGTACTGTACTGTACCAGCCTTTTAATAGTCACTGCAGGATGTAGGCCTACCCACGAAAGGTGATTGGGCCATATCCACCACGCTGGCCCAGTGCGGGTTTGTGGATTTGCATATGCCATCGAATTTCTTCTACGGATGCATGCAGGTTGCTTCACGATGTTTTCCTTCACCGAAAAGCCAGTGATGTGAAATTCCGTACATAAATTCCAAAGAACTCATTGGTACGGGACCGGGGATTTGAACCCACGACCTCACGATTGTAAGGCGGGTGTCACTACCTCTAGACCACCACGGCTGAGTATATACTGCGCGCCTAAATAATAAATAGGTTTTATGGAGCGCTTTAGCTGCGAAACCTGCTCCAAGACCCACTGCTGCACATCCTATGAGTAAGTACTGCGTGTCTTACTACTTAGATCTTAACAAGGTATGTTCTTTTAACATTTGGTTCTGGCACCATTTGAAAAGAAATAAATTAATATTCGGGGGCATCTTACTCACAGTCTCTGACCCCAAACTAAGCAAAAGTTGTAAACTTGTAATGCCAGAATACCAGGCTATCTGATATGATACTGATATAATGCATATAGCTATTTTTAAATACATACTTATTTAGATAATAACATCCAGACACAGAGCAAACATCTATGTCCATCACAAATCCTTGTTCTGGGTGGTGCACCTCTTTGGCCCACGACTCAGGGTCACTAACCACTGGGCCACCGAGGCAATTAATGAATTAAGAATAAAAGTAGAAGAGATAAGTCTCACTGCTCACTGGGTGCAAGGAGGCGCAAGTGCACCCCCTTCCCGGCGCCCATGCAACTATATGACGGCTGCTGGACACCAAAGCTGGAAACAAACTAACGGACGCGGCTGACGGTCGCGACTTATAGGTATCTATAATAAATGTCTGAGCCGTGCAAACTATCGGATGTAAGTAGCGGACGTCACCTTGGGGCCCAAGGTGAACGGACGTCCGACCGCTCAAGGTCAGCCCAAGGCTTGGGCTGACCTTGAGCGAGAGAGATCTGGCACGCCGGATGTTTTAAAACTGTGCTCACTGCTAAGACGCGACCGTCAGCCGCGATAGTTTGTTTTCAGCTTGAGCGTGATCCGGTCTTGACGATATTATTTGTCCACCTTGTCGTACGGAAGGACGGACGTCCTACTACTACTAAAAAATTCTTGGCGGTTGTGCACACGAGGCGAGTGGTTGTGTTAATGCACAACTACTGTGTTGCTACTGCCTTGTGCTCATAATTATGATAGCGGCGCAAGAGAGGGGATGTGCGCAGCTGAAAAGCTAACATTACAGTCGGCAAAAAGTTTGATTCTACCTAAACTTAGTGTTGACGTGGTAACGTCATATGAATCGATGAAAGCCTTCTGCACGTTCGAAAAAGCATGACTCATTGTCACGTTCCGTCTGAGCCGAGCGTGCAAGCGAGAGCACGGAACAAACGATAGAGAGATTAGAGAGGCATGATCGGCCTAGGCGACTTGTGACGTTATGTAGAATAAATTATCGTCCGTAAACCGACTTTACAGACAACCAAATCTTTTTATTTTACTAGCTTTTATTTAACTTGCAATGGATGTACCTATGTATGGGAGGAGGTTTGCAAGTTTTTGACCAACATCCCGGTTTCCGATTGAGCTGATTTTGCACGAATATGTAGATATATCGCGTGACAATGCAATAATATGGTACCGTGGAGGTAATCTGATGATGGAGTCAGAAGGTAGCCATAGGAACTCCTGTACTAAACATGATGGACCCGTCGTGTTTGGGCTCGTTTTACTTGTCTTGGCTAGCGCTCTATTGCTACATGATATGATAGTACCACGTCATATTAAAGAAAATTATAAAGATAACCCTCTGGAATTATTTAAATATTGTGAAGTGATGCCAGTACAAAATAAAACAGATTATAGTATGTTAGTAGAACAGTATTACAGAATGGAAATTCAACACGAAGTTAAACATTCTATCATGACTAGAAGTGTTAGAAATAAGAAGCTGATAGTACCTACGCATAACAATTTTTATGGCAAATGTACTTCACAATATTTGGTTCCACATCTTATAAATAGCAGAGAAATACGCGAAAAAATCAAAACGGCCAATATTAAAAGAATCTTAAAAAAATATTACATAACTAAATCATAATAATGTGGAGCATCCTTTATGTATGTTATTGCATGTTGTTATCGCGAAGTGGCCGGCGGCCGAGCGCGCGAGCTCCCGGCAGCTACCTTGCCTCGTTATATGCACGAGAGAAAGCGAGACAGAGTGCGACGCGAGCGCTCTCGCTCGGCTACATGCGGTTTCACACCGATTATAGATTACCGATTGTTTATTTTAAAATTGAAAAATTTAATTATCGTGCGAAGAACTTAACACTACGACAAACCTTTGCAAGGTTTTTTGGTGTTACTTAAATATGTATTTATATTGTAACCTTTTGTTGATAATAATAAATAAATAAAATATCCAGGATCTCAAAAGCTTGTATTTTAAAAAAGTTATACTTTGATAATATTTTTTTAATTTCATTGTGTTTTTCTTTATTCCACAGAGAGACTTGCTCGAGCTAGTGCTGTCCAAGCTGTCGACAGAGAAACAGGTTCTCTACAGAACTCTCAGTGACGACTACGAACTGTGTCTAACCAAGTGCCGCACTAGCTCCCAAAGTGTCCTCCACGAGAACTCTTATAAGAACCCAGCTTTAACCCTATACTTGGCATTGTATCTGTACGGAAACATAGATTTAAAAAAAATATTGAGACTATTGACAATGTGTTGTGATATATTTTTTTGTACAATATAAAAGCTAATAATGTATATAATTAGTAAAAAAATATTTTCTTGCTGTTGGCAACACTGAAATGACAGTAGCTCGCAAGATGGCGAACCGTGCGCAGGCGTCTACTTCACGGAAGGTAAAAAAATAGATTTATTTAAGAATTTCCAAATGATTTGCTAAAATTATCTACTAATATTATGTGTCACAAACGTTACTTTATGCGTATGTGTTTTTTTTATTGAAACTGGGTCTTTATAGTTTGTAATTTACCCATTTTCCCGAATGTATCTGTAGGAGCACACTGCCAAGTACGCAGTAAATTTGCAAACATTTGCTTAGTATCTGAGGAGATACACTGCCCGTTACGTATGAAATCATGTTGGTAAAATAAATTTTGTTTAATCAACAAGTTTATTACGACAATTTTATTATTTTATTATTATTCTTAAGTTTTGTTAATATTTGATCGAGCGAGCGAAGGGAGCGAAGATCTCAGAGTCTAAGGGGAACATTTGGCGTTTGTATGTGTAAATGTATGTATATATGTTTACTATATATTGATATATAGATTAGCTTTGCTAGTATACTTAGCACTGTTGTTTTATTTGTAATCTCTAATTTGAATTGTATTTTGATCTGCAGGTTCAACCACACAATCGTCAAATAAATAGCAGAGCTCAAAAAATACTTGCTCTTGTTCCCAAGGTGGGGGCTAAATCAGACTTAGAAGACAGTGACTCATCTGCCGATGAGTTACAACACTATCCATATCATTTTCAAACACACTCTGGTAGCAGTTCACCAGCTCCATCATTGCCATCGTCGCTTTTAAATTTGAATCTGTTGAATTCAGATGAAGATGAAGAAATAGATAACGTGTTAGCTTCAACATCCTTACAATCGTTTTTGCCATCACCAGCATTAGAAACTGCAAGCTCTCCCTCAATTCTGTCACCAAACCAATCTGGAGTTCTACATCATGGTAACAAATGCCTCAATCAGTTAAAATCATTTACACATTTTTACACATTTGGGCTTAGGGTCGAAAGTCATTTTGGCTTTAGCTCAGTCTATTCACCAACCCGCATGCAAGGTGTTGTGTTTCGACAACTTCTTTACCTCTATTGAGCTTCTGCAATATTTACGTAACCAGTATGGAATATTTGCTTTGGGGACAATTAGGCAAAACAGATTGCGAGGAGCTGAACAGAAACTGCCTACTGATAAAAATTTAAAGAAAAATGCAGAGGCTCTTATGCGCAGGTGCAATGCAACAAAAATAAGGTTGTAGTTGTGAAATGGTTTGACAACAAATGTGTGACCGCAGCAAGCACATTTGTGGAAGCTCGACCTGTACAGGTTGTAATGCGATATAAGAAAGAAGAGAGAAGAAAAATGCCTGTGACGTGTCCAAACATAGTAAAGGAATATAATTTGAACATGGGTGGTGTTGATTTGGCCGACATGTTGGTTGCACTTTATAGAACACCATTTAAAGGTCACCGATGGTATTTGCCACTAATTGCACAAATGATAGATATATCAATGAATAACGCTTGGTTGATGAACCGACGTGATTTTGAAAAGACGCGACGTCGCAATATATATGGCAATAATAGCAACGAGCTGCAAAAGATGAAACCGATTAGCCTCAAAAAGTTTCGACTTGATGTTTACAAAAGCCTTCTGAAATTAGGAAGAACTAGCCACGTAACAAACGTTCCCTCTACTGCAGTACCTGTTATCAAAAACCCATCAGCTGAAAGGCCTGTTGACGCAGTTCGGTTTGATCAATGTGGTCATCTTCCCACATTTTCATCCAAAGGAAGGTGCAAATATTGCACCAAAGGACAGACGAAAGTATTGTGCCAAAAATGTAACTTGAGGCTGTGTTTTTTGCCAGAGCGCAATTGCTTTCTAGCTTTCCATACAAAGTAATAACCTCGTATGATAGAATAATATGATCTCATTTTTGTAATGGTTAACAGTGAAGTGTTACTTAATAGTAATAAGTGTAGTATTATGCTTATATAAAAATATAACCAGAACTTCAAGTTCTATAATAGTGAGACTGTTGATTTATTTGATTATTTTTCTAAATGTTACAGCAAACTTTGAGACTGTTGATATGCTCAATTTATTTAATTTGTAAAACTTATAAAGTAGTTATTGTGAAACAAGTATAACATTGTGATCTCCTAATTATGTAAAGCTGTTTTATGAATAAAATATATAAAATATTACAAATAACTTATTTATGGCACACATGGCAGTGTATCCTGTTAGATACAATTATTTTTGTTTGTAGATTGCTACCAACTTGGCAGTGTGTCTTGCAGGATACATTCTCTAAAATAAAAAGTAAATATTATAGATTTTATAAAATATTTTTTTTACCATGTTTATACGTCTAGTAATCCATATTACACAGAAAACATACATATTTTAAGAAAAAAAAATCCTGCCAAGTATAGGGTTAAAACATTGTTTCAGTGATGAACCCCCGGAAACAAATACCCTGGACTAAAGACTTATTTATCTTAGGCATAGGCCGAATCAAACTTGTTGGCGGCTGTGAAGTTAGCCATAAACTTGCAAAACCTCATCTTGATTGAAGTTCACATTCAGCTGCGAGGATTGGGTTTTGCACTAACTTCACAGCTTGGCGGCTGTTGGCGGAAGTTTGATTCGGCTTTAATAGTTTTTATTTTTATACTTTTGTACTAAAAATTATTATGTTAGTTGAATACAGTAAAAGCTCCTTATTCGCGCTTCCTTTATTCGCGTTTTCACTATTCGCGAATTAAAAAATTGCGACCCAATTTCTATATTCGCGACTAAATTTTTTTTTATTCGCGGATCTAATGAGAACATACATAATAATAAAGTTATTCCAATAGGTATCCAACCCAATATCCTTGTCAAATGGACTAATAAAAAAGTAAAATAGATCTTATTACATGTTTGCCTAGAGTATGTTGTTAAATGATATCGCCGAGGCCTTTGACAAAAGCCGCCTTCGCCGCGATCGGTGATTTTGACAATGTAAACAAACAGAATGAAAGCAACCTTATAACTAAATCAATTAAGTATATTTTTAAATGTTGTTGTTCCGTTTATAGTAAAAGCCGCTGCGTGTTTTATTGTTTAGTCTTTCACGTTTGTTACAAAAATTGTGATCGAGTAACACGTCTATTGCACTCTTCCTAGTTTATAATGTCAACTAAAAAAAATGAGAAACGAGTTTCGACACAAAAAAAATCTGTGTTACCGCTTAAAGTGAAAATAGAAATGCTTGATCGTTTATGCCTTGGAGAGTCATTTGCATCCATATCACGCTCATTCAATGTCAAGGAATCAACTGTACAATCGATAAAAAATCCGAAGATAAAATAAGGTCGTCTGTAGTTTCAACTTCACTGTCAGCGAAAATTGTTCGTGATCCAGCGATAGAAAAATGGAAGTGACGTTGTCATTATGGATCGAAGACCGCAAACAAAAAAGCCATTGCCTAAGCCTTAAGATAATTAATTAAAATGTTCAAAAACTTCAATGAAATTGTTTTGTTATGTCTTTGTTTTTTTATTTTGTCACCTAGGAACGTATCCCCTATAATCCCATATAAATTACCATTCCGTATTCACGGTTTCTGTATTCGCGGCATATTTATGGAACATATACCCCGCGAATAAAGAGCTTTTACTGTACTAGTCTAATAGCAATAAACGTTGAACATTGATCGCTTCAAAGTATAGGCCGCGCCACACAAGTTGGTTGATGTGGAGTTAGCTGGAAGCGGCGCAATATCCAATCCTGGCTGAAGCTCACATAGAACCTGGTGATTGGCTTTTGCGCAGCTTGTATACCGAGCGCCACACAAATTGAAAGATGGGAAGTTAACCGCAAATGACACTTCGCCGTGATTCGCTAATTATTGCGTATGTGTGCACAATGCCTATACAAATGGCGAAGTAGTGAGCTCGGGCGTATGGGGCGCGCGGGAGGCACGAGGTTGGCGGGCGGGTGAGCGCCGGCGTCTCGTCTCCCTGGCACCCGCTAACGTCTATATTTTGACGTTTGCGCAGCTCTCTGCGGCTAACTTCCCATCTTTCAACTTGTGTGGCGCTCAGTATAGCTAGCTTTACATCCGCCAACTTGTGTGGCGCGGGCTGTAGCCAATTTGATTTTATGGCGTGTATGATAAGGTATGACCGCGTAAGAGAAAACAATCGTAAGTGCGAAGTAGGCGTGGCCTAGCTATGTATATCTGTAATACTAGATATTAATACTTTCGCGATTTGAACACATTATTATTATATAGTACGGGACTAATCGCGCACTAAAATTACGGGTCACGGCTAGTCTACCCGTGACCACGGTCGATGCAACTCGGCCGAAACGTCGGGATGAGGAGGTATTTATTTATCTCGTAATTTTAGTGCGCGATTAGTTCCGTAGTATATAATACTATTAATAGTCGCAATTGTTAACTTTATCTCGTAAACAATTAGGATTAGGCCATTGTTACATGTCCTTAAAATAACGCTATCTCTGATCACGCTTAGGATTCATTGTTTTTAAGGGTTCCGTACCTCAAAAGGAAAAAATGGAAAACCCTTATAGGATCACTTTGTTGTCCGTATGTCCGTCTGTGTGTCTGTCAAGACTTTATCTCGGGAACGCGCAAAGATATCGAGCTGAAATTTAAACTGTATACGTATATCTATGATCTCTTACAGTTGTGTAAAGGAAAAACTTCTCAGTTATCATATAAAGAAGTTAGAGCCGTTTATGTCGTAAAAAACCGCATATTTCGACACTCACAAAAATCAAAACCTACAGGGTACTTCCCGTTGACATAGAACTATGAAATTTGGCGAAAAGCATTGTCTCAGAGTACACATATAGGAATAAATCTGAAAACTGAATATTTTTATATCACAAAAAATAGGGCTTCAAAATTCACAAAATATGGGTTTAAAATTCAAAGTGCGTAAATCGTTTCATGTAAGGTATCATATAAAAGAGCTTTATTAGCACATGCTAAAACAGGTTTTTAATTATTTTAACAATTTTCGATGAACGACGAGAAATGTAAAAAAAAACTTTTGTCGATGATGATGATGAGTATAGAGATTTTAACAACGTACTTCCCAATTTTGTGAAATTTTCTGGATTTGTACGAAACCCTCGGTGTGCGAGCCTGACTTGCATTTGTCCGGTTTTTTTTATAAATGCATTGTCATCGGTCTTTGATAGGTGTGCAAAGTTTTAAAAACAATGATCGCTCAAAGCTGGTCAAACAAAATCTAGCTCAAAGGGGTTGGTTACAAGCAAGCAAACAAGCAAACATACAGGTGAAACTAATAAAAGCGTGTTAATAATTATTATGTTTTTGCATTCAGTAATAATAGTATGTAAATTGAATTGAGTAATACTGAATCAATAATGTCTATTACATACAGAGGTATCCAGAACTGGTGTACTAAGCCAAAAGGAGGTGATTCAGTCAATCATCATTATGAACAACTTTTACTACAGGGCCAACCCTACTGTTTTATATTATGTCGCTTCCGAATTGCAATTTTATATGGAACAGCTGATTAATTATTTATTTTCGAATTTTGTGCTGACCTCATAGTAAAAGTTGTTCATAATGATGATTGAATCACCTCATTTCGACTCAGTACGCCAGCCCCCCGACCGCCTAAGCAATAGCAATCGTTTATGACTTCATTTTAGTCATTTGGCACCGCCTATGTGACGTTAGCCATCAAAGTTGTTCATTCAACGATTGCTTTCGCAATCCGCGCAAAGCAATTGATGGCTAACGTCACATAGGCGGTGCCAAATGACTAAAATGAAGTCATAAACGATTGCTATTGCTTAGGCGGTCGGGGGGCTGTTCTGGATAACCCTGTTTAATATATGTATAGATAGGAGTATAAAACATCTTGCTTTGTTCGCATAATGTTAAGTCCTCACATCGCTATTTAGTGGTTTGCCTATATTCGTGGTAGGTATATAATAATTTTATATTGTATACGAATATCACGACCGTAAGTCCACACGTGCGCGCGAATACGGGAGTTTGTATTGCGTATGCGTTTTGTTCGAGCGAATAGGCAAATATAGGCGAATACGACCCACATCTCATTGCTACATTTGGAAAAATAAGACAAATATCTCAGAGCAAATAAAAAAATCAAGAGAGAATGTTGTGAACAAACAAGCAAGGCCGGCCAAAACTACGCCTCCGCCGTAAAGACAAACACACATCAACGTACAAGGAAACTACGCCTTGGCTTGTCAGTCGAACTATGGCGGCGCAGTAGTAACGCACACATGTATAAAAAACCGGCTTCACTTAACTGTTCAACGACGTTCCCTATTGATATTTTTATTTGCTCTGAGACAAATATGTACAGTGTAAATAATATGTTTAGCGATGTGAGAACCCAGCGTTATAATGACACGTCCTCTGGTTTTGAACTATTATAAATGTTGGTGATGACTGCTATTTTTGTGTGGGAATAAATTTTTGACTATAAACTAAGGCAATTAAATTTGACGTTTATTGAAATTAGACTGCTGTATTTAATTTGGTGATAAGTAGGAGCGACATTTAAAAATAAGCATGGAAGGTCTACCTATATTTATCTTTGTTTTGAACATTTTTTAGGGTTCCGTACCCCAAAAGGAAAAAACGGAACCTTTATAGGATCACTTTGTTGTCTGTCTGTCCGTCTGTGTGTATGTCAAGACTCTTTATCTCGGGAACGCGTAAAGATATCGAGTTGAAATTTAAACTGTATACGTATATCGATAAACTCTTGCTGTTGTATAAAAGAAAAACTTCTCAGTTGTCGTTTAAAAAAGTTAGAGTCGTTTATGTTGTAAAAAACCGCATATTTCGACACTCACAAAAATCAAAACCTACAGGGTACTTCCCGTTGACATAGAACTATGAAATTTGGTGAGAAGCATTGTCTTAGAGTACATATATATAATAAAGTAATAAATTTGAAAGCTGTACACTTTTATTTAGGTCACAAAAAAATAGGGCCTAGATTCACAAAATATTGGTTGAAAATTCAAAGTGAATAAATCGTATTATGTAAGGTATTGTATAAAAGAGCTTTATTAGCACATGCTAAAACAGATTTTTAATTATTTTAACAATGTGTAATTTTTAATGAAAGACGAGAAAAGTGAAAAAAAAAACAAATTTTTTTGTCGATGATATAGTATAGAGATTTTAACGACTTACTTATCAATTTTGTGAAATTTTCTAGATTTGTACGGAACCCTCGGCGTGCGAGAAACTTTTTTCCAGGCATACAAAAGTAGCTATTTTTAGTTACCTACACTTTTCACACTATTCTAAGGCTTCAAAAATAGCACTGTTTTTAATTTATTTTTATGTGTATAGTTAAAACCTTTCCGCAAATACGAAATATTTTTTTCAGTTCACGGAAATATTATCTGCCGCTATACAACATGACCTTTGATGTCAATAGGTTCAAAATTTGATTCATACATATATGTTCTTACGACCTTATTAAGAGGGCTATTACAAAAGTCCAGCGACACGATTCACCCCGCACCGATTCGTAGGGCGAATGCCGGTGATGCCGTTATTTCGGTTTATAAATAGATGCATTTTTACTGTTTAAAAAAGTAACAATATTTCTTGAACTAACAAGACTACATCATGACAATTAATTTAGTACGAAAACGCGAAACTATAATTTTGCGGTATTTTTTGTTCACTTCAGAATCACTTCTCACATCCCATAAATAGTTTTTTTTTTCTTAGTGATTAATCAATAAATACCGTCAAAAAGTGGTTTTGATCGATCGCTATTTTGGCGATTTCTCTGTCGGGTAATAGTAGCCTTAAAGTGCAAAGTGACTTTGGGGTACTTAGTCCGTGTTTTTATTTATTTGAAAATTTTGTATAGGTATTTATTTTAGGATCTTTTTTTAAGATCATCACTCCCTCGAGATTAAGCTGTGACCAATATTAAGTTTTTATCTGTATCTAAAGGTCCAGTATTTTCTTACACTAGGTCAGCGTGCGAAATTCATTTTTTATGCTAATGCCAAAAATCCCCCCGCGTCCCCAAAAAATAATTTTGCGTGCTTACCAAGAGCATCAGCCTTAAATGTTTTTATATATAGTCTTTACTAAGATTACATCCTCTGGCAACCTCTTGCAATTGTACTGATGCAGAGGATGTGATGTGCAGTGTTGGTTTGTTATGGTGTAGGCTGTAAGGGGGATTTAATTCACTTGTAAAACACAAACCAGTCTAACTTTTAACTTCAAATTAACTCTGTGTCTATTAACAAATCCGTAGAAGTAGGTAAACATTCTCCAAAGTCCCGAAGTGACCACGTAGAACAGCCATTCTCAAAGTGTGTTCCGCGGACCCCTAGGGTTCCGCAAAGCCTCTGCAGGGGTTCCACGAGAACACTGAATTAATGAGAAAAATAAAAACAAAAATAAATTTCAGCGACTCAGAAAGGTTTCAAGATGCCATTTGAAGAATTTGGCCAATATTACTGGGCTGCACTTAACGGGGGCTTCTTTTGAGACATTTTACAGAAGAAACGAGTACAAACATTGTTATTTTTGTTAATTTTAGGTCTCCGTCGAACATTTTGCTTTTCAAAAGGGTTCGGTCACCAAAAAAGTTTGAGAACCGCTGACGTAGAATGTCTACATTTTGACTAATTATCTCTTTCATACATATTTTCGCGTGATATTTACTGTGACCAATCACTTGTGTGATCGTTATGAATTTACCAGACGTTCTTGAAAATAACAAATTAGAAATTTAACTAGGCTGTTGTAATTCTAATTTCTGGCGATTCTATTACTTGATTTATACACTTACGCAACTAGGAAAGATATATTTTGAGATGAAGCTAGGTATTATGTGTTCAGATTTTACGCGGTATGAATGGTGGGGTCTCAGCGGGTTTCTCCAAATCTGGTCACACTAAAAAGCTGGGATTTTTTCCCTATATAGCTCTTCGAGCGACAGTAATCTTACGGCCATCTTCATTATCATCACTATATCAGTCGTAAGATATCTACTGCTGGACATAGGCCTCCTCTATAGATCTCCAAGTATCCGCTCGACATTTTTTCAACCCACCCACCACTTGGTGGTCTTCAGTCGACCCTGCTGTATGCCCTGCTCACTGCCACTTTAACTGGCCTATC
Source organism: Hypomecis punctinalis (assembly GCA_949316475.1). NCBI lineage: Eukaryota > Metazoa > Arthropoda > Insecta > Lepidoptera > Geometridae > Hypomecis > Hypomecis punctinalis. The sequence goes on from OX438807.1 coordinate 11,881,706, forward strand.
CGCTGGGCTATGTCTGTTACGTTGATTCTTCTTCCGATCACTTCAATATCCATCCATAGATCGTTAGACTAGAATAGAATAGAAAACGCTTTATTGTTCACACAATTTACAATAAAACAATAAAAGAGTTCAATATAATTAAAATAGTGCGATAACCGGCGGCCTTATCGCTTAGAGCGATTTCTTCCAGGCAACCTGAAGCTAGCTTGCCTGAGGCTAGCTCATAAAAGACCAAGTTTCTGTGCCGTAACTCATCCCTGGTAAAACACTTTAGTCTTCAAGCACTGAGGTATGTTGGCCGAGGAGACGTTAAGTAATTTTCCACACGCTGCGTTGCCCGGCCAAGTACCGAACAGTCTTCTCATTTATTAATACGACTAGTATAAAATTCATACACATCAAATAGGTACTGGTTTCTTCAAATAATGAAGACACTGGTAGGACTTACGATCAGAACCAGTTTCATGAAAATGTTAAAACATTACGCAACGCAGAGACACTGTAAAAAGCTTTCACTTATCATGAAATATTAATACTCGTAATTAGGAAAATGGAAACATTTTACAGTTAAATTATCTAGATAACATTGACTACTGTTTGTTTTGTGATTTTATTACCAACGTGTCTATTATTAAGTTTGTAAATATGAAATGCCTACTTGTACTGTTTATCTTAGTAATGCCTTAAATCTAGACTTATAAATATTACGGGGTGACCTTTGTAATAAAATTAAAACAATGACAATAATGTTATGCTAACAACATTTTTAGGACAAAGACTTACTGTATCAGGTAAAAGATACAGTAGGTACGAGTACGTCTTTTTTGTTAATAAAATATTATCGATTATCGACGATATACAAAGTTTTAGCCCAGCCGCCTAATTGTCTTTGCGTTCTTCTGAGCTTCGGATTCGCTTTCCCTCTTGCTCGCTCGTGTGGCCTGAGTCATCGGCGTGAACAGGACAAAACGCGAAATGCAAGGCTACCCAAGGAACACAATAAAAGATTGTTCAGAATAAGACGAATCCAACGCTAAAGAAAATTTGTACCTACCAAATCACAATATGTAGTAGTATGTGCAAAAAGAGAACCGTCGCGTCGTGGGGTTACGGTGAACTAACATAAGATTTTAATCATCAGCCAAGGTGCCGGTACTATACTTGGTAGACGCGAGTACTGTTGAAAACCGAATTGATGTCTACCAAGTATCAAACACTTTTAGTTGTACTAGCAATGACAGAACAGTGTTGCCAACGTAACAAAATTAGTAAAATGGCACACGGGCGACCTCTCCTACGACGCTTCTCTTTTTGCACAAAGTCTACCAATACTTCTTTTTAATTAAATCGTGGGAAAAGTAAAGTCAATTTCGTTAGAAGTGTAAAAGATTAGGTATAATTAGTTAGCATAATTATAGGTAATCCTCTATAATGTATTCTAAAGCATTGAATTATTGATTAAATGATATTTAATCTGTTTAATTACGACTAGGTACTGATAAATTCAAGTATTCTTTGTGACTTGTCTGGATCGCAATATTCACAATTCACTGATGTTCAGTGGGACATCATATAATTACGTAAAACTGACGTAAAATTAATATTAGTATCAAATCTACTTAGATGTCGTAGATATCCTACAATATGACTGTACTCGTCATTGTGACCAACTTTTACTATGGGGCCAACAATAATTCAATAATTAATTTAATTCAATAATTAATTTCAATTTCATATACGATGTATATGAAGTTTTTTGTTATTTTGTATGTATTGAAATCATTGGAAAGGAATCAAATGGAAATGGTGATATGACATTTAGATACGTTGACATGAAAGAGTTTAAAAACCGAAATAATAATCATATAGGCGTCTCTGTCAAATGTATGTATTAAAAATAGGCCAGCATTATACAAGACAGTTTCGATATTTTGACAATACTTTTCGTGAAGTCACTCGCGTGCCTGGTCCGCCATATTGATTCGAAAAACAATAGTGATGTTCTTATTATATCAAAAAAAATATCGATATTTTGGTTAGTTTTTATTCGTGTTATTGATTTGCTAAAATTTTGAATTTTTATTTCATTTTATTTTTCATGTCAAATTTGACAGCTGTAATTCCAGAATTAATACAAATAAAATGCAACACTAATCCGCCATATTATGTGCGGTGGGTATGCAGGTTTTTATCGTCGTTAGGGCAATTCCAATTGATTCCTTTTCAATGATTGAAATAGATTATTGCTAATTGTATTTAAAATTTGACTTGTAACAGTGGTGTTATCAATAAATAACTATGATTATGACAACAAAATAGCGAAAAAAAAATTGCCGTTCCATACTTTTTGTCAAAAGTCGATGAATATCTTTAATACTGTAGAACAGTTTTTTTTTTTTTAATTTCAAATCCAAATCTACAAGAGTCAGACCCACCCATCACATTAAATCCAAAAAATACCCGATTTTTTAAACATTTGCACACATAAATATAGGTCGAATCAATAAACTCGGCGGCTGTGAAGTTAGCTGGAAACTGCGCGTTGATTGGGTTTCGCGCAGCTCGTACTAATTTAACATCGCTAAGTTATTTGATCGGACCTATATCACAATTATTTTTTTATAATTTGTTCGAAAACCGCTTTGGAAGGTTAAATATTGTATTGGTAAAGAACAAGTTTAAATCCCTGTTAGGTTGCTGCTCAGAAGAATTACAAGTAATAGGAGTATTGCTAAATTTTACTCAAATAAAAACTACGTTACAGATGTCTTATTCATATCTGGTGTAACAGCATACGCGAGAGCGAGTGTAACAAAAAAACGCAATGTCTGTCGCTTACGTCAAAATCACCAGTTGGAATGTCAAAATGGTTAAACTTGGTGATTTGTCTTTTTCGGAAATTTGAACCCTCTTCCAAGTAAGAAGGTTCAAATCTCTGATCATTTTACCTTCCTACTTTTTTAATTTGGACACCTTAGATAGTTCAATGCCTTGTGAAACCCTTCGAAATTACGTAAGTTGGGATGTATGTGCATCTTTTTCTAACACCTCTTAAATTTCATGTTTAAAATGGGACATAGCGATATATCTATTGATATTTTAGTACTGTTTATATTACTTCAGTTCTTATGCTGGCTGTATTTGTGATTGTCATATTTCTATTGTCAATTTCGTAAGTTTGGGATTTTTCACTGAATGTTATATACGGAATGGATGTTTCACTCGGTAACTAATATACGTTACGTAATATTTTATATTAGCTGTTCTGTATGCGTATTAAAATTATAAATTAACGTTACATTCTCACTAGTGACTGTACGTATTTATTAAAACTTGTTGACACAGCTGAAGTAAATTTATTTTCGTATATATATTTATTAGTTATCTTTAAAATTCATCTTAAACACCTATATGCTTTGCAAAATGCACGGACTTTCAGAGGTATACATAGTTATTGGTAATCAATTAGCATCCTTTTAGGGGCTTATTCTATACATCAAAACAAACATCTTTTATTCAACGACTTCAATTCGTATTTATTTTCTTGCACACAAAATTAAAAAAAAATAATTTGACCGGTCTAAACATAATTAAATCTATGTAAAAAGCGCGCGCGACTTTGACCTCAGAAGAGATATTGTGTAAACTATCAAAACAAAAAAATATTGTTGTTCCATAGAAAAAGATGTAGATGTATGTAGATGTAGATTCCATAAAAAAGAAAGATCACCGGCGACAAAATGTATGAAACAGCAGTTTTTTTATTCATTTTTGACAAAAGTAGCAGAACAAGAGTTGCTAGTTTTGATGTACAGAATGAGCCCCTAAAAGGATGCTAATTGATTAGGAATAAAGCCGGAAACATACTATCGGACGCGGCTGACAGCCGCGACTTAGCAATGTGCAGTCTTAAAACATCCGGTGTGCCAGATCGCTCTCGGACGTCAGAACACTCTCGGACGCCCGAAGGTGACGTCCGCGACTTATATCCAATAGTGTGCACGGCTCAGTGTACTTTCATAGTCGCGGCTGTCAGCCGCGTCAGATAGTAAATTTCAAGCTTAACCCTGTATATGTACCGATTGTTCCTGCACTGCAAAATATCACCTTGTATTACCTAATAAGTTTGTAGCGACTTGAAAAAGTCAACAAAGTGAAAAGTCTCGTCATTTGTGTGCGTAGGTCGTATTAGGTACGTATTATGTGAGAAAAGTGATTAGATATATACCTATTAGTTAGAGTATGTTCAAAAAGAGAACCATCGTGGCGTTACAGTGGACTAACAATAAGATTTTAATTTAATCAGGTTTTAATCAGCAACCAAGGTACCGATTATACTTGGTAGACGTGAATACTGATGAAAACTTAATTGGTGTAAAACCAAGTATCAAACACTTTTAGTTGTACTAACAATGACAGCAGTGTTGTTAACGTAACAAAATTAGTAAAATAATAGCACACAGGCGACCTCGCCTACGACGCTTGCCTTTTTAAACAAACTCTAAACATAAGGATGAGCACAAAATACCCTCAAATCTCATCTAATTTTGTCTTGAGTAATGAATGGATACGGAAAATATGGAAATAACGTTTATTCCAATCCGTGTACTTTGTCAAGCGACTCGATTAAATTCTGATTCAACACCAACAAAACCTTTGGCGAAATGATGAAATTGATGTGAAATGAAGACCATTCAAGGCCACGTATACAGGGTTACTGGTAATCAATTAGCATCCTTTTAAGTGCATATTCTATACAACAGAACAAACCTCTTTTGTTCTACGACTTCAAAAATTTCGTATTTATTTTCTTCCATACAAAATTAAAAAAAAAATTGACTGTTCTATACAAAAAAACACTCTGTAAAAAGCGCGCGCGACTTGGACCTCAGAGGACCCACTGTGTAAATATGCAAACAAGTGTAAATATTAGTTAGGTATGTAAAAAACAATTATTTGAACATAATATATGCTGATTCCACTTTCTTTTTAAAGAACATGTCCACAAAATGTGTGGAGGCTGGTTTAATAATAATCAAAAATTCTAACCACAACACTCGTTACATTTCAATAAAGTTCATATTTTTCTGAGTCTATTATATCAGTTAATACCAAAAAAGTGCTATCCGTTTTTTTTTAATTGATTTTGAATCTATTAGGATAAATAAATATATTTGGCTCAATAGATAGTTTATCTCTTGCAACCCTGGTTAAGTAACCTCCATTATTGTTAAATGGAATCATTATTACCAATTAGACACAGTTTTTAAGTGTTTTTTGTCACATTGTACCTACTAACTGGTCACACTGGTAGGTCATAATTTTTAATTTTAGCAAATAAAGATATGAATGTGGAAGAATCAGCTACGAATGCAAGTAAAATAACGATATAAGCACTTTATTTTTGCTAAACTAGAAGAAATACAAAGCTGTGTAATTATTTTTCATACAATTTATTTTTCACATTTTAAAAAAATGGAGGGGTAAAAAATCAAAATCAAATATTTTTGAGAAGCTCATATATCAACCTTTCAAATGATGTATAGGTATATCATCTTGGTTCGATTTTTCTCTGAATAATATTCCACTAGTGGACGTCACCTTTGGGAAATTTGAGATTTGGGAAAAGTTGTAGAACAGAAGTTGTTTGTTTTGATGTACAGATGCCCTTAAAAGGATGCTGACTGATCACCAATGACCCTGTATAGTACTTTTTTTGATAGTCATACTTATTTTTATCGTTATTAATGTAGCGTGTCCACATTGTCAATAAGCCGGTTTTAATCGCATAACTTATCAGATATATTACATGCAAGATCACGATGGCGTTTAAATAAAATATACATAGGTATATTAGAGAATATCGTTGCAATAAAGGTGAAATAAATACCACTTACAGGGTCACTGATAATTTATATTACATGCAAAATCACGATGGCGTTTAAATAAAATATACATAGGTATATTAGAGAATATCGTTGCAATAAAGGTGAAATAAATACCACTTACAGGGTCACTGATCATTTACAATACTTCAGTTACTAAGTAACATGTCGAAGCGACGTATATAAACTTTGTAGAGTATGTACAAAAAGAGAACCGTCGTGGCTTTACGGTGAACTAACAATAGGATTTTATCATCATCATATCAGATCAGCAGCAAAGGTAGACTATACTTGGTAGACGCGAGTACTGCCGAAAACCGAATTGGTGTCTACCAAGTATCAAACCTCAGTATCAAATACTTTTAATTGTAGGTACTATCAATGACAGATCAGTGTTGTCAACATAACAAAATTAATAAAATGGCACACGGGCGACCTCACTTACGACGCCTATCTTTTTAAAGCACAAGCTCTAGAATATTTTTTTCCGTAATCCGGGTTGGCTATAGTAAAAAGTTGTTCATAAATTATGACCTGAAACTTCGACCTAGTATATTGTGAACAAAGTGAATAACGTTGTAGAATGTAGGTGGACGGTGCCCACTCTAACTTCTTTGCACACCCCAGAAAACTTGAACGTCAATAAGTTTTTTTTTTTGGGGTAAGTAAGTAAGTTTGTATCCCATCAAAAACATTAATGTGAAAGGAGAGCCAAGTTCAATATCAAGAGTATAGTATAACGTCGTTGTCGACTGTCCCGACAAAAGGATTGAGATCTACAATGTGTCCGGTTATGACATAATATAGAGATATTTCAGGAGAGAATTTTTCAGGTTTTTTTATCGGCAAATCCACTTTCCTACAATGTCCTACTTCACTTCCCTTAAAATGGCGGCCATTTTAGTTTTTAGTTACGAATAATGTAGAGCATGCACTAAAATTGCAATAAGTGAGTAAGTCAGAGTCGCAGAATGATGAATTTAGTGTCATTCAAAAGATAATGTGTTGTTCTAGCGACTTTTAAACAAATTTTATTGACATTAACAGTTAAAAATACTAAAAACATACAAAAACAGAAAAAAATAAGAAAAAAAATGTATGTTTTTGTTATGTTTCTTCCCATTGTACGAAAACTAGCCTGTTAAGTTGTTATTGTTTTATGCTATTTCTAAAGTTAACTATGGTGTCTTTAAATTAACACCAAATTTGTTATCTTAAGTCATCTAAATTAAGTATAAAATTTTATTTAATACAAACCTCAACATAGAGCAAAATGGATGTAATAAAATACAAATTGTTTATTAACTTCAGAATAGTTTTACTTTGGATTAGATTACTTAAGTTTTACATTACTTAAGATTACAGATGCTGTTCAAAATATCCTCCATTGTTTGTAATACACATTGTGGTTCTCAGAACAATGTGTCGTGTTGAGCGGCGGACCATGTCTGTGTTCTCTCGTATTTCGATCGCGGCGGTATGGATCCTTTCCACCAGCTCTTCTCGTGTCGCCGAAGCATGGTAATACACCTTTTGCTTCATTGTGCCCCAGAAAAAATAATCCAGGGGCGTCAACTCAGGTGAACGTAGTGGCCACGCGACGGTACCTCCACGCCCTATCCATAGAGAATGTTGTTCATCCAAGTGGCTACGTACACTTCGTGCAAAGTGTGCAGGAGCTCCATCAAGTTGTAGCCACATGTTACGAAGGTTGATGAGTGGCAAATTGGCAGCCATATCAGGACTTGCAAAAAGTTCAAATCACTTCCGACACCTAGCAACTTGCAGAACACAGATAATGTAGACAAAATAGCAAAAAAAAACAACGCGTAGCGAGGGACAACTACTCAACAAGTACTTACTTGTAACCATCTGAATTATGAGACCCTTTTGGTACATGTTATCACGCTCTTTCACAATACATTTGTCTCTTTTCTACCTGCTCGTTCTAGGAATATGGGGTCCGGCCCGCTACCTAGATTGGGACGGCTTGCGCAGACGTCATGATTTTATACGACTTTTGTACTTGAAAGACTGACATAATGTAACAAATTTAGTCTTAATTTAAAGACACCATAGTTAATTTCAGAAATAGCATAAAATAATAACAACTTTACAGGCTAGTTTTCGTGCAATGGTAAGAAACATAACAAAAAATACATTTTTTTTTTCTTATTTTCTTCTGTTTTTGTATGTTTTTAGTATTTTTAACTGTTAATGTCAATAAATTTGTTTAAAAGTCGCTAAAACAACACATTATCTTTCGAATGACACCAAATTCATCATTCTGCGACTCTGACTTACTCACTTATTGCAATTTTAGTGCATGCTCTACATTATTCGTAACTGAAAACTAAAATGGCCGCCATTTTGAAGGAAGTGAAGTAGGACATTGCAGGAAAGTGGATTTGCCGATAAAAAAACCTGAAAAATGCTCTCCTAAAATATCGGTATGTCATAACCGGACACATTGTATATGGATGCCAAGTTCTGAACCAAAAAAAATCTAAAATTTTATTTAATCAGACCATAACACATTCCAAAATAAATTTATTTTGCAATTTCTTGTTTCTTGGAGCTAATACAGTATTTTCTACTTAATAGGTAGGTAATGTCAAAACTCAAATTTTAACACACAATTATTCACAAAATGCAATTATTTCACTTGTTGCCGGGTGGCCGCCTGAAGGCCTCTGACATGGCTAAACGGTTAAAACAACCGGGACCGTGTTAACGTGTCATCCGAGCGCTCAGTTGGAAAATGCCACCCGCGGTCACCCATCCAAATACTGTCTTTTGGGGTGATAAAGTAGGCATCTGCTTCCTTCTCTCATGACAAGCACTGGGCCACCACAGCATTAAACCGCGCAGTCTGGAAGGAGGGAAGGGAGGTCTTTGCTCAGCAGTGGGACAACGCAGGCTGAAAAAATAGGTAGTAAAAATCTGCTTCCTTCTACAGAAATCTCTAGGTAGGTGCGTCAAGGGCTCGGGCCGCTGATATTTTATGCTCTGGCTATGCTATCTTAAATATTTTCTTGATAATAACGCTACAATCAATGCAATGCTACTACCTACTGCGGTTTTCGTGTTCTTATCTCAACTTGTCGATAGATCATGATCACTACCGTGTTATGGATGCGCTCCACTAGTACAAGTTGAACTAGTCCATTGCAGTGAACAAAACTTAAGGTACATTTCCTTAGCTGGGGCCTGATTCTCTATCGACAAAACGTAACGTAACTCGGCAAGTAGGTATTTTTATTTTATTTCCGTAAATTTCGTTTGGAGAAATGTTTGATAAATGTAAAATTACATTAAAATAAAATATAAAGTTATGTTATTTAAAAAATAAATGTTAAATATAAACGGAGTTTGAGTTATATTATTTGAAAAATAAATATTATTCTAACGAATTCCTTAAAAACAAAGAGCACGTAATAGCGCGTTACGTGCTTGTTTTCATACAGAATCAACGACCTGACGGTAAAAAGCAGCAGCAGAATACTGTCGTGATCACTAAACTAAACCGCGTTATGACAGCGCTCCACAATCTGTATCTGACGTCACAGCCGCCAAAATGTTTGATTTGGCCTATACTGCGCGGAGTCAGCTGCAGAATCTGCGAAGAGCCCAATCATAGCGCAGCTGTTAAAAAATGACCTTCAGTCAGGATTGGTTTATTATTATACGCTAGCGACCCGCCCCAGCTTCGCACATGTGTATTATAGGTACATATAAACCTTCCTCTTGAATCACTCTTAAGTATTAAAAAACCGCATCAAAATCCGTTGCGTAGCTTTAAAGATATAAGAATACATAAGGACAGACAGACGCGTCTGTTATCAACAAAAAAATGTTGTCAACTCGACATCGGCAGCTATCGGCAACAACGAAACCTCAAGTTGAAAATAAAAATGACGGAAAATTTTCATATGTCAATTAGAAATTAAAAATTCAATAAAAAAACATATTTTACAAAAAAAATATAAACGCATTTGCAAACAAAAATCCTGAGCAATCCAAAACTAGGTATAAAATACTTATATACTTCTTTGAAGAATTTCCAAAATATCTTACGTTGAACTTGCACAATGAGTCTAGTTAATATGAAATTTTCAAAGTTCAAAGTTTGGGTAGGTATAATTTTATGGACCTACATAAAACGGATTATTAATTATTATTTACCATACTATCAGATAGCTATATCTTTCTAAAATATAAAACAATCAAAACAGATTCAGTAACATGACTTTTGTCCAAACCATTTTTGAGATGGATCGCACCGTTTCGTCCCATAGTGAGACAGGGAAGCGACTGTTTTATACTATGTAGTAATAACTAAGCCGTGAGCCGTGTAACTAATAACTAACTAAAAAGCCGTGGTGGACAAGAGGTAGTGACACCCGCCTTACAATCGTGAGGTCGTGGGTTCGAACCAATGAGTTCTTTGGAATTTATGTACGGAATTTCACACCACAGGCTTTTCGGCGAAGGAAAACATCGTGAGGCAACCTGCATACGTCCGTAGAAGAAATTCGATGGCGTATGTGAATCCACCAACCCGCACTGGGCCCGCGTGGTGGATATGGCCCAATCACCCTTCGTGGTTAGGCCTACGTCTTGCAGTGGACTACTAAAAAGGCTGGTACAGTACAGTACAGTACAGTAATAACTTGTAGCTAACATCAGAAGCCGCCAGAATATTTGATTCGGCTTATACTGCGTGAAGTCTGTAGGTACCTTTAGTGTTGGTACGTCACTAATAGTGTTTAGAAATTGTTTGAACATAAAGCCAAACGGCCTTGCCCGCTGTGAGCGCAGTCCTTTGCTAAAATCACCTCAGTCAGTCGTTAGTGAACAGTGACAGTGAGTAAACGGCCGTCGCGATGTATGGGTGAGTAGCTATTTACGACACTTTCAATTTTATTGCAGGAAAATTTTGTTTCAATTGCAATTTTCACTTAAAAATACATGTTGCAGTCTTATTTTAATACAATTGAATACTCAATGACTTGGTTGGATAACAAAGCTGTTAATAATTAATAAATAAAGTAAAATTCATTGCAAAATAATTTCAGCAGTATTAAATGACGAATTGTTTGAGACCTAACTTGAGCGTGAAACCTTGTGATTGTGTAAGAAAAGTGCTCCTAGTGTGTTGTTATAAGAAAAACTGTGTGAAAAACTTTCGCGGTGCGTTTCGCTTCGTTTCAATTACGGTGGTTAGTTCTTTCCCGTTAACAATAAGGATCATAGTGGTCAATCTATCCATCAGCCATATGACGTCTACTGCTGGACATAGGCCTCCTCTATGGATCTCCAATAAGACCGGTTGGAAGCGGGTTGCATCCAGCGTGATCCTGCGGTCTTGATAAGATCATCCGTCCACCTCCTTAGTGGACGTCCTACGCTGCGCTTGCCGGTACGCGGTCTCCACTTGAGAACTTTTCGGCACCACCCGTCATCAGTCCTCCGAGCCATGTGCCCTGCCCACTGCCATTTCAACCTGCCAATCCGCTGGGCTATGTCGGTGACTTTGGTTCTTCTACGAATCTCCTCATCATAGATAGTACAAGAATAGGCCGCGCCACACAAGTTGGCGGGTGTGAAGTTAGCTACAAGCTGCGCAATGTCTAATCCTGACTGACGCTCACATTAGGCCGCATTGATTGGCTATTGCGCAGCTTGTAACTAACTTCACATCCGCCAACTTGTGTGGCGCGGCCTATACCTAGTGTATTTTCTAAATTTGCACATGTAAGTAGGTGTGTCACTAAGTTCTATCAGAGGAACAAAAGTTAAAAGTGACTAAGTACCTACTCAAAAATAAGAAACTGATATCAACCCAGTAAGCTTTTTCTATGTATCAACCATGGTGGTTTTTGTTATCGCATGCAAAGTGAAAGTTTTTGCGAATATGTTTGCTTATCCGACTTACCCAAGTATATTGACTCCAAAATATGATCGGTATTTTGTGCATTAATAACTGAGCAAGTTACTCTACACATCTAATTTTTAATTTAATGCGTATATGCCAATTGTTGATGTAATAGATAACTTTGTGTGTCAATATTTTTCAGAGCATGATAAGAAATAATTTTAATAAGAGAATATAAATCGCTGATAACCTACGGTCCACTTCCGTACCCTACGTTCTAATTTACTGAAATTATTGGTATTAATTCGTCTATCATTCGTGAGGTCGTAGGTTCAAATCCCGGTCCTGTACCAATTAGTTCTTTGGAACTTACAATATATTGGTACATACAAACTTTCACAGCACTGGTTTTTCGGTGAAGGAAAACATCGGGAGGCAACGTGCATCATCATCATCATTTTCTGCCTGTAGTCGCCAACTGCTGAACATTGAGACCAAAAAAAAAATCAAGACAGAATGTTGTGAACAAAAAAGTGAAGCCGGCAAAACTATACCTCGCCGTGTACATACGAGTACACAACACACACATGTACAAGTACAAAGAAACTATGCCTTGGCTCGTCAGCCGAACTATGGCGGCAAAACCGTAGTATTATTATATATTCTTTGGCAAAACACCGACGCACTCACATATGTATAAAAAACCGGCCTCAATTGTCTGTTCACGACGTTCCGACTTGATATTTTATTTGGTCTGCGGCTGAACATAGGCTCTTCTTGAACGCATTTCACCATAGTACGTTCATAGAAAAAAATCGATGGCGTATATGAATCCACCAACCCGCACTGGGCCAGCATGGTAGATGTGGCCCAATCACGGGTAGGCCTATTCAGTACTGGAGTGGTTATAAAGGCCGATACAGTATACGTATGAATTACTTTATCTCTCGGTGTACTGAATGAGGTACAATCTAACATACCGTGAAGTGCGTACCTAATCAGTCTAATCACTATTATTTTTTCGTGACTATTCGGCGTTTAATTTTATGTAGTGGATTCGTAACTATTCCGCGTTTGAAGTGGATAATATGTTATACCTACCCACATTTTAAATTTACCGTAGATACAAAGAAGTAATTAAAATTATTTTGTGTACAAAATAATCTTTGTGCTCGAAAAAATATGAATTAACATAAAAATTCAGGCATAATCTGAAATAAAAAAATGTTTTTTGTACTGGTAGGTTATATTTGTGCCTGTACCTGTGACAATTCAAACGTAAATAAACCTCTTTCTGGCGCTTCCGTTACGTGGACCGGTTTATGTGCATAAGACATACAGGCAGCGGCACGTAAGTTTAGCGCTGAGGGCAGTGTGGAGGAGATGGTTGCGCATGGTGACCGCTATACTAAACCCGCATGCGCAGCTATCCCTTCCACACTTCGCTCAGCGCTAAACTTATTTGCCGCGACCTGTAGGTAGGTACCCATTCGAAAAAGAAAGCTGTTAGTAAAGTTTCGCTACCTACTGAATTTGTATATTAAACCAGTTTTAGCTCTCTCCTAAGAGTAAGCTGTGATATGCACTCTGATATAACATAGCATAGGCAGCATAGTACCTAACTAGAACTACGAGTTACAAGTAGGTAGATTGATTTGGATGAATCACTTTATACATATGAGACCATCTAAGAGATGCTCACAAGATGAACATTACAGATGACCTAGTATAGGCCGAATTATACAACTTGGCGGTAGTGATGTTAGCTGCAACTGCTGCAAGCTGCCCATAACCCAATCCTCACGCATCTGTTAAGGTGAACAAAAAACAAAAATGTTTTAATTTCGCGAGCTGAAATTAGAAAAAATGCCAAGTCGATGGTTATATCCAAAGAAGTAGAATTACGAGCGTATGTTATATAGGTCATTCATACACATTCTCTCGAACGCTCATTTGTTTTGGTTTATATTAGGCTTCTGTTTGAAAACATTCAATCTGTTTAATGATACCCCTGTTCTAAAACTGAACATTCCTTGACCTCTGTCAGATAAACAAATAATTAAATCATCATTGATATAAAAGTAGATCACAAAAATCTAATACCTACTGAAATTATGTAATTCGCCAATCAAGTCGTGCGCGTCGTGTAGGTATTGGCGCACTTGTTTCTTGATTGGCGAGACTAAAACAGGTTGTTAATGTGAATGATAATCATGTGAATTATTATTATTCATCAGATTAGTCAGTAAGGTAAACGTACCAATGTACGGACGTTTTTGAACTTTGCTGACTTTGAAGTAATACTACCCTTATACTAATAGACTTACAACAACAAAGTGAATATGACCAGGTAGGGCATTTATCAAAGTTTTATAATAATTAAACTTTTTTAATTTGTTTGAGCTTTAATGGGAATTAATATCCAAAATGTAAAAAAATACCCAAATGTACCAAACCGCGGACGAATTGTCCTAATGCGCGGAATGTCGTCCCAATTCCCGGACGCTATACGAAATTGAACTCTATTTGCTTTGTATTAGAATCTAAATTGCCTTACTATTGTATTATTATTTTTATGAACTTTAAAATCGACCCGAATCTTGGACAAATCGTCCCAATTCCCGGACGCTATTCGAATTAGAACTCTATTTGCTTTACATCAGAAATTAAATTGCCTAATTGTATTACTACTCATTATTATTATGGAATATTTTAGTTTAAGCCATTTAAAGTCTCATAAATCAAAGAAATAATAGTTTACATGCAATAAAATATATTTCAAACAAACAATAATCAAATTATGAAAAAAAAAATGCTGAAACGTTAGATAGTTAACACTAATAGCACTGGTAAAGGAACCGTATTTGGTCCGTTGCAAGATAAGCGGCTTAAATGATTCCCAAGGTAATGTATTCAGTCTTCCCATACAAAATAAAATGCGTACTCTTATATAATAATATCCTACAGTCTCTAAGGCAACCTCAGTAGTATAGTTACCTTTAGAACACGGCGTACCTAGATATGACACTACATTTGGCGGTCAAAGAATTAATGCTTTTAGTCAGAAGTCTTGGTACATTATTTAAGTAAGAGCTATGAAAAAGATTGCCCGTTGAAAAATGAGAACTTTAGTTTTTCAGTCCTAAAAAACCAATGGTGGAATAATAACCATGCTCAAATAAAAGGTCAGACATCTTATCAACAGAGCTATAAGTACTGATACACCAGCGAACTGACAAGAGTATACAAATATGCACCACCTATTCAAGGTAAAGGTAAAAAAAGCCAGAAAAACTAACGGAAAACGTTTCGCAACTCTATTCAATCTAAGAGTGAAACTACGTGACTCAGAAAAAATATATGGTGTGACTCACAAATAAAGTTAGGCATTTCAATAAGCCTGGTAGTACTTATAAAATCTCAGACCAGAAGCAATTTGAATTGCTTCTACAAACGTACTTTTACCGACTGTCAACTGAACTACACAGATGGATGGAAACCACATAGATCTGGTATGGAAGACAGGGGATTTTGCAGACATTATTGTCACATAGGAGACTCTTTTATGGATAATAAGCACTTTCCAACCACACAAGGCACCCAAACTGTGTGAAATATATCCAATTCTTTTTCAATGGGGCCTAAAAATGATAAAATACTTTTAATATCATATTTAGATCGTGTATGGCGTGGATTTTTTCAGATATATACTTAAAACTTGGAGAGAAGTAACAGTGGTCTTTCTGCCAAAGCCAAGAAAGATCGATTACACAAATCCAAGGTCGTTTGCACCAATAACCTCAGCTCTTGCTTATTGAAAACGCTGAAAATAATCTGCAATGAGCACATAAGAGAAGAGCACATAGACCCCTAGCAAAAAACGCAGTCCACAATAATCAACATGCCTATTAATCAGGAAAATCAACGGTGGAGAGCACTCCACCAAGTTACCTACAAAATCAAATCTGCACTGGAAATCAAACAGTTCTGTTTAGCCAGCTTCATTGACATTGAAAGGGCGTTTGTTAAGACTATTTTCATTAATATTAATATTTAGGTAAGTTTGCGAAAATAGTAGATAGTAGTACATTATCACAATACTCGCTAGCAGAACATTCAACTTTGAAATGGCAAGCACCACGCGCTCACACAAAGTCGCTCGAGTCACAAAATACTGCCTGAAGACAAGGTAACTAGTAAAAATTACATGATCTCTATCATGTCATTTTACTAGTGGTCGAATTTGTTGCACTCCTTAACAAATTAGGCATTGACACTGTGGCATATGCTAAAAACCTGGTGATAATAGTATCTGGACTTTTTGACTTTCAACTTCGTGTTAGGAGATAAAATGAAAAATGGTGTGAACGCCACGGACTGTCCGTATATCCACCACTGAAATGGAGTTAGTGTTATTCACACAAAAAAACAAGAAAACAGATTTATTATGATACTACTAGGAACTCTATGTATGATAATGATAATGATAATGATAGCCTTTATTAACAATCAACTTATAAATCTACACAAATGTGTCAGAGTTTTTCATTATTTCCTTGAATGACCAGTATTTTTTCCAAGCAATGTTAATTCTGTTATTGATTTCTTTTGATGTCAAATCTGTAGGTGATATAACTTGTCCCAAATAAATGTACTCGTCTACATATTCTATATTACTACCATTTGGCTGAATGGGGATTTTAATATGATTTGTCATTACTTTTGTTTTGTATACATTCATGGATAGTCCTACTTTCTCGCTTTCGCTACTTGCTTACTAGGAACTCTATGTATGATACTATTAGGTTAATACTAATCAAGGAAGTTAAATATCTAGGTATCTGGCTAGACTATTAAGTTCTGTGGAAAAATACTAGAATATGTCGCCACTAAGACAACAAAATTTTATGGCAATGCACTAAAGCGGTAGAAAAAGACTGAAGTCTAACAAATAATCAGATACCAACATGCGCAAAATACAACTACGAGTATGCTACGAGAAACGCAGAATAGCGTGCTCTTTAATTAACAGATGTATGAAAAAGACACACTCAGTTGCTATTGAAATAATCTTAGAGACCACACCGCTGCACCTGCATATATACAGCAGGAATCGATGACTTCTGCCCTATGAATTAAATCTAGAAATATGTGGAAGAATACGAGTGCTACAACAACCCACTGCAAAATAATCGACCGGGCGATGGCAATCATCTCCAAAGCAAAAAATGGTACGGATATTGTAGCTAGAACATAGCTCGACAGAGAAAAGTATGAGCTAGTCATAGAGAAGGATATATTGCTATCTTGGAACATATACGCAGATGGTGCAAAAAACAAACTTGGGCTAAGAGATTCCTTTGCCAAAATCAAAATCTGAGCACGAAAAATCTTACTTAAGATAATCTTTTAAACATAATGTAAAAATATTAATATTATAATATTATTTTAAATATACCTACGTTGTAAATCGATCCAAAACATTTTATGTCATATATAAAAATACAGTTTAAGTAATACTAAAGCAAACTGGTTACGACTATTGCTTGAACCAGCCCAAAATAATTCTTGATTCAAAGGAATAAGACGCAAACGAATTATAATAATCGCATTTTGCACAATTTTGAAAACGATGTTATAACATGCAAGGAAAAATGAGACTTATTTCAAGGCAATAAGGTCGAGTTCCGAACTTTAGTACAACGGTTATTAAAGAACTGATGTGTGTCCCACTTCTCGGACGGAAAATGTGATTATTGTCCGTGAATTGGGACAAGTACGGGTTTAGTGAGTACCAGTAGGCGGATACGCAAATATTATAAATAATCATAAAGATTATGTCTAGATTATAGGTTATAATATTAAGTAATTTATCCAAGTATCGTTATAAAATAGCACATTTACTGTATCACATTAGACAACTAAGAAATGAACTGAAGTTGATGACAGGGTACGCACCAAATTCAGCTACTGAATTAACAGATTAACGAAAATTTTACGACACCGCACTTTTGAGATAATTTGGTTTGGACACCATTACACTACGTGTACAGTTTTGCCTGTATAATACTTTGAAATATAACCAAGAATTTATTGTCATTCATAAGATTAAGTTAAACTTTCGTAGAAAATTACAAAAATTAAAAAACCGAGTATCGTCCGCGTTCTGGGACTCGTCCGCAGTTACGTACGTTTACCTTAACACTTCGGTCAAACTTTTAGGTAGATCTAATAATAGCCTTACGTTACGAAGCACACTATTTAAAAATACATTAAGACAGTCCTAATTTTTTTAGATGGTTTTACTCGTTTTACCCGACCATCTGCAAAAAATACAGCCAGTGAAAATTTAATTTCACTTTATTTAGATTAGATAGAGCACTGAAAAAATAATTATCTATTTTCAGAACAAAATAACTAGTAGAGACCAAAGTAGAGATTCGTTGAAAACGTTAAATCTTTGAAAAGAATGGAATACTTGGGCCACGCTAACCACGTTTAAGTGGAGTGCACTACTTGATATCGACATTCGCTAGTGCGAATAACGCTAGTTCGACAAAACTGAACTGCGACTCACCATAGTGGCACTAAAATCGTGAAATAACATTGCCACTAAAGTAGTTCCCTGTAGCAATACTTTCTTTAGACTTCATAGGCCTTGTCATTTTTACAAGCTTTTATTTAACTTGCAATGTATGTATGTAAGTTTGGGTGGAATCTTGAGTTAAACTTGACCAACTTCCCGGTTTTGCACGCATATGTAGGGTACCATAATATTGCGTGACAATGCAATATTATGGTACCTGATGGTATGACAATGCAATATTATGGTACATATGGTACCTGGAGCTGATCTGATGATGGAATCGGACGGTGGCCATAGGAACTCCTGTACTAAACAAGATAGACCCGTCGTGTTTGGGCTCGTTTTACTTGTCCTGGCTGGCACTCTGCTGCTATATGATATGCAGGATCTCAAAAGCTTGTATTTTAAAAGTTATATTTGTATAATTGTTTATTATAAGTAGGTATGACTTCCGAGTCTAGAGATCCGTTGTAGCGTATAAATTAGACCTAGCTGGGTTAATCCTCCAGTAAGAACCAGTTGAAATTTTTGTTTGACATAACACAGAAATACAATGACATATAAAAACAAAAAAATAAAGAGAAGTGCCTACCGAAAAGGGCTCATCTCAGAATTAGGTAATGCTAAATGCCGGTACCTAAAATCCTAAATGTGACATCTAACACTAAGCGTTGATTTTTTGTCAAACATACACGCTAAAAACCTCTAGAAAGCCTTCGAGATCTGACAATAAGACTGAGTATCCGAACTCATATATTATGACCACAGTTAACAGCATTTGGCAACAGAATCCATAGGGGGAAGTCCCCTAGTGACGGACACCTAAGGTTTTTTATAAATATACCAAAAAATGTTTTTAGGAATATTTATTTATTTATGATTTACAGTAGATAACAAAGTTATAAATCAAATTAAATAAAAAACCACAACCTCAGCTTAAAAAAATATTAATACCATCAATCAAACTTTAGTAACGAAAAATGTAGTTTAGAAAATTGGCACCTAGTACCGGACAAATATTTGTGTCATAGCGCTAGCATCGGATATTTCAAAATAGACTACATCCATCACATATGTAGCCACCTCTATACTCTGGAATGTCTGCACATGCTTTATTACTTCAGCAAAGTCGTAGGTTAACTTCTAAAACTCATTTTTCATGAGCGGAATACAGCTGTTAGATAAATATTTGACTTGGTCCACTAAAACTAATTCATGCTCTGCTGAGAAGGTGCTAGTGAACCAACTAAACTTTGGTTTCATTGTCACTTCTTTTCCTCTATTTAACCCTCTACATTTTGCCACGCACAGTGCTTTTAGGAGTATTGCATCACGTTGCAGCTTGCCTTATACTCAGTTTTTGGGACAAAAACATCATCAATAGCAGTTTGTGAGTTCTGTGGCTCCTAGGATTCTTTCTTTTTTTTTCTCTTGCATTTCAATTATCTTTATTCTTCTATACTCGATATCAAAATTATAATTAGAATAAATACAGTAAATTCTCACAATAAATATCAATATGTTTACTGTCCGGTGCTAAGGGATGACTAAGTGTCCGGTGCTAGGGGACAGACTATTTTGTCAATTAGGTGGTGCCTACAAAAAATGTTTAAAAAAACTAATTATTTACCACTAGCTTATGGATAACAATAAAGTACTATTTTAATTCTATATGCCTCGGAGTTCCTCAGGGCAGCGTACTCGGTCCGACGTTCTTCATTCTTTATGTCAATGACATACACACGGCATGCCGTGAGAACGCAGATCTTATTTGTTACGCCGATGACACTGTTGCTCTATTTCACGGTACCACGTGGAAATCAGCACTCAATAGGGCTGAAAGCGGCATGACTCGCATCAAACAGTGGTTAGACCTGAATTTACTTACCCTAAACCTGGGAAAAACCAAGTACCTCTGTTTCCATAAGACAAAAGTTTCAGCGCCAGATCCACGTCTTGTCCTCAAAATCCACTCCGCATGTAACACATCGTCTTGCAACTGTGAAATAATCTCCCGATCTCCTACCATTAAATATCTGGGTGTCATAATTGACGAGCAACTATCGTTCAAAATGCATATCTCCACTTTGGCAAAGAGAGTTCGGAAACTTATACATGTTATGGGAGCCCTGCGTCATGCTGCTAATGTAAAAACTTTACGTCTGGTCTACGTAGCTCTCTGCGAATCTATATTATGCTACTGCATAACAATATGGGGAGGAGCTGGAACCACATCCATGATAGAAATAGAAAGAGCCCAGCGAGCAGTGCTCAAAGTGATGCTTAAGCTGCCCTATAGGCACCCGACGGAAGACCTTTACACCTTAGCAGGAGTGTTGACTGTTCGCCAACTGTATATTCTAAAGATTAGTTTGGCTGTACATAGGGAAATTTCCTGTGAAACTGTCTCCAGCTCATCAAAAAGGCGTCTATTCCGAGCTAATGAACCACCGACTAGATCTGCCTTTGCACAACGTCTTCCATTTTTCAGATTTCCTTATATCTACAATAAGATCAACAAACAACTTTCGATATATTCTAAAACGCCAAGAGAATGCAAAGCTGCCCTAATAAAGTTCTTAAGCAACCTTTCGTACGACGACACCGAAAAATTACTAAAAGTTACCACCTGACATGAACTCATACGCTCTCAGCTACGCACACACTCACACGCGCGCGCATGTACACACACACACACACACACACTCACACTCACACACGTGTAACACTGCAAACCTTGACTCTCATGAGATCTTGTGTATTGCGGTGTTACACACACACACACACACACTCACACACACACACACACACACACACAATCGTTTTGTGGCGCTTCTTGTGTTATTTTGTCACTTTTTAATTTAATTTTATATTGTGTATAAATCACCCAATAAAATAGTAATTTAACTTAAAAGTCGCACCTATACCCCTTTATTTGGTAATCGCTTATGTTTTGGACCCTGCGATACAGGATTCTCCTAGTGCAGGGCCCGCCATCAACCTGCAACCTTCTACTTAGCATTTCTAAAGTCTAGCTCTAAGTTACTTTTAAGGTTTATGTAAACAATATGCTTAATAAATGATTTTGTATTTTTGTATTTTGTAATTTTTAAATACCACTAAAATGTAAATGCATAAATATGCCAGAATAACTTACATCGATTTTTACCGGACGCCGTGATTCACCGCCAAAAACAGCAAACACCAGCTCTTGCCATGGCCTTGTGCATCACAGGCGAGCTGCGGCGCGTGATCATGTACCTATGTGCCCTCCGCACCCCTTTCACTTGTATTTTGAATCGAACAAGTTTATACTTGCTTAGATAATACGGGTGTCCGGCGGTAGGTGCCGTCCGGCGTTACGGGACTTCCCCCTACAGAGAGCCATAGTAACACAGGTCATTTACCTACCTGATTGTCAATATGGGCAACTTTGTGGCCGACCTTGACAGGAAAACATGGTATACCTACCTATGTAGGTACCTAAATCGCTTTTGCAAAAACCGTACAAGTGCGAGTCAAGCTCGCACATCGAGGGTTTCGTAAAAATCCAGAAAATTTAACAAAATTGGGAAGTAAGTTGTTAAAATCTCTAAACTATAACCACCGAAAAATAAATTTTTTTTTTCACTTTTCTCGTCATTGGTAAGTATATCGAAAATTGCACATTGTTAAAATAATTAAAAACCTGTTTTAGCATGTACTAATGAAGTTCTTTTATATGATACCTTACATAATACGATTTACTCACTTTGAATTTTGAACCCATATTTTGTGAATTTTGTGGCCCGATTTTTATGTGATTTGAATAAATATGTACAGTTTTCAGATTTATTCTTATATGTGTACTCTAAGATAATGTTTCTCGCCAAATTTCATAGTTATATGTCAACGGGAAGTACCCTGTAGGTTTTGATTTTTGTGAGTGTCGAAATATGCGGTTTTTTACGACATAAACGGCGCTTTTTTATACGGTAACTGAGAAGTTTTTCCTTTACACAACTGCAAGAAACCATAGATATAGGTATACATTTTAAATTTCAACTCGATATCTTTACCCGTTCCCGAGATAAGAGTTTTGACATACACACAGACGGACAGACGGACAACAAAGTGATCCTATAAGGGTTCCGTTTTTTCCCTCTGAGGTACGGAACCCTAAAAATGTCATTCACACTTCTCCCGAGACCCGTGTTCATCATCATTATCAGCCACAGGACGCTGCTGGAAAGAGGCCTCCTACATACTAAGTTTTATTTTTCAATTTCACTCTAAGTATCTACTTACCCACTACAATGCATCATATTTGAATAAAACATCTTGAATAAATTGTACCTATTGTGTTTTCAGGCATGCCATAAAACACAAATCCTTCTCTATGTGAATAATTGTTAAAATAATATATTTAAATACTTACACAAACTAAAATTTATCAAATATCTACTGGCTTTTAAATGTAACGCTATTTAAAGAGATATGGAGACAGATATGTAGCCTTCATCGCACTCTAAAATATTTGAAGTTTTGGTTGAATAAATTAAGGTATTTCATTGTCGTCTGTCTAACTCAAAAATGAAAAAGATATCAATATAAAGTTTAGTTTTCGACGTAAGTAGATATCTTTAAATATCTAATCTTTACAGTATTAGTAAGCTATAATGATTTGTAAAAAATCGTCATTCTTGAGTTAGTATATCAGATAAGCGATATCTTAATATTTACCTATTAATTTTGTAATCAAATGCACAGGCAATTCACAATTGACACGTTTTATTTTGCTACACTTAAGTACTAGCAAATCACGCTCTACTTATTTACCTATGGAAGCAAGTAGGCACTCTTTTGCAGAATGGTCCCACGCCCATTTGCTCTTAACGAAACCACACCTACATAATTATGACCGGTCATTTAATCCACCAAGCAGTGGTAATTTTGTGCAAAATACTATACAGGGTTATTTCTAATCAATTAGCATTCTTTTAGGGGCTTATTCTGTACATCAAAACTAACAACTTTTGTTCTGCTACTTTTGTCAACACTCAAAAAAAAAATGTTCCACAGAAATATATCGTTCACCCGCGACTAAATGTATGGAACACCTGTTTTTTTTTAGTTTTGACAAAAGTCGCAGAACAAAAGTTGTTAGTTTTGATGTACAGAATAAGCCCATAAAAGGATTCTAATTGATTAGAAATAACCCTGAAATGTAAGTGGGTACATTTCAGGTAGTGGGCTAGGTAGTTTTGTATTGCAGAGATATAGATATAGTGATATATCGCTAAATAAAGAGTTGTACAGACAGACATGTTTACAAAGTTAATTACTCGTGTTATTTGAACCTCTGCAATCACAGATCACTAACTTTTATGCAAGATTTACTATGGCATGTAATAAAAATACAATGATAACATGTATAAAACATGGTGCAAAATGTTAGTACTCAACAATTTTCTTTGTCGTTTAAATATGACTGGCGAGGAAATAAAATATGCTGTACCTACTATATTGTACTGAATTATCGACACTATAACTAAATAAGTACCTGTCTACTATTCTTCAGTATAACTTACATACGTACCTACTTAGGTACGCTAGATAGCGTACCTATTATAAGGTTACCTATTAGATAAGTAGCTATCTAGTATTTTTATCATTATCTTACTTACCTAACTTAGATACCTAGTAGTAATATATATTGTAGAGCTGCTTTTTGTAGATTTGGGAAGTTTTTATCCAACAGTAATTTTCTTAAAAGAAGATAATTTTTATTTTGTTAACTGTGATAATCCAAATTGTTCGTTTAATTAAATGGAATTGTTCAATGGAACGGATGGATGAACCGATAACGAAGGAAAGACCAAAGCTCTAAAAGATAGATTTGAATTCCATCCTTACAACAAAAAATTCCATACACAGATATCTAAAATTCCATACCCCTACATTATCGTAAAAAATAACAAATACTTGAACGCTATCTAAATTGTACGATTTAGTTATTTGCGAAGTCCTCCTTGTTAAATCGCAGGATTACGGTATTAGGTACGTTGTTATATTTGTATGCTATGTTTAAATTGCTTTGCCGTGTAAATAATAAACACCTTCAGTTTTATTGAGTGTGTAATGTAGCGTCATCATTCAGAATTAACTTCTGTGAGCATATTGCGTAGGTACTCATTTTCATTTTGAAATTCCGATATTTTGTTGCAATAAGGTAGAGTTAAAATAGGGAGAGATAATGGAAGACTGAGGGAGGCACAAAGCCGTGAGCTGTTATAAAGATGCCAAAGATGATGATAAAGATGTAGTAGATATAGGATCAGTTTATTGAAACTTTTTTATTTATTTATTTTTTATTTCGAATAGGTTTGCGTTTGACTACAAAATTAAAAACTCGCGTGAGAATCCATTATAACATGCAATAATAAAACCGGTTTGCGCACGCGTCTATAGGTTAGATATATCTTAGTTATAGGTTATTAAATTAAAGTAATTGACCTATTCTGAAGGTACCTTATAAACACCTACCTAAATAGGTAGTTACTCGTACTTATTCTGACCGATCGCCATAATCAGTCTTGGACGGCATTTACTACTTTACTGAGCACAACTAAGACTGGAACGAGAAATTAAGCCCAATTTTAAAGACGCCATCGTAATTTTAATAACAATTTAAAATATTTCTGTTTTTTTTTCACTATTCGACAGAGAGAACACGTTTTACGTTGCTAATAAAGGACATGTCCACAAAATGTATGGATGCTGGTATAATAATAATCAAAAATTCTAACCACAACACTCGTTACATTTCGAGAAAGTTTTTTCCGTATTTTTCCGAGTCTATTACATCAGTTAAAACCAAAAAAGACCTCTGTTTTTTTTTAAATTAATTTTGAATCTATTAGGATAAATAAATATATTTGGCTCAATAGGTAGTTTATCTCTAGCAACCCTGGTTAAGTAACCTTCATTATTGTTAAATGGAAGCATTATTAGCAATTAGACTCAGTTTTTAAGTGTTTTTTGTCACATTGTACCCATTAACTGGTCACACTGTTAGGTTATAATTTTTAATTTTAGCAAATTAAGAGATCAATGTGGAGGACTCAGCTACGGATGCAAGTAAAATAACGATAGAAGCACGTTAATATTGCCAAACTAGAAAAAATACAAAGCTGTATTATTATTTTACAAACAATTTATTTTTCACATATACTTAAGTAAAAAAATTCAGGGATAAAAAAATCTAAATAAAATATTTATGAGAAGCTCATATATCAAGCTTTCAAATGATGTATATATCATCTTGTTTCGATTTTTCTGTGAATAAAATACCACTTGTGGACGTCACCTTTACAATGGCGTCTTATAATTGGGTCTATTATATTATAGCATGCTCAGATTTTTTATTCTCGTCTACATGGTAAACACTAAGTTGGTACCAGATGGTACCGACTCAGGTTTGCTTTTTTTTGCATCTGCCATGTATAACGAAAAGTATAATATTAGGACTAGGTACATGTGTATTATTTAATAGGTGATTGATAGATACTATCTGTTATGTAGATAGATAGATAGGTAAACTCTTTGTTGATTCACATTCACACACACATAAAACAGAAAATAGAGAAAAATAGATTTCTTATTTTTTTTTATTCCGTATAGGTTTGCGTTTGTTAGATTCTAAAACATGTTAAACAAGTGGCGGCCTTATCACTGAAAGTGATTTCTTCCAATAAGATAAGGATCGGGCAAATGATAAGTTTCAATCGTTTATTTCATTATATATTTCATACACTTGCAAGTGATCGAGGCTTTACCTACCTACCTTAAAATAGATGATTAATTAACGCCATATTTATTACAAAGTAATTACTTTTTGACAAAACCTAGCAACAGATTTTATATCGAATTGAATAAGGATAACTACAGCTAGACAAGCATGCGATCACGAATAGCCACAAAAAGAACTCATTTCGAGGTGTGAAAAAGGTGACAGATATATACTTTGCCATAACGCTGTCTCGTTCTGACACTACGAACGAAATAATTCGTGGCGTGCATACCTACTAGCCCCACCGGGCTAGTTTATTACTAAAGGATCAAAACCTGACCAGCGGTTGCTGGTCAGGTTTTGATCCTTTAATAATAAAATTAAATGAAAAGTACTACATTCAAAAACTTGTCGTAATTAGATTACCTAGAAAAAAGTTTACACATAAAATATGAACAAAATGACAACATAACTGTGTTGAGAACCTCCTCTTTATTTGAATCCGGTTGAAAATTACGATTATTATTTATAGACATTGACTATTGATAGTTTTATAAACCCTCTAAAAGGTTGAATGTACTGGTACCTTTTATTTAAAAAAACAAAGTATTTACGGTAAATATTTAGTCACTCTATATCGGATACAAGAGCGAAACCAACTTTCACGAAAATTAGTAAGTAAGTATATTTTTATACATATACTACTTATTTTAGTTAGTAAAATATACTTACATGGATACATGGCCTAGGTACGTAGTTACATCCCTAATTCAGTAGTTATTGGTATTCAAATTAAGTAGATAATTAAATACCTACTTAATATTAATATTATAATCTCAATCATTCATCAAAATTCAGACAGATAGTTTGCTAAGACACGTGTGTGACACGTGTCACGTGTGTCCTTTCCAGACAAATTTATTTATCTCTGTTCTGATTATACTGATAAATAACCAGTTTTTGTTTATCGATAAGTAGTTATTAAAAATATCGCCATTATTTAGGAAGGTTCTTGACACAAGTTCATTGAAAAGTCTAATAACTTGAATGAGGTTAGCCCGAGATGAGAAACAATGGTTTAAGAAGAGGAAGTCTATCCTCCAACAGTGGGTCCTTACTGTCTGATGATGATGATGAATTAGGTACTAAGGTAATTATATCGATACCTATATACTTATAACACCTAATAATAAATTACTTATATAAATTTTGAAATGGCATATACACGGTTATTTCTAATCAATTAGCATCCTTTCAGGGGTTTATTCTATACATCAAAACGAACAACTTTTGTTCTACGACTTTTATTAATTCTCAAAAAAAGTTTTTGATCCATAGAAAAATATCGTTCACCTTCGACAAAATGTTTGGAACAGCAGTACTTTTTTTCGAGTTTTGACAAAAGTCGCAGAACAAAAGTTATTAGTTTTGATGTTCAGAATAAGCCCCTGAAAGGATGCTAATTGATTCGAAATAATCCTGTATAGCGGGTGACGACACTCATTCCATAGTCCAATTTTACATTGCCTACATTTAAAATATCACCACAGTAGCCCAATTTCAATATTTCAAGTCTTTTCATATGCCATAGTTTGTTTTTTTTTTACATCTTACACACGGCCTCTGACCCTAAACTAAGCAAAGCTTGTGATATGGCTGCCAGAGACTGATATACTACATATACTTATTTTTAAATTCATACTTATATAGATAGTAACTAAATAACACCCAGACACAGAGCAAACGCTAATGTTCATCACATAAATATTTGCCCTGGGTGGGGATCGAACCCACGCCTCTTTGATCCATAAGTTAGGGTCACTAACCACTGAGCCACCGAGGCAGTCAACGCTATCCTTTTTATACCTACTTACTCCTGTTTTATATTTCGAAATTGTAAAAGGGGCCTCTCATTATTGGCTTAGGCTCCATTGATGCCTAATAGGTAAAGGATCAGGCCAAGCCTGTGAATTCGAGTAAAATAATAATTATATAAAAAAATAAATGGGTTTTAGAGAATTTACATAGCGTAACGAATAATGCGAATAGAGTATGAGAAATCCTTATCCTTATTTCCTACATTTATATACCTAAGTACTTCTTCTTATTTTAGATTCTTATTTTTTTATATAAATCCGAGAGTGTTTGTTGATTTTCACGCAGCAATAGAGCAACGGACGGACTTGATTTTTGGCATGGATATACTCGTACCTATGGTTAAATTTCGGAAAGTGACATGGGCTTCTTTTTATCCCGGAAAAACTGAAGGTTACTCAGTTTGTCTGTATGTTACAAGTTCACTGGACCGCTTATTTTGTGAGGTCGAAAAGTCACAACCTTGTCCTATATTCTTAGCAGCATAGACGGCGCTTGCACATATTGAATCACCGAGGTAGAGCAATGAAATTCCGCAATAATTATGTCTAATTAGTAGGAATACTTTTAGTGCAAATAATAATAGCATTTTGGGACCCAACATTTATCGACACTCGATTCCAAATATATAGTACTTATTTATTTTGCTTGACTAAGCTTGCCTCTCGATCGAATTACACCATAAGCACCTAATATGGATCTACTGAAAAACGTGAAAGTCACATATGTATGATTTTTGTAAATAAATAATCGAGAACAGAAGAGGAAATAAGTTCGGCCACCTTGTGAAAACCATAATTAGAGAGAGGAAGGTGAAGACCCCGAAAAGCATTTTTAAGACCAAGAAAAGGTCATGCTCTTCGGTCATGTTGTACAGGGAGGTGAAAACACTAGCAGAAGACCGCGTGACGTGGAAGTTGCTCCACCGACAAGCCACGAGACACACTGGCTGATGAATAATTCAAGATGCATTTGCATTAAATCAGGGTGAAATTTTAAAGTGAGCTAATAGTATCATACACATCATCTCTCTATTGAAACTTACACACCCTGTAGCTCGTAAAGTATTGATGGTAGAGCAAAAATGATGAAAATGAAATTTGTCGGAAATATTATGTAGATACTTTTGTCAGAAGTAATCAAAATGCTATTCGTAAAGGTTTTCGAGATATAAGCAACTACTAAGTAACAATGAAACTACGCCTTGGCTCGTTAGTCGAACTATGGCGGCGCAACACCGACGCACTCACACAAGTTTAAAAAACCGGACTCACTTGACTGTTCAACGAACGTTCTCTCTTGACTTTTTTATTTGCTCTAAGCTGTAGACGAATGTAATACTACAATGCCATATAATCTTCCTTGACCACATGTGACCTACGAGCACATATAAAACCTCTTTGACCACCATAAAACCTCCATTGTTTAACTCTTTATATTTTCCTCAAATGTTAAATGGATAAGTCGTGATGACATACCTACCAATACCCGTCATTATTATTTGATTATTCCATTCATCTTTTAATTTAACAAATGTCTCATCAGCAAAATCACATATCTATCACATTCTGGAAAATGAATACTGAAAATAAAAGCCATCAGCAATGATTTTAACCCGTGACAAAATTATTGGAAGTGATGGCATGCGATGCAGTGTGAACTTCTAAACACTCCATCGTGTGGTTTGACCCTGGCTGCCTCATCCATAGCTTATTAGGTGAGCGATAAAATGCGGTATTATACGTAGGTACATATTGCCATGCATATTGCACATTGTAAGCCAGGTGGTCTAGAGGTAGTGACACCCGCCTTACAATCGTGAGGTCGTGGGTTCAAATTCCCAGTTCCGTACCTATGAGTTCTTTGGAATTTATGTACGGAATTTCACACCACTGGCTTTTCGGTGAAGGAAAACATCGTGAGGCAACCTGCATACGTCCGGAGAAGAAATTCGATGGCGTATGTGAATCCACCAACCCGCACTGGGCCAGCGTGGTGGATGTGAATCGCCTTTCGTAGGTAGGCCTACGTCCTGCAGTGGACTACTAAAAAAAAGGCTGGTACAGTACATATTATAAAGTAGAAAAAAACAAAACATTCCACTGCACAAGGTGCATTTCGGCGACAGAAACCTAAATAATACAAATAGAAACCATTAATTACAATTTATTGATTAAATACTAAAAATGGAACGATTACAACCAAAAATAAGAAGTTATTTTCCAAGCTCAAAACAATGATCTGCCATTCCTCTTTTTTTTTTTTAAATTAATTTTACAATCAGCTTATGTTTCAACTTACGCAATATTTTGGCGATGATGAAGCCCCTTGTCTTGTCATTAGCTCATGTAATTATTATTTTCACACAAGTTTCACCTAAAATAAATTAATACTAATGTTTTATTTCAATAAGTTATTTACCACTTCAAAGTTCTATAGGTTTAATTATTATTTTTTAAATGAGATTGTAATTTAAATTGTTTTATGAATGTACGTCGACAGGAACGACAACGCAAAGTTACTTCACTAGCGCCACTAGTTTATAATTTAAATATTTGGCGCTAAAATTCAAACGACCGTCTTATAATAGATTGATTAATTCATTAGATTATGTCTAATAATATATTGATAAAAGTAAGTAAGTAAGTAAGTTCATGTAGGCCGGGAGGCTAGCCCTGGTGTCAGAGTATTTAGGCCGCCTGAAGGCCTCTGACATGGCTAAACGGTTAAAACAACCGGGACCTACAATTTAACGTGTCATCCGAGCTACGGCAGCGCTCAGTTAGAAAATGCCACCCGGTAAAATACAGTAAATCGTCCGTGACGACCACACGGCCATTCTGCTCAAATCGCGACTCTGCGATTTTAACAGAATACGTGAAAATAACATGTCAAATGCATCGACAAGGACCATCAACACCTTAACTAAACAATTTAAAACAAAATTAAAACAAATAAATAAAGTCTAAACAAAGAAAGAGCGTAAAACTATTACACCTTACAATGTTACAAACACAGACAGTACTGGAAAGTTCTAATATAATATGGTTATAAATAATGAATTTTTCCATGATTTTTTTTATTTGTTTTTCATAATGTTCAATTAATGAATAAATTTACAATGTCTTAGATAACTTCATTTTTATCCTCTTTATAATTAATAATATTCACATGTCATGTTTGGTACCTACGGAATTTATTCGTAAATGAAACGTTACGCCAAAACTGCATTGTGTGAGACACAAATAAATTTCGGAAGAGAATCTGTTTTTTTTTTGTTTTTAACATTTTACGACCACACGGTCATATGAATCTGAATTTGTTGTTCAATAAACAATGCAAGAAATAATGTAGCGTTACTGTCTTAACCCATTAATACATTTTACTTTCTAAAGCGTATGCAACCAAATTATTACGTTAACAGCTTGATTGAATAATGAAGAAAAACACAAACATCAGGAAATGTGTCTAAATAACAATATAACTCAGCCCTAATATTAATTAATAAGATTGCATAATAATTATTCACAAATGGGGTAATAGTAATAACAATGTCAGTAAACTATCACTACCATAACGTTACATTATATGTTAAAACATTTCAAAATCACAGTTATTATTTTAACTGTGAAACATCAAGTGTAATAATTAATAGATAGTTCAATGTTAATTTCTCAGTGCGAACAATAGATTAATTAGTTAGTTTTGTTACGAAGAGAATAAGGAAATTTAAGATGCATGGAGTTGTAATAGAAAATCAAATAATGTTCGATACAACAAATGGAAGTAACACTGCCAGTTCTGTTGTCTTGTTGTAAGTTTAAGTAACAAAAAGGAAAAGTAAAACACGGCTAGATATATTCAAAACGCGGATAGATATATTCAAATTCAAATCAGAAAGAATAAAGGAAGTGAACCACCACTCCCAAGCTTACACCATTCCGGTTTCTCGCTCATCAAATCAGTAGAGAAGATGAAGGGAAAGATAGCACCAACCAAGTCAACCCCGCCAATCCAAGCTTACACCATTCCGGTGTCTCGCTTATCAAATCAGTAAAGAGGATGAAGGAAAAGGAACCACCGATCAAGTCAACGACTCCAAGCTTACACCATTCCGGTTTCTCGCTCATCAAATCAGTAAAGAGGATGAAGGAAAAGGAACTACTGACCCCAGGCTCATCACATGACATCTTGCCCAGGAAGCCCAAAGTTCAACCATTCCGATCTCTCACTTTGGCGAATCAGTAGGAAGGAATAAGGAAAGAAGACAAGGATAAGGAAGTAGTAGAATCACGTAAAAAAATCATACATATATCAGCGCAAGCGTTGCGAAAATACGTTAAATATTACCGGAAAGACAACAGATATGGCATGTCTATCTTATTCAGCCGGCTGTTCTCGATATATTAAAGATTATAACAAAGACATCCAAAGGCATAAGAGCGGGTTAAGATTAGAACGAGATTTATCTGAACTTTATCTGTTGATCATTTACAAAATATCATCCGTGTTCTACATTTTAGCTCTATAGGTAATCACTCAATAAATTATCTATATGCTTAGTAAAATCATGGTTGCGAAAATTACATCAGTTTCAAAAATAATCTACGTGGAGACTCGATTAACCGGACTAACTAGTGTCGTTGAGCATTCGGATATTCAAAAATCCGGATATTGGCGTTTCCACTGTATATACTGTTCACATAAAATTTAAAATCAGGGTTTACCTAGAATTTTTACCTACTAGGTTGCATTTAACATAACATCAAAAGAGCGGCAATATAAATAAACAAAAATTACACTTGACACATTAACTTAAAGGACAAGAAAAGTTACATTCACAATATTTGCATTACTGAAATGAAACATCATCTTATCCAAGAATCGAATATCTATCCTAAACAGATTATTTCTGTATTTATTTTAGTATTTTAATTTAGTACAACTTACATGGTTATAAATTTTTTTTTTGAAAATATGAGCAACCTCAAATATTTTGTATTAATCCAACCAAGCCACTAAAACAATTAGAATGTAAAACTGCTCGACCATCCCTGAATGAGTTAAGTCCTTTTAAAATCATTGAAACTTTTGCGACATTTTTTTTTTTTATTTCTATTGTTTACATATGTTATAAGGCCAATAATTAAATTCTTACTAAATATAACTGACAGCCAAGAAATGGTTATTAAGTAGATTAAAAGGCAATTATTATCTTAAGGATTTTAGAACGGCGTATCTACAAATAATAATAAAAATAACAACAAAAACAAAATTAATATGTCGCCTTTACGGGAAGGTGACAGATTTCCAACAAACGAACATAGTAATTAAGTCAAAATTATAAAATTCAATAAGTGATGACATAACAATCGCAGATTTATCAGATGGGGTGAGCGAATATAAATATTGATAGAAATTCTGATTTGGATTTGCTTTCCTTAAACTTACAATTCAGGAATCAGTGTCTCATTTTTACTGTAGAGAAGTTAAAAGCAGGTCTAACTCAAATGCCAACTTTAACATTATAATAAGACATAATATGAGCAATAATGGATCTTTGTTGTTGTTGTTCAATGTATATTGCTGAAAATTGTGCAAAGTTATAAGAACGAGCGATTTGAATGTAAAAGAGCAACTTTAAGTTATGTTAAGAATAATAACTTGAACTAGGTAAACAGAAGAACAAAACTCTGAAAACTAAAATCATTTCAAGTACACACCTATATAATAAATTAAATTCTACTTTGGCGTTCAGCCCTACATTGTTTTATTTCTGAAAAGCAAGGCTATGACAGAACTGAATTACTTATTACAGGCATAAACTTCTTATATTTCGACGAAATTACGTATTCACTAAGTTATCTTATTTCTTTTTTTTTTACAATATAAAAAAAATCAAAAATATTTTATCAATTGGTTCTATGAATTATATTTAACCAATTATATTTTAGTGAAGTTTAATAATTTCCTTTTTAATTTAATACATGAAAACACACCCGTTATACTAAGACTTAAAATGTGTAAAAGCCCTGTTAATTTCCAGAGCAAAATTCTATAAGGACCCATGAATTTAATTTAAATCTTATTAAGTACATTGTTAAAGCTTGAGAAAAGCCACTGGCTGAAAATTACATAATGTGAAATCAGTTCACAGCCAGTGGATTTATGTATTTGTTATCTTTTAACTCATTTGTGTCAAAAATCTAATGTCTCTACGCCTAATAAGGAAATGACAATCAGTACTGTTTATACGATCACACCTTTAAAATATCAACACAGCTTCGATAAAATCAGTTTTTCTAAAGATCTAAGGTGAAAACCTTGTTACTTTATGTGAAGTCGGCTAAACAGAACTCTTTGGTTTCCATTTTACATTTATTTATGAGCATCATAGATGTAGTGATTAGTATTTGATCTTGAAATATTGTATTACATTGTTTTTACATTCAATTATTTATCAATTATAAGGTCTATAAGTTTTTAATGTTTGGGCATTAATATCACGATTTATGATAATGATAATTATGTGCTAGTAATAGTAGACTGATAATAAACATCTTTTGATATTTTCCTCTATTGCATTACACAGTTACAGCTCTATTTACTGAAAACTAAATATCACGGCAGTCTAGGTACTGCAGTTAGTTGACTAGGGCAGTGGTTCCCAAAGTTGACTGGACTACAACTCATCTTAAATAAGTTTACCGTATGTTATAAATATTCTGTAAATGTATAATTTTAATTTTGTTGTAATGACGTATCTAAGCACATGATAATTGAAATACAAACTCGTTACACCACCTCTAGGAAAATTAACCAATGCCAACATGAAATAACATTCTTTTGCTCGATCGGTTAGTGTATTGTTCTACAGGCAGGGCCCATTCAAATATTTGCCGACGACTCGACAGTGGGTCATGACCCAAAGTTTGAGAAACCCTGGACCAGGACGTTTCCACTAAATTGATACCAATATATTATATATATAAGATTAGAAAGATAATATTATAGCAGTATAGACAGATAGTTCAGCCATGACAGGTTGACCCTATTTTATTAGAGGCACTTTATATCAACATAATTAATTTTCAGTTCTTCCATTGCAACAACCAACATAACAGTAAAATTGTAATATTATTCTAGATTAAAAATAATTTTGTAAGATAGTCAGCCAACAGTTACTTTGGCATTATTACAACAATAAACATGAACAAAATAAATTATTTAGCCTTTACCTATTACTTATTCATAACATATAAAATCCACTGTTAAATATCGGCTCTCTGTCCTCGAGGAAAGCGAAGCTGATCATGTTGCACGGGGAATTGAAGACAGTACTCAGCTCAGACAGTACCTATGCTCCGAAGCATTCTTACATTGCTCTAGTGTAGTACTGCAGCATCACTTCCGAGCCTTCAGCGTAGAACTGCATTCATTTTTATTCTCTGCCAGAAAAACAACTCGCATTAGTTCTATAACAATATCACAACATATTATAAAGCAGTATATATTTCTGTGTCCCTTTATTTTCTCTTATATGGCCTAAACTATACAACAGATAGCAATGCAGGTTCCACTATCTTATAAATTATTTATTTCAAAAGGTTTATACCAATAATTTATTCATAGCTGAGTGGAGCCGGGCCAAGTAGCTAGTTAATTATAACTCTAAATTAGCCGAAAAGAAAATTAGGTCTTCTAGGTTTCATTGTGACTTATTGTCTGTTTGTGAGTGTTATACAAATTGATCAGAGAATGCTTATGAAGGAAAACAAAGATAAATTATATTGTCATAATGTAAAGACCACAGAAGTAAACCTTATGGATTGTCAACAGCATCAACTGGCATTATTATGCCAGCGACTGTGTTCTCAGCTAAAGACCGGCAGAAAACTCTGTAACAAGACTATTGCAATTTTCATACTTTACCTATATCAAAAACATTTCCTCGATGCAACACGAGAGTGTAGCACTTTAAAAGTATTTACAGGCAGCCACAGCGGCATGTAATATTTAGTTTATTCGTTTCTAAATCACAAATCAGATAAAGGATAAAGTTGAGGTTAGAAGTGAAATATTACGATCTCGTCACATTACGTTGCCAATTAACAAACAAAACACATCACCTGGCTTGTTTTCTTGTGAAATAGCTCTGCATTAATATCTTCAAAGGTTTCTCAGTTTTTCCTTAAGTTTTCTCCATGAGAAGTTGCAGTGCGGTAGAAGTACAGCCCTTCAGAGGTCATGATGGATATCCCCCACCGCTGCTTTCGGCGACAGAAACCTAAATAATACAAATAGAAACCATTAATTACAATTTATTGATTAAATACTAAAAATGGAACGATTACAACCAAAAATAAGAAGTTATTTTCCAAGCTCAAAACAATGATCTGCCATTCCTCTTTTTTTTTTTTAAATTAATTTTACAATCAGCTTATGTTTCAACTTACGCAATATTTTGGCGATGATGAAGCCCCTTGTCTTGTCATTAGCTCATGTAATTATTATTTTCACACAAGTTTCACCTAAAATAAATTAATACTAATGTTTTATTTCAATAAGTTATTTACCACTTCAAAGTTCTATAGGTTTAATTATTATTTTTTAAATGAGATTGTAATTTAAATTGTTTTATGAATGTACGTCGACAGGAACGACAACGCAAAGTTACTTCACTAGCGCCACTAGTTTATAATTTAAATATTTGGCGCTAAAATTCAAACGACCGTCTTATAATAGATTGATTAATTCATTAGATTATGTCTAATAATATATTGATAAAAGTAAGTAAGTAAGTAAGTTCATGTAGGCCGGGAGGCTAGCCCTGGTGTCAGAGTATTTAGGCCGCCTGAAGGCCTCTGACATGGCTAAACGGTTAAAACAACCGGGACCTACAATTTAACGTGTCATCCGAGCTACGGCAGCGCTCAGTTAGAAAATGCCACCCGGTAAAATACAGTAAATCGTCCGTGACGACCACATGCACTATGACATAATGCAAGGACTAATACATGGTGCGTTCCAACGGAGATCCCAGTGCCGTCCATAAAGCATAGAAGTCGGCTACCGAGGGGGTTTTAGTGGTTAAGACCACATAACCCAGCTGCTTCCCAATGCAGCTGGGTATCTGTAAAAGATTTCCCCCCCGACAACAAAAAAAAAAAAAAAAAAAAGGACGAATACATCCAAAATCTAAATGCTGTCTACGCAGTTCAAAGTCGAATAAGAACATAATACTAACACATTCTTACGCAAGGCACAGGCCAAATAAAAAAATTAAGACAGAATGTTGAGAAACAAACAAGTAAAGGCAACGAAACAACGCCTCGCCGCGCCGTGTACAGACACAATTACACACTCATACACGTCGGTACAACGAAACTACGCCTTGGCTCGTCAGTGAAACTATGGCGGCGCAACACCAACGCACTCATCACATGTATAAAAAAGCATCACTTGTCTGTTCACGACGTTCTGTCTTGATTTTTTTATTTGGTCTGGGATGCAAGGATATCCAGGACGTCCAATTGACCAATTACCTTGCCCTCTCCCTTGGACAGTCAGAAAAAAGAGCATGCTCTGAAGTAAGTTAATATAAAAATTTCTTGTAAAAGTTCCGTACCTACCCCAAAGATTCCCAAAAGATATAGTACCGACACTGAGCGCACGAATTTCTGTTTTCGTGTATTTCGCTTGCTTTTCAGCAAACTAATTTCCTAAGACTGAGAGTTAAGAGAAACCTAAGTACAAATGAAATCCTAATCCCAAAATGAGCGTCGTTTTGCATGCTCCAGTGTCCCTATCTAAGTACCTACTTAGTTTTTAGGGTTCTGTACCCAAAGGGTAAAAACCCTTTTACTAAGACTCCGCTATCCGTCCGTCTGTCTGTCTGTTTGTCTCCAAATTTTCGTATTCCGTCAGACATTCGCAGAAGAACCAAGGTTACCGACATACCTGGCCCAGCGGATCGACAAGTTGGAATGACAGTTTAGGCCGCACATACTAGGTACATACACGAAGGACTGATGACCGATAGGATCGAAAAATTCTTGAATAGATTGACCTTTTGTGTGATGACCTCATTAGGACCACAGGATCGTGCTGGATGCACGTCGCTTCCAACCGGTTTTATCAGAGATCCATGAAGAGGATATCCATGTCTAGCAGTGGACGTCTGATGAATGGTAGCTAGTGTAGACAAAGTATTTGTTCGTTACCTGCCCCCGTATTGTCTATGCGTTTTGGCACTTTTGGCGTTTCGTTTCGCTTTTCCTCCCGCTCGCTTTCGTGGCGCGAGTAAGAAAAAAAGAGAAACCGAACGTCAGAACGCGTACACAATAAGGGGGCTGCTTACTCCTGGTGTTCAGACGTGTGTGTGTGCGTAGACGGGTGTCGTCATCATGCGATGATGACTTATTGTTGTTGTATGATGACTTTACTGCATTATGAGGAATCCAAAATCCTTGACGTGCGTGTGCTATGTTCCAGATCCCGTCGGTGTTGGATAGTGGGCAGCGTGTTAGCGGTGCTGGTGGTCGGCGCGCTGGTGGCCGTACTGGTGCTGCGCCCATGGGCCGGCCCGGACCAGCCACAGCGCTTCCCGCGCGCCGTCGTCGCCGCCAACGGCTACGAGTGCGCCTCTATAGGCAGGTACGTTTACGGAAACACCCCATCACTATTAGAGAACTCATTTCACAGCATTATGACTGGTGACAGGGCTGGCAAAAGGCTCTCGACCCGAGGGGGTCCCAGCACGGTAATGATATCTAACAGTATTTTTACTCGGCCCTGTCCTTGAAATATATATCTACAGAAGCACGTGGCCACTCAGAATGTATCACGCGCTAGGGTGCCTTCAGTATTTTAATTTCATCTACTTACTTCTTTACCTAATTGAGTTTATTTCTAGTTTCTGTAAAATTATTATACTTATTACAAAAAAAAAAGAAATTCGTTATGAATGAAAAAAAGAATCGCTCAATAAAAATGCATATTGTTTTTGATGCTTTTCTATGGTTCCGAAATAAAACCAGGAACCCCAAAAACGTAAATTGCGCGCTTACTAGTTACAAATCCACATGTTCGTTCGTCATGAGGGCGCGCCGCCTGACTAGCATACCAAGAGCATACCCCGCTCCGTGGCGTAGGTATGATTTGCGTTCAGACCGTTTGTATGATGACGGAATACTGTTAGAAATCATTACCGTGTCATTGGCGTCTGTGAACACGAGGCAAGTCGTTGTTCAGTAGCAAATTCATGTGAGTGGGGGTGAAGACGTAGGGTTTTAGCTAACTTCACATAGGTAGGTACGCCATTAAGTTTCGGCCTATAAGTACCAACGTCGTACGTACTCAATAAAAATTTATTAAATGCGAATTCCAAAGAAACATTTCAAAAGTTGCTATCTATCAAAATACCAAATTAATGACGTATTTTAATATTGGCAAATTGGCGGATGTTAATCAGCCCATATCTTTTATTAAGTACGATAAGGTGTCATTTATGATCATTGATTATAGCTGTTGGGCCTTTATCAGTCTTAACTGACTTACCTACCTATGTTTTATTACTTCTCTGTTATGTATTCACTTTCTCTTATTTTGACTCATAGGTATTCTATGCTTGTCTAAAACAAGTTTAGCACAAGCTGACTCGTTTATAAAAATCTTGTGTCGCACAGTTTGTTAGCAAACTCCTCTCAAACGGCTTGACCGATTTGAGGTCTTAGAATAGATCGTATATTATTTTTTATACCCCAGTGACCTCTAGGCGTCTAGGGTGGCTCTCTCCAGATTTGATGCAAATCAAATGATGAAATGAGTTTGCCGAGTCTGCTAGTCTATAAATCATCCAATTTATTATTATCCAACTTAACTACATTTTACGTTCGTATGGGTTAAAACTTACAGTACTTAGAAGTTGCAAAATAAATTCTGTGGACCTTAGGTAGATATTTCGTATTGCAAAATAAAGCATAAATTAAATCCAGCTAAAGTCTGTAACGCAAACTGGTACAACCTTCTAATATCGGTACTGGGTTACTGGTGACTTACACAGCTAATAGCCTTAGGACGACTTTAGTACCTACATCTAGATGAACAAGTTTTAGGTACTGTAGAGCCAAAACCCCGGAATCGTAAAAAAGCATAAATTATTTCGATATTGAATGTTTGCTTTTTCGTTGGAATAGTACGATTTCTATTATATACTATGGGACTAATCGCGTACTAAAATTACGAGATAAATAAATACGAAAATACTCTCTCTCTCTCTCCCTCATCCCGACGTTTCGAAACGTCGGGACAAAAGTTGCAGAACAAGAGTTGTTAGTTTTGATGTACAGAATAAGCCCCTAAGAGGATGCTAATTGATTAGAAATAACCCTGTATAATAATAATGTGTTCAAATCGCGAAAGTTTAAAAACAACACAGTACGATTTCTTTTATGATTTCGGGGTTGGTCCATACATAGTAAAAGTTGGTCATCTAGACGTAGCTACTAAAGTCGCTCGTAAATTAGCTATGACCGTGTATACCAATCTATTCCTTTGAATATTATATTTTACCCATTTTTTTGGCACCCGAAGTTTGCCGTGTAGACTTAATAGGTAACTACTTTGTTGTTCATTGCAGATCGATTCTAGAAAAGGACGGGTCAGCGGTGGATGCGGCAATAGCAACGCTGCTCTGTGAGGGCGCGGCCTGTGCGCAGTGCATGGGACTGGGAGGAGGATTTCTGGCAACAGTGTACGACGCATCGACAGGACGGGTGAGTTAACGGCCTTAAGCTTCGAGCAAATATCTATAGAGTCGCAATCGTGCAGAAAAAGTGTCCGAGCCAAAACCCTACCCAAGCTACGTAGTGGGCAGGCTTTTTAGTTAGTCGTAAGGCGATCGCAAGCTGACGACAACGCCACGCGATGCCAAAGTGCTCGATTACAAGCAAAATTTGGGACAGAAGGTAGTTAGTTTTTTGTAAATATGATATTTATTACACTATCGCATTGGTTTCTGACTGTAATGGTAGTTGTAATGAATGAAATAAATAAATAGTTACTTGGTGCGTATTGTTTTGCAGGTTCGAATATTGAACTCGCGCGAGCGGGCCCCGGCCGCGACGACGAGGGACATGTACCAGAACGCGTCGTCGACGGTGGGCGGGCTCGCGATCGCGGTCCCGGGCGAGCTCCGCGGCTACGGGGAGCTGTACCGCGCGTACGGCCGCCTCCCGTGGCGCGACATCGTGCAGCCCGCGGCGCGCATGGTGCGCGAGGGCCATCGCATCAACGCCTACATGGGCCGCGTGCTCGGAACATACAGCAACATCATCAAGGCAGAGCCCTCAATGCGGTAATTCAATAATTATTCTTCTTCTTTTATGTTTTGGCGTCGCATTATTGTGCATTTGCCAGTGTCAAGTAGGTATTAAGTTTTAGTAATTTTTGATAATATATGAAATAGTCACTGTCGTAGTCACGTCACAGTCCAATAAAGTCGCAGTCAAGACCAAACATGCCCCAAGTCATACCTCAGTAAAGCAGTGGAGTCTTTACTAGAGGCGTCTATGGATTATTGGTAACAACACGGAACAACGTGATACGTCACATTATATCACTTGCCTACACTCATGCACGTAAATCAGCTCATAATCAACGAAATACCACAATTTTTCACTAATTATCACTGATAAAAATACAAGTTTAACAAAATACTTAATACAATGAGGCGACATGATTTTCCTGCGTTCCCGCAAAACTCCATAAGCTGTTGTTATCGTGGGTCGTTCTCGTTCCTGTTCTACTATTAGTTCTAACGGTACGACTACCTATTCTAGTTATTTGTAGGACTACTAGTTCTACGGTACTACTACCTACTACTATTAATTTTTTTAAACTAAAAATGTTATGTCCTGAAATAACCATGTTAAATTCAACGTAATGAAAATTCAAAATTTTAGCAAATTTGACCTTATGAGCCCTGAAATCGAAATGTAGTACGGTAGGACTACCGAGTCATTTTTTTCTAATAGTACCTAGAACTAATAGTAGAACTTACAGGAACGACCCGTTATCGCTCCTCAGTAATCCGGCCTATATACAAACTTATACTCGTATGAGTATAAGTTTGTATATAGACCGGATATCATTTATTTATAACAATAAATAGTTACACGTCATTAATTGTTACATGGAATAATTAAATAAGAAATAAATTGAATTCATTAAGTAAAAAATAATAATAATAAGTAACAAACAAAAATTAATAATCGAAATATCAATGTCAAAAATTTATCACATACCTAATTGAAGTCAAATCGATCTCTATATTCTATTGGTCCTTAAAATTACCTACCAATACATCAGTCACTCTACCTTAGGAAGAAAGTCTCGTACCTTGTAAAATGCCTGCTCAACAAGCCAACTTTTTGTTTTATTTTTAAATGACTGCCGCGACGGTGCATCTTTTATTACTTCTGGGAGGTGATTGTAAACATCTGTCGCAATTATATGGATCTGCTTGGATGACTTCACAAGCGTACTTGAGTACAATAAGGTCATAGCGTGTATTCCTATCGCCTGAATTCTATGGATCAATGTTTCTAGAAGTGCAAAGTGAAAAAACCATGGAAAATATGCAACGAACACAAGTATCAACTCTCAAATTATAGGCGGAACCAAACTTGTTGGCTGCTGTTAGCTACAAGCTGCGCGAAACCCAACCCTCGCGCAACTGGCAAGTGAGCTTCAGTTCCATCATCCATCCATCCATCAGCCAAAGGACGTCCACTGCTGGACATAGGCCTCCCCTATGGATCTCCAATAAGACCGGTTGATAGCGGCTTGCATCCAGCGCGATCCTGCGGTCTTATTGAGGTCATCTGTCCACCTCGTGGGTGGACGTCCTACGCTGCGCTTGCCGGTACGTGGTCTCCACTCGAGAACTTTTCGACTCCACCGATCATCAGTCCTCCGCGCTATGTGCCCTGCCCATTGCCATTTCAACTTGCTAATCCGTTGGGCTATGTCGGTAACTTTGGTTCTTCTACGGATCTCCTCATTCCTGATTCGATCCCGCAGAGAGACTCCGAGCATAGCCCTCTCCATAGCTCGTTGGGCTACTTGGAGCTTACTAATAAGGCCCAGCTGAAGCAGAAGGAGCTTCAGTTAGAATTGGGTTATTCTCAACATATAGCTAACATCACAGTTATCAAGAAGTTTGATTCGTTCTATACTTGTTTTTACGAAATGGTGCCGCGACATGCGCGCCATTCAACCGCGCATTTTTTAGCTATCGCGATGGCGCTCCATCAAAGCCATTCGCCAAACCAAAGAAGTGTTATTTAAATGAATCGCATTGTGACATGGCAGAGAGCTGTACGTGAACGAGGCAACGGGCGAGGTGTGGCGCGAGGGGGACCTGCTCAGGGAGCCGGTGCTGGCGCAGACCCTGGACCTGATCGCGGAGGAGGGGCCGGAGACGATGCACAACGGCTCCCTCACGGCCAGCCTCGTGGACGACATCCGCCGCCACGGCGGCATCATCACCGAGGACGACTTGAGGAACTACAGGCGAGTCACGCATATTCTCGTATTACGACACTCGTGGATGGTTAGAGCCCGTACTGGAGCGCACTCTCAAATGTCACCCCTTCGAACAAAATCAAGGCGATTATACACCGCGAGGGCGACCCTCAATGCTAGCTAAATGCCACTTCTGATTGTGTTGCGA
Organism: Hypomecis punctinalis; assembly: GCA_949316475.1. Lineage (NCBI taxonomy): Eukaryota > Metazoa > Arthropoda > Insecta > Lepidoptera > Geometridae > Hypomecis > Hypomecis punctinalis. The sequence continues at coordinate 11,925,437 of OX438807.1, forward strand.
AACGTTTCCTAAGTACCTACATCTTTTGCCGATTAGTGGACCTCCAGGTCGACATTGTTGAAGAGTAGATTTAAAATATCGCAAGTAAAACTATACGAGTATATGCTGTATACCCATACTTTAAACTACGTAACATAATTATATTTGGTAAAGGTCGGTACTTTAACTGATCACAAATCGTATGTACCTAAGTCATAATATCTGATCGTATTTTTGGACCTACGATCTGCTAGCCTAGGCGAGTCTTATTCATAGCGGTGTACCGTGCCGCATTAAGAACAAATATACTGTACCTATTATATTATTTGTTGACCTCCACTTTCCTAAATGTTACATAATTTTATATCTCCCAGAGAAAAAGGATAACACACATACAGAAACTGAAAAATAAATATTCGGCGGATGTTTCCAGGCCCGAATGGCAGGAGCCGATCCAGGTCCCTCTAACGAGCGACTATACGCTGTTCTCCGTGCCGCTGCCGGGTTCGGGCTCCGTATTGGCGTTCATCCTGAACATGTTGTGCGGCTCCTCCGTCGGCGAGACGAGCGCCTGCGAGACGAGCTCCAGCCTGTCGCCGGGGGCTCCGGCGGCCCGCTGGCCCGGCGGCGCGGCGCCGGCAGACTCCGACCTGTACTGGCACCGAGTCGTCGAGACCTTCAAGTACGCCTACGCCAAAAGAACCGGCCTGGGCGACCCTTCTCGCTATAATGTCACGCATGACATTCGCGAGGTCAGTACCGCTACCATGCTCGGTGTATACAATGTGTTTGTCTACCGGTGTCGGAGCCTTAAGCAGTGACATCTATGACAAATTTTGAACAACTTTTACTATGGGACCAACTTGTAAAACGTAAAAAAAACTGCTGTTCCATACGATTTTTATAGACTTTCGACAAAAAGTATGGAAAAGCTGTTTTTTTTTGCGTTTTCAGAATTGACCCCACAAAAAGGTTGTTCAATTTGCCATAGATGTCACCGCTTAAGGCTCCGACACCGGTAGACAAACACATTGTATATGGTAGTCGTGATTACACCTATACTTTGTTAAGTGCTCCTCACGATTTGAGTTCGCAATTTAATCGACTAGAAAACTTGGTACGTATCTCCGTGCTACTCGAAACCGTAGTAACTCCGTGCTCTTAGCAGATAACTAATCTTAATCGTAATCTTACAGAAATAGAAGTGTTTATTTACAAAACGTATAGGTGATGAGATTTGTTGCATGTAAAATCAGATTCTGGAAAGAGCTGTACCTATCTATGAATCGTAAAGTTACACAGGAGCCATATTTTCACCAACCAATATGTCCAGAACATTAGCAATAAAACTAAATATTACAGACCGTGATCGTATTCCACTAACTTTACTCAGTAGGTACGTACCTAACAAAACTTAATTGAATTTTGTGCACAGTTGGAGCGTAACCTGTCGGACCCGATGTGGGCCGCGGCGCACCGCGAGCTGGTGGACGACACGCGCACATTCAACGAATGGCAACACTACGGCGCGATATTCGAGAACACGGAAGACCACGGCACGGCGCACGTGGTTGTCGTCGCGCCCGACGGCAGCGTCGTCTCCGCTACCAGCACTATCAACTACATGTCAGTACACATATTATGAACTCTTTAAGCCTCAAATAACTTGTCTATAAAGAAAGAACGTTGAAGTTGTTTAAGACAGGGATTATTTTTTTACTAGATGTGACGAAAAACCATGACGGATCAGCGTACAGTGAGCATCTGCAAAATGTTTACCCACCTGATCTGACGAAATGCTGACCTACTAGACTAAGATATATCGCGAATAGAAAAAGCCTTGAGTAAAACGTCAGTTCATATTCCCTTGACACGAAACCACTGAAATCCTGACACATTGTTTACTAAAATCACCTATCCAAGTACCTACTCCTTTATGCCTAAAAGTTAGAAAAGTTCGAGTCACAAATTGACACCAAACCTTACAGGAACCTAGCAGGCGGACAGGCAGGTTCAGCAGTGGACTATTAAAGGTCGCTACAGCCTACAACAAACATATCAATTTCGTCTCATTTTTCAGTTGGGGCAGTCAAAGGCGTTCAACAAGCCTGGGCATAATGCTCAACAACGAGATGGATGACTTCGCGATCCCGCACCGGGAGTCTGCGTACGGTCTGCCGCCTTCTCCAGCCAACATGCTGGAGCCGGGGCTGCAGCCGCTCAGCTCTATGACTCCGAGCATCGTGCTAGATAAAGACAACCGAGTGAAGTTGGTCGTGGGAGGAGCTGGCGGAACTAAGATCACGACGCAAGTTGCACTTGTACGTATCACCCATCTTTTATGAATTCACGATCCCGCACCGCAAGCCCGCGTACAGCCGCTCAGCTTTATAATTCCGATCATCGTGCTGGATAGAAACAACCAAGACCAAGTCAAGCTGCTCGTGGTAGGCGCCGGTGAAACTAAGATCACCTACCACGAAAGTTGCACGTTAGTTAGGTATACGTATCAACCATCTCGTTGAATTAATCATAATTTACCTATAGCAACTGCTAAAAGTGATACTTTTGAAAATTTGACAACATTTCAATCTTTCTCGTATTGAATGGCCCGTGCTTGCCCGGTGTGTCGTGGCACTGTTAATAATGATAGCAAGAGATCAGGATCTCGAACGTAAAGCTACAATTGAATGAAAGCTTTTATGCGATTGAATGCCTCGAAAAGCAAATAGGTATACGCTGGTGGAAATACGCTTCCATTCCAACTAAGCCTTTTGGAAATCGCCAGTGGATGTACTACGTCAGAAAGATACATAATATCAAAAATGTAGTATATTGCTATTGCTTTGGAAAGTAACTGTCTGATTTTCTTCACGGTGTAGGTAATCGTGCACAGAGGTAAATTGATGAGATATTTTGAATCTGAGATTCTGTAAAGACAAGGAACTACTTAACTACTTACGGACTATTTTTTAAAAATGCATTTATAGTAAATGAGATACCAAGTATACTGAGCGCCACACAAATTGAAAGATGGGAAGTTATGCGCAGCGTTCTGCGCAAAAGCCGAAATATGGGTACGCGCGGGAGCCAGAGAGACGAAACGCCGGGGCACACGCGCCCGCCAACCTCATGCCTCCCGCGCGCTCCCTACGCCCGAGCTCACTACTTCGCCATTTGTATGGGCATTGTGCACACATGCACAATAATTAGCGAATTACGGCGATGTGTCATCTATGGCTAACTTCCCATCCTTCAATTTGTATGGCGCTCAGTATAAGCTTAATAGAATAAACATTTCTCAAAATGCGTCTCAACTTAATATACTTAATATCCGTTTTTAGATAACTCGGGCCACGCTGTTGGAAGGTGAGGACCTGCCGTCCAGCATGAACAAGGCGCGGCTCCATCATCAGCTGCTGCCCATGGAAGTGCAGCACGAAACAGACTTCGACAGTGTAAGTGTTTTAGAAATACCTACAAGATATTGGTTCGCAAAGCGAAGGGACTTTTGGAGCCTTCACAGGTATATCTTCAAAGGTCATCGGTGGTGCTTAACACCATCGAAATTAGAATTGACCGAATTAGTGAGAGGAAGGTGATATGAAGCTCACCGAGTCAGCTAATGTATAATAAGAAGTCAATATTTAGTCCGCAAAAAGTCAGCTATTGCATACAAAAAGTTCATCGGCTCCCGACAACGTAAAATGAAACAGCAGATTTTTCCACGATTTCGGGGATGGCTTATACCAAAAGTAGTTCATATGTAATGATAAGTATATTCACTTCTCGTATTCTTCTATTATATCTGCTCTTAGTAAAGCAACATACTCGTATGTTTATACCATAAACACGTTCGACATTGAGTGCAAAGGTGAATAGTCAACCTGCCGTGACAATATCACTGCAAGCTAATATTTTTTTTTTTTTTTTTTTTTTTTTTATCAGCTCCTTCCCCTGGTTATGTGTCCCAGGATTGTATTGCTTTTATTTAAATTTTTATTCTAGTACAGTTTCTTATCTTATAAATTTATAGCTACATCTGTTTTCATACATATATCTTAATCTTTAACAATATCTCTATTTCAATATACTAATTTTGAATCATTATAATATTTACTTAAAGACTATTTAACTAATTTGGATCCTCTCTTTTCTTATAACAAAATTGTATTTACCATCTATCCATTTACTTTACAATATATACTATTTACCATCTATCTTAATAACTAAAATAGCAAGCTAATATTAGTTTGCCATGATACACATAATTATTGTTTGCGTATCACAAAGTATCGCTGTTGCAACGAGCAACAGCGTGAATCAGTCGGGCGTGCAATAGTCGAGGCTATTTGGTTAGATTCCATGACAAATGTTGACATCGGGCAAACTCGAATGTTTATGTTCAATGTCGTGACCACAGAATTTCCCTATCACATGCGTGATTATGTTTAATTTATTGATATGTGCAACTTCCTGCTAAGCTTGCAATGCAGGATATATAATTTGGAAGATTAAATCTCAAAATATTAAAATTATAGACGTTTGAAACAAATTCACGTGAATAGCCTAAATACACTAGGTACCATACGGGTACAATGAAAATTATGCGCCTGAGTTCGCGAAACACGGAAATCATGAAAAATAAGCAGCTGTTTTATGAAAAGTTTATTGGACTTATTATATAGTGTATGAAATACATGTATCTGATCTTTTTGAGATTTCAGGATAAGTCTCGCAATATCATCAAGACGGAACGTCGTGAACAGACAAGTGAGGCCGGCTTTTTATACATGTGTGAGTGCATCGGTGTTGCGCCGCCATAGCTCAACTGACGAGCCGAGGCAGTTTCTTTGTACGTGTACAAGTACATGACATGTACTTGTACACGTCATGTACATCACACATTGTGTGTGATGTGTCTGTACACGGCGAGGTGTAGTTTTGCCGGCCTCACTTTTTTGTTCACAACATTCTGTCTTGATTTTTTTATTTGGTCTGAACTATAATATATTCGTCTTCGAAAAATACACCCCGTACTTATAATATTTGTGAACGACGTTTATGGGCGAGACCAAACGAGCAATTTTTTTTACTCAATTTGTGACTTGCACGAAACTGAATTTCTCGACTCATTTCACGCGACTCACGTCTAATAAAATCTATCGTTCGTTTGACCTCGCTCTCAGAGTGCATTCTTTCCCACGTAATTTAATAGCTACAGAGAAAAAGATATAAGTACCTACCTACATACCATTCGTTGACTAAGTTCCACCCTTCCTCAGCATATATTTTGACTTCCAACAGAGCGTGATAGAGTCCCTCCGTCGCAAGGGCCACGCGACGACGGAGCTGGGCCCGACGGCCGGCTTCGCCGCCATCATCGCCGCCATGCGGGACAGCGACGGCTACCTCGTACCGCAGACCGACCGCCGCCGCGTTGGCAGCATCGACGGCTTCTAGAACATACCACGCCGTTATAAACTTAGGTCTAATTTACCATTTTTCGTCCATTGGTTGCAAAACCAAGTCCATATTATAAGTGGTAGATAGTGAGACCTTAGTGTCCTATTGAAATAGTCCAACTTCAATGCATTTGTGACGATTTATTTCCAAATATCCAAGCAAAAAGCCAACCTTGTCTCTTGAACAAATTTCTACCGAGTACTGGTAGCAAGCTCAATTGCATTTACGAAGATTTGGCATTTGTTCTAATATCGACATTTTAATTTATTATGTCACTAGAATAGTCTAAGAAACAGACTAGGAAAAGGACGAATGACCTTTGTATACCGAGCGCCACACAAATTGAAAGATGGGAAGTTAGCCGCAGATGACACTTCGCCGTGATTCGCTAATTATTGCGCATGTGTGCACAATGCCTATACAAATGGCGAAGTATTAGGGAGCGCGCGGGAGGCATGAGGTTGGCGGGCGGGTGTGCCCCGGCGTTTCGTCTCTGGCTTCCGCGTTTGTACCCATATTACGGCGTTTGCCCAGAACGCTGCGCATAACTTCCCATCTTTCAATTTGTGTAGCGCTCATTATTAGTCTATAAATTCAATATCACCATTCGAGAAAATCTAGACATCAGACGTACACGACTGAATGGTAGTAAAAGTGAAAGGTAGTTCACAGAATGGTATAGGCCGAATTACACAAGCCGGCGGATGTGAAGTTAGCTACAAGCTGCGCAATATCCAATCCTAACTGAAGCTCACATGAAGCCAACTTACCTCACGTACGACTCGCCTCCAATAGTAGATTGCCTCATGTCCCCATCGCGATGCGGCGAATCGCGTGACCTGCAATTCATTCAAATTGCTAACCATGAAACTTTTAACACTATTTTAAAAATTTAACTATTTTACATGTATTAAAATTACTTGCTTAGTGTTAATGACATTATTGCGTTCTTTTTGGTACTTATCCTTTTCGCATTTTTCGATGGTAAAATTTATAACTAGGTACCTGGGTACATATTCCCGGCAAATTATGAAGTACGAGTAGCTATGTAGGTACAGAGTTTAGTATAGTTCGAAACTCATATTGGTTCAAAAGTATTATGTATGTATCAAAACAATATTTTTATTGAAAATTTGGTGCTATATAAAACACAGGTGGTTAAATTTCTCATAACTGTAGATCAATTATAGGTATTCTATTTTATAAGAAAATTTTTCGACGCATATAATTACATAATAGGGATGTTAACTAAAAAAAATATAATTAGTCTGTCAAATACATTGGCAAAAAATATAAGACACGTATTTTTTCTTTTGTCAATTTAACTCAAATTGATGAAGATATAGCTTGTTAAAGTTCCGCGTGACGTCACTAACCGGTATGAAATGTCCCGGCTAGTGCCGTCACGAGCCCCCACTCTCTAACTTTGACAAGGTTTATCTTAGTCACTAGGTAATTGATTGATAAAAGAAAAAGTACGTGTCCAATATTTTTCAATAATCTAACTGACGGACCAATTATAATAATGGTTTTCATACCCAGTAAACATCTCTATTGGCGGTAGTTTTAAACTTTTATAGTAATAGAAATAACTTAATATTGGATTTAATCCAAATACAAATCAATTGTGATATGATATTTTTAGTATTTTAGCATGTTGATTTGTTCTGGTTGTACTTTTTATAAATAATAATTTTAATAGGTTAATGTTTGTTACTGTGATGTTATTATATTATTTTAGAAATATAATCTATTGCTATGGTGTACATAAAAGTATTTTATTTAATGTATTTTTCAAAAACCGCATACTTATTATAAATGTACCACGTCAGCAAGGCTCATAATTCCGAATCTAGATCCTAAAGCGGTCTACACACCAAAGCCGCTGACCCGGCGGCACAGCCCGGCGGCTTAGTGCCGGCGGGTTAACCCGGCGGCTTCAGAATGTCCAAGCCGAACGACTTTGCCGGCGGCAATGCCGGCGGCAATGCCGGCGGCAATGCCGGCGGCACGACAGCCGCGGCATGTGGTGTTCTAGTAATTGCCAAATAGTCGTAGAGATGCCGGCGGGCAACTGACTGAGTGAGTGGAGAGGGATGCCGTCGGCATCGGCATGCTGCCCCGCCGGCTTGCCCGCGCGGGCGCATGCCGGCGGCATGATTGTACAAAATAAGGCCGGCGATCCGTGCCGCCGGGTCAGCGGCTTTGGTGTGTAGACCGCTTAAAGGGCGGCGCGCGGCGGTCCAAAGTGCGCGTGAATAACAGGGTATACTGAGCGCCACACAAATCGGCAGATGAGATGTTAGCCGCAGATGACACTTCGTCGTGATTAGCTAATTATTGCGCATGTGTGCACAATTCCGACGCTGCGAGTCGTAGTGCGTAGGGAGCGCGCGGGAGGCATGAGGTTGGCGGGCGGGTGTGCCCTGGCGTCTCGTCTCTCTGGCTCCCGCGAATGCCTATATTTCGGCTTTTGCGCAGTTCTCTGCGCATAACTTCCCACCCGTCGATTTGTGTGGCGCTCAGTATAATTCAGAACTGGTGTACCGTGTACTAAGGGCTCGCTACCCGTCCACCCACTGGCTAACCCGCTGGTGGGTGTAGGGGTAATTTCTATTTACCCGTGCACCCACTTCCACCCACAGCCAGAAGCTGATTTAGACCATAAACTTTTACTATGGGGTCAACACAGAATTTGAAAAAAAAAGAATGCTGTTTCATACATTGTCGAGTTGTAATTTTAAATGGAACAGTTGTTTTTTCTGCTAGTACACTGATCTCTACCAAGCTATGCCTCCTGGTAGAAATTAGTGCACTTTTTGTAGATTTAGTTCTGTAGGGATAGGTGCACTGACCATTTTTAAAGTGCGCTTATCCCTACCGAGCTATCTTTGGTAGGGATAGGTGCACTGCTACTACTATCCATATTTTTTTGCGAAAAGCGAAAAGCTGGGCATGGATAGGCCTACATTTTTTTGTTCTTCCTCGACAGGGGCGCTGCAATGTATTTTCCATTTACGAATACACATAATTCGTGTATTCCCAGTAGTGCCAGTGGAGTAGTCCCATGATGGGACTACGGGTATTTTTTATCCCAGAGATTCAGGAACAATTTGGCCTACATTGCCATTTGTCGACCAGGCTTTGTTTTTTGAAAAGGGTTTGTTGAGTCAGTGGAATCTCTGGGATTAAAATTACCAGTTGTCCAATTAATGGAACCTCTGAGAAAAAAATAATTGGTACTACTGGGAATTATGCGGAATAATCTCATACTCCTCTGATTGCCTTCTCAACGTGAATTTAGCGCATAAGAAGATCGTATAGGGGGAGAGGCGTGGAAGAACGACCTTCGCCCATCTGATAACCAGATGAGACATACTTTTTATGAAATGTTATTTACATACAAATAGGCCCATGATAGCTTGTCCATATAAATTGGTTAAATTATTTTAGGAAATCATTATTTTTACCCTCACTCTTATGATAGCCGGTATTTTTTTTATTCCAACTAGTAGTTTATAACGTAGAGAATATACCTTGGTAGGTTTGCTTACTTAATTTTGTTCATACTACCTGGCAAGCAACTAAGTACAAATATCCGATCTTATAACCAGTCAAAATTGGTATCATAAGAAAGATAATTTTATTACAAAATTAACATATTTTAAATATAATAAAAATAGCCATGAACACTTTTCGATAGGCAAGCTATCATTGACGTATTTATAAACAAATAATAATTTATAAAAAAAAATACGTCTCATCTGGTTATAACGTGGATGAAGGTCGATTTTCAGCGGCTCTTAGCCCAATATGCCAGGTGGCAGTCAGTCAGTCAACAGGCAGGCAGTCTGGAGTCAACAGTTCTTCCAAAGGATTAACATTAACACAAAGAACTGTACTTTTACAACACCAAGTCTTCATTTATTCTATAAATTGACAGTGATGTAGTTAACCGATATAATTAGTACAGCTAAAATAAACCTGTATTTTACACTTGTTTCGATTTATTATTTACAATATCCATTACATACAGTTCTTGCGTTTGAAATAATAAACTTTTCTTACAAAGAAATAGAAAAAAATATTTTAAAAGCTACTGCCATGCATTTTGGGGAATGTATTGCACTATTATTTTAAAATACTAATACATTTACACATGATATAGATTATAAGGCTATATTGGAAGCTACATGATATACATGTATAAAGACAAAAAAGCTTGATTACACAAATAACACCATCATTATTATAGGCCGACAATAGGGATGTTTACAAAAAATATAATTAGTCCGTCAAATAGATTGTCAAAAAATAATAGACACTTTTGTTAATATAACACAAATTGATGAAGACATAGCCTGTTAAAGTTCCGCGTGACGTCACTAACTGCTATGAAATGTACCGGCTAGTGCCGTCACGAGCCCCCACTCTCAAACTTTGACAAGGTTTATCTTAGTCTCTAATTGTTTGATTGACAAAAGAAAAAATACGTGTCCAATATTTTTCAATAATCTAACTGACGGACTAATTATAATAAAGATTTTCATACCCAGTAAACATCCCTATTATACAAGAAGGCGGATGTGAAGTTACCCTACCCTACCCTAGTTGATCCTAACCTCAACATACGCCGAATTGTATGATTCGGGCTAGTGTTATGACTTTAGGCCGAAACCTGATAAAAATCGGGAATTCATGCGAACAAAAGATAAACAAAAATTGAGGATAGATGTGGAAAATTATGAAAGTTCGTATAGGCCGGGTAGCTAGCCCTGGTGTCAGTTTTTAGGCCGTCTAAAGGCCGCTTGGCTAAACGGTTAAAACAACCGAGACCTACAAATTAACGTGTCGTCCGAGCCACGGTAGCGCTTAGTTGGAAAATGCCACCCGCGATCCCCATCAAAGTACTGAACTAAAACCGTTGACCGTGCGAAAAATAATGTAATAGGTACTACAGATCTAGAAAAAGTTGTACCTACCAGAATAAAATCCAAAATATCGTCAAAATAAATAATAATAATCAATAACTTTGTATATCACGCAGCTTATATTTAGATTATTTATTTCATAGTCAATTCGTTCACACTAATAATCATTTTTTTCACAGATCTAAGTAATCTATGCCGGGCAACCTAAATTAAAATGAAAAGCACGGTGAATTATCAAGTAGTTCATAACAAAACTTAGTTAACGCTAGATCAACCTCAAACATATGACAAAAGCTAAAAAATAGGGTACGAAGGAACGGTGTAAAAAATATTTTTGAGTAATATTTTAATGCACATGTAAAAGTCGGAAATAATTATGTTACGGGACCTTCCGACTAACTCTTTATTTCGATCTTTCTAGAATTGAGAAATCGAAAAAGATTCAGAAGTAATATTAATACAGAGCTATTACGAAAAGAGAGATAGCGCTGTTGTCGCTTGAGGCAATTCTCAATCGCGAAAATGGACAATCACTATCACTAGTTGTCAACTGTCAAATATATGTATTGGAATTTGACACTATCGGGACAAAAACACGGCAACTAGCAGAAATCGAGATACTTTTCATGACTTTCTAAACTCATGCCATATTAAATCAATGCATCTCTTTCTTTCATTTTTCCATCGACCATAGTAATATAAACAACAAATTCCAACTGCAAAACAAAATCCATAGTCGAATCAAATTAAATGGTGTTTGGGAACACAAGTTTGCCTAGTAGCAATGTCAGCAGGAGTGAGGAGTAGGGTTTTGAGCAGCTTGGAGCTAGAGAATACAATCCCGGGATCCCGACCATTTTCTGGCCCCGAAAATCCCGGCACTGTACTTGGTTAGTCCCGGGATTTTCGGGATTGCTACAAACAAGTTAAGTTTGCATTCCGTAGTTCATTACGCCTTGAGAATAACCTTGCCTAGGTTATATTAAGAGGAGTCTGAATCGACCACTATTTCCGCGTTTTCTGTAGAACATCGAGATAATTTTCGGTACAGTTTTGATAAAATTTACGTTCCGGGAAAAACTCTTTCCATCCCTAGTAACAAAATGTTATGTGATGTTATGACAATCGCTTGAGTATGAAATACATATTGCACGTACGACGTACAAGACGTCTTATTTCTTTTAGAAAAAATTATAGTTTAAGTATACTTCAACCAAATTTTTTTCGTAAAAATATTACTTTGGTCATTTATAAAACTGTAAAAGCTAAGACGTTTAATCGTAGCGATTGAAGTGCTGATTGCAGAAAAAAATCACTCAAACCGGAAAGTTTTTAGAGGTAGATATCAGTTTAATGTTTTTTGACAGACGTTTCGGAGGAGGTACTCAATTCGACGCGTATATTTTTTTACGTAGTGGTCCGATTTCAATATTTTTTTTGTAATGGAGATAGTAAACTTCTAAATTGGTCCCATTTAAATTTTATCGAAATCGGCTGAGCCACTTATGATAAATCAACAATAATGTGAAATTGTTACATCGATCCGTAGGTACTATTCGCAAATTCTGGACACGGATGAAGTCGGTCATGTCATGTCATTTTTTGCGAAAAATAATTATTGTAAGGCCAAGCTCGCGGTTTCCACAAGCCTTAATAACATTTATTACGTATCAACAAAAACAAACCCACACTGCCGTATCCGTAGCCGTGTCCTGCGTATGCCGCACGATACGTACTACACAGGAATTCGTAGATAATACTTAGAATCAACATATAAGTAATTATTGTCTGTCTATTCCTCCAACCAGTGTAGAACCTGAGCGAGCGTTTTCAGTTGCTGCTTATGTATTTACTTTCCTTTGTTATTTCTATTTTAATTTGTGTAATTTTGTAATGTATAAAAACGTTTTTTAGGAAATTACGAAGAAAGTTCTAATCCCGGGATAGTCCCGGGATGCCGGGATTACGTATCAAAAATTGAAAAACTTGCTCGGGATTGTATTCTCTACTTGCAGATAACTTTACATACGCCATCAAGTTCAATTCGACTTACATAACAAAAATTAGTTTTACACAATGCAAAACAAAATTGAAAAAGATTTCCCAAACATCAACATGGCACGATTTAATAAGTAGAATATCACAAGAATAAAACAAGTAAAATGTCAAAAACCCCAAAACAAATGATATTTTGTACTAAACAAAAATCGTCAGAAATTATTAAATTACATACATACTTATATGTACAAGCGATATACATTATCGTAATAATAAATTTACATTTAACTAACCGAATAATCAGTCAATTATATTAGTAAAATACAACATTTACCTGGTGGTAATAAAAGTCATTATGCCATTAACGATATAAACATAATTAATGATTTTTCTCAATGTTTCTTAGTTCAATTCATAAGAGAGAAATTGAGTATGTTTGCCTAATAATTAAACATTAATTAAATATCAAAACATACTGCACTTTGCTAGCCTCAAAATTTGGTATTTTTGTATTTAAATATGTTGCGATCAGAAATACTGCTGGCCGATATCGATACTAATTTTAATTTGTGGGTATTTTAACCAACTTCAAAACAGAAGGTTCCTCAATTCAACAATGTTTTTTGGGTTCTTCCGGATGGTCAAACTTGATTTGTATGTATATTACCCAACTACTCCGCCAATTATGAACCGATTCCCATTCTCATTTGAAGTAGGGGCGATAAGTCCTGCACTGACGTCCCGCATGGGGTGTTTTGTGCATTTCCCCCTCCAGCGTCTACCCGAGCCAGCCCAGCTCCTTAAAGTAACGGAGTGCGGCTCTGGGCCGCTGGCATAACTGCTCCAGTGGCTTGGTTGGTATACTAGATGGATTATGAACCGATTAACGATGATTCTATTTTTGTTTAACCCTTCACCCGTTGACCAGGCGCGCGCCGATGAATGCTTGTCTGTCGCGGTGGCGGAGCGGAGAGCGCGCGATAAGACTTGATTTTGAATATAATGAAGTTTTACATAAAAATGAATGAATCATATAGTTTTTAACGTTTGTATGGAATATCAGATAGCTAATAAACGTTATAAACTATATTTTATTGTAAACTAGTGCTGTATTTATATTCTACAGGCTCATAAACATGATATATGTGCTCAATTTCTGCGCGCAGTACGAATTGCTACATATTTTCAATAAAATCTTATTCCAAAGTTAAATATTTTTATTTATAATATGCGTTGAATTATATATCCATCCTGTGATATGAATAGAATAAGAAGTCTAGAACAATTTGGATTTGAATTTCAAGGTTGAAAAGTACAAAGAAAATACTCAGAATTCACTTTGAATCTCTTTGAATACTACCACTTTGGGCATGCCGTAGGACCTAAATATTAGGTTTGAGATGTTGAAAAGCACTTATTTATGGAAGTTATAGATCTCTCTGCACGCCAATGTGTCTAGACTGCCTAATAATTGATAGGAAAACGTTTTATTACGAGAAACCTGAAAGAGGACCTCATTTACATAACCTTCAATTCATTGGCCTCGTCTGGACTTGTTTGTTGTCTGTGGTCCACGAAAAGTGTTACCAATAAACTAAAATAAATATACTACCATTTGAAGATATATAACACCACTAGTTTCATACAAGATATTTATAAAATCCAGAAAAAGAAACTGGAAAAAAAAACCCAAAATGTATGCATGTGTGCGTAAGTCTCAAATTACGTTTGACCGTCATGGCTCATATCTGTGTCACTATTCGTCTGTTTAGTCCCAGATCAGTGTCGGTGCATGATACATTCGTCTGTTTAGTCTCAGATCTGTGCTTGTACATGATGTATTGTGTATATGTGTGAGTGTACTTGAATGCGAACTCGATCACTTGACTTGTAAATCAAGGTATTTTACTAAAAAAATGACTTATCTCGTAAATACAACTAAAAAAAATGAAATGCTAATAAAATTTCCATATGATTACATCATTATTTGGTCAGACTATTACGAAAATAAAATAAATATGAAGAAAACAAAGATGATCACTTTGCGTCGCAAAAAGTTGTTATTAGTTTTTTCCGAAATCTAAACTAATTTTACATGTATAATTTGACAGACAGCATCTCTACATAGTAAATAACACTAAAAACAAAAGCATTTATTTACATTTCTTTGTGTTTTCTTGAAAAATCGACAAGTGCTGTTCGCTGGGGCAGTAGTAAATATGGCCAACTAACGGCGTCTTGAATGAACACTTGAACTGTATAAATTTGCTGAACGACCATTGAGAATAGAGGGCCAGTTCATTCCCAACTCATTCGTTTTTGATTTAGGCAAGTTTGAATCTTATATCAACATAAAAACGATTTAAAATCAGGTAGAGGTTTGAGGGCTCAGATCTGAGACACAACATGCAATGGGTATGTCTTGGATATGGGACAAAACGGGTGAAGGGTTAATAGATCATATTTAATTTTTTTTTATAATCAAAAAAAATTTAAAAATTACTACATCTACATCTCCTACTCGGGCGAACTATTCGAACTCTGTACATGGTTGAAATCGGTTGTGCCATTTGTGGTGAAAAATAATTATTACATGTAAATCTTCATTATAGGTAAATAATCCGGTAAACTCTACTGGCGGTAAAAACTTCTCGTGTTCATATTATAAATATTGCAGAAACAGGACAATAGACAGATAAACCATAGTGTCCATAGCATGAGTAGTGCCAGTACAGTAATATAAAAACTTGATTACGATTTGGCTAGTTTTCATTTACATTATTAGGCATTGAAGTTATCAAAGTATTTCGGACCAGAGTCTAGAATTCTGAATTAAAATTATACTAGAATTCCGCCTAAAAATAACAGCGAGTAATTTTATCTGTACGAAGTTTTTGGCAACAAGAAGTCAAAATCGTTTCACTACAACGACATATTTGAGATAACAGACTGATTTATTTACATGGATATTTCACAAACACTGCCTATTATTATCATAGGATGTACCATACATTGAAAACTAGACAGTTCTAAGTTGCACACTAGAGATTCGACTAAAAGTTCCACTAACGCGTCATTTGGTCCATTTCACTCTCAGAAATACACAGAACACATACCATTTCCAACATAAAAGCCAGCTTTATAAAAATACTGTTCCAAATTACGAACAACACTAACATTTATACTCAACATAATTTATAATACAACTTCGAGCAATTCACATATCAATCAAAAACCCAATTTCCCATCACAATCTCTCTATTCACTTCTACTGGACTATGAATTATCCAGCTCAGAAGACACAATCATGTGAATACAATATTCTTTCCATTTCCTTATTTTGGCAGTAACCGAAGACTAAATGCATTGTTCACGGGTGATACTAAACAATGCTCGTAGAATAAATCACATTAACACATTGTAAATGCCACTTGCAGTTGCTGGTTGCTGCATCTCTAGTCTTAGGTGTCAGAGGCCTTCTTAGAGACTCTCGACTTTCTGTGGTGCATTACTCCAGTCTGTAGGAATCAATTCCGCCTCGCGTCGAGTCGGGTGCGGGCTCGCGTTCGTCATATGTGCACGGGCACGTGGAGCAGCAAGTCGTCTCGGTGCTGGAACTCTTGAGAGCACATTTCACATTTGAACGGACTTCCCGGGTCGGGGTCCGGGACTGCGGGCGGCGGCGACGTCTCTACTGGAGGAGGCGTGATGATCTCACGCTTCGGGGACGGTGAGTGGGGCCCGATGGCGCGCAGGTCGTCCGCCGGGTGCCTCGGGGGACGCCGTTGACGGACCTGACAAATACATCACTGTTTAGCATCGTCATCGTGCACGTAATGATCTAGTGACAGTAAGTAAACAATACAATCGACAGTCAATATCGAGCTTATGTCCCATCCGCACTCTCTACGAGGCGACACGGGCACCGCAGCCTGTAACTTGTATAGCAATGATGTATAAGTCGGCGGATGTGAAGTTAGCTACAAGCTGCAGTGCTAGCTAGCCTTGCCTCGTGGAGAGTGTGGACGGGCCATTAGAGGGATTGACATAATTATTATACTGTTATGAAGCGTAGGTTAACACTTGTTTGATGTGTCGCAACACCTACCGCGAATCTAGGTTACACGCGCACCCTAAATTACGTTGTGCTGATCTAGAATAAGTTTCCTTTAAAATAAATTATGATAAATTCAATAAACGGAGCTGAAACGTTCAACATATTTTAATTATAACATCCCCGAACCTCCAACGTTACAGTTACACTAGACGTGACAAACGCGTCACAAACGGAACAAGCGATGTGAGCGGCAAACGTCGCTCCAGTTGCGCCGGAGAAGTATCGCTAGTCACTATTTTATAGCTAGACTTCATCTAGTTTCGTTACCTGCTTGCTCCTAGTGTGGAGTTGTGTACGCGGTAGCGGCGGCGTCTTGGCGGTGCGGCGGGAGGGACGAGCGTCGCTCGCGCCGCGCCAGTGAAACCTCGCCTCTACCTTGTAGTAGGTAGTGTAGACACGAGTTCGTTACCTGCTTGCTGCTCCTAGTGTTGAGCTGCGTGTGTATCATGCGCGGGCGCGGCGGGGGCTCGCGGCGCGGGCGGCGGCGGCGCGGCGGCTCGGCGGCGGGCGCGGGCGACGGCGAGCGCGGCGCGGACGGCGAGCGGGACGCGGCCGGCGACCGGGAGCCAGACGGGGAGCGCCACTCGCGCCGCGCCGGGGAACTATCGTTCTTCACTTTCCGACGTCGCTTGTATTTGCGGGGGCCGGCCTAAAAAGACATTACAATGTTAATTATTCCGAATATTACATCAGTCATGCAATTTCAAATTACAGTAGAAACTCGATTATACGGCCTTCAGTTATACGGATTCACGATTATCCAGACTACTAGACGCGGTCAGTTTAAAATTATTTTTTTAATTTGAATCCTTATATAAAAGGACATGACGTTTCATAACCCCGCTTCACTCCTTTTCAGCTCTTTGCAATATGTTAGTTTTTTATTGCTGAGTGTAATCCGCTGCGTAATTAAAAATGTTACAACGTAAGCGATTGTGGTGGTGTTGTGGCTTAAATATTATTGATGCATTACAAAAGGGAAAAACTGGTCGTAATTTACCTAAGGTAATAAGAAAAACAGCTTCTTTCATTCATTCAATTATCCGGATTTTCGATTATCCGAATGGTAAACGACACGAATTAGTCCGGTTAGTCAAGGCTTTACTGTATAGAACTACAGGGTTATCTGCTTACCCTGTGCTAAGCCGAAAGCATGTTGATTTATCTCGAAGCAGGTTGTCAAAATAATATTCACATTTCCACATGGTTGTAAAAAAAATCTTCTTTTGTATAAAAATTAATCGTGGATATTAGTCTCGCTAAAACTCCAAAACGATTGGAAACATTGGGCTAATTTTGCTCTTGAAATATCCATGGAAGTTAATTGAAGGTTTAAACGGTGAGAAAATGTAAAAATATTGCAAGAAAAATAATAAAAACATTACTTTCATTTTCCCATATAAAATGTTCCTGCGTGTAAAAGTTGCCATAGACAGATGGTGAGATGAAGGTCACCGGGTCAGCTAGTAACTAATATTAAATGACCTGAGGCTGTCTCTTCATCGCCGTGTTAGCGTCGCAGTGTTCTATGAGGTGCAGCACCAGCTCCGAGCTCGAGTGCAGCGTCCGTCCGCAAACGACGCAGCAGTACGCCGGCCCACCTAAACACATCAAAACGTATTACATTTTTAATTACAAATAAAAGACAGGCATCTATTTTTTTCAACTGCCTCGGTGGCTCAGTGGTTAGTGACCCTAACTTCTGGATCAAAGAGGCGTGGGTTCGATCCCCACCCAGGGCAAATATTTATATTGTGATGAACATAGGTGTTTTCTCTGTGTCTGGGTGTTATTTAGTTACTATCTATATAAGTATGTATTTAAAAATAATTATATGTAGTTTATCAGTCTCTGGCAGCCATAGCACAAGCTTAGCTTAGTTTGGGGTCAGAGGCCGTATGTAAGAAGTCAAAAAAAAATTGGATTGTATTTTCTTTTAAATACAAGGTATCTTCTTAGTCTGTATCATCTTCGACCACATCTCCGCTTACCATCAGGTGATGTGATGATTACTTTTTGTTACTTTTAAGCCGTCTTTTCAACTGAGATTAAACATTATCTGGTCTTATATATTTGGATCGCAATAGGTAAGCGTATTTTTACTATTGTTTCGTCGCTTGATTGTAAGAACGAAAAAAAATACAACTGACATTTTTGGTCCTACGAACTTGATATGAACAAATAACCTGTGAATATTTGGTCCTTCGAGCCGAAAGTAAACCAGCGACCTATAGGCGCGGTAATGGTATTTATTTATTTAATAGGAGGATCAACAGCATCAATAACAAAATATATACATGTGACAAATACAGAGCGCTAATTATAGATCCTCACGTTTAGAACTAATTTAGTGACAATGTGGGAAAATAAACTTAAAACATAAATCGCACAACAAAACATAAAATAAACTTACGAAACGTGAATAGACTTACAAAGTATAAAAATATATCTAAAAATAAACTTACAAAACATAGAATAACCTCACGAAATATAAATATAATTACAAAGCATACGTATAATAAGCCTTTAAAACACAAAGTGATATGCTATATAATTTTGAAAATGAGAAGTTGTATCTAATTAATTCTGAAAAAACTCTATGCTCAAGCGCCGCCTAGCCGAATAAATACTCGTGCATGTGGTATCTAACAGTATTCCGTTGTCTAGGTCGTAACGCGAATGATCGGCGCTTCGATGTTCGGTATGCACTCGGTACACCAACAGACGCAGATGCGCCGTAGTGACGGACGAACGTACGCGTTTGTAATCATTACTTATTTGCGTGCGATTTACCTACAGGAGAGCAGGCCTAGTGCGTGTTACGTACTACCAGGCAGGGCTGTAGATATTTATTTAAAGAACATAGCCGAGCCACAATACTGTTAGATACCATTACCATGCTGAGGGTATAGATATTCTTGTAGCAAAATATACGGACCCAGAAATATATAGAAACAAAATGTACACCATAAAGTACATTATATATACAGGTATAGAGTAAACAGGTAGAGATCTAGCAAGAGCGCCATCTATTTGAAAATGTATGAACTAATCTCAGCAAAAAACATAGCCATAAGTACGTATAGGTTGTCACGCTATAGATACATACATATATGTATCCATAATATTTATTTACTACAGATTTTAAATAGATTTGATGCTGTCTTATGAATGAGAACTGAAATAGTTTTAAAGAGCATTATAGGCTGCATACAGATCTTTACAAGCCGCGAATTCTGAAAGCTGTTTGTAAAAGGCTGCCGAGTTTAATACAAATATTTCATTAATATATCCCATTGCAGTGTTAAATGAAATAAATAAACTAAAATTTAACTCGAATGCAATATACTAGCTCGCGTGCATCTTCTGTACCATAAGCATGTGAATAAAAATAGCGAAATATTTACTGTATGCGCGCTAGTGGCGTGCTGCTGTAAATCTTGTACAAGAAGCGCGCGTGGTGGCGCGCAAGCTGTACATATTTCAGATCTGTACACACCCTAACACATTACAAATCATTAAAATCATATTTTAAAACTTAGTAAATATTGCATTTTGGCAAACAGTCAATTTCATACGACACAATAACAATGAATACATACATCATAAAACAACATCAAATTAATCGTAAAACATAATTAGCTTAATGAATAATACAATTAAACCATCATTTACACAGGATACATTTATTTCTTTTTTCTTTTCATGTGATATAAAATACATTTTCTTTGTATGTCATCTTCATTGTCATGATCAGATCTCGTGCCATTTAATAATTTGTTAGTGTCCTTGCACCAATTATATATAAAAAACTTTACACTTAAATCAAATATAAAGTCGACAAATTTTTTTTTATGCGCTTCACAACCTAAATCACAATTAACCACAATAAATAGGGCTACTTTAATATATTCTTTTATATTATTAAGATTTGTACAATTTTTTAAAATATTCATAGAAACATCCTGAATTTCTGAAAAACATTTTAATAATTCATTGGAAGGGTATGTAAGCCACCTGCTCCTGGTATATTCTCTGATTTTGATATAATCTAGGTCATTTTTTGTGTATAACTGTTCTTTGCATGTTTCACAATTTCTGAAAACTTTTCGTGCTGCTTGGCGCAAGACATAACCCGTCACATATTGCAGAGCACCAATTATTCTGGGATTATTTTTTTTTACATTAATGTCTTCTATGACATTCAAACTTATATGGCTGTAATTTATTTCTGTTTTTTGTCCTTCACTTTTAAGTTCTTTTTTTTCTATTATTTTGCTTATTTGATTAAAACTTGTACAATCATCTTCCTCACAATTGGAGCCTGGTGAATAGCGACTATTAATATTATTAATTAAAAGTGCCGCAAAAGCCCCTTCAAAAGCGGCACATGACGGTTTTGTATTTTGTGCACCGTGGCTTCTTATGCAGCCAAAAAAGTTTTCTAGAGGATCCTGATTAAAATGCCTGAGCCATATGGATTTTATTTCAAAATCATGGAATAATTTGTTTTTTAAATACTGTAAATTATTCAGGCTTTTCACCCAGTTTGTTATTGACGGTGGCGTACATTCCTTTCCCGTTGGAGTAATAAATTTCATTGTATTAAGTATTTTTTTTGCATCAGCCCACACTTGGTTATGATTTGATTTAGGTGTGAGTTGTCGAAGTAGTTCTTTGCCGCCTCGTTTCTTCGAATTTTCGTAACTACCGTTCACCGAATCAAAAAGATGATCAAAAAATATTAAAATATCTGCAGTTTCCTTACACTCCTCAGGTAACACCTTTTTATCTGGAACAGAAATTAAATAATTAAGATTTTTTACTACTGTATCTACGAGTATATGTTGAAACACACATGCCATCATGTGTATGATATCGCCAACTTAAATATGCTTATCAAACTGCATACTTTTATCCTCACTAATGTTATAAATCCGAAAGTGTGTTAGTTGGTTTGTTCCTTTTTCGTGCAGCAACGGAGCAACAGATTCATAAATAAGTTGTTTTTCAACGGATTGCTTTTTGACATAGTTTGAAAAACGAAAAGTGATCTAGGTTACTTTTTATCCCGAAAAATATCGTGGTTCCCGTAGGATAGGCAAAACACTTTTTTATTACCATACTAACTTATCCATGTCTAATATATATACCGATGATAGGTAACATTGGCTGCAGACTCTCACGCATAGATTAAATAATTAATCGGTCAAGTGCGAGTCTGACTCGCGCAGGAAGAGTTCCGTTTCTAATTCAATCAAACAACTACAAAGGGATGATTTATAATGATATATTATATGATTTGATTTTATGATTTATATTAGAACGGGGAGGGCGCAAGACGGGCTGGACGGGGCTCGTAAGACGCACGTTCCTTACATATTTGTCGTGGCCCGTACGAGGCCCGTCCGGGCTTTTACACAAAATGTATGGGGTCGTGCGTCGTACAGGCCCAGTCCGGCCCGTCCCGCGCCCGTCACGGCCCGTCCCGCGCCCGTCAGGTCCTATTATAAATCATATAATATATCAATATAAGTCATCCCTTTTTAGAACTGAAGATAATAAAATCAACTTACCAGCTAAGTACCCCATGTTCGAAGCTACCGTTTCGCTGAATATTTGTGTAGCAAATTTAACTTTTTGTTTGTTTAGTTTCTCTGGGTTTACATGGGCATCTGTAAAGTTTTTCATTAATCGAATTCCTTTATATGCTGGGTTCTCTTCTAACAAAAGACGTAAATGCTCCCATTTTGCCGTCTTTTTCTGGCCTTCAATTTTACAAGTCAAATTTTTTGTGAGTAAATTATTCCTAATTCCTTTGATTAGGTGTGGAGGATCAAACAAAGGTATAACTTCTTCATTATTTATTTTAAAAATCTCATGACGAAATTCTTTGTTTTCTTTTGTGTGTTCTACTCTATTTTCGTTAATAAGATGATTAATTGCACTCACATTGGATGCGCCTTGGTCGCAAACTGTTGCTAAAACTTGGAATCCAATACTTTGTAATTTTGATATATTATTTTTTATCTGTTTCGTTAGTTCTTCACGTTTTGTACTGCCGGAACAAAAACTGTAACTAATTGGCTGTTTATAATTTTTACAAATTCCTCGGATCATGAATACAAGAGCGTGATCGGCAATTTCTCTAATGTTTGTGTCCCCATTGTCCACGAATCCTGATATCATGTCTTTCCTCATTACGTAGTCAAAATGAGGAGACAAAGCAATTTCGTCGAAAAGTAAAATGCACAGTTTTTCATCAGTCTTCATTTTGTTTGCGACTTTTTTTAATTGCTCAAATATATTTTCATTTATGCCTGGCCTCAGCGAAGCTCTCGCTATCAACCTGCTTAGAGTCATTGGCGATGGCAAAACAAATGCCTTGCTAAGCCATCTGTAAGCTTTTGGGCTCTGTTTGAACAAACTTAATGCCATGATTTTCTCTTCTTGGGTAAATCTGCGAGCCATTTTAGTTTTCTTTATTTCTCTAAATTGCATCATTGTGAAAATAGCAGCTAAACTTGTGAATTGTTGCATTTTTTTCAAAAATGTTGTATTATCTGAGAGTTTCATTGCCTTCTGTAATCTCTGTGCATAGTTTAAATTGGATTTTTTTAATTTGGCGATCTTATGGGCCAATGCTCGGTTCTCTTTTTTGTAGATTTGTTTGTTCTTGACAGCACCTGAAAAAATACAGGAGTATGTACATAAGTATATATCATCCTAAGGCATCAGTCTTTGAGCTCTGGTATGTTATGTTTTATAACTTTTGAAGAATCATGCCAGATGGAGCTTAGTAACATAACCTGCGATTTATTATAGACTAGCTGACCTGATGTCAACTTCGTCTCACCATGTGTTGAAAATAAATCTTGTTAATGTTTAGGAATGGTGTCTCGTGACGTCACTTTTTACGAGAAAAGTGCTATACTTTTCCCGTAGTCATTACGAGGAACTTTAACAGGCAATAAAATCAATTTATGTTTAATTAACAAAAGAAAAATATGTGTCAAATTGAAATAATATATTTCTCAGCTATAAAATTATGATATTATTGAATTTGACACATATTTTTCTTTTATTCTAAGCAATGATAAGTTGAAAATCATAGCAGATAACATAAAAAGGTCATCTAACTTTTTTATGTACCTAAATTACACCTAAATCACTTTACAACCTTAAAATTTTGAAACACCTTTTCTGAATAAATCTCGAAAAATCTTTGACTTACCATCTCGACATGATATTCTGGGAGAAACAGAAGTAGTAGCCCTTTGTGAAACATACACATCTGAAAAATAAATGAGAAAAAAATAATAAATAAAATTATTAAGGTGGCTGATATATTGCTTCCTGTTAGAAAAATCCGTAATTACCAAATAGCATAGTTCAATGTAGTTAAACTTGCAAATGAGAAGATATGGTTGCCTTGCCACAGTTAACAGGGCAGAAAACCATCAAGGAATTTATACGAGAAGAATAACAACGGTTGATTGGCATAAAATTTAAGACTAAGTCTTTTCATGTCATCATAGTACGAATTCTAGAATATGGCAGCTGTTTTCATGTCATCATAGTACGAATTCTAGATTTTGACATCTGTCACTTTTGGAATTATAAAATAAAAGTCCTCAAAAAACCTATCACAAGTACTTTATAAGAACAAAATATATTACACCAGTTCTGGATAAAAGTTGGTCAAAATATACAACAATATCCTAGAGCAGAACCTTTACCATTATTGTAATTAAGAATAATATTTGCCTGCGCAAGTTGTGCAAAAGCCCCTTAAGAACAATTTTGAACATTTCTGTTATTTTTGAGAACTAGATTTTTTTACTGAAATGTAGTATACATTGTGAGGTCTACTGTTCGAAGAACTACTGGTTAATAGTTACAGATGTAAACACCGCAGTACACTAGATATACACACCAAGTCTAGTTCCATTTAGATATAAAGTTTATTTACTCACGACAAAATGTATGTAAATGATGAATGATTTTTATTCGCAAAATTGGGGGGCTTGTCCCATAATAAATGTTGATCATAACATAACGATGAGTAAGGGGAAGTCCCGTAACGCCGGACGGCACCTACCGCCGGACACCCGTATTATCTAAGCAAGTATAAACTTGTTCGATTCAAAATACAAGTGAAAGGGGTGCGGAGGGCACATAGGTATATGATCACGCGCCGCAGCTCGCCTGTGATGCACAAGGACATGGCAAGAGCTGGTGTTTGCTGTTTTTGGCGGTGAATCACGGCGTCCGGTAAAAATCGATGTAAGTTATTCTGGCATATTTATGCATTTACATTTAAGTGGTATATAAAAATTAAAATAGTACTTTATTGTTATCCATAAGCTAGTGGTAAATAATTAGTTTTTTTAAACATTTTTAGTAGGCACCACCTAATTGACAAAATAGTCTGTCCCCTAGTACCGGACACTTAGTCATCCCTTAGCACCGGACAGTAAACATATTGATATTTATTGTGAGAATTTACTGTATTTATTCTAATTACTTAATTTTGTTATCGAGTATAGAAGAATAAAGATAATTGAAATGCAAGAGAAAAAAAAGAAAGGATCCTAGGAGCCACAGAACTCACAAACTGCTATTGATGATGTTTTTTTCTTAAAAACTGAGTATAAGGCAAGCTGCAACGTGATGCAATACTCCTAAAAGCACTGTGCGTGGCAAAATGTAGGGGGTTAAATAGAGGAAAAGAAGTGACAATGAAACCAAAGTTTAGTTGGTTCACTAGCACCTTCTCAGCAGAGTATGAGAGGCCTTGTCAGAGGCCTTCAGGCGGCCTAAAAACTCTGACACCAGGGCTAGCCACCCGGCCTATACGAACTTACTTACTTTAGCAGAGTATGAATTAGTTTTGGTGGACCAAGTCAAATATTTATCTAACAGATGTATTCCGCTCATGAAAAATGAGTTTTAGAAGTTAACCTACGACTTTGCTGAAGTAATAAAGCATGTGCAGACATTCCAGAGTATAGAGGTGGCTACATATGTGATGGATGTAGTCTATTTTGAAATATCCGATGCTAGGGCTATGACACAAATATTTGTCCGGTACTAGGTGCCAATTTTCTAAACTACATTTTTCGTTACTAAAGTTTGATTGATGGTATTAATATTTCTTTAAGCTGAGGTTGTGGTTTTTTATTTAATTTGATTTATAACTTTGTTATCTACTGTAAATCATAAATAAATAAATATTCCTAAAAACATTTTTTGGTATATTTATAAAAAACCTTAGGTGTCCGTCACTAGGGGACTTCCCCCTACCTACAAAATACCCGGTATAGAATGAATTTGGTTTTGTGCAGTCATGTTTAAACATCCTTAACTCCGTCACTTAATAAGATATTCGAGTAATTCCTTCACTATACCTCATAGATATCTAACATCTTTAAGCATGTATCATTTTTTTTAATTTTTATGTAATGGGAAACTTCCTTACTGTTGTGCATTTGTTCTAGAATGGATATACATACCATTTCTTAGTGTTTAGTTCTTTCCATGCATCCACACTGCAGTTAACTTTTGTTGAGCAAGACTGTTTAATACAGTAACATTTATGACTACTTGTATTTATTTGTTGATTGTTACTCATCGCGTCTATACCACCAATAACATGAATTAACAAAGAGTAACATTCGGCAACAATCAACTATCACGGCTTATGTTCACCAACTTCTGCAGGCAAAGGATAATGCTATGTTGAGGTTAAAAACTAAGAAAGTTATCGATTGCTAACTAGAGAGAATGCGGACTGTTTTAAAAGTTTGACAATGTTGCTCTCCACATATATGTACATAAGACGGTGGTAACATACATTAACTTTAAATAATGTTTTGCTGTTGGATGTTGTTGAGTAACATTTGGAAACATTGATCTATAAAAAGTAACTGTGGTGTGTATACACAGTAAGAAACAGTAATGGTAAGTTTATTGTAAAGTGTACTGTAACCATTGATTGTTGCCCCTAGTAAATAAATTTAAAAACTAAAATATACCTTTCGATGTTGATGGTTCTTCCATGATATTTTTGTCAGCATGAATATTCACAGTGCTTTTTGTTATGTCTTTCATCGGCCGTCTCTTAGCAACCAGACCTGAAAAATGATGATAATTTATACAGATTATTCTCATTGGACACATTGTATCCTTCTTGCTGCCTATGATAGAATATGTTATTTAACAAAAATATTAAATATGAAAGGTATAAGTTGCCAGAAATTCCACTTCATAGTATGCCTGTCTAATCATTATGGCAGCTATACAAAGTCCATAGTCTATAGATGTCCGATGAGTCTGTTTAGAAGCAGCTCGCATACAGCATGATCTTCCAAGCTTAAAGAAACTATCAAGTTTACCTATGCTGTGCTCATTGGTATCTGGTTACTACTCCAGAATGATTAGACACCTTCAATCATCAATATTTATATACTTACTAGCTGACCCGGCCACGCATTGCTGTGGCTAAATAAATTAAAATTGCGACTATAATTTGAGATTTAAACTATTCTATCTCTCAAGTTGGATTGAACTGCACATGGTGTGCGAATTTTATTATAATCGGTTAAGTGGTTTAGGAGTCCATTGAGGACAAACATTGTGACACGAGATTTATATATATTAAAAGATTAAGATATATATTAATATAAGATAAGAAAGATGTATATTTCGATTACTTTGATCTTTCTATACATTGGTTCTTTGATTTCCTAGTTTCTGAATTGATCGATTTGATTACTAAAACCCATCATATGACCATTTAAAAAGAAAAGATAAAAATTACTATGGGTAAATAAAAATTGCATAGTTACCTGGCATATTCAATGTTGGTACTGCAATGTTGGACAGCCTTTTATTTCCCAAATGATATTTTCCTTCAAAGTGTTTGCGGCAAATGTTGCGGTATTTGTAAATATATTGATAGTCCAAAGCATGTATATTTCCTCCGACAGCATAGATCCAAGTTCTGAACCTATCTGCGTCAGAGTTTGGATTGGGAAATCCATGTAGAGGTGTTCTAGGAGAACCTAAAATAAACAATTGAATTTAGCTTCAATTTTGTACCTTCTTTTTACAGTATATTACTATAGAATGTACTTTATGGTGGTATCCCATCTGAAAGTAGCCAAATACTAAAAATCGTAATTGTAATTAGGTAAAAAGTGTAACTTACGCGGTCTTTTACAGCCGGGAACACAGCAGAGCTTTTCAGATATATCCATGTTTCTTAGTCGTGGTACAGTCGTTTTAAGCAGATCCAAAGTCCGTAATGAAAGCAAAGCGTATGTCGTCGTAATATCCAAAATAACCAAAGAAACCGTATAGCAAGCGCACAAGTAAACAAAACAAATTAGTATTTTGAAACAAAATGGCGGATGGTTCGATTTGGGTAGCGAACGTGTGTTGCCACAATGTTTATAGAAAATCTCCATACTTATGTGTTAAGCAAAGTTGACTTGGTGGCTTAGGTGTTTAAATAACCCATATGGAGTCGGTCAATGTACGATAGTTTTACATGATAACATTATAAAATACATGATAAAATATGTATGAAACAAGC
Organism: Hypomecis punctinalis; assembly: GCA_949316475.1. Classification (NCBI taxonomy): domain Eukaryota; kingdom Metazoa; phylum Arthropoda; class Insecta; order Lepidoptera; family Geometridae; genus Hypomecis; species Hypomecis punctinalis. Next base: position 11,953,527 of record OX438807.1, read on the forward strand.
CGAACGCTTAGATCAATCGTGCCTCTCTATCGCTTGTTCCGTGCTCTCACTGGTACACTCGGCTGGGGTAAAACGTGTCACTTATCGATTATAAGACGTTATCACGACATTAAAATCACGTTGTCGCTGTCTAAGAATAATGCATTATGCACAATGCAAAATTACTTTCAAGAAAAGAACACTCGCGACCGCACAATAAATCTAACAACATTACTCAAGTTGTAATCAGCCCCCCCTACCGCCTAAGCAATAGCAATCTTAATAGCCATCGTTTATGACTTCATTTTAGTCATTTGGCACCGCCTATGTGACGTTAGCCATCAATTGCTTTGTGCGGATTGCGAAAGCAATCGTTGAACGAACAACTTTGATGGATAACGTCACATAGGCGGTGCCGAATGAATAAAATGAAGTCATAAACGATTGCTATTACGATTGCTATTGCTTAGGCGGTAGGGGGGCTGAACAGTCTATGTTATGACTTTCGGTGGAATAAAGAAAATATTTTTTTAACCCCGCGGTTTCACCCGTGCAGCACCCGTTGTGTATTACGATTGGTACGGTACTTAGTAAAATGTCTTAGTGGCAATTTAAAAAATAGGTATAATTATTTATATACCTATAACTCAAACTCGATCCATCATCCAGTCAAATATACAAATGTATTGGAATTTGACACTATCGGGACAAAAATACGGCAACTAGTCACTGAATATAGATATTTTTCATGTCTCCTTCTAACTCATCCATGCATAATATGAAAGATACAGGTAAGGTAAAAGAGATACATTGAAATTATCAATGCATCTCTTTCTATCTTTTCTCGATCGACCACAACATTATTCCTCAGTTTTCAGAGGCGTCTGCGGAATGAAGAGTAATAGTACTCATCACTAGATTTGACACTTTTAATTTTTTTCCACCATGTCTATCTTAGAAGACTCTTACTTTACCTCTATATGTATTGAAATAAGACCTCATTTGTTGAAAATAGTTTGTATAGTTTGTAACTGTCATAGTCTTTGCTATCCTAGCAACTGATGTAAATATGTGCTATCACTAGTGTTGAAATAAAAAAAACGTTTACAGCATAATCACAGATTCAGCTTTATTTAATTTATTATACCTTCCACTGTGTAGCTGCAGGCCCATTTCCATCATCATTAATGTCGCTCGCACTTCACTATTCATTGAAATAAAAAAGATGACAAGTTAGTTGTCAAGTGTATTGAAAAATGTCTGTCGGTCGTTAAATAAAATAAATTAGTTTCCCTAAATATAGTGTAATATTACAAGAGGTTATGGGCTCAGTACGCTTCCACTGCGCTTTTGTCCATCCGCTCGATTTACCCATAATCAGGGTAATGTCACAATACTAGCAATGCAATGTATTTGACTATTGTTTTAGGTTGCCACCATAAAAATAAAACAGTAATACCAGTTAAACATATTAAAATAAATAAAAGTGCCATCTAGTTGCGAAAGCTCCAACTAAATTCGGTGATATTTTTTACATTACGTACAATTTGTTCGTGCTGTTAAGCCCCTGATGTACACCATGAACATTTATAGGATTTTACTAGATCACAAACGGACCCAGCAATATTATGAAACAAATTATTCACCATAAACGTTAATTGGTTCTTACTTAATCACAAGGTCACAGTAAGAAAGAAGATCACACAAAAATAAAATATCCAAAGCTTAGTAATAAAAACTTAAAACGTACTGATATCGCGTTTTAAGGAGGTTCAACGCCATCTATCGAGCTCTATACAAACTAGTTTACTAAATAATCAGATAGATGGTGTGAGCTATTATTTACAATATTGAACACAAAACGTACCGTTAGCTCTGCGGTCGGGCCCAGAGTGGTGCGAGCGCACGTGCTCCCGTAAAACGACGCGCTGGTTGAACGCCCGCGGACACACTGCGCACGCGTACGGCTTCTCGCCTGGAAAACACATACACATTATATCACGGCCACACATTTGATGGGTGAGAGGAACAAAACATTGGGCTGAGACATTGTGGCTGCGTTACTCGGCATGCTGCTCGTCCTGCCCGGCGATCCAGTTTTCTTCCAGTTTCCAGTTTTTAGTGCAAGTCAAAGGAGCGGCAAACGAGCGCGTGGGACCGGTCACATTATCAATGACTTTTTCCTAGTTATACAACACACACGTCACAAATACACACCCACCCACCCAATAACACACACATCATCACTCCAAATTGTATGATTGTGCTGTTGATAGGAAATAATGTTAACACTAAAATCAAGTCAGCTAGTATAATTTTCTTTTAGCCTTCATTTAAAGCAAAGCAATATCTTAATCAACTATGTATATTATAATTTTATTTAGTAATATGCTTGGTCTTTGTTATACTTACTATGTTTTGTTTAATGTTTCTAAATTTCACTTAATTTGATGTTAATTATATGTAGATCAAGTTTTGATATGGTATGATAATAGTCTAAAATCGCGTCAATTCAGCTCTTGGCAATTAATTTGGAATGGGCCACCAAGAGACCAGCCCCCCGACCGCCTAAGCAATAGCAATCATAATAGCAATCGTTTATGACTTCATTTTAGTCATTTGGCACCGCCTATGTTAGCCATCAATTGCTTTGCGCGGATTGCGAAAGCAATCGTTGAATGAACAACTTTGATGGCTAACGTCACATAGGCAGTGCCAAATGACTAAAATGAAGTCATAAAGGATTGCTATTACGATTGCTATTGCTTAGGCGGTCGGGGGGCGGCTCAGCCGAGTTTGGGGGCCGCTGTTAATCCAACTGATGTGAATGAATCTAATGATAATGTTGTTTCGTGGACAATTTGTACCGGTTTCTTACTCAGTTAATAAATAAACTTTCTTCTTCTTCAATGGAAAACCTAGTGTATACTATACTATATCTGGGAACGTACCCGTGTGTATCCGCTCGTGCTTCCTGAGCGTGCCGCCGTCCGCGAACGCCTTCCAACAGAACCGACACGCGTACGGCCGCTCGCCCGTGTGTATCCGCACGTGGATTTGCTGGGAACTGCGCGACCCGAATACTTTGCCTGCACATTCAACAAATTAATACACGTTTTTGATACCATTTCATAAATATCTAAATTAGAATAATTATAGAAAGACCGTTGGCCGTCCCAGGTACAGATGGAAAGACTTTTCCCAAAGTAGACAAGGCTGGCGATTATCTATTATATAAAAGGCTTCCCTGAGTGACAGACTGACAGACAGCCTACAACCCAAACCGCTAAAGATATAACGTTGAAATTTGGAATATAGGTACATTGTACTACGTAATGGAGCACTAAGGACGAAAATTTTGAACTTTCGACCTCTAAAGGGGTAAAACGGGCCCTTTTCGTTTGTATGTAACTTTTTATTCCCTGTTCCGATTCACTTGAAACTTCGTATACATGCTTTTCAAACAAAATAAAAGTTACGTTTTTTCCTGTTTTTCCGAATTCTCCTTATCTAAGGGGTCAAATAAGGTCCTAAAGTTGGTGAAAAAAGCGTCTATTACATCCAACCAGCTGAACGGTTATGGTTGAAATCTGGTATGAAGAAAGCACACAGCAGGTTTCAATACAGAAACTTATAATATTCAGGAAAATCTGTAGGGTTCCTGAGGGATAGCCAATATTAATCAGGTTAGGCTACAGCCCAAACCGTCGATGATATAAACTTGAAATTTAGAATATACGTACATCGTACAACACCATGAAGCATAAAGGATGAAAATTTTGAAAAATCGACCTCTTACGGGGTAAAACGGGCCCTTTTCGTTTGCATTTAACTTTTTATTTCCTGTACCGATTGACATGAAACTTTGTAAAGATGCTTTTGATACTAAATAAATAATATGGGCCTTCCTGTTTTTTTTTTAATTTTCCATAAAAATCTTCCTTAGGGGTCAGATAAAGGAATAATAAAGTTGGTGAAAAAGCATCGATTATAGCCAAGGAGCTGAAAGGTGACGAATGAAAACGGGTATGTAGAAAGCACACGACATGTTTTATTACTGGAACTATTACTATCCCGGAAAATCGTCAGGTTTCTTAGGGATAGCCAAAATTAATCAGTTATAATGTAAAGCTAAGTTAAAATGGTTAAATAAATTCTAACGAAATTTGGAACGAAGCTCGACAATAACACAAAATACCACATAGGGTACTGCTATCCCGGAAAATTTGAGTGGGTCCTTCGGGATGTCGATTTCTTAAAAAATCACTAAAAACTGTTTGACAATCTCAATGAATTCAATTTTATGTTAAAATAGCCACTATTTTAACTAATAAATTACTAACTATTGACGTTCTGGGAAAAGTCCCGTATTCCTTGTGCACTAGACCAATCGTAACCCTGAATAAGCGTAAAAAATAATCACAAAGTTTTTTTTTTTAATAATATAATGAAATATCTAAAATAGAATTAAGATGATTAATTAATAAAGATTTATCCTTATATGGGGCAATATGGGTCCCTAATAGTTGACGATTTTTTTTTATTTTGTGAGCTAATAATCTTAAGCTTAGGGTACATACGGGTTAATATATGTACTTTACTATGGGATCAACCCTAAAAAGCGAAGATAACCTACCTATTCCATACATATTGTCGCGGGTCGATGAACTTTTTGTGTTAAACAGTTGATTTTATTTACGTGATTTCGGGGTTGGTACCATAGTAAAAGTTAGCCAAATGATGAGTATAATAGCATCCATGAACTGACTGACTGTCTAGATGTACACTATGTGTTTCTCGAAAATAATAAAATATATTTTTTCATCTGCCTGGGGTCAGACAACGTCTGAAAGTCCTACAAGTATCTCGATCACTTTTAACTGGGTGAACGGTTTTGGGCGAGATCGTCACAATATCTTCTGGGGAAAAATGAGTTCAGAATAATCGAAATTAAATTTCTAAGGACTGAATGAAACATGCCGAATACATATACCGGCCTTAATTAATAGTGCACTACTGAACGTAGGCCTACCCGCGAAGGATGATTAGGCCATCGGCCATATCCATCACGCCGCCGGCCGAGCGCGGGTTGCGGAATCTATATACAACATTGATTTTTCTCTACGGATGTACATATACATGTTGCCGAATGTTTTCCATCAATAAAAAGCAAATAGTGTGAAATTTCTAACATTGGCACTCATAAAATTATTATTTGTATTGAATTAATTACAAAAATTCAGCAATTTATAATTCAAAAATTCACGTACGCCGTAATAAGCTTTAGATACAAGTAGGTACGAGTAAATTAAATACGCAAATACTAAGACAATGCTGTTTTCGACCAGTGTGTGTTACAATTGATGACTGATGGTACAGAAACGTGGTCTCTCACTATGGGCCTTATTAGTAAGCTCCAAGTAGCCCACCAACAAGCTATGGAGAGGGCTATGCACAGAGCCTCTCTGCGAGATCGAATCAGAAATGAGGAGATCTATTACCAAAGTTACCGACATAGCCCAACGGATTGGCAAGTTGAAATGACAATGGGCAGGGCACATAGCGCGGAGGGTTGTTGACTGATGGGGTCGAAAATTCTCGAATGAAAATCACGTACCGGCAAGCGCAGCGTAGGACGCCCACCCACAAGGTGGACGGATTACCTCATTAGGACCGTAAGATCACGCTGGATGCAAGCCTCTTCCAACCGGTCTTATCGGAGATCCATTGGGGAGGCCTATGTCCAGCAGTGGACTTCTTATGGCTGATGGATGGATGGAGACAATGCAGGCCAATCCGTGGGCTATTTTAGGCAAATACTTAGACAATTCAGGCTAAACCGTAGGCATTATCCTTGCAAGTAATTAATTTGACAATAGGCCCTGTTATGAAGGCTCCATCGTAAATTTTACAGCAACGTAAAAAGTGTACTCTCTATTGAACCTTAAACACGAGCTATTGTTATTTTAAGTAAGTGCCAAGACAACGCAACAACGCAGGCCAGACCGTGGGCTATTATCATTGCAAGTAATACAACAACGCAGACTAACAGCAGGCAATCATAATTTTAAGGAAGTATTAAGACAACGCGGGCCAGACCGCGAACTATTAGATATTATTAAAAGCAAGTGTCAAAATAATGCGGGTTGAATCGCGGTCTATTATTTTAAGCAAGTAAGTAATAAAACATCGCGGGCCAAAATGGCAGGCTATTATAATTATTATTAGATAATATTATTTATAAGCAAGTATAAAGACAACGTAGGTGAAACCGCGAACTGTTTTCATTTTAAGCAAGTACCTATGTAGGTACTAAGACAACGCGGGCGAAGCCGTGGGTTTTAAGCTAGTGTATTAATAACCAGTTAGTTTTTAATGGTAAGACTCTGTTCAAATCTACACAAATTTAACATCGACAAACTAAAAACAGTGAACCACTATCGCCATCTTAAGTTCAAAGCTATTACGCGACTTTTAATCTGCTTAAGTGATGAATAACTACGGTCACTCTGTGGGTCTGTTAGCCATATTTGTTCTGTTTGAGATTGGTGAACAAATTTTTAGTTAGAACTCCACGGCATTTGCAAGCAATGCAAGCTATTTGGAAACTAGTATCACAAATTATTTATCAATGTACATGAACCTTGTCTAATTTTAGAACTTGTGTCAGTCAAGTTTAAATATTAGAGGTATGGTACAGTGATATGATAACTTTGTTAGAGAGTAAGTAGATTCTGAAAAACATATATCAAATTGGAGTGGCAAAAAGAAACTATGCGTCTACCCCATTAGTAAATAAGGGCAAGAACTAAAAGTAGTATTATTGTTAACTTTAAACAAAAGTCAAGTGATGAATGAGACGAAAGCCTGCAGAACATCTGGTCACCGTCGGCACTCGAAGCGTAAATACATACCACATTCTCTACATGGAAATTGTCGTGAATTGCTTGATATTGACGTGCTGTTGCGGCCGCGAGATTTTAATTTTATCCTGTAACAAAAATGTTCTAAATTCAATAAGATGCATATGCATATTGGTAAAGACAAAACCATAGTAAGTCATTGTAGTTCACCAACCCGTACTGGGCCAGCGTGGTGGATGCGGCCAGATCACCCTTAGTGGGTAAGCTTACACTATTAAAAGTCTGGTACAGTGCAATATGTATACAAAGCTGTAAATTAAACCATTGTAAAAGATTTATCTATACGTACGGAAGAACCAAAGGGAAGATTTGTGTATTAATATTTAGGATAAGTGCAAGCTAAGTCACAAAATATGTTTAGGATTATGATGCAAATGGAGTTAGTACTTCGGAAACATTTTTAGTAGTTTGTTAAGAAACACAAATCAAAACCAAACATATTTATTCATAGACATTTAATCTTGAACGGAATCATCTACTTGCAGCATAGGTACTAAAAACCAAACTGCCAAGGCTTTTCGACTTTGCTAAAAAATAATTTGAAGTTAGTTGCAGCAGAATGTGCTCCCTTTTCACAGCAAACTGAACAGCCAATAAGTTTGAATCAGTCTGTACGGTAGTCAGTGCTTATTTAAAAAAAAAAATAGTTCTAAAGGGCTCCATACCAGAGTATGTTTTCTAAGGTCAGTATGATAATGTGATTATTTAGGGAAGTTGTAGAGTTGTCAGAGAGAGTTCCTATCTCTTCATACCCTGCAGTGGCTAGATAGTGCTTTCGGTCGAGCACTCGGTATTTGTAAACACAGTCTTTGTCGAGTTGCGTCGAGTTGTCCAGCAACAGGCCGAGACAATCATTCGGACCCCAAATCTACTTACAGGTAATCCTCGGTAGATGTAATCCGGCTATTACAGCCAGTACGATCGAATCAGCCTACACGCGCACGAGCACACGAAACTGGGTAAAGTTTGGTCTTTTTTGACCAAAAAAAGGTGTGTTTGAGGGTGGTTGTATAGTATATTAGTGGTGGTGGTGTTACCTGGGCGCGAGGCGGTCAGCGTGCCGGTCGGCGTGCAACTCGGCGTGCGCGAGCAGCTGCAGCGCGTCCGGGCAGCGCTCGCCGCACACGCCGCACGCGTGCTCGCCGCCGCCCGCGCCGCCACCGCCCGCGCCCGCCCCGCCGCGCACGTAGCTGCACACACCACGCTCTCGCTACACTACACGCGTGTCCGCGGTCCAACTCATCATCACGCTTTCCTAACCTAACGTCACATATCTGTGTAGGTAATACTTACAATGTAACGGATGCAAACATACGTAGCGCTATACCAATCGTATAATATGTCGGTGGCCTGCCTATGCACGCCAGAGGAAACTGCGTTGAGAATATTCCCAAACTAGGGCTATCTACTAAAATCCTACCATTGTTGCCACTTGAGATTCTCACCACAAAAATGTATGGAATTTTGTTTCTCCAGTTCTCAATAATATGTTTCGAAATTTGACATTTCTGGCATAAATCTGGCAACAGCCACTGAATTGAGATATATTTCATGCCTCTTTCTAGCTAGCGCCGTATTGAACCAACGCATCTGTTTCAGAGTATCCCCATCGACCACATTACCCCTCTGGCACCTCTTCGAGGGCTCTACTAGACAAGGACAATATGTCATCTATGATGTCATACCTACGATCTTTAATCTCTTCGAGGGTTCTACTAGACAAGAACAATATGTCATCTATGATGTCATACCTACGATCTTTAATCTCTTCGAGGGTTCTACTAGACAAGAACAATATGTAATCTATGATGTCATACCTACGATCTTTAAGGGCCTATAAGGGCGCGATTATAGAAAATCGCACCGGGCGTAAATATATTATGATTTTAAGCCGATCGATGATTAGAATGATCCACCTCTTGTATAAAACACCTCTGTAGTAGCTGTTTACTTGCCCACTTCGTAAATATTAATTAAAAGAAGCGTAAACACTCATTGTTAAAATTTTGAAAAAGCGAGAACGCAGAGCAATATTGTAAGAAACATTACTTGCCTACCTACATTTACATTTAACCGACGAGTTTAGTTAAACTTTTTGATACTTGATTGTAAACTTGGATTTGAGATTAATAAATATTTTATATTTGCAGCCTGACCATGGGAAAAGCCGGCAGAAAAAAGGGGTCCACTAAATTTTTAGTTTTATCAGTACACTTCACATTGCTTTGCGTCAACACTAGCATCCAAACGGTTAAAAAGCAAAACCAATCAACACAACAAATACGCTAAAAGGAAAAGGCACTAGCGCAATTTGGACCCACTCCTTCTCATGGCGTAAACAAAAAAAAAGGCAACCTAAAAAATTCTCAGTTTATACAGGGTTATTTGTAAACTGGTGTACTAAGCCGAAAGGGAGTGATTAAGACCATCATTACGAACAACTTATACGATGGGGCGAATCTGTAATTCGAGAAAAAAAAACCGGACGAGTGTTAGGCTCGCGCACATCGAGGGTTCCGTACAAATCCAGAAATATCACAAAATTGGGAAATAAGTTGACAAAATCTCTATGCTATAATCATCGACAAAAAGTTTTTTTTTACTTTTCTTGTCATACATCGAAAATTACACATTGTTATAATAATTAAATACCTAATTAATAATTAAATAGCATGTGCTAATGAAGCTCTTTTATATGATACCTTTACATGATACGATTTACTCACATTGAATTTCGAACCCATATTTTGTGAATCTAGGCCCTATTTTTTGTGATTTAAATAAAAAAGTACAGTTTTAAGATTTATTTTTATATGTGTACTTTGAGACAATGCTTCTCGCCAAATTTCATAGCTTTGTGAATGTCGAAATATGCTGTTTTTTTACGACATAAACGGCTCTAAGTTTTTAATACGATAACTGAGAAGTTTTTTTTACACAACTGCAAGAGACCATAGATATACGTATATAGTTTAAATTTCAACTTAATTTCTTCCCGAGATAAAGAGTCTTGACATATGGACAGACGGACATCAAAGTGATCCTATAAGGGTTCCGTTGTTTTCCTTTTGAGGTACGGAACCTTAAAAATAATTGTTTCATACATTTTGTCGATTCTGAGTCACCTTTTTTCAGCTTAGTACATCAGTTCAGGATAATCCTGTATACGACAATGCTAACCGCACAACGTGCTGCGTCTCAGTAATCAGTAATTAGTCTTACTTAGAAAGGATTGATAGAGCAGATGAACAACATAGATAACATGAATGAGAGATACAGACCTATGCGCGGCGGCGACGTGCCTCCTCAGCAAGTCGGCCCGCTGGAAGGCGACGCCGCAGTCCGAGCAGAACAGCTCGGGGCCTCGCATCGTGTCGAACACGGCGCGCTCCGTGCCGCCGCTCGGCTGCGACTCGGGCGACAGCCGGTATTCCATGTCGTCTCCTGAGAAATACAGAGTCTATTATATAATATACTAGCGACCCCAGTGAACTTCGTCTCACCATCTGTCACGCTTGCTCATAAAGTGGCTCTATCATCATTTCAGCCATAAGACGTCCACTGCTGGACATAGGCCTCCCCTAATGATTTCCAATAAGACCGGTTGATAGCGGCTTGCATCTAGCGCGATCCTGCGGTCCTAATGAGGTCATCCGTCTACCTTGTGGGTGGACGTCCTACCCTGCGCTTGCCGGTACGTGATCTCCACTCGAGAACTTTTCGACCCCATCGGTCATCAGTCCTCCGCGCTGGGCTATGTCGGTAGCCTTGGTTCTTCTACGGATCTCCTCATTTCCTCTCCTCATTCCTGATTCGGTCTCGCAGAGAAACTCCGAGCATAGTCCTCTCCATGGCTCGTTGGGCCACTTGGAGCTTACTAATGAGGCCCATAGTGAGAGACCACGTTTCTGTGCCATAAGTCATCACTAGCAACACTCACTGGTCGAAAACTTGCGATGTGAGGCACTGAGGTATGTCAGACGAGAAGACGTTACGCAATTTTCTGAACGCTGCCCAACCGAGTTGGATTCGGCGATTGGCCTCTTTCTTGAAGTCGGACCTACCTAACTGGACTACTTGTCCTGGGTAGACGTACGAGTCAACGACTTCAAGAACCGAGTTCCCAACTGAAGTACAACATGAGAATTAAACATGACCTTTGTCTTGTCCATGTTTATTTTAAGACCCACCTGTTGAGAGACTCGATTGAGGCCTTCGAGCATCGTGCTGAGTTCTTCCATCGACTTTGCCATGACCACGATACCGTCGGCAAATCTAAGGTGAGTGATGTATTCGCCATTGATGTTGATACCGAATCCTTTCCATTCCAGGAGCTTAAAGGCGTTCTCCAGAGTAGCAGTAAACAGTTTCGGAGATATTACGTCTCCTTGTCTTACGCCTCTCTTCAAAGGAATCGCCTTGGAATTATCTTCCTGTACTCGAACAGACATAGTGGCGTTATTAGTAACATTTCAGCCGTTCAATGTACCGATAGTCAATACGGCATCGTTGGAGAGACTCAAGCACAGCCCATGTCTCGACCGAATAAAGGCTTTCTAATAGTCCACAAACGCCAAGCAAAGTGGCAGGTTATACTCCTCGGCCTTCTGTATAACCTGCCGCGGCGTATGTATGTGATCCATGGTGCTTAAGCCCTTCTGGAAACCGGCTTGTTCGGGAGGTTGGAAGTCGTCAAACCTGCGTTCGAGACGATTCGTAATGACCCTTGAAAACAACTTATAAACATGGCTCAGAAGCGATGGGTCTTTAGTTTTCATTAAGGTGTTGTCACCTTTTTTGAAGAACAACACCACCACGCCTCTGTTCCAAGCTTCTGGCGTTATGCCCTCGAGGACGACGATGTTAAAGAGCTTCTGAAGGACTTTTAGTACCGGCGTTCCACCCGCTTTCAGAAGTTCTGAAGTGATTCCGTTGTCACCCGGCGCCTTGTTGTTTTTAAGTTGGTTCAGGGCCATTCTAATCTCGTACAGGCTAATGCCCGGGATGTCTTCGGTGAAGTGTCGGGTCAGCTTGGCTCTTGGGTCTTTGGCCGCGCTGTTTACAGGCTTTGCTACCGAGGCGTATAACTGTCCGTAGAACCTTTCGATCTCCTGCAATACCTCTGCCTTGGTCGAAGCTATACTGCCATCTTCTCTCTTCAGCTTTGTCAACTGGCTTTGCCCAATGGACAAATCCTTCGCGAACACTTTGGAGCCTTTGTTCCGTTCTATTGTCTCTTAAATATGTTTAGTATAAAAGAGACGAATGTCGCACCGCACCGATTTCGAAATTTGTCTATTGAGCCGCCTGTATGACTTGGCATCATCGGAAGACTGCAGTCTTAATGTGCGTCGTTCGGCCATGAGATTTAGAGTATGATCGGACAATTTCTGAGGTCTGTCTGAACGGCGGGGTCTAAAGAACTTAACCCATCGTTTGGACAGTTTCTACGAGCCTGTTATTGATCTCGTCCACCGACGCAAAGTTCTCCAGGCAAGCAAAGCGATTTGAGAGCTCGAGCTGAAAGTTCTCGGGGTTTTGTATGTGGGCACGAGTAGGTAGGAGCGTAGGCTTCTTCAGACGGGATCTTTCGAGTTTAACTTTAATATTCGGTTTGCCTCCCACGATTCTGTGATCACTGCCGGTTTTTACCCTGTGGATCACGGAGACATCGTTGAATATCCATTTCTTGTAGTCATGATGAAGTCTATCTCATTTCTCGTGGTACCGTCTGGACTCATCCAGGTCAATTTCCTGTGAGGTGGCTTCTGGAAGAAAGAGTTCATCATGAAGAGTTCCTCTGTCTCCAGAAAGTCTGCCAGCCTCTGGCACCTGGGGTTCCGTTGCCCATATCCAAATTGCCCCACTCTCAACTCATTATCGCTTTTTTTTGCCCAACTTTGCGTTGAAGTCTCCCATAACAACAGTGAAGCCGGTCTTAGACGTATGTATGGCCCGACTTACGTCCTCATACATAGCCTCCACTTCATCATCAGGGTGTGACGAGGTCGGTGCGTACACCCTGCTCGACACACTTTCGATGGTAATGATGTAGTTAATGAGAGACCTGTGAACGAGAAAGTCGACACCACCTTGGGACCGTTGGTCACCTTCCCGGTAGTATAGTAACTAAACTAGTGTAAAATCTGGATAGTCGAATCAAACCCAATGGCATCTATGAAGTGAGCAATGAGCATAAAACCCCACTCCTCATCCGCACTGACACATTAATTTACTAGAGCGCAACAATCTGACTCGTGTTCACAGATGCCGTAAGTTTGATTCGATTTGTAACTGAAATATTTTTATTTGAATCTCACCGGAGTCAGAGTCGTAAGTATCTTGCGGCGCGGGGTGCGGCGCGGCGTGCGGGTGTCTCGCCGCCGTGTGCTGCGCGAGCGCCTCCCGCGACCAGCACAGCTCGCCGCACTCGCCGCAATCCACCGGGGAATCCCCGCCATGCACCTGCAACAACCGTCTCAATATCATACAAAGTGTTTAGCGGATAATCATCATCAGCCATCACAAAATCGATGGAAAAGGTCAGCACGATGCTCGAAGGCCTCAATGTAGTTTACCAAAAGGTGCGTCTTAAAATTCACGTAAGTAAATTCGTATAGGCCGGGTGGCTAGCCATGGGCAATCAGAGTTTACATATTCATCAGACTCATAGACCTGATGAAATATTTTTTTTAGTCCCGTTATCTTTATTTAGCTGTGTTTGAGCTCAATCAGCCCATTGCAAAGCATTATGCTATTTCATCGAATTTCTTTATTCGATGCCAACCTCACTCATATGCCACGACATCTCTGGAAGTCGTTGCGTGTAATAGACCGGTAGATGTATGGAATTCATTAATCCAGGCATGCCTATGTTCAACAGTGGAATATAATACAATACTGATTTCATACTACATCGACGATGAATAGGAAGAAAAACGTTCATCTCACCGTCACTGTACTGTACTATGCACAAAATCAATGAGGGAGGTAATATTTCAGGAGAAGACGTATCTCTTCTACGTGAAATTTTATTTAAAATTTGTTTTCTAATGGAAAACATGTTAAACGCAGTAAATTAGTTTGTGATATGGCTGTATAACACCTATATTCATTACAGAAGTGTCTTGCGGCGCGGAGAGCGCGCGCTTTTATTATCGATTACAGCGTTGCGCCCGTGCAACATGTTCACCGCCCTAACTTTACAATGTTTTATGACCGAGTCTGCACGGATTTATTAATCGTACTACAAGTCAAAGGCAAAGTAACTCACCCTCGAGTGCGACTGCAACGCCTTTTCCCTAGCGAAGCCGATGCCGCAGGTGCGGCAGACGAAGGGTCTTGCGGGGTCGGCGGGTGGCGGCGGCGGCGGGGGCGGCGAGGGCGGCGCGGGGGGCGGCGAGGGCGCGGGGGGCGGCGGGCGCGGGGAGCGCGCGCGCCGCGACCACTGCTGCGTTCGCGCCGACCGCATGTTCTCCCACGCATCCTGCCATGTGACAACCGCTCCGCACTTTTATTTACACAACGACGGGACCCTAACACATTTCCATATAGCATGGCATCCAAAACTGAGTAAAAAATTTAAACGATAAGCGAAACATATTAGGCATTATGAAAATTAAAATAACTAATGAATGTGCATTCAGCTTTTTTGATGGATGTAATAGTAGATAATATGGTCAATCACTGGCGCAATCATCGATTGCAGTTTATCATGTTCTTTCACGCGTCCTGCCATGTGACAACTGCTCCGCACTTTTATTTATACAAACAACGTAATACCACATAGTATATGGGGCCTTCCACGCGAAGCGGACAGGTAAAAAAGATCGATGTTTTGGATTTCGGTAATATTTAAGTATATTCTACCTATACATACATGTTCTTGACGCATGTGCCAAAAATTGTTGTAATATCATTAATGGTTAAGGAATTACGGGGTTTTGAAATTTTGCCAAACCGGTGGGCACGCAGTACTTCAAAACCGATTACCATGTCATAAAATTATAGATTATTATAATTAAACCACTGAATTTACTATTACATACTTAATTTTATGGGCTTTTTAACTGTATTTTTGGACAAAAAAGATTTTTTTTTTCGAAAAAAAAATGGGATTTAAATGTTTTTTTTTTAATTTTCGCAAAGTTAGATTATTTTGATTTTTTGTCCAAATAGCTAACATTGTATAGAATATCCTTGCTAAGTTTTATAATGGGCGTGAAACTGGATTAGGAGCTAGACTGGAAATACTACCGAAATGTGGTGTCCGTCGTCCATCAGTATAGGGTGGTGTTGACGTAAATTGCATTTACCAAGTTATAAAATTATAGATTAAAATAACTAAACCACTGAATTTATTTCTTCATTGTATGAGCTTTTTATTGTATTTTTGGAAATGAAAAAAAAAATATTTTTCATAAAAATGTGCAATTTAATTTATTTTTTCTTAATTTTCACAAAGTTAGACTATTTCGACTTTTTATTCTTTTTTTTCTAAATATAGCTAATATTGTATAGTATATCCTTGCTAAGTTTTATAATGGTCGTGAACTGGATTAGGAGCTAGACTCAAAATACTGCATTTTTACCAGTGGACAATGGACCACGTTTCGGCTTTATTTCTAGTTTTTCTCCTAATCCAGTTTCACGACCATTACAAAACTTAGCAAGGATATTCTATTTTCCTTTTTCTTTTTTACCTGTCCGCTTCGCGTGGAATGCCCCACATATGTAAATCATCTTTAATTATTACTTACACAACACATATGTAACTGGATCGTATTAAAGTTATGCAACTTAAATTAACAATCATATTCATCTTTCTAAGACCCGAGTTCATCAACCTTATTAACCGTTCGTTTAGTCTTAAACGGCTTGTTAATGAAATTTTGCTGTTCGTCAAGCACTAACCGTTTTTTAAATACAGTAATCGCACGTTTAACTTAAACGACGTCGTCAATCTAGTTTTACAAATAGTTACCCATCACCGGCATTTGCCATAAAAATCGAAGACGCGATGAATTTTATCTTTGGAGAAAATAATATTGAAGATTTTGAGCAAAGTCTACGTGCACCCCGTATATTTAAAACGCGGCGCAATTACTTTGTACCAATAAAATACTTACCTACTTTAATCGGTAGACAGTGATCTAAATAAAAATTATTAAAAAATCTAAGCGTGCGACCAGGGGTCAAGCGAGACTGGCATATAAATATAATACCTCCTCAGGTTCCACGACCTTTTTCCGTCGCCCGCGCTTCTTTTTTGGTTTCAGGATTTGGTTGTTTTCTAGCATTTCTTCTGGGAACAAAATGACAAAATGTAAATTTATAGTTGTAGGAGGCTATTTAGAGAAATGAATACGAGCTCTTTTGAATCACTAGAACGACTGAATATAATGCGTAAATGATCATGAGCTCGAGTAAGAGCAGGAGCGAGCACTGAAGACCTGTGTTAGTGCGAACGGGATAGCAAAGCACGCATAGTGTTCAATTCCTTTCTATCGGTTGAACAATTGAGCTCCAGAACTATGTATATGGTGTCTGGTGTCATACTAGTTTTGGATGTATAAGAAAGACTTACCGATGTCGTGCGAATCGGCGATCACAGTGGTTTCAAATTCGAGCTCCATTCTCATAAAAACTTAATGTGACTAATAGATTTCAAAAAATCGTAATGTCTTTAGTACACCTCCCTTGTTTATACATATAATTATATTAGTATGAAGGCTATAAGTAGCTCCACGTGCGAGAAAAAAAATATGACAGTTTTTTTGCATGAGGAAAGACACTCATGACGAACGCGTGTACTTTGAGATGGTTTATGAGATCACACTTGCGCGCGTAGCGCACTCTGCACAGGCTGATCGCTCGCGGCCGGTCGTTTTGGTGCGCTACCATATGGTTGACTAGCGCTGCTTTATTACGAAAGCGACGTAAGAAGTATCTTACCAATATCTTGCGAGTCGGCATCGTCCGGCACGAAGGCGTAAACTTTGAGATGGTTCATGAGGTCACACTTGCGCGCGTAGCGCACTCTGCACAGGCTGATCGCTCGCGGCCGGTCGATTTGGTGCGCTACCATATGGTTTACTAGCGCTGCTTTATTACGAAAGCGACGTAAGAAGTATCTTACCAATATCTTGCGAGTCGGCATCGTCCGGCACGAAGGCGTGAACTTTGAGATGGTTCATGAGGTCACACTTGCGCACGTAGCGCACCCCGCACAGATTGCAGGCGTGGGGCCGGTCGTTTTGGTGCGCTACCATATGATTCATAAGCGCTGCTTTTTTGCGGAATCGACGCGAACAGAAGTCGCACGGCCAAGGCCGCATTGCTGTGTATTCATCCTATGGAAAATCATTATAGTTGAGAGCCTATACGGGCCTATTGCTGGGCAAAGGCCTCCTCATTCTACTGAATTCCTAGACGAAAATGGCGAGAACTGGCCTTCAACTGGACCCACATAGCTTTAGATACAATGGAATAAGCCATTATTTTTACTTTACTTGTTCTACAAAATAGAATCAACGTAAACACACAGAGCTTAGCGGATTTCAACCATTAGCCATAGGATGTCCACTGCTAACAGTGGACTGTCAACTGTTGAATCTAGGGCGTTCGTACTTATTTACAGTGGAATAGGAAGTTGAAATGGCAGTCACAATAGACAATCGTTTATTGGAGGAAAACAAAACAGGAAAAATATGTACCCGGGGGTACCCAAAAGAAACCGAACTTATTTTTTTTTAATATAAGTATTTAATTTTTAAACAAAAAATGTTCAATTCCCATCGATGTACTCTCCACTGACATTAATACACTTGTCCAATCTTTCATACCATTGCTGAAAACATTTTTTAAATTCGTCTTCTGTGATGCCTGACAGCGCCTCTGTCGTTTTTTTCTTTACTTCAGTAATGTCGGCAAACCGCTTTCCTTTCATTTCTCTTTTCATACGGGGAAATAAAAAAGTCGCAGGGGGCAAGGTCGTGTGAGTGAGAGGGATGGGGCACAAGGGTCTTGCCATTTTTGGTCAAAAAGGACATGTCCACAAAATGTATGGAGGCTGGTATAATAATAATCAAAAATTCTAACCACAACACTCGTTACATTTTGAGAAAGTTCATATTTTTCTGAGTCTATTACATCAGTTAAAAACAAAAAAGAGCCCTCCGATTTTTTAAAAATTATTTTTTGAATTTATTAGGATAAATAAATATATTAGGCTCAATAGGTAGTTAATCTCCATCAACCCTGATTAAGTAACCTCCAAATAGTTAAATAAAAGCATTTTCACCCATTAGACACACTTTTTAAAAGTTTTTTTTGTCACATTGTACCTACTAACTGGTCACACTGGTAGGTTATAATTTTAATTTTAGCAAATTAAGAGATGAATGTAGTGGAATCAGCTACGAATGCAAGTAAAATAACGATAGGAGTACTTTATTATTGCTATACTAGAAAAAATAATAAGTTGTATTGTTATTTTTCATACAATTTATTGGCCGCATTTAAAAAAAAATGGAGGGGTGAAAAAATCGAAATAAAATATTTTTGAGAAGCCCATAAAACAAGCTTTCAAATGTTGTATATATCATCTTGGTTCGATATTTCTCTGAATAATATACCACTTGTGGACGTCACCTTTGCTTACAGATATGACACTTGTGAGCAGGGGCGTTATCGTGATGGAAAAACCAGTCGCCCAACTGCCACCAGGCCTTTTCCGCCGCAAACTGTTGCACAATCTTTTCCCATTTTTAAAACGGGAAAACCACTCAAAAACATGAGTTTTCTTAATAGCATCATCTTTGTAGGCCATTTCAAGAGTTTCTGAGCCAGTTTTTCGGAGCAAAAAGCAAAACTTTACGGAACCGCGCAGTTCATTGCAAAAACGACGAGCACACAAAACAACTGTCACTAAAAAAATCACACAAACCGAACGGAACCTTCTTTAACGACGACATTTGGCTTACTGACTCGAGAATGATGACTCTATACGCCCGTAGCGGCAGAACGCGGTACTACAAAGACTTCGCCTACAACAACATCAGTTCGGTTTCTTTTGGGTACCCGTAGTATAGGTACAGAGAATAGCACTGGACCCAAGCTACTTCCAGCTAGTCCTACTGACAGAAAAGCCTACGTCCAGGATTGGACATGCTATGGTTTGACATTGGTTCACTGAATATTTTAAAACAGTTTACTTTAAACAACTTTAAGCAATTCAAGGTCAAAATAAAAATGTTTCGATCAACATGAACATGAACAATTTATGAACATTAAGTAATACTCACCTGATCTGTAGGCAGCGGTACATCAATATCATTCTCCTCTTTCGGCTCTAACATGGGATGGGTGAAGTGCTCTATAGGAACTTCCACTCTGAAATTAAAGATCATTCATTCAACAACCAACCAACGAGTATCAATTACAATAATGATAGCATTGATTGCATGTTAAAATGTATTGGAATTATGTACATTACAACTGAAATACTACAAGGAACCATGGTGTAATCACGGTAGGAAAAAAAACCACAAAAGAAAAATTATAGCATGCACATGGCGCCATCGTAATTTTAATAGCAACGTAATAAGTGTTCTCTCTATCAAATGCCCAAAGTGAAAAGGAAAAGAAACAGAAATATTCTCAATAGCTATTAATATTACAATGGCGCCTTCATAATTGGGCCTAATGTTTGTTATTCATGAAGGTAAAAAACCCAGAGATAGCGACGGTATCCATATCAGTAACACATGGATGAGACTGGTGCAAGATAGGGAAGACTAAGCTGTTGATGATGTGTTATATTCCGAGTATGATTACATACCTCTCTTGCCCACCAACCCAGTCATCAGTGATGACCTCCTCAGTGACACACTCAATGTTAGGATCGTCAGCCAGCTCGGCTGTCTCCGTATAACCCACAACATCTTGAGCGAGGAACATCAGGTTCTCTGCTGCCATTTGGTCTGTGTTAGTTATCATCTCCTCTGATGTCTGAAACAGCAATTGTATCATTGTCAGACCTTTACTAAATGAAGAATTTAAATCAAATTATCTCACAATACATGTTACTTTTGTTTTGAAACTCACTACAATATCAAGTTTCTTTAGAAAAAGCATTGTAACAAACAAATTCCCTTTTTATTTTTATATACTACAGAACTAATCGCGCACTAAAATTACGAGATAAATAAATACCTCCTCATCAGTCTACCCATGACCACAGTCGATGCAACTCGGCCGAATCGTCGGGATGAGGAGGTATTTATTTATCTCGTAATTTTAGGGCGCGATTAGTCCCGTAGTATATAAAAATAATGTGTTCAAATCGCGAAAGTTTTAAAACAAAATTCCCTTTTTTACAGGAAAAGAGCTCTGAATGAAAATCTGACGATTTATGTTAAGAAAAACTAAACTAAAATATTTACCATATTAGAAAATGAAGAGTTGTGGACATTATCATATTCACATATCACTTCATTTGAAGCTGAGTCTGGGTCATGCTGAAATAAAAAATGTAGTTATCAATACTTGATTATCATACTCATATATATTTGGTAGAAAACAATTTACAAGTCGATAAAATAACAAAAATCATTAACGATTAAAAACAATCAATAAAACTGAATTCATTCATCACATTAAATAAATAAATTAATCAGTAATTGTATCATCGAAGAATTCACCTAAATCATAAAAGGCGTGCTCAATAAGCCAGCGCTGGAGGCAGAATTTGAAGCTGTTCAGCGTTGGTGCTGAAATTATTGAGCCTGGCAATTTTTTTTATTGGCATACAATACATAGTTCAACATAAAAAATTTAATACTCAGATATTTCTACTTAACTTTTTAAAGAGTAAGGTGATAAATATATCAAGAAGCATTAGGTTTCTCAACCAATCATTTAGCTATTACTAATCAGGGCATGTAGAACCAATTCCAGTCCACAAAACTGGTTTATCCAAGAGTTTTCTAGGATCAAAAAAAAATGTCATAGACCAAATCAAATTTCTTAGCGTTTCAAGATTTAAGACGTGTATGTGAACTCAAAGCGAGTCATTGCACAGTAGCAAATTCGTATGTCAGCTGTGCAAGGAAAGGGATTCTGCATAGATTGTAATTGAGAAGATTGATTCGGCTGATAGCATGCTTTAATTAGCAATAATGTGAGATAACTTATACAAATAAGAAAAGGACTGTCTTGGCTATGCATCAAAGTGGTATAAAGCCTTAATTAGCAATAATGTAAGATAACTGATGCAAATAATAAAAGGATTGTCTTGACTATGCAACATAGTATAAGAAGCATAGCAACAAGGTCCTTACAATGCTCACCTTCACCACCACCTCCCCTCCCCAGTGGAGGTTGAACTCTCTGTCTCCATCCATGGTTGGCCGTCACCCTGCCTCCATTTATGATTTCTAGAACAGTGTATATTCCACTCACACAGATATTTCATGAAAAAATAATGTAGAAAAAATAATAAAGAAAGGAGGTATATTCTTCTGCTTTAGTTGTTTAATTATTTATTATATATGAATGTTTTTATTTATAGCATATGGCACTGAGATTATTAAATGAGTAGTCTAAAATATCTTAACAGTTATGAAGTGAAACAAAGAAATGTTGAGTTTATTGATTTTTAACAATAATTTCATCAATTTAGAACTTTATACATAATAGGTACTAGTTTAATTTTAGGAATACCATAAAATTGACTTAGAAAAATTCGATACTGAAAGGTGCAGTTCGGTTCTAACATTAGATGATTGTTCCAATGAAGCTCTGACAGCCCTGTAATCTATGATCAAAACATCAACATAACCTTATTTAATTCACCCTGATAACACATATCATTGTACCTGTAAAGCCGCAATAAAGAAAACTGATAAACTATCCGCCACAAGAGAAGATGATCTAATAATAAAATGGTGCGGCTGAACAAAAATGGTGTCAAGAAATTAGAAGAAAAAGATGCGTAGGTTATCCTTGTCAAAAGAAAAGGTTAACTCGGTCTAACTTTAAAATACTAATTTCGCTATAATTAACACTATATGACACAAGAAAAACTGCCGCTTTACCCCAGAATGTTGCAGAAAACCCGATAATCGAAGCTACTTTACATATCTATAGATTTACATGACGCAATCATAGTTCCACAAAAATGAAAACAAAAATATAACCAAAGTTGTAATAACTTTTTTGGAGGTTATCATTAAATAGTAACTTACCAAATACAAATTTCCTATTTTCACGATTAAATTAATGCGTGGAAGAAAGAAATTAACGAAATTTTGGCTATCAAGCAAATGGCTATCTCTCATTTCCAATTTTCATTCTAGCTAATCCATAGACAACAAAATTGAAATGACGCTATGTTCGTTATCAAAGATTTCGTACGTAAGATTTTTGTCTCTTTCTGTACAAGTTCTTTAAAAAGAGAAATGGCAGAATATCATGCTTTACATTAGTATTAGGACTTTGGAATACACGTTTACTTTTCACCATAGACAATTTCCTGTCGTCACAGATAAATAAAACTAATTTTACCGTCATGTTGGATTACATATTTTATTGTCAAAGTATAACGCAAATGTCATTTGTACATGGTATTACTATGTAACATAAATTGGAACTATTTTAGCAACTATAAAGTGCGACACAAAAGACTTGAAAATAAATGAGGTCGCCACCATCACTTTGTTAGCATATTTTGCATTATTTTTTTGCATAAAGATACTGTTTTCCTGACCACAATCCACAAAATCACACAAAACGAGAAAAATGCTAGGAATTTTACAATGATTGACAGCTCAGGTTGTGGTTCTAGCAAAAGTGATAATTTAGTTCCAAAATAATTCATTTCATCTCTTTTGTATCGCGGTGTATATTAAAGTATTATTCACAATAATAGGCATATCTCTGTTACTTCAATCGTTTACGCTTACACTACGGGGTCAGGTAATGAATGAGGTTAACTGTGCGTTACTTTAAACAAATAACCAGATAAGGGTTGCACGAGTAACTAATCCTGTTATTTGTCTCTGACGGATGCTACCTACCAGACATTACACAATAGTTACTAAATGCTGAATTAAACTTAATAGCTTCTTCAAACATGAAGTGAGTCGTTGCGCAATAGCATATTCATAAGTCATCATTTGTGCAGCTTGTATCTAACTTCACAGACACCGCTAAGTTTGATTTGGCTTACACTGCACTGCATCATTGCTGCCTAAAAGTTAAAATACCCGAGGCGCGATAACATTGTCTACAACATCTACAGTATGATAAAATGTATCGAGACCAAGATTTTTGTATACGCAGTTTTTGCACGACAGCGCCATTAAACGGGCTCAGATTAGGTAAATAAATTGTTATTACCTACGTAATACCTACAGTAAAGGTCAGCGTATTCCTAAACTGCTATTGGACAGTATATAGCGGTAGACAATCTTTAATCCTTTATTGAGCGAGTGACAGAAGCATAAAGGCTCCATCAAACACAGGCGGTACGAGCGGTAGAGCGGTACGAGCGGTACGAGCGGTAAAGGGCGGTACGGCAGTACCGCGACCGGACCTGTGTGAGCCCTTCTTATATAACCAGTACAATACAGATGCCCGCCTGTCTGCTATACCGCTCGTACCGCCTGTGTGTAAAGGAGCCTTAATGCTTCCCGTAATAGCGATAGTCTATTTGCCCTCAGGTT
This sequence comes from Hypomecis punctinalis, assembly GCA_949316475.1. Lineage (NCBI taxonomy): Eukaryota > Metazoa > Arthropoda > Insecta > Lepidoptera > Geometridae > Hypomecis > Hypomecis punctinalis. Next base: position 11,977,156 of record OX438807.1, read on the forward strand.
AAAACATTGCTTTGTTGAAAATTACAGCATACTGACCATGCTGTTGGGTACACTGCTGGTTGGCACCGTCACGCTGTTGTTGGCAGCCACGGTAGTTGGCAGCGTTGGCACTAAATTGAAAAAAAAAAAAAATGGTGGTCTGTAAAATCGGTTTACAGACGGCAATTTTACGTGATAGATAACGTCATAAGAAAACATTGTTGAATCAACAACTGAAACAAGCCAAATGCTTATTCCGATCGTGTCTCTCTATCGCTTGTTCCGCGCTCTTGCTTGCACGCTCGTCTCAAGCGGCCGACGTTCATCGATTTATAAGATTTTCACGTCAAAAATTATAAGCTAGGTTAGGATTTTAATAAAACCTTCTTTTAAAAAAAACTGAATCAGCTAAACAAATGGTAGGTAGCTACTAAATCAAAGTTTCATAGTGGTATCACTATTTACTATTTTGTTTATTTGGCACTTTTCTCAAAATATATTTTACATTTCAGTTTTAAATAATTATTTTCAGTGATATTGAAGAATTTGAGGAAAGTTCATGCAAAATGGCCCAAGACTTGAAAGAACTTACTCAACTACTATTTCCCAACTCTCCAACCGGTAAACTATTCTACTAAAAAATTACTGAAAATCATGTTACAATTATTAGAATCACCTAATTATTTATTTTTTCCTATCAGAAAATGCCGAAAAATTTAGTGACATTGCTGACTATGTGAAAAAGCTTGGCTCTCAGAACTGGGAATATATCCGCAAAGAACCTGAGAGGTTATCAGAGGAAATGAAACAGCTCACCGAACAGACTCAGGAATTGGCTTTTACTAATTATAAAACATTCGTGGAAACCGCTGAAATATCCCGCACCATCAGAAAAGACTTGGATAACTCGAAAGGCTCTTTGGATAACTTTTTAGAAACAACACCTACATTTTTACAGGAATGTGAGAAGTTTTCTCAGGTTGCGGGCAATATAGTCAAAGAAAAAAGGTACATGTGTGTGTAGTGTATTCTAATTATATCAAGGGCTATTTTTTATGTATCTGTCTATTTTCTTCTAAATCTGCACACTGCAACTCTCAGCGTGATGGAAAAGGTGTCAAATCAAACATTGTTAATATCAGTACATATTGTTTTGAATGCAGTAAACCAGGGATTTCCAAACTATGGGTATATTGACGAGCGAATATTAAGTAAGCCACCACATAAAAACTAAATACCGAAATGAATTAGACTTAAATTAGGTATCGAACTCGCTGTGACAACTCGAGTTGAAGTTGATTCCAAAATTGTAATGGCAAAACATAGAAAACAATTTCATCCTTTCCATTAAAATATTTTTTGATGTACCTAGTTAGTTAAAAAGTCTTTTATTCATTTTGGTAACGCTAACGATTAAATTTTCTAGAAGTGGGTCCTGGGTTTGTAAACTTATATTAGATGGGCCACAGCAAAAACAACTTTGGGAACTGCAATTGACTGTGTATATGTGATAGTAGTGATAATATTGTATATTATCTGTTTCTTTTTAATTTACTAGTACTTATTCTTTTTAATATTCATTTCCAGCCGCTATAGTTCTATCCGCAACCAAAGTGACAAACTATTGGAGCTCCTAGAATTGCCCTCTTTGATGCGTGAAGCTCTTAATGCAGAGGACTATGAAAGTGCCCTTGACATATTTACTTTTGTCCGCAATCTTTCAAAAAGATATTCGGAGATTCCTTTTGTTCAGGTAAATTGATTCATTTATTAATAACTTCAATTGTATTTTAAAATAATATTTGTCATTATCTTCTTAAAGTCAAAGTCAAATCATTTATTGCAACATATGAAATTTACATGCGGTTCTTAGTTAACATGTTTTGTATAGTGATACATATGACCCTATAAGGGTATGGCAATTTTATTATTTGTATTGGAACGATTTATTATTATGTTTTCTAGATTATTGTTACAAAATATGTCTAATTTGTAATAGCATTTTGATAAAAGGATTATTTTAGTTGTTTTATGAAACAGTTTTCTCTTTCGATATCTTTTAGATTATTTGGCAATTTATTGAATATCTTTATAGCCATAGAATTTGGGCTAGAACTGAACATTGCATATCTTAATATCATATCGCCAGTATAATTTTCACTGGAATTGGTTTCAAAAAAGGAGAGAAAATGTTCTTGATTTTTCATCAATCACTTATTACACAATTGGAAATTAGTTAATGAATGTAAAAAATATTTGAATTTTAGATTCAAATGTTGTCAATGTGTACAAAAATATTTTAAGATTTTAAATATTTTCAGAACACAACATCGGAAATAATGACCCTGTGGTTTGAAACGCTGTATCACCTTTTCAACCAGCTCAGATACGATCTGCCGCTGCCTCAATGTCTGCAAGTAAGCTAAATTAAATTATTTATCATAAAAAAATTCATTACACAGTTTGTCATCGAAATACTCTAAAATGGATTGACCTTTTTTTGAAATTTTTGTATATACAGGGTCATAGGTATTAAACGCAAAACCTTTTAAGGGCGGGTCTAGTACATCTAGACATACAACTTTTGTTGTAGGATTTTTGGAAAATCACAAAGAAAAAATCAGCTTTTTCATACAAAAAGTTCATCAACGCGCGGCAAAATGTGTAGAAGCAAATTATTATTATTTTGTATTTTCAAAAGTCGTAGTACAATAGTTGTTTATCTAGACGTACTAGACCCGCCCTGAAAAGGTTTTGCATTTAATACCTATGACCCTGTATATTTTTGAACAGCTGATATTTTCTTCGCAATCTCGGAATTCAAATTCAAAATTCATTTATAGACTCATTAAACAAATTAGATTTGATAACAATGAGCTTCAGATCTCCAAACTAAGCATAGCTTGTATAGTTGGCTCCATAATAAACGTTGGTCAAAGCGACTAGCACAACTGTATTGCTATTGAATTTTGTAGTTAATGATGTTATAAATGGGGTTATTGGTTAATTATCATCCTTTAAAGGGCATATATTCTGTAGATCAAAACAAACATGTTCTACGACTTCTAAAAATTCCTATTTATTTTCTTCCATACAATATTACTAAAAAATATTTAAAAAGCGCGCGCGTACTTTAAGGAATCGTGGATCAGACGTATGTATTAGTAATTTTGCCTTAAAAGGATTCCAATGGATTACCAATAACCCTGTATAAAATCTGTGTTTATTTTGTTTTTAGATATTGGGCTATCTGCGCCGGGCTAACACAGTATACAAATCGACTGATGATGATGAAAATGGTATACACTATTCGGGAAGTAAGAACAGCGCATCAGATGGATTGCATCTACACTTTTTGAAAGCGCGAAATGCATGGTTCGAAAAAGCTTTGGATGACGCCAAAAATACAGAGAGTAAGTTTAGATATAAAAGCGTTAAACTATTTTTTAACTATCTTATACAAATAAATGGGTTTGTCCAGATTGAGGGGATAGTTCAGGTTTACACGTACATTGAAACTACAGCTGTTTCCGTATGTCTCTATATATTTTTGTACAGTGCCCCTGGCGGAAACGAGAAAGAACGCGAAAGTTTAAGTAAACTACGCAAAACCTGGACTAAGGGCTCTGGCGAATGCACCCGTTTACAATTCGCAAGAACAAATATATTCGCTTCCCTTCACAAAACTATATTATTTACCCTAAATTAGTTCTTTTACTTTACCTTTTTTTATCTAATGTGGATAGTTTTTAAAAAGTCACGCTATCATTTCCATACTTTTTCACCGACCTCGCTAAAAAAGGTCAGTGCCACTGCCATTCAATTGTCCGTAGCGGCTCTGCGGCGCCTTCAAAATTAATCACAGAATTGAATTATAAATTGGTTATAATTCAATTGTCCGTAGCGGCGCTGCGGCGCCTTCAAAATTAATCACAGAATTGAATTATAAATTGGTTATAATTCAATTGACCGTAGCGGCGCTGCGGCGCCTTCAAAATTGATCACAGAATTGAATTATAAATTGGTTATAATTAAATTGTCCGTAGCGGCGCTGCGGTGCCTTCAAAATTGATCACAGAATTGAATTATAAATTCGTTAATTCCGAAAAGTTCTTCTTGGCTTCTGTGAAATTGGCTACAAGCTGGGCAGGTCCCCTTTCCTCGCGCAGCGAACATAACGAATTTCTTACTGCGTAATGACTCGCCTCGTGTTTACAGACCCCAAGTTGATTCGGCCTATAAAGTAAAGTAAGTTCGTATAAGCCGAGTAGCTAGCCCTGGTGTCAGAGTTTTTAGGTCGCCTGAAGGCCTCTGACATGGATAAACGGTTATAACAACCGGGACCTACAATTTAACGTGTCATCCGAGCCACTGTAGCGCTCAGTTGGAAGATGCCACGGCCTATAATAATATTAATAATATGCTGTATTGACTTGTACCATTCCATTTTTCAGCTTCAGAGCGTTTACTACGAAGGCTTGTGGATTTGCACAGGATCCATCTGTTCAATGTCCTGACTCAGCACAAGTCTATCTTCTTATCCGATTCTCAGGAGTCTAAAGTAAGGGATGATGAACTTAGCGGGACTAACGCATTGTCATGCTGGCTTAAATTAAAGGTAAGGGTTTGTTAGAAAAGTTATCTTTACATCATTATCATCCACAGCCTTCATCCTACTACTGGATATAGGCGTCTCTTGCCTTTCGTAAAAAAGTCATCGTCAATCGTCGTAAAAAAGTCTATAAAACCGCGGTTTTAAAGTCGAAATCTTTTTCCAAGTCGATCAGCGGCTCTACTATGCCGTCTAACTCAGTACAAGATACAGATAGACAAAACGTAACGTAACGCGGTAAGTAATTTTTTTATTTCCTGGAATTTTATTTGGAGAACTGTTTGATAAATGTAAAATTACCTTAAAATAAATTATAAACAGAGTTTAAGTTATGCTATTTGAAAAATAAGTAATTTTAATACTAATTTCTTAAAAACAAAGAACACGTTAGAGCGCGTTACGTGCTTGTTTTCATACAGAATCACCTACTTGGTCGCGGCATATAAGTCTAGCGCTGAGCGTAGTGTGGAGAGGATGGCTGCGCATGGGTTTAGTATGGCTGCCACCATGCGCAGCCATCCCCTCCACAGTACCCTCATCACTAGACTTACGTGCCACTACCTATACCAGATAGTTTCAAGATACCAGACGACAACCGACTCGGCCTTACTCCACCTTCCATCACTTTGACTAGCTATGACTCCCAATATCTTTTATTCCCATTGTCATCAACAAAAAATCAAAAATTATTTTTAGGTGGAATCCTTTTCCCAAATACTAAACCAAGAGTTGCTGAAAGAAGACGAATCAAGCTTTGAATCACTCTTGAACCAGTGCATGTACCTCTGCTTATCGTTCGGTCGCGTCGGCGCCGACATGAGATGCGTCCTTACACCTCTTTACAGGAACAACATCTTGATTCAATTCCACAGCGGCCTAGAAAAGACCGACAATCATTTTGAAAACCAAATGCGAACATATAAAGTGCCGACTATCAAGAATATTCCAAGACCTTTGAATGAAAGCGTAACAACTGGACCACCGGAGGCTTTACTGGACTATTATCCTCTGGCGGAGTACTGCAACGGGATGTTGACTGTATTAAACTCATTCAGAGTCACGGCACCCTTGAACATTGTAAAGGAAGTATATGACGCTTTTAGATTGTCGTTTTCGAAATCTGTCCAAGTATTGGTAGCATTTTATCATAAGGAGCAGCAAGCGTTCACAGATATTGAGAGACAGAATTATGTTTCTCTTTGTGTGTGCTATACAGAAGACCTGGTCCCCTACATAGCTAAGTGCTTGTCCCAATCATTTCCTTCCACACAAATAGCAGAGTTGTTAGGAGTAACACTGACAGTTTTACAGGAGCAAAAAATTTTGCACATTGATATAAATGGAATTTGTGAGCCCCTAAACAGTATTACTGGTATAAGTATAAACTGAAAACTGTAGAGATACATGGACTTCAGATAGACTAAAATATATAATATGTCCTATAGGCATTGAGCAGAAACCTCAATGCCTATAGGCCGAGTCAAGTCGAAGGATGTGAAGTCAGTTGCGATCTGCGCAATATCCAATAAGAAGCTTACATAAAGCCTCGAGTTGATTGGATATTGCGCATATAGCTAACTTCACATCCGCCGACTTGTATGATTCAGCCTATACCATTGAGTAAAGATTGGGTTGGTTAAAAAATCTTTTTCTCTCAATTTTCGAGTTTTTTCACAATAAGACATCTTTTATTGGGCAGTGAAATCGACAGAGTATGAGCACATTTTATGTACTGCGAAATACACGTGCTTCAAAGAATGCAAATATAAACTAATCATAGTCCCATCTCTGTCCTTACCCTGTGGTGTCAACATAAGGGAAATAAATTGAATTACAAGTTAATTAGGTATTTTAATATATTATGTTGTATATAAAAATAAACTGCTGTTATGAAGTACTTACGTTATTTATTTTGTATTATTATCCTTACAAAAATTATAATTAATGATTCTGTTAATAACAGATGGATGTATAAGGTCAAGATTTAGTGGCCAGATTATTAAATACAATACTTTTGTGTCAATTTGATATTTCTTACTAGACCTGAAGGGAAACAATTCTCATTGAACTTTTATACATTCATTTCTGTGACATAAAGATGGCAATTTACTGTCTAACCACGCCCCTAAGGCACAGCCTTCACAACATATAAACAATTATTTATTCTTAAGGAATGGCTACACTTCTCTTGACAATAAGTAGAAAAATAAATGCTAATCAGTTAGTTATACGAATTTGACTCTCTTGATCCTGGATTTTCCGTCGTCGTTTCTGGAGACTTCGTAGAAGTGGGACACCTTGTCGATGTTCCCGAGGGACTCGATGAAGTCTCGGTCGTGGGTGATGATGATGAACATGAAGTTCTTTTGCGTCATCCGTTCTTGCACGATCTCGCCGAGCGCCGAGCACAGGCTCTTGACGTTCTCTTCGTCGAGGTTGGTGGTGGGCTCGTCGAGGGCCAGGATGCCGAATCTGAAATTGAAACGTCTATTATTAACCCTTTGACCGCCGCAAACGCAACTTTATGAGTGATAGGCGCTCCACGCCACGGAACATTAATTAAATTTCTTTATTTCTTAGGTATTTTAATATATTATGTTGTATATAAAAATAAACTGCTGTTATGAAGTACTTACGTTATTTATTTTGTATTATTATAAATTTAATAGAATAATAGTGATTTTTGACGTGACAACGTCTTATAAATTGGTTTGCCGGGCGACACTTCAAGAAACTGCGTTACGCTCCGCTCACGTTATGCGCTCACAATGAGAGCGAGTGAGAGGCACGCGTCATGGTTAGCCCGCCTAAGAGCGAGAGAGACAGACATTTTCAAGTCGTTGTCACGTAAAACTTTCGCCCGTATACCGACTTTACAGGCAACCAATTTTTTTTTGGACCGAGCTGCCTTCGTCCGTGGGTAGGAACCCTTTTTTTTGTCCCCCACACGTGGAGGCAGCAACCATACTGGTGGTAGGCTATAGCCACGGCGAGAGACCACCCACCAGACTAAGCCGCGCCGCCAAGCGACTCTCTCGAGCTCGTGTTCCGGCGCGAAGTCTGGTGACGCCATTCTGGGAGTCGGGTCGGAACAGTAGCGTCCTCTGGGGATTCGAATACGGTGCACACATTGATTTCCGCATGGGCCGACTAGTCGAGGAGGGCAGCGGGATCCGAGGCACGGTTTGTCGCTGGCCGACCGCAGATAGTAGGGGGCCCAAGTAGTGAGCTAGCCACTCACGAAAGGCTGCCCCGCCATCTGTCGAAAAATCCCAGGGATGCGCCATCGTGCCGGTTGGCGACCGGACGAGAGGGCCCGATGGACATCCTTGGGGGGGCTCGGGCGTCCCCGCGGTCTCCAGGCTAGTCTACCGAGGATGTGTGTGATTTTTGTGTTGTACCACTGAATCTGCAGTGACGTCTCGTTCCACTTCCGACTTTCTACCTACTTTACTCCGCCATTAACCATGAGAAACACTAGAAGAAAAAGAACGTGTACACAGCGGCAGCACTCCCTCTCACTTAAAGTGCACCTGTGCAATATTCGGGGCCTGCACTCCAATCTCACGCCTGTCCATCATCATCTCGAGACAGATCGTCACCACCTATTGTTTCTCACGGAGACGCAGATTGCTGGTCCATCCGACGTGTCGTATCTGTCCTACCCAGGGTACTCCCTGGAGCACCGTTTCAAACCACGTGCGGGTGTATGCGTGTACGCCCGGGATGACATTTGCTTTCTGCGCCTTCGTAGGTTTGAAGACTCTTCATTTTCCGTGCTCTGGGCTTTGGCGGACACTGGCGTAGAGAAAATTATCTACGCCTGTGTATACCGATCACATAGCGGAGACCAGGAGACGACCAGACTCACCGAATACCTTAGTGAGGCGGCGGATGCTGCTCAGCTCAGCTACCCTTCGGCCCAATTAAGTGATCCTGGGGGATTTTAATGGCCACCATAAAGAGTGGCTTCACCCATACCTGGACACAAACCATGCCGGGCTTGAGACGCGCAAGCTTGCCTTGACACTTGATCTCACCCAGCTGGTTCTAGAAGCCACACGGGTACCTGATGTTGACTCGCACACGGCCTACTGCTTGGACCTTCTGCTGACTACCGATCCAGACCGTTACTCAGTGGCGATCTCCCCACCGTTAGGTACATCTGACCACTGTCTGGTGAAATCTGTATCCGTCTACTCCCCATCAGACCCCAGTCCCAAAGGGTCACGGCGCGTGTGGCGGTACAAGTCAGCAGATTGGGATGAGATGCGGTGTTTCTTTGCTTCTTATCCTTGGCAGCCTGTTTGTTTTTCTTCCGATGATCCTTCTGCGTGCGCGGATGCCGTGACAGATGTGCTTCGTACCGCCATGGAATACTTCATCCCATTTTCGGACGTGCCTCTGTCTAGCAAAGCTCGGCCCTGGTTTGGGCCTGAATGTGGACGCGCCGAAGCGCAAAAGCATCAGGCATACCTGGCTTGGGTCGATGCTCGAAACCGTAAGTTGAGGGACGTTAGTCTGAGGAAGAAGGCATACAATAGGGCTGCTAAGTCCTGCAAAAAGGTTATGCGGAGGGCTCGCTTTGACCACATTAGTCGAATAGGAAACAAGCTTGCTTCTTACCCTGCGGGTAGTAAGGCATTCTGGTCCCTAGCTAAATCGGTTGAAGCGAACTTCTGCCGCCCCTCACTGCCTCCGTTGCTGAAACCCAATGGTTCACTGGCCCATACCGCGGTGGAGAAAGCAAATTTATTTGCATCTCAATTTGCTGAGTCTTCGCGTCTAGACCCCGGTAGTGCGAGACCTCCAACTTTGCCAAACTGTGACACTGTAATGAGTGAAATACACATCCGGCAAAAGGAGGTCCTCAAAGTTCTCCGCAGTCTAGATGTGAACAAAGCCAGTGGCCCTGATGGTATTCCGGCCATTGTACTGAGGACTTGTGCGCCTGAGCTGTCGCCTGTGCTGACTCGCCTCTTTCGCCTATCTCTGAAGACAGGTCAAGTGCCCAAATCTTGGAAGCTTGCTAACGTGCAACCTGTACCCAAGAAGGGCAGCCGTGCCGACCCTGCCAACTACAGGCCAATTTCGATCACGTCTATACTCTGTAAGAGTATGGAACGTGTTCTAAATAACAGGCTCCTGGCCTACCTGGAAGCGAATGACTTACTCAGTGACCGCCAGTACGGCTTTCGCCGAAACCGGTCTACTGGGGACCTTCTAGCGTACGCCACACACATCTGGAGTGAGGTCATGGAGAAGCACGGGGAGGCGTTGGCTGTCTCCTTGGACATTTCCAAAGCTTTTGATAGGGTCTGGCACGAGAGCCTTATTGGCAAGCTTCCATCTTACGGCCTGCCTGCTGATTTCTGCACATGGATATCAGATTTCTTGAGGAATCGGTCGATACGAGTTGTCGTTGATGGCTGCTCGTCAGACCAAATGGCTATCAATGCCGGTGTTCCTCAGGGGTCTGTGCTCTCTGCGACACTCTTCCTACTGCATATCAACGATCTGCTTAAGCCCGGGATCTTTGGGTACGCAGATGACAGTACAGTCGTGGAGAGCTACACATCCGATGCAAGAACCAGCGGGCCACAGATCGAGTTATACAGAGAGGCTATGGTTGAACGGCTCAACTTGAGTCTGCAGGCGGTATCCGACTGGGGTGATGCTAACCTGGTCAAGTTTAATGCCACAAAGACTCAGGGCTGTCTGTTTTCGGCCAAAAAGAGACCCTTTCAATTGTCTCCCGCTTTCCGTGGTGTCTCCGTTCCGGTAACTGACAGCTTGGAACTATTAGGCGTTTCACTCTCATCTTCTCTTAACTTTGGCTCTTACATAGAGTCCAAAGCCCAATTAGCCTCCAAAAAACTTGGTGTTCTCTCTAAGGTGAGACGGTATTTCACACCTGAGCAACTGCTTAGTCTTTATAAAGCACAAGTCAGGTCTTGCATGGAATACTGCTCTCACCTTTGGGATGGCTCTGCCAAATATCAACTGGAGGCTCTGGAGTCGATTGAGAGACGAGCCAGGAGGCTGATTGACAACGACACCTTGACTAAGACGCAGCTGCAAAGTCTTGAGCATCGTCGCAAGGTAGCGTGTTTGTCGGTCTTTTACCGGATACACTTCGGAGAGTGCGCCCAGGAGTTGCACAATCTGGTCCCCCCTGCCCCTTTCTTCTATCGTACGGCTAGACGGACGCGACCAAAGCGTCACCCTTTTATGGTGGACATTCCGCGAGTTAGAACCAAGCGTTTCGAATCCTCATTCCTCATACGAACAGCCGGAATGTGGAATGCTTTGCCTGGGTCTGTCTTCCCGTTAAAGTACAACGTGAGTGTCTTCAAATCCCGAGTAAATAGGTATCTTCTAGGTAAGCGTGCTACACCCTAAACTTAACATCTTGCTTAACATCAGGCAGTGTGTAGTCAAACGCAAACCTATTCAAAAAAAAAAAAAAAAAAAGGGATCTCATATTTTAACGATAACGTCAACCTAAAATGTTTTAAAATAAAATCTTTTCTATTGGCGACACAGGTAAAAAAATCCAAATTTTTTATAACTAAAAAACTGTATTCAAGCTGATTAATCCGTCGTTGGCAGTCAACCTGATGTACGGATATATCCGTTATTGGCGTTGAAAAGGTTAATCCATTGTTCGGCAGTTGTTGCGCGATAGCAATATATTAATACTAGTTTTTACCCGCGGCTTCGCCCGCATACGCAATATATCATTATAATTTATAGCTTATGTGTTATTCTGATATATAAGCTATATTATTGCAAAGTTTCATCTCAATCCGTTCAGTAGTTTTTGCGTGAAAGAGTAACAAACATCCATCCCTCCTCACAAACTTTCGCGTTTATAATATTAGTAGGATGTTAGAGAGCGGATGTGCGCGCCAAGAAGTTTGATTCGGCCTGTACATAGGTACTATGACATGTTAACATTATCTTTCCAAATTTCTCTTTAAAATAGACAAAATATATTCAAATGTTACCTGGAGCTGAAAGTTTCAGCAAGAGCCAACCGTATGATGAGACACGCCAGTACTTTCTGTCCCGCGCTGCACCGCCCGCGCATGTCGATTTCGACGCCATTTTTACATTGCACCACCCTGCAAATAGTTCAGTTTTAAAGAATATGTTGCATAAAGGTTAGCTCATACTGGGACAGGACCCCGAGTGCAGAAAATAAATCGTAAAATTACGATTAAATTAGCGAGCCACATCGCATTGTGTCGCTAACAACCCTATAAGTCCGAAAAACTACAGGTTCAAGTGCCAGGAGAGTAAAGTATCAAATATAGATGATGTTTGACAAAAAACTTGTTTGCAACTGATTGCGTATGCAGAAAAATACTCTTTCATTGGAACTAGTTTTCAATAAGTTATCAAGCCACGCGTTGATAGGGTTCCGTGGATGATAACAATGATTATGATACAATTTTTACTAAAATGTAATTTGTGAGTTCAACGCCCTCAGAGCTGAGTGCAAGTTTAAAAATTTCAATTTTCTTTTATAAATCAAAAAGTTGTAATTCCACAGTGCTCGAAACAATTTTGAGAGAAAGTTTTTAATTCTAACACTAGGACGGACACAACGAAGTTAGGGTTCATCGTTTTACTACGGAACCCTAAAAAGAAGACAAATCCTTTTAGGCAACTATACTCTATAAAATTTAACTTGATCTCTGCGACAGCTGTCAGAAAAATCACGCCTATGAAGTCCTGAATTTCTTAAAAGTACAGACAGTACCTGTCAATGTCATACTTTGTGGGCATGCCGATTAGTGATGGGCGACGAATGATCGTGACCACAGAGTTTTAGATAGAGTTTTAATTAAAATATTGATAGTTTATACTGACGATATTTTTAATAAAACTTGATTTATCATTAATTTTATTGTATATTATAATATTTTTTAAATGTGTGATTAAAGTAAACCCAATTATATGTTACATTAGCATCGATAATAGTGAAAAGCGTCGATAAATACTATAGTTACATTATTATGAGTATATAATTAATATCATATCATTATTTACATGTGTACATACTTGATCTTAAATAATAGTAAGTAAATGAAATCCAATTTCTCACCTTCAACTACTCATTCGATTTCATTACAACATTGTTTGAAAATCGATTTTTTCCACCACTATCCCAACTCTAAAAATGACAATCTTCTATGTCAATGTCACTGTCGCAGAGATCAAGTTAAATTTTATAGAGTATAGTTGCGTCATTTGGCTGGACGGTCGAAAGGCAACTCTTATGTTACTATATCATCAAGATAATTTAACTTACCTATAGTCGTATTTGCGGCGATCGGAGTCATTCGAAACGCTTCCTTCAGTCTTGATCTCAATGTAGTCAATGTCATTTCCTCTATATATCTTTCTCCACAGTTCCCTGAAAACAAGAATTTATTTTAACATTGCCAAAGCCATTACACTGAATTGACGGTGCATTGGAAACAGACAGAGTGTAAAGAAGACTCGTGTTAAGCAGTGATTGGGACACTCAAGTAATTTAAAGTTAATTGGGCTACCTAAGGTTAAAGTATGTTAACACATAGGCATTTTAAATAAGTTCATTTATTCATCTTGTGTCAATGGCAATGTTTTTTTTAAATAATTTAAAGGAGTTATATTGTTGGACTTAATCTATAATAATATGTTACAATGATGTTGCACATCACAACATTATTGACCTGCTAACACAGGTTAAACACGCACCAAATTTTAAGTCAGCGTGAATTCGCAAAAATATACATTTTAACGTTTTTATCAGAACCATATTTACTTACCTAATAATAAGGTTAATATTCTCCATCTTCTCTTTATGGAACTCCATCAGACATTTCTCCAAGGCGACAGCGTAATCCTTTATATCCTTATCTATAGCTTTTGTAATGTAATATTCATAAACTTTCTCTTTGTATTTCTTCTCGATATCTTTGGCAATTGCTTTCGCCAGATCGTTTCTGGCAGTTTTCAAGTGTCTCTGAAATAAAAAGATAATTAAAGATTACATTAAATTAACTAATGTCCAATATGATAGTGGTTGGTTGAAACCAAAACAATAATGAAAACAAATATACAGGAGAAGAAAAAACTTGGGTCATAAGACCGATTGAAAAGGGTTTGCATACAGCACGATCAAGGGGCCTGATTCTCTATCGACAAAACGTAACGTAACGCGGTAAGTATTTTTTTTATTTCTGTGAATTTCGTTTGGAGAAATATTTGATAAACATACAATTACGTTAAAATGAATAAAAAACTGAGTTTAAGTTATGATATTTGAAAAATAAATATTTTTGATAAGAATTTCTTAAAAATAAAGAGCATGTTAGAGCGCGTTACACGCTTGTTTTCATACAGAATCACCCACCTGCAGTCTTAACGAGACCATAGGCCATCATGGTCACTTTCTGAGGACCTTTCAACCCCAACAGGCACCAGTCATGCTATGGCATGTGCCCGCCCTCCCAATGCCATTTTAGCTGGTTAATATACTACCTTGTGAGCATAGTTGAAAATCACACGATGCGTAACATCATTTCAGGTGTAGAACATCCATTTCTGGACCTAATGTCCTTCCACTATAAAGGACATGTCCACAAAATGTATGGAGGCTGGTATAATAATAATCAAAAATTCTAACCAAAACACTCGTTACATTTCCAGAAAGTTCATATTTTTCTGAGTCTATTACATCAGTTAAAACCAAAAAAGAGCCCTCCGATTTTTTTAAAATTAATTTTGAATCTATTAGGATAATTAAATATATTTGGCTCAATAGGTAGTTTATATCTAGTAACCCTGGTTAAGTAGCCTTCATTATTGTTAAATGGAAGCATTATTACCAATTAGACACAGTTTTTAAGTGTTTTTTTGTCACATTGTACCTATTCACTGGTCACACTGGTAGGTTATAATTTGTAATTTTAGCAAATTAAGAGATTAATGTGGAAGAATCAGCTACGAATGCAAGTAAAATAACGATAGAAGCACTTTATTATTGCTAAACTAGAAATAATACAGAGCTGTATTATTATTTTTCATACAATTTATTTTTCACATTTAAAAAAAATGGAGGGATATAAAAATCAAAATTAAATATTTTTGAGAAGCCCATAAATCAAGCTTTCAAATGATGTATATGTCATCTTGGTTCGATTTTTCTCTGAATAATATACCACTTGTGGACGTCACCTTTCCATGGAGTGGCTTCCATACAGCGATAACAAGAGTCCTAGGGAGTATTTAGCCTACCTTCAGTTCATCCAAGGCGCCCTCGGTCTGCGCCTTCTCCCGGTACAGCTTGGTTTGCTGCGTGACCAGCCCCTCCTTCTCGCTGAGCTGGTCGCGGTTAATCCCGTTTAGTTTCTCGTTCACTTCAGTCTCATCCTTCTGGTATTTCTCTATATCTTTCTGTGTGTCGCGCAGCTTCATGTTGTCTTTCAGATCGCGTTTGTAAATCTAAAACATACATAGATAAAATGAATGCCATTTTCTTCACATTGTTTCATATAATGTCTTGGCGGCTTTTTGCAATTGTTTAAAACTTGATGATTACAAGCATGCACGCTGTTAAAAAAAGGAGTTTGAAAAGTCGCGG
Source organism: Hypomecis punctinalis (assembly GCA_949316475.1). Lineage (NCBI taxonomy): Eukaryota > Metazoa > Arthropoda > Insecta > Lepidoptera > Geometridae > Hypomecis > Hypomecis punctinalis. Next base: position 11,992,386 of record OX438807.1, read on the forward strand.
GGAAAATTCGCCATTATTTATTTATTTCCAACATCAGCCACAGGAGGTCCACTGCTGGACATAGGTCTCCCATATCGATCTCTGGTAAGACCGGTATTTATTTAGTCCACTTACACTACGTACATCAACCAACACATTGTAAAGAAAAAAAAAAACAAAGTGAAATATCACAGGCGAAGACAACATGCAAAAAATTGAGCTAAAAACTATTATATCAAACAACTTGTAAATGATATAATGTTGTGTTAAATCTGTATCTGTAAGGCCGCATTATATAGTAAAATTAATTCTAGATGACTAGTCATATGTACTTACGTCTTGTTTGGCGATTTCGTCCTTCAACGCGTCAATCTTCGTCGCAAGGGATTCCTTTTCCTCTGCGATCTGCTTCTGCCGCTCGGAAAGTTTCTCGTTGGCCGCCTTCAGTTTGTCCATTTCGCCGGGAATGTTCTTATCTTTGTGCTGTTTGATCTCCTGCTCTATCGCCTTCACTTTATCGAAGGCGTTCACTACTTTTGTTACAAAAGCATTCTTGACTTCCACCAAACCTCTGCAAGTAAACAAAAATCGTTTCAAATGACGAGGTATGAAAGGAAAGTTTCTTTTTTGGTACACTACTAGTTTAAGAATATACAAGTGATTTTCTACATACTTTGAGAATAAATATTAATACTTACATATTTATTATTATTTATTGTTTTTCAAGAATAAATATTAATTCTAGCATATTACCTATCGAATAATAAAACTTGTGAAAAAAACTCTCATAGGTCATTTTAAGAAATACTCGTAACATCTTGCTGAAGTCATTGAAACTATTTATGTTAATTAGTGTAAGATGAAGTGGCAGCAGGCAGGACACATCACGGGAGAAGAATTAAGCGTGCTTGCATACCCCTCTGTCATGGTATAAGACAAATAGGTCTGAGTGGAAATGAGACACCCACCGCCGTACCACAAAAGATTTAAACACGCTTTACACACTGTTTAACCGTGCAATTTGTACTGTTAAACATTGTCTAAAGCGTGCGTAAAACTTTTGTGGTAAAACGGCCAACGTTTAATTGCACAATTTTAGATTTAAGCATCTAAGCAATTAAGGTGAAATTGAAATATGAACAACTGAGCTGTACTGCTCACGCTCGCTCCGCCCTATAAACCCGTGACGCGTTATCATTTCTACTTTAATATAATTATATAAGGTCGAAAGTTGAGCGAACGCCTCGCCCCCGCGCCTAACAAAGCTGACATAATGTAGTGAATGCATCGTAGTGCGTTTCTATTCCAGAGATAAACCGTCTGTTATGTCCAGCAGTGATCGTCTTACGGCTGAAATGGTGATAACGATATAAATAAGATAAAAATACCTGTATTTCTTGACGGTCTCGTTCTTGGCCTCCTGCTTCCCTTTGAGCGCCTCCTGCAGCGGCGCGAGTCCGTCCTGCAACTCCTGCAGCTCCTTCAGCAGCCGTTCCCTGTCCGCCTCCAGCTGCTTCTTGGTCTCTTGCAGGTTCACTAGGTCTTGCACCTACAAATATTAACCTGTACAATTCTGTACACTGTATAACATTGCGAACAGTTTGTTCGGTAATTGACTATGCAGTATAATTTTTTGACCTTCGTGTAACTCCTTACGCCAGGGCCACACATTGGGTCTTGTATGGGTTTGCATAGTAAATGAAAAATAATTAGCTTTCGTGAGGCTCCATAGATTAGTGTTATTTCTTATTCGTTTCCGCAAGGGCGCTGTACAAAATGTATAAAGCCACCAACCACTGCCAGTTGGCAGCGTGCCCAGCATGCTGGCAGCATTAAAATGATTGAAATGTTTAGTGAAAGCATCAGTCTATTGAAATAAATGTGTGGACTCATGCCGAAAGGTTAAATTCGAGTTTATTAATATTTATTTGATGCTTTTCTACATAGTATGTATTTAGAATCTGAAAAAAAAAAACAGATAAAGTTACCACAATCATACCTTTTTCTGTACATTGAGAAGTTCCTCCTTGATCTTATTCTTCTTATCGCCCAGAGTCTGCAGTTTCTTGTTGTAAAGGTTGAGTTTCTTCTGCGAGTTCTTGACTCGGTTCCTGAGCGTGGACAGTTTAGTCCGCAGGTCGGTCTGCTTGGCGGTCGCGTCGTCCAGCGTCATGTCGCTCTCCATATCCGCGCACAGAGCTTTCAGGTTATCCAACTGTAACAAATTACAAATACAAAATAATTGTATTGTTCATAATACACGTAACATAGTTAAATTACGTATTGTGGAAACTAAATAAATAAATATTCGGGGACATCTTACACTTGGTCTCTGACCCCAAACTAGGCAAAGCTTGTTATATGGCTGCAAAAGACTGATATACTACATGTTTTTAAATACATACTTATAACTTATGTACAATGTGTTTGTCTACCGGTGTCAGAGCCCTAAGCGATGACATCTATGGCAAATTTTGAACAACTTTTACTATGAGACCAACTCTGAAAACGTAAAAAAAAAGTGCTGTTTCGTACGATATTTTTGTAAGACTTTCGACAAAAAGTATGGAATAGCAGTTAAATATGGCCTTTTTTTCCATTTCTGAGTTGATCCCACAGTAAAAATTATTCAAAATTTGCCATGTGTCACCGCTTAAGGCTCTGACACCGGTAGACAAACACTTTGTATAGTAACTAAACACCCAGAAACAGAGCAAACACCTACGTCCATCACATAAATACATGCCCTGAGTGGGGATCGAACCCACGCCTCTTTGACCCAGAAGTTAGGGTCACTAACCACTGAGCCACCGAGGCAGTCAAACTAGTAGGTATAATTAATTTTGAGAATAAAACACCTGTTTGTCAGTAGACTAAATGCATTTCTTGGTAGAATTGAGTAACAATATATGCTCAACTGATGTTCAGTGTTATGCATGCCCAAAATCTTGAAGATTTTAGCCACGGGAGAAGTGGGGTTGAGTTGTTTTCAACAAACGATCGATTCATAAATGGTAATAAAGTCGAAATGTTAATGGATGTTATAAAAATAACTTTAGTTTTATAGCGGATTAAGCGATAATGCAATTTCATCTAAATTGAATACACACTTAAGTTTAAAATTGTGCTATTAAATTACTGTGTGCTAAATTCTGCACTGTTATAGGCCGCGCCGCACAAGTTGGCAGATGTGAAGTTAGCTTCAAGCTGCGCAATAGCCAATCATCGTGCGGCTTTGTGTGAGCTTCAGTCAGGATTGGATATTGCGCAGCTTGTAGCTAACTTGACATCCGCCAACTTGTGCGGCGCGGCATATACACCATGACAGAAAGGTTACACACGTCATAGGTTTCTCCAGTACTTAAATTTTCCAAGCCCATAACAGATCTAAACCACCTAATAAATGAAAACCCATGGCCTTACACCTCTATGCATAAGGAGTAAACCATTTAACACTCCCTTTTTTTTAAGTAGTCCACTGCAGGACGTAGGCATACCCACCAAGGGGTGATTGGGCCATATCCACCACGCTGGCCCAGTGCGGGTTGGTGGATTCACATTACGCCATCGAATTTCGTCTACGGACGTATGCAGGTTGCCTCACGATGTTTTCCTTCACCGAAAAGCCAGTGGTGTTAAATTCCGTACATAAATTCCAAAGAACTCATTGGTACGGGACCAGAATTTGAACCCACGATCTCACGATTGCAAGGCGAGTGTCAACACCTCTAGGCCACCACAGCTTCAGTGTTGACAATACAACTCCATAATTTTGTTTCTGCTTTGAGGGGATAAATTGGTGAGAAAACGCCTTCTATTTGTCATTTTATCATGAAAACTGACGTGGTTTTCACAAACTTTAATGTTTTATATCACGGGATTGTACTCACGTTTATTTTTAATAGTCATTACATAGTACGACTATAGTTTCGGTCGCATTCGGCGATCTTAAGTCGAGTGTCAGCACGCGGAGCCGTCTCGCAATGCACTCTATTTGTCATGATAGGGGTGCAATATCTGTATTGATGGTAGTGTTTACTTACATTTTTAGAGATGGTCTTGTAGTCGGACTGCGAGCGATCGATGAGGGGCATGTCGCCGTGGATTTGTTTCGCCGTCTGCATCTTCTGCTCCGGCTCTATCAACGCCATTTGCAATTCCTCAATGGTTTCGTTGCACGTTTTTATTTTCTAAAATTAATAAGTAAGTTATTAAAGGTATTATTCAAATTGCAATAATTACCGTGGAGCATAGGATATAGGAGTAAGTAGAACTTTATTACAGTAATTTATTTCAGGAGATTATTGAAGGTCTTGCAAGCACATTGATATTTATCTATTTGTTGCCGCTTTCGCAAAATTATTATTAGTACAAGTTTTATCTTTTACTAATTTCTTTATAGGAAACCTAGTGTGGGAAGCACTATCCATAAAATAGTTTAAAATATTTCATCTTGTTAACGAATGAGTAGTATGAACTACGTTATGATCCTAGAAGATATTAAATTTAGTAAGGGTAATAATTCTCATAGTATAATGGGATTGGTAAAATATCTTACAGCATCCGTGTCAGTCATCCGGGTCTCCAACTGAGGGATATCCTTCTCCTTGAGGCGAATGATCTTCTCGTTCAGACTCTTCATGCTGAGCAACTCGTCTTTCTTGGCAGAGTTCTTCTGCAAATCTTCATTGGTTTTCTCTAGTTTTGCCGGCACATTCAGCATTTTGGTTTCCAGGCGCGATATCATTTCTGAGACCTACACAGAAAATTAGAAACATTATTATACTGTAGTTAGGGAACACAACCATAATATGTGGACCATTCAAGGGGGCCAGGGATGGAGGGGGTTGTTTAAAATTCCACTCTCAGTCATTTTTTACGCTTTTTTCATACTAAGGGTTGGGTATGGTGTCTCTGTCTATTATTAAGAAATTACTTAATGTACTGTACCAGCCTTTTTTAATAGTCCACTGCAGGACGTAGGCCTACCCACGAATGGTGATTGGGCCATATCCACCACGCTGGCCCAGTGCGGGTTAGTGGATTCACATACGCCATCGAATTTCTTCTACGGACGTATGCAGCTTGCCTCACTATGTTTTCCTTCATCGAAAAGCCAATGATGTGAAATTCCGTACATAAGTTCCAAAGAAACTCTTTGGTACGGGATCGGGATTTGAACCCACGACCTCACGATTGCAGGTCGGGTGTTACTACCAATAGACCACCAGGGGCCAGGGAACCCCCTCCGGGTTGTTTGAAATTCCACTCTCAGTCATTTTTTACACTTTTTCATACTAAGGGTTGAATATGGTGTCACTGTGTATTATTAAGGCCGCAGGTGATCTGTAATTTTCCATACAAACGTATTACGCTGTTTTCTTTCTGAAAAATGCTTTTAGAGCTACAATTTTTTGTCATAAAATTAAATTTAGCTGTCTAGACTACCCTGTCTTTTCTTTTTCTTGATAAATTAATTATAAGACAAAATATGACCCTTCAAAATCACAAAAAAAATCACCATTATTACCGACGACTTTAGAGACCTACCAGAAGAGACTAAATAATATCTAACAAAATATAAAATGATACGGTCATAAAAAATATATTTTTTTAAATCTTGACATAAAAAAAAACTTGATCGATTTAGTTTTTAAAGAAAAAAACAGCGTAATACGAAACGTTGTCTCGACAAGTTTTTTGTAGGTATAAATCGCTCTGAGCTGCAATTGTCCCTATCGCACGATACGGGGGTAGGGTTGAGGTGAGGGAGGTTCAACTCTATATGCACACAAGCACTAGGGACGTAGTAATAGTCGATATTTTTTATCGATACTCTAGTGATGTTCATCGATGTCGATATTAATTATGAATATTAGTTATTGTTTTAAAGTTTGCAATTTTAACGTTGTTTCTTTGTTACTTTTGAAACATCCTCATTAAACAATCTTTAAAAAAATATCATGTAATATAATGTATAAGATTCGCAATTGTTGTGATCTCTAAAAACATGTTATGATGTTTATTTTAAGTGCTATCCACACTAGATTTTTTTATCTCAAAGAGTTATCTTTGTGAGCTCAGTGGTTAGAGCGTCGGGCTAGTGATCCGAAGGGGCAAGGTTCGAATCCTGCGTTCGCTTCATATTTTTGAAATGCTTATCACAAAGATAACTCTTTGAGATCCAAAAACATGGTTGGTAGCATGTTTTATGTCATCTCAAATTTAGTACTTTTTCATTGTAATTTACACCTTAGAATATCAATAGAAGTCAGAACCGTAAGGCTTGATCATTGCTGTTTTTTTCATAATACTGGAATCGCCATCTCCAATGAGTTTGTTGTATTTTACTCCATGCATTTCTATACTTTTCGCAAATCCCTCTGCAATTATATCAACTACCACAGCATTAGCGCTGCCAGTCCGGTTTTTAAAACATTTGTGTTTGGTAACTGCTATATTTAATTTTTGACATCTTAAACATATACTGCAGTACTTATTTTTTAGTCCTCAGCCCAACTATACATGCAGTACCAGAGGCAGAACTAACCCCAATTTTATCTGAACGTTTAGCCCAAGAGCCATCTGCCACGACACTTATTACAGGACATCCTGTCTTATCCACTTCACCATTTAAAATGGCAAGAGCTGCTATCATCTATTCTATGGCACATTCTTCAATCACTAGTGCCAGACCATGATTGGTTTTTGTATAAGTCAATGCAAAAAGTAATGGACGGATTGAGATGAAACTTTGCAATTATAATAGTAATAGTGTTGATATCAAAATAACACATACGCTATAATTTATGTTATGTTATAATATAATTATGTTGTGTGAATTTTCTTAAATTCTACTTCTTACCTCCTACTCATCCTGTCCTTTTAATATTATAAACGCGAATGTTTGTGACTATGTATGGATGTTTGTTACTCTTTCACGAATTTGTCACTCTTTCTATTATTTCATATATTATTTATTATATATAATATTCAAGAATGTTTCAGCGGTCTTCAGACTAGGTGGTGTTTCTAACTGGCCGATGAATGTTTAACGCTGTGCTTGTCAGTGCATAGTCTCCATTAGAGAACTTTGTCCCCTCGGAACTGTGTAATAACTTTTATTGTTCTACTTGTCCCAAAATACATAATCATAATACAATCTGAGGTTACTGTCACACGTAAGTATTTAGATAAAAATAACAGAAATGACGGTTGTTTATGACATTAGGTGTATTTTTAGGAATATTCGGCGCTTCAAATATTAAATTAGAGTATTTTAGGTAGGAGTTATAAACACAATGGTAGATGTAATTTGATCTAGTGTGAATCATTTTCAAATATTGTCAAGACGAGAATTTGGGCCCTATCAGATTTCATGTAGAGTCAATTTTCTGGTTTAAGATATTTATTTTCTCAAAGAATTACATAAAATTCACGAAAAAACTTGCTAGATTAGTGCTAGATTAAATAACAAGTGTCAAAACACAACTTATTAATACACAGGCTTAACATTTTTTTATGAAAATACAGAACAACCGCCGTGGCCGTGGGGTGCCGGCAGAGTAGAATAGCACCCCCCTCTTGTACCAGGTGTCGTAAGAGCCGACTGAGGTACTACGGAACCGACAGTTGGCGGTATAACCATCCAGAACAGCGTAGCTAAAATGCGACAGGGTGGGGATGGGCAGCAGCATCCTCGTCGCGAGAGCTACGCCCTGCGATTGCCAACACGCTTGTCCAGCGCGGCAATTATGGGCAAAATCCCCCTAATATGATAGCACAAAATAAAACCAGGCCCCCAGTCCCCGGCAGCTCCGCTAGTCCTGGTTCCGGCAGCGACCACGGTAACGGCGGAGCAAGGGGTGCTAAGAATCCCCGGCAGAGATCCGGCTGCCACCCTAACCGACGACGACTGGCCCTGGCAACATATAACGTGCGCACTATGAGGACTGATGAGAAGATTGCGGAACTGGAAGAAGAGTTGGGTAGGTTGCGATGGGATATTATGGGGTTATCTGAAGTCCGTAGAGAGGGCGAGGACACGATAACCCTGAAATCCGGCAACCTACTGTACTACCGGGAAGGTGACCAACGGTCCCAAGGTGGTGTCGGCTTTCTCGTTCACAAGTCTCTCGTTAACAACATCATTACCATCGAAAGTGTGTCGAGCAGGGTTGTATACCTGATACTCAGAATATCCAAACGATATTTGTTGAAGGTCATCCAGGTATACGCACCGACCTCGTCACACCCAGATGATGAAGTGGAGGCTATGTATGAGGACGTAAGTCGGGCCATACATACGTCTAAGACCCGCTTCACGGTTGTTATGGGAGATTTCAACGCAAAGTTGGGCAAGAAAAGCGATGATGAGTTGAGAGTGGGGCAATTTGGATTTGGGCAACGGAACCCCAGGGGCCACATGCTGGCAGACTTTCTGGAGAAAGAGCAACTCTTCATGATGAACTCTTTCTTCCAGAAGCCACCTCGCAGGAAATGGACCTGGATGAGTCCCGACGGTACCACGAGAAATGAGATAGACTTCATCATGACTAGTGAAAAACGGATATTCAACGACGTCTCCGTGATCCACAGGGTAAAAACCGGCAGTGATCACAGAATCGTCCGAGGCAAACTGAATATCAACGTTAAACTCGAAAGGTCCCGTCTGATACAGTCTACGCTCCGACCTTCTCGTGCCCACATACAAAACCCCGAGAACTTTCAGCTCGAGCTCTCAAATCGCTTTGCTTGCCTGGAGAACTTTGCGTCAGTGGACGAGATCAATAACGGGCTCGTAGAAACTGTCCAAACGGTGGGTTCTAAAGTCCGTTCAGATAGACCTCAGAAATTCTCCGATCATACTCTAAATCTCATGGCCGAACGACGCTCGCTAAGACTGCAGTCTTCCGATGATGCAAAGTCATACAGGCGGCTCAATAGACAGATTTCAAAATCGGTGCGGTGCGACATTCGTCTCTTTAATACTAAACATGTTAAAGAGACAATAGAGCGGAACAAAGGCTCCAAAGCGTTCGCGAGGCATTTTTCTATTGGGCAAAGCCAGTTGACAAAGCTGAAGAGAGAAGATGGCAGTATAGCGTCAACCAAGGCAGAGGTATTGCAGGAGATCGAAAGGTTTTACGGACAGTTATACGCCTCGGTAGCAAAGCCTGTAAACAGCGCGGCCAAAGACCCAAGAGCCAAGCTGACCCGACACTTCACCGAAGACATCCCGGACATTAGCCTGTACGAGATTAGGATGGCCCTGAACCAACTTAAGAACAATAAGGCGCCGGGTGACGACGGAATCACTTCAGAGCTTCTGAAAGCGGGTGGAACGCCGGTACTAAAAGTCCTTCAGAAGCTATTTAACACCGTCGTCCTCGAGGGCATAACGCCAGAAGCGTGGAACAGAGGCGTGGTGGTGTTGTTTTTCAAAAAAGGTGACAACACCTTATTGAAGAACTACAGACCCATCTCACTTCTGAGCCATGTTTATAAGTTGTTTACAAGGGTCATTACGAATCGTCTCGAACGCAGGCTTGATGACTTCCAGCCTCCCGAACAAGCCGGTTTCCGGAAGGGCTTTGGCACCATGGACCACATACATACGCTGCGGCAGGTTATACAGAAGACCGAGGAGTATAACCTGCCACTTTGCTTGGCGTTTGTGGACTATGAGAAAGCCTTTGATTCGGTTGAGACATGGGCTGTGCTTGAGTCTCTTCAACGATGCCGTATTGACCATCGGTACATTGAAGTGCTGAAGTGTTTGTATAATAACGCCACTATGTCGGTTCGAGTACAGGAAGAGAGCTCCAAGGCGATCCCTTTGAAGAGAGGCGTAAGACAGGGAGACGTAATATCTCCGAAACTGTTTACTACTACTCTGGAGAACGCCTTTAGGCTCTTGGAATGGAAAGGACTCGGCATCAACATCAATGGCGAATACATCACTCACCTTCGATTTGCCGACGATATCGTGGTCATGGCAAAGTCGATGGAAGAACTAAGCACGATGCTCGAAGGCCTTAATCGAGTCTCTCAACAGGTGGGTCTTAAAATGAACATGGACAAGACAAAGGTCATGTGTAATTCTCATGTTGTACCCACCCCTATTTCAGTTGGGAACTCGGTTCTTGAAGTCGTTGACTCGTACGTCTACCTAGGACAAGTAGTCCAGTTAGGTAGGTCCGACTTCAAGAAAGAGGCCAATCGCCGAATCCAACTCGGTTGGGCAGCGTTTGGGAAATTGCGTAACGTCTTCTCGTCCGACATACCTCAGTGCCTCAAGTCGAAAGTTTTTGACCAGTGTGTGTTGCCAGTGATGACTTATGGCACAGAAACGTAGTCTATCACTATGGGTCTTATTAGTAAGCTCCAAGTAGCCCAACGAGCCATGGAGAGGGCTATGCTCGGAGTTTCTCTGCGAGATCGAATCAGGAATGAGGAGATCCGTAGAAGAACCAAGGTTACCGACATAGCCCAGCGGATTGGCAAGTTGAAGTGGCAATGGGCAGGGCACATAGCGCGGAGAACTGATGACCGATGGGGTCGAAAAGTTCTCGAGTGGAGACCACGTACCGGCAAGCGCAGTGTAGGTCGTCCACCCAAGAGGTGGACGGATGACCTTATTAGGACCGCAGGATCGCGCTGGATGCAAGCCGCTATCAACCGGTCTTATTGGAAATCATTAGGGGAGGCCTATGTCCAGCAGTGGACGTCCTATGGCTGAAATGATGATGAATGATGACAGAACAACAAAACTTCAAAGTAACAAATAAACATTTTTGGTTTTAGATTTTTTTTTTTTTAGTATATCGCGAAATATCCCTGACATGATCAGGGGTCTTAATTACAGTTATTATTTTTGTCTTATCACTAAAAATATACCTACCTATATTTTTGGCTGTTTGCAGTTATAATACACATTATAATGCACAGCCAAGTTTATACCTACTTGTTCCTAATTATTACTTTTCTACAAATATTTGTGCAAAATTCGATAAAATTACTTCTAAGGTACCTATCTTTCACTATTTCATCTAACTTATCACGTGTCAAATTAATTCCAATCTTTTGCTCTAAATTAAACCGCTGCTTTCCATAAACTGGGCATTCCAAGATTATGTGCAGTTTTAGATTTACATTTGAGATAATTAAACTAAATTGAATTGTTTATTTGAACGACATGTATTTTGTTATATATTACAACTAGCTGACCCGGCGAACTTCATTCCGCCTAAAAGTAGATTAACATAGCCTAAGTTACTCCTTATTACATCAGCTAACTGCCAATAAAAGTTCTGTCAAAATCAGTCCAGCCATTTCAGAAATTAGCCGAAACAAACAGACACAAAATTTGTAAAAATGTTATTGGTGTTTGGTGTATGTACCATATCATGTGCATGTAGTTAAAAACGGTTATTTCAATATTACAAACAGACACTCCAATTTTGTTTATTTGTATAGATGTCATAAAAACCTGCCTACACTATGTTGATTAAAAAACTTGACTCCATCTCTCCGATAAAGTAGAGTGATCAACAAGTACAAAATAAGATTCGTGATGGAAAAAGCAATTTTCGGAGTTAGTGAAAAAAATGACGAATAGAGTAATTAATGAAACAAAGTATTATTGAAATAGAATTTGTAAATTATAATAAATAGTATGTAATATAAAATACTCAGTATGTAATATAAAATACTCAGTATGTAATATAAAATACTCAGTATGTATCTCCAGTCGCAAGATTTTTTTTTCAAAGTCCGTTCACAAACCAAGTCATATCCGTAAAACAAAGAATCGAGTACGAAATCGTAGCCAAGTCAAACACAATGATAAATAGCGAGAAAGTAAGTACAGCACAAAAACACCAAATATCATGAAATCAGTCCAAGACTGACAAAAATAGCAAAGCGCTAGCCGGCAGTGTAGACATCGCGGCTCGGTGAGGGAGGGGCGCGGGCGGAGCGATATACTCTTAGTACGCACACAAATGCAAATTATACACACATTGACATTCTCGCTTGCTTGGGCGCATCGCGACAGCAATAGTCTAGCCCAAATACCTATTTCTCAAATTTCTCGGCTCTAGGATATCGTCTTAAGAAATCACTTAATGGTTCAAAATAAAACTTACAGAGTAAAAAAAACGCTTTATTAACTCACCTCAGCTTCTCTTTCAAAACCACGGCTGCAGAGAGGGCAGCAGCTGTCTTCTTTCAACATATTTTGGTACTTGGTGAAAAGTTGGGACTCCGCTTGAAGATTGCTGGATTCCTCCTAAAATACAAAATATTTATTAGACTAAGAAAACAACTTAGGGCTACTGTGGCCGAATGACACGTATTGTAGCCCCTTAGCAAATCTGGGGCATTCAGGTAGATAAACACATTTGGGCCTACTTGGGCCATACTACTATAGATTGGTATTGGTTGGCCTTTATAAATTAAGTTTCTCAGACTGATTTTTGTATTCTCTATGATATAAAGGAGATGTCCACAAAATGTATGGAGGCTGGTATAATAATAGTCAAAAATTCTAACCACAACACTCGTTACATTTCGAGAAAGGTCATATTTTTCTGAGTCTATTACATCAGTTAAAAATAAAAAAGAGTCCTCCGTAATTTTTTAAATTAATTTTGAATCTATTAGGATAAATAAGTATTTTTGGCGCGATAGGTAGTTTATCTCTAGCAACCCTGGTTAAGTAACCTTATTGTTAAATAGAAGCATTTTTACCAATTAGACACAGTTTTTAAGTGTTTTTTTGTCACATTGTACAATTGTAAAATCATAACCTACCAGTGTGACCAGGTAGTACCTGGTCACACTGGTAGGTTATGATTTTTAATTTTAGCTAATTATGAGATGAATGTGGAAGAATCAGCTACGAATGCAAGTAAAATAACAATAGAAGCACTTTATTATTGCTAAACTAGAAAAAATACAAAGTTGTATTATTATTTTTCATACAATTGTTTTTTCACATTTAAAAAAAAATGGAGGGATAAAAAAATCAAAATTAAATATTTTTGAGAAGCCCATAAATCAAGCTTTCAAATGATGTATACATCATCTTGGTTCGATTTTTCTCTGAATAATATACTACTTGTGGACGTCACCTTTATGAACAGTTACCTGCAGCTTGTCGACTGCCGCAGTGACCTTGGCGAGCGTGGCCTCGTAGGTAGCAGTACCACAAGCCTTGTACATCTGCTCCTCTGCCTTGGTCAGTTCGCTGCGCCGCTCGCTCAGCATGTCGCGAATGTGCTTACGCTCCGTCTCCAGTTTTGTAGACTGTCGAAACGATTAAGAATTAATCAAATACAGGGTGGACATTAGAAATATTAAAGAAAAGCGCCATCCAAAAGGTGGACAGACTAATTGTAGGACTAACAGAAACACATTATTTACATTCATTAAGCCCGATTACAGAGGCGCCATCGTAATTATAATAGCTAAATAGCATAGTTCTGTTTCTTTTTCACTTTAGGCTTTCGATAGAGAAAACGCTTTTTACGTTGCTATTAAATTTACACTGGCGCCTCTATAATCGGGCTTATTGTCTGAATAAAGATATCTTTGGATGTAAGACAGAATTATTTTTGTAATCGCGAACATGTCTGGCCATTCAACCATTTAAAGGGCCATTTAAGAAAATTAATATTTTATGATTGAATTGTAAAATAAATCATCATCATCATCATCATATCAGCCATAGAACGTCCACTGCTGGACATAGGCCTCCCCTAATGATTTCCAATAAGACCGGTTGATAGCAGTTTGCATCCAGTGCGATCCTGCGGTCCTAATAAGGTCATCCGTCCACCTTGTGGGTGGACGTCCTACGCTGCGCTTGCCGGTACGTGGTCTCCACTCGAGAATTTTTCGACCCCATCGGTCATCAGTTCTCCGCGCTATGTGCCCTGCCCATTGCCACTTCAACTTGCCAATCCGCTGGGCTATGTCGGTAACCTTGGTTCTTCTACGGATCTCCTCATTCCTGATTCGATCTCGCAGAGAAACTCCGAGCATAGCCCTCTCCATGGCTATTTGGGCTACTTGGAGCTTACTAATAAGGCCCATAGTGAGAGACCACGTTTCTGTGCCATAAGTCATCACTGGCAACACACACTGGTCGACAACTTTCGACTTGAGGCACTGAGGTATGTCGGACGAGAAGACGTTACGCAATTTTCCAAACGCTGCCCAACCGAGTAAAAGAAATGAAGGCAATGAATTTTTAGACTTTGATATCATGAACCATTTCGAGGATGATACACATTGAAAAAAGGGTATTTTAACATGAGTGTGTGAGGTGAGGCATTTTAGAAATAGGCATTTTAGGTGTACTCTCACCTCAGTGTTTTTCTCTTTCAGCTTTTTCTTCAATCCGTCGACCTTTCCGCGTATTTCGCTCTCGAACTTGTTGACGCTGATGGCGAAGTCCTTCTCCGGCACGCTGCCGAGGATCTCGGTGAGGGCCACCTTGTGCCGGTTCATCATGACGGCGAGCTCCTTCTCTTTGGACTTCAGCATCCCTTCGATCATGTCGCGCTCTTTCAGTTTCGCGCTTTGTTTCTGGAGCTTTGTCACCTACGGAATTTTTTCAATTTCAAAATAACTTTATTTATTACATAATTTTTAACAAAAGAAAGTACAAGCGCCAGTGTACATTATATCCTAGCGGTACAATAACAAGGGATTATAATTTTGTTCCTCAAGCACTTATGCTTATCCAAAACTTCTACCTGGAACATTATGTTTAGATGATGAGGAAGTTAACTAATTTTAATTCAATCATTCATAACTTTACACATAGACTTTAGTTGAGCATACATATGATGAAATGAATTGGTAGCATTGCTACAATATATATATATATATTGTAGCGACCCTACATAGTCCATGCGGGCAGCGAGCGCGCGACTTGGTCGGCGCGCCGCCGCGTACTAGGTGCATCGCATTCGAGGCAGCGGTCGGCGCTCCAGGCGAGCGGCGAGCGGCGTGCGGCGCGCGGGGCGCGTGTTCTCCGTGACGACCGGCAGGCACGACGATCCGAGGCAGATTGGCGCGCGGTTGTTGGCGATCTCGTATATTTATATGAAATGAAACACACTCCAACACGACGCCGCGGTTTAACTTGATTTGTTCCGTGTAATTTATGCCGCGGCGGGTGCTTAGATCTAGTTGCGATATCTTGATGTTACACTTAAGTAAGTAAAAAATAAAGATGTTATGTGTGTGTGTTGTAATCACTGTTTTATTTTAAAATATACCTACTTAGGAATAGACCGTGTAGGTAGGGAGCTCGGTACCCAGGTCGTCTTGCTAGCAGCTGTAATCTTAGCCGGCAGACGTTCACTGTATCACACGGGTTCCAAGCCGAGGCTCAAGTATCCATCATCAAACGGCAGTAATATTATTAACCACAAGCGGTTAAAATATATATATATTCGGACTTATTTTGTCAGCTACGGAGAGAGATGGTATTGAGACAGTTCACGTATTAAACTAGTAGTTGTCCGAAAAGCAGACCTCGCAACACATCTCTTTAAATGATTCTTTACAAGCCAAATCTCGACTCGTTCATTGTTGTTCATTCATACTCGCAAAAACTGTTAAGATTTAAATACTAAACGATCTTGCCAAATATTAACGAAAGCCGCTGATAAATATCGCGACAGCTAATTTTTTGAGGGATATAATAACTCCTAAAAGTAATAATCAATTGGTAGTAGTTGTCAATGTATTTAAAACCATGTAAAACTCTCATAAAGAAAAACTAATACAAGAAATCTTCTATCGTACGGCTAGACAGACGTGACCAAAGCGCCACCCTTTTATGGTGGACATTCCGCGCGTTACAACCAAGCGTTTCGAATCCTCATTCCTCATACGAACAGCCGGAATGTGGAACGCTTTGCCTGGGTCTGTCTTCCCGTTAAAGTACAACGTGGGTGTCTTCACATCCCGAGTAAATAGGTATCTTCTAGGTAAGCGTGCTACACCCTAGACCGCACATCTGCTTAACATCAGGCAGTGTGTAGTCAAACGCGAACCTATCCAAAAAAAAAAGAAATAACAGAGCTCAAATGATTAATTTAAAAAAAAAAAACTACCTTAGTACTGAGCTCTTCCAAGTCGCGTTCATGGGTCTCAATAACTTTCTCATCATCATTGATCTCTTGCTGGCACTCTTCAGGGTTCAATTCCTTCTCAGCAGTTGTGTATTCTCTGTGAAATAACAACAACCGTAGTATAGGCCGCGCCGCACAAGTTGGCGGATGTGAAGTTAGCTACAAGCTGCGCAATAGCCAATCAACGTGCGGCTTTATGTGAGCGTCATTCAGGATTGGATATGGCGCAGCTTGTAGTCAGCATTGGATATGGCGCAGCTTTTAACTAACTTCACGTCTGCCAACTTGTGTGGCGAGGTCTATAACTTGATATAGGCCGGGTGACCAGCATTGGTGTCAGAGATTTTATGCCGCCTACCAAGGAAGCCACAAAAAAATAATTCACTGCCGTACAATACATTTTCATTCCTGCTGGAGGTGGGCGTTGCTATCTGCGACAGTCTTCCTGACTACTGCGGGTAGCACCGTTTCTTTTATATATGTTACCTTATGCTTTTGTACGAAATAAAGAATTTTGAATTTTTTAATTTGAATTTTGAATTCCTGATTGCCGTATTTATGATACAGCAATTCCGGCAATTTTTGCCGAGTACTGTGTTTTTGACGTAATAACGTCTTAAAATTGATGAACGCCTGCACTCACGAAAGTGTCACATTCCGCATGAGCCGAGCGTGCAAGCGAGAGCACGGAACTAGCGATAGAGAGGCACGATAGGCCTAAGCGTTCAGCTTGTTTCAGTTGTTGATTAAACAATGTTTTTTATAAGGTTATTGCATAAAATTATCGTCCGTAAAAACTCTTCCACCAACCGTAACGGAAATGTATAAATCATCATAATTTTATGACAATGGACTCACAAGGTGACTTTAAGAGCGCAGGATCGCTATGGATGCAAGCTGTTTACTATTTGTTCTAATGGAAATCTATTGTAGTGGCCTATTACCAGCAATAGAAGATTAGACTGAAATAATGATGATGGCCTAACATTGAGCCTAATTGTTTGCTCATCTGGGCACAAACGGACCCTTGTTAATCATCTCTAAGGCAATTATGCAAAGGGCATTTTATACTTACGTCTCAGCGTCGTTTAATTTGGCTTCCAAAGCTTCCAATCTCGTTTTAGATTCATTTGTGGCGTTAATTTCCTTTTCCAATTTGGTGAGTTCCCTTTTGTTTTTGTGGATTTCGGTTTCCTTGCTTGATATTTTTTGTTTATGGCGAGACTGAAAATAAATAAGCGATGTTGCATTTTGACGTCATCAAACGCGACGCTATTGGTCATAACGATCTGAGGGCTAAGTGCGAGATTTTCGCTCGAGCTCGATCGCGTTAACGTTTGATGTGATTTCTATGGAAATGGCACAGCGCCATCTTGTGTCACTTACAGAAAACTGAATAGCTAAGTGTGAGTATTTTTTACGGTAATGTAACGAGCGCCAAACCGATCGAACACGAGCGCGGCAACGTCTGTTATTGACTAATTCAAGCGTGTGTTAATGTGCTCGCGTGTGTGCACGGCGCGCTCGGTCAACGAGACGTAAAAGTAATTCGATTTGATTTACAAATCTCCCACTCTGACACTCTGACCAGTAGCGTCGAACGGTATTTTGTAAGTAAAATCCGCAGGATTTTTTCGGACTTATTTTTTTCTTTACTTGCGGTCGGGTTGAGCTCAATTACATTTTTAGCATTTGCAAAATTAGCATTGATGTAAACCATTCGGTTTGATGATTTCGCCCATTTCACCAATAATGCTACTCTTTCTCACTACCTACACAAAACGAACGCTAAAACGTCAAACTCTGTAGTTTAGAAAACAATCCAACAAAAACATTTTCATGCCAAGACTAAATCACAGTTCACACTATCAAAAAGTTGTCAGATCTCAAGTAAAACCAAGCGTCTATTCCATTATCTCTATTACATTAGTCTAACTCTACACGCCTTACTCCACATACTCTACAGCTTAGTCAATATATGTGACTTGGCCGTTTTTGAGTTGTCCAAACGGTGAATAAAGACAGTTTAAAAATGCCACTTTTGCTCACACATTTTCAAAACAAACACTGTTGACGTTTTTAACAGTTAATTTTGCCATGAGTAGGCTACTCGGACGCACTTATTGATGGTTAATTTAGTTATTTTCGACGTCAAAAAATAAAATGTTTTTTAAATTATAATCTAATAGTCATAACCATTGTATAGAAAAAAATAGCTCTATTCAAAATGTTATGCATATTCCTTATGAATAACTAGCCTTTGGTGAATAGAGCCGTTAGGAACAAATAACCTTCAATTCAACATACTTACTGTGCAAGTTAACTGCATTATTGACTACGTAATAAGTACCGTCGGGACCTAGATAGTATAATCGACTTACGAGATCGTCGCGGCTTTCGTCCACGAAGGTTTGCATCTTTTTCTCTTCAGCATCGGCCTCGGTCTTCTGGTCAGCGAGCTCCTGTTTCAAAGTCTTGATTTTCTCGGATACAGTTTCAACTGCTTTTTCAGCCTCTTCATCGTTGTTCACCTCAGTAATGCTTTCAATTTCTGTAATCAAACAAATGTAGCTTTACATGGATTTTTAAATATATTGATACTTTTTTAAATCAAATAAATCCTCATTTGGCCTGAAGGCCTAATGATAAGCAATGTTGGGGTTGGATGTCAGAGCAGGTACCTAGAAAGGCTGGCCATTTGGATTAGAAACATTGCACCGACTCCTACTGTGTATAGTAGTGTATTATAAGGGTAATAATTTAGTAAAAATCTATATCTGCCTTACCAACTAACTTAGCAGTATCGACAATCGATTTATTCTTATTATCAATCTTCTCCTGGTTTTGGCTCTCCAGCAGGGTGAATTTGTTGTACTTGATGTCATTGGAGTTCTTTTCCTTGTTGAGTTTATCATCTTCCTTTGTCAAAGCCTTGTTCTTCTTGTCGCACTCGTCGAGCTCCTTCTTTTTGGTCTTATGCTCTTCTTCATAATTACCTAAAAATATATTATTAGTGGTTAGTATACAGAGATATTAAGAAAGAGGGTGATTCAGTACATAGTTGTCAATAGTATTAACCACTAATTATATTATAGTTCAGTATGTTTTTGTGTTTGTGTTCGTCTTATTAGTTTATATAGATTACTAGTTCTTACCCGCGGCTTCGCCCGCATGATATTTTGATTTTTAACGCAATATCATTATAATTTATAGCATATGTGTTATTCTGATATATAAGCTATATTATTGCAAAGTTTCATCTCAATCCGTTCAGTAGTTTTTGCGTGAAAGAGTAACAAACATCCATACATCCCTCCTCACAAACTTTCGCGTTTATAATATTAGTAGGATAGTGTGTTTGATTCAGAGGTGAAGGGTATAAAATCTTAAAAACTGAAGACTAATTAAATACAGTATATCATTAGTGCCGTGGTGGTCTAGAGGTAGTGACACCCGCCTTACAATCGTGAGGTCGTGGGTTCAAATCCCCGGTCCCGTACCAATGAGTTCCTTGGAATTTATGTACGGAATTTCACACCACTGGCTTTTCGGTGAAGGAAAACATCGTGAGGCAACCTGCATACGTCCGTAGAAGAAATTCGATGGCGTATGTGAATCCACCAACCCGCACTGGCCAGCGTGGTGGATATGGCCCAATCACCCTTCGTGGGTAGGCCTACGTCCTGCAGTGGACTATTAAAAAGGCTGGTACAGTACAGTACATATCATTAGACTCCATACAAATTCTCTACGTTTGATAGCAGTACTACACAAGACATTGGCGAAATTGTGAAACACCCTCACAGAAGCCACAAACAAGAATTGAAGTTAAAGTTGATTCAGTACATGGTAATCACGAAACTTATACATTGTGGCTAGACCGTAATTAAATTGTGAAACACCCTCACAGAAGCCACAAACAAGAATTGATTTTAAAGTTGATTCAGTACATGGTAATGACGAAACTTATACATTGTGGCTAGACCGTAATTAAATTGTGAAACACCCTCACAGAAGCCACAAACAAGAATTGATTTTAAAGTTGATTCAGAACATGGTAATGACGAAACTTATACATTGTGGCTAGACCGTAATTAAATTGTGAAACACCCTCACAGAAGCCACAAACAAGAATTGATTTTAAAGTTGATTCAGTACATGGTAATGACGAAACTTATACATTGTGGCTAGACCGTAATTAAATTGTGAAACACCCTCACAGAAGCCACAAACAAGAATTGATTTTAAAGTTGATTCAGTACATGGTAATGACGAAACTTATACATTGTGGCTAGACCGTAATTAAATTGTGAAACACCCTCACAGAAGCCACAAACAAGAATTGATTTTAAAGTTGATTCAGAACATGGTAATGACGAAACTTATACATTGTGGCTAGACCGTAATTAAATTGTGAAACACCCTCACAGAAGCCACAAACAAGAATTGATTTTAAAGTTGATTCAGTACATGGTAATCACGAAACTTATACATTGTGGCTAGACCGTAATTAAATTGTGAAACACCCTCACAGAAGCCACAAACAAGAATTGATTTTAAAGTTGATTCAGTACATGGTAATGACGAAACTTATACATTGTGGCTAGACCGTAATTAAATTGTGAAACACCCTCACAGAAGCCACAAACAAGAATTGATTTTAAAGTTGATTCAGTACATGGTAATCACGAAACTTATACATTGTGGCTAGACCGTAATTAAATTGTGAAACACCCTCACAGAAGCCACAAACAAGAATTGATTTTAAAGTTGATTCAGTACATGGTAATGACGAAACTTATACATTGTGGCTAGACCGTAATTAAATTGTGAAACACCCTCACAGAAGCCACAAACAAGAATTGATTTTAAAGTTGATTCAGTACATGGTAATGACGAAACTTATACATTGTGGCTAGACCGTAATTGAAAAAGAAGCTAGCTGTAGCTGTGGGCGCAGCTAGCATAATGTAATATACTAGCTGCGCCCCGCGGTCTTAACCGCGTTAGCCTGAAATAACAAATAGCCTATGTGTTAACCCAAGATCTAAGCTATCTTCATGCCGAATTTTATCCAAATCGGTTCATCCGTTTCTGCGTGAAAGAGTAACAAACATCCATACCATATTCACAAACTTTCGCATTTATAATATTAGTAGGATTGCTTCTGTGCAACCACTCGCTTCATATTCACAGCCACCAAACACAAAAAACAGGTTTGATTTGATCTAAATGAAACAGCTGCTTTTTTTTCTTAAGACGTGGTGTGTTAGTAAAGTATTTGTAACATGTAGATTTTGTAGTCATATTCATGTAAATTAATCATAACTAAAACTTACTGATTTTTCCCTGCAACTCTTCCTCAGTCCCTTCAAACAGCTCTTTGATGGCCGCCTTTAATTCTGTCTCTTGAGTTTGACAATGCTCAAGCCTGTAAAAATGAAAAAAAATTGAAATAATAAGCAAGCTTTTATTTATAGGTACATAACTTACATGCATACTTTTTATTTATACAACTGACATAAGTAGATCCTGATCCTTAATTCTGAGGAAGGAATCTCACTCCTTTCATTATTTCGAAACTTGCTGAACTTGTTCTTGGTATGGGTGAAGTAACAGTATACATCATACACCATTTTTCGTGCCTGTCTTTTTAAAACGTTGTTACTTTTTCGAGGCATTGTCTATTAGAAAAAGTAACTACAACAAAATAACACAACAAACTAACAAATAACACAACGAAATAAAAACAAACAAGATAATAATGAACATTAACAACAAATTGGCTATTAACAATGAACGCAACTGTAGTCGGGAGCTAAGGAGACGTGTGCACTAGGCAACAGGTGGCGGCCGACTCGGTTGGCCAATCCCTGTCAAGGATCGCGCGCAGCCGTCTTCCGCGCCCCTGCTTCATAGACCACTCAAGAGACCCAAAACTGAGTTCTGTGCATGTACGTCACAATGTTCAAGATGTTTACCGAAACCTGTAGCTAATCACAGCGCCAAGAAGTTAGATTCGGCCTCTATTGAAATGCTATAAAAATATTACGGTATATTAATACATTACCTGACTCTTATCTTCTCCTTTTGTGTCTCTAAAGAAAGCAAATCATTTTCCAGTGCTTTTATCACAGACAGTTTTTCAGTGACAGGCTTGAGCTCAGTGGCTAGTTCCGATACTTTAATTTCAGTTTCAGAGATTCTGGTTTCAGTGTTGATAACTTCCAGCTTCTTCTTGTCCAAATCTTGTTTCTTCTCAGTGAGGAAACTTACTTCTTGAGCTAATGGGAGTAGAAAATTGGTATTTTAAAAGGTATAAATTATGTCACATGAGTTAGATGATTATTGGTCACCTACTTATGATTTTTATGCTTTTGTTAACTATGTTGGGTTCGGTCTGAACTCTGCTTTGGTTTACACAGTCATAGGCATAAGCAAATAAGCAATAGTGACAAAAGCCTTTAGGCCCATGCAGCCAAACAACAATTACTATTTTTACTGTCTATTTTATTGTAGTATATTAATTAAAATGTGAGTAAATTTTGCAATTCATTGCCCAAGCATGCTTATAAAAACAATAGGCCCAATTATGAAGGCGCCGTTGTAGTTATATTAGCAATTTAGAATAGTTCTGTTTTTTTTTACTTTAGGCATTCGAAAGAGAAAACACTTTTTACGTAGCTATTAAATTTACAATAGTGCCTTCATGATTGGGTCTATAATTCATCAATAGATGTGATGTTTTTGAGTAACTACTGCAGTTTAGTTTGGCACATCTATACTGAAGATAAAATTTTATGTTCTAATTGAGTATCAAAGCAAAGAGCTGCAAAGCACAAATGGGAGTGGGCGGGATACGTGAGTCGTATGCACCCAGACAGATGGGCAAAGGTCTCAATGGAGTGGGTTCCTCTGTCCACTGACCCGAGGCCGTTGGCGCGACAAAATCAAGAGGTTTAAAAAGGATTGGACAGAGGTAGCACAGAACAGAAAGGAATGGAAGCATTTGGGGCAGACCATTGCCCAGCAGTGAGACAGTACCGGATAAAAATAAAAAAATAAAAATTGAGTGTCGACTTACCTAACAGATTCAGTGTGTTGGCATATTCCTTCCTGATTTTTCGGAAACGTTCAAAGCAGTCGCTGTATTTGTCAGCATCAAAGATTTCATCAAACCTTTCCTTCACTTTTTTGCCCTCATCTAGAGGCCATGCAGAGTCTTCTTGATGGCAAAATATCACCGAATTCAAAATCGCTTTTGAAACTCCTAAAAAAGGCAGACTTATTATACTAAGTAAACAATCCCTTGTTTGGAAACTATTGATGTTACTATATTATGGTAAAGATACCTATAAAATGCTTACAGTAAAGGATGACAATTATATTAAATAAATAAAAAAATAACATGCATTTTACTGACCTAATTCTTCGTTCATGATGAGATCCAAATCAGCACATCTTGATGAGATGTCTTTGGGTTTCCCATTTTCATCCACTGATGACAAATAAGACTCCAAAGTCTGGAACTTTGTCTTGTTCTTTTGCATTGCAGTAACTTTCATAGATCTTGATACCTCCAGTTGTTTATCTTTAGCATTGACAATCTACAAAACCAACATACAATATGAAAACTGCGTCATTGAGATAATCATGTAAATATTGATGAGAAATGAGAAAACAAAAGCTAATTAGTTAGGTTACTTTCCGGCATTGATCGCATTCTATGAAACCGTACCTTCAATTTCACCTGTCCGAGGACCTCGGTGGACCTGTTAACTTTAGCATCGTGCACAAAACATTCATTTCTGCTACCAGGAGGCATCTGCCCCGTGATGGCGTATCGTAAACACTCAATAATCGTCGTCTTGCCACAACCATTTTGTCCCAGAATCAAAGTTAGAGGCCTATCAAATGATATGCGCTGTTCGTCCGTATCTTCAGGACCAAAACTTCGTATACCCCTGACGGTCAGGGATTTAACACCAGCCATGATGAGCTGATGGAAGACGATGTACGGAAGATATAGATCTCGTTTTCGCGCCAATGGTTATCACTGCAAACGAAAATACCGGTGCGGCGGCGGCACAATGGCAAGCGAGAAAAACTCGCGTCGCACGTCACGGCGTCACTTAAAATTGTTGAGTTGCCAGTCTGTCGGTACTCTTTTCAATGGTCGGTACAGAGCAATGCTGCCAACTTCTACAAATTGAATTCCCGAAAATCAATAACGACAAGTGTACTAAACTGAGCTTTTGGTTTTGCATAGTTTACTTAAACTTGCGCGTTTGCGTGTGGTTCCATACATTTCTGTTAGTTAGTCTTCGTTTTCGCTTTCACTGTACAAAAATGTATAGGGACACACGGAAACTACTGTAGTTTCAGCTTACGTGTAAACCTACACGGGTTATAGTACCTACAGTCCATACATTTTGTATAGCGCCCATGGCGGAAACGAGGAAGAACTAACCTAAACGTATGGAGCAAGGAACTCGAAAACGAGAACGTTCTCGTATTCAAGTTCCTTGTTATGGAGTCACACGCGAACGTCAGTGGCTCTGTAGTAACCCCTATGTGCTACAAAAGCAAGCCAGTCATGCTAGTGGCATTGATGTTGTCTTTGGCTAACCTGAGATGGTGTGTAATGACAAGAGATAGCGAATAGATAGCTAGAAAATGTCAGAGGTAACATAACAGTGAACGGACTGTAGTCCGTGTTTTTAACCTTTTTTTTCAACATTATTTAGATGCATTACTTACCTGCATTAAAATGATATTTCTAGTATGTTCCTGCCAGGAAGCATAGGGAAGGTGGCGGGACCACCTACATAGTAATATGACAGACAGACGGACAATCAGACGGATAGACAGACAGACAGACGGACAGAGAGACAGACAGACAGACGGACAGACAGACGGACAGACAGACGGACAGACAGACGGACAGACAGACGGACAGACAGCCATCGATGTCTCTTTTTAACTCATGCTGTATCAAAACAAAGCATCTCTTTCAGGTTCTTACCAGCGCCAAAATATTTCTGTTTTTTTTTTTAAATGGTCTACATGTTTGTAGGTAACAAACAATAATGGATCTAAACTACAAAAATTAACGAGAAAAATTGTGTTGTTACTACTTTCATATCTTAAAAATGGCTGAAATATTAACGATCAAAGTGAGTATTTCCAGCCGAAGGTTTTTAGAAACACTGGCGGGCTCACTATCCATTGACGTCACAACCTTAGTGGCCCAGTCATTCATCAGTTGCGCTCTCGTAAGTACGCCGCAGCACAGTAGTAAACAAAATTATAAAGTTTTCTGTGGTAAACATGGAAAGAAAACTGTTTAGTGTATGGCTAGAATCGTCAATTGCGTATAGGGTGTGAGAAAAAAGATGTGCTATACATACTTAGATTGCTATATACACGTTTTTTATGATTTTATCATATTTAGACTCTAGAGAATAGTAAAAAATCTGCATAATACTAGTAGAAATGATAGAAAAAGGTAATAGTTCATAAATAGGTTGATTTACTTAAGCATCTCATCAAAAATACAACGGTAGTTTTTGGCGCGAAAAAGTTGCCTGACTATTACGTCTAGGCAGTGCGTAATAGTCAGACAAAAAAAACGTATACGCAAATTGAGACATAATACTCGTATATTACTTTCGTCCTGTTCACTCTTTATACTTGCACATCTCGCATTCTCATACTTTTGTAATTATTATTATTTAGCGCCTTGTCTAGTTATATACTTCACTATGGTTTAGTGCCTCAGTGCTTCAATTCAACAGTTAAAACACCCGATAATATTTTTTTTTATGTACCTGAGGACCCTAAAAACGACGAAAAACTGGATGACAGCCATAAAAAGAGTTGATATAATAGGCCCTAAGCACTACTGTGAAGACTATTTCGATGTAAGTATTTGTTAAGGTATGAGTACGAAAGAGGGAACTAAAGAAAATAACACTTTTACAATAAAACATTTTAGCGCCGTTATACCTACACCTTTCTTGGGTTGGGTAAAAAATGTTAAACTCGCGTTGGGACACGTCACTGTAATCGGATATAAGATATATTTTTGACATTATTTCTTTTTAATACAAGACTAGACTCGAAGACAATCGAAACAAAATAAAAAGAGACGAGCGTAATCACTGGACCAAGCGCCGCGGCCGAGCCGCCCCGTGTCGAGGTTGCAGGCTGAACGAGCGAGTCACGTAATAGCATGAGCGCGCGTGATCCGAGAAATTCAAAAAAGGGCTTAAACTTCTCGTATTTAACACTTCGGAAATACTGCTAGCATTGAAGTGACATAAAAAGTAATGTAATGTACATGATCTGCGCTCCAATATTGTATCGAAAAAAATTCATGTCATTCGAAAAATTAAGTACCTAACCAAAAGGAGTCGACACTGCAAAGCGTACCCCTCTACCAAAAGTACGCGACCGGCGATGACTGTGTCGACTCCTATTGGTTAGGTACTTAATGATTCGAAAGTAATATTTTGACCCTTTTGTGTTTGTCTATCTGAGGTCGCCCGTGTGCTATTTTACAAATTGACCACAAGGCTCTGTCATTGCTAGTAAACTAAGTGTTTGAAACTTGGTAGACCTGCCTGGGGTAGTAGTAACATGCCCACTGTGTGCCTACTAATCGGGAAAAAAACATTGGCTGGCAACAAATTACTAGAATCATAGACTAAAAATAATGATACCATAGACATCTATTCACACTTTTCCTATTGTTTGTTGTCATTGTCAGTTATGGCTTGGCCCATAGAGCTGTACGTATGACCAAACGATACCTTTTGTTTCTGGTATTGATATCGATTCGATAGAATCGTAAATATCGATGGCGATTTCAGTTTCCTTCCATGCTACCTAATTTAATTTAGGGCGTAGTGACAATCTCGTTGTTTTGATTCAAGCTTAATGTTTATTAATCACAGTTTTCAATTAAGGAAAACATCTTGAGGCAACAATAGAACACATGAATACTTTATTGACACCACAAGTAGTAAAACATAGAAGATGAAAAAAAATTACAGAAGAATGGTACAAAAGGCGGTCTTATCGCTAAAAGCGATTTCTTCCAAACAACCTCTAATGTGTGGAAACATGTAATTGACATGCAACCTGCATATAAGAAATCCAATGGCGTATGTGAATCAATTAACCAGGACTGATCCAGCGTAGTGAATATGGCCCAATCATAAATTGGAATAAAAAAATATTACCATAGAATGTGTACGTACTGGATCTCAATATTTTAATAATACATAGGTAATATATATTAACCTTTAACTACCGAAGTGCTCGTCTCACAGACGGCATTACTTTGATAATTAAAATATAAATAAATATTTGGAAACATCTTACACACGACCTCTGACCACAAACTAAGCAAAGCTTGTGATATGACTGCCAGATACTGATATTACTACATATACATATTTTTTAAAATCCTATATATAAATTACGCGTCACGTTGTTTGTCCGCGATGGATTCCCTAACTACTGAACCGATTTTAATCAAACTTTGTATACTGTGTGTAGTTTGATCCAACATAAGAGATAGGTAGGATAGTAATTTATAATTCAATTTTTAAACGCATTTGTTTATCATACTTTTAAAAGCTGCCCGTATCGGGGCGAAGCTCGGATGGGCAGATAGTACTTATATAGATAGTAACGAAATAACACCCAGACACGGAGCAGACAATTATTATTTGCCCTGGGCCCCACCCAGGCCTCTTTGACCCAGAAGTTAGGATCATAACCCACTGAGCCATCCAGTTACCCTACTTGCTACCTTGCCCCAGCACCATCTTATTGCTGTTAAACGCCTCACGCCTTGGTACTATCTATATAAGTATAACGGGACCATAGCTTTAAGTTTATTTTTATTTAGTGCCACTTAGTATAATTTCGAAGGACTAGGAATGGTAGTGGCAACATTCCTGGGGTAACGCTGGCTGGTAACAAACGCTGCTGATTGTTTCCAAGGAGGTTTCGAGCGATATCGCATGATCGGCCGATGGGCGGTGCGAGATGAGATGTCATTTGTGAGTTGTAAGGAGAGCTGGCTCGGAGAGGTAATGTTGGTGAAATGTGTTTAGAACGGCTCGAGTTGTGATTCTTGATAAAACAGTGGCAGCGTGCGTTACGCTGCGGAACGCCATGTCCTTCGCTTAAAGTTTTCTCTATAATTGTAGTCATACGTAATCTTCTGTGAAATAAACTGATTGTTCGTGACGTCGCAATTTATCTCCTTGCCCGCTTAACCCACGCCACGCCACACTGAAGTATTGTTGGGTCAGATGGTATAAAATCATTACCACATTGAACCATCATAACTGATGCGGATCCTTTTATGGATTCGACAAGTATATATTTAAAAATAAATATGTATATCAGTCTCTGGCAGCCATATCACAAGCTTTGCTTAGTTTGGGGTCAGAAACCGTGTGTAAGATGTCCCGTAACGGTTATTTATTTATTTATTATTATTGCAAAATGCCTATAAAGAAGAAAAGGACACGTCCACAAAATGTGTGGAAGCTGGTATAACAAAAATCAATAAATCTAACCACAACATGAGTTACATCTCGAAAAAGTATGTCTGTTTCTGAGTCTACTATATCACTTAAAATCAAAAAGAGCTCTCCGATCTTTAAATATTTATTTTGAATCTCTTAGGATAAATAAATATATTTAACAGAATAAATATATTCTTTCGGTCAACTCTGATTAAGCGACCTAGAAATAGCTAAAATAAAAGCACTTTTATCAATTAGACCCAATTTTAAGTGATTTTCTTGAAAAATTTAACAATCTGGATGCACCATTTTTTATGAATTCCATAATTTTAACAAAATATGATATAAATGTGGAAAAAACAGATAGTAATGTAAGTAAAAGAACGATATAAGCACATTGATATAGCTTAAACATAAAGATGAGCTTTCAAATAATGCATATATCATCTTGGTTATCTTTTTCTCTGAATAATATACCACTTGTGTCTCCTTTGATGTTTTCACGTGAGTTGTGACTAATTATCACGTGAAGTTCAAATGGGGGTAGATTCGGAAAAAATCACAAAATATTACAAGGGGGATGAGGGTATAGTAAGATATCACAATAATTTATTTTTCCGCAGCGTGACCACTTTTTTTTCGTATATCTACTAAATTTTTTTATATTTATTTTTAAAATTTTATGCTTCCGTGAGACATGATGTTATAAATAGACGTTCGAATTTGGTACGCTCCGCACCGACGGTACGACGCACTCGACACGCCACACCACCGCACCGCACAAAGATGGTCCAGTGCTTTCCAAGCTACTAGATAGTGATCACGTCTAAATGCCTCCAATTTTATTCGAACAAGCTAAAATCGCGTTAGTTGCGGCAACAATCGGAACTACTACATCTATCGATTCTCTTTTATTTTCCTAATTTTTTTCTCTAACTCTTGAATGTTGAATCATTGTTAAATTATAGGACGTGAAATGAATCCCATAAACACGGAATTTTTTTTTTTAAAGTTCTAATGCATCCATAATTAAACATCTTCCGTAATATTTACGGCTTCTTTGTCTGACGCCATTGAAAACGTGTGTCTCACTCGGAGGTAGAATTGCGACTAAAGCGCTGAATGGTTCAGTGGTTTGGCCACACGATTGCACTTGGTGCAGACCGCACCAAATCTTATGGCAGAATCATCGAACCGAGCGCACCGTCATTAACAATAATAATGTGCGGCGGACCGCTGAACATACCATCTAATTTGGTACGGAGCACGCCGAGTTCGCGGTGTGGAGCGTAACAAATTCGAACGTCTATAATTATAATACGACGTCGACGTCAGAGCTAGTGATGTGATACACTAAAACCACGTCGTCGGTTGCCAAAATAATTATGTACAATTATCATAGTCAAAGTATTAACTGACTACTAGTACTTAACGACTGACTATAGGTGCGTTCGGTTTGGGCTCGGTGGCGTTTTTGGCGTTTGCAATATTAGCGTTGATATAAAGCGTTCTGTTTGGGAATTTTGCCCATTTCGCCAATAATTAATTAGCTCACTTCCCAAAACGAACGCAAAAGTAACAAAATGCACCGCCAAATGTAACAAAATTTAATAAATTTAACCACTTCGAAAATTCAGTAATTCGCGAAATGTGATTTTTATTTTGCTTATTCAAACTTACATGTTCATTGTTTTGCTGTTCATTCTAATTTAAACAAAGGATTTAAACATCTGCTTTTAACGGTCAATCACCCACGTGTCACTCGTGGCAGTAGTAAGATTGTGAAACATCAAATCACAGAACATTACACTGCACAATTAAATATAAACATTAGATTACACAATTTTATCCGATTTTAGCAATACGCAATGTGTTGGTAGTATTTACATTATCTTTGCTTCGCTGTTCTGGCTTAAGCACCATCTATTATTAATTATACACCGTACAAATAATTAAAAAGCTTGAAACTTTAAGTTACGCGCAAAATTTTATTAAGTATAA
Source organism: Hypomecis punctinalis (assembly GCA_949316475.1). NCBI lineage: Eukaryota > Metazoa > Arthropoda > Insecta > Lepidoptera > Geometridae > Hypomecis > Hypomecis punctinalis. The sequence continues at coordinate 12,023,068 of OX438807.1, forward strand.
AACGTCAAACTCTAAAATGTCAGAAAACAATCACAAAGAACCCACCTCCACAGGTGAGTCAAAATTAACACTATTAACAGTTTACGATAGCATTTTTAGCTGTTTCTAAGCTATCCGAACGGTGAATGAAAATATATAAAAATGCACCTTTTGCTCACACATTCTCAAACCTAACGCTGAATGTGATCGTTGTTATCGTTTTTAACTGTTAATTTTGCCACCAGTAGGCTATCCGAACGCACCTTATGATAATAAGGAAGTTTTCTTTATCATAAAACTAAAAATAATTATATACATTTAAAGACGTTATAAATATATTAGATACAGTGAAAAAATTACTCGAATATCTTAATAAATGACGGAGTTATAGATGTCTAAACATGACCGCACGAAATCAAAAAGACCCGCGACGGATTTATGCGTGTGACGTCATCCGACCCAGGAGGCGCACCGTGGGTAAAGCGGGAGTAAGGATAAATGGAAATAAAGTGCTTCATTCTATACCGGGTATTTTTCTAAGCCACGAATACGTTCTAGGTTATCATTGTACTCACCTTTATGTTGTGATCATCATTTACTATGGGACTAACCCCCCAATATTATGAATAAAAAGTCAGCATTCCCATAAATTTTGTCGTGAGTAAATGAACTTTATTTCTAAATGGAACAAGATTTGGTGTGTGTACCTAGTGTACTGCGGTTATTACAACTGTATATATTGACTAGTAGTTTTCCAAATAGTAGACCTCACAAGTATATATTTTGGTGAAAATTTACTGGTAATCAGTTTTCAAAAATGCACAACTTGCAGAGGCAAATATATTCTTAATTACAATATTCTGTCCTAAAATATCATTGTATATTATGACCAACTTTTACAATGGGACTAATCTCCTGTACAGGGTTATCCAAACCTTCTCAGCCTAATATTTGTTCTTATCTTATCAAAGTACTTGTAGGTAATAGGTTTTTTCAGGATTTATTTTTTAGTTAAATGACAGATGTCAAAGTGACAGCTGCAATTATATGGCATATTATTGTTACTAAATGGGTTTTTGGATAATCAGTTAAAACGCCGATTAATCACTCTATTGCACACAATCACTTCACAAAAATCACAAAAACACACGACACAACTCGTTCTCAGAAAAACTTCACACTGGCACTGATATTCACACAAACTAGTCACTTCACAATCACTGGTATAGCACTTGAACACGAGATGTTTTCGTTTCAACGGTAAACGAAAGACTTCATGGGACGGAACCTCGTGGCTCTATTTATACCTGAATTAATGTTGACTAGAAGGATCTGGAGATATCGGTGCCATTGTGTTTGACAAAGTAAACAAGATGAAAGTTCGAGACTTCCCTACTATTGTCAAATACACACAAAAAACACCATAAAACCAAATAAAAAAGACCGGGAAACAAAAGGCACCAAAAAAAACGCAAAACAATAGAGCACCCCAAAAGCGTGATCACGTAAACATCGCAGATTACATCATAGTTACTGCATACCTACAACTGGCGTGCGCCTACTGCGTTACATTATTATAGAATTCATACTAGAGTGGCATGACAGATGTCATCCAAAATGTAGATCTCGTTAAGCTCTATCAATTTTGTGCCTAAAGTAACGGTCTAGAAACGACAGTTACGGAGATAAATTACTTTGAAGAGCTGTCATCCGATATATAGATCTTGTTGAGTTCTATCACTTTTGTGAAGACAGCAATGGTCTAAAATCCTTAGTTATAGAAATAAACCGCATTTAAGTTTGACAGCTGTCACTTTGAGACCTGACATGTAATCCTAGTATGGATTCTAGAATCTGACAGCTGTCACTTTGTTCAGTCATTTTTAGGGTTTCGTAGTAAAACGAAGAACCTTTAAAACTTCGTTATGTCCGTGTAACGGACGGACGACGTTTATAGACCATATTTAAAACTTTCCCTGAAAATTATTTTGAGAACTGTGGAATCATAAATTTTTGAGCTATAAAGGAAAACAGACATTTTTAAACATTAGAGGTCATCGACCTCACAAGTATATTTCATACAAACAAACAATAACACTTTATTAGACAACCACATTACATAAAAAAAAAACAAATTACAGGGACAAAACAATACAATTTATAGGTTCTACTACGTAGGACTATTTCTACTGGTGATCTTATCGCTTTTTAAGCGACTTCTTCCAGGCAACCAAGAATTCATACTACATTACGTTTTTCTAGTAATCATCCATCTTAAAAATTGTTTTTTATCATCATCATAATCATCGTCACGTCTACGGAAGCCATACGCATGTCTCGACACGCACTTGATGTGTTGACAGGTGTCTTCAAATCCCGAGTAAATAGGTATCTTCTAGGTAAGCGTGCTACACCCTAGACCGCACATCTGCTTAACATCAGGCAGTGTGTAGTAAAACGCGAACCTATTCGAAATATAAAAAAAAAAAAAAAACTTGACAACTTATTGGAACTAGAAAATAAAAGCCTTGAAAAATTTTTCAAAAGTATTTTATTAAAACAAAATATATTACGCTTCACCAGTTCTAGCTAGCTAACCCTGTATAGGGGATCAGTCCCAAACTCTGACTCCAGGGCTAGCCACCCGGCCTATACAAACTTAGGTACTTACTTATACTCTATCCTTAGTGCTTCATTATGTCGTACGATGTACGTACATTCCAAAGAAGGATGCGCGAGCCCATACATACCAGAACCTGTCATATACGAACACACTAATTTCTCCTCTCTTATTTTCTAAGAATGTTATGTTCACCAATGTAATTTATGACGCTTCTAAAACTGTTCAGATATGTACAATTTGGCTAAAATTGAATATAAAATAAGAAAAAACGAAAACAATTTTCAAGCTATAAGTACCCATTTATAGACATGTATACACACTAAAGATTATGGATTGCCAGGTTTGTTATGTTCGGAGTGCTGAAATGGTGCTCGATTTTAAAAACTTGATGTCATGTAATTTTAGTCAATGTTGTCTCAATGATATTTAAATAGATTTTTTAATCAGTGCATGTCATTTTGTCTGTAATATCAGATTACGTTTTAGAGTTCATCGATTTATAAGACGTTTGAGTCTGATATAATGATAGATTTATTGAGACCGTGTGATTTTACGAACAGGATGGCTTCTAGGATCGCAATTGATTCCCCTGTGATATTAACAGGTTAATTCCGTGCATAGGGGCGCCCTAGCACAAAAATAACGTATCATAGCTGCGTCATAGCATATCTCGGAAACATGGCGTCGATTTTGCCCCGCCCCCTTGAAGCGTTGCGCTAAATCAATACTTCGAAAATCGATTCGAAACTCCAATCGATAAAAATATCGATTTTTCCGAGAAATACCTGATTGCCCACAGAAAAGAGACCTTCTCTCTTCTGTGTGACTGCCGATGTACTAAACTTATAAAGCGTAGTTTTTAAGCTATACTAGGCCCAATTATGAAGGCGCTATCGTAAATTAAATAGCAAACTTAAAAAATGTTCTCTCTATCGAATGCCTAAAGTGAAAAAGAAACAGAAATATGCTAATTAGCTATTATAATTACGATGGCGCCTTCATGATTGACACGACACCTTTTAAATTTACTGTCATAAATATGTATAACTTTCCTCATTACTTCGCACATTCTAAACCACTCAAAAAAGTCGTAGAACAAAAGTTGTTGTTTTGATATACCTACAGAACAAGCCCCTAAAACAATGCTAATTGATTAGAAATAACCCTGTTTAAAAGACATCATTCATTTTGGGCTATATCTGAAAGAGTGCCGGCCAAAACAATTATTTAGGAAATAGTATTCGTAGATACATAATATTATCCTGTACATTTTACCCCACATGACCGACTCTCTAGAATCACCTCCTGTGCAGTAGTTAGTTACCGGGTTTTGAAAACAATTATTTTAAAAAAGATTTTATCAACCAGCTATGAATGAAACTGAGACACTGTTTAATGTATCAACATACACTTAGGCCAGCGAACGAATATTTTGATATATTTGATAGTAGACCCTTTTGTGTTCTCTATTGAACTTAAAAACATTTATTTGAATGACAATCATCAAAATCACTGAAGCCGTTTCCGAGATCCAAAATCAATATTAGGTAGTTTAGAAAATACTAAAAAACACGCTTTCTTGGCATATCAAATAAAAAGTGTAAAATGATTTTTGATATAGGCAGAAAATAATAATGAACGAAAAATATTAATACTATTGTAAAAAAAATGTTTTGTGCCATAATTTTTCGTAAATCGAGCACCCCACGCTTTATTAACATTTTTCGTTCATTATTATTTTCTGCCTATATTGGAAATTGTTTTACACTTTTTAGTTTGATATGCTATGAAAGAGTGTTTTTTAGTTATTTTTTACCATATTTATTTTTCAATTATAGATTTTTTTCTATTTTTTTTTAGTAAATGTATTGTCATCCATCTTTGATAGGTGTGGAAATTTAAAGAAAATGTTATCACTCAAAGTAGGTCAAAATCGAGCTCAAATGGGTTGGTTATAAGCAAGCAAACATACAGGTTAAACTAATAAAACCATGTTAATAAAATAAATAAATGACAAGCCAACACATATTAACTGCAGTAAAAAGCGTCTAATACTACTGAATATGCAATAAACGGTTCTAATAACTTATTAGAAATAAGCAGTTAAATTGGTGAATATTTTTGTTAATATATGAAAATAATTAATTTCGAAATTAGATAACTACGCAGGGAGTGATCATAGAGGGTTGGTCCCGTGGTATAACATGTTTAGAATTATATGCATTAATACTATTTGGTCGGAATTATCAGGATTAGCCCAATATGAATGTTGTCTTTTACAAACCTAATAGTTAACCAATATTCTACTTAAAAACATAGGTAGTCATTAATTGGTAGTCGGGTTAAAAGGAAGTTTGGCAAAAACGAGTACTGTACAACCATAGATTTATTATGACTTCTACCGATTATGCACCGAGAGAAGTATCGAATAACATATTGCAATGCAATAAAATCGTAACTTTGTCCATCACTATTTGAAGTAATGTAAACATTCAATATATTTGCTTTTCTCAAAGTTATCGTTTTATGCTGTGTTGTGAATTAAAATAGATAGTTTTAAACGTCATTTATAGTTCCTGCACTGAACACTTATTCACATTTCAAAAACATAGACGTGAAAATACAAAAACTACGACTAACCTAAAAATTATAAACATTCGCTTTTGTTCTTAGAACACGATTCGCAGCCCCAAACACAGCAGGTAACCATGGTTGTTTTTTATTGTTTGTGCCCTTATAATGTTATAAATTCTATTTATTTACACGTTTAATACAATATTTGTAGAAATCACAATCAGCTTTGCTATAGCCAAAACACAAATATGAAGATAATTTCTTATTGGTTGGATGGTCTCAGAATAATGACGGCTACAACTGTCAAAAGCCTTTTGGGGTATAGTAGATGGTGGGAGGCGAAGAATTTGATTACATATTTTTAATGCCATAATCTTAAGATATAGGGAAGCAAACAATAAAATTAAAGCAATGAGGTGATGTAATGAGAGTTGGAGGGCAAAAATCAGAATAATTAATCCACGCCCTTCGTTCCTACAGGACCTCAAATTAGCAGACCACTATAAGGTCTGAATCTTTGCGGGAGGACATAAGAATTTACTTCGTATCTATTCCCTCTATAATCTAAGATTCCGTGCATCCTTCTTTAACTTAATCTCTGCGACAGTGACATTGACATAGAAGATTGATATTTTTAGAGTTGAGATAGTGGTAGAAAAAATCGATTTTCAAACAATGTTGTAATGAAATCGAATGAGTAGTTGGTGAGAAATTGGATTTTATTTACTTACTCATATTTAAGATCAAGTATGTACACATGTAAATAATGTTATGATATTAATTAAGTATTTATCGGCGTTTTCACTATTATCGATGCTAATGTAACATATAATTGGGTTTAATTTAATTACACATTTAAAAAATGTTATGATATTAAAATCCTACTAATATTATAAACGTGAAAGTTTGTGAGGATGGATGGATGGATGGATGGATGGATGGATGGATGGATGGATGGATGGATGGATGTATGGATGTTTGTTACTCTTTTACGCAAAAACTACTGAACGGATTGAGATGAAACTTTGCAATAGTATAGCTTATATATCAGAATAACACATAGGCTATAAATTATAATGATATATTCCGTATGCGGGCGAAGCCGCGGATAAAAACTAGTATACTATAAAATTAATGATAAATTAAGTTATATTTAAAATATCGTTAGTATAAACTATCGATATTTTAAATAAAACTCTATCTAAAACTCTGTGATCACGATCATTCGTCGCCCATCACTAATCGGCATGCCCATAAAGTATGACATTGACAGGTACTGTCTGTACTATTAAGACATTCAGGACTTCATAGGCGTGATTTTTCTGACAGCTGTCGCAGAGATCAAGTTAAATTTTATAGAGTATAGTCCCATATTAAAATTTGGCCATAATATACAATAATATCTTAGTAAAGAACCTTACCATTTTTATGATTAAGAATATATTTACCTGTGAAAGTTGTGCATTTTTGAGAACTTATTACAAGAAAATGTATACTTGCGAGGTCTACTGTTTGGAGAGCTACTAGTTAATATTTACAGATGTAAAAACCGCAGTACACTAGACACATACACCAAGTCTTGTTCCATTTAGATATAAAGTTCATTTACTCACGACAAAATTATGGGAATGCTGACTTTTTATTCGTTATATTGGGGGGTTAGTCCCATAGTAAATGTTGATCATAACATAAAGATAAGTACAATCATATCCTAAAACGTATTCGTGGCGTAGAAAAATACCCTGTATAGAATGAAGCAGTTTATTTCCTTTTTTCCTTACTCCCGCTTAACCCACGGCGCGGCTCTTGAGCCGGTTGACGTCACACGCGTAAATTCGTCGCGAGGTTTTTGATTTCGTGTGGTCATGTTTAAAAATTCATAACTCAGTCATTTTTGAAGTTAATTGAAAAATAAAAACACCATTATTTATTGCAGACATGGTGTAATTTAATAAAAATAAAACTAGAAAACGGGAAACTTCCTTATTATGAATTTTTTCATAGGGACGTACTGTATCGACCCTTTCAAATACGATGTCGTATCGTGAAATCGAATAGGTACTCTTTGTGTCTAACCCTTGTCTAACCAACTGCCCATCCCTATTTCCACAACAATTCGCTGTGACAATTCTCCTCTGTGGACAATTCGATCAGTGATGCAAAAGTTCCCGATTAATCAGGAGATCTACTGATTTTAGCTTTTCTCTCCCGATATCCCGATTTGGAGACCTTGTCTCCCGATTTTTACATTGTACACTTAAAACATAGTATTATTTAGCATTACAAAGATGATAATACTGAAAGTGACCTGGTAACACTAAGCCAATGCACGGGTGGGTATAAATTAAATGCTCATTGGCACAGAGATTTTCTTAAAATTCTTACCAGAGGCCGTCTAATCTCAATTTCAATACACACAAAACGTAATACACAGAAATTCCTTACAATATAGAGTAGAGTTTATTATTGTCTGGTGGGTAATTAGTTCGTGTTGTTTGGCGAATCTGCTGAGATGTTTAGTTTATTATTTAGTGTAGAGAGTAATCGTTCGTCCGACCTGTTTTTGAGACAAATTGTTGTGTGTGCTTTGTGTAAATTGTAAGATGTCCAACTCCGATTATTCTAATACCTAAAATAGCCCAAGTACCAGTACCAGAGTACGAAAACGAAAAAAATACGATCTAAAATAATTATAAAGAGGAATGGGAAGCACGATCTGAATGCTCGAATTGGTTAAAAAAACAGTCTTAAAGGGAAAACATAACAATTTATCTAATATAATGTCATAAAACACTGTTGTTTTATTTGACAAGTAAATCTACCAATATCTCCCGATTTTTACCTGGAAAATTGCCCGATTTTTAAAAGTTCACTTTTGCAACACTGACTGAATTCGATGCCAAGTCTCAAGTCTGCAGTGGTCTCGAACCTACCGATTTTTCGGTATTTCTACCGATATGGGCTCTGTCCTACCGAAATACCGAAATGCAACGATTTTTCCACGATTTCAGAGAATATGTGGAAATTCTCCCGATCTTTTTACCGATTTCACACTTCTAACTTGGCAGCCCTTTTCATTTATGTTTTAAGTTAAGGGGAATCCCTCAATAGCAATAGTAAGCGCACAGCTTAGAAAAATCCCTGTTATAGGGGATTCCCGTTTGAGAATTCTCTATAACAGGGATTACCCAAAAACTTTCGCTCGGCTATATATATAGGATTTCGGGGTTAATTTATTCATTAATATTCTTAACTTCGAAAAGAAAGTTTGCGAAGTGTTTAAAATTGTGAAAATTATTAAGTTAAAATGTCGTGTGACGAGGAACCGAGTACAAGCGCAAAAAGAAAAAAATATCTACAATTTTATAGAAAAGAATGGGAGGAAGAATTTTCAGGATGGCTGCAAGAAAGTAGTAAAGGCGTAAATTATGCCTATTGTAAGAGTTGTAATAAGGATATTAATATAACATCAGGGAAAGATGCTCTAAAGAAACATAGTTCTTCACAAGGACACTTGGTATCATCAAAGAATATAAAATCACAACCGAAGATATCATCATTTACTGTGAAAAAAACTCAAAAATCTGATACACTAGTTAAACAAGGTAAACATATTTAGTAATTTTTTACAACCTACTATCTATTTACCTACATTGTTATTATTATTTTGTTTTCTATTAATCGTTGTGTATTATACTAGATGTCATCATCATCTTTATCACAACAACCCATACCGCTGTAGGACACGAGGATCCTGGCCTGGCATTCCCCTGCTAGACATAGTAAATGCCCTTATGACCACTAGACATACCTACGTCATTTTAATTCTTTATTTTATTTTCAGGTGAAATAAGATTGGCCTCGTTTGTTGCTGAACACAATCTACCATTCACTATTATGGAGCACCTACCGAAACTGATACAATCCATTTGTCCTGATTCAAAAATAGCAGAAGAGATCAAATGTTCTACGACGAAAACTCACGCCATAATAGATCATATTATAGGTAAAGAAAGTTTCGATAATTTATGTGAAGATCTGCGACAAACTAAGTTTTCGCTTATTATTGACGAGTCCACTGATCTTAGCACAATCAAACACTTGTGCCTAGTCGTGAGATATGCCAAAAAACATCGCATCAAAGATTGTTTTTTAGCTCTTATTCCATTGGAAGATGCTAATGCAGTATCCTTATTTGAACACATTGTTAACTTTTTTAGAAGCAATGATATTCCGTATAAAAAGAATGTAATAGGTTTTGCATCTGATGGGGCAAACGTAATGATGGGGCGTAATAATTCTGTTGTGAAGTTGCTGCAAAACGAAATTCCCAATATTTTTATACTTAAATGCACCTGCCATTCGTTTCACCTTTGCGCTTCATATGCTTGTACCAAACTGCCACGCTTTGTAGAGGATCTTGTAAGGGACATTTACAACTACTTTTCTTCTAGTCCAAAAAGAGTGGCAGAGTTTAAAAATTTTCAAATGTTTTGTGACTTAAAAGTACATAAAATACTTCACCCCTCTCAGACACGCTGGTTATCAGTCCATGCAGCAGTGAAAAGAATATTAGAACAAGTTTCTGCTCTAAAACTATTTTTCATAGACCAAGTATCTAATAATGATCATCTCTTAGCTGCAGAGCATATATTACAGAAGCTCCAAGATCCCACGACATTATTATTTTTGGAATTTCTAGATTTTGTGTTACCACTATTTAACGATTTGAATAAAGAAATGCAAGCAGAACACCCGAAAATTCACAATTTATATGACAAAATTACTGGAACATTAAGAACTATTTTTGATTGCTTTTTAAAAAGAGAATATTTAGCCAGCACGCCAATTGAAAATGTTGATTTTAAAAACCCTAGCAATTTTGTGGATATCGACGCCGTATACTATGGTGCTGCGGCGTCTAATACACTACTTAGTAGTTCAGCAGATCTAACACCAGATCAAGTAAATTTGTTTAAATGCAGATGCCTAGATTTTTATATAGAAGCCTGTAAGCAAATAACGACACGGTTTCCACTGAAAAATAATCCATTAAAAAGTTTAGACATAATTGAACCAACAAATGTTAAAAGTGGCAAAACTGCGTCGATAGTTCCTATTAGTAGGCTATTTCCCAATATTGTTCAGTGCAAAGATTTCCAGGAAATTGATACAGAGTGGCGCATTTTGAGAAATAGTGAACAAATCAAAACATTTTCCGATGATGTAGAACTATTTTGGGATGAAGTCAGTTTATTAAAGCGTGGCGATGACACTCAAATGTTTCCTTTGTTACCTACTTTTATCTTTAATATTTTATCTTTGCCGCATTCATCCGCAAACGTTGAACGCATATTTTCGCACATTAATCTTATGAAAACAAAACAACGAAATAGGCTATCTACTGAGTCAATCACTGGTCTATTACATGCTAAACGACTCTTCAATGACGCAAATTGTTATGACTTTGAAATAAATTCAAAAATGACTGAGAATATGGCCAAAGAACACTGGTATGGTACTAAAAACTAATTATGTAAGTATTTTTATGTTGACAGCCTATTTAGCTGTTTTGTTGTAGTTTTTTTTTGTAAATAAGCTACTAATAATTAATAAGTCTTAAGTGTGTTTGTAATTAGTTTGTAAGTTAACTATTTCTGTATAATTAAACGAATTTAATTGAATTTTGTATTTTTTTTTGTCATATACCGATTTTGGGAACAAATAGGTACAAATATACCGATTTTAGTGGATAGCTCTACCGATTTCGCAATTTGACGTTCGAGACCACTGCAAGTCTGTCAGCCAGTCGCTTTGCTGTGTTTAGTTTTTATTTTTCTTTTCAATTAAAAGATAATAATTTTAATAGATTTAATAAATGAACTATCTAATTTTGATATCATCATGTGATTGTATGTTGGAGAAAAGAAAAAATAACGGTAAAAGGACGGAACGTTTGAGTGTGTAAACGTGATTGTCTGTCTTTGGTGTTTGGAGATCGCATCACGCGTTTATGAAGTTTTGCCTGTAAGTTACGTGAAAAACCATCGTCTTCAAGTTCATTCTGTAGCCCATTTTTCGGACCAGGTAGGTGTCAACTATAGTCAATGAAAAAGTTTTAGGGCACGAACTGAATGTCTCTGGTGTGTCTTGAGTTCAGGGTCTTATGATTCATATTCACATTTTGTCAACACAAGTGTATAACTTGTTCAAATTACTAAGACACAAGAAAATAAAATGACATATTGCGTGTAAGATTGGCCACTTTTTCCGATGATGTCCAAATAGAGAATTATTAAAAACACCAATAGGTAGGAGTACTGATTTAGTATCAGATCAATTTAAATTGCACCTTTGCAAATACCTAAATATGCTCTGATCTGTGTCTAACGGCTACGAAGTGCCAATATACATGTATTATATTATGTTGAAATGTTCTACTTTACATTTTTCTTACTCTAGTGAAAAATGTGAATTAGGTATGAAGATTCATAACTTTATCATGGAGGTGACGAAATGTTCACCATTATAGCATATATTTGAACTGATTTTTTTCTAGTCTCTTATTTTTTTGCATGGCCTTATATGTATATGTATTAATTTGAGCTAATCTTTTCAATGAGCTCATACACAAAAAGCACTTGTGTGTTTCATTCTGTAGAACTCATATCCTACTAATGTTATAAACGCGAAAGTTTGTGAGTTTGTGAGGATGGATCGATGGATGTTTGTTACTCTTTCATGAAAAAACTACTGAACGCATTGAGATGAAACTTTGCAATAATATAGCTTATATATCAGAATAACACATAGGCTATAAATTAAAATGATATTGAGTAAATTTTTCATAATATAACAAGTGGTATAAAGAGTGGTAAGGTAGGGCCTCAGGTTTAAAAGATGGAATATGAATAGTTTAATTTTTTCCCAGATAAATAAAGGGTTCCCATGGGATAGCACAAAAATCAAAATATCATGTGGGCGAAGCCGTGGGTAAAAACTAGTTTACTTCATAAATTGAAGCAAATTGTGACCTAAGACCTATCATTTAGAAATTCTTGGCAAAAGTGTTTCTAAATAATATTGTAAAATTTGTGTCCAGCACACAATCTCTAAAATAAAAGGTCAACTTAATTAAAAGAAACACCTTTGATGTTCAATAATTATGATGAACTTTAAAGTTACATAACTACCTATTTATATGCAGTGCAAAACAATATTTTTCTGCTAATGATTAGCTTATTAGTCATGCAAGTCACTTCATACAGTGGCAGATATGAATTTTAATATGCAATAAATATTCAAAATATATTCTATACTGCCAAAGTGCCTTTTATGCAGTGGAAACCCCTAAGGCTTTCCCCATAATTTGCTACACCCATGCCATTGCCAGCTTAATTAATTTCTTTGACAGATAAATATTAATTTAATTCAACTCTGCTTGATATAGGCATAACAGTATAAACTGCTTGCCTATAAATAAACAAATAAATAATTAATTATTTAAGCTAGTACAATTAGGTATGGTCAATCCTGCCAATGTCTGGAAATATATATCAAAATTGTTTCCCTATTTATAAACATGTGTCGCCAATACAATGATATCTCGTCTGATCACAGTAACCAAGTAGACATTTATTACAACAACTTGTATAAATTTAGAAAAGACATCTTGGCCATCCTCGCTGCTCAGGGGATGCCAGGTCATGCGTAGATGTGGCCTGGTATTCACTTATTTGTTTATTTTATTTCTGTAGTATGTGCTGCGGCCATTGATTTAATCAAAATAGCGGAAGATAGGTGACTCGCCTCTGGCGCGTGGACCGCTTAAATTAGGTCCCCGTCGCCTAATTGCTCTCAAGAACACGACTCGATCCGAAGTATTCCGGTGACGGTCGACAGTTGTCTCGCTCGACCTACTGTCGAAACAAATCGGTTTGTCTCTGTCGTTCAGTAGTGGTCAACGTAGAATGGGATTACAGCTGTGTGAGTGTTCGTGCATGTGGTTGTGCATCATGCCTATAATTTAGTTGACGAATAAAAGGACGTGCCCTATCTTCCGCTATTTTGATTAAATCAATGGCTGCGGCACTAGGTTTGCAGCACAATGTAGTTAATTAATGTTAATTTGATCATGTTTGCTCTATTGTTAATTATAAAATTTGTTTTATTAAGATTTACTGCTACTATCATGCTGTGTATGCATATTAAGGGATATTTTCCAGTTCTGTACTTTTGCTGTATAAAATTTAGCTCTTAATTGAATGTATCCTGTTCTGTGTACCTTTATAATAAAATAAAATAAAAATAAACAGTAGAAACAACACCTACTTCACCAAACTCAGCCAAACTTCCAGACTTATTTAGACTGGACCAGTCTAAGTATTAGTATAGGCCAAATCGGTTGGCGGATGTGAAGTTAGCTACAAGCTGCGTGAAACCCAATAAACGCACAGCTATATGTGAGCTTCAAGCAGGATTGAATATTGCGCAGCTTATTGCTAACTTCACATCCGCCGACTTGTACGATTCATGTCTTTCTAATAGACCAGTCTTCATTGAAAAATACTTATTAATTGACACTGCTGGATATAGGTACGTCAGAATATGCTGCCGGCCTATAAATAAATAAAAACATCAGATTGTGAATCTATGACTGCCTCGGTGGCTTGACTGCCTCGGTGGCTCAGTGGTTAGTGACCCTAACTTCTGGACCAAAGAGGCGTGGGTTCGATCCCCCATCCCATATTCATGTGATAAACATAAGTGTTTGCTGTGTGTCTGGGTGTTATTTAGTTACTATCTGTATAAGTATGTATTTAAAAATAACTATATATAGTATATCAGTCTCTGGCAGCCATATCACAAGCTTTGCTTAGTTTGAGGTCAGAGGCCGTGTGTAAGATGTCCCAAAATATTTAATTTTTTTTATTTATGCAAACTGTAATTTATTAAGTTTATTTTGCTAAAATTTTGCCTTTTGCAGGGTTGATTGCAAAACCTTGATAATGACAGAGTTTACTCAATGAGTAACAAGTAGTTTACTAATAGGTACTAGAAATAATACTACAGTTAATATTGCTGATCCCTTTATTACATTAATTAGTCATAACTGGAAACACCTATCATACTAGATTCTTGTGTTATTAGTCAGAGAAAAATTTACATACCTAATAAATACCACAGAATACTATCAAGTTCTTAATGTATTGTATGCTCTTATCCACCCACCCACTTTAGAATTTATTTACTGAATTATAAGAAACTAGCGACCCGCCCCGGCTTTGCACAGGTGTATTATACATATAAACTTTCCTCTTTAATCACACTATCTATTTAATAAAAACCGTATCAAAATCTGTTGCATAGTTTTAAAAATAAAAGCATACATAGGGACAGACAGACAGGGAAGCGACTTTATTTCTATTTCTACGTCTATGTAGTGATAAAGAAGCTAAAAAATACTGATTACCAAAAAAGGACAAGGTATATTACAGCAGGGCTAGCATGGCGAGAGGAGTAATTGCTCTTTCCTCCATTTATTTCCCTATCAGTGGAAATACTTTCCTTATCCACTTCTCCAGACCATAGCTAAAGGAGAGAGAGGGAGAAATGGATGAAATTGACATTGTCAAGCCAATTGTCAGGCAAATTTAGTCTTGCTACTCCACCTCTAAAATCGAAAATGCCTTGTGCATATCTTTTCTACAGTTTGACCGGAAATACAGAGAGGAAGTTGCACAGGGAGGAATATACGCGATGTCAACAATCCATTTGAGTTGCCTTTAAACAAATTTTCATCATTTATGTAGGATGAAGAGAAACATGGTGGCAATGTATCTTTGCAATGAATAGTATACATATACTGGGTATAAAAATCATTATTATAATTAGTACATATGTTAGTTAGATTATTAAAAAATATTAGACACATATTTTTTCGTTTGTTAAACAATTAATAACAAACATAAACCTTTGGAGAGTGGGGGGCTCGTGACGTCACTAGCCGGTACCGGTACATTTGTAGTAGGTTGGTGAAGTCATGCAGAACTTTAACAGGCTTTGGGTCAACCAGGGTCATAGTAAACGCATTAGAAAAATACCTGTAAACAAAAAGTTAGGTAAGTCAGGCTATGTAAAAAAAAATTGATAGGTAATTTTGAAAAAGAAATTACTTCCTATAGTTATATATTATTTTATCTAAAAAGTTCAAAAACAGCCATTATGGCTGCAGTATTGGGCAGTAAACCAAGCGTTTACATTAAAATTCCATTTATTTTATTGTACCTTTGGCCTGAACAGCTCTATGTAAGGCCGTTAAGGTATGTATATTTTGTCTTTTTCGGACTTAAACACGCAGTATTTTGTCTACTGCTGGACATAGGCGTCCCTTATAGATTTCCAATAAGATCGGTTGGTAGCGGCTTGCTTCCAGTGTGATCTAGCGGTATGTGGTTTGAAAATGTACCTAAAAGAAATGTTTACTATTACCCAACACCATGTTAGTAGCAAAAATGATATACGTGCACAATTACCCCACTGTTTACAATTTCCCCCAAAGCCGTTTACTATTACCCCGCCCAGTTTTGTCGTATGGGAAAATGTAAACATCACATAGCTGATTGTTAGCTTGGTTTTATTGTTATAGTATTAGAAAAATATTTCCAAGCAAAGATTTTACCACCATTTTAATCACAGCAGAAAGCAATCATGAACTTACCCGGCAACTTTTATAGTAAAATCGTTTACTAAAGACTTCATACAAAAACTTAAAAACAATATTTTAGCAGACAATTTTTCGTCGCGCTAAAAGTAAGGTTTCTTTTCCTGAAAAGAGTAAATTTGACATTTATAGACATAGACTATGAAATAAAATAACTTTCTGTTTCACACCCATCAGCCTAACCACAATAAAAAAGCTAAGTGAGGGTTGTTTCCAATAGCCCCTGTTTACAATTATCCAAAAAAAGCTTTTTAGGAAACCAGTTTTTTTTTTGTAAATGCCCTTAAACTTCTTAGCGAAAATACACTAAATATTTATTCAAAACAAAGAAAGCTTTGAAAATAAACAATAATAAAAAAAATACTAATAATACCTACATCGATGATACATTGATTCTTGCGAACTATTGAATCAAAAGAAAATATTTACTCCTAATTCAAACTCAACATAGTTAAAGTCGGTTGTGCTATTTTTAGCGAAAAATCGTGTTAAAATGACAAAAGTACTTCATTGCATCCATTTTGCTACTTAACGCTCTCCTTTGTTTCGTCGTAGTCGGGTAGAGATTGTCCTCATTATTAAACGCCAAAACAATTAAGATAATAATAGCATCTGCTTTAATATAGAAACAATAACCAGACTTTCGGAAGTCATTCTATTGCTTGTGACTGAACATGAATGTGGTTCCGCAAAACAGAAGACGCCGCTGGCGTTATAAGTTGATCTGTACGTAAAACTTTGGAATCTTTCTGTGATTTTTATCATAGATATCTTAATTATCATTGACGTGTCTTAAAAATGTCTGTTGGTTACAGGGATGGAGACGCAACACAAAATGGCATCCACTACAATGATCGAGACTGTCACCATCATACGACCGCTCAAGGTATGTTTTTCTAAGCATATAAATATATTTATAACTTTGCCTACGTCCAGCAGTAGATATCCTTCTGCTGATATGATGATTACGAGTACTTTGCAATATAGCTCTACTGCTCTACTTAGTTCATAGTGTGTTTCACAGTTGTCCAATCCGAGGTAGGTAACCCTCGGCAATGCCCCCTATAGTAGGCAAACAACATAGGTAATTTGTTTGCCACTTATCACATGTAAAAACCTAATCTGTTTTGCATTATTGTAGGTATTACATAAACGTATCACTCCATTACGGCTCAATTTAGATCCACACAGAATAATAACGTCTCATACACAGAAACCTACATATATAAACACGTGCCAGTACGTCGTTCAACATACTACATGTATGATAAATTATGAACGACATAATAAAGATGAGAGGTGAAATCGATAAAGCCGAATTTGCGAAGAAGTTATCGCCTACACAAATTAGTCAAGGGCGTGGAAGCGGAAGGCTATCCTTTGACATTTTTATGATATTTGTGAAAATTACATCCAATTTTGTCAACACATATACTTACTACCTACGACTTACTATTTGCCCGTGCTTTACGAATGCTGATGTTACATAAAAACACGATTACATATTGTAAGAAAACCAATGCAAAGATTACATAGTATGCTGTCGTGACTTATTGAATTCGCCATTTAATCCAATTTATAAAAGCCTTTACTCGACATTTCTCCGCGAATACCGTCAAGTGCTCGAAGCCTCGTATGGGATTAGCATCAGTGGCCCGCGTGCCGCCAGTGGAGAGCGTGGTCGTGATGCAGGCGCACGGGAACCTGACCGCGAGCTACCTGTGGCAGCCCGCGGAGTTCGCGCGCCGCATGCTGGGCGAGCGGCCCTCGCCAGTACCGCCCACCAGAGATTTTTGGCCCCCGCCTCAGCAGCCGCTCAGCATAAGCACCCTCCATGTCGCCTATTTGCGAGATGAACCCATCCCGAGACGGTCAGCGACCCTTCCGCCTCACACTTACGTCTCCACCTCCGCACTCGAACACGAAATCCACGAGTACTCCAGCGCCCCGATCAGACCCCGCGTGTGCACGGTCGGAACCAATACAGACCCGCCTCCCACAGTTTACTCAAAGTTAAGGAGACTATTCAAACGCCAGGAAGAAGATATTATTATAAGACCGACTCCGCAACCGCCGACGGGAAAACTCAAAGCGGTTCCCAGAGAGACCACGTTCGACTTGAAAGAAGACGAGAATCGCGCGCGGAGAACCCTCAATGATATAAAGAAGGCTATATCTGGAGCGAAATATCGGATAGCGCCCGGGAATGAGGTGGTGGATAGTCCGAAGATCGTGTACGATCAGGCGAAGCCAGGAGACAGGATGACGACGACGTTCGGAGCCAGTGAGCGGCGGCGCTGGTGCCGGGTGCCGTCGCGCGCGGCGTGCTCGCGCCGGCTGCGCGCGCTCGGTGGCTGGTGCCGCACGCGCCCGCGCCGCCCGCCTCGACGAAACCCGCAGCTGCCTCGTCTCCAAATCACGCAGGTGTGATCCTCACCACCTGATGGACGATGATAGTTAATCGTGACGCTATAATTGTTTGTGCCGAGATCGAATGTGAACGCGTGCTGACCGTGATCGATCACTAGTCTACTAATAGAGCGCTATGTGTACTCGTCTTGTAGAACGATCGAAGTTTAAGTAGCGTTTTTGGCTAATAAATGTGTCTCCATAATCTGTGTTTTGTTGGCGCACGTCGGGGGCGGCGAGGCGCGGGGCGGTAGGGCGGGCGGCAGTCCCGCGTCAGGCGCCGCACCGCTCGGTCCGCCCGCCCTCGTGCACTCGTCCGCCCTTGCAGAACACCCCATATACATTTTTGTACAACCAGGAAATTCATATCTTGTGGTGTAGCGATCTGTTCGATCCTCGTGCGAAATTGATTGCGGTGTTGAGTGCAGTATGTAGAGGTGGTTCTGCGAGTATCATGAAACCGGCGCACTCCAATGCGCAAATCCCACGATCACGAATGAAACCGAAATCTAGGACGGCAAAATATTTCACTTATTTTTCGCATTTCTGATGACATTCTTGTTCAGGTTTTATGTATTGTCTGTTTGGGAAGCAACTAAATTAACGATACACGTTTCGAAATACGTTAATAGTGTCGCTGTTCTAAATATTTGAACGACATTATTTTTAGATTATTCTTAAAAAAATTGCCATAGAGATAATAAATTACCTATATTTAAGTTATCAAAACTTCGCACATTTGGCCATGCAGATATATTTGGGTACTTGCTCAATTATTTAGGGTTCCGTACCCAAAGGGTAAAAACGGGACCCTATTACTAAGACTCCGCTGTCCGTCCGTCTGTCTGTCACCAAGTTGTGTCT
Source organism: Hypomecis punctinalis (assembly GCA_949316475.1). Classification (NCBI taxonomy): domain Eukaryota; kingdom Metazoa; phylum Arthropoda; class Insecta; order Lepidoptera; family Geometridae; genus Hypomecis; species Hypomecis punctinalis. Next base: position 12,042,240 of record OX438807.1, read on the forward strand.
CATGAACCGTAATAGCTAGAATTTTGAAAATTTTACAAATGATGTATTTCTGTTGCTGATATAACAACACGTATTAAAAACAGAATAAAATAAATATTTAAGGGGGGCTCCGGGTAACCGGTAACAGATAGACTCTTGAAATATGCAGAGATTATTTAAATGTGTATTTAATTTAAAATTTAAAACTCAAATTAAAATCTATTTTTAAGGGGTAACAAGAAAAGTTATTTTTTTGCTCGATATTAATAACGGCATCAGGAAAATGCTTGAAATTCAATATTTCAAGCATTTTCCTGATAGGAAAAATAGATATAAACAAATTAAAATATAATATATTTAGGGGGCCTTCCATACGGTACGGAACACTTCGTGCGCAAGTCCGACTGACACTTGGCCGATTATTTATGTACGCAACATTTTCATTCCGTTATCATTGGTACTTATTAACTTTTGCTCTAGTTTGTTAAATCTTGCTTGACACATTCTCAAATCAGTTTGTTAACCTGCGAACTTTAGTATACATAATATAAATATTATATCAATGTCTTTATTTTAGATCTTTAATGTGGAGATATGTCACAAATAAAATACATCATTGAATAAATAAAACCTCTTACCTTTTTTGATTTTAAACGTTTTATTATATTTGGAGGAATATCATTTAAAGAATGTTTAATTTAGTAGGTGTACTTTACCATCATTATGATTCAAGAATATTGTTTTTTTTTTGTAAAATTTTGTATGTAGGTACCATAATGCCACTTCTGAATTTGTATTTTTTTTAAACCAGTTTTTGTTAGAATATCAGTACTCTCACACTCTTTGTCTCTTTCTAATCAACCCAGATCTAAGTAAAAACCTCACTAAAAAGCCAAATTATTACGTTAATAATTATATTTCGCAAAAAATGGTAAAACCGACTTCCATCGCTTTCGCGTACAAAATTCGAATATTTCGCTCGAATTGATGTGTACAATTTTTACATTATTGTTGATTTTTCAAAAACGGCTCTGCCGATTTCGGTAATTTTTAAATGGGACTACCTCGGGAGTATGCCCTTTCGAACTAAAAAAAAAATTATGATTTGGGTCACAATTGGCGAAAATAGCGATGAACATACACAAAACAAATACATACAGACGAACATTTGGAAGTCGGTTAAAATAGCTTTAATTTAATAACACCTATGTGAAATGGTTCTAATGCTATTGATATCATAATTGACTATCGTATATTCGTATCCTATAAACCCTCAAATCTAATCTTATAAGCTTTATAGAGACTAATAAGGTCTTTCCTATGTCTTCTCGTCTCAATCATGCCCTATTCTATTGATTTCCTCAAGAGTTGGCTAATATTGTACAAAGGCATTGTTCGAAAACTAATTCCAAGTATAATCTGAGATATGGGGATTTGTGCTAGATGAAGTTTCGTTTCCGTAATCCAATATGAAGTCAAAAATCTGCCACTGTTATCATGTTATATCTTTACGAAGCCATCAATGTGTTTAATTTTAAAAGATTTAGGAGAATGAACAAAGTGTTGCTGTTCCCGCTATAAAAAGGGAAGATCATTTTGTATGTTTATTCCTGTCCGCAAAAATCTACATCTATTGATAACGACTACTACCTCTATAGCTTAGTTAGAGAGTCGTTAAAAATAGTCGAGTTATTAGTCATAATAAATAAACGCTATTTCAAAGTAGATCCGGTCATAGTTTATTGTCCAGTTATTAACTCATCCAGACAATGATCAATATCTATATCAATCACTAAAATGATGCGTATCAATCTTACAAATATATATATAACCAGACAAAGTTATAACTTTCACAAAACTTGGTCTTCAAACTGTCCTTGCGGCGGCGATGTAAAAATAACAATCCTTTCGCTCTCGCTTGCTGTATTTCGTTGATTATTATTTTTAAGCATAACTGGCTCGTGTTCATGATTCATTAAACAATGACGGGCTATGTTACCACAGCTTCTCTTGCCCCAATTCTAAATAATTATGTACATAAACATGAGTATTTCTGCTACCGTATTCCGTATAAGCTCCTTGTAGAATCTCAAGTGTAAACACGTCTGACAGCCATTGGAAATGTATCATACATGTTTGTTTTCCTCGGCTTGTTCGTTGTTCGATTTCCAACGCTATACTTAGTTATTTATTACCCGAAATATCCAATAAATGAGTTAGGAGTTCCTCGGGGAAGCGTGTTGGGCCAGGTTTCTTTTACTCGTGTTTTGTTATATTGGAGAGATACGTAATTCAAGTACTTAGTTCGGTTCTCTCTTGGGGGTTAGGATTGTTAATATTGTACATCGTAGCACTGAATTATAAAACCAATTGACCTGATTCCTCGTGCGTGCTCCGCATACCCCCACACCTTTGACTTTTTTGTCCAGTGGATATGTAATTCCATTCCGCGCCGTGTGGTGCGAGTGCGACCCCATTCTAGGCCACCCGTTCCCCCTAAAAAGCAGGCTGTCGCTCCTCTGACCTACATACAAAAACGTATAATCATCACAACACAAGTTGCATGTACAGTCGGATTTAAAAGTCGTGCAACAACGCGGCAACGCAACGTACGCACAGGCTTGGTTTATCAGCCACTCCGCAATTAAGGTCGCCGTTATGGCCGCGTACCGCGAAACCTGACGGCTGAACCCATTTATCAAATGCTCAGAACCGCAGGCAGACCCCCATCCCTTTCAATATCTTTCCCCTGACATAATCGATCACCTTTCAATCAGTAGTTTACTTAACCGCGCCGTGGACGGGCTATAATTTTTCTGTGTTGTCACCGACTCAATTGACTTTGATGAATTACTTCATCTTGATCGATGACTTTTGCAAACCTTTTATTACTACTATGTTGTTTACTTATACTTTACGCTTTCTAAATTATAACATCATTCTTTGGTTAAATAAAGAAACTACTAAATAGAGTATCTGAAATACAAGAAACTTGTCTGTACTTAAAATAATAGTGGAAGATTCGGATTCCTAATTAGCGAGAGATCAATCGAGTGGTGATAGCTGAGTCAGCTGGTGCAAAGCTCGTCTAGACCCAGTGTATTGGTGGCATGGTGTAAGGCGGACGTGCGAGATTGGTGGGTGGCGTGGCGGGCAGCTAGCGGTCCATGCAGGGGCGCGCGGGCGCAGGCCCGGGCGGGCTCCGCTCCAACCCGCGCGCCCTCCCGCCGCCGGTGCTGCCGCCACCGCCGCAGTTCGCCACCGAACAGGACGAAATGCCGGCTAATCAGATCGCACAGGTAACTATGTTCCAAAACCGCTGCCATACCAGACATCGCCACTATAGACTACTTGTTCGTTTATGTCACCACTTAGATGGTACATTGATACGTTGAAGCCGTTGATGCCCACAAGCGTGAGGCGTGGATTCAAAACAGGGGCTTCATTGTGTAAGCGCTCTGACATACGGCTTCGCTTTTTCTCCTGCTCGCCTGTTACTCAAGCCACGAGAGCGAGCAGGAGGAAAAGCGAAGCTGAACGTCGAGAGTGCTTACACAATAAGGTCCCTGGTCCCGCACCAATGAGTTATAACACCGCTGTGAAACTTCGAAGGCGAATGTGAATAATGAATATTGTGATTTCTTCAACCCGGCTTGAGCCAGCTATGTTCAGCAGTGGACTCGATTACAATGTCCAGTACGGTATAATACTTATGTGAAGTTATGTGCAGTTAAATGGTTAGTGTGACTACTGACCAAATATTTTGATATAGGTACGCAGAAATGCTACGCCAAAGGTGGATCCATCCACAGATCGCAGAACCTAAAGTAATCTGTAATTTGTTTATCATTGGGCCTAATTCGCTTCCACCATTGCCTGACATGATCTCGTGTATATTACGTACATTATCTATGCGCAGGTGGATGGAAGTGCACAACATAAAACGAGTATGTACCTACGTGTTGAGAATATGCGTCTGCTAAGTGCAGGTGGAGCAAGGGTTGCAAAGGGGACGTAGGCTTAGACACGTTTCAAAACATTCGGAGTATTTTGGAGTATGTACTTATTTTGTTTTAACTGGCTGAGCATTTTTTTATTGAAATCTATTAATAATTAGAACAGACGTATGCTCTCGTAACCCTCTAAATTTTGTTTGTAAAAGCAGATCTGTGCAGTAGTAGATACGTTTATATGTATGTTTAAAATCGGATTTTTTACGTTTATATCACGCTGAATCATTCATAATATTAAGTTTTGGATGTTCAAAACGTTAACTGCTTTATTGACATATTGGAGTATTGACTCATTCAATATGAAAAAAATATGCAAGACATGCTCACAGCTCTGTATTCCCTGCAAAAACTTAATTGAACAAAAAGTAGAAGAAAAAATAGAATTCGCTGCTATCTATCTAATTTGTCACGGTACATACAATAAAAGTTACAGACGAGAAAGCAGAAATCGTAGATCTCTAACACGTGAAAGCTTGCAAAGGTATTAAATTCGTTGTAGACTGTTTCACTATTGTGTTAAAAGTGTTTGGAAGACTTGCTACGTCTCACAAAGATGTACCATAGAGTAAATAAAAAAGCGAGACGACTCTCGCGACGAGATCTACATTAATTTGTTTAATAACTTCCTGTCGAATATAATAGCACATTTGGTCCTTGATAGAAATAAAATTCAACTTCGATCGATAATCAAGAATCACAATTTACACAGAGTTCAGACATTCGACTAAAACTATAAGGGTCAATATCATTTTCAATTTGCACAATTTTCATATAGGTACAGGTACCGAAAATATAGCGCATTTGCTAATGCAAATACTTTATAATATCAAACACCTACGCAAAGAAGTAAGTTACCTATTATATTATAGTGATTCAGTTCGTGTGAATCTGATACCTAGTGGAGTTTGTCATAACGCATAAAGCGAAGCTAATGATACTGTTCAAACGTTTAAATGTGTTTAAATAAGATCATAAATTACAGCAAAATATTTAGTTATAACTATGAAATCATCAGATGAGATCTAAGTACTTTCCACAGCTATTGACAATAACCAGAACAAATTGATATAGGTACACAAATACTCAAACTACAACCATGTATGTACTACAAGTAGGTATACGATAAGGGAACAGAGGATATTGTTACAAACTCGCTATTAACGCCAATACATCGAATTCCAATACAAAGAGCTCATAATAGACTATTTAATATTGTATGAATCGCTGCTAACTGCAGAGAGCCAGTATTTAGGGCGAAAAAAGTGGGCTGCTTTTGCATTGTATGAGAGCGGAAATTGGATTCTAACTCTTAGCTTAGCTACACTGTAGTTAGGAAGCCTGCATGAAAACATTTCAATGGAATGAAACGCTGGGACTAACCCAACAACAATCCTTTGTTCAGAATTAAACGGTGTCTTGTTTATAAACAGCAAGAGGGTTCGCTAATACCAGTACTTACGAGATACACACTCAGTTGCAGAAACGATCTTTAACTTTTAAAGTCGGCATTAAATACTAATCTCTCTTTAAATGGTTGCAGAAAGCAACATTAGGTTCGATTTTAATGTCACTTTAAATTTAATAAACGGAAGTGTCAAACTACATTTTGTTGTTGCACAAAGCGACTTTAGCGCCTAATGACACTTTAAAATGACATTTCGGGTTTTAAATTTTAATGGGCCAAGGAATGTCCATTAACTCAACATTACTGTATTAACGTGGTGAATATCAAGTGATTATCTAGTAATTTTCGGATTTAAAGTTTTTGTAACATGTCTTTATCGAGCCTGTCGTCACTGTCTGATGCAGAAGAATATATTCCTTGTCGTCGTCATATCTCAGACAGAGAAGATATATTCTCGAAATACGATGGAGAAGATTTTCGTATACGCTACAGGATATCAAAAGAAGCAGTGATCCAAATATGCGACCAGCTTGATTTGGAACCAATGACCCAAAGAAATAAGGCAATTGATAGCAAAACCCAGCTGTTGATTTGTCTGAGATATTATGCCACGGGATCTTTCCAACAGGTATTCGGTGATTTGGCCAACATCCATAAATCGACAGTCTGTCGAATAGTTCAGAAAGTAACGTTGAAGCTGGCTAGATTAGCTCCTGCATATATTCAAATGCCACAGAGGGAAGAGTTGAGAAAAGTTGCAGAAGATTTTTATGAAATAGCAGGATTTCCACGAGTAGTCGGAGCCCTAGATTGCACACACATAAAAGTCATAAGTAGAGGTGGTTTCTTGGCAGAAATGTTCCGATGCAGAAAGGGATATTTTTCTATAAATGTTCAGGTTGTATGTGACGCAAACCTAAAAATAAGGGACATTATTGCACGCTGGCCAGGATCAGTACATGACTGTACAATTTTTAACAATTCCCCTTTGTGTGCTGACTTTGAAAGAGGTGCATATGGAAATTACCTATTGTTAGGAGACAGTGGGTACTATAATAAAAACTATTTACTAACTCCTTTTTTGCAACCTAGAACACAACCAGAAGAAGCCTACAACAAAAGCCAAATTGCCACGCGCAATACTGTGGAAAGATGCTTTGGAGTCTTGAAGCGTCGATTTCCATGCTTGGAGAAAGGCATCACTTTGAGGAAAACTTCAACAATTCTAAGAGTGATTGTTGCAACTGCTGTGTTGCACAATATGTGTATAGAGTTAGACGAAGTGGAACCACTCAGCGATTTTCAGCCTGATGAACCTAATAATATTTTATATTCAGGTCCAAATGAAGAGACGTCTGTGAGAACTGCTCTTGTAAATACAGTGTTTTCTTAAATTAACTTTGTTTTACTTTACTTTTAATCTGTATCCCATTAGCTGTCAGTCTTTGTGGTTCAGTACCTACCATAGAGTGACTCTGTGGTACCTGCCTACTTTTCTTTGACAATGAGAACAAAAAAATATAGAGAGACTGGTACATTTTTATTATTAAAACTATTAGCTTACTAGAAGACTCGAGTCTTATCATATAAAATTTCATCAAAATCTGTTCAGTCTTTTCAGAGCTGAGTGGTGATAAATAAACATACATACATATTTTCATCTATATTTTATATCACAACAACAATAACAAGACCAGTTAGTATTCATTTTAATATTTATTCATAATTTATCTAATTTCTTTTTTAAAATCATCATTTTTAATTTGTGCTCTTGTTTTGCATTTAATATTTCTGTCATTAACTTCTTCCGCTCTAAATAGGCATTTTCGCATTTTTTCTTAAAATAAATTCTTTTGAGGGTTTCTGCTGAAGTTGTTTTCTTCACTTTCTTCAGGGCTGAAATGAAAATGAAAAAATTTTAAACACATTGTGATGTTGATAATAATGAGTGAATACGAAATAATAATACCTACTTTAATTATTGTGAATGAAGTGAATACTAAACTGAAGTATTTTTTTCACATGCAAATATAATTAATATAAATGTAATGTACCATTATTCTTTAGTGTCTTCCGTACTGGAGTTGCTATGTTTGTAGGCGTAGTAACTATCAATAAATTATTTTGGCTTGGACCTGAAACATTTATATTACATAGTATTACTTTCAAATAACTAGCCATGATACATGTCACTACCGGGCTGTGGAGAAGGAGAAGGCCTATGTCCAGCGGTGGACATCCTACGGCTGAAATGATGATGGTAATGATCAACATCACTTTCATATCACATGGCATGGCACACTTCTATATAACCTGAGGTATACATGGTCATAGATTCGTCTATGACATGGTCTACAAATGAAATATTTACAAGATCATTTTATCATGGTGGCTCAAGTGGAAGAACTACAGCCAATGGTTTTTTGAAAATATGTACAAATAATAGTTGTTTTAACACCACTGTTGGTGAAAGAAAACATTGTAAGATTCTGCATGTCTTGAGAAGAAATTCGATGGCATATGTAGAAAACATTGTGAGATTCTGCATGTCTTGAGAAGAAATTCGATGCCACATGTGAATCCATCAGCATCCATCAATCCATCGCCTTGGCCAGTGTGGTGGAATAAGGCCTTAGGACCCTTCGGCGATAGAACTGTATTCCAGCTGTGGGATGTTTAAAAGTTGAGTTCGTAAAATAAATTTTAAAACAATATATTTATACCTGCTGTATTCATCTCTGTTTCATGTGTTAGAGCATAATTAAACACAGTGGATGGAGATAATGGACACATATCCCCATAATCAGCTTGTATGGGTAAATTTAAGATGTCTGTAGTACCTGCAAGTCCATAGTGAATTATTAAACAGTAATAAAATTAAACAGTATAATTAAATCTGTTGTCATCGCACTATTTTAAAAGTTTACCTGAAGTTGTCGCTAAATCCATTTCTTCAGTTCCCACCATCGGGGCCTTGATTTGGTCAATAATGATCTCATCTGATGGAAAAACAATACAATAAACTTAAAAAATGTATCATTTACAATATTCTGAAGGAAGCTAAGGAATTTGCTAATTTTTCATGAGATATTTGCTAACATATGAGTAACTTAATATAATTTTTTTGTTTACCATTAAAATATGTCGCTGCACTATCACACGGATTTGAAAGTGGCTCAACCTGGTCTTGGATAATTGATAATATTTTTGAGTCACTGTCGGTCATCTTTGGTTTCCAAGAACCACCACCAGTTTTGTGCAACTGTACCTACAACCAAAAGAAAAATATATTTAAACACCATGGTGATATTATAATGTCATGTTAGACTTTATAATTATGAACATTACCTTGTCTTCTTTTATATTTTTTAGAGCTGTGGCAAGTTCTTCTTTGGTTATAATATTTTCTATCTGCCCATTTTGGTTTTGAAACTGTCTGTTGACATATGAAATTTTCTGAAAGAACATAGAAATGAAATAAATAGCGTGTTATTTTCAAGAGATTGCTAATAGTGAAGTATATATTTACATTTCTTTCTCCGACATCTTTACGAGACTTCTGCTTCATATTATCGTACAAGGCCTTTAATTGTTCTATTTGTCTGGGACCCGTCGTACAATTACTGTTAGGTATATTTAAAGGTTATTTCTCGCCAAGCTTGTTTTTTTTTATTTAAAATGTGACCTCCTGTACTCTTATCTTCAATAATATGCTTATATCTGAAAATATAAAAGTAAATACTTAAGTAATGGAACATATTTCATAGAAAAGCTAGGTGCCTAGTACATGCTACAAAGAGTTGGGTTAATATTGAAGTACTTACCTCAATACGAGATCAACCAACAATGTTTTTTCTTCTGGAGTGTAGTTAGCTCCACGTTCTCGCTTTTTATTTAATTTATCCGCCATTTTTATGAGTAAATATAATGAAATTCACACAGCAATTCACAAACTAAGAACTCGAGCGATTTACGAATTCCGAAAGGTGACGTCTACAAGTGGTATATTATTCAGAGAAAAATCGAACCAAGATGATATATACATCATTTGAAAGCTTGTTATATGGGCTTCCCAAAAATATTTAAATTAGATTTTTTCACTCCTCCAATTTTTTTTAAATGCGAAAAATAAATTGTATGAAAAATAACAATACAGCTTATTATTTTTTCTAGTTTAGCAATAATAAAGTGCTTTTATCGTTATTTTACTTGAATTCGTAGCTGATTCTTCGACATTCATCTCTTAATTTGCTAAAATTAAAAATTATAACCTACCAGTGTGACCAGTTAGTAGGTACAATATGACAAAAAAACACTTAAAGAGTGTGTCTAATTGGTAAAAATGCTTTTATTTAACAATTTGGAAGTTACTTAATCAGGGTTACTAGAGATAAACTACCTATTGAGCGAAATATATTTATATTTTCTAATAAAATCAAAATTAATTTTAAAAAAAATCGGAGGGCTCTTTTTTGTTTTTAACTGATGCAATAGACTCAGAAAAATGTGAACTTTGTCGAAATGTAATGAGTGTTGTGGTTAGAATTTTTGATTATTATTATACCAGCCTCCATACATTTTGTGGACATCTCCTTTCCGAAACGAACACGTGACACTGACAGTCACTGACAGATGACAGTTGATTTTTGCGTTTCGATTATGCAAAATAATAATAGACTAGTAAAAACAAAACGCAAATATTCACTCATTTCGTTCAGTAGAGTAATTTGATAAATGGCAACATGGTTTAATGAACTTTAATGCCGTCTTTAGTTAAAGGAGCATTAAATAGATTTAAAGAGGCTAAGGGCAAGTTTGTGCAACAGCATTAAAATAATGAATTCATTAGCGATAATGAGCCTTTACGTAATGACGTTTTAATGATGAGCTTTCTGCAACTGGGTGACAAACTGAAGATGTTGATCTAACGGTCTGACCCATTGTCAAGGATTAGTTTCAAGGCCTTCCCAAAGTAGGCACAAGAACGATGAATGTTTCGCGGGGGCCCCTTCACAAAATGACCGGGAATGCGACGTGAGCTAAGTTCCTTTATAATTAATTGAATGAAATCCCGCCCGATGACAGATGCTTCCGCTTGGCTTGTACGATTTGATTAATGTAAATTGCTGCCCCTTTCTATTTAAACAGTTGTCCCGCACGTGTCGAAATTGAAACTTTTGATTACATCAAAGCGTTTATGAATGAACGGATTCGTGTCACCCCAGGAACACGGGAGTAAATACCGCATGGCTAATTTATCAGGCGTCTTATTGTTAGGAAGTTTCAGTATAACTTTACGATAGCAAACACTTGAAACGAGACAAGTTTTAAGGGGTGTTGTGTGAAGAGGGCTTAGTTTCGGAGCACGCCGTACGTGGGTGTTAAAGAGGGTGAAAAATGTTGGGGCGAACGGCGCTAGACTCGGGGTAGTTGTGAGGTAGGACCTCGCCCGTCGCGCGGCGCTCGGCTGTGCTCCTGAGCTTAGACGAAGAGGCGGCGTTGCCAACAGCTGATGGGTGTCCCCGCGGCCCCCGGCGCCGTCGGCCCGATCGATGACCGCACCCTGCGCTCCCCCGCTTCACCGCTAGACACCCACCCACGCCTCACTTTCCCGCTTTTCTTTCCCTCGGCCGCCTCAGGCACCTTGACGCGCGTCTTTGGCCCCCGTGTTTTAATTTGTCTTTCATTGCGTGTCGTTTATTCGCCCCGAGTTTGATAGATGAGGAACTTTACAGGTAATGACGCCGGTAAACCACGCACATACGAATTACGGATTGTTTCCCGTTATAATTGGTTTTAAATCGCTAAATGATGACGATGGTTCAAAGATTTGCGGTCAATGCAACACGACATAACTGTCGGTCTAGCAAGGTACGACAAACAGCTAACTGACTTAGATTGGTTTATTTATTACTTACGTCGCCTTCCCCTTCCAACCTAGATGTCCGTAAAGCCAGAGACGATTAAAACTATGTATCTGTTATACCTTTTTAGATTTTCCATTTACCAAACACTATATACCTACATACTACAGACCTAACATGAACCTAGCCTAGTTCATAGAAATCATTGGCCTAGTTTGAGTAACACTAGCTTCCTTTTAGTTAATGTATTAGCTACTACGTTAATATTCATTAGTAATGCAAAGTTAAATACTAGACGAGGCTATTATTGCAGGTGTTATCAAAATTCATATAAAGTAGAACAAAAGATAATTAAGTAATCTTTGAAAAATATTTTTCGCCCAAAATTAAATTGGAGTAACATATTCGCGACTGCTGAATTGAAGCTCGTTTATGGGTCGTGAAATTTCGCGAATGACGCAATTTGTATAAAAGGCGATAAGGCATCTTCAAGTTTTGAATATAAGCGGTAATGGAGTGGGCTGCGGGGATCCGCTTTGCTCCAGGAGATTTAAAAAGTTAAACCATTATAATTTGTACCTTGCCCTGTTTTTCAACGCCGAGTTTCTGCTTTGTATTCATGTTAAGAAAAGAAAAGTATACAAAAGCTGAAATATAAATTTGCCTGCCCTTATTTGATAGAGTCCCGACCCCGGAGCTGCCTAACGCCCTGATTGAGACAAATTTTGTTTATCTACTTTCTTTTTACAATTTTCGGGCTGTAATTTAACATGAAAATCTAACACGGACCTGTCCTAACATTTTCTGGCCGACGAAAAACAAATTAGACGAAAACGTCTTGCACAATGTTATTTATCTTTAAGCTAACTGTCGCTTTGTTTACCGTAACTGGTGATGCTGGCAAGTACAGGGTTATTTGCTAACCCTGTTCTAAGCTTCTAAGCCGATAGGGGGTTATTTAGACCATCATTACGAACAACTTTTACTATGGGCCCAACAAAAAAATTGAGAAAAAGAATCAGTTGTTTCATACATTTTGTCGATTCCGTGTAGCAATTTTATATGAAACAGCTGATTTTTTTCTCTAATTTCGGGTCGGCCCCATAGTTAAAGTTGTTCGTAATGATGGTCTGAAGCACCCCCTTTCGGCTTAGTTCAGGGTAAGCAAATAACCATGTATAATAGGTGATTTGCTGTCGGTGAAAGAACATCGTAAAGAATTTCTAGTTAAATACTGTGCTAGGGTTTTTCTAGTATTCTACTGGCTAGCTATTAGTCCTAAATTGGATAAACTGTTGTAAACTGTGTAACGGTTAGTTAACGTCAGTGCTAGTATTTATACTTAGGTACTTAACTTTAAGTTTTGTTGATTTGTAAGCTGCAAGTACTAGTGTACTATTACTTACTGGTTTTGTGCTGTAGATGAACTACGGTTAAATAAAAGCCGGGCGTATATGACACCCTGGAAGCTCCGTACAAATTGATGAAAACGTCACACACATACGTCAACATACGTGAATGAAGCGCGGGCTCCTAATGCGGTCAAACTCTTTGAAGTAAAATAAGAGATCCTTTTATGCTTCGTCTGGATTCAACCAGCCAGTGACAAACGTTGACATTTGCACCAGAGGTCGGCAGGTCCGCGCGAACTCGAGATAGCGCAATGATGATATTAGTGACGGTAGGAGAGTGGCTATTTTGTTCGTGTAGTAGAAGTTATTGGCATCCTGTGCCTATAAGTTCTACTACAGGCTCACGCTGTGGTTAAGTTCACGCTGTACACGCTGTCTTCAGAAGTACTCTAATAACCTTATCAATAGTCCATAAACAAATAAAACAAATAAGCCTATTTTTTTAGAGCGTCTGGACAAAGTCCTCTACACTGGTCCAGTTTGATATCTTTATTCTACGAACATGTGCCTGTTTCTTCAATGTTTTCTTGCACCAAAAAGCCAGTGGTCTTAAAATCCGTACGTTAAAAAGTTATTGGCGCTGCACTAGGATTTTGAACAAACGTGAGTGTTCTCTCATTAGGCCACCGCGGCTCCTCATAAGAAGTGATAATAACTTCTTCGTCGTGTCCATCGTCGTGTATCTAGATATTATGCGTATTTATAAGACCTTCGCCAATAGCAATTAATATTGTTTGAATGTTTGCGCAGGTGATCGCGCTAATATGCGGGCTGCTGGTGGTGATCCTGATGGTGCTGGGGCTGGCGTCGGCCGACTGGCTGATGGCGGCGGGCTGGCGGCAGGGGCTGTTCATGCACTGCATCGACCCGGGCGCGCCCATGCCGCTGCCCTTCGACATCACGGCGCAACCCGGCTGCTACGCTGCACGACCCGCGACCTACATCAAGTATGTAACACTCGAGTGTATTTTCCAACTGCGCCCTATATACCGTGGTTCGGACTACGAGGTCTATATTTTCCAACTGAGCGCTACCGTAGCTCGAGTGACACGGTAAATTATAGGTCCCGGTTGTTTTAACCGTTTAGCCATGTCAGAAGCCTTAGACCTAGAACTGACATTTGGGGAGAAGCATTGTCTTAGAGCAGCGGTTCTCAAACTTTATTTGTGACGGAACCCTTTTGAAAAGCAAAATGTTCGACGGAGACCTAAAATTAACAAAAAAAAAATGTTTGTACTCGTTTCTTCGGTACAATGTCTCAAAAGAAGCCCCCATTAAGTGCAGCCCAGTAATATTGGCCAAATTCTTCAAACGTCACCTTGAAACCTTTCTGAGTCGCTGAAATTTAGTTTTGTTTTTATTTTTTCTCATTAATTCAGTATTCTCGTGGAACCCCACAGAGGCTTTGCGGAACCCTAGGGGTCCGCGCAACACACTTTGAGAATGGCTGTCTTAGAGTACACATATAGGAATGAAATATAAATCTGAAAAAAATCACATTTTTAACTAATCATAAAAATAGGGAGAGAAGGCAAGAAATGGGGTTTCTAATTTTAAAGTGAGTTAATCGTATCATGTGGGGTAGTTATCATAATACTCGTAATATGAAAGGATTTAATTTCCGCAAACTTAAACAGGTGTTTGATTATTTTAATGATGTCTATTTTTCAGTTTATGAGAAGAAATGTAAAAAAAAAATTGGATTCATAGTCTTTTCTTTTCTTCCTAAGGTTTTAACAGGCTAGTTCCCGATTTCTTTCAATTTTCGGGATTTGTACAGAACCCTTGGTGGGCGAACCTGACTCGCACTTCTCCGGTTTTTGTTTTACTTTTAGCTACGTTATCTAAACCAACATCCAACATGTGCATTGTGTACGTACCTACTGGTGCGGCAAAATTGAAATTGAAAATTTAATTTAGAGTTTCCCAAACAAGTCAATAGTGTTATATTCGTGACCTATGGCTGCATCGACATAAAATTCAGAGCCTAAGAGATTACTTCTTGATGTACATGTGCTCTAGATTATTACGGTCACTGGTTTCACTCATTACGAGTGTCGTAAGTGAGAATGACCGAGATAATGTCGAGCGCTTCAGATTACCAACCTAAGACTTGATTAAAATAAGCAGAAAATCGACCGCTGCAGCCGTAAAGTTTATAGACATTCTGTGTTATATTAAGTAAAAGACAACAACCCTTATGCGTCTTCATAGTTTTGAACCGGAAAGGTGTTTAAAGGTCTTCATTCCAAACTAAATCTACATTAAGAATAATCTACAGACAGGTTAACTGATTTAATATGTGCAGATTACATAACCAATCGTTTCTGATTGAGCCGATTTGAATTTAGACTTTCCGTCTGATAGTCATAGTCATTTATTGATAACACCACTGTTACAAGTCAAAATTTAAATACCATTAGCAATAATCTATTTCAATACATACATTACATACAAAACAACAAAAGACTTCATATACATCGTATATGAAATTAATGATTATAATTATAATGTCAATGAGTATAGATTGAATGTCACAATAAATAATAAAACATATTATATCAAATAACAAATTAATCAAAACAAACTAACATTATATCAAATACAAATTAATCAATCAAACATGTTATTCAATATTCCATACAATAATTAGTGAATGTATAATAAATATGTTGCGTAATTTTTTCTCAATTATGTCCTTCCATAAAAAAAATCTGGTAACTTCAAAAAGTCATTAAAATCATAAAATCGCTCCTTCAAAAGCCACTTCTAAGATACTAACTGGAGACAAATAAAGAGCTGTAGACACATAGTGTGTAATTTTGAATAACTTATGGAAAGGATAGACCTTTCCAATTCATATAAGTTACATATATACCGATATACAAGAGCAAGCATGGCACAGCCACAGCACTCCAACTCTGGTTAATCTCGTTCGTGAATACCCCGCAATGGATGTGATATCTTTGACCCAACTGAGATCGGTGGTTGTTTATATGTTACTAGCGCAAAGTGTTTTGCTCTCTCTCGACAATCCTCAACTTGCGATTTGGAACATGTGTTTAGCCAATGTGGTGGTATATGGTCTAATCTTTATTGTATTGAAAAGACTTTGAACTGTCTCCAGGCATTTGAGATCCTTTTGCAGCAGTAGTTCGGTTGTAAGTGAACATCTGATTTCCGTCACATCAATTAATGATGGATCGTGCACTCGTATGTCTTTATTTGCTGTTATTTAATGTGAACAGTGAACACTGCTTGGTAATACTAATTTGCTGTTTTCCCTCCTGTCCCTCTGTAAAAATGCAAAGTTATCTAATAAATGATAAAAATATTAAATGTAGGCTTTATGCTAATAATATTCCAGATTTTGCTGCTACATGAACGCACTGGCTAGGTGCTCGTGGTACATACGTGTGTACTGTACTGTACCACCCAGCAGTTTTTTTAATAGTCCACTGCAGGACGTAGGCTTACCTACAAAGAGTGATTGGACCATATCCACCACGCTGGACCTGTGCGGGTTGTTGGATTAACATACGCCATCGAATTTCTTCAACTCACGATGTTTTCCTTCACCGAAAAGCCAGTGGTGTGAAATTCCGTACATAAATTCCAAAGAACTCATTGGTACGAAACCGGAGATTTGAACCCACGACTTCACGATTACTATTATGTTTATTATTATTTTGTCACTACCTCTACACCACCATGGCTCCCGTGGCATACACGTCATACGTGTGAAAGTCTCAAAAAATATACTATAATTTTGAGTGTGAATTATGCCATAGGAGAGAGTGGACTGAGTGGATGTTGGGGTGGCGTATGACAGAGTGAAATGATGAAAGGAAACGTGCTGATCCCACCTAATTGGCAACGCAAAGTTATAAAGAAGATAAGAGAATGAAGATGATGACTTTTGAGTCTAATTCTATTATGCTCAATGCCACGGTAAAAATAGTTGTGTTATGTATTTGTTAAGTTTATGTATTTATATGATTGTCACTTAAAACGTTCAAAATGCATTGTTACGTTATGTGGACTCGGCATGAATGGCACATGACATGACCTTACGCCTATGTTTGGAGACGGTCACCTTGATTCGGCCATCCTTTGTTTTCATGGCCTTTGTGCATCGTTGACCAGCAACTGGTTTTGATTGGCGAAAATTAATTTTGTACACAAGAACTACTATTATAAAACATGAGTGAGAAATATTCATATGAATTAAATCCTAATAGTCACTAAAAAAAATATTGCAAAGAAAAAATTAGGTTATTTAATTAATAATTCGAACGCCAATAAATAATTACATAATAATAATACAGTGCCGCAAGCGGTAACGTATTACGATCGGTTACGATGCCCTAAGCTTACGGCTAACTAGTACATAATTTTAAATAGCCGTAAGTGGTAACGTAATACAGTCAGATACAGTGGCGTAAGCTTTGGGCTTACTAGACCGACTATTTATATAGCCGCACGGAACATCAATCACCTAAATAATACTGTAAAAAGGCACTTCTCTATTTCAAAGTCCAAAGTAGGGTCAGGTGATATGACGAGGATGGGTGAAAGGAGGATGGATAACCTAATCAAACCAACTGAAGTCGAAGTGCTTTTGTTGATTAAGGTTATATATAAGGTTATAGTGTACACATTTAACGAACAAATTTGGGAGTTAATATAAAGTGAGAGTGTACATATGTAACGAACAGATAGGTATAGGATATAGCAGCGTCTTAAATTCGTAATAAGGACATATTGTTTCTTCGCCGGCCGCTGCCGCAGCACGCTTGCTTCGCTCGCTCGGCTCGCGCATTGTTGTCACTGTTCAAACCCAACCTAACCGACGACGTCGAAATACCTTTTTCATAGTTTCAATGTTACGTGCATCACGCTCCCACAGGTGTACGAAATGTTTATTTTCATGCTCATTAATATTTGAATCTAAATTCTTTAACGACGTAAATTCAGTCATTATGGTGTTTTTGTATTAAATCACACCGTCAAAACAACGCCAATCAAACCGGTAATCTAACCTCAACAAGTCAACACATGAGCAAAATTAAAATAACAAATGACAGTTCTATCAATACAAACTTTACGGCTCTTTCAACGGTCGCGTTATTTCGCCATGCATACTCCTTACGGCAGATTGACGGTCACTATTATGCCGCAAAACTTACGGTTCCAGAACCGAGTGGGATACAATGCTGCTTGCAGTACTCTCTACTGTCTATACACTTCCTAAATAATTTAACTGCTTGCTCTAGACGCCTTAGTTATCTTTGACCGCAGCGTAATTACATTGTACGAGATGTGATCAGTCGCATGACCTAATAATCATAAAAAAGCTAGTATCTAACAAGGAAAAAGAAACATTGAAGCTTTCGATTCCCACAAAAATGCCGTATCTCCCCAACTTTTTAATCCGCAAAGAACCAAAGCTTGAAAGCTTTGAAATGGAATTAGTAAGCCGAAGTCACAGAGGACTGACCTCATTTCCTCAAGATCGGATCTCTGGCGAGTAGATGCTTTTAAATGGATGGAATGAAAATTGAGCGTACTAAGTACGGGGTATTATGATGAGGATTAAAAGAACGAGAAGCGAGGCCTATGCTCAGTTGGCGTTGCAGTCAGTGCAGTTGGCGATCACGGGCTGTGGATGATGATGGTTTTTTCTCACTAGTTCGATTGATTAGTTCGACTATCGAACTACTGAGTTTTTTTTTCTCCTTTGTTTGACCGTCGAACTAGTGAGAACAAAAATTCTCACTCATAGTCGAGATCTGCGCGTGGCCCCTATATTCATAATCCTATATCATTTAAAAAGAAAAAAAATACTATTCCAAATTTTTTTGATAATCTAACTAGTGCTAATAACTACGTAGGTACTTAACTCTATAATGTCACAAGGTCACAACCAGGGAGATTAAATGACAGCAATAAAAAAACTATCGGTTCCGTTGAAAAATTCCATTTAGACAATTAAACCGAACATTTTCATTCGCAAAGAACTAAAACTCCACAAAGCTCTGGAATGGAATATTTAAGCTGAAGTTAGGGCTGACCTCGTTTTCTAAAAATCGGATAGCTAGCGGGGAGATGTGTCCAACTGACCGGACGCTGAAAACCAATCTAAGCGGCAGGTATGATGACGGGAATTAAAAATAGAAAGCTGGTGCTTCAAAATGTTCCCCGTAAAGCTTAGAACCGGCATGAAATTAACCGGCAAAAACGAATTTTCTCGAGGTTATCGTTCGTTAGTTCGTTTCCGCTATAGGACGTGAACTGCTTGATATAATACGCCTCGTATCTCCCCTTGACTGCTTTTGGGGCCCAGTGGTTAGTGATCTTGACTTCTGGCAAAGAAGGTATATTAATATACTACTTTCTGGTACAAAGAGGCGAGGAGAGGAGGGTTCGATTCCCACCCAGGGATAAACATGCAGACGCCAGGTCGTCTACGCTGTGCTTGCCGGTACGTTGTCTCCACTCGAAAGATTTTCGATCCCTTGCATCGGTCATCAGTCCTCCTTGCTCTTGCCCTACTCACTGCCATTTCAACTCGCCAATCCGCTGAGTTATGTCTGTTACTTTGGTTCTTCTATTGATCTCGTAACTGATTCGATCTCGCAGAGAGACTCCACTATCCATAGCTCGTTGGGCACACATAGCATATGATTAAGGCCCATAGTGATTCCAATAATATGATACACTAATTTAATTTAAGCCAGCAGCAGTCCCGTGAGCGCTGCTGCTCCTTCCAAACCGCTTTGGGAGGTTCTTAGCTCACTCAAAACTTCTCTTCCTGTTTTAAAACGCATCCCGCGTGGTGCACGTTTTTCGGTTGCGCAGTGTTTATCTGCTGCTATTCGGAATGTTATTTCTAAAAATTCTTTAGTCGCCTGGGAACACCTCTTGACTTTTCCCTACGTTGTGCTTTACGTACATTCGGACCCAACAAACAAAAAATCCCTTACCACTAGGGTAAAGGAAAATTGCGTAAAGTACAGCGCATTGGAAGAGAACTCTTTAGATTTTGAAAGCATTATTCCGCCAACAAGGCAGAATAAACCAAATTCTAAAAAAACAGACGATTCGGTTACCTTTAAAATAGTAGAGAGCAAAATTAGTGACGGCGATATCAAAGGCGCCGCACGAGTCCTGTTCTCCAGCGACACTATTGCCCCCCACACACCCGATACGGTCCAGTCACTCCGTGACAAGCATCCGCCGGCAGCATGTCTCCACCTGCCTGAGCCACCACACCCTGATGACGTTGTCATTGAAGTGTCAGCTCAGGAGATTGCAGCGGCCGTTTCTTCTTTTCGGAGCGGCTCAGCCGGAGGCCTAGATGGTCTCTCGCCTCAACATCTAAAAGATCTTCTATCTTTTAGCTCTGGTGAGGTGGCTGAGTCTCTCTTGAGAGAATTAACGGGTTTGGCAAATCTCATGTTATCTGGGCAGGTCAATGATGACGTTATCGAAGTCTTGTATGGCGCTAACCTATGCGCACTTGTCAAAAAAGATGGTGGCATCAGACCTATTGCTGTTGGCACCACATATCGTCGTCTCGCAGCCAAAGTCGGTTGTGGAAAAAAGGTTGCTCTTTTGAGTAGCCTTTTTCAACCAATACAGCTTGGCTTTGGTTCGCGGGGTGGATGTGAGGCTGCTGTTCATTCGCTTCGTACTTTTCTCGGTCAAAATTGTGGAGAGGTGTTGCTTAAGGTGGATGTCAAAAATGCTTTCAATTCGGTTAATCGAGACGCCTTGTTGGCACAGGTCAAAGACAAAATTCCCGATCTTTTCAATTTTCTTTGGCAATGCTACGGCAAACCCACTAAATTAATTTACAAAAATGATGTTTTGCTATCTTCCGTTGGCTGTCAACAAGGTGACCCTCTCGGACCAGCCATTTTCAGCCTGGCCATTCATCCAATTGTTCAACGTCTCCAATCTAAACTTAACGTTTGGTATCTGGATGACGGGACTTTGGGTGGCGATGCGAGCACAGTCCTACGTGATTTGGAAATTCTTATAGACGAGTTTCGTCAAATTGGTTTGGAGCTAAATTTTTCGAAATGCGAACTTTTCGTTTGCGACTCATGTCCGGATAAAGATTTGATACTTAGCAAATTTAATGATTTGGCACCTAACATCAAATCGGTAGACAAGTGTTCTCTTCGCCTTCTAGGTTCGCCGATATTAGATGAGTCTTTTCCGCCTTTCGTTCAAGAAAAAATTCAAAATTTTTTGAGTGCCTCTGATAGGCTACTCAAAATTAACGCCCACATGGCTTTTACCATTATAAGATGTTGTCTGTTTGTTCCAAAATTTATGTACGCTTTACGATGTAGTCCATTGTGGAAACACAATGAGCTCCTTTTGAGCTTAGACGATGTTGTAAAGCAGTCCCTAGTATCGGTTTTGAATATTGACATGAGTGAAAGGGCGTGGCTACAAGCCTCCTTGCCTGTTAGGCTTGGAGGGTTAGGGGTCCGCCAAATTTCAAGTGTTGCTTTACCAGCTTTCTTGTCCTCCATTCATAGTACTCAGAACTTGATTGAAAAAATCCTCGCACCTTCTTTAGGCCATTCTGGCGTAGATGTAGCTCATTTGAATGAGGCAACGAATGCTTGGAGGGCCGCTTGCCCAAATACCGAGCTTCCAAAGACTTTATCGTCGCAGAGACTGTGGGATCGGCCGATCTGCGAACTAGCACGGAAATCTCTTCTAGACACGTGTCCTAGCGTCGCGGATCGCGCTCGTATCCTTGCAGTCTCTGTATGGGAGTCCGGTCTTTGGTTGCAAGCATTGCCCTCTTTCAATACTGGTAACCTTTTAGACCCAACTGCATTTCGTCTAGCTGTCAGCTTACGCTTGGGTGCAAGGTGTTGTGAAGCCCATCGCTGTCAGTGTGGTACTGCAGTTGGCCAGCTCGGTCACCACGGTCTCTCTTGCTCAAGAAGCGCTGGTCGGATTGGACGCCACGCCAGCCTTAACGATGTCATACGCAGGGCTTTTGTCACCGCCAATATCGCAGCCGTACTCGAACCGAGTGGGTTGGCGCGTGGTGATGGCAAAAGGCCTGACGGCATGACGCTGGTCCCATGGAAGTGTGGACGGCCCTTAGTATGGGACGCAACTTGCGTCGATACTTTGGCACCGTCACATCTTCCTGAGACTCAGAGTAGGGCTGGAGCGGCGGCCAATTCGGCTGAGCAGCACAAGCGGCGCAAATATGCTAACCTCGGGAGTGGTTACATATTTGAGCCATTTGGAGTTGAGACTTTGGGTCCGTGGGGGCCGGGAGCTCATCTTGTTTTCAAAAGTCTTTCTGAGCGTCTGGTGGACGCGACGCGTGACCAAAATGCTGGTGTTTATTTGGCTCAACGTATAAGCATTGCCATTCAGCGTGGCAATGCTGCCAGCATGCTGGGCACGCTGCCAACTGGCAGTGGGCTTGAGCACTTGGATTATCTTTAGACCTTCAAGGGTCTGTGGATGATCCAATTGCTTTCTATGTAATAGTAGAGTAGTATTGTCATTATAAAGTAGTATTGTATTTCGTTGTAGTTAATAAAGGCACTTATGCCCCTATAAATTGTGGAAACTAGCTGGTCCTTTGCACGTTTTAATTAAAATATAACATAGCTGTTACTCACGCGTTATTCCTTTAGCAGTCTATAAGTCTTTTTATACTATGTGCATTGTGAGACGGCTCCGCGTGCTAGCACTCGCCAACTTGAGAAAGGTCGCCGAATGCTACCGAAACTATAGTCGTTACGACTATCCCTACACGTGAGTTTAGTCCCGTTATATATAGTATAAAATGTGTGAAAACCACGTAAATTTCCATAGTCTATAAGTCTACTGTATTTTCGACTTCTTTTTCATGGCTGGAGTTAAGTAAGTAAACCCACTATTGAAGCCCCGTGTTAGTGCTCCAATCTTGAAAAAGATCGCAAATAAATCTATATTATATTGAAATGATCGTGGTTGTTAGTCTCGCTACTCGAGAACGGCTGAACCGACTTAGCTATGTTGATATTGAAATATTTGTGGAAGTTAAGGGAAGGTTTAAACGTTGAGAAAATTTATAAAAACTACGAAATTGATAAAAACATTAATTTCATTTTTATGGTGAGATGAAGTTCAGCGGGTCAGCTAGTAATACACTAATGTATACGTCGTGATTACAGGGCGGCGGCGGGTCTGTGCGTGGCGACGCTCGCGGCGGACGTGTGCGGCGCGCTGCTCACGGGGCTCGGGCTGCGCTCGGCCGACCACCGCACTAAGTTCCGCTACTACCGGTTCGCGGTACTCGCAATGGCGCTCGCACGTGAGTATACATCAGCCTCCTGTATGGATCTCCAATAAGACCAGTTGGTATAGCCGAATTATACAAGTCGGCGAATGTGAAATTAACTACAAGCTGCACAATATCCAATCCTGGCTGAAGCTCACATAAAGCTGAGCGTGTTTTTTTTAATAAATAAATATTTTATACACGGCCTCTGACCCCAAACTAAGCAATGCTTATGAGATGGCTGCCAGAGACTGTTATACTACATATATACTTTTTTTTAAAATACGTACTTATAAATAGTAACTAATAACACCCAGACACAGAGCAAACACTTACCTATGTTCATCACATAAATATTTGCCTTGTAAGGGAATCGAACCCACGTCTCTTTGACCCAGAAGTTAGGGTTATTGTACAGCTTGTAGCTAACTTCACATGCGCCGACTTGTATGATTCGGCCTATTGCAGCTTGCTTCAAGCGCGATCCTGCGCTCTTGATGAGCTCGTCTGAAGATTGTCCAATAGCCTGTAAGTGAAGTTATGATTCGACGCAACAGAGCCCAAACGTGTTTATATCAGTTTTATTCACCTGTACAGATTTTTCCCCTAACTATTACCTACGTTGAGATAATGCAATCTAACAAACACTGTGTTGCATAAAGCTTTACGGTTTTATAAGTTTTGATGCTCATTATCTCGCTTAGCGTTTTTGGACTTGCAGTGTGTTGTCAAAACAGGGCCGTACATGCGATTTCACCCGCTTGTTTAGAACGTAAAAAATCCATGTCTTGGCATGTCGAAACAAACGTTGAAAGTTTGAAACTATAGCATTTTGATTATCTCAAATACTTATTACGCGATAGGGCACGTAAAATAAGATAATGTGGTTAAATCATGCAAAGGTGACGTCCACAAGTGGCATATTATTCAGAGAAAAATCGAACCAAAATGATATATACATCATTTGAAAGCTTGTTATATGGGCTTCCCAAAAATATTTAATTTAGATTTTTTCACCCCTCCAATTTTTTTTAAATGCGAAAAATAAATTTTATGAAAAATAACAATACAGCTTAATATTTTTTCTAGTTTAGCAATAATAAAGTGTGTCTACCGTTATTCTACTTGCATTCGTAGCTGATTCTTCCACATTCTTGTCTTAATTTGCTATAATTCAAAATTATAACCTACCAGTGTGACCAGTTAGTAGGTACAATGTGACAAAAAATCACTTAAAAAGTGTGTCTAATTGGTAAAAATGCTTTTATTTAACAATTTGGAGGTTACTTAATCAGGGCTTCTAGAGATAAACTTCCTATTGAGCGAAATATATTTATTTTTTCTAATAAATTCAAAATTAATTTTAAGGAAATCGGAGGTGTCGTTTTTGTTTTTAACTATTGTAATGGACTCTACTAAAAACATGAACTTTCTCGAAATGTAACGAGTGTTGTGGTTAGAATTTTTGATTATTATTATACCAGCCTCCATACATTTTGTGGACATGTCCTTTACGAGTTGTGTTATGTCACTGTTTACAGTTATGTGGAAATGTCTAAAAATCGAATATATTTTTGCTAGAATAAAATTGTTATCTATTATATAAAAGGCTTCCCTGAGTGACTGACTGACAGACAGCCTACAGCCCAAACCGCTTAAGATATGAGCTTGAAATTTGGAATATAGGTACATTGAACGACGTAATGGAGCACTAAGGACGAAAATTTTGAACTTTCGACCTCTAAGGGGGTAAAATGGGCCCTTTTCGTTTGTATGTAACTTTTTATTCCCTGTACCGATTGACTTCAAACTTTGTATACATGCTTTTCAAACAAAATAAAAGTTACGTTTTTTCCTGTTTTTCCGAATTTTCCTCATCTAAGGGGTCAAATAAGGTCCCAAAGGTGGTGAAAAAAGCGTCAATTACATCGAACCAGCTGAACGGTTATGGTTGAAAATTGGTATGAAGGAAGCACTCAGCATGTTTTAATAGAGTAACTTATAAAATCCAGGAAAATCTATAAGGTTCCTTAGGGATACGCAAAATTAATAAGTGTAGGCTACAGCCCAAACCGCTGAAGATATGAGCTTGAAATTTGGGATATAGGTACATTGAACAACGTAATGAAGCACAAAGGACGAAAATTTTGAACTTTCGACCTCTAAGGGGGTAAAATGGGCCCCTTTCGTTTGTATGTAACTTTTTATTCCCTGTACCGATTGACTTAAAACTTTGTATACATGCTTTTCAAACAAAATAAAAGTTACGTTTTTTCCTGTTTTTCCGAATTTTCCTCATCTAAGGGGTCAAATAAGGTCCCAAATTTGGTGAAAAAAGCGTCAATTACATCGAACCAGCTGAACGGTTATGGTTGAAAATTGGTATGAAGGAAGCACTCAGCATGTTTTAATAGAGTAACTTATAAAATCCAGGAAAATCTATAAGGTTCCTTAGGGATACGCAAAATTAATAAGTGTAGGCTACAGCCCAAACCGCTGAAGATATGAGCTTGAAATTTGGAATATAGGTACATTGAACGACGTAATGAAGCACAAATGACGAAAATTTTGAACTTTCGACCTCTAAGGGGGTAAAATGGGCCCTTTTCGTTTGTATGTAACTTTTTATTCCCTGTACCGATTTACTTGAAACTTTGTATACATGCTTTCCAAACAAAATAAAAGTCACGTTTTTTCCTGCTTCTCCGAATTTTCCTCATCTAAGGGGTCAAATAAGGTCCCAAAGTTGGTGAAAAAAGCGTCAATTACATCGAACCAGCTGAACGGTTATGGTTGAAAATTGGTATGAAGGAAGCACACAACATGTTTTAATACAGAAACTAATAAAATCCAGGAAAATCTATAAGGTTCCTTAGGGATTCGCAAAATTAATAAGTTTAGGCTACAGCCCAAACCGCTGTAGATACGAGCTTGAAATTTGGAATATACGTACATCGTACGACATAATGAAGCACTAAGGATGAAAAACGTACCCAAATCTAACTTACGGGGTAAAACGGGCCCTTTTTGTTTGCATGTAACTTCTTATTCCCTGTACCGATTGACATGAAACTTTGTATAGATGCTTTTGAGACTAAATAAAAAATATGGCTGTACCTGTTTTCTAAATTTTCCTTAAAAAAATCCTTAGGGGTCAGATACGTCCGAAAACTTCAATGCGCTTTTTTTAAATAATGTAGTATCTAGGATCGGCCGTGGGGTGCCGGCAGAGTAGAATAGCACCCCCCTCTTGTACCAGGTGTCGTAAGAGCCGACTGAGGTACTACGGAACCGATAGATGGCGGTATAACCATCCAATGTGGCGTAGCCTAAATACCACAGGCCAGTGTCGGGGAGCAGCGGCACTGGTGCGAGGAGCTACGTCCTGCGATCGCCACCACGCTTGCCCAGCGCGGCGATTATGGGCAATTTCCCCTCATGTATACACACCACACGACCAGGCCCCCAGTCCCCGGCGGCTCCGCTATTCCTGGCTCTGGTAGCGGTCACGGTAACGGCGGAGAGGGGGGTGCGAAGAATCTCCGGCAGACGCCCCGCTACCACCCCCAACGGAAACTGGCCCTGGTAACGCATAACATACGCACTTTGAGGACGGATCAAAAGATTGTCGAACTGGAAGAAGAGATGAGTAGGTTGCGCTGGGATATTTTGGGATTATCTGAAGTCCGAAGAGAGGGTGAGGACACGGTAACTCTGAAATCGGGCAACCTATTCTACTACCGGGAAGGCGAACAAAAGTCTCAAGGTGGTGTCGGGTTTCTCGTCCACAGATCCCTCACTAACAACATTGTAACCATCGACAGTGTTTCGAGCAGGGTTGTATACCTAATACTCAGAATATCTAAAAGATATTCGCTGAAGGTCATTCAGGTATACGCACCGACCTCGGCACACCCAGATGATGAAGTGGAGACTATGTATGAGGACATAAGTCGGGCCATACATATGTCTGAAACCCACTTTACTGTTGTTATGGGGGACTTCAACGCAAAGATAGGCAGGAAAATTGAGGATGAACTGAAAGTGGGGCAATTTGGGCATGGGCAACGGAACTCCAGAGGACAGAGGCTGGCTGACTTTCTGGAGAAAGAGGGCCTTTTTATGATGAACTCTTTCTTCCAGAAGCCGCCTCACAGGAAATGGACCTGGATAAGTCCCGATGGTTCTACGAGAAATGAGATAGACTTCATCATGACCAACAAGAGACGAGTATTCAATGATGTCTCCGTGATCAACAGGGTAAAAACCGGTAGTGATCATAGAATGGTAAGAGGCACATTGAATATCAACGTTAGACTTGAAAGGTCACGCCTGATGAAGTCTACGCTCCGACCTACTCGAGACCAAATCCAAAACCCCGAAAGCTTTCAGATTGAGCTCTCAAATAGCTTTGCTTGCCTTGAGAATCTTGCGTCGGTGGACGAGATCAATAACAGGCTCGTAGAAACTGTCCAAACGGTGGGTTCTAAATTTTTTAGACCTCGCCGTTCAAAAAGAACCCAAAAACTATCGGGTCACACTTTAGACCTCATGGCTAAACGACGTTTATTGAGACTGCAGTCTACAAGGGACGCTGCGTCATATAGGCAGCTTAATAGGCAAATCTCTAAATCCTTGCGGCGTGATATACGTCTCTTTAAAACCAAAAGTATTAAAGAGACAATTGAGCGAAACAAAGGCTCCAAAGTGTTTGCAAGGAATTTGTCTATTGGGCAAAGCCAGCTGACAAAGCTGAAGAGAGAAGACGGCAGTGTAACGTCGACCAAGCCAGAGGTACTGGAGGAGATCGAAAGGTTCTACGGACAGTTATACGCTTCGGTAGCTAAGCCTGTTGACAGCACGGCCAAAGACCCGAGAGCCAAGCTGACTCGACACTTCACCGAAGACATCCCGGACATCAGTCTGTACGAGATTAGAATGGCCCTGAATCAGCTTAAAAACAACAAGGCGCCGGGTGATGACGGAATAACTTCAGAGCTTCTGAAAGCGGGTGGTAAACCGGTACTTAAAGTCCTTCAGAAGCTCTTCAACACCGTTATCCTCAAGGGCATAACGCCAGAAGCATGGAACAGAAGCGTGGTGGTGTTGTTCTTTAAAAAAGGTGACACCACTTTATTGAAGAATTACAGGCCCATCTCGCTTCTGAGCCATGTTTATAAGTTGTTTTCAAGGGTCATTACGAATCGTCTCGAGCGCAGGCTTGATGACTTCCAGCCTTCCGAACAAGCCGGATTCCGAAAAGGCTTTAGCACCATAGATCACATCCATACGCTGCGGCAAGTTATACAGAAGACCGAAGAGTATAACTTGCCACTTTGCTTAGCGTTTGTGGACTATGAGAAAGCCTTTGATTCGGTCGAGACATGGGCTGTGCTCGAGTCTCTCCAACGATGCCGTATAGACTATCGGTACATCGAAGTGTTGAAGTGTTTGTATAATAACGCCACTATGTCAGTCCGAGTACAAGAGGAGAGCTCCAAGGCGATTCCTTTAAAAAGAGGGGTCAGACAGGGAGATGTGATATCTCCGAAACTGTTTACGACTACTTTGGAGAACGCCTTTAAGCTCCTGGAATGGAAAGGATTTGGCATCAACATCAATGGCGAATACATCGCTCACCTTCGGTTTGCTGACGATATTGTGGTCATGGCGAAGTCGATGGAAGAACTCAGCACGATGCTCGAAGGCCTCAATCGAGTTTCTCGACAGGTGGGTCTTAAAATGAACATGGATAAAACGAAGGTCATGTGTAATGCCCATGTTGTACCCACCCCAATATTTGTTGAGAGCTCGGTTCTTGAAGTTGTTGACTCGTACGTCTACCTAGGACAAGTAGTCCAGCTAGGTAAGTCCAACTTTAAGAAAGAGGTCGATCGCCGAATCCGACTCGGCTGGGCAGCGTTCGGAAAATTGCGTGACATCTTTTCGTCCGATATACCTCAGTGCCTCAAGACGAGAGTTTTCGATAGTTGTGTGTTGCCAGTGATGACATATGGAACTGAAACGTGGTCTTTTAATGTGCGCCTCATGAATAAGCTCAAGATAGCCCAACGTGCTATGGAGAGGGCTATGCTCGGTGTCTCTCTGCGGGATCGAATCAGAAATGAGGAGATCCGCAGACGAACCAAAGTTACCGACATAGCCCAGCGGATTAGCAAATTAAAGTGGCAATGGGCAGGACACATTGTTCGAAGAACGGATGGTCGATGGGGCCGGAAAGTTCTCGAATGGAGACCACGGACCAGCAAGCGCAGCGTAGGACGTCCACCGACTAGGTGGACTGACGACATAATAAAAATCGCAGGAACGCGCTGGATGCAGGCCGCTTCCAACCGGCCTTATTGGAAATCCATGGGGGAGGCCTATGTCCAGCAGTGGACATCCTACGGCTGATAGATAGATAGATAGTATCTAGGATTATGATAATGATTGTTTATCTTTATATGGGGCAAAATGGGTCCCCAAAAGTTTACGATTTTTTTTTATTTTGTGAGCCAATAGTCTTAAGCTTAGCGCACATATGGATCAATATAGGTATTTTACTATGGGATCAACCCTGACGAGCGAAAATTACCTACATTTTCCATACATTTTGTCGCGGGTCGATGAACTTTTTGTGTTGAACAGCTGATTTTATTCACGTGCTTTTGGGGTTGGTACCATTGTAAAAGTTAATCAAATTATGAGTATAATAGCATCCTAGAATATGCCTGACTAGAATTACGACTTGTGTGTCATTTTTTCATTTGCCTGGAAAATTTAATTTCTAATGACTTAATGAAACATGTCGAATACCTGTACCGGCCTTAATTAATAGTGCACTACTGAAAATAGGTACTACGGATAATAGAAACAGGTGGGTCTTAAGATGAACATGGACAAGACGAAAGTCATGTGTAATTCCCATGTTTTACCTACCCCGAATTCTGTTGGAAACTCGGTTCTTGAAGTCGTTGACTCGTACGTCTACCTAGGACAAGTAGTCCAGTTAGGGAGGTCCGACTTCAACAAAGTGGCCAATCGACGAATTCAACTCGGCTGGCAGCGTTCGGAAAAGTGCGTAGTGTCTTCTCGTCCGACATACCTCAGTGCCTCAAGTCGAAAGTTTTCGACCAGTGTGTGTTGCCAGTGATGACTTATGGCACAGAAACGTGGTCTCTCACTATGGGCCTTATTAGTAAGCTCCAAGTAGCCCAACGAGCTATGGAGAGGGCTATGCTTGGAGTCTCTGCGAGATCGAATCATTAATGAGGAGATCCGTAGAAGAACCAAAGTTACCGACATAGCCCAACGGATTGGCAAGTTGAAATGGCAATGGGCAGGGCACATAGCGCGGAGGGCTGATGACCGTTGGGGTCGAAAAGTTCTCGAGTGGAGACCATGTACCGGCAAGCGCAGCGTAGGACGTCCATTCACAAGGTGGACGGATGACCTCATTAAGGCCGCAGGATCGCGCTGGATACAAGCCGCTTCCAACCGGTCTTATTGGAGATCCATAGGGAAGGCCTATGTCCAGCAGTGGACGTCCTGCGGCTGATGGATGACTGAAAATAGGCCTAACCGCGAAGGGTAATTGGGCCATATCCATCACACCGGCCAAGCATGGGTTGCTGAATTCACATACGACATTGATTTTTTCTACGTACGTACAGGTTGCCTCAATGTTTTCCAGCAAAGAAAAGTGAAATTTTTTACATAGTTACTCATACAATTATTATTATTGGCTCCCTCGGTGGCTCAGTGGTTGACCCTGACTCCTGGGTCAAAGAGGCGTGAGTTTGATTCCCAGGGCAAATATTTATGTGCTGTTCATATGTGTTTGCTCTGTGTCTGAGTGTTATTAATGTATTTTTATTTATTTATTTAACACTTTATTGCACACTATTTGTACAAAAGGAGGACTTAACGCTAAACAGCATTATCTGCCAGTCAACCTACATGTATAAATAAATAAATAAATATATCTTTATTGTACACAGAAACACAGTACAGAAACTATACAATATGCTGTACAATGGCGGCCTTATCGCCTTTGGCGATTTCTACCAGGCAACCTTTGGATGGACTGGAATTATTCTAAAAATAGGAGTATGGTCGGTGGTGTATACAATACAGTACATACATTGATATACATGTATATGTAATATATCAGTCTCTGCCAGCCAAATCACAAACTTTGCTTAGTTTGGGTCAGAGACTGTGTGTGAGATGTCCTCCAATATTTATTTTATATATTAATTTATTATTGAGTTAATTTCAGAAATTCGGCAATTTATCATCCAAAAGTTCACGTATGTACTCTGTAATAAGCTTTAGATACAAGTAAATTAAATAACCAAATACTGAGACAATTCAGGCTAAACCGTAGGCATTATTTTGCAAGTAATACAATAATAGGCCCAACAACAACATAAAAAGTGTTCTCTCTATCGAATGCTTAAAGTGAAAATGAAACAGATATAATTATGATAATTAGCTATTATAATTACGATGGCGCCTTCATAATCGAGCCTAATGCGGGCTTAACCACGAGCTACTATTATTTTAAGTAAGTGCCAAGAAAACGCGGGCCTAACTGTGGGTTTTTATCATTTTAAGCAGTTACGAAAATAACGCGGGCCAGACCGTGGGCTATTATCATTACAAGCAATACAAAAACGCAGGCTAACGGCATGCTATTATAATTTTAAGGATTTATTAAGACAACACGGGCCAGACCGCGAACTATTAGATATTATTATAAGCAAATGCCAAGATAACGCGGGTTGAACCGCGGGCTGTTATTTTAATTAAGTAAGTATTAAAACAACGTGGGCCAAACTGTGGGTTATTATCTTTGTAAGTACCTAATTATTAACACAACGCGAGCTAAACCGCGGGCTTTTATCATTTTGAGCAAGTACTAAGACAATACGGACCAGACCATGGGCTATTATCATTGTAAGTAATACGACAATGCAGGCCAAACGGCGAGCTTTTATAATTTTAAGCAAGTATTAAGACATCGCAGTCCATGCTGCGTGCTATAAATAACCATCTTAAGCAAGTACTAACAATACGCGGGCCAAACCGTGATCTATTATCATTATAGGCAAATACTGTTACAATTTTGACCAAACCGTGGGCATTATCCTTGCAAGTAATTTTAAGCAAGTATTAAGACAACGCGGGCCAAATTGCGGACTATTAGATATTATTATAAGCATGTACAAAGACAACGTAGATCAAACCGCGGGCTCTTTTCATTTTAAGTAAGTACCTATGTACTAAGACAACGCGGGCGAAGCCGCGGGTTTTAAGCTAGTCATTTATATGACTGCCTACTATCTGATATTCAATTTTTAGCCCCAGCACGGCAAAGGGATAAAACCATTTTTTCCATTTTTAATGTTAACTGTCAATGTCAACTCATACTTTGTTTCCATTCCGAGGGGATAAATTGGCGGAAAGACAATTTGTCTCTTTGCTATGCTAGGGGTGTTGGATGCTTGGCGAATGTAAGAGGTATAACATGCTGCAGAATGAACGGAAAAAAGGCGAATCATGCTTGCTTACGTGACATTTTAAAAGATGTCAATGTACCGATAACATTTTACAGTAGCACTCTGCTTGAAAACACTTTAAAAATCTTTTGTAGTAATAGGTATATGTTTGAAAATATTTATTGATCTGTTAATGTTTGTGTTCCAGTGATGTGCATCTTGATAGCGCTGGTGATCTACCCGGTCTGTTTCGCCGCCGAGTTGAACTTGGGTACGTACTTTAATTTCAATATTTTGTGTATATATTTATAGGATTAAATTGTGACAGAGAAGGCGAGTGTTGGTGATGATGATTCTGACATTTAATTTCCTCATTATAGACGTGCTGGCAACCGCAGTGTACTAATTCATAAGGTAGCTAACAATCTATTGGAGAGGCCTATATTCAGTGGACAACGCGTAGGTTTTGTGAAACAATTTCGTCTCTACAAGAAACATGCAATAAGATTGAACGATTGTTGCAGACTGTAAGAAATAAACAATCAGAATGATTGTCAAATTTTTACAGGCCATAAATTGGTGAGGCACTACGTGTCCCATGTCTACAAGATAAATAGGTACATTCTAAATGAATGAATGACTTTTGTGGGCAACTGATCGTGTAGTCAACAGATTAATGGGGGATTTGGGGTGGGCGTACTAATTCCGTTACCTTAAGAAACAATCAAGTACATACAATGAACTAACGGTTATTGCAGGCAACAGATCTGCGTGGGAGTTTGGGTAGGCGCATGAGCCCCAGCACTACAAGAAACACATTGAATGAATGAAGGAACGATTGATGCAGGGAACAAATGTGTGTGGGAGCTAGGGTAGGCATATGAGTCACACCCAAGGAAGTTTCATACAAGAACTGGAATGCTTACGTGCATCCTAAAAACGTTCCGAAGAGTAAAGCTCCAACATTGAACTGTATCTCTTTCTACTAGTGTATCCATACAGTAACATCATATAATAGGACAATCTACAAAACACTAAGTATATACCGTCGAAAGGTCAATAAAAGAATGAGAAAAATTATTTGTATTTCAGGTGGGATAAATCTGAAATTTAAATATTATTATAAACAGGGTTATCTACTTACCCTGTACTAAGTCAAAATGACTGGTCGATTCAGACCATCATTACGAACGTTTACTATGAGACCATCCCGAAATTCGAGAAAAAAATCAGCTGTTCCATACAAAACTGAAACTCGGAATCGACAAAATGTATGAAACAGCTGATTTTTTTCCTCAAATTCCTGGTTGGCCCTATAGTAAACCTCCCTTCGGCTGAGTACATCAGTTCATTATATTATCTCTACACCATCATCTTAACGCCCTCAGCACCTCACACCCGCTAGTGACATCTTGGCTGACGAATGGTCAACAATTGCTAAGAATATTTTTTTCATATTGCAAAGAAGTCAAATTGTGATCTCAAATATTCCTAAAATTTAACAGTAGGTATAGGTAGTGAGCGTACAAAAATAATAACACGTTGTTGTTCATATTACTTTCAATTCATGTTTGTATTTTCTGTTCTATTTTATGTAATTTTTTAATTCGTAGTCTTTAAGAATAAAAATGTAAAGCCTAGTATTAAGTGCTGTGAGTTACATTTTCTATAAATAAACAACTTGAAAAAATTTAAAATCTTGACTTGGTCTTGACCAGTTTTGCTCATACTCACAAATCTTGTTAGAATATACTAAACCATCTTGCCAAATATTATAGAAATCGGCTGATGAATAGCGCGACAGCAATCAGCAATCTACCCGTAGTTACCTAGCATCCCAGCAGTAGATACTAGTTACTAAGTACAACACAGTTCATTATTTTGCTATTATACAAGAAAAGTGCATAGTTCATAGAAGTAGGTTCTGAGTTGATTACATTGACGTAACCTAGCTAACGTACGTAGTATTAGATTATATAGTAATTTCTTCTCTCTACAACCTAACATCGCATTCCCGTATTGTTGTATTGTTATTGTCACCCTAGCTAGACAAGAAATTTGTAAACAAACTAAAAAACTTACCTTAAAAATGAAATTCCACAACCAGCATAAACTTCACTATTACAGCCCTTAACGCAAAACTTTTTCACCATTTTTCAACGTATAAAAATATTAAGCAGCGAGCAGAAAGACGACTTTTGCATAAATTATCAGCCATATTGTTTTTGAAGCGCTATATGTGCGGCCGTGCGTTGTTGGTAAATTTCTACTACTTCTACTAATACGAAAAAACAGTTTTTGTATTGCAAAAATAATTACGTACCAATATTAAAATAAGAACATTTTAGAACTCAATACGTTAATTACAATACATTTTATGCTAATCTATTTATCAACGTGTGTGTTAAATTACCAGGTTTACGAAATAATCTACCATCCAATAGTTTTATTAACACTGGTAATTTTCGAGAAAGGGACAACGCCCCACAGTTGTTGCTGTCCTGCTCGGAACGTTTTTTCCTTTTGATAAGTAAGAAACAAATGTGAACCTTTTAAATACTTATAGAAATAAAGTTCATTTTTATTTTTTAAATATTGCATCGTAAGCGTTTCAGTTCTTGTATTAAACTTCCTTGGTCACACCACAAAAAGAAACACATTGAATGAATGAACGATTGTTGCAGGCAACAGATCTGTGTGGGAGATAGGGTATGGCGTATGAGTCACACTACAAAAATAAACACATTTAATGAATGAATGAATGGTTGTTGTAGAATCAGATCTATGTGAGAGCTAGGGTAGGCATATGAGTCCCACCACAACAAGAAAGACATGAACGGTTGTTGCAGGTAACAGATCTATGTAGTACGCGGATGAGTCCCACCACTATTGCCCGGGCCACACTATGAAAAACGTCAACGGTGACATCAATGTCTTTCATCGCGATAATTATTGCTATTATTTTAACGCCATAGACGGAGTGGCTACACTTATATCGCCATTTGAGTTATCGGCTATCGTTGAACGGCAATGTGAATGCCGTTGTCAAATTATTACATTGATTGGAGGCCACACTTACAAAAGAAGTCAATCATCGCGATAATTAACGGCATTTCCATTAATAGGGCCATGGCAAAGACACACATGGAATAGATGGATGAATTAATAAATGAACGGTTCTTGCGGGCAAAAGATCGGTATGGGAGTTTGGGTAGAGTTTCGATTTCCACCACTACAACAAACATTAAATTCATAATTATAATAATTAATGAACAAGTGAACGGTTGTTGCAGGGAATAGATTTGTTTGGGACTTTAGGCAGAAGTATGATTCTGGCGTCCGGCCTTGGTAAAGGGGAGCATCCCCCGAGACCAATTCTTACCATGCCTAAAGAGGTGGTAGAAGGACCCAAGTGATGACTACAAGAAACACATTGAATGAATGAAGGAACGGTTGTTGCAGGCAACAGATCGGTGTGGGAGTTCGGGTGGGCGTACGGCGTGGGGTGGGGCGCCGCCATCTTCCTGTTCGGCGCCGTCGTGCTGCTGCTCTGCGACAAGGAGAGCGAGGAGCTCTATTACAAGGAGCGGAAAGTACGTACTCAGACAATTGAACACACTACATGCTTACGGTTCCACTTAGGTCCAACACATGAGGTTTTTCAGTCACTTTTCACCCTCCCTTCATTTCAATTTGGTGAAGTTTTGTCAAAGCCACACCCTGCTTTTCAGATTCGGCGTCGGTCTGATAAAAACGCTATGAAAAAAATTGGTTGTCTGTAAAGTCGGTTTACGGACGCGATGATTTTACCTGATAACGTCATATTGATATGATACTTGATAGTGAATCATGCTTTTTCGTGCGTGCAGCCGGTGTTCATCGATTTATAAGACGTTATCACGCCAAGAACTCCGCACTCGCTGTACTCATAGTATTTTTCTCGCGATTTCCCCGCTTCCCGTTGTCAAGCATGGCGTGATTGATAGACGTTCCTTTGGAGTACACTTGAAAGGTTGTTCCTGTATTGCAGGTGGTGTCGAACGAGGGCGGCGGGCGCCCCTAGGGCCGCGGACGCCTGCCCGACCTGGTGCCGTGAGCGCGCACCGGCTAGCGGCCGCCGCGCGCACGCCGCCCGCGCCATGTGGATCTGAGGCTCCCACCCGCCCGCCACCACCACCCTACCGACAAACCACGGCTCAACTACATCGGTTCCGCGATCCGACTGCTGCTCCTACACCGAGGGCGTTCGATGACACGACCGCTCTTGGATCGGGAGCGATCGAACTTGAAGATAGATCGATTGGGCTCGAATCGAGAGCGTTCGATCTTGATGAGAGAACGATTGGGCTTGATGAGAGAACGATTGGACTTGAATCGAGAACGGTTGAGTTTGACTCGAGAGCGTTCGGTTTTGAATCGAGACAAATTGGTCTGGAATCGAGGCAAATCGTTCTGGAATCAAGACAAATCGGTCTCGAATCGAGACAAATCGGTCTGGAATCGAGACAAATCGGTCTGGAATCGAGACAAATCGGTCTTGAATCGAGACAAATCGGTCTGGACTCGAGACAAATCGGTCTGGAATCGAGACAAATCGATCTTGAATCGAGAAGCAGCTTCGAGTCAGTCGAATACGAACAACCCCGATCGGAGATGTTCGACGTGGAACGAACCGCGTCTCAGCTCCGTTCGGAATCGATCGGATCGTACGACGATGTGCCGCGTATGGTGGTGTCGGGGCCGTGTGGGGACGACGTGTACGCATGTGTGCGCCGCGCACGCACACTACCACACGCACGCGACGCT
The DNA here is from genome assembly GCA_949316475.1 of Hypomecis punctinalis. Lineage (NCBI taxonomy): Eukaryota > Metazoa > Arthropoda > Insecta > Lepidoptera > Geometridae > Hypomecis > Hypomecis punctinalis. The sequence continues at coordinate 12,079,537 of OX438807.1, forward strand.
CGCTGAATGCTCAGGTGAATGCAGAATGCTCTCTCGCGCTTGAATGAATGTATTGACTTATGAATGATCACTGTTTCCACACTCCAATGTAAGTTACGTTTAGAGTAACACTGAAAATGGTCGTCCATTGCCACTTATCGATCTTTTTAACCAATAGTACCATTATGTAATTGTGCTGACTGGAATGAAATATAAACGTTGCCAGGTTTTTAGTATGTGAAATTAATATACGGAGTTATTATCTATATAAACAATATTTCGTTCAGAATTTACCACAGCTTGGTAAATTCTGAACTAAATGTAGTCGCTCAAAGAATGGCCTCACTTTTTATGAAAGAAATTACGTCAAAACGACTAATGTTTAGTGAATGATAAACACGAATGAAAACTATAAAAGAGCTAAATGTGGCACTTTGCTGTCAAGAAGAATTTAATATGTGTCTCTATAAAACACTTCAAAAATTAAAAATACACAAACTAAATGTTACATTTATAGCTCAATAGTTATGTTCAGAAATATAATACTAACTATTTTTGTTGACTTGACGTGTTTTGTCTCGATTTCGTACACTTCTTTTGCGAGCTGAAAATGAAAAAGGAAAATATAACACAAAGGCATAATTTTATTGGAAGTTTGTGGATAATGTGTACTTAGTTAATACAGTTTCATTCAAGTATTTGAAGAGACAATTCAAGTTTTCTGAGCGCAGTATGTAGTGATGCTATTTATCACCCTGTATACCTGTTAATATTATGACTGAGGGGACTGAACCATCGATGACATTGTGAACCTTATTTTACAAAATGTAAGGTCTACAATACCATACCAGGGATCTATCATATTTTGTTATTCATAGTACTTGGGCTGAGCAAAATTATAAAAATAAATAAATGTATAATATATCGAAAATGTACAATCTATGTTACAGTTACGCAGGCGGAACTAGTAAATAGTCGCATAATGAAATGAATTTTTGGGCTACTTTCAGTGTAAGTGCTATGATCCCTTTTTCGCTTATTTCATATTTTCATCACATATATTTTTATATTTTGATCTGATTCTTTGGAATCTCTTTTTTTAGTTTTAAGTTTTTTGGGATGTTTTGCGTCCCAATGTGGCAGCTTTACGTGTGATTTAGTGATTGTATTTATTTTTTAAGTTGGTAACATTTCGTATATGCCGGTACGGAACGCATTGCGCCGTTCGATGACGTACTTCTAATATAATCCGTTCCAAAGAGCGTTAGGTTTATTTATTTGCTTTAATTTATTCATTCGTCCTTAGAGTCCTCAGGCAACGTGCCTATAGTCTGTTATTAGTAAAACTGTGTAAACAAACATGACGGACTGGCAACCAATCACAACTTATACGTCGATTGATAGTAATATTTGAAAAATATCTGAATATATTTTGTAATGAAGCTATATCTTTCTCATAAATCAAAATATGTAATGACAGCAGAGGTGCATTTAAGAAGTAAAAATTAAATATTATCAACAATGATAAATATGTCTTCGTGAAAATTAATTGCTAAATGACGATTGCAGTGTGGCTACTATTTTTATGTAATCCACAATTTAGTGAAATGCCGAGAATCGGCAAACTACGCCACTTTTACTATATTAGTGCTGCATATCGTGCTTCAGAAAATTCGACCAATAAAATCAATGCTATTGGATGCCTCAGAATAATGTAAGACATGAACAGATTAGTGCTGCGAGATATGCTTTGTAGAAATCGACCAACAAAATCTACGCTATCGTATCATTGGTTGCCATCAATAGTGATCAGTTTTGGTCGGCATCAGTCAGTTTGTTTCCACGAGTGACGGCAGTGTAGGCGGCGTGGCGTGGTGCGCGTGGTGTGTGCGCGGGAGTGCGCGCGGGAGGCGGCGGCGGCCGCTCGGGCAGGCGACCCAAGGACTTGTACTGCGACCATATTACCCCTATTCACTTACTAACCTGCGTTTTTGTAATACGTACTAGTGTTAGTGCACAAATAGTGTAGTGTTTAATATAAGCGGACCGACGAGAACGCTCGTCTATGACTTTGACTCTATTCGAAGAAACGCGTAGTTTTTCATTGACGAACTTTGATCGATATTGTGTGAATCTATTTTATTAATGTTTATATGATGATTGTCTATTTATACCGATTGTGTTGTGTTATGGTGATATTGTAGAATCTCGTTCCTCCTGATTTGAAATTGTCTATGGATCTTATTTGGAATTGAAATCGGAAATTTATTTTATAAATCATATTTTCGTAATGTTTATCTAAATGTAACGTAGAAAACTTGTACTACTCTCGATTTGTGTTAAGGATATAATATTAGCTTAGTTAGTATGATGATAATTATTATAGTTAAGGAAAGTATCTCACGATTGTACAGATCTTTTTTCTTATATCTGTTGAAGGAAGCTAATTTTTAAAGCGGCTAATTTTTTTTTTTTTGTTTTACTGAGCGTCTTGGTAACGGCTTTAATTTTTTTATGTGAGTGTTTTGGTTCAATTTTCTGTGATTTATCTTTACGGCGTCCTTCGCGTGGACTCTAACCCTCTGTAATAATGACTAATTTAGAATGACGGTATGTGATATTAAGAGTTGCGAAACCTAAAAAAGACATTTCAAATGCATTTTAGCATTTCGCTTGGCCATTTATAATATAAAAATAAAGGCAAAACGCACTTTCGGTGAACTGTCCGCGCTAAGAACGCTGCAAGTGATAAAATTAATACCTTTTCTATCCCTTCTATATTTCACACCACGATAGTATTATGCACTTGCAAATCTTTTACTAAAACTATCAAAATATCAAGATAACACCGGCAATATAATATTAAGTTTTAAATTGCCACGAAGTGAATTGAAGAAAATTAAACTTCTTGAGACGAATTTATTTCGGTAGTCACGTTAAAGTTCAAATTTCCAACAGTTTTACAGCATGCCATGGTCTCTATTTCTAAACCGATAGTCCGCTGGGACGTATGCGTAAATCACGAAACCAAGTAAAAGGAGCGAGCATTGAAATTCTTGTTAGTGCGATTGAGATAGCATGCGATTCGAACAGTTTTTCTAATGTTTTAAAAATCGAGTTCCAGCCAACGTATACCTTGAAACAATTTTTAAAATAATGTATATGTAACGACTGGTGACCACAATTATCGTTACTCACGTAATATAGTATTTTTGTTTGTAGTATTTAACTATACCTTACATGTTATCCTATAAAATACTTTAACCAAATAGTATCATCATTTTGTCCTAAGGCATTTTATGATAGTGAAGATAGATATACCTACATAACAAAAAAAACTTTTTTCACCTGAAGTCATTAGGTACCTAACCAAAAAGAGTCGACACTGCAAAGCGTACCCCTCTGCCAAAAGTACGCGACCGACGTTTATGCTCTTTATATAAATATATCGGTCTGGTTGAGCTTGTGTTGCGTTAATTTTCAGCTAGTGTTAGTTAATTACATTTGTGTGCGTGTAAACTTGTTTATATTTTGGTTTGTGTGCGTTTCTTCACCCCCCACTGACATGGCAGACTTCGGTGCTTAGGCGTGTCGACTCCTTTTGGTTAGGTACTTAATGCTTGAAGTTAAATACATTGTTGCAGTTTATCCTGGTAGCTTCCAAATAGTTGAACCTCATAATGTAAAATGATCTGTATTTAAACGCTATTTAATAAAATGTATTTATTTATTACATAATTTTAGGTCCACAGTACATTGCGTTCAAATATGTACGCACTTTCTTAAACCTTTAACAAATATGATCTGTAATGATATTGAAATAAAATTAGGTGATAAATGAGTCAGTTACGCGTGTCCTCATTAATTATTTCATATCCGATGGTTAGGCATTTCTCGGCAAGGCTCTTCTATGATAACAGGAATTTACACCAACTTTTAAAATTTGAGAGAAATAATGTTATGTACATTTATCACAAGGCTTCTTGCGTAGCTTGATATAGAGGCACATCGTTATGCTGCTCGCCTTTAAATAAACATTTTTTTTATTTTTTTATTGAAATTTTTTACAAACCACAGACTCCAGGTTCTGTGCCCTTTGTTAACTAAAATGACAATTATTATTGTTAGATGATACTGTACAAAGAGAGTTAGTAGGTACTTGAAATTTTAGCCTAAGTTAGTTAGTTGGTGCAATGCGTGAATGCCACGAGCAGACCGGCGACCCGCAAGCAGCACCCGATCACGAGTGTGACGCATGTGCCCGCCATCGCTCTCCTCGACCATATTTGAGGGAAGAGAGCGACCCGACACATGATGCCGCCGCAAGAAGGAGTAAACATTTCATTGAGTAATGATCTTATTTGTAAAGGTTGAAATTTACTGTAAATTTGAACGAAATGTATCGGACATTTGATTTGTATTAGTTTACAAATTGTGATTGTGACTGACTAACATTTATTTTTTAAGTATTTTAAATTTAATTACACAGAAGACAGCTTGTTAAAATAAGGAAGCTTCTATAAGCTTACGCTTATTTATTTCGAGGCATAGCAATTCATTTTATAAATTGTGATAAGAATGAAACTTTACTTTTCGTGTCATATTAAAAAAATTCGCGTTAAAAATTTAAGAAGCCTCGTTGATGTACTAAAATGATTCCAGTTTTGTTTATAGCACCTCGAACGTAAAAATCTATTTTGATACTTAATCAGATATAGAGTCAAAAGAAAAATTTATATCTATGGTTGTTAAGGGCCTACACGATGTTGGTGATTTCCATTTTAATATAATAGAACCACGTAATCAAATTTTTACTTTATAATGAACTCTGAACACATTGAATCACTGCCATGTAACTTATTTGAGTCATGTTACTTTAGTCCACGTAGTGTTAAATTATTGTATTTAAATGTAAGTGTAAATTTTACAAAATGATAACCCCCCTTTGTAATTATTGACTAACGAGTGAGCTACTTATTTTTTATGCACCTCATTCAATGCTTGGACAGCAAAATCATTGAGCAATTAAAAATACACGTAAACTAAATTCATGTAAACGATCTTATGCAAATAGTGCAGTTCTGTTATGTATAATTTTTGGAATTGTGTCTAAGTAACCCATTGAATTAGTTAACAATTTAATAATCTTTTTGAATGTACCTATGTTTTTCAAAGAACAAGAAATATCAAAGCTAGCCAGCAAAATGAAATCGTGATGTTACTTTTAGGCTGTTCAGCAAATCATTTGTTTTCTCACATTCGCGTGAGGTTAGCTACAAGCTGCGCAATATCCAATCCTGAATAAAGCTCACATAAAGCCGCTCATTGATTGGCTTTTTTTTATTTTTATTTAAACAACTTTTACAAACATATTATAACTAATGCTATTGTCTTAAAAACCTAAAAAAGGTTTGTCTAGACAACAGATTCTCGTAACAATAACTACATTCCAATCTATAATTAATCTAACATACCAATAATTACAAACAATAGATGCTCGCTGCGCGCGAAAACTCAATAACGGCTGGTAGGCAGAGGTAGAAACCGAGTCCGCATAACCGGTTCCGAACAACAACGAGTAGTTTCTTTATGCCTAAACGCAACCATTGCAGCGCTCGCGCGCACGTATCGCATCGATACAGCATGCTCCATTTCATGCAAGATCTAAATAAAATTTATTTAAACAAGGTTTTATATTTTTTATGGTAAGATTATTTTTTAATTCTATTCGCAGCTTGTAGTTAACTTCACATCCGCCAACTTGTGTGGCGCGGCGTATACAACAGTTGATGTTTTTTGTTGACGAATTACGAATCTCAGCTTTTAGCGACTCTTCTCACCGGGTGTAGACGAACAAATTTCAGACAACGCATTAGCGTTATTTCGCTAATACATCAGCCTAAAGCCTTTTTTTTAAAGTAGAAAGTTATTATTTAAATCTAATAAACTTGCTGTTCAAGCGTGTTCGTAATGAAATTTCCATTTTATTAGCCAAATTATAAGTCATATCAAATGAGATTGAATAAAGTACCTACATAGTTGACCTCAGTTTTATTTTGTAGTTTCGATTTTAAAGGTACCTACCACCTAACTAACTAAGCGTTCTAATGTCGGGATACTGTTTTTTTTATTTGTCTGGTATTTTCATTGCGCAATTACACCCGTAGTATAAAAATAATATGTATAGTAAGGACATACGGAGTGACCGGCTTAGATTAAGCTGCTCGACTAGGGTGCTGCAAAATGATTTTGTCCTGAGAAGCAGTATCTACATGCGGGCTGAACCCGCTTACGACATTACATATGAACACGCACGTCCTCACAAGTCATCGATAGATATTATATTCCATAGAAGAACTATGGCGCAATGGCTGAGATTTCCGGTATCCCCGTGTAGGACATGTCTAAAAAAATATTGGGATACATATTTTTAATTCGAGCCTACGTAACTCGTGGCCGAGTAGTTATGCGGTGTCAACGACACGCGTTGCGTTGCGTTGGTGTGCAGTGTCAAGCTGACGAGTGCTAGCTCGCGGACCAGACTCGTAAAGCACTGCGGGGCAGCTTGAGAAATATGTTATTTATCACAGAACAGAGAACTAATTCTCTGTTCTGTGATAAATATAGATAAAAATAATAAAAAAGAAACGTTGAAAATATAATTTTATTTACTCACAACTTAAATTCGTAAAAGGCACGTACTTCGTGCGAATATGAATTATTTTATTAATAAATATTAAAAGCATATTTTGTAAATAACATATGTTGTATAAAAATGTTAATGCTAAAATTATTATGCTATATAATGCAGCTATGATTTGCAAGCATAGAAATACTAATAAGTTATCCAACGAAATAATTTTACTGTCCTAACACTTCCTTGCTAATCACTGCCCTATCGTCTGAACCATATTTATATGTATGTATTTACATTTTGGATTTATTTCAAATTATAATTTATTTATGTTAAAGAAATTACGCAACCACTCCTGTAGTAGAATCGATGTTCTTGATCAATCATGCATTGCCATTAAAGATGTCTACGGGCGTCGCGCTCAATACAGTGATATTCAGCCTCGCCTTGTCCTGGAATACCACAGAATCATAAGAAAATCTAGTTTGATTCTATATCAGAAATGGACGAAATAGACTTAAAAAAAAATTCAAAGATTTATGAAACATTGTGAAACAAGATAAGTGCGTCCCAATGGTGAAAATAAGTAACGTAGTAGTTATAAAAACAATAGGATCGGGAGAATTCATGTTCTTAAGGCGCAATGTCCAGAAGAAAATCGCATATAAAAACTGTCCCAAGGCTTAGGAGAGACCTACAATAGTAAATCTACGTGCTCAATGTCATAGTAGAGGTGAACAACGCAGCTCAACGATGAAGTGCTTTTGTACACGCTTATGTTCAAAACGTACGTAGATCCCCAAACCGTAAAGCAACCGAGAGTAGTTTCATCTATGAAATAATCTAAAGAGCAGAAGTGCTTACGTTAGTCTTGACGCTGTACTTGAATACAAAAGTCTTGAATTTGGCATCTTCAAAGAGCCGTATGTAAGCGATGTTATCGTAATCTGACAAGCGCCCCACTTCTGTTGCGCTGGCGCCGAGCATCGCTTCTGCAGCTTCGTTGAACGCCGTGATTTCTCGATCGCCCGTCGGGTCGAATACGGTTGCCTGATGAGCAGAATAACTTACTATAAGTATGGGTCTATAGTCTATGCTATAAGCTAAAGAGCTCAATTCCAGATTACCATTAAACAACTACAATTACTTACTTATATTGAAAGGTGTATGTAAAAATAAATTAATATAAAAATATAACTTTTTGATATCCTGGATACCATGTAAAAGCAGAGTGCTCCAAGAAAAGTAAAACGAGCCCAAACACGACGGGTCTATCTTGTTTAGTACAGGAGTTCCTATGGCCACCTTCAGACTCCATCATCAGATCGGCCCCATGGGCATATTATTGCATTATGCGCGCAAAATTTGAGCTCAATCAGAAACCGGGAAGTTGATCGTATTTAACGTGCAAGATTCCACCCGAACTCACATAGGTAAATAAATAGGGACAGTGGCGGATGCTTCATAAAGACAGAAAGACACTGCCTACCCTAGTTCTGATAATAGATCTAATAATATTTTATCAATAAACAAAATAACATAAAAAACTTAAATCATGTATCAGCTCCACCTATCGAGTGCCGGTGGTATCAATATCATTAAGATTCATCATTATACATTCATCATTACACAGGTATTCAAGATAAACGCCGTCTAAGTACCTAAATATTATGAGAAAATGCTCAGTATACCTTGAGTCCGCGCTCAGAGACAGCAAAGTCATTTCATTTCAGCAAGTCTCTGAGCGCGGACTCAAGGTATACTGAGCATTTTCTCATAATATTTAGGTACTTAGACGGCGTTTATCTTGAATACCTGTGTAAAAATGTAATTTGTGAACCTTATTACAATGTCAATAAAGTCTATTATTTACGTTAATTATTTAATGCAATTAAGACTGATTTTGTCTGTGTCCCCAACAAAGAATAAAATCGTAACTACCTTGCGTTGCTATATGAAAATAAACCTAAAAGTGGCTGAATTACATATTTTTGTATAATATTCGGTTCGACTTGTTTGAACTCTTACAACGAATCATATCAAATGCGGAGTACCTACGCTAGCCGAATCAGTCACAGTCGTCGAGAGAGGTGCGTGTATTTATTGCATGGCCGCTGAGTTACCGCTGTCGCAAGGTATGTACTGAATTATTGTTTTTGTGGTCATGTATAGGTTCAGTCAGTGTTAAAATATTTGAATTTTAGTATTTTTTTTTTTAGTGCTTATTTACAAAATAGTCAAATATTTACAACTGCGTAACTGCTACACTGCGTTACTAGGCAAAGTAACGCAGTTGTTGCATCGGTAACGCAGTTGTTTTTCAATAACGCAGTTGTTTTTCTAGCTAAAAAACTTTAATAAATAGGCTAAATTTCATATATTTAGGTTAAATCGTTTTCCAGTTATGAAGGGGTCTAAAGTGGCTCGAAATGGTTCGTGTAATACCTATTACACACGTCGCAAATGGCACACGATGGCTGGACACGCTTCCGCGTGTCTAGATGATATGCCTCAGTTGAAAGACCATCCAGACAGACACCTATATACTTATCACTTTGTATGGAACCGAAACTTACCTTCAAAAGGATCCTGTACTTGTAATTCTTGTATTCTTTATCGCATTTCTCGCAGAAGTAGCCTCCATTCTCCCGGTTCTCCAGCTTTTTATTACACCGTTCCTGCGGGCACGCTTTGTAAACTGCATTATCGGCGATCGGCAATGCAAGAACTCCAAGATGGCTGTAAAAGTCCTCTTTGGTCGAGCCTAGTTGACGCGCTTCTGCTTCCGCGAAGGTTAGCCAATCATTGTTACCGCCACCGGAACCGCCAGATCTGTAAGATTGACTCGTCAGTCATAGTGCTGATCAATTTCGTATTGGGTACGTACTAATATGCTGAGTAATCTTTCCTTCTGCTGTGCTTCTTGAATGAAATATCACATTTCTACCATTGTCAATCAGTCTCCCGACAAACAATGAGATAGGCTTAGATTATGATTAAAGGACATACCTATGTATTTCTGACCTGTGTTTCTGACAGAAATAGTCATACTTTTTATGACCATTAAATTTAAAAAGTAGTAGTAGTATATAATAATAATAAAATTTAGGCATTTCTCGCCATTTAGGCTATAATTTAGGTGATCAGGCTCCATTACGATATAAATGGAAACAATGGAACCTACCTACTTGCGTACTTTAGCTTTCTTCGTGAAGTTATGGGCGGATTGACGCTTGAAATAGCTGGGTGGGAACAATGGACGAGACCACCACAGCATCAAGACGTTACTTTCAAACTAGTCTCACGTGGTTTTGGTACTCACTTAGCAGATATGTAGGTGACTTCTGTATTAGCGCCGCCGTTATTGAACCACTCGCGTAGCTCGTGCTTGAGGCGCACGTCGGGATCGATCAGACAATTAGGTCTGGGCTTTAAACACAGCTTCTTCCTGCTGGCGTTCTCCTCCAGACGAGCGTCCTGAGATATCAACATTTACTATAGGTCGAATCAAACTGCTTGGCGGCTGTGAATACAAGGCGAGTGCTTGTGTTATTGTGTAGTAGCAAGATATTCATATGTTAGCGGTGCTAGAGAGGGGTCTCTTGCACCGCTAACATATGAATATCTTGCTTTATGATCTTTGCGCAGCTTGTATCTAGCTAACTTCACAGAAGAGACGCCAAGAAGTTTGATTCGGCCATGAAGACTTGGTCGTTCTGGTCCGTCGCCGACCGTGTCATCTAAGTTTTTTATTTTTATTTGCAACTCACACATTTACAATATACATAGGTACCTACTCGTAATATAGGTATACCTGTAAAAAGCAATAAAAAACCTTTCGGTTTGTCTCGGTGCCTTATTAAATTCACTACTCGCTACTCCTTAATTACATATGTAATAAAATATTAAACTAGGTCAACTAAAAGCAAAAACCTACCAAAGAATCAGTAGGTAGTTAAGTACTTAATCTATTGCTTTTTTCACCAACTTAGGGACGTATCAGACCCCAAAGGATTTTTTTAAAGAAAGTTCGGAAAAACATGACCAACCATATTTTTAATTTAGTCTCAAAAGCATATGTACAAAGTTTCACGTCAATCGGTACAGAGAATAAAAAGTTACATGCAATCTAACCGTTTTACCCCCTAAGAGGTCGATTTTTCAAAATTTTCATCCTTAGTGCTTCATTATGTTGTACGATGTACGTATATTCCAAATTTTAAGTTTATATCTTCAGCGGTTTGAGCTGTAGACTAAACTAATTAATTTTAGCTATTCCAAAGGAACCCTATAGATTTTCCTGGATATTATTAGTTCCTGTATTGAAACATGCTGTGTGCTTCCTTCATACCAGATTTCAACCATAACCGTTCAGCTGGTTGGATGTAATTGACGCTTTTTTCAATAACTTTGGGACCTTATTTGCCCACTTAAAGAAGAAAAATTCGGAAAAACAGGAACAAACTTATTTTTTATTTTGCCTAAACAATATGCATACAAAGTTTCAAGATAATCGGTACACGGAATAAAAAGTTACATACAAATGAAAAGGATCTGTTTTACCCCGTTAGAGGTCGAAAGTTCAAAATGTTCGTCCTTGGTGCTCCATTACGTCGTTCAATGTACCTATATTCCAAATTTCAACCTTATATCTTGAGCGGTTTGGGCTGTAGGCTGTCTGTCAGTCAGTCACTCAGGGACTTTTATATGATAGAAGATAAAAAAATGACATTCCGTCCGGATACATTTGCTTTCATCCAAACCATTTAGAACCTGCCAAGCCGACAACAAAAAAAAATAAGTAGGTATGTACCACAGAGGTAGGTACTATTAAAGTAGGTAAGTATTTTATTGGTAAAAACTAAATGCGCCGCGTTTAAAATATACGGGTTGCACGTAAAATTTACTCAATGTTTTTAAAAACTTCAATATTATTTTTTCTAAAGATAAAATTCATCGCGTCTTCGATTTTTACGGCAAATGCCGGTAATGCAAATGCTTGGTTAAACAAGGTTGGCGACGTCGTTTAAGTTAAACGTGCGATTACTGTATTTAAACAACGTTTAGTGCTTGGTGATCATCAAAATTTCGTTAACAAGCCGTTTAAATTTTAACGGACGGTTAATAAAGTAAAGATCAGTTGGTGAAGTCGGGTCTTAATCACACACTGTCAAGGTCGTCTGTCGGCGCCTAGGTACGAATATTGCAATTTATTAGTTAACGGGAAAAAAACAGATATAACTGCATTATCATAAATATCCGGTGGTTTTCCTTAATGAATATTGTTAGTAGATATACTTTTCGCTAAAAATGGCAAAACCGAATTCCATCGCGTACAAAATTCGAATAGTTTGCTCGAATTCGGGTATACAATTTTTACATTACTGTTGATTTTTCAAAAACAGCTCAACCGATTTCAATGGCATATGAATGGGACCACCTCTCCTGTACCTAACTTTTCTAACTAAAAAAAATGTATTCGGTTCACAATTGGCGAAAATATTGATGAACATACACAAAAAATATATACAGACGAACATAGAACCTCCTCCTTTTCGGAAATCAGTTAAAAATTACGCACGTTCAATTATGTTTTTCGTTTTTAAATCTCTTAACTTGACAGAGAAGAAAAAATCGTAAACAACAGTTTTTCGATCTCATTTTTTAGGTACCTAAATCAAAAGTTAACGAAACCAACTTTTCTTTAATACATCATACGTGTTAAATATAAATTAATAATTATTTTTAAAAGGAAATTCAATTTACTTAAACCTCAGAGCAAATAAAAAAATCAAGAGAGAATGTTGCGACAAACAAGTGAAGCCAACCAAAACTACGCCTCGCCGTGCTCACACAATTACACACACATCCACGTACAACGAAACTACGCCTTGGCTTGTCAGTCGAACTATGGCGGCGCAACACCGACGCACTCACACATGTATAAAAAACCGGCCTCACTTGACTGTTCAACGACGTTCTCTCTTGATTTATTTATTTACTCTGAGACTTAAACTGATAGATACCTATTGTATCTACTCGTACCTAAGGTACATTTGCTACAAGTGACGAAGTGACCGTTTGAAAAGTCGTTAATGGTCGTTTCAGAGGTAATTCATTACTCCTTCATCAGAAAGGACATGTCCACAAAATTTATAGAGGCTGGTATAATAATAATTAAAAATTCAAACCACAAAACTCGTTACATTTCGAGAAAGTTCATATTTTTCGGAGTCTATTGCATCAGTTAAAGATATAATCGGAAAAAACAGGATCAACCATATTTTTTATTTAGTCTCAAAAGCATCCGTACAAAGATTCATGTCAATCGGTACAGTGAATAAAAAGTTACATGCAAACGAAAAGGGCCCGTTTTAACCCCTAAAAGGTCGATTTTTCCAAATTTTCATCCTTAGTGCTTCATTATGTCGTACGATGTACGTACATTCCAAATTTCAAGTTTATCTCTTAAAGAAGAAACATTCGGAAAAACAGGAACAAACTTATTTTTTATTTTGCCTAAACAATATGCATACAAAGTTTCAACATAATCGGCACACGGAATAAAAAGTTAAATACAACATGAAAATGGCCCGTTTTACCCCGTTAGAGGTCGAAAGTCCAAAATTTTCGTCCTTAGTGCTCCATTACGTCGTTTCAAGTTTATATCTTCAGCGGTTTGGGCTGTAGACTAAACTGATTAATTTTGGCTATCCCTAAGGATTCCCTATAGATTTTCCTGGATATTATTAGTTTCTGTATTGAAACATGCTGTGTGCTTCCCTCATACCAGATTTCAACCATAAGCGTTTAGCTGGTTGGATGTAATTGACGCTTTTTTCACCAACTTTGGGACAAAATTCGGAAAAACAGGAACAAACGTATTTTTTATTTTACCTAAACAATATGCATACAAAGTTTCAAGATAATCGGTACACGGAATAAAAAGTTACATATAAATGAAAAGGGTCTGTTTTACCCCGTTAGAGGTCGAAAGTTCAAAATTTTGGTCCTTAGTGCTCCATTACGTCGTTCAATGTACCTATGTTCCAAGTTTCAACCGTATATCTTGAGCGGTTTGGGCTGTAGGCTGTCTGTGAGTCAGTCACTCAGGGAAGTCTTTTATATAATAGATGAAATTCCATAATAAGGACTTGTACCAGCCTTTTTAATACTCCACTGCAGGACGTAGGCCTTACCCACGAAGGGTGATTGGGCCATATCCACCACGCTGGCCCAGTGCGGGTTGGCGGATTAATAAGTACACAAGCATTAAATACTGTTTTTTTTCTGTAAATTCGTTTGATTTTAACGCTTATTTGGGCTATTGGGGTACGTCTGGGTCTACAGATGTGTTCCCTTTAGTATCATTAGTCCCCCTTTTGTATCATTTGTCCCTTTGCTTTAACTGGTCACTCACTCTAACGTCACACGAAACTTTACCCCTTCTAAATTCTTATTTTTTTTTTATTTATACAGCGTTGAGCACATGCTAGTCATCACTTGATTGTAAGGACTAATTTCAAAATGTGTCTACTCCTAAAGTTTTATTTCCGGTACTAAGCTAGTCAATTTATTCAGAAAACTTGGTGAACTCATGGGGCTAATTTAGCCATTTGCAGTTAGCAGCATAATAATAATATACATTTATTCAATGTGTTATACTTACTTGTATATACTTCTTGGTCGAGATTACTTGATGTGCGTGAGTCATTACGCGTATGTCAATGTCAATGTCTCGCGTATCAAGCTAAATTTTACAAGGTATGTATAGTTTAAAATAGTAGGTATTAACCTTCCTTGTTATTGTGTTTTAACAGGAAATATTACGGCTTTTATTTATAAGTATGACTTAGTAGGTATATGGGTACATGTCCTGTCTGGGAATGTTTAAATGATTTTATACCATACCGTGACTAATACATCTGGTTGAGAGCTTCCATCATAATTATCTGCTTCATTGCTCCACAAAATTACGTCAACCTGAAATTCAAATGAAATTGTAAAAACATACCTATAATATTTTCTTAGACGGTGTGGAGCAAATGATGCAAAATAAAGATAATAAATGATAATAATTATATTGGCATAAAAACACAATGCTTACTTGTACAGTACTAGGGTCGACTAACGTAATTTTACGCTTCTTGAGTGGTTTTCCCGCTTTGCTAGTAAATTGGATTTTATTTTCTGCATGTGTGTGTGTACCACCAATTACAACTGTCAATCAAAATAGAGGTAGTTATAGGCCGCGCCACAAAAGCTGGCGGATTGTGAGGTTAGCTACAATCTGCGCAATATCCAATCCTGGCTGAAGCTCACATAAAGCCGCACGTTGATTGGCTATTGCGCAGCTTGTAGCTAACTTGACATCCGCCAACTTGTGTGGCACGGCCAATACACATTATCTACTCTTAGCACTCGTACTTCATTTATTTTATTCCAAATAAAGTAACTATGATTTTGAAATCAGTACCCGTTTGTGTACCTACATCCTTTGAGGAAATATTAGTAATACTAGATGACAACCCGGCTTCGCTCGGGCGAAATATGACTTATAATACACACACACTCATCATAATTTTACTTGATCACCATCTTTACGAAGAGCTCTTCGCTGCATCAATTTTTTACAATCATGACAATGATTACCAAATGCAAGGAGCATAGGTAGATGAAGGAAGGATCGCTTCGCTCTGAGCGAAAACTTATCCTTCATCTATGTCAAGGAGATTAGGCTGATAACAAAATGATGAAGGTCAAGCAAAACAATTATGAAAGACATACCTATATTAAAAAATAGGTAATTTCGGAATGATGGGTGTAAACAATATCCCAAAGTAATTGCTCAAAACTAAATGAATAAGTATCTACTGAAAATGTATCTATAACATTCTGATAATTTGATAAAACGAAAAGAAAGGCAACGTCAACTTCAAAGATTAGGTATGGCATGTATTATATTTTCTATGATTATCTATCTATCTATCAGCCGTAGGACGTCCACAGCTGGACATAAGGCTCATAGATTTCTAAAAAGGCCGGTTGGTGATATATTATGATGTACTTTATGTAGCCTGTATCCTTTGCTTCTCCAGTGGAGTCTGATTACTACTACATTCACAAAATTAATAGCCTACACTCCTGTCCTATTTTATGTTTCGGATCATTGAAGTGTATTCATTTTTGTTTTAATTAATTCGCCATTATTGTACACCCCGTCCCTTACCTTCCTCTATAATCCTTTCCTCTCTTAATTAGGTTGCCTGGAAGAAATCGCTTTAAGCGATAAGGCCGCCGGTTGTCGCACTATTTTAATTATATTGTATTCTTTTATTGTTAAATTGTAAATTGTGTGAACAATAAAGCGTTTTCTATTCTATTCTATTCTATTCATTGAAAACATTAAGTAGGTACCTAACCTTCGGTTAGGTACTAACCTAGTGTATTAGATATCTGTGGTACTAACTAAAGGTTGGACCTTAACGTGACAGTGACTATTTTGATACAATATTATCAAAAATTATTAAAACTTAATACTTGACACTGGCAAATGCACCAAAATGCGACGCCAAAACATAAAAAACTTGACTGCTCAAGATCAGTGATGCCAATTTAGCATTTTTATGCTAAATTTAGCATATTTTCATCTTGTTTAGCATATTTATTTGCAATTTAGCATACGTCATATTTTTGTCATGTAAAATAATTGTACAATAAGTATTTTACCATTAAAATTACATGCAGAATTGCAGATTTATGTCAGCAATATCGTTTTTAACGCTACCACTTTCGAATGACGAAATTGAACGGGTTTCTCTTAGTCAAATGAATGTATTAAAAATTATGCTACGCAATTGTTTGTCGGTAAAAACTTTAAATGCTATTTCATACTTATAAGATTCGACTTAAAAAGGGCAAGGAAATGCTGCTAGTCTTACGCAGTTCCAGAGAACGCACTACGCTCTGTAGGTACCAAGGGGACCATTAGTGGTCGATGAAGACCAAGATACTTACATTTTATTTGATAACATAATAATAGGTCATAGTCGATTAAAACACATATCTTGTTAATTAATAATAATTTTATAATTATGTTACGTTTCATTTCATATTGAAAAATGTTATCACAATTTTGTGTCATACTCCCTGGCAGGACCACATCGTTATATCTGTATAATAGATAGTGCAAAAAAATGTACATAATTTGTACAAATTTGTACAGAAATATTAAAATTTGTACATAAGTACTTTTAGAGTAATCGTCAAATGAATATGGTCCTGCCAGGGAGTATACTCCCTGGCAGGACCATATGCCCATCTAATGGATGTAGTAGAAAGGTTCTCGAGTGGAGACAACGCACCGCAACGTAGGATGTACATCCATTAGATGGACGGGTGATCTCATTGAGACCGCAGAATCGAGCTGAATTCAAGCCGCCTCAAGCCGATCTTATTAGAGATCTATAGCGGAGGCCTATGTCCAACAATGCACGTCTTTGGAATGAAATGACGACTAGAAAATATAGGACAACGCCTACTCAAATACGATACATTTCTGATCTCACGTTGCTATGTAAATTAAAACAGGCAAACTTTTCAGCGAAATAATGAAACGTGATTAAAATTTCACTCATCTAACATAGACCAAAGCTGTAAGCGCTTTTGAGGTGTACAATTTCTGTACAATTATTTACATGCATAACCTCCTTGAAAAAGCGGATATTTCGGGTATGGTCCTGCCAGGGAGTATACTCCCTGGCAGGACCATATTCATTTGACGATAACTCTAAAAGTACTTATGTACAAATTTTAATATTTCTGTACAAATTTGTACAAATTATGTACATTTTTTTGCACTATCTATTATATAGATATAACGATGTGGTCCTGCCAGGGAGTATGACACACAATTTTTACCATGTTTATATAGCATTATTTTGTCACAATTTTAACACCACTTTAGCAGATTCTTTATTTGTGGTGTTGGCAACACTTCTCAAGTTATGTCATCCGTCATCCGGTGTCAATATGGACACCGTGTTTTTGTTTGTCAGCACCGTTATAAATTTATTAAAATACTCGATAATCCGAATTTTCCGGATATATGTTGTCGACTCGAAATCATTATTTTTTTATGTTTTATCATTCAGATAAAGTTTCGATCGAGTCTACCGTACCCCTTGACGAAATTATTAATATAGAAGATAGCTCGATGCCTACATCCTTATTTCTTATATCAGTGAAGCGCACAAAGTCATAGGTACTTAACTGTTTGTAGGCACTGATGTTGCAGCTTCCGTATTACATTCCGTTACCTCCGTTTCTTCATTAAATGTTATTTCACAGTTTTGATTGTCTTTTACGTACTTTTGATTGACTGATTTAACTTTCATATTACTTATGTAGTACGTTTTCCCATCCTGAAATTCAAAATTGATCCCTCAGTAAAAGTCGCAGTATGACGAGTATATATTCCGAAATCCCACCGCAAGAACATCCCGCTCATAGCGGACACGGCTCAAACCATTTTTTTACGTAATTTATATGAATGAAGAATATATTTAATAAGGGTTAGTTACCTACTTTGCGAAATTTGGCCGCAAGTGTTTGAAAGGACATGTCCACAAAATGTATGGAGGCTGGTATAATAATAATCAAAAATTCTAACCACAACACTCGTTACATTTCGAGAAAGTTCATATTTTTCTGAGTCTATTACAACAGTTAAAAACAAAAAAGAGCCCTCCGATTTTTTTAAAATTAATTTTGAATTTATTAGAAAAAATAAATATATTTGGCTCAATAGGTAGTTTATCTCTAGCAGCCCTCTGATTAATTAACCTCCAAATTGTTAAATAAAACCATTTTTACTAATTAGACACACTTTTAAAGTGTTTTTTTTGTCACAATGTACCTACTAACTGGTCACAGTGGTAGGTTATTATTTTTAATTTTAACAAATTAAGTGATGTATGTAGAAGAATCGGCTACGAATGCAAGTAAAATAACGATAGAAGCACTTTATCATCGCTAAACTAGAAAAAGTAATAAGCTGTATTGTTATTTTTCATACAATTTATATTTTTCATTTAAAAAAAAATGGAGGGGTGAAAAAATATAAATTAAATATTTTTGGGAAGCCCATAAAACAAGCTTTCAAATGATGTATATATCATCTTGGTTCGATTTTTCTCTGAATAATATACCACTTGTGGACGTCACCTTTAATAATGTTTAATTAATTTGTAGTAAAACATCATTTGTTTTTATGTAAATGTTTTTAATAGGAGAATACATATAAACAAGGTTGCCTTGTGCAATGTGGCCGCCGGTCTTTTTGATTGAAAAAAAAATGATAAAATTAATCATCTCTTTGGAACTGTTTTTTAAAACGGAAACATCAAAATCAAAACAAAGCAAAGGATCAGTAACTATTAATAAAAAGCGTATTTTTTCCGAAATTTTAATGCTGGCTGTCGTAAAATTAGTTCAATTTAATATTTATCACTTGCTTTATCAATACCCAGTGCCACGGGACCACAGGTATCTTATTAAAATTCCCTGTGGACGTTAACTGGTCAACCCAACGGGACCACGGGCAACGACCAATATAAGAGTTCCGTTTTTTCCTTTTGAGGTACGGAACCCTAAAAATTAAGTTAATATTCAATTAAATGAATCCTAAAATAAAATCAAATATTAAAGGATTTTGGTAACGACTCGTAAGTACATGATTGTTTTTCGCCAAAAACTGCACAATCGACTTTCAATCGTAGGTAGACAAAATTACACAAAATCAGAATACTTCGCTCGAATGGAACTTATGCCATTATTGGATTTGTTTATTTTTTAAAAGCCACTAGCCAATAGCCCTCTAAAGCATGATCTATCAAACAAAAAAGGTTCTTCAAAATTGTTCAAAACTGGAGAGTAATCGTGTAGATAACACATAAAAAATTGGATTGAGTTTTTGATGTCGGTTAAAAATAGTAAGTAATTTGATGATTGGTATAATTTTATTTCTATTCAAGATACGGTAAGCTCGATTACAGAGGCGCCAGCGTAAATTTAATAGCAACGTAAAAAGCGTTCTCTCTATCGAATGCCTAAAGTGAAAAAGAAACAGAACTATGCTATTTAGCTAATATAATTACCATGGCTCTGTAATCGGGCTTATTAGACAGCTAAAATATTTGAACCTACCTACTTCATTTCAAATTAGGTACATATAATGTAAGTACGAGTAGGTATACTTACAATAGATAAGGGCTGTCCAAACTACACACCTTCGATGGCCAATAAAATTTGTCTGACTACTTCGTCTAGGCCGTGCGTGATAGTCAGACAAAAGAAAAACGAATAGAGACAAAATACATTAGTTTCGTCCTGTTCACACTTTAATACTTGCACATCTCGCCCTCTCTTATTTTTGTTATTATTACATATTATGAAAACCAGCCGCGGGCCGTTGTTTGGACAACCCTACACTAGATCATGAATAAATTATAATAGGTACTTACCTGAATCATGCTATAAAATTTCTCACAATCCAAATTGAATACTGTACTTAGCTCTAATCTTTCCACTCTCATCAAGCAGATTAAAATAAAAGTAGATACCCGAGCTGTTAGGTTTGTCATATTTTTTGATTTCAGATTTATTCGCTACTCGAGCTTTGATCTTCCATGTTCTACAACATAATTTTATTAGTAAAAAAAATTAACATCAAAAATAGGTGCAACAGAAAATATGCAATTACGAGTAGGTACATAACATTATTATAGGTATGTCATTTATTATTAACAATAATGTTTAGAATTTAAAATTAATAATAGTGAATAATATAAGTTTATACTTACTTATTATTTATATCAGGGTCCAGGCTAGCAATGGAGTCAATGTTTTGTGAAGACATAACTCTGGTGTGTACGTTCGATCTTGATGTAGGCCCCTGGTGAAGTGTCGCGCTCTGCGTGACTCTTTGTGCACACTGTCACACTGCAACGACCGTGACTCGCCGCCGCCGCCAGGGATGGATCCAGGCTCTTATCGCCTCACACGAGGCCCGAGGGCGAAACTGCTGAAGCGCTCGCGAGTGTGGATGGAGTATTATGCCCCGTCCATTGTATGTTCGATCGTCGATTAGCCGCGGGATCTTTGGAGGACGTTCTCCCCGGCCGGTTGGGTCCAACCCAACCCAGATTCTATGATTGTACAGGATTTCTACATATCTAGGGATCTTTATTAGTAGTATTTTATGAAGACGCCATCGTAAAAGTAGCAACGTAAAAAGTGTTCTCTCTATCGAATGTCATACAGAAATATTCTAAAATGCTAATCTATGTAGGTAGCTACGATGGCGCTCGCCTTTTCATCTATCTATAAATTCTATATATATAAAATCGTGATTCACTGACACACCTATCACGAAATCTCAAAAAGTACAAGTCCTAGGAGTCTCATATTTTACGTGGGGATCCTTTTAGGATATAGGTGCTCACTATGAACGGATTTTGCGAAATTCAAGCCCTAAGTGGGTGAAAGTGGGTAAGTGAAACTGTGTCAAAGATTGTATGGGAGAGCGCGATTCCTTGGACCAAGGAGCATGTCTCCTCCATGCCTTGGACGGACTGACTTGAAATTTGGCATAGACATTAAACAAAATTGATTGAACACGTATTTCGTATTTTTTCGAATCGTATCGCCTATCTGGGTTAAAAAGGGGAAAATAGTACATTGTACATCGAGGGGAGAAAACGATCTATTTCTGTTCGAGAGGTAAATAGGGGATACTTTGTGCCTTAGGTCAAACTTTGTGACACACCCACTTTTCAGAACATAATTTGAGTTATTTTTTTTTAATTTCATTTTGAACGCGTATTAATGATTTTTTTTCAATGAAAATACCTTACGAATGTTTTTGAACATAGTACAGTTTCTTTGTCCAGGGTAATTTTAAACTGTGATGAATTTACTGTCAAACAAGTTTTCGCGGTATTTTGTGAGGTCTGCAAACTTTGTTCTGCTAAGAAAAAACTAAGCGCTATTGAGGACTACGGGTATGTTTTTCTTGTGATAAATTTATAAGAGATAAAGATATAGCAATATTGTTTTTGATTGCTAAAATATTTACTAGGTTTTTTTTCGTAATTTGTAAAAAATCACTACATCAAGGGGGAACTGTGAGCCAAAATATCATACATTTATAGATACATATTATGAAGGCGATTATGTTATTATCAATTAAGAAGAACAATATTTCCCGAGAAAAATAACATCCAAAGACAATAAAACCCGTTTGATCACCACTATGGCAAAGGGAAATACATTTTGGAAATGGCCCAAAAAACGTGATGAAATATGATACCAATCAAACAGAATGATAAAAAAATCATGGAAACTAAACTGCTGACAAAATGGGGTCATTATGACGTCCCAGAATACCCAAATTTGTCTGATTTTATTTTGTAAATAATTTATGTATTTTTTACAAACTACAAAAAAGTTTTTTTGGTATACAATTTTTTCTGTTGTACAATTTTCAATTTATATGATTTGATTATGCGCTAAGATGTTGCAAAAACAGCTAAATGGGGTTTATTCGTGCCTGGGTTTGTTCAGTATGAAGTTATAGGCCATTTAGTGATGTCGCATAAAGTAACCCCACACCCGGGGTAATTTTGTGCCACACTTTGAAAGGTTACAACACAGGGAAAAATGCTTTTTTGGCTGACGTTTACATTCTAAATCGATTAACTATATTGCCAAGATAGTAAAGATGTGTTTAGTTACGAAATACAATTACTTACAAAAAAGTTATTTGTAAAAAACCTCAAAAACTGTCACAAAGTAACCCCTGTTTACGGTATGTTTAAGCCCGACGCGCAGCGGAGGGCTTAAAGGAAACTCGAGAACAGAAATAGAACTTTCTCCCGAGTAATACGGGACCGTTCAAGTGTTACGTAAGCAAGGTAGGGGGGGTAGAGGGGTCTATCCGTTGCTTATTTTTAATGACAAGGAGGGTGGGGGGTGGGAGGTCTATATGGTGATTACGTCAGCAATAGTTATTTATTTCCTGTTCATCTATCTATTATATAAAAGGCTTCCCTGAGTGACTGACTGACAGACAGCCTACAGCCCAAACCGCTTAAGATATAAACTTGAAAGGTGACGTCCACAAGTGGTATATTATTCAGAGAAAAATCGAACCAAGATGATATATACATCATTTGAAAGCTTGTTTTATGGGCTACCCAAAAATATTTAATTTGGATTTTTTCACCCCTCCATTTTTTTTTAAATGTGAAAAATAAGTTGTAGGAAAAATAACAATACAGCTTATAACTTTTTCTAGTTTAGCAATGATAAAGTGCTTATATCGTTAATTTACTTGGATTCGTAGCTGATTCTTTCACATACATCACTTAATTTTCTAAAATTAAAAATTATAACCTACCAGTGTGACCAGTTAATAGGTACAATGTGACAAAAAAACACTTTAAAAGTGTGTCTAATTGGTAAAAATGCTATTATTTAACAATTTGGAGGTTACTTAATCAGGGTTACTAGAGATAAACTACCTATTGAGCCAAATATACTTATTTATCCTAATAAATTCAAAATTAATTTTAAAAAAATCGGAGGGCTCTTTTTTGTTTTTAACTTTTGTATAGACTCAGAAAAATATGAACTTTCTCGAAATGTAACGAGTGTTGTGGTTCGAATTTTTGATTATTATTATACCAGCCTCCATACATTTTGTGGACATGTCCTTTGGACCATAGGTACATTGTACAACGTAATGGAGCACTAAGGAAGAAAATTATGGAAAATCGATCTCTAACGGGGTAAAACGGGCCCTTTTCGTTTGTATGTATCATTTTATTCCCTGTACCGATTGACTTGAAACTTCGTATAAGTAAATGCTTTTAAATCAAAATAAAAGATAAGTTTTTTCCTGTTTTTCCGAATTTCCCTTATCTAAGGGGTCAAATAAGGTCCCAAAGTTGGTGAAAAAAGCGTCAATTACATCCAACCAGCTGAA
The DNA here is from genome assembly GCA_949316475.1 of Hypomecis punctinalis. NCBI lineage: Eukaryota > Metazoa > Arthropoda > Insecta > Lepidoptera > Geometridae > Hypomecis > Hypomecis punctinalis. Next base: position 12,103,197 of record OX438807.1, read on the forward strand.
CAGAGTTATAGTTTGGTATGAAGGAAGCACACAGTATGTTTCAATACGGGAACTAATAATATCCAGGAAAATCTATGGGGTTCCTTAGGGATAGCCAAAATTAATCAGTTTAGGCTACAGCCCAAACCGCTGAAGATATAAACTTGAAATTTGGAATATAAGTACATCGTACGACATAAGCACAAAGGATGAGAATTTTGAAAAATTGACCTCTTACGTGGTAAAACGGGCCCTTTTTGTTTGCGTGTATCTTTTTATTCCCTGTACCGATTGGCATGAAAATATGTACAGATACTTTTTGTAATGTATTTAGTATGATTCGGGGTAGCATTATTTAATTAAGTACTCACGTTTAGTACGTAGCATATATATCTTTGTGCGAGAACAATAAACACTCATTCTGCGATAGTCCGTCTTTTACTAAACACTACACTTGGCGCAGTCGAATTCGAATTTACGCGAAGGTGAAAGTGACGGTGATTACGCTTATAGACAAAATTAAAGTATTTAAATATAATTATTGTTATTGCGGTAGGGTAGCACGTCAGTTCTTCAGTGCCGACTTTTATGCTGTGAACTTGATATGTGTAATTTATGTGAAATTACACTCGAGTCGGAGGTCGCAGAATCACGCGAGTTTCGACATTGGAAGCAATCTTCGGGGGAAGCCGTCGACGAATACTTACAAGGTGCGAAAAAGCTAGTAAACACGTGCCCCTTTGCGGCTACGTTAGAGGTCACCTTGAGGGACAAGTTCGTGTCTGGGCATAACGAGGAGGGTATCCCGCAGGCCGCATCGCGCTCGTCCAGCGGTATCGGCGGTGGCGCAGGGGGCGCCGGCCGCAACGTCGCTTGTCGGGTGACAAGCGAAGCGACGTCGACGGCGGCGTAAGAGACGCAGGCTGTGACACGCTCAACCCTGTCAGCCACGTCGGCGGCAGCGCAGGAAGCGTCGGCTGCGACGGGCTGTCCCAGCCACGTCAGGCGGCGACGCGGAGGCGTCGGCTGCGACGGGCTCAGCCAGCCACGTCAGGCGGCGGCGCACGAGGCGCCGGCTGCAACGGGCTCAGCCAGCCACGTCGGCGGCGACGCAGGAGGCGCAGGCCGCGGCGGGCTATGTCAACTACGTCAGGCGGCGACGCAAGACGCGTGGGCTGCGACTGGCTGTGCTGGCCACGTCAGGCGGCGACGCAGGACGCGTGGGCTGCGACGGGCTGTGCCGGCCACGTCAGGCGGCGACGCAGGACGCGTGGGCTGCGACGGGCTGTGCAGGCCACGTCAGGCGGCGACGCAGGAGCCGTGGGCTGCGACGGGCTGTGCCAGCCACGTCAGGCGGCGACGCAGGAGGCGTAGGCTGCGACGGGCTGTGCCGGCCACGTCAGGCGGCGACGCAGGAGGCGTAGGCCGTGATGGGCTGTGCAAGGTGCATCGGCAGCGACGCAGGAGGCGTCGGCTGCAACGGGCTCGGCCAGCAAAGTAGGCGGCAGCGCATAAGGCGCAGGCTGCAACTTGGTCGGCCAGCACATTAGGCAGTGGCGTTGGAGTCGTCGGCGCAATGTGTTGCTCTGCAGGGACGGGCATTCAGGAACAAAGTGAAAGTGTCGGTTCTAAGACTACAGTGACGATCAGTGAAGTGACGAAGGTCATTTGAACGTCTTGTAGGTACCTACCGTAAGTGCAAAAATAATCGCGATTAGGATGATATTAAATGTAGATACCTAAATCAAGAAGTTTTGATGGTACACATGCACTTTTAGAAGTGAGTAATAATTTTACATCGCATTGATATTGACCCAAGTATTGTGTTTGAATGATTAAACATCAACATTGTAAATAAGCATGTGAACTTTATTACCTAAAAGTAACTTTATTGTGATATATTTTCTATATTCATTTTAGAGTCTGGCTAACGAAAGTTGATACTGGAATTTTTTTGACTGCCTCGGTGGCTCAGTGGTTAGTGATCCTAACTTCTGGATCAAAGAGGCGTGGATTCGATCCCCACCAGGGCAAATATTTATGTGATGAACATAAATGTTTGCTCTGTGTCTGGGTGTTATTTAGTTACTATCTATATAAGTATGTATTTAAAAATTAGTATATGTAGTATATCAGCCTCTGGCAGCCATATCACAAGCTTTGCTTAGTTTGGGGTCAGAGGCCGTGTGTAAGATGTCCCACAATATTTATTTACTTATTAATTTTCGCAAACTGTTTAAATGACAACACACGGTGCTATATCATCGTGGATTTACCTTTAAATTGGGGTATTTTACCTTGTATTAAAAACATTTTTCAAACCTACATAATGTACTAAACTGAACAAAATGATTCATTATATTATTATAGTCTTCATCGTAATGAAGTACATAGACAGGTACACGTTGAAATCAATTGAATCATTTGGAGAGCAACGCAAAGCCTCAGTTTGGCATAATAATTACGTCAAAAGAAAAAATAATATTAACGTAATGAATATAAAACGCGACAAGTTAAAGCTTGAAAAAAAGTTTTTTTTTTACGATTTACCCAAAGATTTGGAAGAATCATAATCGCAGAATGGTAACAATGCTACATCGTCTGAGTGAGAGAAAGTGTTTCCTTCTCAGTTTAGGGCTGCCATACTGATATTTTTTAAATTTGCCGCGCTTTGTCAGTATCAACTTTCGTTAGCCAGACTCTATTTTGTCATTGAAAATGATCGTTCTTTCTTATGGTTGGGTAACGGATCAAAATGCGTCTACACAGACAACAGTTTACTGTATGTCTAACTGATAATAAATGAATTCAATATCTTTCTTGGTATATAAACAGTTTGTTTCAAGATTACAATTTTATTGAATTTGTAGATTTCATGATGTACCTATCTATAAATACAGATTGGACTATTTGTGTAAAAACCTATGAGAGTTATTTTTAGCCTATTGAGAGAAAATTCCGCTATTGAATCTGTGTATAACTACTTAATTGTTTTACTTAACTGTGTTTTGATAAAGAAAGTTAACGCGCTGATAAGGCAGTTAATTTTGCAATTTCAATTATCAATGCATAATTGTCTCCTTATTACAGTTAAATAATTGTTTGGTAAATCAATAGCTGTTCATGTTAAAGTTTAAACTTCTAGAAGTACCAACATTTCCTTGCTAAAATAAATTTAAAAATTTTAAATCTGATTTGCTCAATTGATGAATCGACAAATTGACAGTGAAATTATATTTCACACTTGTGTTAGAACCAAATTATTTAGGGTGGTTTATGCCACGATGAGACATCTGCTTAGGTATATTATTCTTAGTAGTGACATCAGTGTCTCCCGAAATGTTATGGGACTATGATAAAATAATTCTATGGTTAAATTGCATTATAGATTCAATTATTTACGACGAACTGTTTAATCAGTTTTTCACATAATTTCGGTAAATAGGTAACCTACTTATGTTTCATTCTACTTTTTAGCGCAGGTTATTGCACTGCTAAAAGTGGGCTTTAAAAATTTTATCATTAGAGATAAATGAAGTAATGTAACTGTATTTATGCGTAATTATACCCACACAATTGAAATTAACTGCCAGCAGCGAATTTTTTACATATTTCTTTCTGAAAATAAAGATTTTGGCGACCAAGGTAGAAAAATCATACCACTTTGTTACCAATCTAAATATTTTTATTGGGCAGCTTTAGTAATATATATATAAATGATAATTTTATTATATTATTACATTATAACATTACAAACAAATAATTAACAAATATTATATTAAGGTCAACTTGTACAAATGCGTCTGTGAGGCAATTGCGTCTTTCGAGATTTACTAACAAACCCATCACAGTTAGACAACTAAAGCCATCTAGTTTAGATTATTGTAACTAGAGCTGACCAGAACTAGACCAGAAAGTTGTAGGTGGCGCCACAAAACTCAAATTGGGGCGAGGAAATCCGCCATGTTTTATATTGTCATTTTTTGACAGAGCGTATCCGAGCGCATGTGTTTAAATAATCTGGTATAATCTCAAGTGTTTTCAGAGTTCGAAGTTTTTTTTTTGGGTGAGTACACAAAATATTGATCATTTAACACATAGACTTAAATATTTTTTAACTGTATGAAGTATTTTAGACAAAATCTAAGTTTTAAATTTTGAGGTTAGTTTTTTTCTGTTGTGGCTATTGCGTCTGCCGTCATGGGGCAATTGCGTCAATGTGACGCTTTTTCCCCAACTCCAGACATCATAAACATTTTATAATTAATCTACTTTAAAAAATGAGGTTATAGATTTGATGAGTATGCATATTAATGTTAACCCAATCGAATTAGCTCAAATAGGAGGCAAACCTGGAAAAAATTAAGCAATTTAGAAAGTAGCAATTTTGCTTCGGAATTCGTTGGAGAGATCACTGGCAGTCTAAATGTTTGTGTTGCGTGGTAATCGATCTGTTGCGTCATCCGCCATCTTAATTTTAAGGGTCAATTTTTATTTATTGAATAGCTCGTTTATTTTCAATTTTACACGAAATATGGTCATCATAAAAGTTGTTTATAATAACATTTCCTACAATTTTAGTTCTCTTATTTTTTATTTTGCTAGGTTTTCTGATTTATATGTAACACAAAAGAATCACGATGTAAAATATATTTATTGTCATTGTTCCAGGTCAATTAAAATGGTCCGTAATTATATTCGCAAATCAGCTCCCAGTTATGATTTAGCCACCCTACATAAAGCAATTCAGGATGTCAAAAATGGTTTACTCAATCCATATCAGGCTTCAAAAAAGTATGGGATACCCCGTACAACTATCGTAGATAGAGTAAATAACAGACGAGGGGTCATTAAAGACAGTCCTGGCCGGCCAACAGCCATAGATTTGGAGCTTGAGAAAAACCTAGCAAATGGTTTAAAAACTATGGAAAAATATGGATTTGGTCTGACATCCAAAGAAATGATTGAATTGGTAGGTAATTTTGTTAAAAGCAAAAAACTGAAAACACCTTTCAAGGAAAATACACCTGGCTATGAATGGAGTAAGTCATTCCGAAAAAGACACAACATGTCGCTTAAGAAACCACAATCTGTTGAACTTTCAAGGAAAGCCGCATGCGACCCATTTGTAATAGAAGAATATTATGATACACTGAGGGTGTCATTAATCAATTGAATTTAAGAGAACACCCAGAACGCATTTGGAATTTAGATGAATCTAGCTTTTCAAAAGATCCCGAAAAGTCAAAAATCATAGGAGCACGAGGATATGCCAGCACGAGAACGATTGCCTCAAGTGGCAAAGAAAATGTAACAGTGTTGTTCACGGCCAATGCTGTGGGTGACAAATTACCACCCTTAATCATATATAAAGGCAAAAATATTTGGGACACTTGGATGTCAGAGCAAGCCTTTGAAGGCACCACTTACGCCGCAACAAAAAATGGCTGGATTGAAGGAAAAGTCTTCGAAAAATATATGTTTCAAATTGTGTTACCGGAAATAAGTAAGGAAGGACCAGCTCTTCTTGTTTATGATGGCCATTCAACTCATATTCAGTTAAAAATACTGGAAAAAGCCTCCTTGATGGGAGTAACAATAGTGAAATTGCCTTCCCATGCTAGTCATCTCCTGCAACCATTGGATCTGGCAGTCTTCAAGTCAATGAAAGATTCATGGGACGGAAAGCTGGTTATGTGGCAACGCCTTAATGTCGGCAAGAAGTTGACTAAAAGTGAGTTTAGCCGCTTAATAGGTGAAGTTTGGGAGGAGCTCGACCCAAAAATTATTCGTAATGGTTTCCAGAAAGGGGGTTTGTATCCATTAAACAAAAATGCCATTCCTGAGGATAAATTTGACGCAGACGCATTGCAACGACACAAAAACTTTAAAACAAAAAAAGATGTCCCAACTCTATCCCATTTGTGTTACAAAACATTACAACTCTCAATTCCAACTATGATATCAAGTCCTACAGAACAAACACCACTGTCAACCACCTCAACCAGCATTCAAGGAACTGGACGTGAAATACGTATATTGGAAGACAGGTTTTTAAACGAATCAGAAAAATTCTTATTTGAGAGCTTATTACTACAAAAAATAAAAAGGTGTGACCAAAATAATAATGAAAAAAGAAGAAAAGTAGTAAAAGGCTGTGAAATTATTACAAGAGATCAGTATTTGAATAAACTAAGAAAACAAGAAGACGATAAACAAAAGAAACTAGATGAAATTGCACAAAAAAAGGCATTAGGACCAAAGAACCATATAACACAAAAAAAAGAAACTCATGACGGGAAACCAAAAAAATCCGAAGGAAAAGGAATAAAAAATGTACAAAACGTTTCAAAGATCAAAGGCAGTTCATCAAAGACTACAAAAAAACGAAAGAAAATAGAAGTGAGGGATGTAAGTGAATCAGAAGAAGAAAGTGATTTCGACTTAGAAAGTGACACCGAATCAATATGTGACTGGAAAACTTACTGCGATGATTTAAGAACCACTATGTATTCTGATGAAAGCAGAGAGATGAGCATAACAGATGACAAAGAAAATGTTCCTGATAATTTACCAAACATAGAGGCCGTCCACGAGTACGAACCAGATGTTGTGCGACGGAATCCTAAAACTGGTGATTGGATTGTAGTTAAATTCGCTACAAAGAAAACGGTAAAACACTTTGTGGGAAATGTTTTATCTATGATAGACAACATTGTACCAAAAGTGAAATTTTTACGAAAATTGAAAAACAGTCGTAGTGGTGCATTTCACTATCCAGATGTCGAAGACGTTTCGGAGATAAAACACGCTGAAGAAGATGTAGTAAAGTTTCTTGAGAACCCTGAAATTTCTCGAAGAGGGCTTATTACCTTTCATGAAAGTTTGGACCAATTTAATATTCAGTAAAACATATTTCTTATTATTATTCCTATCGTCCTAATTTCTTGTTGTGAACTGCATAAGTTAATATCAGCGCAACTTACTTAAGTACCTACATAGTTATTAATAAAAGTTTATTGCAAACTATATTCGCTTTTTTAATGGCGTTTTTCTGTTATCAGATTAATGTTACAAAGCATAAGGTATGTATTTACATCTTAACCATAAAATGCTGCAGAGAACAATCTAGTGCTCTTCAGTTATTTTAGTAAAGTTGCCATCACTTTAGTAGGGTATGACGCAGACTGGACTTAGACTTATTTTTGCGTGACATATTTACGTGATAAATTACTTACTAGCAAAGTAAACAAAGAAGAAAAGTCAAATCCGAGAAAAAAATGTACATCTATGAGTTTTTTAAGTAGATAGATAATATATTTACACTCTTTCGGTAGTCGGGTAAAAAATTAGATTTTACCATAAAATGTTTCCACCCCTGACAATTATCGTGGGGCAAATGCGTCTTAAAAAAATAGGTAAAAACTAGACGCATTTGCCTCATCAATTTTATTTTCCTGATATATTTGAAATTGTCTGCATTTATTTTACTATGATTGCTGAAACATATGGACCAACAACATAAAAATCATATTCACTCAGATTCTATACAGCCAGATGAAAAACATTTCATAAATTCAATTTTAAAAATGAACGGACGCATTTTCCCAAGCTGGGGTAAATGCGTCAAATAATACACCCCAAGAAATAAATATATAATTATGTCTTCAATTTATACACAATTGTAAATTGAAGACCAAAAATATTAAAATCGATGATGTTTTAATAAGATGGACAAATTTTCATGGACAGATATTGCCTAGAAAGGCAGTAACTTGTCAACAAAACTGAGTGTTCAAAAAATATAACGCAATTACCCCGGTTGACCTTATAACATTACAAACAAATAATTAACAAAACGTATTATAGGAACATAAATCTCTTTCATAACTAAAATTAGAAATTATCATTTATTAAGTCTTATAAATCACATTTAAATGACAACTATGTTACTGTTGTGCACTTTTGTTTACAAAGATTTGACATAAAATGTATATATGTAAAAATATCTTAACAACGTATTTAACATTGATATTAAAAAATATTATCTTGCATCTGATATATCTGTAATGTAGCTTATTATGCCAATTGTACAACTCAAATTGAAAAACCTTTACTTAGAAATAGGGACATAATGGTAACACAGTTGTTAACAGTAACAAAGTTGTTTCAATAGAGAATTCTCTTCTACAAAAATAGCTAATCAGTCTCTTATTTACCACAAAGGTTAAAGATAATAATGTTAATAATACAAATATATCCGTTTTACCAAAATCACAGCACTTATGCAGGTCGGATTACTTAAAAATTAATTAATAATTGCAGTCATTGTTCGAACACTTCCACAGGATTAGGGAATTCGTAGTATTCGCGTATTTCTCTTTACTTCGGTTTAATCTATGGCATTTCTTCTTATACTTTTGATGTTTTCGCTCAGCTGCCTCTAGCTTTTCTTTCAGATTTACGTTTTCTCTATAGAGTTTAGTTCTGTCCCTTCTTACTTGTTTACGTCCACGATTCTGCGCAGAAACAGAAGCTGATGCAGGTGAAGTCACCGTTGATGTTGATTGTTCCTTAGCCGAACGAGATAGAAATAGTGATTGTCTAGGCATCCGTTCATGAGAATTTTTTGAGTGGCTTTCTGGCGCGAAGACAATGGAGATGGAGACAAAGAAGGTGTGCGCAATCTGTGAGAATCGGCTATCGGACGATTTTCAGGAATATTTGGTGTATTTTGTCCTGTTGGTGGAGTGTTCACACGAGGTACATCAGGTTGAGGGGTCAATTCCGGAGTGTTTCTTGTAATAGATTGCAGGACATGAATGCGGACTCTTCTTTTGCTGTTAGCGACCCGCCATTTTCTCTTGCATTGGCGATGTTCACGTGATGTTAAGTCTTTGACAATGCGTTTTGTTTTGTGGTACCTTTCTAGAGCCTTTTTTCTTGCGTCCTCATCTTTAACAGGGTCTAATTTTTGCTTGTTTCGGTACCGACGTTGTTTTTCGGCTGGAGTTAGCGGCATGATCTTCTGTAAAAGATAAAAACATGGCATTGTAGTACTAATTTTACCGTCAACAATTAAAGTAAGTCAGCAAACAATTGTAAAATTGTTAAAATATTAACCTGTGGGTCGATACGAACTAATCAAGTTAAATAAAATTAGAAAGAATCAGTGACAGAGTATATTTACAACTGTGTTACCACAGCAGAGTAACAAAGTGGGCCGGTAACACAGTTGTAAAATAACATGATGCTACCTGATATTTACGAAATGATCATATAATTTGCAAATCCAACAATAGAATACAATTAAGTGACATAAATGCCACGTCTCAACAGTTAAAACATAAAGTAAAAGTTTAGAAACTTACCTTTTCGCCGGGTAACAAAGTGCACACCAAATAAACACACGCGTCTTGATTCACGACATGGCGGCGACTGAGTGGCGGCACGTGTCTTACTGCCATTCCCCTCCACCCCGCTCTTGTAATGCGCAACCTACCCAATCGACCCAACCAGTGGAGCTACAGCGACATCTAACGATTTTTTTAAGAAATACCAGTAACATAGTAGTACCCTAAAGCTGCGCGTCCACTGGATCGGAATCGGAGCGTACGGTGCGTACGGAGCGTCGTCATTTACGAAATGCCGACAAGGTGCGTCCACTGCATTGGGATTCAGCATCGGCAATTTAGGCATTTTTAAAGAAACCGTCATTGACTGTTAACGTGCATTTGCATTATGGAGGATAGTGACGAGGATATTGTTGTAATTAGCTGTATTTTATCAGAAGAGGAAGAGAGAATCAAAAGGAAACGAAAGATATGGGTTCATAATATAAACTCAAAAAGATTAATTTTCGGAGAATTTCATACATTATATTCTGATTTATTAGAAGATGAAAATAGATTTTTTGGGTACATTCATATGACTTGAAAAAAGTTTGTTTATGTATAGCTTAACTACGCAAACACGTCAGAACTCGAAACGTTCGGAATCCGAATGACATGTCCACTGCGGATGACGTCATCAGAATAAATTCCGGTCTCAGGCGCAAATATGCCGATCCAGTGCACGCAGGTACCTCGAAATCAATACAAAGCAACAAATCCTTTCGTTCCGTACGCTCCGATTCCGATCCAGTGGACGCGTAGCTTTAGAGTATACTCTAACAGACATGCCACACGGGCGTTGACGCCGCGTAATTGCACCGCGGCGTCGCCGCCGCTGCACCGCCGCGGTGCAGCGGCGGTGCTGAGCGTCGTCGCGGCGTCACCGCGGTGATCAGTGTTGCCGGTAGCGATTTAGACATTAAATCTAGAGTATTCGAGTATTCTATGAATTTTTAGCGGGAAAAAAGGTTTTGACAACAACCGTTCAATCTTAAACTGAAGATGAGAAAAATCCCTCGTACACGTTAGAAATCAGATCGTGTAATTTATCACGACGAATGTCACAGTAACAGCTTTCCAAGTGACAGCTGTCAAACTTCAAAGTGATTTATCTCGGTCATTATCAATTCTAGACTACTGTTGTTTTCATAAAAGTGATAGAAACCGACAAGATCTACATTTCGGATGACAGCTGTCAAACTTAAAAGTGATTTATCTCGGTTATTATCGATTCTAGACTATTGCTCTCTTCACAAAAGTAATAGAGCTCGACGAAATCTACATTTCGGATGACAGCTGTCAAACTTCAAAGTGATTTATCTCGGTCATTATCAATTCTAGACTACTGTTGTTTTCATAAAAGTGATAGAACTCGACAAGATCTACATTTCGGATGACAGCTGTCAAACTTAAAAGTGATTTATCTTGGTTATTATCGATTCTAGACTATTGCTCTCTTCACAAAAGTAATAGAGCTCGACGAAATCTACATTTCGGATGACAGCTGTCAAACTTCAAAGTGATTTATCTCGGTAATTATCGATTCTAGACTACTGCTCTCTTCACAAAAGTAAAAGAGCTCGACGAGATCTATATTTCGGATGACAGCTGTCAAACTTAAAAGTGATTTATCTCGGTAATTATTGATTCTAGACTACTGCTCTCTTCACAAAAGTAATAAAGCTCGACGAGATCTACATTTCGGATCACTTTGAAGTTTGACAGCTGTCATCCGAAATGTAGATTTTGTTGACCTCTATCACTTTTGTGAAGACAGCAGTAGTGTAGAATCGATAATGACAAAGATAAATCACTTTGAAAATTGACAGCTGTCATCCGAAATGTAGATCTTGTCGAGTTCTATTACTTTTGTGAAGACAGCAGTAGTCTAGAATCGATAATGACCGAGATAAATCACTTTAAAGTTTGACAGCTGTCACTTGGACAGCTGATACTGTGCCACTCGTCGTGACAAATCACACAAGTCCATACTCGATGGGCTTATGAGATATTTTTCATGTCACTGCACAAATCAATGCATCTATTTCAGATTTTATCGATCGGCCACATTATTTCTCTAATATATCAAACGAAGAACAAAAACACTTTCTTTCTGCGGTTGGCTCACACAAAATCAGACTGTATATGAGAGATTTTACTTATCTTCAGCCGGTTATCCCTAAAACCTTTTTTTCCGCTAACTGCCTAGATGTCATCAGTGTCTAAGGCAACACTGGGCGCCGCGGTGTCGCCGCGACGACGCTCAGCACCGCCGCTGCACCGCGGCGGTGCAGCGGCGGTGACGCCGCGGTGCAATTACGCGGCGTCAACGCCCGTGTGGCATGTGCCTAAGGTAGTACCGTATTGAGCTTCTTCCTTAGGGACAAAACTAAAGTAATTATTTTGAAAAAGAAATAAATCGTTTAAAAATATATGAGGCCTACATAAAAACGCAAACATATCAAATAAACTTAATAAATTTTTGAAACATAGGACTACACTGCAATAAGAATACTTTTTTTGGTTAAGTTAGTCCGCGTATTAGGTCGGGGACACTTTGCAATACTATGGAAAACAACTATGTTACCATAAAACTCCACTTTGTTACCCTTAATTATCTTACTAACTATTTAAATATAAATGTTAACAGAAGTAAAGGAAATATTACGGAAGTTTCGTGTATTGCGCAATATTTTTAAATTTTATGAAGAAAATGGCAAATCTAGATTTTTTTGTCTGGGGGACACAAAAACCTGCACTAAAAAGTAGAATGACCCTTATATAATGTGTATAACTGAAAATATTGTACAAATATTATGGCGTTTATTGTAGTCAATCAGAAAACTCTGTATTAATTAGATTGAACTGATTGAGGAAATTTAATATTCTTTTACTAACTTAAAAATACGCTGAAAAAGTCGGTAGGTATTTCACTTTGATAAGGACTAAAGTATGTAAGTCAGTACATACTTGTTGTAAGTAAGTAGGTATTTATTATGTGTTACTAAGTTAATTATTAATACTTAATTTATATTTAGTTGTAAAGTGCACAGAAAAAAATAAGGATACAGTTGCATTCCATTTGTTTAAATGTCAATAAAAATATGTAGGTAGATCAAAATGATTGCATTGACGTCATCACTGTTTCATTACTGAAATTATTTGTACATATAGGTTTTTTTCCGTTAGTAATCGTACGTAATTAACTGAAAATAAATTTATATCTATTTTATGATGTAGTAGTTAGTACCTACTTCTGTAGTTAAAATAATAACTGAATTTGAACATTGTTTGTTTTCGTTTAGAGAATTCACATTATGTATAATTCACCATTGGTACTGTTGTGCAATTTTAATTTGTTTACTATTCCGATCATATTTTAGTCAAATTAAAGTCGTTACCGAAAATTTAGAAAATATTGTAAATATTATCTTAAGTAAATTGAATAGTTTCTTTTTCCTTTTGGTTATTCAAGTCTCGCTTCAGTTGTGGTTGTTTACTCACAGTTTGTTTCATGGTAATTTATCAATATATTATTATTTAGGTAGTAGGTAGGTATAGGCCAGCAAGCGCGATGAGCTCAGTCAGCGGTTTAGACGAGCAAGTAGGTAGTAGTAAATAAGAGACATTTTTCCTTCATATTGTTGTCATTAGTGATGTTTATAGTGCGACATTAGTTATCTCAATGGTTAATAAATTAATAAATAAATAAGTAGGTATTAATTTGTGTTTTTGGATTATAGAATTGGTTTACCCATATTTTAGTGTATATTGCTATAAATACTATGTTTGTATTATATGAGTTAGATTAATTTGTAAATTTAAAATTATAGTTTCTTTTAGAAGGGGGATAAAATGTAATGTATTCAGTATGATTCGGGGTAGTATTATTTAATTAAGTACCCACGTTTAGTACGTAGCATATATATCTTTGTGCGAGAACAATAAACACTCATTCTGCGATAGTCCGTCTTTTACTAAACGCTACACTTTTAAGACTGAATGTTGGGTTTTGGGCATAAATTGCATATTTTAAATAATGTGCGGTTTTTGAACGGACACGATATTTCGAGGGTGGTAGTCAACCACAGACTTTTAAAAAGTAAATGCAACAGGAAACGAGCTGTGGTTGGCTATTGCAGAGGAAGTCGTAAAAATAATAAATAAATTTACTAAGAATCATGGTTTGGAACTCGCACGATGTTTTGAGGCCCATTCTGATCGAGCCGTCGGAGCGAAGAACAAGTCTAGATTAAAGCTTAAGGAACAATGTATTGGAAGAAATAAATCTACAAAGAGTTGTTGAAATAATGGTGTTTTTACTGCATCGAGTCCTCGGTTGTCCTCACAAGTCAGAAGTGGGATCGCAACCTACTTCAAAAAATGCAAGTATACGCCCAATTTTTCAGCTGATAGTTTTCGATGTATTTGCTTTCGATTTATTTAGGACGTCGAGCCCCAACAACATAATTATCACATAGTAATGCAAATACATATATCGGAACAGATTTTTTTTTATATACAGTCTTTTACCGAATTAAATGATTGATTTGAATCATGTGGCTTACCTAGCTATGATACAATTGTGCAATGCTACATCATAGCTTCGATTAATGTCGTTAGTAGATATATGACACTTTTTTTTTCTGTTGACATGTCATGAACAATGTGCACGGATTCGAGAAGCAGAGAAGATGGCTGACCAGTCCCGATATCTGAGTGCAGAGCTGGCCGTGGCTGCAACGAGAACCTTGAACCCCGAGCAGTTCGACCCCAAGACCTGAGCTGGCAGAAGCTACATCGAGCCACGTGACTGCAACCACAGTTTGAAAGGTCATGTACCTACTTTTCCATTTTCTTTGTCGATTTAGTATTTTTTTTTCGAGTCGACGAGTAATAAATCACGTAATCCCTAGCTCATGTAAAAAGAAGCTCTTTACAGTCCGAATTCGTGCGGTACATGAAAAAGAAAATGCATAGTAGAAAACATTAAGATTCGAGGAAAAAATCTGTAGCAGATTCTTTTGAAAGTTGACGTGAAATTGCTAATTTTGTTACTTTTGACGGACCTGTGTTAGGGCTGGCCATATTACCTACCTTATCTCGAATAAGAGCAGTAATTTCGTATTTATAATTTCGTTCCTGTACATTCCTTGATTTTAACTGAGAAGGAATGAGCTTTGTGCTATTTCGACTAATTGAAACCCCGAGATCCCACATCTAGGTTCGAACCGTAAGCTGATTCTGATACGTAGTTAAGTTGACGTCGGCAGCTGGACATTGGTCAATATTTTCTCGATGAAAACGTCGATGAAGGAACTCTGATTTTGCCAGCCTAGAACGTACTAGGTTTTGAAAGTATCGAGAATTCGATATTGCTATCGTTTGGATCTGATGCGTTAAATGATTAGTTTGAGAATATTTCGATAGGAGAGATGTGACATAACCACGACAATGGTAATTTCACTTCAGAACTTCGATTTAAACTCGATTCAACTGCCAACATACCGATCTTGCCGATGAGGTGAAGGTGATTAAGTCAGTGAATATTTCGGTAGAAGAGATGTGAAATAACCTCTATCAACGGCAATTTCACTTTTGATCCTACCTTCGATTTCGATTCGTTTCTATGTTATAACGCACTAGGCAAACTTGATTCTATAAACCACACACGCCGCGAAACCATTTTTAACGCACGCGAAAAGCGAGTTTCTCTTTTAGTATCTCGAAGTGCAAGTTTTTGTCTAGTGAAATATGGTTATTGATCATCACAGAGTTACCAGAGGGATGGTGTGGTCGGTCGATGCATTGATTTGGTGTGGCATGAGTTGGAATCAGACATGAAAAGTGTCTCGATTCAGTGGCTAGTTGCTATGTTTTTGTCCCGATAGTGTCAAATTCTAATATAATTGACAGTTGACAACTAGTGATAGTCCATACATTTTTACGGTTGAGAATTGCCTCGGGCAACAACAGCGCTATCTTTCTTCTTTTAATAGCTCTGTGTTGATCATACATGAAATATCTATTTCGAACTACGAATCGAATCTCGAAGTTGTCACATCTATAAAATATTGGATGATACTACAAGATCAATTAATTACGAATCTGGTTTTGCAACTAGACTTGAGCGACTCTTAAGCAGATGTTTTACGTAACTTGAAATTCACATGATCACAGTAACTGAATAAATAATATGACAAATCGCCTCGATTTTTGAATTGTAAATAGTTATGAGCATGTACATTATTAGGTGACTTGATCACTATAGGCTTACTGAATAAATCAGCCGCAAACAATTAAAAAGTAAACAAAAACTACCCTACAAATAAAAGAAAAATTTAAAAATTCCACAGATATTTAATTTGAACAGTTTACCCACATGAGAATCGTATGTAAATAATCCATAAATATGCTACGATGTATTGTTAGGTTCTGAACTAACTAGGTATTAGCTTCGAAGAAGCTACAAGAGTGCTTCGATAATAACTATTTGTTATATAATAGCTGACATTAGACATCGGATTGTAATAACTTTGGAAACGTTGGAGTCATTGTTTTGATAACAATATTATTTTGAATTTTCAAATTTCGAGAACGTGACAACACTGTGTATAACGCAGTTTTCGTTTGAGCAAACTTAATGTATTAAAATTGAGTTCGATTTGGAATCGAATTGGTGATCTGCGAAATATTCGAGGCTAGGTATGTTCGATTTTTGACTATAAAAACAGTTTTAATTGACGATAAAATCGGATTGATCAATAAAATAAATCGATTTTATATTTTTCGTATAAGTTTCGATGTCGTGCGACTGTAAAGAGTAGAAGAGTACTAATCTCATGTTAGTTATAATGAGGTATATTGAAATAGAATTAAGAATATCGAATTAAAAATATTTTCGAGCCAGTTTATCAGATCCCTAGCTGTTGTAGAAACAGATTTCCTTGTACTTCACTGCTTGTATTACAATCGATTGACATTTTGCTCAAAAATACTCAGCTGCTGTTCGATGTTGACTGATGTTTTCCAGCTGAGTACGAAGTTTGTTCCAGTAGTAAGTATTCGTGCTATGAAGTATGTTTAGTATTATTTTGTCGAAAATACCGAGTTTTGTTGAGTTACCTTTTTGTTGAGAGCTTTAGCCAGAGCCTTGAAAGAGATTTCAATACCAGTAAAAATAAGGGGAATAGTAAAGGATCGATCGATGTTTCCGTATTTCGACACATAGGAAACAGCATTTTTCTTGGTACCTTACCAAGAAAATCGATTTGCTATTTCTCGATAAGTCACCAGCCATATATTTGTGAATTTTTCTGATTGTCTGATTTAGAACTTTGTTCAACACTAAAATAAAGGTCAGTTGACTTAATAATAATCACCAGGATGGAAATAGATCCGTTTTCACCGACCAAATCGACTAATTAATGCATTAAATTTTATTCGGTGAAAATATTTTTTTGAAACCTTATTGTTGAAAAAGTATTCGAACCATTATATGGTTTACAAGACTAGTCGAGTTTATATCGATGGCGCTCAAGATACTGTCTCGATACTGTCTGCAGCCTACGAGCTATTAATATACAACAAGATCACACGGAGCCGTTTCCACATGCATTTAACGTCTCCGCTGTTGGATAGCCACCGCTTGAAGAAGCCCATCAAAGCTTGTCGATAGTTTGCTACGACAAGCTCAAACATAGTCTTGGAAATGAACAAAATTTTGTGTGACAGACCTGAGTCTTGACTTAAGACTACGCATAGTAAGCTGCTACATCTTTTCGGTGCTATTATACGGCGTAGAAACATGGACTCTCACACAAAATTTGACAAAGAAGCTGGAGGAGTTTGATATGTGGATCTACCGCCGTATCTCGAGGATCTGATGGCGTGACCGAATTAACAACGTTGAGGTACTAAGCAGGCACAAGAAGAAGCTCAAACAATCTCTGATGTACGAAAGGAAGGACACGCACAAACTTTCCTTAAGGTTGGCGTCACCTGCAGCGTCTCGTAGTTCCTGATACAACAGAAGACCAGAAGACATTCATCACCTACTTAACTACAACACAGCCGGTTGACACATCGCAGACGTCGTGACACACACTCTCCGAGCTCGTCATTCATGTCTACGATGTAACAATGTCGATATATATTTTATATCTATTACACAGCCACATCATGGAATTTTGTTGAATCAAGACACCGCCCATCTTCAAGAAAACAAGGAGCTTCGAAAACGCTCCTTACGTCTTAGTTCGATTAAGACTAGCCGCAATTGCCCTTTTACCGCACTTAAATTTATAGTGATACGACGTACTCAACTTACAACATACTCGATTTAGTCCCGTAAACTACTCAAGTTTACTAAACAGATGAGGAAGTTACCCGCTATAATGTGCATTTATTTTATGATGAAGATATTTGAGATGTGATTTTATTCGTATGAACAAATAGTACCTACATAGTTGCAGTATTATTTATTCTCGTATTTAGCTAAAATGTAAGCAATCTATTAAAGAAGCTATGGGTAATTGAAAAAAGACCGCTCGGGTAACTAAACAATTTCAGTTTTGTTGCAATTACTTCTATTACTTTGACTCGATCGCAGGTCCTTAAGACTCGAAGAGCCTGTTCGTGTTACACACGTCCGTGTGTAAAGATCTGAGTGTTATATTATTCATTTGAATTTTTCAGGCATCTATCGCTAAAGTCGACATACCTATAGGACATATCTTAGGAACAATCACTTCAATATATATTGTGATTGTTTAATACGATGGTAGAGTAGCTTTTACGAGTACTCCTCATTTTGAAAAGTAAAAATATAATTAGGAAAATTCTCAGTTTTTGGGATTCCTTCATCATAACCCGATGACAATGGGATTATCTCGAATGTAATCTTTCAAAAGAGCCTTGCAAACTATTGAGATAGACATTTTAATTAGTCTAAGAACGATTGAGATTATTTTTTTTGTAAAGTCTGTTAAAAATAATAGTTTGTTGTGCAGCTCCTACCGATTTGTTTTCGTCCAGCCAGGATAGAATGCGTGCACGCAATATTTCTTTAGACGTGTTAGAACGAGACAGAGTTATGGTAAAGAATGTCACTTTTTCACACGCCGAAAAGAGTTCTTGTCGTGGCTTTTCGTGGTCGCGTGTTTGGCCTCCGGGTGCCTTTGTTGAGCATTGTTGACAGAAGATTGCTATCTTAGTCGTCGGAAGATATTTACGCCGCCGGTCTATTATTGATGGGAACAGCGATATTTTACCTGACGTCGGCATCATCGATGTAGAGATTAGCTGAATAATAAGAAGTAAGATTCCTATATCAGGGATCACATTAGCCGACTGTGATACATTTTGTAGTAGTTTTTGATACATGATCGATCGATTGATAGACACTGAATACAGAATTGTTTGGTTGTAATTCCAGATCAGCAACGCGACTCGATCCCGTGACGAAGCTGTCGCGGGCCGTTGATCGAAGTGAAGAGTCGAGCTCCATGAAGCGGTCGAAGCGATCGATCCTGTGAGCATGAACAACGCGATTCGATCTCGCGGCGCAACTGTCGCGGGCCGTTGATCGAAGTGAAGAGTCGAGCACCATGACGCGATCGAAGCGATTCTGAAAATATACGCTGCGTTTTTCGAAATGTTCAGTAGATATCTAAAGGATGATTCGAGTTAAGTAGATGTTTAAACGCAGACGTATTATTCAGGCCGTCGTGGATGCACCCCATCGAAATTTGTCGATTGATGAAGTCGATGAATTAGTGACAATGGGTAATGTAGTGAAAGCAACATTTTCTGTGATTTCCTAGTTCTTTTCATAGTTTCCTGTCAGTATCTAAACATTAGCTAGATTTGTGTTCTATAATGACAACTTTTAATTCTTCATTAAGTTGCCTACAGTTTAGATATTTAAAAAAAAAATCGAGTATGTATTGATATTCTGATCGTATAACAATGACATAGTAAAAAAAAAATAATATATGTAATATATTGGCCAACCATTATAAACAAAAAACATTGATTTCAAGAATATTTTTCTACAAAGAAAACAAGCATCGAGTTTCGAGATGGTTGCTGCCCATTTGTTTGCCACATTTTTGAGTGCAGTTTGAAGCATAATACAAAGTCTGAGTCTGAACTGTCTTAGAATGTTGCTATAGATTTTTTGAACGATGCCTATTCTACCCATAGTCATAGCTGATTCGATTATACGGCACAGGCCGTTTTCAAACCTTGTCATTCGAAGCTGTTCATATTCGTTCAACACAGCAGATGTATCGAGTTTTTATGTCGACATACGATGACCAAAGACGACGATGTTCCTGAAATTATCATAGTTATGATAGTGGAAAAAATATTTTTAATTGTTGTAAAATGGCAAACTAAAAGATCGAGATCTGATTACATGGCTCACATAGTACGATTGCACAAAACATATTTGCAGTTTTAATCCATGATTACTTTCGATGTCATAGAATTGTGTTTGCCATTAATGCAACGCCTTGAATGCGTCGAATATCGTATTGTAGTGCTTCGATATAGTAGTGTGACATTATCAAACCTTCAATATTTTTGTATGATGCAATTCACTTTGTAAATAGTAATATCAAGTACTTAAATTGACAGTAAGTGTTGCATAAATGCAAAGTTTGATATGTCATTCTCAATTGCTTTGTATAATATAATTAATTTTATGAATAATGAAATAGAGTTAATGTTTGCTAAGTCGTTCGAAATCTATGCTTATTTTGCTGAGTTGAAGTGTTGATGCATTAGTAAACCCTTTTTTGAAGTTATCATTTTCAATTGCTTTGTATATTGTAATTAGTTCGAAGTCTATACTTATATGGCAAAGTTGAAGTGTTTTGAGTAGTTTTGTTTTTAGAATGCGATGTATGTTGAATGTGTTCCGTTGTATATGTAAATCCTTTTACCAAATTATTTATTTTCGGGTTCTAAGAGATTTTATTAAGATAAGATTTGTATTCTTAAGTAATCTAGTAACTGTCGAGTAACTGACCATGATGCCTAATGTTGGGTTCCCACTGGGGCCGTGTGTGAGGTCACACACATTGTCAAGATGGACGAATGTTGGGTTTTGGGCAAAAATTGCATATTTTAAATAATGTGCGGTTTTTGAACGGACACGATAGTTCGAGGGTGGTAGTCAACCACAGACTTTTAAAAAGTAAATGCAACAGGAAACGAGCTGTGGTTGGCTATTGCAGAGGAAGTCGTAAAAATAATAAATAAATTTACTAAGAATCATGGTTTGGAACTCGCACGATGTTTTGAGGCCCATTCTGATCGAGCCGTCGGAGCGAAGAACAAGTCTAGATTAAAGCTTAAGGAACAATGTATTGGAAGAAATAAATCTACAAAGAGTTGTTGAAATAATGGTGTTTTTACTGCATCGAGTCCTCGGTTGTCCTCACATGATCATAAGTAATGGTCAGATACTTCCTAAAGTTGGTGAAAAAAGTATCGATTACAGGTTACAGATGAAAACGGGTAAGTAGGAAGCACACAACGTGTTTCAACGTGTTATTATATACCTACCGGTAAATCTACAGGGTTTCTTAGGGTTAGCCAAAATTATTCAGTTATAATATAAAGCTGAGATAAAACGGATAAATGAATTCTAACGAAATTTTGTACGAAGCTGCACAATAACACAAATTACCACTTAGAGTACCGCTATCCCAGAAAATTTGAGTATGTAGGTCCTTCGGAATATCAATTTCTTTAAAATATAATAAAAACTGTTCGAAAATCAATGCAATTTCAAAAACGTCGTCCAGATTCTCTTTCAAGAATTATTACATCCTTTATACATGGCGATATAGAATTACACACCATGGTGATCATTATCATTACGTAGGTATATCTATGGTTTCTTGCAGTTGTGTAAAAAAAACTTCTTAGTTATCGTTTAAAAAAGTTAGAGCCGTTTATGCATTGATGAGCGTTTATGTTCCTTTTTCATTGCGTCTATGTCGTAAAAACCGCATAGGTATTTCGACACTCACAAAAACCAAGACCTTCCCGTTGTAATTTGAAATGAATTTAGGTAGGTAGGTTTATTAGGTAGGTTTAAATATTTTAGCTGTCTAATAAGCCCGATTACAGAGGCGCCATGGTAATTATATTAGCTAAATAGCATAGTACTGTTTCTTTTTCAGTTTAGGGATTCGATAGAGAGAACGCTTTTTAAGTTGCTATTTTACGCTGGCGCCTCTGTAATCGGGCTTATCTTGAATAGAAATAAAATTATAACAATCATCAAATTACTATTTCTAACCGACATTAAAAACTCAATCCGATTTTTTATGTGTTATCTACATGATTATACTCTATAAAATTTAACTTGATCTCTGCGACAGCTGTCAGAAAAATCACGCCTATGAAGTCCTGAATTTCTTAATAGTACCTACAGACAGTACCTGTCAATATCATACTTTGAGGGCATGCCAATTAGTGATGGGCGACGAATGATCGTGTTTTAGATAGAGTTTTAATTAAAATATCGATAGTTTATACTGACGATATTTCAAATAAAACTTAATTTATCATTAATTTTATTGTATATTTTAATATCATAACATTTTTTACATGTGTAATTAAATTAAACCCAATTATATGTTACATTAGCATCGTAAATAGTGAAAAACGTCGATAAATATTATCGTTACATTATTATGAGTATTTAATTAATATCATAACATTATTTACATGTGTACATACTTAATCTTAAATAATAGTAAGTTAATAAAATTCAATTTCTTACCTTCAACTACTCATTCGATTTCATTACAACATTGTTTGAAAATCGATTTTTTCCACCACTATCCCAACTCTAAATATGTCAATATGTAACTGTCGCAGAGATCAAGTTAAATTTTATAGAGTATAGGTACTCTCCAGTTTTGAACAATTTTGAAGAACCTTTTTTGTTTGATATTGATAGATCATGCTTTAGAGGGCTATTGGCTAGTGGCTTTTAAAAAATAAACAAATCCAATAATGGCATAAGTTCCATTCGAGCGAAGTATTCTGATTTTGTGTACTTTTGTCTACCTACGATTGAAAGTCGATTTCGTAGTTCGGAAAAAATACGCACTTTATTAATAGTTACTGATCCTTTGCTTTGTTTTGATTTTGATGTTTCCGTTTTAAAAAACAGTTCCAAAGAGATGATTCATTTTATCAAATTTTTTCAATCAAAAATACCGGCGGCCACAGTTCGCAAGGCAACTTTGTTTAATGTATTCTCCTATTAAAAACATTTATATAAAAACAAATGATGGGTATGTTTTTCTACAAACTAATTAAACATTATTAAATTTCAAATACTGCGGCTAAATTTCGCAAAGTAACTAACCCTTATTAAATATATTCTTCATTCATATAAATTACTTAAAAAATTGGTTTTAAAATTAAATGTAGTAAATATCCTATTTTTCAAGCGCTCAATTTCATGCTACGTACTTAGTACTGATTTCCCTTGGATCCAAAGTGATCTGATTTTGGGGTCACTGGTCCCAGCAGAGGCTTGCCGCTTCTTTTTTCAAAATAGTCTTTACTGCCATTCATTGAATCGAAGAGTTCATCGAAGAATAGAAGCACATCTGCAGTATCTTGACACTCTTTAGGTAGAATTCCTTTTGTTGCCAAATATCCCATGTTTGAAGCAACCGTTTTACTAAATACTTGTGTTGCATGTTTAATTTTCATTTTCGGCATTTATTTTTTATTTATGTGAAGTTCGCTAAGGTTCTTTAACCTGATGCCTTTGTATGCTGGATTTTCATCGTACAACATTTAATAGATGGTCCCATTTAGCTGTTTTTACAGAACCATCGATAGTGCATCTAAGATTTTTAGAGACAAGGTTATTTCGAAGTTCTTTAATTAAATGTCGAGGGTCAAAAATAGGAATGACTTCTGTTCTATTCACTTCAAATGAGTCATAGATGAAATTTTTACTGTTTCTTAAATACCCATCCTTAGATAGTTCTTTGATTAAGGCATTTATTGCACTAATATTGGTGGTTCCTTGGTCACAGACAGTAGCTAAAACGGAGAACCCACAGTTTTGCAACTCAGCAATTACATTTTTGATTAACTTTTTGAGCTCCACTGTTGGTGTAGTCCCATAGCAAAAAGTATAGGCTATTGGTTGCTTATAATTTTTTATGACTCCTCTCAACATTAACACTAAAGCATGATCTGCTATATATTTTTCGCTGACTGAGACCCGTTTGTAACAAACCCAGTTATTTTGTCCTTTTTGTTGTTGTAAATTAAATGTGGTGTTATTGATATTTCGTCAAATAAAAGCATACATAACTTTTCATCGCTTGTCATGCTTTGTGCTTTAATTTTTAGCTGAGCGAATATATTTTTATTTATTCCTGGTTTAATGCCAGCTTTTGCAACCAACCGTCTCAGTGTCAGCGGAGATGGTAATACAAAAAAATATTAAAAACTAACTTAGGACCATGCTTAAACAAACTCAAGGCCATGATTTTTTCATTTTGGGAAAATATACGCCCCATTTAATTTTTCCGATTTCTCGGAACTGCACTAAGTACAGTGAACATTGCCGCCAATGTGGTAAACTTTTTCAGTAACCTCTGATATGTTAAATTTTCTTGTATTTTCATTGCCTTTTTGAGTTGAGTGGCAAGTTTATCTTTTTTCGTTGCAGTGTCCTCACTGCAAGTTAGTTAATTAAAAAAAAAACACTTCTTTCTTACAAAAAGTTCGCATACATCTAACCATTATACTGGCAATAGACATCATGCGTTCAGCCCAATGACTAAAGAGGTCGCTTTGCTGTTCAGCCTTGTCTTCGTGCGAGTATAACAGCGCGGCCAAAGACCCAAGAGCCAAGCTGACCCGACACTTCACCGAAGACATCCCGGACATTAGCCTGTAGATTAGGATGACCCAAACTTAAGAACAATAAGGCGCCGGGTGACGACGGAATCAATTCAGAGCTTCTGAAAGCGGGTGGAACGCCGATACTAAAAGTCCTTCAGAAGCTATTTAACACCGTCGTCCTCGAGGGCATAACGCCAGAAGCGTGGTGGTGTTGTTCTTCAAAAAAGGTGACAACACCTTATTGAAAAACTACAGACCCATCTCGCTTCTGAGCCATGTTTATAAGTTGTTTTCAAGGGTCGTTACGAATCGTCTCGAACGCAGGCTTGATGACTTTCAGCCTCCCGAACAAGCCGTTTTCCGGAAGGGCTTTGGCACCATGGACCACATACATACGCTGCGGCAAGTTAATTTGTACCAAGATACAAATTAAGATCCTTTTCCTGCGACGGCATTTCAATTAATTTTTAAGAATAAAAGAACAGTTATTACGACTTAATTCTAACTATTAGATATATGCTGTCGCGACATTTTTTGTAAATTATGGTGTGTTCCACAAAGTCGTAGGTAGTACATTATTTTATTCTATCATCAATAGTTTTCGCAGCGCACGCAATGTAAAGAATATTTTAGGCAATTTTTTTACACCTTGGGTAACATTATTGTAATTTTAGTAGGGATCCTTATTTTTTTCTTGTAATTAAAATAGCCTATGTTAATCAGTGATAATGTAGCATTCAAATGGTGAAAGAATTTTTAAAATTGGTCCAGTACTTTTTGAGCCTATTCGTTACAAACATACATACAAATCTTTCCTCTTTATGATATTATTAGTATAGATGTACTTTTATCACACGGGCGATTCTTGTATCTCTTGATATAGGCACATCGTAGTGTTACTCGCCTTTAAATAAACGTAAAATTAATGATCTTATTTGTAAAGGTTGAAATTCACTGTGAATTTGAACGAAATGTATCGGACATTTGATTTGTATTAGTTTACAAATTTGTGATTGTGCCTGACTAACGTTTATTTTTTAAGTGTTTAAAATATAATAACACAGAAGGCAGCTTTTTAAAATAACGAAACTTCGTAAAGCTTGCGCTTGTTTATTTCGAGGCATAGCAATTGATTTTATAAATTGTGCTAGGAATGAAACTTTACTTTTCGTGTCATATTATAAAAATTCGCGTTAAAAAATTTAATCAGCCTCGTTGATGTACTAAAATGATTCCAGTTTGTTTATAGCACCTCGAACGTAAAACTCTATTTTGATACTTAATCAGATATAGAGTCAAAAAAAAACATTCTATCTATAGTTGTTAAGGGCCTTACATGATGTTGGTGATTTCTATTTTATTGTATTACTAATTTTTACCCGCGGCTTTGCCCGCATGATATTTTGATTTTGGCGCAATATCATTATAATTTATAGCCTGTGTGTTATTCTGATATATAAGCTATATTACTGCCAAGTTTCATCTCAATCCGTTCAGTAGTTTTTGCGTGAAAGAGTAACAAACATCCATACATCCATCCATCCATCCATCCTCACAAACTTTCGCGTTTATAATATTAGTAGAAAGTAGAATAGTAGGATAACCACAATCAATCAATCATTTATTTCACAAAAATTAAATTACATCAACCTACATAAACGTTTCTATCCTTATTTTAAATAATTATAATTATTATAAAAGCGGTAGGTTATCCATACCACAGAATCAATTATCAAATGTTTACTTTATGATGAAGATATTATGAACTCTGAACACATTGAATCACTGCCATGTAACTTATTTGAGTTGTTACTTTAGTCCACGTAGTGTTAAATTATTGTTTTTAAATGTAAGTGTAAATTTTACAAAATGATAACCCGCTTTGTAATTTGACTAACGAGTGAGCTACTTATTTTTTATGCACCTCATTCAATGCTTGGACAGTAAAAGCATCAGCAAAACCTGAATAAAAAAAAAAGTCAAGTTAACTAACCTTGTATAAACAATCATACTCAAATAATGCATTTCTGTTGTGTATAATTTTTGGATTCGTGTCTAAGTAACGCATTGTATTTATTATCAATTAAGTATCTTTTTTTAATGTTGTTGCATTACACACCTCATATCACGTCTGTTCATCAAAGTTGACCAAAATGTATTTGAGATGTTATTTTGTATCGTTTATGTATAACAGTTAACATGTTTTTTTTTTACAATCACGAATCTCAGCTCTTATCGACTCTTCGCACCGGGTGTAATCGAACAAACATCAGACAACGCATTAAGGTGGGCACACACGGTCAGTTAAACTGATCAGTTTTTCGCGTCACTCCAACTGGGTGCTCATTCAGTTAATGAAAAGGTGGGAATTGGTGGTTCCATATTTGAAGACAGTGGAGCCATGATATTTCTTCGATAACTTGTGTTAAGTGTTTCAATTTTTCATGAGAAATTATTGGAACCAAAGTTGTTTGAAATTTGATTTCCCACAACTTTGATTCCCATCAACTTTTTCCAGGTTCGATATTTTTTTAATAAGTTAGTTGTTCTATTTTGTTTCTTCCATAACTTGTTATTTCAATTTTTCATGAGAAATTATCGAAGCCGAAGTTGCTTGAAATTCGATTTCCTATAACTTTGATTCTCATCAACTTTTTCTAGGATCGATATTTTTTTTAATAAGCCAGTGGTGCCATGATATTTCTTCGATAACTTGTGTTATTTCAATTTTACATGAGAAATTATCGGAACCAAAGTTGTTTGAAATTTGATTTCCTACAACTTTGATTCTCATCAACTTTTTCTAGGATCGATATTTTTTTAATAAGCCAGTGGTGCCATGATATTTCTTCGATAACTTGTGTTATTTCAATTTTACATGAGTAATTATCGCAACCAAAGTTGTTTGAAATTTGATTTCCTACAACTTTGATTACCATCAACTTTTTCCAGGATTGATATTTTTTTATTAAGTTAGTGGTTCTATTTTGTTTCTTCCATAACTTATTTCAATTTTTCATGAGAAATTATCGAAGCCGAAGTTGCTTGAAATTTGATTTCCTACAACTTTGATTCTCATCAACTTTTTCCAGGATCGATATTTTTTTTTAAATTAGTGGTTCCATTTTGTTTCTTTCATACTTGTGTTATTTCAATATTTCATGAGAAATAATCGGGACCAAAGTTGTTTAAAATTTGATTTCCTACAACTCTGATTCTCATCAACTTTTTCTAGGATCGATATTTTTATAATAAGCCAGTGGTGCCATGATGTTTCTTCGATAACTTGTGTTATTTCAATTTTACATGAGAAATTATCGGAACTAAAGTTGTTTGAAATTTGATTTCCTACAACTTTGATTCTCATCCACTTTTTCCAGGATAGATATTTTTTTTAATAAGTTAGTGGCTCTATTTTGTTTCTTCCATAACTTGTTATTTCAATTTTTCATGCGAAATTATCGAAGCCGAAGTTGCTTGAAATTTGATTTCCTACAACTTTGATTCTCATCAACTTTTTCCAGGATCGATATTTTTTTTTTAAATTAGTGGTTCCATTTTGTTTCTTTCATACTTGTGTTATTTCAATATTTCATGAGAAATAATCGGGACCAAAGTTGTTTAAAATTTGATTTCCTACAACTCTGATTCTCATCAACTTTTTCTAGGATCGATATTTTTTTTAATAAGACAGTGGTGCCGTTTTGTTTCTACTATAATTTGTGTTATTTCAATATTTCATGATAAATTTCGGAAACCAGAAATGTTCGAAATTTGATTTCCTACAACTTTGATTCCCATCATTTTTTTCTAGGATCGATATTTTTTTTTGATAAGACGGTGGTGCCATATTGTTTACAATGGCACGGCACCACTGTCATATTCGAAAAATATCAATCCTACAAAAGTTGATGTGAATTAAAGTTGTAGTATATCAAATTCCAAATAACTTTTGTTCAGATATTTTTTTAAAAAAAAATTGAAATTACGTGAGTCACTGAAGATTCAGTTAATCATCGAAGTGGTACAAACATGCAAACCATCGCAGTACCTATCGGCAATAGTTGACTACATTAGGACCCCGCTGCAATTATTTGATGAACTGATGCGATTATTTCATCATGTGTGCCCAGCTTCTGGTAGTGGTTTATACATGGAGCCACCAATTCCCACCTTTTAATTTACTGAATGAGCCCCAATTGGAGTGACGCGAAAAACTGATCAGTTGAACTGACCGTGTATGCCCACCTTTAGCGTTATTTCGCTAATAGGTACCTACATCAGCCTATATTTTATTCTTGTTTCTGAAGTAGAAAGTTATTATTTAATTCTAATAAACTTGCTGTTCAAGCATGTTCGTAATGAAATTTCCATTTAATTAGCCAAATTATGAGTCATATCAAATGAGATTGAATAAAGTACCTACATAGTTAAACTCAGTTTTATTTTGTGGTGTAGTGTGTGGTGAAACGTCAGGATAGTGGTTTTTATTTATCTCGTATTTTCATTGCGCAATTCCCGTAGTATAAGTATACCTAGACTTGCGAGCACACGCGATGTTATCGACTCAGATTGAGCTACTCGACTAGACTGCTGCCTCCGAGCAAACATCTACAGAGCTACAGTCCCTAAAGCCGGAAACATACTATCGGACGTGGCTTACGGACGCGACTGATAGGTATCTAGACTATGAAAGTACACTGAGCCATGCACACTATCGGACATCAGTCGCGGACGTCACCTTCGGACGACCTTGATGCCTATATCACACCTCCGCTGCGAAACAACAACTGCGAAACCACTGCGTGAGTTTCGCTGTGCAACAGTACTTCACTTACGCGAAACTATAATAGCGAAACAGAGCGAAACCTAAAACTAGAACAGTTGAGAAATAAGACTACGAGACTAAGAAATAAGTTCCTATTTCGCTCATAAAAATTGTCGATTGCTACAGACGCGTCCGAGATACACGCGGAACCGCTCCAAAATGGCGGACAACGGGCGGAGATGTAGACGGCGCCTAAGCAAATGAGCGAAATCATGTTAGAAAGAGACAACATCATAGTCTGTTTTGTACGTTAGAGCAGGGAATTTCGCTATTGTTTCGCCGCCCAACAACTCACAACTCATAGCGAAACTATGGCGGTTTCGCCCTTTGAGTTTCGCAGCGGAGGTGTGATATAGGCATGAGCGTTCGGACGTCCGAGAACGATCTGGCACACCGGATGTTTTAAGACTGTGCACACTGCTAAGTCGCGGCTGTCAGTCCCGTCCGTCAGCCGCGTCCGATAGTTTGTTTCCGGCTTAAGTGAAAGTAGTAAAAAAAATTCCGAGCGCCGTCATACATACCGACTTAGATATTTACATTAAATAATTCACAAAGACCCGTTTTCTCGAACCCGACGTTATGTTATAAGTAGTGCTTGTAACCGAGCACTTTGGCTTCGCGCGGCGTTGTAGTTAGCTTGCAATCGCCTTACGACTAACTAAAAAGCCTGCCCACTACGTAGCTTGGGCAGAGTTTTGGCTCGGACACTTTTTTTAGCAAGATTGTGACTATATAGATATTTGCTCGAAGGATGCTGCAAAATGCTTCTGTCCTGAGAAGCAGTATCTACATGCGGGCTGAGCCCGCTTCCGACATGACATATGATGATGACGCGCGTGCATGACATGTCATGTCGTCGTTAGATATTAAATTCCATATAACTACGGCCCAATGGCTGGGATTTCCGGTATCATTGCTACAGGTATATTTTTATTTCGAGCCTACGTAAGTCATCTCTCTCTCTCTCTGTGATACAGAGCATATGCAGAGCAATAGAAGATTATTTTCTAAAAACAAAGTACTTACAATGCGCGACAATAGCTATGCCTAGTCATAACTACTATGGTTTCGTATTTCGATTGCGTTACCACTCGGGGCACTCGGCCACGAGCTCGCGGATATGAGCAGCAGCGGGGCGTAGGTGATGAGTGGTAAAGAACCAATGTTCCAATGTTACTAAACTGTTCGAATGACGCTTTGAGCAAATATCTACAGAGCATCAGTACTTTCACTTAGAAAGTACTAAAAAATATCCGAACGCCGCCATAACTACCGACTCAGATTGTCTGCCCACTACGAAGCTTGTGATGTGACTCTTTAGATATTTGCTCGAAGGAACGACGCCGGCACGACGTCCCCTCCGAGCGCTCGTAGACCCCGCCGCCGCTGCTGCCGCTAAAGCCCGAACTTGTTGCCGAACGGTTGTGCGGTGTAGACTTGCGTTGCGTTGCGTTGATGTGGTGACAAGCTGACGAGTGCTAGCGCGTGAACCCATCTCGTAAAGCACGAGAAAACACCGATAAAAATAATTAAAAAAAAGTTGAAAATATAATTTTATTTAACTCTCAACTTAAATTGGTAAAAGGCACGTAGTTCGTGCGAATATGAATTATTTTATTAAAACATTTAATAAATATACAATACTTACAGTAAAATTTTATATTATGTAAATAAAATATATATCTTGTATAAAAAATGTTAATGCTAAAATTATACTGTATAATGCTAGAGTATTTAAAGCAAGCATAGAAATATAATAAGCTATCCAACAAAATAATTTTACTGTCCTAATACTTCCTTACTGGCCACAGCCAGATCGTCTGAACCATATTTATATGCATAAAGCTATAAAATATTGGAATTATATATATTTCAGATTATTATTTATTTAGTTCAAAATCCATAAAAATGCTCCCAATTTTGCTAAAGCCATTCTAGATATTGCCTGGGACTAGGACATTCAGACTTTTACAATTTCGAAATTTTCGATTCAGAGATCATAGTTAATGTTAAAGAAACTACGCAACCACTCCTGTAATAGAATTGATGTTCTTGATCAATCTTGCATTGCCAGTAAAGAAGTCAACGGGCGTCGCGCTCAATACGGTGATATTGAGCCTCGTTTTGTCCTGGAATACCATAGAATCATAAGAAAATCTAGTTTGATGCAGTTCTTTCCTACCGTCCACCTCCTGAGACCACCTGGGTGAACCGTGGAAAGTTTTTTTTTTACAACGGCTCACCTTTGTCCACCTGGGTGTCCCTTGGGAAATATTTAATTTCCACCGTCCACTTAGTTATGAAATCTCTTCAGGTTTGAAGTGCTATATATTTTGTGCGTTTTCGGTAAGCCACAGAACCACAAGTTTATTAAGGATTAGGTTATGGTTGCTTTTTATTTTTCTTTTATTATAATGTTTATTGAACACTTTATTGCAGCAAACTTAAATAACATTGGAGAACGTACTATTTACAGCTATCTACATAATTAAAAATAAACTTATACAAATATCACTAAAACTAATATATATACAAAACTAAATTTATAACATATAAAATTTAATCTAAAAGCCCCTTTGTAGAAGGAAACGTGGCCAGAATGCTGGCAGCATTGCCTCGCTGAATGGCAATGCTGAGCTAATGTTTATTACTAACTTAAATAACGAAAAATAAACATGTGATTAATAATAAGAAAAGTGAGATGAAAGGCTAATTACCTACGTAAAATAGGTTTAGGAACATATTCTATAAGTCAAACGCTACACTGTCAATTTTTCATCCATAGATGGCCAGCACCAAATCTCTCAGGTGTACCGTCATCAATATAAAGTTAAGGGGTTTTCAAGTTTTATCTGAGAGGTGAGCCGTTGTAAAAAAAAACTTTCCACAGTTCACTCAGGTGGTCACGGGAG
This sequence comes from Hypomecis punctinalis, assembly GCA_949316475.1. Lineage (NCBI taxonomy): Eukaryota > Metazoa > Arthropoda > Insecta > Lepidoptera > Geometridae > Hypomecis > Hypomecis punctinalis. The sequence continues at coordinate 12,135,209 of OX438807.1, forward strand.
GAGGACGGTAGGAAAGAACTGGTTTGATTTCTACATCAGAAATGGACAAACTGGACTTAAAAAATGTAAGTAGATAAATCTAAAGATTAATGAAAATTGAAAACAAGATAAGTGGTGAAGATAGGTAAGTTAGCAGCGAACTGATAAATCTACGTGACCGATGTCATAGGAGCGGTGAACAGTGCAAGTCGACGATAAAGTGCTTTCGAATAAGCTTATGTTCAAAACGTACCACAGAGCCATAAGTCCAGGTTTTGCGTAGTTTACTTAAATGTCGTTTTTAATTAAAGATTATTATTATATACTATGGGACTAATAGCGCACTAAAATTACGAGATAAATAAATACCTCATCATCCCGACGTTTCGGCCGAGTTGCATCGATCGTGGTCACGGGTAGACTGAAATGTGAAACAGCCGGTACCGCCAATTCGGTCGAAACGTCGGGATGATGAGGTATTTATTTATCTCGTAATTTTAGTGCGCGATTAGTCCCGACTCCCGTAGTACAGATTACTTAAACATTCGCGTTCCCGCGGGGCTCCATACATTTTGGTTAGTTCTTCCTCGTTTCCGCCAGAGGCGCTGTACAAAAATGAATATTACTATACTGAAACAGCTGTAGTTTCAATTTACGCGTAAACCTGAACTAACCCCTCTGATTCCGCGCCGTACAGCAATAGAGAGTAATTTCATCTATGAAATGATCTAAGGAGTAGAAATGCTTACGTTATAGGTCTCCGTCTTGACGCTGTACTTGAAGACAAAAGTCTTGAATTTGGCATCTTCAAAGAGGCGTATGTACGCGATCTTATCGTGATCTAACAAGCGCCCCACTTCTGTTGCGCTGGCGCCGAGCATCGCTTCTGCAGCTTCGTTGAACGCCGTGATTTCTCGATCGCCCGTCGGGTCTGATACAGTTGCCTGATGAGCAGAATAACTAAAGGCTACAGAGCTCAATTCCAGGTTACCATTGAACAACTAGAATTACTTATGTTGAAAGGTGTATGTAAAAAATGAAAGCTTTTAAAATGTTTGTACCTACAGAAATATTGCAATTTTTTTGAAAAATACCACCCCATGCTCTATGAGAAATTTTGGAAATAGATGTCCAGTTATGATCCGCGCCACACAAGTCGGGGTATGGAAAGTTAGGCGCAGAACGCTCCTCAAAAGGCAAAATATAGGTATGCGCGAGAGCCAGAGAGACGAGATAAGAAATTTTCAAACGAATTAGATGTTCCAAATTTAAATCACTTAAGGAGTTTCATACAACATTATTGACCTGCCATAACCCTCGAGATTGTGTTAAGATAATAATGACTCGTTTTACGTTGAGATTCTATGACATATAATGGTCATTAAATAGCTTGACCGTTACTGGAAGCTTTTATAATGAGAGTGCGTATCCCTTTCCGTCGAACAGCTATCGTTTTCAGTCCCTTTAAGCGTTGTAACCGGAAGCCTCCAGGTGGCGCCCTTGTGGCGATTGCGCGCCATTTTATTTTCTAGGAAAAATAGCGTGCCTTTTGGCCTCATTGGCGTTGAATTTTTCGTCGAAGCAACAGCTCCGGGCAGCTCTAGCTAGCTCCCGGCCTGTTGCACAGTTTATTTTATAAAATTATTAACTATATTATCTTATCACTAATATAAAGATTAAACTCAGTGAATACGTGGTGGTGCTCATCATCGGAATGAACACGTTATTTCCATGAAATAACGGAGCTAAGTATACCTGCGCAGTAAATGCCACATATTTCATCTATTTCTCTAGAAAATAGATTAAAACAAAGTTACTGTGTCCAAGGTTTAACAACCAGTGAGCAATTTGTTAATAAATTAATTTTAACGGCTTTTGCCGTTCGTTTACAAATATTTCCAACAGAGCCTAAAGGTGTTTAACCAAAAGTGCTTAAAATAGGGCAATCGGTTGCCCTATACCATTGTTTTCATCCCTGTTAAATATATTCCTTTAAAAAATAGATGAACGCGACTGCTTCAACAAGTCGTGTGATGTCAGCTAAGCAGAGCTACTTTTTCGGCAGCGGGTAAGCGTGCTGAACGTTTCCAACCAGATGGAGAAATCTATCGATGAAAATGGGTGAGCGAAATTTGGATTTTTGGTAAAATTAAGCTTATATTGCAGCAGCCGTTAACACTGCAGTGTTCGGCACCTTGAGAAACTCAAGGTTTTCGGATGTTACAATATTTTGATATTGCTTGTAAAATATGTCGGCCTGATGACCGCCTTGAACAAAAAATCAAATTATAAAATACGAAATTCCATTCAAATTAAGCATCAAATGCGGGGCGGGTATTTTAATATTAAATCTTATTTAATAAATGAGCTACTGTACATAGCCGAGTCATTGTAAGAACTTCTTTAAGCTTACATTGCAGCAGAATTTTGTTTTACTGAAGTTTAATATTGAAGTGTTGAGATATTCGGCACCGTAAGATTTACCTAGGTTTCCTAAACCTAGTATCAAGCAACTTGGGAAAAATATACGGCACCTTACGATAGCCGATAACTACACCCACTTTACGACCTTAATTTTATTTTACGAGTTTCTAAATTGATCAGGACTTTAGCTCAGTTAGTGAAATTTAGTGCAAAGTTATATTTAATTTGATGTGCTTATATTTAATTTTCTTTGTTAGAAAACGCGCAAATGATTCCAACACGTGTTGGAAAATAACGAGTAAATGATTGGTTGTTTCGCTGTTATTATTGAGCTTGCTGATTAGCTAAGCATCTCTTTGCGAGGAACTTTTGTTGTCACGACTCGAAATATACGTGATATTACATTTTTTCTGCCGTTTTAGGGTAAATTAGTTTTCAAAAACTACCTACCTTCTGATTATTTTTAGCAAATTGTTTGACAAAACCATATAGAACAGTATGGAAGAAGCAACACTACCATGCATCAATGCATGACAACCACCCTCGTGGGGTCGGTATTTTTAACGCCCTCTTATGAACGGAACAAGCTACCATAATAGCAGTGGCGTGTGCTTGATATGAACATGTTTTTACCGATCATATAATGATAAAATCGATAAGGTTATAATACGAACAGGTTAGCGCACCTATCGGATTAACTACCCTCAGGGAATCAGTGCTTTTTGTGAAATTCTCTACTTGGGAAGTGAGTGATACAGTGTACAATGCACTTTTACATCATATAAGTCAACTGCCGTCATGGGGTCAGTGCTTTTTGTGATACATGCCACTCCCGCGGAGTGAATTCTACACGATTTATGCAAATAATTTAAAAACTGAATGTTAATGTACTTCTACAAATCATATTATGTTAGCGTAACAGGATTAAAGACTGAGTGAAAATATGTTTTACACATAATTATAATATGCTATCCTCGCAGCTCCTTGTGAAATTGTGATGTAATATTAGTGTTGTCCAACTTAATAAGCTGCGAGTACTGTTTTATTCGATATTTTAAGAGCAGAATTAAAAGTGCGATTTTTACTAAAAATTTCACCGGGATTCCATACTAATAGCTACAAGACCAGTTGCTTCATTGAATAAATTGAATCAAAATAATTCATATGATTCTAACTTCAATAATTTCAATCCTGACGTAGTAAAATTATGTCACTAACTATCAAGCATTCAAAAGCTTGTAATAAAATGGTAATAAATCACTGAAAAACGTAACTTCAATCATTGCAATCCTGACGTATTGAAATTATGTCAATAACTATCAAGCATTCAAAAGCTTGTAATAAATCACTGAAAAACGTAGTGATTTACTTCCGACTGGGAGTAATCTCAAACCAAAGCAATAAGCTGTCTTATTTGTAGCATACCCAAAAATAATAAAATAAGTAAAGGTTTGTGTAAAATGGGGCTAAATCATTAAAATACATGAATAAAATATGCCATAAGAAAAATCATACTTTTCCTTGTTTGAAGTTTGTAAGTGGTAACAACATAAAGAAATATTTAAACAGCTCGCACCTATTTAAGCTCTATAAGTCTGTTCACATTTTCGGGACAGAAAACCATCAGATGCAATCATGCAAGTACCCTGTGATGGTGATAGCAAGACTTGCTTCAGCAGTACTTTGTTGTGTTTCTACTAAAATCGAAACTATTTGGAAACAATTAGTATGTCTTATCCGCAAGGATAGCAATCGTGAACAGCTTTTCTCCAACAGATAAGGAGAAACATAAATAATAGAATTACGTCACTAAAAAGTGAGTTACATACTCTCTTTGTTTTTTTGCATTTTATAGCTGTGGGATTTTTATTTTTGATGAAATGGTGTTCTTAGTTGTAATTAAGGAGAAAATAGTGAAGTGATAAAAATGTTGGTCATGTCTTTGTGTAAACATGCAGTAATGTATGTTGCATTTGTGGCCAGAGACCACTGTTGCTAGATTGTGTGATTGCTAAGAAAGAAAAGGTGAAGACGAGTCTGTTTACCATCTTGGCTCAGGTTAATAACCCTTGTAATATTTTATTTTGTAATTATGACTACTGACCATATATATTAAATTTCGAAACTTTTTAATTTACTTAAATACAAACAAAATAGGAATGTAGTGTTAGTAAAAATAGATTGAAACAAAAATGCGCGTCAGATAACCCTGGCTAGTCTAGTCTAAATAACAAAACTTTTTTGGTGTGGAGAGTAGGTCTTACTACCTTCATTTTTCATAAAATATTATGAATATTTCTGGCAAGTACATAGGTAACGGCAAACTTTACGCCGCCTACGCAATCAATAAAATATCTAAATAAATAAGTGATCTCTTTATTACTTATTTTTTGATAATGTTGTGATCGAGCATATTATAAAAATCAGCCTAACTGATTTTGAGTTATTTAAATAAATAAACAATTAAGATCACTTGATTTACATAAAACTAATCGTTAAGTCCAGATTAATCCTACATTCGCAACTTTACGGTCGTGCCAGGAGTCATTATAATTCAAAGGGTTCATTTTGCCAGTGGTGTTATTTCTTAGTTTTTGTTTTCTTTTTTGAGTTATTAAAATTCCTTAAGTGAGATTGTCAAACCTAGTATTGGAACGAACTAAAAAGCAATCTATTTCTCGTAAATTGCTAGTAGCAGCTAAAACAACTCTTTAAGTCGCTGCTTCGCATGACAATCTTTAGTCGCAACTCCAAAGACCATTAAATCTATAGAGATTTACTAACAGCTGTATCTGTTAGTATATGTATGTATACTGTAAGTATAAGTACGAGACAAATAACAGTACCGTGACAGCTGATTGCATAATTACTTTGATTTTATTTTGGCTGCCATTTTTGGTTTTACCATTATATTTTAGTGGGTCAGTGACATTTTGTATTTCATATTTTTAATATTTCCTTATATTGATATGGACTGAATTGGCTTCCACATTGCTAATTTGAGGTCAAAATCTGAAGTACATCAATTTTATTTATTTTTTGTTACTATACTTATTTACAAAGTCGAAATTTATTGCCAAATTGTCGACTCATATGTCGAACTGCACAAGCTAAGCAAGCCATCTACCGCCCCTCGCGGGGGAAAGGTACACTAAATGTAACAGTTCCATCGCGTGGGACTCCCTGCTTTAGTAATGACGCAAAATATGAATGCATAACGCATCCTTGAAATAATGGCACAGGCTAAACAAGCCATCCACCGCTTCTCACGAGTAACAGTTCCATCGCGTGGAACTCCCTGCTTTAGTAATGACGCAAAACAAAAATGCATAACGCATCCCTGTAAAAAATGGCACAGCCCTCCACCGCTCCTCACGAGGGAGAGGTACTTGAAAAGTAACAGTTTCATCGCGTGGGACTACCTGCTTGAGCAATGACGCAAAATATGAATGCATCACTGCAATAATGGTACAGGCTAAGCAAGCCTTCCACTGCTTCTCAAGAGAAAGAAGTACTCAAAAAGTAACAGTTCCATCGCGTGGGACTCCCTGCTTAGTAATGACGCAGAATATGAATGCATATCGCATTCCTGCAATAATTTTGGGTAAATATCATTGCCGAACAAATCCTTTTCAATAGGATCTATTATACGTTGTCAGATTCTTTCTAGTGGCATAGAAACCCTGACTTTTCGGTGAGCCGCCCAGCCTAACCGTAAGTATATGCATGTTGATATGCGATAATTTTGGTTTATGTACATAGTAAAGCTTTACGTATGTCGTAAATTATTTGTACGTTAACACTTAAATAACTGTTTATATTTTATTTTACAAATTAAAAGTAATCTTGCCTATTTAAGGTCATGTTAATTTAAGATTGAGCCTTTGAAGTGACCGGAAGATTCTTAATGTCCATTTTCTTTTGAGATTTGAGTTAAAATTATATATCCAGGACATTATTCACTATAAATATAGCTTAATGTATTTGAAATCATTAATAATTAAAAAACTAAATTGTCACCAGAGCTATATATCTCACATTGGCGTAATCACATTGGCGTAATACATAATCATAAGTTATCACATTGGCGTAATACACAATTATAAGTTATAATTAAAAGCCCCACTCCAGGTGACGCCACCAGGCGATAACAAACAGAATCTCATTATAAAAGCTTCCAGTAACGGTCAAGCTATTTAATAGCAGCGTTTTACCTGAAATAAAACGCATATTAAATACTTACCTTACTGGAAGCTTTACTTTTGATTTCTGCCTGGTAGCAATTACAAAAATTAACGCAATGAGGCCAAAAGGCACACTATTTTTCCTAGAAAATAAAATGGCGCGCAATCGCCACAAGGGCGCCACCTGGAGGCTTCCGGTTACAACGCTTAAAGGGACTGAAAACGATAGCTGTTCGACGGAAAGGGATACGCACTCTCATTATAAAAGCTTCCAGTAAGGTAAGTATTTAATATGCGTTTTATTTCAGGTAAAACGCTGCTATTTTCGAGCAGGTGGCATGAAAAACAATTTATTTTTATGATTTGCTTCAGTCCAAAAACCATCCAGACAGACACTCACTTTGTATGGAACAGACACTCACCTTCAAAAGGATTCTGTACTTGTAATTCTCGCATTCTTTATTACATTTCTCGCAGAAGTAGCCTCCATTCTCCCGGTTCTCCAGCTTTTTATTACACCGTTCCTGCGGGCACGCTTTGTAAACTGCATTATCGGCGATTGGCAATGCAAGAACTCCAAGATGGCTGTAAAAGTCTCCTTTGGTCGAGCCCAGTTGACACGCTTCTGCTTCCGCGAAGGTGATCCAATCATTGTTGCTGCCACCGGAACCACCAGGTCTGTAAGATTGACCAGTCATAAAGCCGATCAAGTAAGTATTGTGTAAGTAAGTAGCTATATAGAACCCTTTCCTTCTGCAGTGTATCATATTAAATTTTATACCATAGTCGATCAGTCTCCCACCAAACAATCCAGTTTAATTAGAGCCACAGTCCCTACGTGAAAGTAGTAAAAAAATGTCCGAGCACCGTCATACATACCGACTTAGATATTTATTTACATTAAATAATTCACAATGACCCGTTTTCTCGAATCTCGACGTTATGTTACCTAATTAGTGATTGTAACTGAGCACTTTGGTATCGCGCGACGTTGTAGTCGGCTTGCAATCGCCTTAGGACTAACTGAAAAGTCTGCCCACTACGTTCCTTGGGCAGGGTTTTGGCTCGGCCACTTTTTTTGCACGATTGTGACTCTATAGATATTTGCTCGAAGCTTGAAGGACAATATTTCTGATTGAATTAATGGTCATACTTTTTATGACCAATTTTAAATATTAAATGCGTCACGTCGAGATCAATTGTCAAAATGGGCTATTTCTTGCCATTTAGGCTATGGTCATCGAGCTCCACTGGGGACCCCATAGTCGCTTACAAGAGCTCTATAAACTAACTACTATTAGAAAAATCCAATTACACTATTTTAGGCTTCTTCGCAACAAGTTTTGAGCGGCTTGAATCTTGAAATAACCGGCAACAAAGGACGAGACCACCACAGCGTTACAATAGGGTACTTACAAGCTTCTCGTGTGGTACTCACTTAGCAGATATGTTGGCGACTTCCGTAGCACCGCCGTTATTGTACCAGTCTCGTAGCTCGCGCGCCTGAGGCAGGTCGGGCTCGAGCAGTAAGTTGGAGCTGGGCGTCAAACCCAGCGACTTCCTGCCGTTGTACTCGTTCAGACGAGCGCCCTGAGATATCAACATTTACTGTAGGCCCAATCCTGGCGGTTCAGAACACGAGGCGAGTGGTTACGCAGTATACAATATACAGGGTTATTTCTAATTAGCATCCTTCTAGGGGCTCCCTACGACCGAGAGAGACGACTTTCGACAAAAGTCAAAGAGAGAGTCGTAGAACAAAAGTTGTTAGTTTTGATGTACAGAATAAGCCCCTAGAATGATGCGAATTGATTAGAAATAACCCTGTATGCTAAGCGCCACACAAGACGGCGGATGAGTAGTTAGGCGCAGATGACACTTCGCCGTGATTCGCTAATTATTGCGCATGTGTGCACAATGCCTATACAAATGGCGAAGTAGTGAGCTCGGGCGTAGGGAGCGCGCGGGAGGCCAGAGGTTGGCGGGCGGGTGAGCGCCGGCGTCTCGTCTCCCTGGCACCCGCTAACGTCTATATTTTGGCGTATGCGCAGCTCTCTGCGGCTAACTTCCCATCTTTCAATTTGTGTGGCGTTCAGTATACTATGCTCGGTCACTTTATTCTAAAAACATGGCAACTCATAGCACCATTTTAGCCATTTGCAGTTTGCAGCTTAATAATATTCAAAGTGTTACATTACAGTTTAAAATAGTATTAACTTTCCGTGTTATTGTGACCAGGAAATATAACGGCTTTTATCAATATGACTAAGGACGTTCCTGTCTGGGAATGTAGCTCAGTCGTAGTGTTATTTAAATACCATACCGTGACTAATACAACTGGTTGAGATCTTCCATCAAAATTCTCTGCTTCATTGTTCCACAATGTTACGTCAACCTGAAATTTTAAAAGTTAGTTAGGTTGTGGAGCTAATGGTGCATAAAGACCTGGGGGTCCCGCCAAGTCGGGCAGCTACGCCGTACCATGTATCCAGGGTTATTCCTAATCCATTAGCACCCTTTTAGGGGCTTATTCTGTACATCAAAACTAAGAACTGATGTTCTACGACTTTTTTTTTTATTTCAAATAGGTTTGCGTTTGACTACACACTGCCTGATGTTAAGCAGATATGCGGTCTAGGATGTAGCACGCTTACCTAGAAGATACCTATTTACTCGAGATTTGAAGACACCTACATTGTACTTTAACGGAAAGACAGACTCAGGTAAAGCGTTCCACATTCTGGCGGTTCGTATGAGGAATGTGGACTCAAAACGCTTGGTTCTAACGCGTGGAATGTCCACCATAAAAGGGTGGCGCTTTGGTCGCGTCTGTCTAGCCGTACGATAGAAGAAAAGGGCAGGTGGGACCAGATTGTGCAACTCCTGGGCGCACTCACCGAAGTGTATCCGATAGTAGGCTGACAGACACGCCACCCTACGTCGATTCTCGAGACTTTGCAGCTTCGACTTAGTCAAGGTTTCGTTGCCTATCAGCCTCCTGGCTCACCTTTCAATGGACTCCAAAGTCTCTAACTGGTATTTGACAGAGCCATCCCAAAGGTGAGAGCAGTATTCCATGCAAGACCTGACTTGCGCTTTATAAAGACTAAGCAGTTGCTCAGGTGTGAAATACCGTCTCACCTTAGAGAGAACACCGAGTTTTTTTGAGGCTGATTGGGCTTTTGATTTTATATAAAAACCAAAGTTGAGAGTCGATGATAGCGTAACGCCTAATAGTTCCAGACTGTTAGTTACCGGAACGGACACACCACGGAAAGCAGGAGACAATTGGAAGGTCCTCTTTTTAGGTTTGATTTTTGAGAGTGTCGAAATATGCATTTTTTACGACATAAACGATTTTGCTAAAACTAAAAAAAAAAATTGTCCATAGAAAGATATCGTTCACCCGCGACAATATGTAAAAAACAGCTGTTTTTTTTTAGTTTTGACAAAAGTCGCAGAACAAAAGTAGTTAGTTTTGATGTGCAGAATAAGTCCCTAAAAAGATGCTAATTGATTTGGAACTCTGTATATACCTATTAGCATAAAAAACACTTAATAAATAATAATGCTTACTGTAGCACCACTTGAGTCGACCAACGTAATTTCACGCTTTTTGAGTGGATTGCCCGCTTTGCTAGTAAATTTTTGTATTTCATTTTGTGCATATGTACACACACCAATCACATCTGCAATCAAAATAGGTATAAATGCACTCATATAGGCCAAATCACACGTCGGCGGAAGTGCAGTTAGCTACAAGCTGCACTATATCCAATCCTGACTGAAGTGAAGCTAAAGTGATAAAGTTGCGCGTTGATTGGATATTGCGCAGCTTGTAGCTAACTTCACTTCCGTCGACTTGTATGATTCGCTTCATTAAAACTCGCGTGAGAAATAAAACACCGGTTTTACATTACACTAAATAAAACAGTGGTTTATTATTATTCGTCTTGTGAGCCCTCTCACTATGTAGGAACATAATTTTAATTTGTTAATACCTATAAGTTCAATTAGGTCATATTAAAGTACCTGAATGAAATGTATAATAAATATAACACTTAGGTAAGTGTTCGGTATAGTTAGTTAATTTGATTATTTTCTAAGTTAATACCTTTCACGTAGGTAAGCTTGTGTAATGTAATGTCTAGCCATGTTACATTTTTTAACATTGCACGCCCGTAATGGGTCCACTATTGGAACTAATATTTATTATAACATCTTTGTACATAGTGTTGCAATAAACGATTTCTGATTTCCGGTTTTCACTCACGTATGATATACGGCCGGGCCGCTGGGAACCCGACCGGTTTCGGAGTAAATTAGTACTCCTTCATCAGGGAATACGCGCGCTCTCGTCGACTGGCGCACGCGCACTCTGATACAATGATTCCCTGATGAAGGAGTACTTATTTACTCCGAAACCGGTCGAGTTCCCAGCGGCCCGGCCGTATATCATACGTGAGTGAAAACCGGTGTTTTATTTATTGTATGATTATACTGTGTAATGGCATTTATTTTATTTTATTTCATTCTTACCCATTTGTGTATCTACAGCCTTATTTCTTATGTCAATAAAGGGCACGAAGTCATAACTGTTTGTAGGCACTGATGTTGCATCTTCCATACATTCCGTTACCTCGGTGTTTTCACTGAACGTTATTTCATACTTGTGCTTGAGTTTATTAAAATTTTTGTTAACCAGTTTGAGGTTAACATTAATTATTGTAAGGTAGTACATTTTCCCCTCCTGAAAATATTTAATTCAGAATTGATCCCTCAGTAAAACTAGCTGTGTTATGAGTATAATTTCATGCTATTATTAAAGATACGTAAAATATTTAACCACTAGAGATAAATAATTTAAAAATATTTAATATTTTTTGTACACAAAATTCGAATACTTCGCTCGAATCGATGTATGCCATTTTTAGATTGACCGATGATTTAACCGATTTCGATAAAATTTATATGGGACCAACTCTAAAGTATGGTCTAACAAAAAAAACATTAAAATTAGTTCAAAATTGGCGAAGTACTCGCGTAACATAAGGTACAGTGGGTGATTAACGCCCACCTAACTTTAATTTCAAATATTTTTGGTATTTCAATAGTTATGGAAGAAAAACACCTTTCTAAATAAATTATGTTTATTTATTCTACATATAATGGCACATTACAGTGAGTTTTACTCATAATACTTATTAATAGCCTGCTTTTTAAAAAACATTTATTTGGGCGTTATTAAAAAGTATGCGTCCATTGACGCCCGTTTTTTAAACTAAGCTTTAATTAAACAACTAGGTTTAAAACAAAAAAAAATTAGGTAACTTACGAAATCTTACTTTGTACTATCGTGATTACACTAAAAATAAACAAATAAAATCAACATTTAATATAGACTTTGCCCAACTTAAGAATACACCTCATAACACGTCGTATCTTTGTATTTAGTCATATTTAAGGAACTTTTTAATAATTTTCAAATAACCTATCGTGAGCACAAGGCGTACTAATCATTTTTAAAGCAGAATTAAGATATTTTTTAAATGTTCATTGGGCGCAATTACATCGTTAGTGGGTAATAACGCCCAATAGTAATAAGTATTAAAAAAAGTCTAGTCAATAGAGTTCGACTACTCTGTCAAAAAAAGTATTAACTGTTTATATAACAATTAAACTAAAATTGCCAGATAATCATAATAAAGTATGTCTTACATAAAATAGTCAGTCTGAAGTTACATTAATCAGTCTTATAGAAACTATACTTTTTTTTAACAATATGGACAAATAAACTCTATATCACATTCGGAGAGGCCTACGCATTCCTCATGGTACCATCTCTTACATACTATGCATTGCGCCATGTCTAACTCCTCTATCTCACCACAAGCATTACAGTACCAGACTTCATCGCTATTCCCGTTCATCTTCTTTTTATTCTTAGTCTTATTTTTAGTGTCTTTCGCTTTGTTTTCTTTTTCACGTCTTTCTTCTAATTTCTTCTCACTTATTTTTTCTTCTCTTTTGTCATTCGTCTTTTGTGTTTTAGAAATGTGTAGCTTTTTCTGCTCTTTCTTAGTTTTCTTCATGCTACTGTAATTTTGTTTATTAGATTTTTTAGTTTCAGTTTTATCATTGAATAAATCCTTAGTGATTCTTTGCCCTTTATAGTTCATCGCTTTCTTACGTGGTTTTGAAGATTTATTTTTTGCATAATTAGGCGTAGGTAGGAATTGTTGAAATTGCGTTTTATTCTCTTGTTGTAAACTGGCTAATGGTACGTTGTCTTCATCTAGGTTGCAAGTTTCATTTTGAATAGGACAGATCATTTGTTTTTTCGGTGTTTTTGTTCCTTTGTTGAGATGACTGTTGTCTTCATCTAGGTTGCAAGTTTCATTTTGAATAGGACAGATCATTTGTTTTTTCGGTGTTTTTGTTCCTTTGTTGAGATGACACTGACTTCCATCTCTTGATGATTCGTCTGATGTGTAGTTATAGATATCATCAGCAACATATTTGGATTGATTGAAAAGAGGCCTAGTAACGAATGAATCCAAATCAGAAATCGTTGAATCAGAACCCGGATCGTCACGTAAAGATTTTTGTAATCCTGAACAGCTGGGAACGGCCAGATCATGTTGTCCTAAATGTTTATCGCCATTGTAGTGTGAGGAATCAAATTGAGAAATACCAATTAAGTTGGTATCTGGTATTAAGGAAGGTGAATCACGATCTTCTTCTATCATAACTTGTGATTTAAGGTTCGGCCAAATTGATGCTATGTCAGAATTATCGGATGACGAGCTGTAATCCACAAGACGGGACTTAACTGGGTTAATATTTTCATTAAGTAAGTCAGATTTTCTCTGAATAGTAGATAACTCAGTAACTAAAGCCAAATGGTGATCATGATCTTCATTAATGTCATCACTATCAGTGCTATCATCTAATGAGTTTAAAATGAGATTCTGCAGAGGTTCCTGGGTTCGCGGGCATGGCATTTCCGACAAAACAGATGGGGCAAATGCTTCCTCTGGTATAACTTGGGGATCGAAGGGAAAGAGACCGGTTGCCTTGAACCCATTGACTATATTGCTGTGCGTCATACACTTGGGCCAAACTCTAGTAAATATTTTATTGAATGTAGCTTTTGTGAGTGTTCTGTCGGCGCTTGCACATAAATAGTTTAAGACTTCTTCGTCCCAATGATGTTCAAAAGACTTGTTTACGGACTTATCCAGAGGCTGTAACTCATGGGTTGTATTTGAAGGAAGGCAGTATAGCACTATGTCATTATTATCAGCTTCTTCGAGTGCTTCAACTGATAAGTGACACTTAGCGCCATCAAAAACAAGTAAACATTTTCCCGCAACTTTGTATTTGGCTAGGTGCTGGATAAATTCTACAAACAAATCGGCAGTCATGGACCCTTTCGGCGCCATTCTTACTAAAGTTCCGGCAGGTAAGTTTTCTGAAAGGTCTGGTCTTTGTCTTTGCCCTTTAAAAAGAATCATGGGAGGAATCGCGGTTCCTATGGCATTAACACACATTGCTATGGTCACATTTTCGGCATGTTCGGGTGCAATAAGATGTACTCTTTTACTTCCTTTCTCCGCAAGTACCGTGTGCTGGTTGTGGACTGTAATTCGGCAACCCTTCTCATCCATGTTGTATAGTCTTTCAGGATGTTGAAGAATATCTAATGGTTCGTATATTTCTTTTACATTCTGAAAATGTTCCCTAACTATTGCTTTGTTAAGTTTTTGAGCTCGCGCTGGGTTTAATATTTGTGGTTTTCGTTTAGTGATCGTTGGGTTTCGCTTTAAAAACTGCCTTAGCCAATCAGCACCCGCAATCCTTTTTGTAGAATTGAAATTATTTTTTATGTCAAATCTCTCGCAAAACATAAAGGCTTGTTTTCTGATAAATTTAGGTGTGAGAGGTATTCCGATTTTTGCAAACCTTTTGATTCTACCACACAAATCATTTTCCTGAGCCTCTGTTAAAATAGGTTTTCGTCCCATACGTTTTACGTCTTGGCCGGTTTTCATATGGTCCCTCAATGTTCGTCGCGGAATGTTATACTTGAGAGATATGGCTCGCTGACTTAATTTCCCTTTTTTAACAGCTCTCAAAGCGGCTTTCAAATCGTCTTCTGACCAAGATTCTCCCCTCTTTTTACGAGGCGACATCTTTATATCTAAAAATATAAAAAATAATGTAATGGAAATATTTCCTTTATATGTCAATATATATCTTATTAAAAATATCTTAAAGCATAAACAATGAAGTATAAGAAAACAATATTTGAGGTTATATTGATCGCGTCGATAATTAATTTAATGTTCAGTATATCAATGTATAGGTACTCATTTTTTTAGTAGTTTCTGAAATTAGAAATGCTCTATCTATGGTTATGGTTATAACGCCCGTGTAGTGTAATAGCGCCCAACCGTTATTTTAACGGGCGTTATTACCCAGCTGGGCGTTATTATCGGACGCTGATTCAAATGGCACGTTTATGGAAAAAAACATAGAAATCTACGCCAAACATTCAGGCAATAGTGAACTAAGTTTATCTTGAAGCAATTAAATCTTAAAAATTAACCCAAAACGCAAAAAAACACATAAAACCACTCACAATTTCGTTCCGGTACTTTTTATAACAGTGTGGTACATGTCCGATCCTGCCGGAACGCGGCGTCACACTGCCGCGGATAATGGCGTGAGCGCGTCGCCGCTTGTTTTGCGGTTTCTTATTGGTTCATTCTAAGTGTGCGTGGAGTAGTAACGGAATATTTTTATATTTAGTATGTTTTCTGCCATCTGGGCGTAAATGCGCAGCGGGCGTTAATCACCCACTGTACCTTACAAAAACATCAGTCGAATTGAGAATAGAATAGGCACATCAGTATATACCTACCTACTGCTCGCCTATCTTATCTTAATCTATATAAATCTCGTGTCACAATGTTTGTCTTCAATGGACTCCTAAACCACTTAACCGATTATAATACAATTCGCACACCATGTGCAGTTCGATCCAACTTGAGAGATAGGATAGTTTAAATCTCAATCTCTTATTGTTCCTCTTAGATTGTTTACTATAATGTAATATAACAAAAACTTTAGTCACAGCAACGCGTGGCCGGGTCAGCTAGTAAACAAATAAATAATTGGTCTTTTGAATACATAGGTACATTTTGTTGATTCCGAGTTGCAGTTTTGTATGGAAAAGCCGATTTTTATTTTCTCGTTTTTGAGTTGGTCCCAGTATAAGCTGTTCATAATTATCATTGAATATTATTCATTCTTGTAATTTATTATGGTCTTAATCACCCCATTTCGGCTTTACACACTAGTGTTATACATATAATTTGAAATTAAGTAGGTATAATCCGCGTCACACAAGTCGGCGAGAAGCTATTTGCAAAAGGCAAAATATAGGTATGCGTGGGAGCTGAAGAGACGAGACGCCGGGGCACACCTGCTCGCTAACTTCATGCCTCTCGCGCGCTCCCTACGCCCGTGATCACTACTTAGCCACTATGTACACATGCGCAATAATTGGTAAATCTCGGCGAAGTGTCATCTGCGGCTAAATTCTCATCCGCCGACATATGTGACCTATAAGCTTAATATTCGTGACCAAAATACCTGAATCATGTCATAGAATTTGTCACAGTGCTGTTTGAATGCTGTAGCTTTAATCTCTCCACTGGCATCAAGCAGATTAAAATGGAAGTAGTGGCCTGAACCGTTCGCATTGTTCCACTTGCGGATTCCGGACTTGTTCGCCACCCGCGCTTTCACCTTCCACACCTCCCATACTGTACTGACAACATCATTTTGTTAGTAAAAATAATCGACTTACGAAGTAATTGAAGGCTTGTCATTTATATACAGGGTTATTCCTAATCAATTAGCATCCGTTTAGGGGTTTTTCTTGTACATCAAACCCCACTGGTGTGACCCCCCCTCTCACCCGGTACCGGCTTGACGTTGAGTTCAGGGACACCCTGTATATACGTGTCGAATTGAGTACCTCCTCCGTTTCGTTGGTCAAAAATATCGTTCACCCGCGACAAATTGTATGGAACAGTAGATTTTATTTGAGTTTTGACAAATGTCGCCAAACAAAAGTTGTTTTAATGTACAGAATAAGCCCCTAAAACGATGCTAATTGATTAGGAATAACCCTGTATAATTCACAATAATTAATTAATTTGATTTTGATAATTAATTGAGATTCTTAGAGAATTTTTCAAGTAATATAATGTTTATACTTCTTGAAATTATTTTTATCATAATTATTATATACTACGGGACTAATCGCGCACTAAAATTACGAGATAAATAAATACCTTAGTATATAATAATTATGTGTTCAAATCGCGAAAGTTTAAAAACAATATTTTTATCATGCTTCACACACTAGGTGTATAGAAACTTTAAACTACCAACAATGTAGTAGTTGGTAAAAATGATAAACACTCACTAATTCGGCGCCTTCGCAGAGAGCGTTTTAGCTTAATTAGACAGAGCATCTGGGCCGGAGTCCCAGAGGATGCAGGTTTCAAATCCTGCGAGCGCGTCAATTTTTGAAATGTTTATCACAAAAAGAAAGTTTTTATACTTCTTCTTGTTAGGGTCCAGGCTAGCAATGGGGTCAATCTCTTGTGAAGACATAACGCCGGTTTGTGGTTGGATCTCGGTGTGGGCCGCTGGTGAACCGTCGGGCTCTGCGTGGCTCTCTATGCAGACTGTAAAGCAGACCGTGACCGCTGATACAGCTATAGACCGAATCATACAAGTCGGATTTGATAACTACAAGCTGCGCGTACCAACCAACGCGCAACCGTACGTGAGCTTCAGTCAGGATTGGATATTGCGCAGTTACCTTCACATCCGCCGAGTTGTATGATTCGGCTCATAGATATCTATTATTCTATCCAGCCTATACTGGGCCGCCGCCAAGGTTGGAATCAAGCTCTCGGTAAATTATTGTTTATAAATGTCAAAAATATGGGTATAGTTCGAATCATACAACTTGGCGCCTGTAATGTTAGCTACAAGCTGCCGATAACCCAATCCTCGCAGCTGCTGCAGCAGACTGCCTCGGTGGCTCAGTGGTTAGTGAACCTGACTTCTGGATCAAAGAGGCGTGGGTTCGATCCCCACCCAGGGCAAGCATTTATGTGGTGAACATAGATGTTTCCTCTGTGTCCATATAAGTATATATTAGGGTGTCCCTTATATGGCAAAAAAAATTTTTTTTTAGAATTTTGAAACGCATACCCTCTACTTTTTTTATAAATGCTAAAATGTACTTAATTATGAAATTTCATATTTATAGCATGATTGCAACCCGTGCCGACCGAGCTCTAAAGTTTAATAAAAAATGGTGTTTTGGCCTGACATTTTGGTTTGACCCAAAACTAATTAAAATGCAACAATTAAAGTTAAAATGAGTAAGAATAAAATAAGATCATCAACTTTTATTTAAATACAAATTATAATAATAATTAATTAGGGTAACTTCCCTTTATTGTAGTTTTTTTACAGTCTGGATACAGATTTATATGTTCCTGAACACAACGCAACAAAAACTGTTTTTGCTCTTCTTCAGCCGTGTCAAGTCCATTAAAATCTTGCATTAATTTAACAGCTC
This sequence comes from Hypomecis punctinalis, assembly GCA_949316475.1. NCBI lineage: Eukaryota > Metazoa > Arthropoda > Insecta > Lepidoptera > Geometridae > Hypomecis > Hypomecis punctinalis. The sequence continues at coordinate 12,153,470 of OX438807.1, forward strand.
TTTCAGCAGTGTCATTTACCATCATGCTAGTTAACTAAGTTACCAAGTTACTAAGTTCCAAGTTACTAAGCCACGAAACTTTGAAAAAAGAAACAAGAAAATATTAAGCTTACTACAGAAATATTGCGTAATTTCTTCCTTCGATGGGATATAGCATTTGGTGGAATCTGAACTTTCATCTCTATTTAAATTATTAATCATTTTTGTTTTCGTTTTGAAATCAACTTCTTCATCAAAGAGTGATAACATAACTGTTTCTTCACACAAATACCATAAATGATGAACAAACTTGCTTATGGATGCCTTGGAACTTGTCGCATCTACTTTTTCATATTCTTTTAGAGCTTTCAAAAAGCATAAGTCTTGGTTAGGTGATTTAATTGCCACTGTGCATTCGAGCCAAGGTTTAGTATACAAGGACGATAAATAAGCAAACATTTTGTTGAGCATTTTTGTTCTTTGCAGTAATTTTAAGTTGCGACTGAAGCAAACATATTTTTATAGAATAGATCGCTCTCGCCATCCATCGCGCTTGATGCAATGCTCCAGGGGGCCTACATTTTAGTTTATTCTCTGTATCTCCTCCTAAGAACACAATGCATAGTTCCACCAATTCGCGGTAATCGTCTCTAATTAAAGGTTTTTCCAGTTTAGTCTTATAAAAAGTTAACAAAGATGTAATTTTTGTCTCAGCAATATGTGCTTTATCGAAATTCAGAGGTGGCTCAATATTATCGGTGTTAATATGTAGCCAATTATGTTTTAACTTTTTGAAAATTGGAATATCTGGGCTACTTGTAATTTGCTTTACCTGGGTTTCAAAAACAGCTTTAAGGACCAACTCATAAATATGATGACGACAAGCAAAAAGCAGCTATTCGTTTTCTAAAGTCTGCTGCAAAATAGCACAAGCTCTACTGAAACGGCCAGTATTTGAAGCTGTTTTATCGCAGCACATTATCTGTACTTTATGATGGAGGTTCCAGTCAAAGAGTGTAGTTGAAATGGCTTTAGCTTGATGTTTTCCAGAAGAACTCTCTAATTTTCGCACTGCAATAAGCTGTTCTCCATCATCGAATGAAGCAAGTATTGGCAAGCGTTCAGAGCTCAGAGTCAAGTTTAGAGTTCAAAATCTGTTCCTCATCCGAATTCTCCAGACATTTCAAGCTATCTATCGAAGAAGTAGATGCAACAGCCAATAACTCTCTTTGTTTTACCTTTCTTTCCTCTTTTTCTAATCGTCTTTGCCTAACTCGTTCTTCTTTCTCCGCCAATTTTTGTCAATTCCACCTAAGCATCCCGGTCGACCTGACTCTCTCTGTTTCCTTAAAAATCTTTGTCTTCCTCTATCTTCATTCTGTTAAAGGCATCAGCATGTGCAATTTCAAATAAGTTATCAAGGTCTTTTACAAAATTATTTTCATTGTTCTTGAACGTCACCTGAGTCTTCTTACAGTTTTTTTGCAGCTCCCTCCAAACATGATATAAATCGACAAGTTTCTTCACGCAGTTAGGAAATGCCTTCGTAGGAATTCTGGCTTTTTCCCAAAATATAATGCACTCTCTTATAACAAGATTCGCACTTTCACTAACAGTCAGCTTGACTTCACGTATATTGTAAAATAAAACGGTGAGAATTTGTCGATTAGATGGTCATTTTTCACCATTTATCTGGTGGCTTGGCAGTCCGATAAGGTAAATATTTTGTTTATCACTTCGTGATTCCACAGACATCTTCATACAATAAACAACAACGCACTAATATTGTTAGAAATCACGTATGAAATAACAATTGAAAATCGCAGTAACAGGTCGCAGCGCTGCACCCGCGCAACTTGTATGGACAAATTAAAAACTCAAGTCGGCACGGGTTATCGTTTATATATCGGGCAAATATTTATTTCTGTACTATATTAGGTCAATACAAAAGTTTTTAGAAGGTATGCGTAAAAATATATTGACATTGAAATTTAAGGGACACCCTAGTATATATTTAAAATAAGTATATGTAGTATATCAGTCTCTGGCAACCATATCACAAGCTTTGCTTAGTTTGAGGTCAGAGACCGTGTGTAAGATGTCCCCCAATGTTTATTATTTTATTTATGTTAAATAAATAATACGTCAGGATTGGGACAGCCCAATGTGCGGATAGCCGCAACTTGTAGCAACCATTACAGCCGCCAAGTTGTATGATTCGCACTATACCCATATTTTTGACATTCATAAACAATAATTTTCTGAGAGCCTGCCAACCTTGGCGCCGGCCCAGTATAGGCCTAATTAGATCAGACTATTATAAATATTAATATTATAAATACAGTGGTAAAATTATACTACATATACTTTTCAAGTGTTTTGTGGCGGCGTTTTCAATTGTAATTACGATACTAAGTGTAATAAAATAATGGGCAAAATAGTATTATTCTACGAATACCACACCCTGATAGCCGTGAACTCTATTCCAACAAGGATTCCACACATACCACATACGTATAAGATAATGTATGCAGCAGTGTTCTGCCGTCCTTATAAGTGCAAATAACTCGATTTTTGGGCTAAATATATTTATAATACATACCAGAGTACAGTAAAAAGAGCTTTACAATTTTTGTTGATAGTTTTTACGTATCCATTAACATAGTTAATGCACTCAAAGATGATATCAAAACATTGTGATTCATGGTACTCACGGTGATATTTACTACAAACAATTACTATGATAAGGACAAGTTGCCAGATAACAATTCCAAAATTTTCCCAAATGGTACCCAATGGTACCTTGGTGATTGCCTTAGAATCCTCTAAGGAAAAAAGTCCTAAAAATGGTTTATCAAGTATAAGAATTTCCATACCGCCTGCGTCGCACTGAAAATACTAACTACTACTATAAATATAGAGTATAATAATCACTACTATTATAGCAATATTGGAAAGTGACTCACCGATACTTTGCAAAAAAAATATTCGCGAATATCATCACGAAGCGAGTTGCTATGATAATATTTTGCAACGATTTAGCTACTCACATTGCAACAGGCACTGGAATCAAGATGGCCGATGAGTACAAAGTATTTCAAATCTTTCCGAATTGTAAACCTGCCATATACTGTACTGTACCAGCCTTTTTAATAGTTAACTGCAGGACGTAGGCCTACCCACGAAGGGTGATTGGGCCATATCCATCACGCTGGCCCAGTGCGGGTTGGTGGATTCACATACGACGTCGAATTTCTTCTACGGACGTATGCAAGTTGCCTCACGATGTTTTTCCTTCACCGAAAAGCCTGTGGTGTGAAATTCCGTACATAAATTCCAAAGAACTCATTGGTACGGGACTGGGGATTTGAACCCACGACCTCACGATTGTAAGGCGGTTGTCACTGCCTCTAGACCACCATGGCTCCATATAAGACCTGCCATATAAGAAAAAAACATTTTTTAATAATTGAATAGACCGAGTTCGTAATACGGAAATGCGACGAAGGACGAAAGTCACAGATGTTGGAAACCCTAATAAGAGACTCAAGTAGCGCAGGGCAGGACACTTGGCTAGGCGTGTTGATGCCCGGTAGAGTAGATCCCTAAGTGGCTCCCAATAGCAGATAAGCGTTCTATAGGCAGGCCACCAGCCCGATGGGTCGATGACATCAGCGCCATCGCTGGTCAGGCGTGGATGAGATTGGCCCAAGATAGGGAACAATGGCACATAAGAGAGGAGGCCTATACCACAGCCCGGACACTCCGCGTTTCTTCATACAAAATCTGCTGTCTTACGCACACAACACTATATTTATTCACAGACACTACACATACGCATGAACGCTACACGGGTATTTGCAGCGGCCAGTGCAGCCCGCGCGCAGAGTAGTAAATCGTGTCCTGACGCGGGGTGGAGGTGAGGAAGACTCAAACGGGTGGGGGGTAACGAGTGACCGTTCTATACGTAGTATTATTATATCTTCTTTGCCTACACCCAGCAGTGGGTCGACATACAGGCTGATAATGATGATGATGATAAGAATAAATAAAGGAATATACCGCATCAAAATATTGAAAGTAAATTAGGCCATTGTTAATACATAAATAAAATAAATGTTGCTTTGGATAAGATATAGTAAACGCAGGCTTAACATTTTCACCGCGACGCCTTAATTTTTTTTAAACTTCATAATTAAGATTCGATTTTTTGACGACTATAGACGTCGTTAGTGCCCGGAAATGTTGGTTAGTGTTTAACCGTAAATAAAACAATGCCTGCAATTCTAATCGATAACTCGTTAAACCAAGTTTCATTTGGTGCCATTAAGTTCTCGAATGGAGATCACGTACCGGCAAGCGCAGCGTAGGTCGTCCACCGACTAGGTGGACCTACTACAGGGACATGTCGGAAGCAAGCCGCTTCCAGTCTGTCTTATTAAAAATCAAAAGGGAGGCCTATGTCCAGCAGTGGACGTTTTAGGGCTGAATTAATGGATGGATAAACCAAGTCTGACAACATTACAACAGCAGTTATTCTTTAATTATAATGAAGACATAAATAGTAACACACAATAATGTAATGTAAATGTAACAGTAATGGGTACAGTCTAGCGAGTTATAAATCAGAATCGATGGCAACGAGTTAAAAATACAATTTAAGTTTATTTTACTCATAATTTTAAGTTTCATCAAAAAGGCACATAAATTAACAAAACGGAATGACATCCTTTCAAAGGTATTTTAAACACAAGATTTCGCATCATACATCTAAATCTTATTATATCTCTTACAAACTAATTAGGCCGAATCAAAAATCCTGACGGCTATGCACACGAGGAGAGTGGTTGCGCAGTAGTGATACATTCATATGTTACCGGTGCAAGAAACGGGATATGCGCAGCGTGTAGCAACTTCACAACCGCCAATGATTTTGATTCGACCCATACACAGCGTTAGTTTATCATAACGGCTCAGCCGTATAGACACAAAAAGGTTACATTATTCACTTGTGAGATTTATACAATTTTGATGGCTGAGTACAACACAGCACGTCATTCAGCCCTCTTATAGTCTACATAAGCGTGACGACGTTAGTTTTCATGTTTTATCCTGCTCAGGCCAGTTATTCGAGCTAAGTGAGCGAGCGGGACGGACGGACTGCGAAGATAAACGCCATAGTTGTCTGTTCAGGCCTTCGGCTTTGCTTTCTATCTTCCTCGCTCGCTTGCTAGCTTTTTAAAAAGTTTTATACTACACCTGCTCGGAAAGTACCTTGATACTTTATCAAATTTACGGTAGAAAGTACGTCATTGCATATCGAACAAATATGCGGCGAGAAAACGCATCTGAGCGGGAGAGAAAAGTGTATGAAAATCCATTTCTTACGTGGTTTTTCTTTTTTAATTTTGGGTAAGACTATGCGCTGGTAACCTAAATATCAAAAGCCAAAAAGTTTTTACAGTGAGTTTTTATCTCCAAGTTCGCAAAATGACACTGGCCACTAGCTGTGTGTTGGATGGTGTCAAACAATTTGAAAAAAGAACATGTGAAAATTGCAGACGCCATTGGCGCCATTTTCAATTTGTGTGTTGTTTGAGGATTCAGTTTTCGTAGAAAAGTAAAATAAAACTATCAAAATGATAAGTAGTGATAGTGATGATGAAGATTTTTTAACTCCGCCGCAGTTGAAGGAAATAGCAAAAATACTGATGGATAACCTTTTACCACAGAAATCAATTAAAAAATATAATAAAACTTATGACGATTTTTTGCAATGGAAAAGTGAAAAAAATGCGGCATCTTTTTCTGAAACAGTTTTGCTAGCTTATTTCAGTAAAAAAGCGCAAAAATACAAACCAAGTACGTTATGGTCTATGTACTCAATGTTGAAAAGTACTATTTATTTTCCTCGTAGGTGTAGTTAGTATAAAGCACTATGTATCACTCGAGAGAAAGTGCGATTCCCGATCTCGGGTGTTTTCAAACGACACCCTCGACGGTAATCGGTCACTTTCTCCTCTCGGTGAACAATGTACTATTATTACAGTTATTGTGTTATTTATGTAAAGTGTTCGTGCTCATCTTCTCCACTGAACTGTTACAAAACCACCAATCAATTGTGTTTTTTGCGTTGTTCATACATTGGTCTTTGAGTGTATTTTTGCATCCTGTAAAATATTGCGTCGTAATTCCTATACTTCCTATAGATAGGTTAACTTCATATAGATTATTCATAGGTATAGAAATTAATAATATTTATGAAGCCAAAACGTAATGTCGCCATTTTGGTCGCCATGTTTCAAAAAATAAATAAATGTCAAACTCTAAAATATTATACATAAAAATGAATAAAATTAAATTGTATTATATAATCTTATTTATAAACATAAATCGTGGTTTTTGTTAGTCTCGCTTAAACTCGCGAACGGCTAAACCGATTTGGCTAATTTTAGTCTTGAAATATTTGTGGAAGTCCATAGAAGGTTAGGTACAGTGAAAAATTTTCTCATACAAAATGTTCCTTCATATAAAAGTTGTCATTGACAGTTGACAGATGGTGAGATGAAGTTCACGAGGTAAGCTAGTATTATAAAATGTAATGATTTTTTTTACGCAGTCATCATGACTATCGCGGAGAGCAGGATAAAACGATCGGAAAGTTCACCACGCGGGAATACGATCAAATCAGGCAGAAGTTTACAATACTTTGGCGCTCGGAGGGTTCGTCGAGTGACTCTGTGAGTTAGACTTCCACGCCCGTGATGGATTTGATGCTCTTGATGAGTCTGGCGTTCGCGTCTTTGTAGTCGACGGGCGTCGCGCTCATCACTGTGGTCTTCAGCCGGGCTTCGTCCTGAAATCACACGGAATTTATCAATGCTTGGAGGATTTCTTCTTTTTCTTTCATGTTTTGGCGTCGTAATGTTGTGCATTTGCCAGTGTCAAGTATTAAGTTCTAATAATTTTTGATAATATTTAGTCACGTCATAGTCCAAGTCATACCTCAGCAAAGCAATGGAGACTTTACTAGCAGCGTCTATGGAGTTTTGGTAACAACACGGAACAACATGATGCGTCACATTATATCACTTGCCTACACTCATGCACGTAAATCAGCTAATAATCAACCACAATGTTTCACTAATTATCACTGATAAAAACATAAGTTTAACAAAATAATACGATACGGCAGCATGTTTTTTCCACGTTCCCGCCAAGAACCCAAGTTGAACTCTTGGAGGATTTAACTATGGATGAAGAATTCAGCGCGCGTACCCTTGTCATAGTATAAGAAAAAATCTTAATTGAGGTGGAAATGAGACACCAAACATTTCATTGGACAATTTTAGACTTAAGTGTGTAAGCAATTAAGGTGAAATTGGAAAATCAACAACTGGGCTGCACTGCTCACGCTCGTTCTGGCCTACCCGTCACCCGTTATCATTTCGACTTTATTGCCATAAGCATTAGATCGAAACTTGAGCGAACACTTCATCCCCGCGCCTCACGACAGAATGTAGTGAATGCGAATCGTAGTGAGCGGAGTCCGGAGATAAACCGTCCCAGGTATAATGGATAGAATGGAATAGAATGAAAATACGCGTTATAAGCATAGGCGTAGCTAAGAGGGGAGCAACGAGGTTTCTACGGCAGGCACCGAGTCATCAATTTGTACCTTAACTAAACGCGACTAGTTAATTGCTTCACACACTAGGTGTAGAAACTTTCTTTTTGTGATAAACATTTCAAAAATTGACGCCTTCGCAGGATTTGAACCTGCATCTCTCTGAGATTCCGGCCCAGATGCAGGTTAAAATCCTGCGAACGCGTAAATTTTTGAAACGTTTATCACAAAAAGAAAGCAATGAAATTTAAAAAAAAATGAAATTATTTCGAGAAAGCGCGAGCGGAGCAATCGCGAACATTTGTCAGTTTTTCAGTCATGACCCCAATAGCCCGCAAGATAGCGCTAGGTGTAAGCCGTTTCCATCAGATCTTATTGGAGAAACATAGAGAAGGCAGGCAGCAGTGGATGTCCCATGCTTTATGGAGGGATATAATAATCCAAGAGAGTGATGCTTACGCTATAAGTCTCCATCTTGGTCCGGTACTTGAAGACGAAGGTCTTGAACTTGACTTCTTCAAAGAGCTGCGAGTATGCGGTCTTGTCGTAGTCGAACATGCGGCCCACCTCGGCGGCCGGGGCTCCGAGCATGGCTTCGGCGGCTTCGTTGAAGGCCGTGATGCGCTGGTCGCCCGTCGGGTCCGACACGTTGGCCTAAGGAATGCAACACAGGTATAGGCCGAATCGTACAACTAGGCGGCTGTCATGTTAACTACAAGCTACAGGTAATCCAATCCTCGCGCAGTTATCAGGCAGGATGGGCTATCCGCTAACATAACAGCCGGCAAGCTCAGACCAAGTAAAAAATCAAGACAGAATGTTGTGAACAAAACAAGTGAGGTCGGCAAAACTACGCCTCGCCGTACACAGACACAATTACACACACATTCACGTACAAGGAAAGTACGCCTTGGCCGCCATAGTCAAACTATGGCGGCGCAACACCGACGCAATCACACATGTATAACAAACCGGCCTCACTTGTCTGTTCACGACGTTGTCTTGATTTTTTTATTTGGTCTGAGCCGCCGATTTGTATGATTCGACCTATAACTATAAATGCTACATTCATAGACACACATAAATAGTCGGTTTGACAGAATTTGTCGTTAGATAAAACCGACGCGAAACAGTTACTTTACGTTCGGCATCACTCGGCTTGTTGACCAGCACCGATCGGGTACTTCGGTTTTCATTAATTTACACAAAAAATCATAAAAATTGGTCAAGCCGTTGCGGAAATGTTCCATAGCCAACACTGTGACACGATATTTTTTAACTTTTATGTATATTTGAGTAACTTTGCTTGACTTTGTTAAGTAGATACTTGAACCATTCACAGTGACTCACCCCCCAATAAGATCCAGTACTTGTAATTCTTCCGCTACAAAGTAAGTTCGTAAAGGCCGGGTGGCTAGACCTGATGTCAGTTTTTGGGTCGCCTTAAGATCTCCGCCATGGCTACGCGGTAAAAACAATTGGGGCTTACAATTTAAAGAGTCTTCTGAGCTACGGTAGCGCTCAGGTTGGAAATGCCACCCGTGGCCACCCATCCGAAAACTGACCGCGCCGAAAGTTGCTGATCGCTGCCAAACTAAGATACTTTAAGTCGTCACTTGAACAATTCACTGTGACTCACCCCCAATAGTATCCTGTACTTGTAATTCGGGTACTCTCTATTACACTTTTCACATCTGAAGAGTCCATTCTCTTGATCCACGAGCTTCTTGTTGCACTGTTCCTGTGGGCACGCCTTGTAGATGGCGTTATCAGCGAACGTAAAGGTAAGTACGCCGAGGTGGCTGTAGTAGTCGCCCTTGTCGCCCGAGCCAAGCTGACGAGCTTCTGCTTCGGAGAACGTGATCCATTCGTTGCTGCCGCCGCCGTATGCGCCCGATCTGTAATTTGTACATAGGCCATCAGTCGAGAATATCTATGCTAGGGAGGTAGAATAGCAGATGAAAATAAAAGTGTCTCAGGATGTAAGGTAGAACAGCAGATAAAACTAAAAGTGACTTTATGGTTTAATAGCAGATTAAACTAAAAGTGCCTCGGTGTGTAAGGCAGAATAGCAGATGAAACTAAAAGTGCCTCGGTGTGTAAGGCAGAATAGCAGATGAAACTAAAAGTGCCTCGGTGTGTAAGGCAGAATAGCAGATGAAACTAAAAGTTCCTCGGTATGTAAGGCAGAATAGCAGATGAAACTAAAAGTGCCTCGGTGTGTAAGGCAGAATAGCAGATGAAACTAAAAGTTCCGCGGTATGTAAGGCAGAATAGCAGATGAAACTAAAAGTGCCTCGGTGTGTAAGGCAGAATAGCAGATGAAACTAAAAGTTCCGCGGTATGTAAGGCAGAATAGCAGATGAAACTAAAAGTGCCTCGGTGTGTAAGGCAGAATAGCAGATGAAACTAAAAGTTCCTCGGTATGTAAGGCAGAATAGCAGATGAAACTAAAAGTGCCTCGGTGTGTAAGGCAGAATAGCAGATGAAACTAAAAGTTCCGCGGTATGTAAGGCAGAATAGCAGATGAAACTAAAAGTGCCTCGGTGTGTAAGGCAGAATAGCAGATGAAACTAAAAGTTCCTCGGTATGTAAGGCAGAATAGCAGATGAAACTAAAAGTGCCTCGGTGTGTAAGGCAGAATAGCAGATGAAACTAAAAGTTCCGCGGTATGTAAGGCAGAATAGCAGATGAAACTAAAAGTGCCTCGGTGTGTAAGGCAGAATAGCAGATGAAACTAAAAGTTCCTCGGTATGTAAGGCAGAATAGCAGATGAAACTAAAAGTGCCTCGGTGTGTAAGGCAGAATAGCAGATGAAACTAAAAGTGCCTCGGTATGTATGGCAGAATAGCAGGGTAGACGACAAAGGGAACTGAGTTAGACGGTAGGATTATAGTAGGGTCGGTTTTTTCTGTATTTTATTTTTTGTCTATTAAATAATTTTATACTCATATTTTACATGCCTTTTAGTTAAATTATCCATATTTTACTGATTGCCTGATTAGAGTGAACAAACTTTTTTGTTATTATTTAAGAATAAAGTCATTCATTCATTGTATAATAGCTACATGTAACTAATCATTTTTCTACAAAGTATATTGTGGATAAAAATAAAACAGCGAAAAAAAATTAAAAGAAAAGTAATTTGCTAGTACGAGTATTTACTCGTTGGAATTTGGATTACTTTACCGTAATACCTTACAGGGACTCTGTAAATAATCTTGGTGTCATGTTTGACCGCACTTTAAGTTGGGACGTACACTTGAAAACTATTAGTTGCAAGCTTCTTGCATCTGGTGGTTCCTTAAGACGGCTTCGGAATTTTTTACCTACTGCTACTAAAGTTGCGCTCGCACAATCACTTCTCCTTCCTATTATTGACAACGCTGACGTCTGCTTTCTCAATCTTACCGAGGATCAGTTAGATAAACTTGAGCGGCTTAAAAACTATTGTATAAGATTCATATACGGCTTACGCAAATATGACCACGGGTCTCAGTTTCGCAATAAGCTCAAGTGGTTGTCTATTCGCCTTCGACGGAATGCTCACATTCTTTCTTTACTCTATAACATCTTATTTAATCCTACCTGCCCACTCTACTTAAAAGATTGCTTTTGTTATTGGCACTCCTCTCATTCTATTCCTCACTCTCATGTCTCCCTCTGCGCGTTCTGAAACATTATTTATGTCGTTTGCTTTTCAGGCTGTCCAATTGTGGAATGCTTTACCTGTTCCAACACACAAAGAAAACAGCAATAGGTGAGCCTATTGCTGTTTTCAAGGAAAGCGTTAAAAAGCTTTATGTAACACAGGTGCCATCACAGTAGATCTGTTGTTATATTTTGTTTTTATTTATTGCAATATATTTTTATTTTTATCAAATTCTATGTATTAATGTATTATTTATTATTTTTTATTTATGTATTAGGATGTAGGTACTAAACGTATTCGAATTTTAACTTGTTATGTATTTATTTGAATTTTTTTTGTCCTCTCTCCTTTACTACACACCCCATTTTTTCTATCTTTAGGTTGCCTGGAAGAGATTGCTGTAAGGCCGCCTTTTGTTGCACTAGTTTTCCTTTCAGTGTATTTTTCTGTATTCTGCGTTAATAATAAAGTGTTCATTCATTCTTTCATACTTTTTTTTTAAATGTTTTGTCGTGTGTTTTGTCCCTCTCTTGTGGAAGTTCCGGGCAGTTGCCTCAGTAGCCCACCCCTAAATCCAGCCCTTGGTATACTTTCTCTCCAGCCTAAGTGCTGGAAAGCCCGCAAGTTTTAGATAGTCACTTAGCGGATTGGGGTTTAGCCGCACCATGGCGCTCGCGGGACACGACAGCGACTTGTTACCGTTGATACTCACTTGGCGGATATATTGACGACTTCCATGTCAGCGCCGCCGTTGTCGTACCAGCCGCGCAGCTTGTGCGCCTCGGGCAGGTCGGGGTTGAGCCGCACCATGGCGCTCGCGGGACACGACAGCGACTTGTTACCGTTGATACTCACTTGGCGGATATATTGACGACTTCCATGTCAGCGCCGCCGTTGTCGTACCAGCCGCGCAGCTTGTGCGCCTCGGGCAGGTCGGGGTTGAGCCGCACCATGGCGCTCGCGGGACACGACAGCGACTTGTTACCGTTGATACTCACTTGGCGGATATATTGACGACTTCCATGTCAGCGCCGCCGTTGTCGTACCAGCCGCGCAGCTTGTGCGCCTCGGGCAGGTCGGGGTTGAGCCGCACCATGGCGCTCGCGGGACACGACAGCGACTTGTTACCGTTGATACTCACTTGGCGGATATATTGACGACTTCCATGTCAGCGCCGCCGTTGTCGTACCAGCCGCGCAGCTTGTGCGCCTCGGGCAGGTCGGGGTTGAGCCGCACCATGGCGCTCGCGGGACACGACAGCGACTTGTTACCGTTGATACTCACTTGGCGGATATATTGACGACTTCCATGTCAGCGCCGCCGTTGTCGTACCAGCCGCGCAGCTTGTGCGCCTCGGGCAGGTCGGGGTTGAGCCGCACCATGGCGCTCGCGGGACACGACAGCGACTTGTTACCGTTGATACTCACTTGGCGGATATATTGACGACTTCCATGTCAGCGCCGCCGTTGTCGTACCAGCCGCGCAGCTTATGCGCCTCGGGCAGGTCGGGGTTGAGCCGCACCATGGCGCTCGCGGGACACGACAGCGACTTGTTACCGTTGATACTCACTTGGCGGATATATTGACGACTTCCATGTCAGCGCCGCCGTTGTCGTACCAGCCGCGCAGCTTGTGCGCCTCGGGCAGGTCGGGGTTGAGCCGCACCATGGCGCTCGCGGGACACGACAGCGACTTGTTACCGTTGATACTCACTTGGCGGATATATTGACGACTTCCATGTCAGCGCCGCCGTTGTCGTACCAGCCGCGCAGCTTGTGCGCCTCGGGCAGGTCGGGGTTGAGCCGCACCATGGCGCTCGCGGGACACGACAGCGACTTGTTACCGTTGATACTCACTTGGCGGATATATTGACGACTTCCATGTCAGCGCCGCCGTTGTCGTACCAGCCGCGCAGCTTGTGCGCCTCGGGCAGGTCGGGGTTGAGCCGCACCATGGCGCTCGCGGGACACGACAGCGACTTGTTACCGTTGATACTCACTTGGCGGATATATTGACGACTTCCATGTCAGCGCCGCCGTTGTCGTACCAGCCGCGCAGCTTGTGCGCCTCGGGCAGGTCGGGGTTGAGCCGCACCATGGCGCTCGCGGGACACGACAGCGACTTGTTACCGTTGATACTCACTTGGCGGATATATTGACGACTTCCATGTCAGCGCCGCCGTTGTCGTACCAGCCGCGCAGCTTATGCGCCTCGGGCAGGTCGGGGTTGAGCCGCACCATGGCGCTCGCGGGACACGACAGCGACTTGTTACCGTTGATACTCACTTGGCGGATATATTGACGACTTCCATGTCAGCGCCGCCGTTGTCGTACCAGCCGCGCAGCTTGTGCGCCTCGGGCAGGTCGGGGTTGAGCCGCACCATGGCGCTCGCGGGACACGACAGCGACTTGTTACCGTTGATACTCACTTGGCGGATATATTGACGACTTCCATGTCAGCGCCGCCGTTGTCGTACCAGCCGCGCAGCTTGTGCGCCTCGGGCAGGTCGGGGTTGAGCCGCACCATGGCGCTCGCGGGACACGACAGCGACTTGCTGCCGTTGAACTCGGTTAGACGAGCGCCCTGTCAAACCGAAAATATCAGTGATGACGATGCGTTTTAGGCAGTTTTCGGCCACGACACGACGACTGGCTAGTTTCTTGTTAGGTTACTTGATGGGTCATGACAAATCTTGGCGATGAAAGTTCGAGAGCAGGTGCTACATGCGAGAACAATATTAATGTACCTATTTGTAAAATATATTCGCAGGTAGTTTGTTTATAAGTTGTTCTCTTTTCGAGTCTAGATCGCGCCTTAGTTGGTCTTAAAATAACAATAAATATATTAGTGATTCAAAGTCCCAGAATCCCACGCCTCGCCCATTTCCTCTAAATGACGGTAAAATAATGGGCAAGCTAACATGATGTACTATTCTGGGAGTAATTACAAAGATTATGTACCTTAACTGATACAACTGGCTGAGTGCTTCCATCGAAGGTCTCTGCTTCATTGCCCCATAAAGTTAAGGCAACCTAAAAATACAAATGAAAATATTTTTACACACATTTTAGACATTACTTGCACCCAATAAAAGCTTTTGATAAACCAACAATAATGTGAAAGCTATTTGTCTTGGCTAGCACTCTGGTGCTCATTTAAAACGAGCCATAACAAGACGGATCTATCTTGTTTATCAGAACAGCTCCATTGTACCATATGATATATTGCATTGCATTGCCACGCGATATACATATGCGTGCAAAATTTCAGCTCAATCGGAAACCGGGAAGTTAGTCAAATTTAATTCGCAAGATTCCACTCGACCTTACATACATAGGTACATCCATTGCAAGTTAAATAAAAGCTTGAAATGACATTATAAAGTAGTAGACTGTGCTTACCGCACCACCACTAGAGTCGACGAGGGTGACCTCACGCTTCTTGAGCAGTCTGCCTGTACTCCGCGCCGTCAACTCTTGTACATCAGCTGCGAATTTACACACGCCGATGATATCTGTCAGACACAACAAATAATATTATATGCTGCATGAACCACATGTAATGATAACATTTGATTATTTTTTAATTTTAGTTGCGGGTGATGCGACCCTACATTTATTATCCCACTAAGAATTTTATTCTGTTGCCACTCACCAAAGCTGACATCAACTACACTGCTGTAGCATGAATAAAATACTAAGCCCTCATAAACGCAAGGGCGGTAGCTGGTATCTCAAAAAATAAATCTACTTTATAACAGACTTAAGAAAATCTGCCAAGTGCGAGGCGGACTCGCGCACGAAGGGTTCCGTACCATTTGGGAGCACCCTTATTTTATTTTAACTATTTATTTTGGAAGTGAATATACAACTAAATATCCTGTGAATATTTCAAGCGTTCACCTGTTACCATTATTAGTATGGAGCATTAAAACAGCAAAAAAAATCTGTTTGTTGTATGGGAACCCCCCCTTAAATATTTATTTTTTAGTATTTGTTGTTATAACGGTAACAGAAATACATAATTTGAGAAGATTTCAAAATACTGGCTATTACATTCATGAGATACAACCTGGTGACAGACAGACGGACAGATGACAATGGAAGTTTTTCTTTAATCCATATAGGTTTGCATTTGACTACATACTGTCTGATGTTAAGCAGATATGCGGTCTAGGGTATTATTAGTAATAGCGTCCCGTTTTTACCCTTTGGGTACTGAACCCTAAAAAGAAAGTCCTCAATTAGACTATGTTTTTGTATATAAGTTACGCGATTATTCTGCCATTTAAAAACCGATTTTGATGACTCTTTTTTTATTCAAATCAAAACATCATTAATTTTAAAGGTTGACCCATTTAAAGTTTATCGAAACCGGATGAGCCATTTTTTTTTAAATCAACAATAATGTGAAAATTGCTAAATCAACATCATGGATACATTGGTCCATTCTATTTCAATTCTGTAAACGGTTTAAGTCAGTTATTGGCAAAAATTAAAATATTTTTTGCTTGGAAATTAAATATCAAACACCTAATTAAATTTTAACAATTTTTTTGGTTTAGTAACTGCTCTTGGGCTAATGACAGCAGCACTATGATTTAAAAACCTTACCAAGCAATGTATCTACAGCCTTATTGCCAACTTCATTGATGGGCACAAAATCATATTTGATTGTTGGCACAGACGATGCATCTTCCATGCATTCAGCTACCACAGTGTCTGCATTAAAAGTCATCTCATAGTCATTCTTGAGGCTTGTGAACTGCTTGTTAGCAGTCTTGAGTTGACAGCGACTTATGTAGTACACTTTGTCCACCTGAAAAAGAAATGTAATGGTCAATGTTGCTTTTTAACCAACTTCCAAATTGGAGGAGGTTCTATGTTCACCTGCATGTATTTTTTTGTGTATGTTCATAGATTCTTTCGCCAATTGTGAACTGAATCAAATAGTTCTAGTTTTAGTTGGAAAGAGTTATGAATAATACTGAAGTGGTCTCATTTAAATTTTATCGAAATTGGCTAAGCCATTTGTGAAATTAACAGCTTTTAGCTATGTAACAATTACTGGTCCAAAAGATATATTCAGTGATGGCAAATTGTTATTATATTATCAAGGCATAAGTACTGAAAAGTAGCTACTTGCATTGCATAGAAATTGCTTTAAGAGATAAGGCTGCCATTTAACCTATATATAATGTTTACCCTATACCTATTTATAATTTGTTTGTTTATCATTATGTGGTTATCTAATATAGAATTATTTATCTATCTACAGTGACAGGAGTTCCCAGGTATTAATTCATTTTTTTTTTTACCAAGGAATTGAAAATAAATATATTAAAATCATTAAAAAGATATATAACAACAGAACAGCCAGGGTACAACTGGAAAGAATCGGGGAAGAATTAAATGTCCAAAAAGAAGTCCGGCACGGAGACCCTATGTCTCCTAAGATCTTTTCCTCTGCTCTAGAAAAAATCTTCAGAAATCTAGACTGGGAGAACATAGGATTAAATATAAATGGAAGCATGCTCTCACACCTGAGATTTGCAGATGACTTGGTATTGTTTGCAGAAGATCCTAACACTCTGCAAGAAATGCTCCAGCAACTGGCAACAGAGAGTAGCAAAGCAGGTCTCACAATGAATACCTCAAAGACAAAGATGATCACAAACAGATCCAAACAATTAAAATTATATTTTATTATTAGCTGGCTATTAAAATATATAATGAAGAGATAGAATATGTGGAGGAATATATATATTTAGGCCAAATAATCTCTCCGGGATCAATGATGGTAAAAGAAGTGCAAAAGAGAGTGAACAACACTTGGGCTCGGTACTGGTCTCTGAAAGAAATTTTTAAAAACAAAGATGCCCCAATATTTGCGAAAGAAAAGTATTCAATATGTGCTTACTACCTATACTAACATACGGATGTGAATAATAATTAATCAAGTGTTATCACATTATTTTCAAGATGTAAGATAAAGGCATGTAAACAAAAAAATATTTTTAAGTTGATAAACTATAAGGCCCTATCTCAGTCTCCATGAGGCAACACAAGCACTGCAGCTTGTAGCTAACTTCACATCAGCCGAATTGTATATCATTGCTATACAAGTCTGTGGTTATCTACCAACTACAAGTAGTTATCTACAAGCTGTAAAGCTTCTGTCGCCTTGTGGAGAGTGTGGACGGGGCATAAAGCCAATTAAGGCATTTATTATTAAAATTTTACCTGAATCATGTCATAGAACTTGTCACACTCATTTCTGAATGCTGTAGCTCTGATCTCTCCACTCTCATCACATAGATCCATACTGAACAATTTGCCTTCACCTTTAGCATTACTCCATGTACGAATTGGAGACTTGGTCATCACACGAGCTTTGATCACCCACCTAACAACAAATGGTCAATGTAGTACAAGTATAGGCCTAATTAAACTTCTTGGCTGCTGTAATGTTAGCTACAAGCTGCGCATAACCCAATCCTGATTGAACCTCACAATTATTAACAGCTGTGCGAGGATTGGGAATTGTGCAGCTTGTACCTAACTTCACAGCCACAAAGAACTTTGATTCGTCCTATACTATTGCAACATAATTAGATAGTATTCTGTATGAAAGAACAGGTTCATACTTGTTCTGATAAGGGCTGAGGCTAGCAATAGGATGAGTCATCTGTGAGGACATGAGACTGGTGTCTAGGCCAGGCCCGGGAGTGGGCCGTGCCACTGGTTGTGGAGCAGGACTTGGTGCAGCTCGCTGCACTGGCTGCATAGCAGGTTGCTGAGGAGCCGCTGATTCTTCCGACCAAGTCTGCGGATTGCCAAGCTTTTTTCCCACTTCATTACCTGGAGCTATGATTGTGATGTCGAGGATTATCATCACACGCCTGAAAATAGTTCAGACATTAACTAAAACTGTAATAAACAATACTTGTTGACTAAACTTGTAACAAAGCAACCTTACTTTTCTCCTTTTCCAGTGTTCTTCAACAGGGATGTAACAAATCTGTCTATTTGCACGACGGAGTAGTCTGATAGCTCTCCTGTGATGAGTTTGTCGTTCAATTGAGTTGCGAGCATAGCGAAACTGTGGGAGTGTTTGCCGTCTGATACGAGTAGTCGGAATCTCTCATTGGCACCACTACCCTGAATTTTTTTGCTACCAAGTACTTGCATTACAGGCTTGTCATAGTGTCCACCATTCATGATCACCTATAACGGTTCAAAACAATTAAATGAAGCTCAAATACACATTTACAAGTAAAATATTGTAAGGTAGAAGACAAGTTTGTATGGACTTACCTCTAAAGATCCCTCAGATAGATTGTAAGCCATAATTACGTTGGTTAAGAGTTACTGAAATATATCGCTAATAAATAAACATAAAACACAAAAAATCACACCAGAACTCGGACGAAATCACCGAAATCAAAGCAAGTCGTAGCATAAACCAGCAAAACGAAACCTTCGAGAAGCCCGCGAAATAAGTGAAAAACAGAAATTTAAAAAAAAAGCTGAATTGAAGGATCTGTTAATGCTCAAAGTCAAAAATTATATAGATGTCAATTTCAATACTTTTTTTTTTCCTCTCCTTATAATGTATTACCAACTAGACAAAGGAGTTGGTAAACTTTTTATATGGGAGGCGGTCCTTGAAAACCGGCAGCGATGCGAGCTGTATTAATGTTTAGTGCCATATTTAAGAATATTATTTCACGCAAAAACATATTTTTGTGTATCGCCGTTTTATTATAACATCTCTTTTTTATTTCACTAAGTAGAAAATATTTAGACTGAACTGGTAATACTAAGAGGAGGTTTACGTAGTCTACGTATCAGACAGGAATCTTCAAACAACCAATAGCGGGCTGGTATTTTAGAGTTTGACATTTATTTATTTTTTAAAACATGGCGACCAGCCCTCTATTGGTTGTTCAATATTGACAATGTCATTTCCTTTTGCTGTTTCATAATGTCACTGTCAGGTTTTTTTTTCAATTTAGGCTTAATGCAGTTATTTGGTGTAGCACATAGTTCATTTTTCTAATGTTTTTAGAACCCATTTGAAAATTAAATGGCGATGAAAAAAATTCTAAAAAATATGTGTTTGAAAAGATAATTATGTAAGCTTTCTATTGGTATACATTTTGTTTCTGCAAGATTTCAAAAACCGCATCTTTTCCATATCCTTTCCTCACATTAGGCGAAACAACAAAACGGGAAAAATCCATTGAGGAAGGAATCAGAAGGAGATGGTGTAATGACATTTAGATACTTTGACATGTAATAGTTTAAAAACCGAAATAATAATCATATAGGCGTCTCTTTCAAATGTACGTAATAAGAATAGACCAACATTATACAGCACAGTTTCGCTATAGTGTCTATATTTTTCGTGACGTGTCGCGCGTGCCTGGTCCGCCATATTGAGTCGAAAAACAATAGCGATGTTCTTATTATATCAAAAAAAAATTATCGATATTTTGGTTAGTTTTTATTTGTGTTATTGATTAGCTGAAATTTTGAATTTTTATTTCATTTCACTTTTCATGTCAAATTTGACAACTGTCATTCCAGAATTAATACAAGTAAAATGGCATGACAGGTGTGAAAGTAACAGCTGTCAAACTAAGAAGTATTATTATCTCCGTAACTATCGAAGCTAGACCATTACTGTCTTAATAGCAGTAATAACACTCAATGAGATCTATTAGATTGTTCTAATGACTGCTGTCAAAGCTTAAAAGCGAATTATCTCCGTAACTATCGAAGTTAGACTACTGCTGACTTCACAAAAGTGACAGAGCGCAATTAGATCTATATTTTAAATGACACCTGTCAAACTTAAAAGTGGATTATCTCCGTAACCATCGAAGTTCTACTATTGCTGTCTTCACAAAAGTGATAGAGCTCAACGAGACCTACATTTCGGATGACAGCTGTCAAACTTAAAAGTGAAATATCTCCATAACTATTAAAGCTAGACTATTGCTGTCTTGATACAAGTGATAGAGCTCAACGAGACCTACATTACGGATGATAGCTGTCAAACTTAAAAGTGGAATATCTCCGTAACTAATAAAGCTTGACTATTGCTGACGTGACACAAGTGATAGAACTCAACGAGACCTACATTTCAGATGACAGCTTTAAAGTGAAAAATCTGTGTAACTATTGACCCTAGACCATTGCTGTGTTTACAAAAGTGATAGAGCTTAAAAAGATCTACATTTGATGTGACAGCTCAAACTTAAAAGTTGATTATTGCCGTAATATTGATAGCTGTCATCTGAAAGATATCATATCTCTCTTTGAGCTTTATCACTTTTGTGAAGACAGCAATGGTCTAGCATCGACAGTGACGGAGATAATCCACTTTTAAGTTTGACAGCTGTCATCCGAAATGTAGATCTCATATCAGTTTAGTGAAGAAAGCAATGGTCTATAATAGATAGTTATTGAGATATTCCACATTTAAGCTTGACAGCTGTCATCCGATATGTAGTTCTTATTAAGTCCTATCACTTTAATTCTAAGTCATACCTCAGTAAAGCAGTGGAGACTTTTCTAGAGGTGTCTATGGAGTTTTGGTAACAACACGGAACGACATGATACATCACATTATATCACTTGCCTACACTCATGCACGTAATTCAGCTCATAATCAATGAAATACCACAATTTTTCACTAATTATCACTGATAAAAACACAACTTTAACAAAATAATACAATGAGGCGACATGTCTTTTCCGCGTTCCCGCCAAAAAACTCGTCCTACCATTCTAGTGTGGATTCTTGAATATGACAGCTGCAACCTTGACATCTGTAATTTTTAGGGTTCTGTACCTCAAAAGGAAAAAACGGAAACCTTATAGGATCACTTTGTTGTCCGTTTGTCCGTCTGTCAAGACTCCTTATCTAGAGAACGCGTAAAGATATCGAGTTGAAATTTAAACTGTATACGTAAACCTATGAATTCTTGCAGTTGTGTAAAAGAAAAGTTTCTCAGTTACCGTACAAAAAAGTTAGAGCCGTTTATGTCGTAAAAAACGCATATTTCAACGCTCACAAAAATCAAAACCTACAGGGTACTTCCCGTTGACATAGAACTATGAAATTTGGCGAAAAGCATTGTCTCAGAATACACATATAGGATTAAATCTGAAAACTGCACATTTTTATTTACATCATAAAAAATAGGGCCTCAAAATTCACAAAATATGGGTTTAAAATTCAAAGTGAGTAAATCGTATCATGAAAGGTGTCATATAAAAGAACTTCATTAGCACATGCTAAAACAGGTTTTTAATTACTTTAACAACGTGTTTGTACGGAACCCTCGATGTGCGAGTCTGACTCGCACTTGTCCGGTTTTTTAAATAAAAGTTTGCCATTATGTTTGATTCGGCTAAAATTAATTTGTGTCGATAGTTTTATCGATAAGTACGGGGAAATCGATAAGTGTAGTGTGGTAGTAACAACACTAATCCGCCGTATTATGTGCGGTGGGTATGCAGGTTTTTCTCGTCGTTAGGGCAACTCCTTCTGATTCCTTCCTCAATGGAAAAATCAAGTCTGATTGACATGAGACGCAATGATATTTTTTATACTGGTTCGATATCTTTGGTTGGAGACATAATGAATCTAAACCAATACAATAATCTAATTTTATTTGTAAGCTCATTAAAGTGTCAAAAAATCAACTGTTTTCACTATTATAGTCCAACTATCTTCTTCTTGCCACTGAATCAAGAAATTTTTCATGACTCTTTCTAGCTCATGCCATAATAAATCAATATAAAAAATTATGAACATTGGTGGTCGTCCATGTTGAGATGATGAAGATAGGATAACATCTCACAAAGGAGTACTCTTCCGGGCGAGGTGTTGTGCCCGGAGATAGCTATCCGTCCGTGTAACATTTGGTCTTGATATGGTTTCAGTCGCTATAAATTTTATTTTACGCGATGCAGCCCTCGGCTTGTGATTGGCTGACATTAGTTCCTCAGGGCGCGCGTGTGATGGCGCCATATGTAGCGAAGTTAGTCGCTACAAATGCATCTCTTTCTTTTTTCCTTGATCGACCACCATTATTCCTCTGTGTTTTTAAATCTGTCTTATATACGGCCCGGCTCGTTCTAATATTACCACTTTATTGTGCATTTTATAAAAATAAAAAAGTGGGAACATTTCACAAATACATCTGTTAATACTGCTGTCAATGAAATGTATTGAGGAGTTTTGGCGGGAACGCGGAAAAATCATGTCGCCTCATCGTATTATTTTGTTAAACTTGTGTTTTTATCAGTGATAATTTATTTATTGCACAATGCACAGTTATAACAAAATTTATTACAAACTAGAGTCTTAACTTAGTGACATTGACCCCGTAAGGACGTCGCAGTTTAAGGAGGAACATTAGCTCTACTCGTACTCTCTAATTAGTGTAAAATGGTGGTATTTCGTTGATTATGAGCTGATTTACGTGCATGAGTGTAGGCAAGTGATATAATGTGACGTATCATGTTCTTCCGTGTTGTTACCAAAACTCCATAGACGCCTCTAGTAAAGTCTCCACTGCTTCACTGAGAAGGAGAAGTTGAAAAAAAGCATTATTTAAGACTTCGACTGAAGGACTCTGTATCCATGGTCATGAGTAGGTTTAATAAAAAAAAAAAAATTAAATGTATTGAAATATATATATTGTCAATCAATTGTCAATGTCAGCCAGGTCGGTTCTTTATTTTTTGCTTATTTTTGTATTAATTAATTCATTTGTTGAAGACTAGAAGTAAAAAATTATAAAAGGTTTCATCGTTCAAACTATTCAGAATTAATCAGAACATCTAAAGTTTAAGGATCTACAAACCTAATATAGTGCATAAAGTGGTTTCGGTTTTACGAAGAATTACCTAAATACTTCAAAACGGCAGGACGAAGCAACATGCGAAGAGCCCGAGATGGCTATCACTACCAGCCCGTACCTCGGCCTGTTACGGACGAAGTAATGGAAAATGACAACGATCGAATGGCTCAAGAACTAAGTGGAAAGATTTCATCATTGAAAGACATCTCAATAGAGTTAGGCAATGAAGTTCGCTACCAAGACAAGCTATTACGTGGACTAGATGACGACGTCGACAAAAGTTCTGGCTTTCTGGGCAAGACTATGGGTCGAGTGCTCAAACTAGGCAAAGGAAATCACAATTACTACATCTTCTACTTGTTTCTCTTCTCCATATTCGTATTTTTCCTCTTGTACATTGTTTTGAAATTTAGGTGATCCCAATTAAATTAAAGACTCGTGTATATCCATTCCTCTATATTTATACTGAAAAACTGTTTAAATGTATGTAAATAAATCACACTTAACATAATATAATCATCTTTAACTTTTAAATGCTAAGTCACAACCAAATTATGTCTACTATTTTTAACAATACAAGTGCTATGTAGTGTCTGAATAACAATTAAAAAACAATTCCTGCAATGCACAACAATAGTTATCATCAACAATGCTTCTGGTTGCTGAAATAAAAAGACAACACGGTTCTTTCAGCGCTTCACTGCAACTTCTTGTTGAATCAATAAGTAAGGCTACTACACCAGATGCCTTGTGGAGGTTGCTCTTGTTACAATAAGTACTTATATCATCCAGGATTATTGTTCTGGGAATACTTTGCCAGTCAGGCAGTGTGGCCAGGCTCTCTATGAGAGAATGTAACGATTTTGCATATAAGAAACTGATCATTTTCATATAATGCCGGTTTGTAGGATTTATGTCTTGCGAAAGTTGAGGCAATTCTTCCAGTTCATCACACATGATGTAGAGCACTTTCCCTATTTGAGCATTTTTCAGGGCATCCTGAAATAGTTTCTTTCGGTTTGAGTTTAAATCTTCGAAATAGAATTTGCAGTTCACTTGCCTTCTTTCCATGGTATGCTGTAAAAAACATTAATTTATTTTATGCAAACATTACTTTTTATGTAATAAAAATTTTATTTGGTAAACATTTCCTGTTTATTAACTTTCACAATAGATTTTATGAATGTTTAGGGAGGAATGCAAATATTATTATTTATGTAATAAAAATTAATCTTGGTAAGCATGGAGTCCTGTTTATTTACGTTCACAATTAATTTTATGAATGTTTAGGGAAATCCCATATGTCTGATGACGCTAGTTTTACACAACAAAAGGAAACAAGACAAAGGGGACATTATTGTTTCATTGAGACTTGGCACAAATTAGATAATAGTTACTGCATACTTTACGTATCTAAAGTAGGTAGCTGTGTCATTGGTATGACTTTATTTAGTATGAGTCATTGAATTAAATGTTTTAGTCTCATTGGTTAGTGTATTAATTTACTTAATTGCCACATTAAAATAGAATAGTGACAGCATGGAAGAGATTTTAAACCAAATTCCACTATAGGGCAGAGAGACAGTATTCAGGCTTAGGTACATATACCTACATACTTTTCATGAAATGCTATAGCTCCTACAAGCAGTTTTGTCTTTACTGTTTGCTTTAGCTATGCTCTATCTCTGTAGGAATAAATGTTTTGTTAGATATCTCTAGAGCACCCTACAATCATATTGTGCTAGGTACATTAACACACAGCCAGAACCTTGTTCAATAGAGAAATAGGAAATAGTGGGCACTGGGCAGCTCATACGCTCGTAGAGAGTGAAACCAATTTATTACTGTCTATGGGGCAGCTTGAGTATGTATGAAAAATAGATTGATTGATTGATTCTGCATATAAAGCCTAGTTTTGTCAAGCAGTGCCGCTACCATTTGGTAGAAAATGACGGTATGGTATAAACAATTCAAAATCTAGCTAGTTACTAGTTACTAAACATGGAATGCCGAGTATCGTACTCGTGTCGCTATGGTCGCAAAAATATTCTATAGCCTCATGCCAAATAATAAAATCTTTATTTTGTCTGAGTATAAAGCAATATTATTCGACTGTACCAGAGGCTACGTTGAAGTTTTAACGCCGGAATAGAAGAGCACGTTGCGGCCAATTTAAACAATAAGTAGGTAGAGTAAGTAAATAACCCTCGGAATTTCAGAAAAAACTACTGATAATTGATATCTAATTATCTACGAATTCCGAATTTAAAAATGTACCTATATTTTATGTATTCTGAAAGCAAGTTTATTTTGAATTGAAATAATAATTTCGAACACAGAACAAATAACTACATTATTGAGAGATCTGGGATTGCAAACGCAAAAATCTGAATTTCCCCGTAATTCATAGTGAAATTCCTTCATATAAAATAATTGTTCTTGTGAATTAGTCAGATATGATAACGTTTATTGTTTAAAATTGACAAATAATAGTAGATTACAT
This sequence comes from Hypomecis punctinalis, assembly GCA_949316475.1. NCBI lineage: Eukaryota > Metazoa > Arthropoda > Insecta > Lepidoptera > Geometridae > Hypomecis > Hypomecis punctinalis. Next base: position 12,179,112 of record OX438807.1, read on the forward strand.
ACCAAGAGAATTCCATTCTATAATCTAAGCGAATTCCCTTCTATAATCTAAGCAAGAACCAAGACGTGTCTTACGTCACGGGTGTCAAATTGGACCCTGAGCGTAGCGAAGGAATCTATAGCTAACTCCTGAGCGCTGCGAGGGTGTTTGAAGATAAACGAAGCGAGGGAATTATTTAGTGTGAAGCGAGGGGTTCCGCTCAAGACGAAGACAGACTTGGTTCTAGCGGTTCAAACTCTACTTTTCATACCTTCTGCGAGAAAATAAGACTCCAGAAATATGAGTAGGTACTTACGTCATAAACTCATTAAGTGTTGGTACTCACTAGGCAACTCGGTATTGTTTACAATAAAATAAAACAAAATATACCTACGAATTTTTATAGAATCGCACCTAAGACTGTGCACATTGCTAAGTCGCGGCTGTCAGTCGCGTCCGTCAGCCGCGTCCGATAGTATGCTTTAAAGCTGGAAACATACTACCGGACGCGGCTAACGGACGCGACTGACAGTCGCGACTTACGGACGCAACTGACAGCCGCGACTGATAATTACGAGTATCTAGATAATGAATGTACCGGCTTTAAGCTAGCGCCAGATCGCTCTCGGACGCCCGAACGCTCAAGGTCAACCTGACGTCCGAGAAGGTGACGTCCGCAACTTATGTCCGATAGTTTGTATAGGTCAGTGTACATTCATTATCTAGATACCTATCAGTCGCGGTTGTCAGTCGCGTCCGTAAGCCGCATCCGATAGTATGTTTCCAGCTTTATAGGTATCTAGATAATGAATCTACACAGAGCCGTGCAAACTATCGGACTTCAGTCGCGGGCGTCATCTTAGGCTGACCTTGAGCGTTCGGACGTCCGAGACTGATCTGGCGCGCCGAATGTTTTAAGACGTGCACATTGCTAAAGCTGGAAACATACTATCGGACGCGGCTGACGGACGTGACTGACAGTCGCGACTTAGCAATATGCACAGTCTTAAAACATCTAGTGTGCCAGATCGCTCTCGGACGTCCGAACGCTCAAGGTCGTCCGAAGGTGACGTCCGCGACTTATGTCCGATATTGTGCACAGCTCAGTGTACTTTCATAGTCTAGATACCTATCTGTAGCGGCTGTCAGTCGCGTCCGTTAGTATGTTTCAGCTTAAGTTGCGGCTGTCAGTCGCGTCCGTCAGCCGCGTCCGATAGTATGTTTCCGGCTTAAATCCGTAAATGTTGTAAGTTAAGAAATTTTCATACGAATTAGACGTTCCAAGTTTAAATCACTTAACTCCCTAGGGCGTTTCATACAACATTATTGACCTGCTATGGCCCTCGAGATTGTGTTAAGATAATAATGACTCGTTTTACATTGAGATTGTACGACATATTATAATGAGTCATTTCGAACAGTTGGTATGAAAAGTAATTTGAGTTACTCGTAGTATTAATTATGATAGAATTTTCATCCTAGGATTCATGTACAGAACAGGTTCCCGCACGGATGACAGCGGTGAGGCGGTATGGCGGGCGCGGTGGTGGTGGGTGATTTTAATAAATTCAACAACACAATATTGACTGAAAAAATATAAATTCAATCCAAATAAAAATATGCATTTCTGGCCGATAAGTCGGCCAAGAACTTTCAACAATATCCCGCAATTTTTTTTAAGTTCTCCGATTTTTTTTAAAATTCCCAATTTATTGGGAACATTTCCACAAATGGATGGATGACATAAACAAAAATCATGGCGGCGGCTGTTGCGTTCGAGCGTCAACGCGCCAAATTCAAATCAGCAGAATCCATTCTCTTTGGCAGAATCAGAAAGATAATGTTGCCCGTATGGTGCAATCCCTCTTCTTGGCGATAAGATTTTAAAATAACAGTCCTGATAGCACAACTAGTTGTGCGAAAGCAGTTGGTCCACGAGGAATTCCTCGCTGTGAATACGACGCGAATAGTTGCGCAGTAGCAATAATTATAATAAATTGCTTGTCAGAGGCCTTCAAGCGGAGGCTAGCCACTCGGCCTATACGATCTTACTTACTTAGCAATATATCTATGTGAGCCGCGCAAGAGAGGGGATGTATAGTGAGTGCTGGTAAGAAGATGAGACTTGACGAGCGTCAGTGGTAGGGGATCTTGCGCAGGTAGTCGTGTACAAACTAATTATCCAGAATTTGTATACGTTTTATAATAGTTTGTATATCTATTATTCAGAATTTATATATTTATCACAAACCAAAGTGGTTCCGCAAGCTCTCAAGTCTCATCTTTGGTGGCACGTAGTATACGCAGCCAATTCCAATTTCATAGCTGCCAATTTTCATTTGTCCTATGTATAGTCGAAACAGTATATCAACATCGACATTCTGTAAGCCCTGACAAATCAGAATTAAAACTTCACTTTCTAGTAAATAATGTTTATTTCTAAAATATTTGAAAATAAACGTATGTTACAAAAATTAAAACAATACTTATACTAAAACTCTCCACCTACATAATCTTGCAGATAATAAAAGTAAACATTGCTAAATCTTATCTTGGTACAGCTCGCTCCAAATTACTAAAATTAAGATGTCTGTCTGTGCATGTATAGCACTAGGCGAACAGCGGAGGGCGTCAACGCAGTGACTACTACCAGGGCCGGAGAAACCCCGTCAGGGACCCTGGGCGATTTTGGGGCCCCTTTTTAATTTTTAAGAGTTCATGCCCGTCTTACAATCGTGAGTTCGTGGATTCCAATCCTGGTTCTGTACCAATGAGTTCTTCGGAATTTATGTACGGAATTTAACACCACTGGCTTTTCGGTGAAGGAAAACATCGTGAGGCAACCTGCATACGTCCGTAGAAGAGATTCGATGGCGTATGTGAATTCACCAACCCGTACTGGGCCAGCGTGGTGGATATGGCCCAATCACCTTTCGTGGGTAGGCCTACGTCCTGCAGTGGACTATTATAAAAGGCCGATACAGTACAGTGTCTCAATAATTGAAAAAAATGGGACTGGCCCGAATTTCGCTTATCGAGGATTCCGTACAAATCTTGAAATTTCGTCCGGTTCTTTTCTTGGCGCGAATACGGAGCCACTATTGGATGCGGGGCCCCTAGGCAGTTGCCTAATTCGCATTAGGGATAACCCGGCTCTGCGTTTTACAGCTGTACCATTAGATGAGTAGGTCACAAAGTAATTAATTTGCAGATTTTAGCAATGTGTTAATTGAATTATCTACCGCATATTCGTATCATACAAATAACATTACAAAATATTGTTTTACAGTCCACTTGAGAAATTAATGCAACATACCTAGTTAGATTTTTGTATTTGTAGGGATGAGGAGGATACGGATAGGGTAGTTGATCACCCAATCGACATTTTACTTTAAGATAAATGCAAATTTTGATATTTTTAGTGGTCACGCTTATTGTGTCACCCGTGATCCACTGTATAGATGCTTTGAGTGAAACTTGAGGGTAATGATTTTCTAACTACTTTTGCCTACCCAAGGAAAATATAACGCAATCACTGACGTTTTCTGGGGTAGGCAGAGAGGTATCTAAGGTGAGCAACGTCCACTCATGAATCCCCCCACCGGTCCCTCTCTTAACTACGCTAATGCTCAAGGCATTCAGACATGAGCGGAATTTATTACCGCTTTGGGTATACGCCGAACCAAACTACCTGGCGGTTGTGAAGTTAGCTACAAGCTGCGCAAAACCCGAGCCACAATCGCCAAGTTTGATTCGGCTTATAGCGTTAAATACCGTGCGGAATTTCGTATGAAGTTCCGCGGTTAGAGCGAAACTTTCTATAGGTTATTAGGATTATCGCGAACCCACTCAGATTTCGCTACCGGCAGCGTGGCGAAATGCAATATATCGAATACCGCTCATGTCCGAACAAGCTTTTATAGGCCGAATCAAACTTCTTGGTAGCTGTGAAGTTAGATACAAGCTGCACAAAACCCAATCCTCGTGCAGCTTTTATGTCAGTTTCAGTCAGGATTGGGATTCTTCTTCTTAGTTTTAGCGTCGCATTATTGTGCATTTGCCAGTGTCAAGTATTAAGTTTTAATAATTTTTGATATTTTATCAAAATAGTCACTGTCGTAGTTTCGTCATAGTCCAATAAAGTCGCTGTCAAGTCCAATCATAGTCCAAGTCATACCTCATTAAAGCAGTGGAGACTATACTAGAGGCGTCTATGGAGTTTTGGTAACAACACGGAACAACATGATACGTCACATTATATCACTTGCACTCATGCACGTAAATCAGCTCATAATCAACGAAATGCCACCATTTTTCAATAATTATCACTGATAAAAACACAAGTTTAACAAAATAATACAATGAGGCGACATGATTTTTCCGCGTTCCCGCCAAAACTCTAGGATTGGGATTGCGCAGCTTAAATAGCTTCACAGCTGTCAAGAAGTCTAATGAGGCCTTTTTACCAGACATGCCAAGCGAAAATAGAGGACCCGGCATCAGAGCTTTACTTGGTTTAGTTAAACGGTATAATACGATTCAAAAGGCGCTATGAAATGCAAATTTAATAACGGCTGTGAAAACGGGGCTAGTCGTTGCGCAGTAGCAAATTTATAAGTCAGCAGGGGTGAGGGGTGGGGTTCTGCGCTGCTTGTAGCTTCACAGTCATCATTAAGTTTAATTCGACCTATGTATACAGGGTTATTTCTAATCAATTAGCACCTTTTTAGGGGCTTATTCTGTACATCAAAACTAACAACTTTTGTTATACGACTTTTATTAATTCTCAAAAAAAGGTGTTGTAACATAGAAAAATATCGTTCACCTTCATAATAATCTTTATAAAACTGCTGATTTTTTTAGTTTTGAAAAGTCGTAGAACCAAAGTTGTTAGTTTTGATGTACAGAATAAGCCCCTAAAAGGATGCTAATTGATTAGAAACAACCCTGTATAGTAGTTATATCATAGAATTCTAAGTCTTACATCTAAAAAGATTGCTGTAAGATCTTATTTTAAGATAAATTATTTATAGATGAAATCTTTATTACAAGTTCAAGTCGAATGAGCTTTACTGGTAATCTATTTTTAATTTTTAAAGTGCTTTCCACTTTGGTTTATCTCGAATAGCTATTTTTGTGATAAACATTTCAAAAATTTGTTTAAATTGCATTGTTTATGAGTTAGATCAGAATATCTGTGGTCGATTTTTTTCATTATAATGTTAAGAATATCATCTAAATATGAGCGAATTGTCTTATAGAGTTAATACTAAGCATATCTATCTGTACAGCGCGTACAACTGCTATGTTATCTAAAATCGAACACATTTTATTGGAATAGGTACATAAAATATATTACAGAAGAAAGAGAAATATCTTAGATTTCTAGGTACATTTTGAGGATTATTTAATTTATAGAGATAGTCTTAAACATCGTCAAGATCATGAAGGAAATAGGAATTTAAAGGAAATTATTAAAAGATTATAACATATTTCAGTCAACACTGCTAAATAAATGCTGAACGAAATAATTGAATACAACTTATTTACAGCACTCACTTTAAATAATCTATTAAAGTTCAAGCGTCCCCCAGACAGATGCGGGCAAGTTGCGGGCGCGGCTGCGGCCTAACAAATGTTCGACCAATCACAAAGCCCGTTTTTTTAAATCAAGATCTGTAATTGGTGGACGATGAGATCGCGGTCGTGTCCACTGTCTGGGAGAAGCTTCAATCTACATTTTCGTTCCTTAAATAGGTAAATGTAATTGTGTTCACATGCAGTCATTTTGATATACTATATCAGTCATTGTCCAAATGATCGAAGCCGTCGCTTCACTCTTGCGCTTTCCCGGCTTCTGTGATCGATTCGTACTGTTCCTTGTCTAGTTCCGTCATCGTTAAACTGCCGTCGGGTAAGAGGAGCACTACCCGCCTCGTGCCGCCTGGATACAAAAAAAAACATAATTATTATAAAATTTGGAAATGAAACTATGGAAGACAGAAAAAGGGCTCTACAAGGTCATGAATGCCATCCGACCAACCGACTGTGACGGTACTTACACCTCCCCTACAGACAGGGCTGTGTAGCATTTGTTTCTAGAAATGAAGATTACGTTCGGTGCGGGGGCGATAGGTCTTGCACTGATATCCTGCATGAGGTTATTTGTGCATTTACTCTTCCAGCGTCTATCTGAGCCAGCCCAGCTCACCAGAATCCGCCGGAACTCACGGCCGATAGTTTTAACGTGAAACGTCTGTCAGCCAGTAACTTTTACAGATGGGTAGGTACTACGCCCTGCATTTAACTTGGATTGAGAAATTTGAGACGCTCTCGAAACGGCCTCGCTCGGTCGGAGCCGGTGTCGGAGTCGGTGTGAACATGCGAACACACCTATAACCTCATCTTTCTGATGATAGCCATGATCTAAATTTCCTACACTCCACTTTTCTGACCTAGTACTCAGTGTGATTTTATAGACATTTTACGTCAATAACGGAGCGTGGCTCTGGGCCACTGGTACTAGTGTTCCAGTGGCTTGCAATCGGTATCTCTTGCGTGGCGTCCTCGCCCGCCTCGCCCTCCACCTGCACGGCTTGCTGCTGGAGCGCGGCCAGTGAGTATAGTTACCGGGGGAGGGCAGGTCGGCCTGCAGCAGCTGCGCGATCACTTGCGTGGCGTCCTCGCCCGCCTCGCCCTCCACCTGCACGGCGACCTGCTGGAGCGCGGCCAGTGAGTATAGTTACCGGGGGAGGGCAGGTCGGCCTGCAGCAGCTGCGCGATCACTTGCGTGGCGTCCTCGCCCGCCTCGCCCTCCACCTGCACGGCTTGCTGCTGGAGCGCGGCCAGTGAGTATAGTTACCGGGGGAGGGCAGGTCGGCCTGCAGCAGCTGCGCGATCACTTGCGTGGCGTCCTCGCCCGCCTCGCCCTCCACCTGCACGGCGACCTGCTGGAGCGCGGCCAGTGAGTATAGTTACCGGGGGAGGGCAGGTCGGCCTGCAGCAGCTGCGCGATCACTTGCGTGGCGTCCTCGCCCGCCTCGCCCTCCACCTGCACGGCTTGCTGCTGGAGCGCGGCCAGTGAGTATAGTTACCGGGGGAGGGCAGGTCGGCCTGCAGCAGCTGCGCGATCACTTGCGTGGCGTCCTCGCCCGCCTCGCCCTCCACCTGCACGGCTTGCTGCTGGAGCGCGGCCAGTGAGTATAGTTACCGGGGGAGGGCAGGTCGGCCTGCAGCAGCTGCGCGATCACTTGCGTGGCGTCCTCGCCCGCCTCGCCCTCCACCTGCACGGCGACCTGCTGGAGCGCGGCCAGTGAGTATAGTTACCGGGGGAGGGCAGGTCGGCCTGCAGCAGCTGCGCGATCACTTGCGTGGCGTCCTCGCCCGCCTCGCCCTCCACCTGCACGGCTTGCTGCTGGAGCGCGGCCAGTGAGTATAGTTACCGGGGGAGGGCAGGTCGGCCTGCAGCAGCTGCGCGATCACTTGCGTGGCGTCCTCGCCCGCCTCGCCCTCCACCTGCACGGCGACCTGCTGGAGCGCGGCCAGTGAGTATAGTTACCGGGGGAGGGCAGGTCGGCCTGCAGCAGCTGCGCGATCACTTGCGTGGCGTCCTCGCCCGCCTCGCCCTCCACCTGCACGGCTTGCTGCTGGAGCGCGGCCAGTGAGTATAGTTACCGGGGGAGGGCAGGTCGGCCTGCAGCAGCTGCGCGATCACTTGCGTGGCGTCCTCGCCCGCCTCGCCCTCCACCTGCACGGCGACCTGCTGGAGCGCGGCCAGTGAGTATAGTTACCGGGGGAGGGCAGGTCGGCCTGCAGCAGCTGCGCGATCACTTGCGTGGCGTCCTCGCCCGCCTCGCCCTCCACCTGCACGGCTTGCTGCTGGAGCGCGGCCAGTGAGTATAGTTACCGGGGGAGGGCAGGTCGGCCTGCAGCAGCTGCGCGATCACTTGCGTGGCGTCCTCGCCCGCCTCGCCCTCCACCTGCACGGCGACCTGCTGGAGCGCGGCCAGTGAGTATAGTTACCGGGGGAGGGCAGGTCGGCCTGCAGCAGCTGCGCGATCACTTGCGTGGCGTCCTCGCCCGCCTCGCCCTCCACCTGCACGGCGACCTGCTGGAGCGCGGCCAGTGAGTATAGTTACCGGGGGAGGGCAGGTCGGCCTGCAGCAGTTGCGCGATCACTTGCGTGGCGTCCTCGCCCGCCTCGCCCTCCACCTGCACGGCTTGCTGCTGGAGCGCGGCCAGTGAGTATAGTTACCGGGGGAGGGCAGGTCGGCCTGCAGCAGCTGCGCGATCACTTGCGTGGCGTCCTCGCCCGCCTCGCCCTCCACCTGCACGGCGACCTGCTGGAGCGCGGCCAGTGAGTATAGTTACCGGGGGAGGGCAGGTCGGCCTGCAGCAGCTGCGCGATCACTTGCGTGGCGTCCTCGCCCGCCTCGCCCTCCACCTGCACGGCGACCTGCTGGAGCGCGGCCAGTGAGTATAGTTACCGGGGGAGGGCAGGTCGGCCTGCAGCAGCTGCGCGATCACTTGCGTGGCGTCCTCGCCCGCCTCGCCCTCCACCTGCACGGCTTGCTGCTGGAGCGCGGCCAGTGAGTATAGTTACCGGGGGAGGGCAGGTCGGCCTGCAGCAGCTGCGCGATCACTTGCGTGGCGTCCTCGCCCGCCTCGCCCTCCACCTGCACGGCTTGCTGCTGGAGCGCGGCCAGTGAGTATAGTTACCGGGGGAGGGCAGGTCGGCCTGCAGCAGCTGCGCGATCACTTGCGTGGCGTCCTCGCCCGCCTCGCCCTCCACCTGCACGGCTTGCTGCTGGAGCGCGGCCAGTGAGTATAGTTACCGGGGGAGGGCAGGTCGGCCTGCAGCAGCTGCGCGATCACTTGCGTGGCGTCCTCGCCCGCCTCGCCCTCCACCTGCACGGCTTGCTGCTGGAGCGCGGCCAGTGAGTATAGTTACCGGGGGAGGGCAGGTCGGCCTGCAGCAGCTGCGCGATCACTTGCGTGGCGTCCTCGCCCGCCTCGCCCTCCACCTGCACGGCTTGCTGCTGGAGCGCGGCCAGTGAGTATAGTTACCGGGGGAGGGCAGGTCGGCCTGCAGCAGCTGCGCGATCACTTGCGTGGCGTCCTCGCCCGCCTCGCCCTCCACCTGCACGGCTTGCTGCTGGAGCGCGGCCAGTGAGTATAGTTACCGGGGGAGGGCAGGTCGGCCTGCAGCAGCTGCGCGATCACTTGCGTGGCGTCCTCGCCCGCCTCGCCCTCCACCTGCACGGCTTGCTGCTGGAGCGCGGCCAGTGAGTATAGTTACCGGGGGAGGGCAGGTCGGCCTGCAGCAGCTGCGCGATCACTTGCGTGGCGTCCTCGCCCGCCTCGCCCTCCACCTGCACGGCGACCTGCTGGAGCGCGGCCAGTGAGTATAGTTACCGGGGGAGGGCAGGTCGGCCTGCAGCAGCTGCGCGATCACTTGCGTGGCGTCCTCGCCCGCCTCGCCCTCCACCTGCACGGCGACCTGCTGGAGCGCGGCCAGTGAGTATAGTTACCGGGGGAGGGCAGGTCGGCCTGCAGCAGCTGCGCGATCACTTGCGTGGCGTCCTCGCCCGCCTCGCCCTCCACCTGCACGGCTTGCTGCTGGAGCGCGGCCAGTGAGTATAGTTACCGGGGGAGGGCAGGTCGGCCTGCAGCAGCTGCGCGATCACTTGCGTGGCGTCCTCGCCCGTTTCGCCCTCCACCTGCACGGCTTGCTGCTGGAGCGCGGCCAGTGAGTATAGTTACCGGGGGAGGGCAGGTCGGCCTGCAGCAGCTGCGCGATCACTTGCGTGGCGTCCTCGCCCGCCTCGCCCTCCACCTGCACGGCGACCTGCTGGAGCGCGGCCAGTGAGTATAGTTACCGGGGGAGGGCAGGTCGGCCTGCAGCAGCTGCGCGATCACTTGCGTGGCGTCCTCGCCCGCCTCGCCCTCCACCTGCACGGCGACCTGCTGGAGCGCGGCCAGTGAGTATAGTTACCGGGGGAGGGCAGGTCGGCCTGCAGCAGCTGCGCGATCACTTGCGTGGCGTCCTCGCCCGCCTCGCCCTCCACCTGCACGGCTTGCTGCTGGAGCGCGGCCAGTGAGTATAGTTACCGGGGGAGGGCAGGTCGGCCTGCAGCAGCTGCGCGATCACTTGCGTGGCGTCCTCGCCCGCCTCGCCCTCCACCTGCACGGCTTGCTGCTGGAGCGCGGCCAGTGAGTATAGTTACCGGGGGAGGGCAGGTCGGCCTGCAGCAGCTGCGCGATCACTTGCGTGGCGTCCTCGCCCGCCTCGCCCTCCACCTGCACGGCTTGCTGCTGGAGCGCGGCCAGTGAGTATAGTTACCGGGGGAGGGCAGGTCGGCCTGCAGCAGCTGCGCGATCACTTGCGTGGCGTCCTCGCCCGCCTCGCCCTCCACCTGCACGGCGACCTGCTGGAGCGCGGCCAGTGAGTATAGTTACCGGGGGAGGGCAGGTCGGCCTGCAGCAGCTGCGCGATCACTTGCGTGGCGTCCTCGCCCGCCTCGCCCTCCACCTGCACGGCGACCTGCTGGAGCGCGGCCAGTGAGTATAGTTACCGGGGGAGGGCAGGTCGGCCTGCAGCAGTTGCGCGATCACTTGCGTGGCGTCCTCGCCCGCCTCGCCCTCCACCTGCACGGCTTGCTGCTGGAGCGCGGCCAGTGAGTATAGTTACCGGGGGAGGGCAGGTCGGCCTGCAGCAGCTGCGCGATCACTTGCGTGGCGTCCTCGCCCGCCTCGCCCTCCACCTGCACGGCGACCTGCTGGAGCGCGGCCAGTGAGTATAGTTACCGGGGGAGGGCAGGTCGGCCTGCAGCAGCTGCGCGATCACTTGCGTGGCGTCCTCGCCCGCCTCGCCCTCCACCTGCACGGCTTGCTGCTGGAGCGCGGCCAGTGAGTATAGTTACCGGGGGAGGGCAGGTCGGCCTGCAGCAGCTGCGCGATCACTTGCGTGGCGTCCTCGCCCGCCTCGCCCTCCACCTGCACGGCGACCTGCTGGAGCGCGGCCAGTGAGTATAGTTACCGGGGGAGGGCAGGTCGGCCTGCAGCAGCTGCGCGATCACTTGCGTGGCGTCCTCGCCCGCCTCGCCCTCCACCTGCACGGCGACCTGCTGGAGCGCGGCCAGTGAGTATAGTTACCGGGGGAGGGCAGGTCGGCCTGCAGCAGCTGCGCGATCACTTGCGTGGCGTCCTCGCCCGCCTCGCCCTCCACCTGCACGGCTTGCTGCTGGAGCGCGGCCAGTGAGTATAGTTACCGGGGGAGGGCAGGTCGGCCTGCAGCAGCTGCGCGATCACTTGCGTGGCGTCCTCGCCCGCCTCGCCCTCCACCTGCACGGCTTGCTGCTGGAGCGCGGCCAGTGAGTATAGTTACCGGGGGAGGGCAGGTCGGCCTGCAGCAGCTGCGCGATCACTTGCGTGGCGTCCTCGCCCGCCTCGCCCTCCACCTGCACGGCGACCTGCTGGAGCGCGGCCAGTGAGTATAGTTACCGGGGGAGGGCAGGTCGGCCTGCAGCAGTTGCGCGATCACTTGCGTGGCGTCCTCGCCCGCCTCGCCCTCCACCTGCACGGCGACCTGCTGGAGCGCGGCCAGTGAGTATAGTTACCGGGGGAGGGCAGGTCGGCCTGCAGCAGTTGCGCGATCACTTGCGTGGCGTCCTCGCCCGCCTCGCCCTCCACCTGCACGGCGACCTGCTGGAGCGCGGGCGCGCCGCCGCCCGGCATCAGCGCCGCCAGCTGCGACGGATCGATCGCCAGCACATCCTGTATATGTACAAATTTCTATTACTAATGAGTTTCTGTAGATAGGTTGTTGGACTTTCAAGTAGAATAGAGATATAAAATTATTACTTGTCACGAATCAGCGACTACAAAAGTAATAATCTGACTTGTTAAGGTGCCGTACCCCCTTCGAGTAAACAACGGGACCCTATTACTAAGACTCTGCGGTCCGTCCGTCTGTCTGTCTGTCACATGTAAAGGGGGGCTCCTATACAACAAACCTGACGGTACGGAACCCTTCGTGCGCGAGTCGGACTTGTACTTGGCCGAATATTTTTGAAGCCGATTGCACGTTCGAAAGTCGATATGTAGCTTCACAGTGTACGAGGATTAGCGTACACTTGACATGATATATCAGCACGCACCTGTCCGTCCTCCCTGGTGACGTACATGACGTCGCCCTCGCCCTCCTGCGCGGCCTCCACGCCCTCCACGCCGCCCTCGACGCCCTCCGCTGCCACTAGCAACGTCTGCCCATCCTCGTTTTCACCCGCCACCTATACACAAGAAAAATTAATATCCAATCAATTCGCACTAAATTGACGAAATAAATTGAATTTCGCAATGTAGCACATTTCAGTATAACAATTCAAATATTATTTTAATGAGAATTTAGTGAAATTCCTAGACTCCTTGCCCTATGTCACTACTCGGATAGAAGACCTAGATAATAACGATGAGAAAATGACAGTGATAAAACCTTATCCTCCTCTCGTATCATGGTGGTACAGACCTGATATAGCACCCCATCCTCCCCTCGTATCATGATGGGCGGGTGTCCGGCGTGCAGCTGCAGCCCGACCTCCTCTCCGTCGTCCACTCCCTCCTCTAGCAGCTGTTTCACGGTAGCACCCTCTACTTTCACTTCAGTCTGGAAGAATTACTCACGTTACTATCAAACAATAGACCAGAGGGGTTAGTTCAGGTTTACATGTAAATTGAAACTACAGTCGTTTCCGTATAGCTCAATACATATTTGTACAGCGCCCCTGGCAGAAACGAGGAAGAACTAACCAAAATGTATGGAGCCACACGCAAACGCGAAAGTTTAAGTAAACTACGCAAAACCTGGACTAAGGGCTCAACTATGAAGAATAAACAGGTGGGATATTTTCAGACATGCGGCGTAACCAATTTTCCAAATTGTAATTCCAAAAACCATAGTATAATTCCCCGCCTATCTACCACCTACACGGGTTTACACGGAATTACATCCCCAATCGAGATAGAAACTCCCCGTAATTTGGGATATTCGCCACAAATCGGCAACCCTGCAGACAAGTCTTGACGATATCACATAATAATCGTAAGCTGACGTAGAAAGCAACAGTTGGTGCAGTTGCAATACTATTTCAACTATACATGCGGTTTGTAAATTTTTTCATCAAATTTACAAATTTCGAATTATATAAATAGATACCAGGGACATAGTTTTAAGTTATATAAAGTATGGTTTATGAAAGTTTTGTTTGGTAATGTCGGGAGTTCGAGCATAAGAATACGTTTTTTCTGTATTATAAATAAGTAACATCACAGCCGCCAAGAAGATTGATTCGGCCTGCGAAACGATTATATTAAGGTACTCACGGAATCGTCGTCAGTGAGCATCGGCAGTGAAGGCTGCACGCTGTCACCCTGCACCAGCATACCCGTCGTGCCTCCCGGAGACATTTCCACCTGACAAGTAGAGACAATATTTTTATTGTTTTTAAACTTTCGCGATTTGAGCACATTATTATTATATACTACGGGAATAATCGGGTAGACTCAGGGTAGACTGAGTCTACCCGTGACCACGGTCGATGCAACTCGTGCCGAAACGTCGGGATGAGGAGGTATTTATTTATCTCGTAATTTTAGTGCGCGATTAGTCCCGTAGTATATAGTAATAATATTTTTCTACTTCCTTCTACTTCTACTTCTTATTGGAACTAGAGGGTTCAAATTTCTAAAAAAGACCAATGATCGAGTGCAACTAAATTTTAACAATTTTGACATTTCAACTGGTGATTTTGACGTATGAGGCAGACTCAGTTTTTTTTTGTTCCCCTTACTCTCGCGTATGCTGTATAACCAGATATGAAAGATAGCTGTACCGTAGTTTTTATTTGAGTAAAATTTTGCAATACTTCTATTACTTTTCATTCTTCTGAGCGTCCACTACACTAGGATGTCAATCGTCCCACGCCGAATGGAAAGAAGGCGGTTCCGATATGAGTGGTGAGTTACCTTCATGAGCATGGTGGGCGTGGGTTGGTGCGGCTCGGGCGTGCGCGGCGGCGGCGACAGCGGCGGCTCGGGCGTGGGCGGCGGCGTGGGCTCGCCCTCGGCGCGCGCGAGTCTCCGCCCCGACTCGGGGTCGAGTGTAAGCGGTCGGTCGGGGCTGGCGGGCGGGAGGGGGCCCAGCTGCTTCGGGAACGGGTCCTCGATGCCGTCCGATGTGTCCGACGACGCCGCCTCTTCCTGCTAATATGGACGTTACAATCTTACTCAAGTTTGATTAACGTTACGGTTTTGACTATGCTTATACAGGTTTCTTCTATCGAATGTACCGTTTCGGGATTTCAAAGTTTTTCAGGAGAAAATCCTGAATGCGATTATAATGGAGAGTTAACAGAAATGAGAATTGAAACAAAATATTTCCCATGAAGTGACTATCTTTTAACTGCAATGAGAAATCGGACCAAAAACATGACAAGTTTTAAAAAAAAACATGGATAAGGATTCAATAAAAAGGAAAAGCCTGAAACGACTAAGTTCAATAATCATCCAAGATAATTTTAATTCAATCACCTACCCCGACTATCTAGGATAAAAAGAAAATATGTTCATTAAAATAGGCATGATGACTGGGAAAAAAATCATTAATATAATTAGTCCGTGAGTTAGATTATCAAAAAATATTGGAGACGTTTTTTTTCTTTTGTCAATCAAACAAAAAATGACAAAGATAAAGCTTGTCAAAGTTTGGGAGTTGGGGTCGTGACGTCACTTCTCTTACAGAAGTCTATACATTTGTATGGCACTTGTGACGTCACGCGGCACTTTAATAGGCCATATCTTCATTAATTTTAGTTTAATTGACAAAAGAAAAAATACATGCCTAATATTTTTTGATAGTCTATTTGACGGACTAATTATATTTTTTTAGTCTTCATGCCTATTTCGGCGTACTCACGTCGAAGTCAAAGATCGGTTTGATCTGTTTCTCCCGCATGCGCACGATGTTCCCGGCGGCCGTCGCGACGGCGGAGTACCCGCCGCGCCCGCGCCCGCGCCCGCTGCCGCGCCGAAGTAAACTGTCTCCCTGAACAAACATACATACACTTATTGTCGTGGTTTTTTTGGGAATGCAATAACCGGATTCCAGTAAATGTAGAAAACCAGTGATAAAATATCACTAATGCAACAGAATGCTTAGATGTGCACAGGAATTAACGTTAAGTTAATTACGAATTTGATTCAAAGATTTTGAAAAAAATTGAGAATTAAGAATATAAGATATAATTAATATATTTAATTAAGGAGACGTCCACAAGTGGTATATTATGAGAAAAATCTAACCAAGATGATATATTAAACATCATTTGAATGCTTGTTTTATGGGCTTCTCAAAAATATTTAATTTCGATTTTTTTCATCCCTCCATTCTTTTAATATGAAAAATAATAATACAGCTTTTTATTTTTTTCTAGTTTAACATTAATAAAGTGCTTATATCGTTATTTTAATTGCATTTGTAGCTGATTCTTCCACATTCTTCTTTTAATTTGCTAAAATTAAAAATTATGAACTACCAGTGTGACCAGTTAGTAGGTTCAATATGACCAAAAAACACTTAAAAAAGTGTGTCTAATGGGTAAAAATGCTTTAATTTAACAATTTGGAGGTTACTTAATCAGGGTGGCTAGAGATAAACTAGCTATTGAGCCAAATATATTTATTTATCCTAATTAATTCAAAATTCATTAAAAAATCGGAGGGCTCTTTTTTGTTTTCAACTGATGTAATAGACTCAGAAAAATATGAACTTTCTCGAAATGTAACGAGTGTTGTGTTTAGAATTTTTGATTATTATACCAGCCTCCATACATTTTGTGGACATGTCCTTTGCATTGCTACTGCTTCTATATTTACGTATACATGATTAACCTTAGCCAAAGGTTTAAATTATGTCTTTCTTATGATTTTTATGAAAACTACTCTACCTACGGTTAGGTTCCCGGGATCCCGGTAGATAAGGTTTCCGGGATCCCGCCAATACGTGGATTGAAAATATCGTCCGGGATTGCATTTACTAGGTGTATGTAACTTTGTATTTACCCAAATCAAACGTGTTGTTAGGTAAAAGTTGCGCAAATCCCCACTAATTGCGCCGCTGACATGAATAAATTATGACAGCGCAACCACTCGCCTCGTATTCACAGATGCCTATAATACTACTGATTTCATTAAACAAAATTTTACGGAATAGTTCAACGATAAATGGATAAGACAATATTAAATACATACAAGAAAAATTTAATTTTCTGCACTTCTCTAATTCTCTCACTTGGTGGCAAAACGTTGCCTTGAGAGTATTGTATGGGAGACATTTTAACGAGTCTCGCCACTGAGGGGTTCTTCTTTTCACGAGAAGGGGTAATACTTCACAATCCTTGACTAATATGTGAGTTGGCAGTCTTCACATATAGACCAGAACATGCAGAGGAAAGACATTGAGGTTTCTCCAGAGTGTTATACCTAGGACCTCAGGAAAATCCAATGGGTTTCGTAACTTGCCCCCGACCGCCTAAGCAATAGCAATCGTTTATGACTTCATTTTAGTCATTTGGCACCGCCTGTGTGACGTTAGCCATCAAAGTTGTTCATTCAACGATTGCTTTCGCAATCCGCGCAAAGCAATTGATGGCTAACGTCACATAGGCGGTGCCAAATGACTAAAATGAAGTCATAAACGATTGCTATTACGATTGCTATTGCTTAGGCGGTCGGGGGGCAGGCCGCCGTAAGACATAACGTAACATTTCTTTAAAAAATCTATTATATGTTACCTGTTGTTTCTTATTCTGCAGTATATTGACCGGCGACTTGACGTCCGGGCTTTGTCCCACGGGCCGTTGAATAGTCCGTTGTATGATCTTCTGTCCCGACGGTGTGATGATAGTTTTCTCTGTCACTTGCTGCCCGGCGCCGCCGTACGTCCTCTTTGCCTGTAAAAAAATTAAGTCAAAAATATGTATAGAACAGCAAGTCTTATTTTTGCGATTTTTGCCCATAATAAATGTTGGTCATGATGATGAGTACAACGATATTCTAGAAATATCTTCGTGTAAATTTACACTCCGTATCCAGCAAGCGTGACAGCGCAAAATAAACATTTTCAGCCTGTCACGCTTGCTATATAAGGAGTCGCAAGCATGACAGCGCAAAAAAAATCATTTTTTGTATCCTATATAATCCTGTCAGGCTAGCGACTTCGTATCCAGCAAGCTTAACAGGGCAAAAAAGAGTAGATTGTATCATATGGGAGCAAAATAATATTTTTACGGCGAGGGCACTTTTTTGAATCCAGAGCGAAGTGAGGGATTCTTTAGTAGAATCCTGAACGTAGCGAGGGATTCAAAGTACGTCGCCCGAGCCAAAAATATATTTTGCGCCCGAGTGGTACACTCTACTTTTCATCACCTCTATGAGAAAATAAAAGGCGCCTCATATTTTACTATAATATTATTATTTCGTAGAATATAACGTAGAATAACAACTAAATTGAAATTAAATGGTATCTAATAATAAAACAAATGAAAACTTATATTTACATTCTTTTCATTCATTTTCTTGGCGCTGACACTAACATTACAAATACTTCCAAATTCAAAAAGTACGCGGCAAAGATCATTCTGGCGCACTTATTTGTTACAAATTCTAAAAGTGCGCGGCAAAGATAATTCCGTCGCACTTATAAAGTTCCTTATAGAAAGCACCTCCTTTGGGCGCACTTAAAGGTGAAGTCAGTAGTCCTTTTCGAATAGATGTGATGAAAAAAACATTTTTTGCATGTCACGCTTGCTTTATTGAGCGCGTAAAAACATTGACAAACACCCAGTATAGGCGAAATGAAACTTCTTTGCGGTTGTGATGTTAACTACAGGCTGCAGATAACTCAATCTTGACTGAAGCTCACTCAACAGGTGCGCGAGGATTGTAGCTATTACAGCACAGCCGCTATAAAGTTTGATTCGGCGGCCTCTATAGGTGTAATGTACTACAAGTAATATTTGACATTGAGTATACTGACCTGCGTTGGTGTTTTCATTGGTGTCGATTGCTTGGCCTCCTCTTGCTTTTTCTGCAAAACCAAATTCTACACTCAAACACTGCTCCAAATACTAAAATTACAGATAAATCTAAAAACATAGCTATCTTGTTTCATTGCGATATATTAGACATGGAGAGGTAGATTCAAATTATGTTTATAGCTGTCAAAAAGCTTTTAAAATGGAGCCCATCATTCGACATTAAACTGCCTCGGCGGCTCAGTGGTTAGTGACCCTAACTTCAGGATCAAAGAGGCGTGGGTTCGATCCCCACCCAGGGCAAATATTTATGTGATGAACATAAGTGTTTGCTCTATGTCTGGGTGTTATTTAGTAACTATCTATATAAGTACGTATGTAAAAATAAGCATATGTAGTATATCAGTATCTGGCAGCCATAGCAAAAGCTTTGCTTAGTTTGGGGTCAGAGGCCGTGTGTAAGATATCCCAAAAATATTTATTTATTATCATTATAGCTTCCCGTAGCGGAGCGTGGGTCGTCCAGCAGCAAGGTGGGTCGACAATATCATCAATATCACGGGTCGAACCTGATTGGCAAAGGTCCAAGACAGATGGCTCTATACGAGAGACGCCTATACCTATCAGTGGGGTATTTTTTTTATTCTTATAAATCTGTAGAGATCTCTTCTATAATCTAAAGGTAGAAATCAAATCTTGGATTGTAGAATCAAATCCTTCCTCAATGAATCAAATGCATTAAGCAGAAGTTGCAGAAAGAAGCATCAAAATGTGAAGTTGACATGCAAACCAATTTTTTAGCGTGGTATGTAATTGTATTTGCCGATACGTTTAGCACATAAGTTTGTAGTTTTTATAAATACCACAGAGAATCTTTGTTATACATTCTTGTTTGTTTTTGGCTTATTTTCAAACTGCTTGTCTAGACTAGCTCAGTAAATAATTTATTTTTTAAAACAATGTGATGTCACCTGCCGGCTCCACCGGAAGACCAGCGCTGGTTCACAGCTAGCATACGCTGAGGTGGAGCCGTTTTGTGACAGAAATATAGATAATTAGTATTCTACTTAGTTTTAATATTTATTATGTTAAATTTATGTTGTGCTCTGTATTTTTGTCACAATAAAAGGATGTCTATGTCTATGGATAAAGAAGGCTGCGGATGATAATGATGAAATAGATAAAAGTAGTGAACATATAGTTACCTGTTTCGCGGCTAATATCTGTTTCCTGATCACGTCTTGGTCAATGTTCGGCAGTCCGGGGCCGATTTTCCCTGGCGAGTCAATTTTCATAATTCCTGAGCTCTTCGACATTATGTACACACCTGCGTCAAAGGAAAATGTGCGGTCAAACTATACCAATGTAGAGCAACTTACTGGTGGGAGGAGATGATTGGGTGTTTCCACATATGAGGTCTGATTGATTGATAACTCTGTATTGATTCACACACACAGATATTACAATGTACAGAAATGAAAAAAAAAAACATAAACATGTGAAACAACTGTACTATATTATTGTTAAGTCGGTACTTTGACGTTTTGTGAGTCCGTATTTTTATTTTTGTAAAAAGAAAAATAGTTGAGCCTATAAATGTATAAGTTCTGTTTACACTTGCTATTTAATCTAGCACTATTATATCATGTATTTTCTTTCATAAGTGGATTTAATGTAATTCTTTGAGAAAAATAAATAACTTAAACCCCAACAACCGGCGGCGTTTATCACAAAAAGTAGTTTATTGTGTTTTTCTTGCTTAAGATTTTGCTAAAGTTACCCTTTGCGTTTGTTACCGTAAAATTCTACAGAAGTGAAGTGAAAGATAGATTTGACTTTCGAACCAAAAGTTTGTGAAATTTTATTACAGCAAAGAGATGATTATTATAACTTTGTTTGAAATCCAACTAAGAAAATTACCAACTAATTAGGAAATAAATCACAGATATACACGGTAACATTGACATAATTTGCTAGTTGTTTTCAATGTTGATTTATACTGTCATTTAGGGATTAAAGGAATTAGAATTACATTGACGCAACCCCAAAATGTGTCTTGGCTTCTCATAGTAATAAAATCGCCACCCTTGTTTGTTTTGAGCAACTCCGATCCAGGCATGAATTTCACATTCACGATGATCTATCTCCACTTCAGTTTTCATCTATACTACTTGGGATATAAATATTTATATTACTATATTTTCAACTTTACCTCTACAATGTGGCTAATTATGAAGGCGCCATCCTAAATTTAATTGCTATTTAGAACACTGTTTTCTCTTTCAAATGCATATCGTGAGAAAGAAACGTCAATATTCTAAATTGCTATTGAATTTAGGAAGGCGCCTTCATAATTGGCCACAACATCATTTCACCGAGTCAGAAAAGAGCCTCATAGATGGAAACGCCTCAAGTAACAAGACTACAGGTGTCTAGTGTAGTCAAACAAACCAGTCGCGTACCTGTGCTGAGATTGGGCATATGTTTGGGATCGACTTTGATGACGCCCTTGATGTTGGGCATGCCCTTGCCGCTGAGGCCCAGCGTTTTCACCAGCTCTGGGTCGAGCGACGCCTTCGGCGACGACTGCCCATTCACTTTCTTCTCAACTGCAACTGTTTTCATCGTTTTTATACAGACTTGTTGCCAACTTACGCATAACCTCATTTTCATTTCCTATGGGGATGTTGGGTGAGGCTTCGGCGTTATCGCTCGGCCACGAGTTTGGGCTTTAGTTCGGGCTCTACTAGCGCTTGAAGCGGGACGTGCTCATTCGAACATTTCAGTACAGGCCGAATCAAACATCAAGGCGGCTGTGAAACTAGCCGCAAGCTGCGGGAAACCCAATCCTCGCACAGCTGTTAAGCTCGAAACATACTATCGGACGCGGCTTACGGACGCGACTGACAGCCGCGATCTAGACTATGAAAGTACACTGAGCCGTGCACACTACTCACTCGGACAGTCGCGGACGTCACCTTCGGACGAACTTGAGCGTTCGGACGTCCGAGAGCGATCTGGCACACCGGATGTTATAAGACTGTGCACATTGCTAAGTCGCGGCTGTCAGTCGCGTCCGTCAGCCGCGTCCGATAGTATGTTTCCGGCTTTAAACGCGCTCCAGTCAGGCAGCTTGTAGCTAACATCACAGCCACCAATATGTTTGATTCGACCTATCCATTGGTTATTTACCACAGACTACTATAGATATTACGTATGTTATTTACCGCTCGCCGCCCCGCTCCCCGCTACCGCTCATAGCGGCGAGCTCGTGGACGAGCGGTTAGCGGCCCTTCTTTATTTTTGTACATTTTTTATGTAATTAAGATTTCAGAAAATTAAAAATAACTTAGCACGTAATATGAATTACTGTTACCATCCGGAACCAGAGTGTCAAGTGGGAGATTTGCGAATCAAATCGAATTACTTTTAGCACACTTAGCTATTCAGTTTTCTGTACGTGACACAAGATGGCGCTGTGCCATTTCCATAGAAATCATATCAAACGTTAACGCGATCGAGCTCGAGCGAAAATCTCGCACTTAGCCCTCAGACCTAAAATCGAAAATCTAAAATTTCATTTACTATCAATAGAATGTGTGACAGCTGATTTTTTTTCAATTAGAGCAATGGTTCCATTGTAGAACTGGTTCATCTTGATGTCGTAAAATCATCCTTGTAAATAGGTTATGTGTAAGTTAGAAATAACTCTGTTTAAATATGAACTGGCAGCACCAGTGTTAGCTAATTTCTCTTGCTCCAGGCCTCTTTATTCGCCAGGAGTTGAACATAGTACGTGTAGAAGGAATGCATGCCGCAAGCGACTAGCCAGTGTTGTTCCGAGTCAATTATAGAGTGGCCGTATGTCAACCTCAAAAGCCTTATTTTATACTCTATAAAATTTAACTTGATCTCTGCGACAGTTTCATATTGACATATTTAGGGTTGAGATAGTGGTGGAAAAAATCGATTTTCAAACAATGTTGTGATGAAATCGAATGTGTCGTTGAAGGTGAGAAATTGGATTTTATTTACTTACTATTACTTAAGATCAAGTATGTACACATGTAAATAATGTTATGATATTAATTAAATACTCTTAGTAATGTAACGATAGTATTTATCGACGTTTTTCACTATTATCGATGCTAATGTAACGTATAATTGGGTTTAATTTAATTACACATGTAAAAAATGTTATGATATTCAAATATACAATAAAATTAATGATAAATTAAGTTTTATTTAAACTATCGTCGGTATAAACAATCGATATTTTAATTAAAACTATCTAAAACTCTGTGGTCACGATCATTCGTCGCCCATCACTAATCGACATGCACATAAAGTATGACATTGACAAGTACTGTCTGTGCTATTAAGAAATTCAGGACTTCATAAACGTGATTTTTCTGACAGCTGTCGCAGAGATCAAGTTAAATTTTATAGGGTATAGTGATAAATAGGAGAAATTTTGATGAAAAATAGGTTTTGTTAACTAAAACGTAATTTTCATGTTTTTTTTTGGTATGAAAATACGACTCGTAAGACGTATTTTTGGTTCCTAGAGAGCCTGACCTGAGCCTGTAAAATACGGTAAAAGGCGTATCAGGAACATCACTGGCGACTATGTTGTTTGGTATTTCAGTTTGCGCCTTGCAGACAAAAGAAATGGTGTGTACACTTATCTTTGAAATAAATGTTTAAAGTACTCTTACTTAGACAGCTCAATGGCACATCCCAAAATTTAATATTTATAATATCAGCCACAGTCACTATCACTCATTCAAAAATGAATTTGTATTTTCTATATGTATTGTACACGTTCTGTTTATGAGCGTATTTGTGACGACAGTACTAAAAAACGATGCCATCTTACGATTTTAGGAAATTTCTACTCAGTTGGCCTCATAAATTAAATGAAAAAAATAGCTCAGCTCAGGCGAAACGTGACACTTTTTCGTGCGTGCAGCCGTTATCGATGAAGTGGTTATCACGTCAAAAAAAGTTGCAAACACGTTAATAAAACAACACTGCGCCATTCACTCCCGCAGTTCCTTACCCTATCTTCAAAGATGTTCAATGTCATCAAACGACAGAGCTATCACATATTTAGATCGGCATCACACAATAGTTTAAACCAATAACTCGCAGTTTACATAAATATGATGAAATGTACTTACATTTAGTGGGCTCGCCGTCGGAGTAGAAGTCGTCGTCGCTGGAGGCTTCCTTCTTGACCTTCTTCGGCAGCGGCTCGCCGTCGTCCACGCCGCACCACGCCTTCACTTGGTCCAACGCTCGGACCTTGCTGGTGCGCTGGAGACGCCTGTGTACAGATTAACATTTTGACGTGAATGCGTCTTTAAAATTGCTTCCATACGAGGAGGCAACTAAAAAACCAACAAAATCGGGGTATTTTGATGTTGCAGTTTCATATCTATCATCTCCAGCCTAAAGGGTCAAATAATTATTTACGCCAATAACTGTGACGCATCGTACACCGTGGAGAGAGAGAAGCTTCGCCATTTTGTTAACATACAGGATGGAGAGAAAAGCGCCGCTATTTTGTTAACGCACAGGGTGGAGAGAGAAGTGCCTCCATTTTGTTAACGCACAGGGTGGAGAGAGAAGTGCCTCCATTTTGTTAACGCACAGGGTGGAGAGAGAAGTGCCTCCATTTTGTTAACGCACAGGGTGGAGAGAGAAGCGCCGCTATTTTGTTAACGCACAGGGTAGAGAGAGAAGTGCCTCCATTTTGTTAACGCACAGGGTGGAGAGAGAAGCGCCGCTATTTTGTTAACGCACAGGGTGGAGAGAGAAGTGCCTCCATTTTGTTAACGCACAGGGTGGAGAGAGAAGTGCCTCCATTTTGTTAACGCACAGGGTGGAGAGAGAAGCGCCGCTATTTTGTTAACGCACAGGGTGGAGAGAGAAGTGCCTCCATTTTGTTAACGCACAGGGTGGAGAGAGAAGTGCCTCCATTTTGTTAACGCACAGGGTGGAGAGAAAAGCGCCTCCATTTTGTTAACGCACAGGGTGGAGAGAGAAGTGTCTCCATTTTGTTAACGCACAGGGTGGAGAGAGAAGTGCCTCCATTTTGTTAACGCACAGGGTGGAGAGAGAAGCGCCGCTATTTTGTTAACGCACAGGGTAGAGAGAGAAGTGCCTCCATTTTGCTAACGCACAGGGTGGAGAGAGAAGTGCCTCCATTTTGTTAACGCACAGGGTGGAGAGAGAAGCGTCGCCATTTTGCTAACGCACAGGGTGGAGAGAGAAGTGCCTCTATTTTGTTAACGCACAGGGTGGAGAGAGAAGTGCCTCCATTTTGTTAACGCACAGGGTGGAGAGAGAAGCGTCGCCATTTTGCTAACGCACAGGGTGGAGAGAGAAGTGCCTCCATTTTGTTAACGCACAGGGTGGAGAGAAAAGCGCCTCCATTTTGTTAACGCACAGGGTGGAGAGAGAAGTGTCTCCATTTTGTTAACGCACAGGGTGGAGAGAGAAGTGCCTCCATTTTGTTAACGCACAGGGTGGAGAGAGAAGCGCCGCTATTTTGTTAACGCACAGGGTAGAGAGAGAAGTGCCTCCATTTTGTTAACGCACAGGGTGGAGAGAGAAGTGCCTCCATTTTGTTAACGCACAGGGTGGAGAGAAAAGCGCCTCCATTTTGTTAACGCACAGGGTGGAGAGAGAAGTGTCTCCATTTTGTTAACGCACAGGGTGGAGAGAGAAGTGCCTCCATTTTGTTAACGCACAGGGTGGAGAGAGAAGCGCCGCTATTTTGTTAACGCACAGGGTAGAGAGAGAAGTGCCTCCATTTTGTTAACGCACAGGGTGGAGAGAGAAGTGCCTCCATTTTGCTAACGCACAGGGTGGAGAGAGAAGTGCCTCCATTTTGTTAACGCACAGGGTGGAGAGAGAAGCGTCGCCATTTTGCTAACGCACAGGGTGGAGAGAGAAGTGCCTCTATTTTGTTAACGCACAGGGTGGAGAGAGAAGTGCCTCCATTTTGTTAACGCACAGGGTGGAGAGAGAAGCGTCGCCATTTTGCTAACGCACAGGGTGGAGAGAGAAGTGCCTCCATTTTGTTAACGCACAGGGTGGAGAGAAAAGCGCCTCCATTTTGTTAACGCACAGGGTGGAGAGAGAAGTGTCTCCATTTTGTTAACGCACAGGGTGGAGAGAGAAGTGCCTCCATTTTGTTAACGCACAGGGTGGAGAGAGAAGCGCCGCTATTTTGTTAACGCACAGGGTAGAGAGAGAAGTGCCTCCATTTTGTTAACGCACAGGGTGGAGAGAGAAGTGCCTCCATTTTGCTAACGCACAGGGTGGAGAGAGAAGTGCCTCCATTTTGTTAACGCACAGGGTGGAGAGAGAAGCGTCGCCATTTTGCTAACGCACAGGGTGGAGAGAGAAGTGCCTCTATTTTGTTAACGCACAGGGTGGAGAGAGAAGTGCCTCCATTTTGTTAACGCACAGGGTGGAGAGAGAAGCGTCGCCATTTTGCTAACGCACAGGGTGGAGAGAGAAGCGTCGCCATTTTGCTAACGCACAGGGTGGAGAGAGAAGTGCCTACATTTTGTTAACGCACAGGGTGGAGAGAGAAGTGCCTCCATTTTGTTAACGCACAGGGTGGAGAGAGAAGCGTCGCCATTTTGCTAACGCACAGGGTGGAGAGAGAAGTGCCTCCATTTTGTTAACGCACAGGGTGGAGAGAGAAGCGTCGCCATTTTGCTAACGCACAGGGTGGAGAGAGAAGTGCCTCCATTTTGTTAACGCACAGGGTGGAGAGAGAAGTGCCTCCATTTTGTTAACGCACAGGGTGGAGAGAGAAGCGTCGCCATTTTGCTAACGCACAGGGTGGAGAGAGAAGCGCCGCTATTTTTTTAACGCACAGGGTGGAGAGAGAAGTGCCTCCATTTTGTTAACGCACAGGGTGGAGAGAGAAGCGTCGCCATTTTGCTAACGCACAGGGTGGAGAGAGAAGTGCCTCCATTTTGTTAACGCACAGGGTGGAGAGAGAAGTGCCTCCATTTTGTTAACGCACAGGGTGGAGAGAGAAGCGTCGCCATTTTGCTAACGCACAGGGTGGAGAGAGAAGCGCCGCTATTTTTTTAACCGCGTTTACTTAAACGATTTCACGTACAGCACACGTGCGTTTCTACGATACAACCACACCACATTTATTTTTTTCTCTAGGTTATATATAATCTTCAAAGTTAAATCTAACTACTTGATTAGCCAATGCAATATGATTTGAAAATAATTAGAGCATGAAAGCAGGATAAGTTTTATATCATTGCTTTCGGTTACTGGTTTCACCTAAGAAATGAAATTTCGCTTACCCGGACGGCGTCAATGCAGGGGTGTCCGGTTTTTTGATGGCTTGTTTGACCACCTGCGGTGTCGGTGTGGAAATTTGTTTCACCTAAAAAGTAGGAAAAAAGCTTACATAATCATGAGACCGCAAAAGGATTACTTGATTTCTTTTATCCACACGCTACTGGAAAACTTTATTAAAAGCTTAGAAAAATCTATATCCTGTAATTTTTATGGTGTGATTTGAGTGGATGTTTTATCACTTGTCTTATTGTATAGTGCGAATAAACAACAATTTCATTTAAATAGTCTGCTATAGGAATTTTAAGCTGCAGGTCATATTGTACGTAGTTATTGTTATATACTACGGGACTAATTGCGCACTAAAATTATGAGATAAATAAATACCTCCATCCCGTCGTTTCGGCCGAGTTGCATCGACCGTGGTCACGGGTAGACTGCCGAACTGCAACTCGGCCGAAACGTCGGGATGAGGAGGTATTTATTTATCTCGTAATTTTAGTGCGCGATTAGTCCCGTAGTATATAATAATAATGTGTTCAAATCACGAAAGTTTATAAACAACATTTGTACGTAGTTGTTAGGCTTATAGAGCTTCAAAGTGATGTCTCATTTTATGACCCATTGACACAGTTTGAAATGACATTTTTTTTTCTATAATGTTTGATGATATATAGATGCGTTGTGTTTAAGGCTTGTAGCAGTTGTGTATAAGGCTTACTACAATCATATACATTTAAGCGGTCCGGCATCGTCCGTCAAAACTGAATGTATGTAGATGAATGTGAGACGAGTGACGGCGGAATGAAAACCGAATTGTACAGACTGGACCCGAAGGAGCTACTCGATCGGTGCCGTTCGGCAGAAGTCGAGTGATGCCGAAAGAAATGTCGACAAATAGGCTATTTGACAACATTGAAAATATTCTATTAATTTTGGTAATCCATACAGATAATAGCCTGAAAAACACATATTTCACTTTAGTTAAATTAAAATATGTCTAATTTTTGCAAATCGAACGAAATAAAATACGATATTTTTTTAATATTTTATGTGACGTAAACGCTCTAAGAAGGGCGGCAACTCTGGTGACGTCACGAGAATTTCTCGATTGACTGTTGTTTGTGTAATTTGTGTTTTGTGATTTCGGAGTAATATTATTGGATCTGTAAGTTACTTTTAAAGTATTTTTTGTTAATTTTTAGATGTGAACTAGCGTATTTACCTGTATTAACTAACGTTATTTACTAGTGAGTGACGTCAAAGACCAGCCCCATTACAGAATGTCGTTTTTGGTGGGATCTTGAATATCTATTCTTTAAGACTGATTTTCATTGTTAATACAGTAGATCTCTCGGAAATATAAATGTAATGTGCTTAGTATGTACTAACGAATAATTTAAAACGATTTCCAAAAACTAGTCAAATACCCTATTCTGCCGAACCGACTGTGCCGGCCCGCTTACGTGTGTAACAACTGTAACCCAGCGTACCTGTACAGGATGTTGTTGTTGCTGTTGCTGCTGCGCGCGCAGAGCCTTGAGTTCCTTCTGGCGCGCGAGCTGCTTCTCGAAAGCTTCCAGCAGATGCTTGCAGGTCTCCATGTTCTCTACCGGCTCCCATGTGTTCTGCTCGCTGCAATTGAAACACATGTTGAGGTGCCTATAACTTCTTGGTAAGCTAGTGGTTCATGTTGATCACTCCGGTAAGGGGTTACAGATAGGGCATTTGCTTAATCCTTAATATGAGCAAGTATAAGGTATTTATATGGAGGTGAATAGTTCTATATATTTTAACCATAATAATTTTATAAATTTGTAAAAAGAGAGAGAGAAAGCGATAATTTTACTTGGTTTTTTAGGGTTCCGTACCACAAGCGGAAAAAACGGAACCCTTATAGGATCACTTTGTTGTCCGTCTGTCCGTCTGTGTGTATGTCAAGACTCTTTATCTCGAGAACGCGTAAAGATATCGAGTTGAAATTTAAACTATATACGTAAACCTATGAATTCTTGCAGTTTTGTAAAAGAAAAGCTTCTCAGTTACCGTATAAAAAAGTTGGAGCCGTTTATGTCGTAAAAACCGCATATTTTGCACTCAGAAAAATTAAAACCTACACGGTACTTCCCGTTGACATAGAACTATGAAATTTGCTGAGAAGCATTGTCTCAGAGTAGACATATAGGAATAAATCTGAAAACTGTACATTTTTATTTACATCACAAAATATAAGGCCTCAAAATTCACAAAAAATTGATTCTGTCTAAACTGAAAATAAGTTCAAATAAAAATTTATATGTAAATGTATAATTGTATAAATATAAAACAACAAACTTAATAGCAATCAAATCAAATAAGTTATAAAATCAATTTAAAAAAGCAGTTTAAATCTCAGTATTTACTCATATCAAAACTAGATGGCGTTGGCGTCAAGTTAGCCCGCGGCATTAACTTTCTCCGTCGATGTACGAGGTATCTATGCGTTCGAGAGATGTTGTTTTAATGCAAAAATTTAAATGCATTTCCTGACTCGATCAAATTCAAAGTGAGTGACGTATCATTTTAAAGAACTTCATTTGCACGTCATGCTAAAACAGGTTTATAATTATACAACGTGTTTGTACGGAACCCTCGATGTGCGAGCCTGACTCGCACTTGTCAGGTTTTATTATACCTAAACTCCAGGGATCTCTCTCTTAGGATGTAAGCTGCTTTTAACTTACTAATACTTGGTTGACTTTATGTGATGAATTGATGCATGTTTGTTGTTTGTCTATATATACATGGGTACTACTGCCCATTTATGTTTATACAAACAATATTATAACGGATGCATATTGTCAAAATACTGTTTTAGCACATATTCATTATAAAAAATATTGGTCAGCGTGTGTGGGAACAAGAGTGCCGCAACAAACTTGCTATAGTTTTGCGGCACCGAATTATTTATTAAGAAATTAAAATTGTATGTGAAAAAGAAAAAAACTGATTTAGTTACAGAAATTCTCAAGTCTTTTAACGTGCATGCACACCTCTCTGTCGTGGTAATAGTACAGAATCTCAGACGGAAATGGGACATCAATTATTGAATAGCACAACAAATTGGAGTATCAACTGGGATGCACCAGTCACGCTCACTCCGCCCTATAAACTATATTGATGACACCCATTATTAGTTCGACTTTATTCCTATGCACATAAGGTCGAAAATTGAACACGTAATCCGTTCGTCAGGCGGCACGCGATCTTGTACTTACTGCGGGTAGCCTTCCCACTTGAGCAGGTACTCGTACTGCTTGCGGCGCGGGTTGAACCGCTTGGCGAGTATCTTCTCCACCACGAACTCTCCCGGCTCGCCCTCGGCGCCGCGCTCCGTGCGCTTCGCGATCCGCTCCTCGGGCGGCACGCGCTCTTGCGCGTTGCGAACGTTCTCGTTCAACTCCTGAGGGAAACGGATGGGTTAGTGAGATACGGAAATAATAAAAATATATTCTTGTCTAATCCAAGAAGGATGAATGGGTAGAGGTTGGGTAGAGAACGCACCCGTGTGACACAACAAATATTGAACAACTAAAAAATATTTTTTCTGTGAAATTTACAGTTACAGAATAATCAGTTTCAAAGAAAAAAATTGTAGAGGATTACCTACCCTAGGTTACGAATGAATACTGGTACAACATAGAACAAGCATAATTGCAGTTATTTTGAGATAATATATACATATTTTGAGATTGATAATAAAATAAAAAGACATTGTGGTCTTTTTCTTTTCATTTTTTTTTTAAATTAAGATCTATCTTCTAACAAAGTCTCAGCTGTTGTACATATATGTTCAATGAATATTACTAGATGATATACCAACACCGAAAGCTCTAAGAAAATATTGTTATTATGTTATTTTTTGTACAGCTCAGCAAAACAAAAAGATAACTATGCAAAGAAATATTGTATTAAGTATTCATAATATTGAGGCCACAAATTCTATGAACCAGGAACAACCGTACTAGTATTATTAGACAAATATAAGCCAGTAAACATAGTACCTTTGCCTTAGCAGCTTGGCTGTTGGACAGTTTACTGGCGAAGGCGTTAGGTCGGGCAAAACCGTCACTATCCTCGCCCGAAGGCTGTGTCTCCTCCTCCTGGAAGACAGTGATCATTACGTCTCTTTCATACACATTAAATATAGTAATACCCCGACTTACGCTATTCCGTTTTACGCGAATTCGGAGATACGCGGTTTTCTTTTTAGTGATCAACGCTCGTCGGCGTGTTCGATTTACTATAAATTCGAATGTTACCGCGTGTTTTTTTTACCTACGCAGTTCACATTCGAGTCATTCGATTTACGATAAGTTCGAACGTATTTACATGCGTTTTTTATACGTTTTATATGTTAAGTTGAACCCTGACTTACGCGGCTATTACGTGGTCTCTATCGCTAAGACCGGGGTATTACTGTACTTGTACATCATGAATGTAACACAGATTCTGCTTTATGAAGTCTGGTCAGCTTAGATGATGCAATATATCCAATATGTGTGATGCAATATATTAATTATTTCAATTAACAACACAATAAGTATAAAGGCTAGCTCTGTTGTAGGAGTTTTAAAACATCTTGAAGGCTTTTAAAATGGCTAAATAGTTAAAACATCAGCCCCCCTACCGCCTAAGCAATAGCAATCGTTTATGACTTCATTTTAGTCATTTGGCACCGCCTATGTGACGTTAGCCATCAATTGCTTTGCGCGGATTGCGAAAGCAATCGTTGAATGGACAACTTTGATGGCTAACGTCACATAGGCGGTGCCAAATGACTACAATGAAGTCATAAACGATTGCTATTGCTTTAGGCGGTAGGGGGGCTGGGGCCCACAACTTATGGAAACTCTTACAGTACTGAAATGAAGAATAGAAAAATATGTTAGTTCAATTAAAAGCAATAACAAAACATGCTGCCTTATACCATCAACCATCCTAATTAATATTTGATACTGACCACTTTAATAGCCTTTTTAGGTCTTCCTCGTTTCTTGGTATCGGCAGTAGGTGTTTGGACAGGAACGAGTTGGTCGTCTGGCTTCATTTCCATCTAGAAATGTATCAATATCAACATTTTGATATAACAATCATTTGAGACTATAAAAGGGTGTCTATTACAAATTTTGAATAAAGGCAGTTTCACACATATCAAGCCATGGTGGCTTGACTGATATGTGCGAATTGGCCTTGAATGCTATTTTCTGACTTCCCATGTCAGCTTGTGCTAAAGTTATATCAAAAAAAGATGTTTCAACAAAGTTTCATGACTAACAGGACTTGAACCTATTACATTGTATTGTAATTTTTCAGGCCAAATTAATATCTCAATTGAGTTATACATTGCCCTGTGAGTCATGTCTAATATTCTAAACTATCATAGTGCAATTAATTACATAAGAATATCCTCAGGTTTCCATACAGTGGATACTCTGATTTATTCTGTCTTTTGATAGCTCAGTTTTTAAATTAACTTTTAATATTCGGACACCAAGCAGTGCTTAGTTTGAAGTTAATGTTAGCTGTAACCACAACATGGTTTAGTAAAAAACCGGACAAGTGCGAGTCAGGCTCGCACACCGACGGTTCAGTACAAATTCAAAAAAATTCACAAAGTTGGGAAGTAAGTTGTTAAAATCTTTATACAATAATCATCGACAAAAAACTTTTTTTTTTTTCATTTCTCTCGTCATACATCGTAAATTACACATTGGTAAAATAATAAAAAATCTGTTTTAACATGTGCTAATGAAACTCTTTTATATGATAGTGTACATGATACAATTTACTCACTTTGAATTTTGAACACATATTTCATGAATCTAGGCCCTATTTTTTTGTGATTGAAATAAAAGTTAACAGTTTTCATATTTATTCCTATATGTGTACTCTGAGACAATGCTTCTCGCCAAATTTCATAGTTCTGTGTCAACGGGAAGTACCCTGTAAGTTTTGATTTTTGTGTGTCGAAATATGCGATATTTTACGACATAAACGGCTTTAACTTTTATATATGATAACTGAAAAGTTTTTCTTTTATACAACTGCAAGAGACCATAGATATACATTTACAGTTTAAATTTCAACTTAATATCTTTACACATTCCTGAGATAAAGAGTTTTGACATACGGACAGACAGACAACAAAGTGATCATATAAGGGTATGGAACCCTAAAAATGGATATTATTTGTGAAAAATCGCATTTTTAGAGGAATACCGCATATACAGATAGACTTAATATGCAAAGTTCTATCTAAATAACAAATTTCATAAAAATCGTTGAGAGCAGTTTTTGAGATCAGAATTTTATACAAGCAAATATAGAAAAATTGCTTGTTTAAAGACATAAGCTATTTGTATTGTGTTATTCATGAATGGACTTACAACTTTAGCATGTGCATATTTAGATAGGGATTGCACATTGGCTCCCGCCGTGATCCACGCCGTCCTCTGTGCCTCGGCCATGCGGCACCACTGCTGGTATAACTTCCAACTATTGTCTGTGATGGTGGCCCCGTCTCGGGCTGACGAACATTTCCACAGCAAAAACGCCCATACCTGCGCTTTGCTCTCATTCTGAAACATGCAACCAGATTAGAAACTCTGCAAGCTGTGGTGGTCTAGTGGTAGTATCACTTGCCTTACTATTCTGAGGTCATGAGTACAAATTCATGCCCCATAGGACTTCTTTGGAATTTATAAACAGAATTTCGCACCACTGGCTTTGTGGTGAATGAAAATATAGTGAGGCAACCTGCATATATCTGTAGAAGAAATTCGATGGCATATGTGAATCCACTAACTGGCACTGGGTTAGCGTGGTGGAGGTGGCCTCATGACCCATCATGGATAGGTCTATGTTCACCAGTTGACTATAAAAAAAACCAGTACAGGTACAGAAACTCTGTAGTAGCACAAATGATATAGAAGTGCATAAATCGAACTCAAAATTACAACTAAATACATGCATATTCCCAAAACCCATTTTTCTTAGACAATACAAGTATAATATGTGTGGACAAGAATAATAAGTTCAGAAAAAGTGAGATGTATCCAATGCATAATGCAAAACAGAGACAGGACAAAAAAATACCAATCTATGAATAAAACAAGAGCCATATTAAAACGCTATCACTTACGCTATCTCTGACTGGAGATTTTCCTGTGCAGTTATTTGCATCTTTGTGCTCTTTAAACTCCTCAACAAAATGGAAAGCTGAATGGCACTGACCACAAACCAGAACATCAAGTGTGGCCATTTGCTCATTGGCATCTGCAAATAACAAAAATAGACATTACTTAACCTACAAAAAATATTTAGCGTATGATTCAAAAGTGATCTGAAAATCTTAACTAACATCTCTTGCTAGATGGTTAGGTCGAAGACCTGTGCCTTAGGTAGACTGCCGGCAGGATGGGCTTAGGTTTACTAAAATATGTATAAAATTACAGTTTTTAATACATTGCTAAAACCTAATTCTAAGAATGAAAATAAATAAGTAGGTATGTGATAATAAATAGACTCATGACGAACAGCAAAGACCCTCTTCAGTTTGACTGGATAATATTCACATTTGTTTACCTTTCAGAGCAGAAGGGTTTTTTGTAATTTCATCTGGGTTCCCCATTGGAACATCTTCAGGAGTTTCGCCTTCCTCTACTGAAGTCATGACGTCTCAAGTCTGTAAATGAAATACCTATGAGACCTAGAAGTATAATTCATACATAGTGATATTAGTGATACATAATAACATAACCTACGCTCGATGTTCCCGCCAAATTCTAAACAATGCATGGAAACCATTCGGAAATGAAACAAAAACTTGACTGTAGATATCGCAAAAGGTGCAGATACATAATATTGTCCCGTAATCACGGAAAATTTAGAAAAAATACTTATTGATTAAATTATAAACATTCCATGCCGTATATTCCCGTTGCATATTATGACACGACCGCTATCCGCTTGCACTATCACTGTGTTAAAATTAGACGCTTTCATTTTAATTAACTTGGATGATATTTATCAAAACAATTATTATTCGATATTAAGGGACTTCGTCACTGAGACTTGACACTTACCAGCACGACACAAACAAATATCACAAGATTTTTCAAAAATGTAAACGCAAAGGAACGCAACATAAACCAAATCACTTCAAGAATCGAAATAAATAATGAAGGAAAAATAATTTGACCGACACGTTGTCAAAGCCAGCTAGCGCTTAACCGAAACAGTCGGTTTTCATTTGTCAAAAAATTTGACATGAACCAATGAAAGCAGGAATATTTTCAAATATAGCCAATCACAGAATAACTCAAATAACGGCATGTCAAAACAGACTTACTATTTATGAAAGGCCGAAAAATTGTGCCGTCAAATTGTATTCGCCCCCAATTTACGCCGACACATTGTTTTCAATAGAATTAACTATAATACTAATTCTTATTAATTAGTTTTGTAATTAGCGAACATATTATGTTATGTTATCAAAATCAACCGTAATCAACTTTCGTTCTAATCGTAAAATAAACCTTAAAAAAGTTGTAATGAATGTCAAACAATTAATAAATACCTAAAACCTTAGATTATCCTAAAACAAGTTATTTGTCAAAATAGTGGGTCTAATTTGGACAAATTGATTGACTACCTATTTACAGCTCCACTCAGGATAATATTTTTTTTATTTATATTGTGACCAGCTACCTTTTCCCTATGTAATAGGGCCTATTCTGTGATTGTGACAGTGAAAGAACAAGGTTTATTCCCAGCTCTAAGATAAGAAAGGCTGCGGCCAATGATGATGACTGAAAAAAAATCCTAGATGCACTAATTTCGTGCTCGCTACGCTCGCACTCGGTGATATCGGGTTGATTTCTTTTGCTCACTCCACATGTAATGTAACATTTAATCTTCACTGAAATAATCGCATC
Organism: Hypomecis punctinalis; assembly: GCA_949316475.1. Taxonomy (NCBI): domain Eukaryota; kingdom Metazoa; phylum Arthropoda; class Insecta; order Lepidoptera; family Geometridae; genus Hypomecis; species Hypomecis punctinalis. The sequence continues at coordinate 12,214,501 of OX438807.1, forward strand.
ACCGCCATAAGGCTTCAACCAGCGGTTTTGTGTTAGCTTCAGTCAGGATTGGATATCGCGCTTCTTGTAGTTAACTTCATTTCCGCCAACTTGTGTGGCGTGGCATATATTGATACTATTGTAATTGTACGTGCCCATCTATTATACCTACTCTTACCTCATTTCAAATTACTTACCTACATCACGCTTATGCTATACTTACCAAAGAAGATATGACTAAAAATATCCTAAAAACTATGAATCGTTACTGCGTTTCTTCATTATTTCTTTATTCCAATACCTAGACCTACCTAGTACTCTGCACTCTTCATTGAAATGCAGCTAGATTATTCAATAAATCTATAGAACTGTAATAGCAAACAATATGAACAGCTGTTGCCGTACTATATTTATTTTATGGTTCGTAGTACCTATTATTTTTGGTTCGTTGGATTTGACTCCGTCCCTAAAACATAGGACGAATTCACAAAAGTTTGTAAAACGAATTTAATAATAGTTTAACTGGTACAGTTAATTATTATACAATACAAAATGTATGCTTGTTGACAAATATTCATCAATAAAACAATAACATTCTCCCTCCACGACATTAACCCTCCTTTTGAGCAGTCGGTTAGAATAATATGTTATCTGTCAAATTTTTGCCTAGTTTGCCAAGATAACCAATCATTAAGGATTATTCTTTTCTACCAATGAGAGTATTTATCATTATTTTCCTAGAAAATTCGTGATTGGATTTTAATGAGCGAAAAGAAATCAACAGCCAATCAAAAAGTTTTTCTTTGATTACATGTTCATTCATTTTTAATCTTGGAATTTTTAATTTTTTGTCTGTGCAATTGTGATCAGCCGTGGCTTTTTACGGGACGCCTTTTTCTCGCGCCTTGTAATTTATTTTTCGTATTATTTCAAATAGTTATTCCTAAAATACAGTAAGTATACGATGCGCTATCTGTGAAACAATTCACGCAATGGAATAAAATGATGGAGTCCTATTTCTTTTCAGAAAATGTCGGGCATAGCGAGTGCACGTTTAGCCGAAGAAAGAAAAGCTTGGCGTAAGGATCACCCTTTTGTAAGTGTATTAGCCTCTATGATGTATTTGTTTTGACTGTTTAATTTTGATAATCAAACATAACTTTGGTTTTCAGGGATTTGTTGCTAGACCTATGAAGAACCCCGATGGATCACTGAATCTTATGACATGGGAATGCGCGATTCCCGGAAAAAAGGGGGTTAGTATTCTAGAATATTTGGTGACGACTTGTTTTCTGCCGCGATTGTATCGATAAAGGGGTTTGAACATTTTTGTATGGAAGCTGGCATATCCCACCCATTATGTTTTTTTTTTATAATATTCCGCGCACAATGAAAGTTGTATAGGTACTATAAGGGGACACTTCTTAAATCAATAGATGTTAGTACTATGATAACTTAAAGTGTCACGTTCTCGAGATATTTTAATGTAAAGATCGCACAGTTCTCGTACAGCGATATTTACATCAAAATATCTCGAGAATGTGACACTTTAGGGTACTATACCTACTACGAAACATTTATTGTGTGTATAATTGTCCCCTACTCATATAAATTACTTTCACCATGCGCGGAAACTTATAAAAAAAACATAATGGCGTTGGGTGGATATGCCACAAATGTTCAAACCCCTTAGAATACCCTCTAAATGGTGTCACTTAAGTCTGACGACATATGTACATTTCAATGTCCGAAAGCCTGTCAAATTTCACCGTGACAACTTGTAGGTGTTCATATTCGAAGAGCACAAGAACCTCTCTTTATGTTGTTTTGCTGTCTGTGTAGGTCAAAGGAGTAGTCAGCAGCTCATGAATTTTGAAATCGTTGATAAAAACTTGAAAAACTGATGTTTATGTATCTAGTTATTATTTTTCTTGTAGGTTAGGTACCTACTGTATTGGCATTTTATTCATTTTTGAGGATTTTAACTCAAAAATTTAATAAGGTAGAAATTCGATACTTTCAGCAATCATAGCCCACACACTGAACAACAAACACTAACTGTGATTTACAGTATAATTTCTTGTCCCAACTGAAGTATATTTTCTCAATAATTATTTTGTATCAAGAGCATAAAGTGTTCCCCGGACAGCTGCAGCCTAATCATCCTCCAATCACAAAGCCTGAAATTTTTAAATCAAGGTCTGTGCTTGGAGGATGACTAGATCACAGCAACAGCTGTCTATGGAATTTTTGCAAATGGTGAGCACTAGTAGGCACCCTAGCAGAGTAAGGACCAACTCACACAACCAATTTTTGTGTCAGATTATTATTATCAAATATGTTTTAATGAGCAATCTTATACTGTTTCCTGCCTGTTTCAGTAAAATGCAATGTAAAACCGACACTGCACACCACATCTCTGCAACAGAGTGGTCTACAACTATAACAGCTTGCCTGAGGATGTAATCTCAGCAAGGACTATAAGCACATTTATGAACAGACTGGACCTTTGGATAGAAAAAGGAAAAAAAGCCTAGATAGATAAATACTAATTATTCAACATTGGTTGATATAGGCACAACAGTATTTATATGCTTGCCCATAAACATTTAAATAAATAAAATAACCTGAATAACACCAGCACAGATCTCTTTTAGACTGGGCTGAAAAATGTTTGTCCAAGAATCATACTCAGGGTTGATTTTGGGGCATTAATAGTTAGATTTTATTGTGTTCTAGTGATCATGCTTCACACTTTATTTCTATTTCAGACTCCCTGGGAAGGCGGGCTATACAAGCTTCGTATGATCTTCAAAGACGATTACCCATCAAGCCCACCAAAATGCAAATTTGAGCCCCCATTGTTCCACCCCAATGTGTATCCATCAGGGACTGTATGCCTCTCGTTACTGGATGAGGAGAAGGATTGGCGTCCCGCGATCACAATCAAGCAGATTCTGCTGGGTATCCAGGATTTGCTCAATGAACCAAATGTCAAAGATCCTGCACAGGCGGAGGCTTACACTATTTACTGGTGAGTTTCGTATAAACATGGTGATGAGATGTATAAACATTGTTCATGATCATGACTAGCTGGTTGAAAGCATTAGTCATCATTGTGAGTAAAATAATCATTATTGTGAAATCTGTGTGTAATATCATTTGCTATAGCTACTTGAAACCACTGGTCAAGAGTCAAGATGCATGTAAAAATTGTATTTTTCATACTTATTATCATATTATACTATTTGTATTCTGGAAAATGTTCTTATTCAATAGCAGCTTAGAGTCTTGTTTCTGTGATTTTTACAATAAGTTCTTTTGCCATGTAAATAATTCTGGATCAGGCCACCAACCTATTCTCAGACCTACTAAATAAACACAACTTGGTCAAGCAATTTTGGAGGATTCAGTAAGAAACACTAAGTAAGACAGGATGGCTAGTCCTGGTTTCAGAGTTTTTAAGGTGCCTAAAGGCTTTTGACTTGGCTAAATGGTTAAAACATCTGGGACCTACAATTTAATGTGTCATCTGAGCCACTTAGTTGGAAATGCCACTGGTGGTGACCCATCCTCAGACCGACTGCCGAATGTTGGGTAATTAACTTTGTTGATTGCTGACAAACACCTAGTCAAGTCACCCATCCTTAGACCGATTGTGCCGAATGTTGGGTAATTAACTTTGGTGATTGCTGACAAACACCTAGTCAAACTACTATATGAGCGTTACATAAACACTGACATTTAATTATTTTGTTTTTCAGTCAAAATCGACTAGAGTATGATAAAAGAGTGCGGGCCCAGGCGCGCGCCATGGCTGCCACTGAGTGACCCCTGCAACAACTATACCTACTAAGAGCTACATTTCAAGTCCAACAACTTCCTGGCAGGAGGCAGAAACCATATTATTTTAAAAACATCTAACACTGAATGTAGATAAAATGTTTTAAATCATTCCAACAACTTACAAGTGTACATTTACATTTTTTGCTTTCTGCCACAAGTCTGGATACTAACTAGAAGTAAGTTGCATTGAGATAAAACCTGAACTATCGGTAATATGTAATTTTAATTATTTTCTGTAATAAATAGGTTCTAAACAATATGGTCTTCTACTATCTGATTGATACTACTTAAGTATCATTAAATGTAATAAGGATGGAAGTTAGTATTTATTTTAAAATGTTGAAACATTTGTGATACAGTATTTTTATCGGATGGTTAAATCAAAATCTCATAATTATCAATTAGACATTGTATGAGATCTACTTCACTACATTATAATTAATTTAAAATATTTTTGTATGTTAAGTTCGTATCAAACAATAAATTTCTGAAACCCAGATCTTGTTTGATATTTTCATCATCTTATGGTGCGTTCAGATAGCCTACTGGTGGCAACATTAACAGTTAAAAACGCCAATAACGATCACATTCGGCATTCGTTTTAAGAGAATATGTGAGCAAAAGTGGCATTTTTAACTGTTTTCATTCACCGTTCGGATAGCTCAAAAACAGTTTAAAATGCCATCGTGAACTGCCACTTTTGACCCACCTGAGGTGGGTTCTATGTGATTGTTTTCTGACAGTATAGAGTTTGATATTTAGTGTTGGTTTTGGGTAGTGAGCAAAACTTGGGAACGCGAAACGGCGAAATGGGCGAAATTGCTAGTGAATCAAAGAGGCATGGGTTCGATTCCCACCCAAGACAAATATTTATGTGATAAACATGAGGTGTTTGCTCTGTCTGTTTGTTTTTGATAATAATCTAAGTATGTGTTTAAAAATATGTATATTATGTAGTATATCAGTCTGGCAGCCATAATATGACAAGCTTTACTTACCAATAAGAAAAAAAAAAACAAATCCTGTTATCGATAAGGACATGTTAGTTAAACTTTATCGTCTGCAATCAGGGACTAGGGCTGGCTGCCTAAACTGCTGGACTGACTCTTACATCAAGTGACCTTGAATCGTTTCACTCATTGACCTGGCATTTTTCTGTTTTGAAGACCAGATAATCGAGGTTCTACTGTAATTCTTAAGGGTAATCGTCTCGGTCAGAGCGCGAAATTAAAATATTTTTGGGTTTTTAGGCATTTACAGATAAACATCATTTTAAGTTTACGAAAACTCATTTAGCGGCCATGAATAGGTTGCGTTGACGAGTTACATCATAGTAATATTATAAATCTGAAAAGTTTGTTGGTTTGTTTCTCTTTCACGCAGTAACGGAGCAAAGGATTGCCTTGATTTTTAGCATGGATATAGTTCTAGGGCCGGAAAGTGACACAGGCTACTTTTTATCCCAAAACAATAAAAGGTTCCTGTGGGATAGCACAAAAGTCAAAATACCACGCGGGCGGATCCGCGGGCAAAAGCTAGTATACGTATACACGAAGTTAGTGGTCAGGTGATGCACGTACTGTAGTCTTTTCAACGTGTATATTTATTCATGTTAAAAATTATTGCAGTCGATTTCAGTAGAAAAATAAGTTATAATAAAATAAATCATATTTTGTCTTAAAAACGTTTAATAGTTTACATGGCTTTGAAACTGGTCACACTGTAAGTTAAACGTCAAATCCTGTAGTCAAAACTTAGATTATAGAGGCAATCAATCAAATTCATCAAGTTAATTGGCTTAAATGGCCAATAATGTACGACCCAGTAATTCACGACATGATAATGTACAGCCTGATATTGTACGGCATGATCATTTGTGTCACTGGCCATTGAATATCAGGCTGAGAAATACAGGCCGTACATTATCGGCCTGTGTCGATAATGTCCGACACAGTATTGCACAGCCCGACATTGTACGGCCTGATATTTTGTGTCCCTGGACCTTGGTTATTTTATAGCAGGGTATGAGTTCTCTAAGGTAATTTGACTCTGTTGGTTAGGTTAGATTTGAACAGTGACAACAATGCCAGAAAGAACCTGTCCTTATTACGAGTTACGGATACTTTAAAGGTATGCGCGGGAGCCAGAGAAACGAGACGTCAGGGTATACCCACCCGCCAACCTCATGCCCCCAGCGTACTCCCTTCACCCGTGCTCACCTCTATGCCACACGGCGTCGGAATTGTGCACACATGCGCAATAATTAGCGAATCACGGCAAAGTGTCATCTGTGGCTAACTTCTTATCCGTTGACTTGTGTGGCGCTTAGTATATCTCTGTGGAACTGAAAGAAGTCACAGACAAACCAACCCAAGCAAATATTTTTTGTGGTACCCAAGCGTGGTATTTTGTGTCCTTTTCGTCGGGACACGTTTTATTATGCTGTACATTATTGGGTCGCAAAATACGGGCTGTACATTATTTGTACAAGCAAATAATGTACAGCCCGATGACACCAAATTGTACGGGCAGGAAAGCATGGCCCGTTTTTTATGTCCCATGCCATCAATTATCAGGCTGTACAATACTGGCCGTACATTATCACCTCGTGCCAATAATGTACAGCCCGTATTTTGCGACCCAATAATGTACAGCATGATAAAACGTGTCCCAAAGAAAAGGACACAAAATAACATGCTGTACATTATTGTGTCGCAAAATACGGGCTGTACATTATTGGCACGAAGAATATTTGCTCCTATGGGTTGGTTTGTCTGTAACTTCTGACAGTTCCAAATAGATATAATATGCGCCACGCAAGTTGGCGGATGAGAAATTGGCCACAGATGACACTTTGCCGTGATTCGCTAATTGTTGCGCATGTGTGTACAATGCCGATGCCGCGTGGCGTAGTGGTGAGCACGGGTGAAGGGAGCACGCGGGGGGGCACCAGGTTGGCGAGCGGGTGTGCTAAAGTTTCGTTTCTCTGGCTCCCGCGCATACTTTTAAAGTATCCTTAACTCGTAAAAAGGACAGGTTGTTTCTGGCGCTTCGCCGGCCGCTGCCGCGGCACGCTCACTTCGCTCGCTCGGCTCGCGCATTGTTGTCACTGTTCACCTAACCGAACCTAACCAACAGAATCAAATTACCTAAGACAACTCATACCTTGTGTACAAAATAACCAAGGTCCAGGGACACAACATATCAGGTCGTACAATATCGGGCCGTGCAATACTGTGCCGGACATTATCGACACAGGCTGATAATGTACGGCCTGTATTTCATAGCCCAATATTGCACAGCCTGATATTCCATGGCCAGTGACACAAATTATCATGCCGTACAATATCAGGCTGTACAATATCATGTCGTGAATTACTGGGTCGTACATTATTGGCTCCCCTGTACAATATAGGGACTCGCTAAAAATACGATTTTATGAATAAAATTTCGCTGTGCTGTATCTACATTACACAACAAAGCAAACATCTTCTATCTATCAAAAATGTATTAAAGTCGTTTTAAGAAGATACAAGTACAATGGCAGACGATGAGCAAGATCCAAAAGAGTACCGGTGGGAGACAGGTTATGAAAAAACTTGGTAAGTTTTGGTCACAATTTTGGTACACAAGTTTCAAATAATATAACAAATCTTTATCTACGCACCGCCTTGTTATACCTTTCTTCTCTGCTCGTAGTAAATCCATAAATAAGACGCGGGACCCAGGTGATCCATGTTAGAGGTTACATAGCATTAAGTGCTTGGACTCTTTTGAGATATTATTAAAAAGTGCTATGTGACATGTTTGACATTACTTCTTTGAAAAACAAAATAAAAAGTAAGTTGGTTTTCTGCAAGAGAAAAATGTGTTGTGTTAAAATTATGTTTTCAATATAATAAAACTAAACTCGAGTTTACCGGTCTAAATAATCGTGAGTGTAAATAAAGTGATCTGTTGACTGTTGTGAAAATTTAACATCGTGTAAATTTACTCAACCTCTATTCCAAATAGCAGTGACTGGTAAGTCAGCAAACAGTATAAAAACTGTAATAGGTTGTGGGTCCCAGGGAGGTCTAAGCACAGAAGTAATTTACCGAAATGGAGAATTTCACGACAAAATTACAGATAGGGCATTTAGAGGGAAAAGAGAACTGGGCTACTTGGAAATACAAGATTTCCATAATGTTACGAGGTGTAGAAGGTGCTATGGAAGCAGCCGTTGGAACCCTCGAAAAACCCGTTACCCCTGCCCGAGGAGCTGGTGACGCTGAAATCGGTATCTATAATGCAGCAATGGCGAAGTATAGAAAAACCGAATGTAGCGCTCTGCTCATACTAACCACGAATATGTCAGAAGATACGCTTAAAAAAGTAATGAGATTTGAGACAGCAAATGGCGTCTGGCAGGAATTACACCGATTATATGACGGACAGTCGGATGACAGGGCATACAATTTGTGTGCAGAATTTTTCAGTTTTCATTACAATAAAGAGGATGACGTGTCAACGCATATGTCAAAGCTGAAAAATATCTGGAACAATTTAAATGTCGAAATTACAAAAAAGGATGCCACCCTGAAACTTCCCGACTTATTCCTGATATGTAAAATTCTAGATACACTAGACGAGCGGTATTTTGCTTTCAAATCTAGCTGGTTGTTACTAAACCAAAGCGAAAGGACGGTAGATAATTTAACAAGTCACCTATGTGCATTCGAGAGAGCACTTGGTAACAGAGAAAACATTAAACAAGAGGCCCTAGCAACAACACGCACTGAACAGAAGAAAGTGAAGCAAAGCTATGAGAAACAGCTGACCTGCAACTATTGCTCCGGTAAAGGACACATAGTGAGGAAGTGCAAAAAGTGGATCGAGGACGGGAAGCCGCCAAAGCCCACATCAGGCACGCCAGCAGCTGAGTCAACATCAAAGCAAGTGCAACACATATCTTTGATGGTAAATGCATGTTCCAAAGGATCAATCCAGGACAGAGAGAGCTGGTATATTGATAATGGAGCAACCACTCACATCGCAGTAAGAAGTGATTATTTCCAAGAGTTTCACGAGTTCGATTCAGACCATACCGTATCTACTGCGGACGGAAGCGTCATACCCGCGATAGGGAAAGGCACCGTTGAGGTAGAATCAAACGTCAGTGGCAAGAGGGAGCGAATCACACTCAATGATGTGTGGCTGGTACCATCACTAACAAAGAATCTCTTCTCGACGCTAGCAGCACAAGACAGGATGCAGAACAGCGTCTTTACATCCACGACTAGAGAGTGCAAGTTAGTTATTGACGGCACGACTAAAGTTGTTGGAAAAAGAGTCCAATATGGAGGACTTTATAAGTTGGACATGAAGACGATCATGCCAAACAAACCTAGGACCATAGAGGTCAACGCTATGATTGGCTCCAATATGCTACAGCTGTACCATGAACGTTTTGCACACCAGGACAAACAACATGTCATCCGTCTCGTGAAGAGAGAGCTCGGAGTACAGTTACGTCCTGATAATGTGAAATGTGAAGGCTGCATTTATGGGAAGTCACATAGAAAATCGTTTGGAACAAGGGAAAGAGCAACAGTTCCAGGAGAACTGATACACACCGATGTATGTGGTCCTTTTGTAGACAGTATCTCGAAGTTTAAATATTACGTACTCTTCAAGGATGACTATTCTGGCTTTCGGATGGTTTACTTCATCAAAAACAAGTTTGAAGTTAAGGATAAACTTGTTCAAATGCTTCAAGAAGTCAAGACAGCGGGATATGACGTCATCACGATTCTCAGCGATAATGTAGGCGAGTTCGACAACAAAGAAGTACGCAATATTTTACAAAAGTATGGCATTCAACAGCGGCTGACAATGCCTTACACTCCTGAACAGAATGGGTGTAGTGAGCGAGAAAACCGCACTTTGGTTGAAGCTGCAAGATCTATGCTACATGCAAGAGGAGAACTACCGCAGGTGCTCTGGGCGGAGCTTATTAACACTGCTGCATACGTGCTCAATAGGACAGGTCCTACAAGAGTTGAGGGAAAAGTACCTTACGAGCTCTGGCACAAGAAAAAGCCTAAGATAAGTCACTTGAGAGTTATCGGGAGTGAATGTTTTGCTCACGTTCCAAAACAAAAAAGAAAAAAGCTCAGTAAGAAAGCAATTAAAGGCAAGCTGATAGGCTATGAAAACGATGATGGTTATCGTATCTGGGATGGAAACAAAACACAGAGGTCAAGAGACATCACATTTCAAACGAATGTCGAGTTTCGTGTTTCCACAGAAATGCCTGGAACTTTAAGTTCAGAGGGAGATAGACAACCGTTCATACAAGAACCTATGCCGGAAAATGCTACAGAGCAGGAAAATGATCATGAACTTGCTCTAGAGGGAGATAGTGTAAGTCAAAATCAAGTTCATGAAGATGTTTTGAGTGAAACAAACGAAAACAGAGACGATGACAATGCAAACGAAGAGTTCGTTGATGCCGACGAGGAGCTGGAGATAGTGGAACCGTCATCATTAAACGCAAGAATTCCATACAACTTGCGTGATCGCGGAAATCTCTCACGCCCTAAAAAGTTTGAAGACTACGTTTTCTCTGTAGACAGGGAGTTTGATCCCGAAACATATGAAGAAGCTGTTGGAAGGGATGACAGTGTTGAGTGGCTGAATGCAATGGCGAGTGAAATGAACTCCCTTAAGCAAAATGATGTCTGGACGCTCAGCCAGTTACCCAAAGACAGAAAAGCACTTCCTTGCAAGTGGGTCTTTCGAATAAAGAGAAACCCAGATGGCAGCATTGACAAATATAAGGCCAGGCTAGTAGTTAAAGGATTCAAACAACGAAAAGGAGTTGACTATGTACAGACCTTTAGCCCAGTTGCAAGAATGGCCACGGTCAGAGCCTTATTAAGTGTCGCCGCCAAAGAAAAGTTGCATTTGGTACAATTTGATGTCTCAACGGCTTTTTTGAATGGCATGTTGAAAGAAGAAATCTACATGCAGCAGCCAGAAGGTTTCAACGATGGCACATCAAATGTGTGTCGATTGAAGAGGAGTTTGTACGGACTCAAGCAGGCTCCCAGATGCTGGAACTCATATTTTGAGGAGACGCTGCTGGAGAAAGGTTTCGTGCAAAATGCAGCTGACTGTTGCCTCTTTACAAAAGAAGTAGGTAACAAGAAAATATTGATAACCCTGTACGTGGATGATGGGCTCGTAGCCACGACAGATGAAGAACTGGCAAACCAATTCCTAAAGGAATTAGGGGATATGCTAAAGATCACCAGTAAGCCAGCGTCGTATTACCTAGGACTTGAGATTGCACAGTCACAGGATGGCTCGATTATAATCAAACAAGAATCGTACGCCAAGAAAATACTAGAACGATTTCGAATGATGGATTGCAATTCAGTCTCGACACCCATAGAAAGGATTACCGAATCAGGGAAAGTAGAAAAGGAAAACCCTGAAGAGAAGAAATATCCTTACCGAGAAGCAGTGGGTGCTCTAGCTTACCTAATGACAGGAACGCGACCCGATATAGCTTATGCTGTCGGCGTAGTATCAAGAAAACTAGAGAATCCGACGCAAGAAGATTGGCTTCGCGTTAAGCGAATTATGCGGTACATCAAAGGTACTTGCTCGTACGGAATAAAGTATACTTCGGAACATGTATCCGGTGTAATAGATGGTTATAGTGATGCAGATCATGCCGGAGACGAGCAAACCGGACGCTCTACAACGGGAGTAGCGTGTCTATTTGCTGGAGGTATTGTTTCATGGCTAAGCCAACGTCAGCCATCTGTTGCGATTTCGACTACTGAAGCAGAGATAGTCGCAGCAAGCGAAGGCGCTCGTGAACTAGTGTGGCTCCAGAGAGTATTCAGCTCACTTACTAGAATGGAAGGAGTACCCACGTTAAAAGTAGATAACGAAGCTGCGATACGTCTGGCACATAATCCAGAGTTTCATAAGCGGACGAAGCATATCCGAGTGAGGCATTTCTTCGTGAGAGAAACTGTGCAAGAAGGACTTGTTGATGTACAACGGACAAGCACTGCTAACCAATTAGCAGATATTATGACAAAGGCAGTACCTAGACCAAGGCTCATGACTATGCGAGATGCCCTGGGCCTGCAATTCCATACACTTAATTAATGAGGGAAAGTGTTAGAGGTTACATAGCATTAAGTGCTTGGTCTCTTTTGAGATATTATTAAAAAGTGCTATGTGACATGTTTGACATTACTTCTTTGAAAAACAAAATAAAAAGTAAGTTGGTTTTCTGCAAGAGAAAAATGTGTTGTGTTAAAATTATGTTTTCAATATAATAAAACTAAACTCGAGTTTACCGGTCTAAATAATCGTGAGTGTAAATAAAGTGATCTGTTGACTGTTGTGAAAATTTAACATCGTGTAAATTTACTCAACCTCTATTCCAAATAGCAGTGACTGGTAAGTCAGCAAACAGTATAAAAACTGTAATAATCCATGTCACATTATTTTGTCTATCTAGTGAAGCTATAATTTTTTGCTGTGAACTTGCATTTCATATAAGCTGGGCTTTTAGGGAAGCTATTAAGGAAGATGAAGATGGCTTGGTTGAAGGCCTCGTCGCCGAGTTTGCTCAGAAAGCCGCCCGAAAAGCGGCACAGCCTCGCAAAGGTCCCGTGAGGCTTGGTATGATGCGCCATTTGGTAGTTGCTGTTGACTGCTCTGAAGCGATGAACTCTCAAGACTTGAAACCTTCTAGATTCTTATGTACTCTCAAGGTAAAGCTAATAAGTTATCTTTCTGTAAGGGCAATGTTAAATAGATTGTAGTTGTTGGCTTGAAGTATTCCACAGACAGCTGCAGCCTGTCCCTAGTGTTCAACCAATCACACGCCGAAATGGCTTATCAAGACCAGTAATTGTTTGATGACTAGCCTGCATCTACATACCTGTCTGCTGAACACTTGATTGTAGTAAAGAGCATGAGTATAGTACACTGAAAAATATATAGCAGGCACACTTAGATATCATTTGAATTAACGTAATTCATTTCAGCTCCTTGAAAAGTTTGTAGAAGAGTTCTTTGATCAAAATCCTCTCAGCCAGTTGGGAATAGTGGCTATGAAGAACAAGAGGGCAGAACGAATAACAGAACTATCTGGAAATGTTCGAAAACACATAAAGGCAGTTCAAAGGTAAAGTTCTACTACTATTAGTAAACACATTGAAAGTGTGTTTTGTGTTGTCTCTTTGTATGCACTAAATTGTATCCTTACTGAAGGTCTGCCTTCCACTTCCACTATGAGCAGAATGGACGCATTACAGAATTTTCAATTTGCAATGTTATAATTAATACCAGTCAATTATTTTTCAAAGGAATCACTTTCAAAGGAAGTCATTGTATGAAAGTTATCTTTCCAATTTAAACAGAGTCCATAAGTTCTTATCACACTTGAAGATAGGCATTATTGATTATTTTGTCAGCGAATGCTATAAAAGTCTAAACAATTTAAAATAATAAATTAAAACACCATCTTTCAAGAAAATGATCATTTCACCATTTCAACAGTTTGTCAACTCTGGCGCTGACTGGCGAGCCGTCATTACAGAACACCCTGGAGTATGCCGGGAGGGTTCTAAGACCCTTGCCAGGTCATGCTTCCAGAGAACTGCTGGTGCTGTTTGCATCACTCACTACTTGCGACCCGGGAGACATCAACACTACCATCCAGGTAAATTCTTTATACTTGGTACATGTAACAGAATAAAACTAAAAAAAATACTGTTGCATTTGGTGTATAGTTAGCGCCACACAAGTCGGCGGATGAGAAGTTAGGCCCAGATAACATTTTGCCATGATTAGCTAATTATTGCGCTTGTGTGGACAATGCCGACGCCGCGTGGCGTAGTGGTGAGCACGGGCATAGGGAGCATTTCACTTAAGGGCTGTGGCTCGATCACTCAGACAGGTGCTGCGGCAGACTAGCTATGGGTTGACTTGATACCAGTAGTGACGCGGCGACACTAATCAAATGCTGCTACGTGCAATTGCCAATGGAAATGCATTATACCTAATTACATTTATTTTTTAGGCTCTGAAGACAGATGGCATTAGATGTTCAGTTATTGGGTTGGCAGCTGAAGTAAGGATCTGTAAAAAGTTGTGCAAGGACACCAATGGAGACTATGGGGTATGTTGTATTATATTGTAATTTTAGATAACATAATAATAAGGAAGAGCCTAGGTCCCACGACACAGGTCACCCTAGTGTGGGAACTAGTGCACAACTTGTTTTTGTTAACTTTTTTGGAACAATAAACGTTTTATTTATTTATTATTATGTTATCACTGATATCAGACATTAAATGTCAAAGAATAATATTTTATTACTGATTTATACCCGGCATATAGAAGGGTGGGATGATGGATGATGGTGACGTTTGTTTGTGGTGTCAGGTGGTGCTGGACGACGTGCACTACCGCTCGCTGCTGCTGGAGCAGACGGCGCCGCCCGCGCGCGCGCGCGCGCTCGACGCCGGGCTCGTCAAGATGGGGTTCCCGCACTGCGCGCCGCGCGCGCCGCAGCTCGACTCGCCCGCCGGCTCCGACCCGCCCATCGCTGTCTGCATGTGGTATGTACTACGCTCTGCTGTTCAATTATTGTAGTCCTTTGCAATAAAAAAAGCAGTTGGAAGCAACTTACGGATAGCGCATATGTGGTTTTTACCGGATTAGCTCTCCTCGTTGTCATTGGACGCCCTATGTTGCGCTTACTTCACATCTCTATATTTGAGAAGTTTACGGTGCGATCGCCATCATTGTATGGCAGTTAAAATAGACATTTTTTTAAAGTTTTATCATTTCCCCAGTTGTTTCTCTTTTCTAATCTCAGGCAGGGCCAGTGTTCCAAAAAGTTTTGTTTTATTACCTACAGTTGAAAATATTTTGTAAATTGATGGAGATAGGTAAGTGGTATAAATGAATCATTTGTGTGTGTGTGCAGCCACCTGGAGGAAGGGGAGGGCGAGGGCGTGGCGGGCGAGGGTCACCTGTGCCCGCAGTGCCGCAGCAAGTACTGCTCGCTGCCCGCGCAGTGCCGCACCTGCGGCCTCACGCTCGCCTCCGCGCCGCATCTCGCCAGGTAATGTGTTGGTGCAGCCACCAGCAGGAAGGGGCGAGGGCGCGATATATTTCGAAACACCGGATGCGTTCTGCGGTCAGCGGACAGGTCACACTGAACGCAGCCCGCATTATGTGTGAACAACATTGTCGTTCTCTATATATTTTGTAGAGATACGCGATCTGCCCGTGTGATTCCGCGGTAAGAACGTAAGGACGAACAGCTTGTGGCGGGCGACGGTCAGTGCATCACGCGTGTTTATACTTTTCGGGATTTCTTTTAGGGATTCAAAACACAACAAAAGAACTGATTACCACTGATCACGCACTCAAATAACAAATTGCCCTGATTTACAACGTCGTTCATATAATATAATGCGGGCTGCGTTCAGCACACTGAACATTCATTCATGAAGAATGCTTCCAGTGTGTCAAATTCCGTTGGGGTGAGAACACCGGCCGTTGACGTACATTTAATTTTTTGAATGAGGAATATTCCTTCTCATTTTCACTGCGGAAGAAACAAAGTGGTGTTATTATGCACTTATTGCAAATTACCGACGACAAAAAAATAAACAACAGCTACATATGTTATTTCTAATCTATTAGCATCCTTTTAGGGGCTTATTCTGTGCATCAAAACTAATAACTTTTGTTCTACAACTTTTGTCAAGACACAAAAATTTTTTTTGTTGTTTCATAGGAAAAATCATTCACACGCGACAAAATGTATGATACAGCTGATTTTTTTTTTGAGTTTTGACGAAAGTCGTAGAACAAAAGTTGTTAGTTTTGATGTACAGAATAAGCCATTAAAAGGATGCTAATTGATTAGAAATAACCCTGTATATATTGAACTTGTTTATTGGTACTCAGGTTCCGTCAAGAAAGATGAATTCGGACAGATGAAAGCAAAATTGTCAAGTCAAAATAGAGACGCTTCACTCACTCCGTTCACTCGGACAATAATTTGAAACTTAAAACAAATATTTCAATGATGTTAAATAATATGTTTTTTATTTCAACGTAATCCCTTCCCGCAGATCGTATCATCATTTGTTCCCGGTGGAGCCGTACGTGGAGCTCCCCAATGAAGGCCAGGCGCAGTACTGTTTTGCTTGTCTGCGGAATTTTACAGATCTCGATAAACAGGTAACATTTCCATGAATATTATTAGAAATCATAACACACTTGAGCAATAGTAAAATTCCTCTAAGTATTCATAACAAAAGGACATGTCCACAAAATGTATGGAGGCTGGTATAATAATAATCAAAAATTCTAACCACAACACTCGTTACATTTCGAGAAAGTTCATATTTTTCTGAGTCTATTACAACAGGTAAAAACAAAAATAGCCCTCCGATTGTTTTAAAATTGATTTTGAATTTATTGGGATAAATAAATATATTTGGCTCAATAGGCAGATTATCTCTAGCAACCTTGATTACCTCCAAATTGTTAAATAAAAGCATTTTTACCAATTAGACAAACTTTTTAAGTGTTTTTTTGTCACATTGGTAGGTTATACTTTTTAATTTTAGCAAATGAAGAGATGAATGTAGAAGAATCAGCTACGAATGCAAGTAAAATAACGATAGAAGCACTTTATTATTGATTAACTAGAAAAAATAATAAACTGTATTTTTTATTTTTCATACAATTTATTTTTCGCATTTATAAAAAATTGGAAAGGTGAAAAAATCTAAATTAAATATTTTTGGGAAGCCCATAAAACAAGCTTGCAAATGATGTATTTCGTTCGATTTTTCTCTGAATATACCAATTGTGGACGTCACCTTTGGGAAAAGATATTGTACAATGCTGTTTTCCTATACTTTATCCAAAGTAATTTACTATTGTGATTAATAAAAATTAGCGCGATTCTGCAGTCTTAATTTTTTGAAGTCATTCTGTACTGCCCTACCCGGTACGTGGCTTCTGCTTGACAATTTTTTGAACCGACTATTCATCAGTCCTCCGTGCTATGTAGCCTACCTACTGCAATTTTAAATTGCCTGTCTGCTGAGCGTTCTGCTACGGATTTCATCATTTCTGATTTGATCTCGCAGAAAGACTCCGAGCGTAGCCCTCTCCATAGCTTTTTCTCTCCTTGGCTTTCTTGAACTGTACTTATAAGGCTTATGGAGAAAATTTTAGAGATAAAGCGATTTTCTAACCTACAAATTTTTCAGATATACCGTTGCGGGCGGTGCCTCGAGCACTACTGCTGGGAGTGCGAGGGCGTGGTCTCGGGCACGCTGCACGTGTGCCCGGGCTGCGCCGCGCGCCCGCGCCTCTACCAGCGCCTGCCCGACGCCACGTGACCTCACGCCGCGCCCACGCTACCCACGTCCATCGCTAACTCACGTCACGTGGCTAAATTCTACTCGGAAAAAGAATCTGGGAAATGATTACTATAGTCGGATGTATGGCTTGACTCAAGTGTGAAGTGAGTGTGTGTAGACTGTAGATATAGATGTCTAAGCTTGTAATGGCTCTACCTCCACGCCGCGACCACGCTCTCCACATCCATCACTAACACACGCCACGTGGCTAAATTCTACTCAAAAAATAAAACTGGGATTATTAAACCTATCTATCTATAGCATATACAGAGTGATTGGTAAAAAATTAGCATCCTTTTAAGGGCTTATCTGTACATCAAAACTAACAATATTTATCAAATTTCAAAAAAAAATGATCCATAGAAATATATCATTCACCCTTGACAAAATGTAAGGAACAGCTAATTTATTTTTTTGAGTTTTAACAAAAGTCGCTGAACACAAGTTGTTAGTTTTGAATTTTGATATATAGAATAAGCCCCTAAAAAGATGCTAATTGTTTACCAGTCACCCTGTATACTTGTATGTAATAAATAAAATAATTAAAAATATTATATATATAAGTGACAAGCCGTGTGGTCAAGTGGCAGTGACACCCGCCTTACAATCGTGAGGTCGTGGGTTCAAATCCCGGTCCCGTACCAATGAGTTCTTTGGAATTTATGTACGGAATTTAACACTACCAGACACACTGCCGGCTTTTCGGTGAAGGAAAACGTCGTGAGGCAACCTGCATATGTCAGTAGAAGAAATTCGATGGCGTATGTGAATTGTGAATCCACCAACCCGCACTGGGCCGGCGAGGTAGATATGGCCTAACCACCCTTCGGGGGTGGGCCTACATCCTGCAGTGGGCTATTAAAAAGGCTGATACAGTACAGTACAACAAGTGAACGTGACTGACAACTGTTTAAAGTGTTGTGCCGGTTGCCCGACGCCACGTGACTTCACGCCGCGACCACGCGCGCCACATCCATCACTAACACACGCCACGTGTGGCGGACAGTGACGTAACTGCTGAAAATATGAAATGGGTGTGTGTAACTGTGTACATAGTTATCTGAGCTTGTAATGGCTTTACTGCCTATTTATATTAGAAATGCTTAATTTTAATTGCATTTTGACCCGCCAAAATATAGCCTCGTCCTGCCCAATAAAAAAAAAAATTACTTTCTAAGTTCTGCCCAATGTCATTTTTAAAGGACAATTTGTTTATAATAGCTTCTGCCCAGAACAACAAATGTAAAAAAAAATTTCTTAAAGTTGTAGTATAACAAAAAAAATATTTTTTGGGTATATATTTACCTTTACCTTATCGATTCACAGCATTTTAAAGTCAATATCTTTTGTTCTTTTAAAAGGTCATTGGGCAGAACTTTTAAAACCGTCTTTAATTTTTTTGTCCTTTATAAATGACATTGGGTAAAACTTTATAGAATCACGTGTTCTGATTTTCCAACGAAATCTCCCAAAAACGAACAATGTTACCAGCTTTTGAGTACAACATTAGAAAATATATAATGTTATTACAAAACTCACTTAGGAAAATTTCGATATTTTCCTAAGAAATTGCAAAAAGAAAACTAAGTCATTTTTATACGAATTTTATTAATAATAAAAAGAATCATAACAAAATTTGGTACCTATTTTTATAACTAGGTTACATAGGAGACCACTTAAAAACTTATTTTTAGGATGCTAAGTACTTCAATCAGTTACAGCTCTCTATAAATCTATACCTAAACATACATATTTGGCGTCATTCACCTTATTCCTGGACAAAATCTGTAAAAATTATCAAAATGTTAAAAAGTTGTTATAATATTTCAACAATTGTGAAAATCATAATAGCAATTTCTCTTTTTAGTAATACATAAATAAATGTTACATGTAGCGCACTTAAAATGGGTTTTATTATAATGGCAAGATCTACACCTAGATTGTTTTTCGTCGACATTAGGCAAATGTTTTGCTTCGAAAGTGCGACGTTTCTTTGATCGTAAGGGAACAACTGAAGGTTTTCCTCGTTTACGTGGCTGGTTTTCAAATTCATTGTCATCGGAGAGTTCTTCTACGGGCCGGTTATTTATGTTTACTTCGTCAATCATATCTTCACCAAGTTGTAGTTTAAATTCCCTCAGCATCAGTATCTTTCTTTTAGGAGTACCTTTTTTAATTTCAGTGTTTTTATATTCTAACCAAGCGTTGCTCACACACAAATCTATCATGTGCGAAAATAGCCTTTGCGTCCATTTATTGGTTTTGTATCTGTTAGGACAAACAGCTAGAAGACGATCGGCAAGGTCCACCCCGCCCATATTCTTATTATACTCACGAACAACTTGCGGTCGCATTACAGTCACATATCTTTTTGTTGACTTACACCAGCGCGAACAAAAATCAGATATTTCTTCGGCTTCCAGGGTTGACATAAAAATAACGGGTTTATTGTCAAACCATTTAGTTACAGCTACTTTTTTGTCTGGCCTTACTAACACGTGACAGCTCCCTCTGCCTTCTTCTTTCAAAGAGCGGTCGTCTTTTAGCTGACACCCATGTGGAATACGGTTTTTCATCAAAGTTCCCGAACATAATATTCCCCTTGAAGAAAGTTCATCAGCTAATTTTTGAGAGCTAAAATAACGATCGAAATATAGTACGTGACCTGGAACAAGCTGATCCGCAAGAGATAAAATAGCTTTTTCAGCTAGACCAAAGATTGTGTTATCATACTCTGGATATGTTGTAGTGCCTTGATAGATGTGAAAATCGCACACTACTCCGTTTGGTTTTGCCAAAACAAATGCTTTTAAGCCCACAGGATTTGGTTTTCCTGGACAGTATTGCTTTATCCCACAAGATCCTGTGAATGGGATAATCATTTCATCTATACTTAAGTTTTGACTCTTATTTTGTTGTTGACAACCTTTCTGAACCCGATTTATTAGAGGTCGGACTTTATACAATCTATCTTTGGCTTTCTCTTCCGAGGTAAAATCGTCATCATAAACAAATTTTATGGAATTTCGAAGCTGCTGGTATCGATTACGGGACATTTGATCAGAAATCATAACAAATTTCCATCTTTCCATCCAGTACATACGAAGAATCGGGTAGTTGATGCTTGCCATAATTAAGCTCAAACCGATGTACAACTTGAACTCTGATAATGTAAGATTTAAGCTCTGGCCTGATAAATTCACTGCAGTTTGGTTTGTTTTCTCTACACATATATTTAATAAATCGTCATCGATGTACTGTCTGAATAGATCTAATTTAGATAAACTGTCTGTATCATTTGGTACATATGAAGGTTCTGCTAAAGTTGGATAACTTGGGTGGAACTCCTGTTGCGTCCATTCTACATGTGTGGACCCTGATGTGGAAGGTGTGACACTGTGTCGCACACGCTGTCGACGACGTCTACTGCTAGAAACACCACGACTACCACGTCCAGAAGTTCCGCGTGATCGTCCTCTAATAAAAGATGTACTCACGTCAAGTTCTAATTCATTAGGTTCATTAGCTTCATCATCTTCAGAGCTTGAGTCGCTGACAGGTTCTCTTACAATCTGAGGAAGATATTCGGGATCACCAAAGTCATCGTCTGAAGGCACAAAGTCACCGATGTCCGAATCTTCCAATAAATGTTCTATGTCTTCGTCTCTTAAACCTGTAAAAAATCATTATTTTTTTCATTAAATTAATTCACAAAATAACCACCTAATTTTAATATTTTACCATGGAGGTTTAATATTTTTGTTCAAGTAACACTGAACTCTTCTACCAGTAAAACTGCCTATTGTGATTTTAAAAGTACATAAAAAGAAAATCTTTGCCAAAAATTTAAATAACTAACGAACGTCGAAAATAACTACAGCACATTGTTAATTAAGGTTTTTTCTTTATTTCTGTAAATAGGCAATCAAAAAACTCTAATGATTCTACATAAAATAATAGATTGAACTTACCCTGTGTTGACCGTGACGCCATGATGAAGTTTCAAAGGGCTTCTAACAGTTGAAAAAGTTGTCAAATGACACTTCACACTGGTTCACCGATTCGCTAATATTTCAACCAATCACGGTAAGGTTAGAAAACGGCCAATAGAGTAATAATTCATACGTGAGGCGCGAAGTTCGAATATGTCAAGAAAGAAGGACACTGGGCAGAAATATGAAATTTTATATTTTTTGTTTGGGCAGTACTGATCAAGCATATTTTGTGATTTAAAAATACCATTGGGCAGGACGAGGATAGATTATGAGTTTTACTTACTCGAATCCTCACTGTTAACTTTGTTTTTTGTTAATAGTTAATTTGCGTTTATGTGATCTTTTGAATTTTGGCGTGTCGAAATTGTACACAATAATATTGTATTTATTAGGCAATGTAATATGTAATAGTGATGTTAATTATTTTAAGGCTGTAGGATAATGTTGAATTAGGATAATACAATTTTATTACCAATTCATGAAGTTTTGATTCATATTATTATTTCATAAAATTGCTTTGAAAAAAAAGAGTATTTTTTGTGGTAAATGAACGTTAACATTGCAAATATTTGACTTCTTTACGAACATTTCAGTACGACAAAGCATTTATGTGTGAAAGCTAACGAACCACTCACGCGCCGAAGGAACCGTATAATCAGCGCCACACAAGTCGGCCGATGGGAAGTTATGCGCAGAACGCTGCGTAAAAGGCAAAATATCGCTATGGGCGGGAGCCAGAGAGACGAGACGTCGGGGCACACCCGCTTACCAACCTCATGCCTCCCGCGCTTCCTACGCCCGTGCTTACTACTTCGCCACTTGTGTAGGCATTGTGCACACATATGCGCAATAATTAGCGAATCACGGCGAAGTGTCATCTGCGTCTAACTTCTCATCCGCCGACTTGTGTGGCGATACCTACACGCATCGTATACGATTTCAATTAAATATTGCTAACTAATCCTCATTGGGAAGAAGGTGGCGTCACTAGTGAGGAGGCTGCGGGGGAGTGACAACACCATCCTGAAAGCGATAGCGGACGACCCGCATGCTCCTGTACTGAGGCATCTCGTGCGGACCATGATTCCGCAGGGGATGCCTCCAAAGTATATGACCAAATAAATGTTAACTAACCCTAGTTTGTAAGCATAAGCATAAGTTACTAACAAAATATGGATCATGTTCGAGTTATCCGAAATAAATAAATTTTGTCAAATGCTGTAGGCGCTTGTCGTTTTCGTCGCAGTTCAGCTCCTTCGGCGCGTATAGGCGCGCGTTTACCATTCATTAGATAATTGATGAGAAAGAATGAAAGATAGACATATGTGAGTAGCTTCTTTATTATCACATTTATTGGAATTCAAATTTCACAATAGAAAAATAATTCTTTATAACATTATTAAATTAAATTGTAACTATTTATTTAATAACTTAAAGTATACATACATATATGTGGTCGTCTAAAATCACAGATTAAAATCTCTCATCACTGTTTAAAATGCAAATAATACGTATCTACGATATTGTAGGAGAGGAGGGAACATTCTGTATGACAAAAAATGCGCAACATTGGTATCTAAGGGCTCTTTCAAACTTTGAAATGGTTGATTAAAAAAGTCATAAATTGTACAACTCGCAGCAAATAAAACGTGGGTGGCGCCACCAATAAGTTGGCAAACATTTCACCTCTTTTGGCGTAGTTTATTGGTTAAGCACCGGGACTGAACCCCGAGTATCAGTAATGCAGGTTCAAATCCTGCGACCACGATAAATTTTGAATTGTCTATCGCAAATAGAACTCTGATATAAACTTAGTGTGGAAAGCACTGTAAGTAAATAAAATTAGTTCCACGTTGCAGGCTACGCATCTTTAGTACAATGCAAACAGCGAGTGTCATGGCCACTGGCTATGCTATTACGCCGACATATCTATTTTCGCGCAAGTTTGATTCGGCGTAAGCAGTAAGAAAGTCACGTGTAGTAGCTGACTCCAAGTATTAAAGTGTGACTCCCATCGTTATTGTTTCAGTATCAGTCATAATTTATTTATCACTAGTTTTTACCCGCGGCATCGCCCGCATACGCAAGATATCATTATAATTTATAGCCTATGTGTTATTCTGATATATAAGCTATATTATTGCAAAGTTTCATCTCAATCCGTTCTGTAGTTTTTGCGTGAAAGAGTAACAAACATCCATCCATCCATCCATCCTCACAAACTTTCGCGTTTATAATATTAGTAGGATATCGAATGATATCTTGAACCCCATATCGTAACTTTCACGTGCACAACACGAACTTACACAACACCTCCCGGTTTAGTACGAGTTTATACATAAACGGAAACTACCGCATTTTCCGTGTAGCTCCAAACATTTTCATGCAGCGCCCTTGGCGGAAACGACGAAGATAACAAAGACGTAAATAAAGCCATACGAAAACTATAATTGTTTTCGTTTACTATGCAAACTCGTACTAAGGTCTTTGTTTAGTGACGGGCCACACTATTTCGCATATAGTAGACTAGCTTAAAACCCGCGGCTTCGCCCGCGTTGTCTTAGTACATAGGTACTTACTTAAAATGAAAAGAGCCCGCGGTTTGATCTACGTTGTCTTTGTACATGCTTATAATAATATCTAATAGTCCGCAATTTGGCCCGCGTTGTCTTAATACTTGCTTAAAATTACTTGCAAGGATAATGCCCACGGTTTGGTCAAAATTGTAACAGTATTTGCCTATAATGATAATAGATCACGGTTTGGCCCGCGTATTGTTAGTACTTGCTTAAGATGGTTATTTATAGCACGCAGCATGGACTGCGATGTCTTAATACTTGCTTAAAATTATAAAAGCTCGCCGTTTGGCCTGCATTGTCGTATTACTTACAATGATAATAGCCCATGGTCTGGCCCGTATTGTCTTAGTACTTGCTCAAAATGATAAAAGCCCGCGGTTTAGCTCGCGTTGTGTTAATAATTAGGTACTTACAAAGACAATAACCCACAGTTTGGCCCACGTTGTTTTAATACTTAATTAATTAAAATAACAGCCCGCGGTTCAACCCGCGTTATCTTGGCATTTGCTTATAATAATATCTAATAGTTCGCGGTCTGGCCCGTGTTGTTTTAATAAATCCTTAAAATTATAATAGCATGCTGTTAGCCTGCGTTTTTGTATTGCTTGTAATGATAATAGCCCACGGTCTGGCCCGCGTTATTTTCGTAACTGCTTAAAATAATAAAAATCCACAGTTAGGCCCGCGTTTTCTTGGCACTTACTTAAAATAATAGTAGCTCGTGGTAATTATATCTGTTACATTATCACTTTAAGCATTCGATAGAGAGAACACTTTTTATGTTGTTATTATATTTACTATGGCGTCTTCATAACTGAGCCTATTATTGTATTACTTGCAAAATAATGCCTACGGTTTAGCCTGAATTGTCTCAGTATTTGGTTATTTAATTTACTTGTATCTAAAGCTTATTACAGAGTACATACGTGAATTTTTGGATGATAAATTGCCGAATTTCTGAAATTAACTCAATAATAAATAAATATATAAAATAAATATTGGGGGACATCTCACACACGGTCTCTGATCCCAAACTAAGCAAAGTTTGTGATTTGGCTGGCAGAGACTGATATACTACATATACATGTATTTCAATGTATGTACTGTATTGTATACACCATCGACCATACTCCTATTTTTAGAATAATTCCAGTCCATCCAAAGATTGCCTGGTAGAAATCGCCAAAGGCGATAAGGCCGCCATTGTACAGCATATTGTATAGTTTCTGTACTGTGTTTCTGTGTACAATAAAGATATATTTATTTATTTATTTATACATGTAGGTTGACTGGCAGATAATGCTGTTTAGCGTTAAGTCCTCCTTTTGTACAAATAGTGTGCAATAAAGTGTTAAATAAATAAATAAAAATACATTAATAACACTCAGACACAGAGCAAACACATATGAACATCACATAAATATTTGCCCTGGGAATCAAACCCACGCCTCTTTGACCCAGGAGTCAGGGTCAACCACTGAGCCACCGAGGGAGCCAATAATAATAATTGTATGAGTAACTATGTAAGAAATTTCACTTTTCTTTGCTGGAAAACATTGAGGCAACCTGTACGTACGTAGAAAAAATCAATGTCGTATGTGAATTCAGCAACTCGTGCTCGGCCGGCGTGATGGATATGGCCCAATTACCCTTCGCGGATAGGCCTATTTTCAGTCATCCATCAGCCGCAGGACGTCCACTGCTGGACATAGGCCTTCCCTATGGATCTCCAATAAGACCGGTTGGAAGCGGCTTGTATCCAGCGCGATCCTGCGGTCTTAATGAGGTCATCCGTCCACCTTGTGGGTGGACGTCCTACGCTGCGCTTGCCGGTACATGGTCTCCACTCGAGAACTTTTCGACCCCAACGGTCATCAGCCCTCCGCGCTATGTGCCCTGCCCATTGCCATTTCAACTTGCCAATCCGTTGGGCTATGTCGGTAACTTTGGTTCTTCTACGGATCTCCTCATTAATGATTCGATCTCGCAGAGAGACTCCAAGCATAGCCCTCTCCATAGCTCGTTGGAGCTTACTAATAAGGCCCATAGTGAGAGACCACGTTTCTGTGCCATAAGTCATCACTGGCAACACACACTGGTCGAAAACTTTCGACTTGAGGCACTGAGGTATGTCGGACGAGAAGACACTACGTAATTTTCCGAACGCTGCCCAGCCGAGTTGAATTCGTCGATTGGCCTCTTTGTTGAAGTCGGACCTACCTAACTGGACTATACTTGTCCTAGGTAGACGTACGAGTCAACGACTTCAAGAACCGAGTTTCCAACAGAAATCGGGGTAGGTAAAACATGGGAATTACACATGACTTTCGTCTTGTCCATGTTCATCTTAAGACCCACCTGTTTCTATTATCCGTAGTGCTATCCGTAGTACCTATTTTCAGTAGTGCACTATTAATTAAGGCCGGTACAGGTATTCGACATGTTTCATTAAGTCATTAGAAATTTAATTTTCCAGGCAAATGAAAAAATGGCACACAAGTCGTAATTCTAGTCAGGCATATTCTAGGATGCTATTATACTCATAATTTGATTAACTTTTACAATGGTACCAACCCCAAAAGCACGTGAATAAAATCAGCTGTTCAACACGAAAAGTTCATCGACCCGCGACAAAATGTATGGAAAATGTAGGTAATTTTCGCTTGTCAGGGTTGATCCCATAGTAAAATACCTATATTGATCCATATGTGCGCTAAGCCTAAGACTATTGGCTCACAAAATAAAAAAAAATCGTAAACTTTTGGGGACCCATTTTGCCCCATATAAAGATAAACTATCATTATCATAATCCTAGATACTACATTATTTAAAAAAAGCGCATTGAAGTTTTGGGACGTATCTGACCCCTAAGGATTTTTTTAAGGAAAATTTAGAAAACAGGTACAGCCATATTTTTTATTTAGTCTCAAAAGCATCTATACAAAGTTTCATGTCAATCGGTACAGGGAATAAGAAGATACATGCAAACAAAAAGGGCCCGTTTTACCCCGTAAGTTAGAGTTGGGTACGATTTACATCCTTAGTGCTTCATTATGTCGTACGATGTACGTATATTCCAAATTTCAAGCTCGTATCTACAGCGGTTTGGGCTGTAGCCTAAACTTATTAATTTTGCGTATCCCTAAGGAACCTTATAGATTTTCCTGGATTTTATTAGTTTCTGTATTAAAACATGCTGTGTGCTTCCTTCATACCAATTTTCAACCATAACCGTTCAGCTGGTTCGATGTAATTGACGCTTTTTCCACCAACTTTGAGACCTTATTTGACCCCTTAGATGAAGAAAATTCGGAAAAACAAGAAAAACGTGACTTTTATTTTGTTTGAAAAGCATGTATACAAAGTTTCAAGTCAATCGGTACAGGGAATAAAAAGTTACATACAAACGAAAAGGGCCCATTTTACCCCCTTAGAGGTCGAAAGTTCAAAATTTTTGTCCTTAGTGCTCCATTACGTCGTTCAATGTACCTATATCCCAAATTTCAAGCTCATATCTTCAGCGGTTTGAGCTGTAGCCTAAACTTATTAATTTTGCGTATCCCTAAGGAACCTTATAGATTTTCCTGGATTTTATTAGTTCCTGTATTAAAACATGCTGAGTGCTTCCTTCATACCAATTTTCAACCATAACCGTTCAGCTGGTTCGATGTAATTGACGCTTTTTTCACCAACTTTGGGACCTTATTTGACCCCTTAGATGAGGAAAATTCGGAAAAACAGGAAAAAACGTAATTTTTATTTTGTTTGAAAAGCATGTATACAAAGTTTTAAGTCAATCGGTACAGGGAATAAAAAGTTACATACAAACGAAAAGGGCCCGTTTTACCCCCTTAGAGGTCGATAGTTCAAAATTTTCGTCCTTAGTGCTCCATTACGTCGTTCAATGTACCTATATGCCAAATTTCAAGCTCATATCTTAAGCGGTTTGGGCTGTAGGCTGTCTGTCAGTCAGTCACTCAGGGAAGCCTTTTATATAATAGATAATGCTCAAACGCCATTTTGATGCCTCTGTTTTGTCTTTATGACGATTTAGTATCCCGATAACCCATAAATTAACATTATCAATAAGTTCGTGACCCCAAAGTAAAGCGTCAGAGCTCAATGACGTAATTTCAGGAAACGATGTTGATTTTATATTTAACTATCCATATCTATTAATTCCGCTGGAATATTTACTGAAAACTAGACTAATTGGTCTAGTTTTCGGTAAAAACCAGCAAAGTTGATATGAATTGAGATATCAGTTTGCTACAAATCTCTGTTTTGTCAAATCACAATATTTTATTATGTGATTGGGTTCACAATTAAGTAGTCTTGTATAATATCTACTGTAGCGCGTTGTACAAAAATCTAATCTTAGGCTAATAAGACCGTGCTATACGCTATACATATTCAAGTAGGTGGCATTAGTTTTTCCTTAAATACTATAATATCATATTTCCTATTGATATTTTTTGGCAAGATTTCCAGCTATTTTTGTATGCCGTTTATGAGCCCTTAGACACATACCATTATCGCGCATTTCCATCCAAAGAATTTTTTTATTACATTTAGTTAGGTACCTAAACACAATAATTATACCTAATCATATCCAATTATATAAACCAAACATTTGCAGAATATTAATTCGAGTTTAGTTGAGTGGTGTGCTCGTATATGCCGCGTCACACAAGTTGGCAGAAATGAAGTTAAAAATTAATGCTTTGAATGCGCTTCAATTAGGATTGGATATTGCGCAGCTTGTAGCTAACTTCATTTCCGCCAACTTGTCTGACGCGGCCAATAGTAGTACTGAATACTGGCACTAAATATTCGACATCTTAAACCAGTAACTTAACGCCTATTTGTCTCCATCGTCACTGATTCTGTTGTAGGCTGAATCAAATATTTCCTCTATGAAGCTACAAGCTACAAGCCCTGCAAATGCAATCCTTTCAATCTCACCCAATGAAACCAATCCGTAATAGTTGCAGTCTTTTTCATTCATATTGAAATAAGAAGGGACGCTGAACTATTTACGGAATGGTTGAATCCAATTTTGACCATTTTCTATATACTTCTAAATACTCAATTCTTTTGTAGATACATATGTTTCGAAATATATTTTTTGTTGCATTCTATTGTTACTGCTTACTGTACGAGTATAATATACAGGTTATTTCTAATCAATTAACATCATTTTAGGGGCTTATTCTGTACATCAAAATCTTTTTTGTTCTACGACTTTTATTAATTCTCAAAAAATACTCTTTCATAGAAAAATAACGTTCGCCCTCGACAAAATGTATGGAACACCTGATATTTTTAGTTTTGACAAAAGTCGTAGAGCAAAATTTCTTAGTTTTGATGTACAGAATAAGCCTCTAAAAGGATGCTAATTGATTAGAAATAACCCGGTATATTTATGTGTGTCACATAGTCGTAGGTACTAAAGTGTTAAAGCGGTACGTTTTCAAGTCTAAACGATGAACACTTAGAGAAAATAGGCGCAGAGTAAACTTACTACTTTTGTTGTAAATGCATTATTTAAACATACGTCCATTAGTGTACTACAATACAGCTAAATATATATAACTTTTTAAATTCAACATTTGGAACATCAAAATATCAAACGTCTACGTGTAAATTGCTGTATAAGTACATATAGCATAATTTTCTAAAGGCGCTATTTGGAACAGAGTTGTCAACTGCAACTGCCAAAAAAAACTGTCAAACAGTGCATCTGTGGCCAAAACAAATGATGTCGGTCGCAGTTCTACTACTCTATACCCATAGAGCTAATACAACCAGCGAGAAAGCGATGTTGTCGCTTGAGGCCAAAAATGCATGGAAAATCTTCCAACCTGCTGTCACAACTGTCGAATAAGTATTAGAATTTGAATTCCTTGTCTAAAAATCCGACAACAACCACCGAATTGAAATATTTTTCATGTCTCTTTCTAACTCGTGCCATATTAAATCTATGAAAACTCTGCGACTATACCAAAGAAGATATACTATACGTAATGCGATGTAGCAAGGTGCGGGTGACAGTTGCTTTTTATTTAATTCGGGTTTAATTTAGTACAGTTATTCATTATTTAATATATTACGAATGTAGTACAGATGAAATATTAAGTCATAATTTGTAAATCACGGCAAGTTATACCCTAATTAAAATAAAAAATTGGTTAAGTACGAGTCTGACTCGCTCATGAAGGGTTCCGTATCGTATGGGAGACCCCCGGCAAAAATCATGTTTTTTTTTGTGAGAGCCCCCCTTATAATATTTATTTTATTCTGTTTAGTATTTGTAGTTATAGCGGCAACAGAAGTAATACATCATCTGTGAAAATTTCAACTCTAACTATCACGGTTCATGAGATACAGCCTGGTGACAGACAGACGGACAGCGGAGTTTTAGTAATAGGGTCCCGTTTTTACCCTTTGGGTACGAAAAACTAAAAAGCAACTGTCACCCGCACCACGCTACAGCGCAAATAGAGTAGTTTGTATCAGTCACTGCACGTGTTGGCAGCTCGGTTACAAATAGCATGTTAGGGCGTTTAGTAAACGCTGTACACGATAAGGTACATAGTACATATTCACATTGGTTACATATCACGCGCGTTTTACACCGTCGCGGTGTCTTTATCACATAAAACATGTTCTTAAGTACTTAACAATAAGTTATGACGTACACAGGAAAAGGCCACCATACAAGATTAGCCATTCCTTATTAAAGTGCGATTTATTCACATGAAGGCTAAAAGTTATAATTCGCGCCACACACGTCGGCGGATGGGAAGTTACGCACAGAACGCTGCGCAAATGGTAAATTATAGGTAATTAATTAAAGTAAAATAAAATATGGCGCGGGAGCCAGAGAGACGCGACGCCGGGGCACACTGGCCCGCCAACCTCATGCCTACCGCGCTCCCTACACCTGTGCTCACCACCACGCCACTTGTATAGGCATTGTGCACAAATGCGCAATAATTAGTGAATCACGGCTAAGTGACATCTGCGGCTAACTTCCCATCCGCCGACTTGTGTGGCGATACCTATAGCTGATCAAAATCTGAACTTACTGAGAATGAAATGAAAAAAATGTTTCCTGGCTAAACTTTGCCTTGGTACATTAATTTAAAATCAGCTTCAGTTTCTAATAAAACTAATTTATTGACCTTTGGACGATGGCAGAGGTTGGTCACTCCTAATGTGATCGATTTAGCGCTCAAAACAGCTTTATTCAAATCAAATCAAAATTGACTGTTTGTGCATTTATATTGTGCTATTATTTGGTGGCTATATGTACGGGTGTTAGACTTGCTTCTACATGTACGGTAGTAGCCCGAATCATCAAACCCGTTGCCCATCACTGGAGTTCCGCGTCATCCATAAAATGTTAGGTTTCTGGTAATACTCCTCGATTTGTATGAGTGATTTCCCCTTCGTCTCGGGCAGTAGTAGGAAGAGTATGAGCGTGGCGAGAGCTGCCGAAGCCCCGAAGATGCCGAACACTCCAGCCATTCCGATGGTGTACCTCATGTGGGGGTAAACCTTGGTAAAGCCGAAGAGGACGGCGTTGAATATACAGAAGATGTACCCGCCCAGTAGCCCACGAACTCTAGTAGGGAGCAGTTCTCCGATCATCAAGCCAGGGAGCACGAAGAAACCGAGCGTGTTGAACCCTACGTACCTGTTAATGCAAAATAATAATTTTAAAATATTGTCCAACAACTGATTGACTTACATACTATCATTTAAAATATTTTTCAAAATTATCTAAAATGTAAATAATTTTTCGGCGTTCCAAAAGGAAGAGAATCCACATGGAAAGATGGGGTAAAAATATGCGAAACGTCGGTAAAAATTGCCAAATTATAAAACTGTGTTCGTTGAGCTGCATAAAAACTATTTTGTTACCAATAATACTAAGGTGGGATGCACCAAATTACTTTAACGATAACCAAATCAAGAATTGAGGTTCTAATTTTAATTTCAAAGTTAGTGTTCAAAACATTCGCAATGCGTTGGAATAAGTATTGCTAAGCATACGAGCCACAACAATTCGACACCAACCACATAAAGCTGGTAGGTTCCTGGAAATTTCTCTAGGAAACTACCTACTTTTTACGAACCCAGAAAAATAAAATATATTGAATTTCAAGTTTTCTGGAGGGCACTATCCCCCTTTGCTATGCGGATGGATGGAGTTTCTAGGGTACCTTCCGGCCACAGGCATTTGGGCAAAACGCCGGAAGCCCACCCTAGAAACTCCATCCATATCCATCCGCGTAGCAAAGAGGGATAGTGCCCACCAGAAAACTTGAAATTCAATATATTTTATTTTTCTGGGTTCGTAAAAAGTAGGTAGTTTCCTAGAGAAATTTCCAGCTACACCAATTGCGTTTAGCCTCATTGCGGTGTTATGCCGTACCCGAGTATGAGCGTAGGAGGTAGCCAGCCAGAGCCGGGCCCCTGGCTCAGCATGAAGGCGAGCGCCAGCGTGCAGACAGCCGTGCCCGCGCCCGAGATGAGCACGAGCGCGCGCCGCGTCATCCGCAGCAGCAGGATGCACGCCAGCACCGTCACGCACAGCCGTACCAACGCAGACGCGTTGGCAGCCATCTGCAAAACATGACTTGGCTAGAGAACAGTGTCTAGCACATTTTCTTTTCCGTAAGCGTACCTGCCTAGAGTAAAGATGGAAAATGTTAGTATTAGTAGTTGTTAAAATGGCAGTGGGCAGGGCACATAACACGGAGGACTGAATACCGATGGGGCTGAAAAGTTCTCGAGTGGAGATCTCGTATCGGCAAGCTTAGCGTAGAACGAAAGACCGCAGGGTCGCGCTGGATGCTAGCCGTTTCCAATCGGCGTTATTGGAGATCTATTGAGGACATAGGCCTCTATGTCCAACAGTGGACGGTCTATGGCTGATGGCTGGATACGTTTGCAGTGGAATATTTGGCGAAAGTGGTTTCGACTAATTTTGTGTCATGCTACTACTTTACCCGAGTAGATGCCGTTACGCAAATGTGGCCAACGTTTTAACGCGTTAAATCGTTGTCACAACGTATCTATTTATTACCTCACTTACATAGGCAGGTAATTTACGCAACTCCGAATCATATTCATGTAATGAATACATAAAATATATTTTTATTGTCTCTGGAAGTTGAAATTTCTATGTAAAAAATACTTATTCCTAAAATACACAGCTCTGTATTGGCTGAAGACCAAATTGTCAGCTAATTTTACCATGTAATGCAAATGACCTGGGGTTTTTCAGGTGAACTCTTCGCGAGTTATTTGGACTATTTTAACTTCTTACGCGAGACTAATTGTTATAATAGTTTCGCTACGCTGTGGATTACATTATTATTACGATGAATATTTCGGATACTCATGGGTTGGAGCAGAACAGTAAGTACTGTACCAGCCTATTTAATAGTCCACTGCAGGACGTAGACCTACCCACGAAGGGTGTTTGGGCCATATCCAGCACGCTGGCCCAGTGCGGGTTGGTGGATTCACATACGCCATCAAAATTCTTCTCCGGACGAATACAGGTTGCCTCACCATGTTTTCCTTCACCGAAAAGCCAATGGTGTGAAATTCCGTATATAAGTTCCAAAGAAACTCATTGGTACGGGACCGGGATTTGAACCCACGACCTTAAGAATGACAGGGCAGCGTTACAACCACTAGACCACCTCGGCTTGTCCACAGTAAGTAAGCCGCTTGAAACATTCACAGAACATTTATTTGTATAATCACTGAAAATAAATAGTTTTATTTTAGATACTTAATATAATTACTGGTATAATTAGTATCTAATATAAATAGTACCCTCCTTACCTATAGCCTAAACAACTGACTCTAATTTGATGTTTGCAACATAGGCTACATTTTTTATGTTAAAAAAAATAAAAAATATAAGTAGGTAAGTACCAAATAGCGCTTAGTAACCGAATATATCGCTTGGCGTTTTAATATGGAAATTACTACGAATAAATGGAGATTAATACCTATTTAATCATCTTTATGATATTTTATCTTGCTTATCAATAGGTTATTTGACAACATTGAAAATATACTATTGATTGTGATAATCCATACAGATAGCCTGAAAAAGACATAATATTTCACTTTATGTAAACCAAAATATGTCTAATTTTCGCAAATCGCACCAAATAAAATACGATATTTATTTGATATTTTATCTGTGACGTGAACGCTCTAAGAAAGGCGGCAACTCTGGTGACGTCAGATGCTAGTAAGCGAAAATTTCTCGATTGACTGTTGTTTGTGTAATTTGTGTTTTGTGTTTTCGAAGTAATATTATTGGATCCATAAGTTACTTTTAAAGTATTTTTTGTAAATTTGTATATGTGAACTAGGGTATTTACTAGTATTAACTAACGTTATTTCCTAGTGTGTGACGTCACAGACCAGCGCCATTACAGAATGTTGTTTTGGCGGGATCTTGAATATGTATTCTTTAACACTTGATTTTCATTGTTAATACAGAAGATCTCTCGGAAATATAAATGTAGTGTGCTTACGAATAATTTAAAACGACTTCCAAAAACTAGTCAAATAGCCTATTGATTAGTTACTAAGGTAACCTGACCTAACCTAACCATAGATCTAGCGGGATAGGATATGTTTTGCATGAGACTGCTTAAAATTACAACTAAGGTTAGATTAAGTAAGCCGAAGTTACGAAACAGCCAAGCCGTATATACTTAGTTACTAAGGAGTAAAGTTTGTGAAGTAAGGGCTTGTAGAGTTTAAGTCCTGTAGAGTTAGAAGCTTGGCTCTACATGAGATCTGATAACTTTTTGGTAGTGCGAACTGTAGTCTCATTTTGGCCCCATTTTACATGTTTTTTTTATTGGATTCGTTATTCTGCTATAATGATATTATTATGTGTCATGAACATTCATTTTGTACCGTATTAGATTAATAGGTCACCTATATGATTATAATAATCTCGCGCGCCGAGTAAAGTGAAGGCCTAACTAAGCTGTCTCTATAGAGTTCATTTTTGAACCCATAGCCCGCCGCTACGTATGTATATGAGTGCCTAAATGGCCACGAGATCTAATAAGATCAGTAGATACAAAAGTAATTTTTTAACGTTTCATAAACGTAGCTCTAGATCTCTATGGGTTTCTCAATATTATCTTACCGTGGGGTCCAACGATCCGCCAGTGGCCTTCACAATATCAACGGCGTAGAATATGACCACGTAGCTGCCAGACAGGATCTGCAGCATGTTGAAGGCATTGATGAGCAGGAGAGGCTTAAGCACGGGCGCGCGCGAGATGGTCGCGAAGAATTTGATGTGCTCTTCTCCTCGAGCTTTCTCCTTCTCCCTGGCTGATATCAGCTCGTGGAGCTCGCGTTGGGCCTGTGAATAAAGACTGGCATTGTAGCGATCTGTCCGACTTCTTTATGGGCAATAGAAAGAAAATAAAAATCATCATAAATATCGCCTCGAAAAATTGAAAAGTAGTGAAGACTCAGGAGTCAGGATTCAAATGACTAAGCAGTAAATTAATTATTTAAAATTATAAATATTATTACTTACAATTGACTACAAATAAGTAAAAATGCTTGCTTGGATAAAATTATCATTTAAATAATGGGTTGTTAATTTTATTATTGGCCGAATAAGAATTTGTTGGCGTCTACCAATGGGATACTGATCGGCGTTCAACTATTGTTGCGAAAAATTTACTCGTACCTACTTGTAACTGAGTTAAGTAACTAGTACCTACTTACATGAATAATGACCTCTCATCAAGTAGGTAAGTACATTAAAATAATTTAATAATACCTTATTTCTAGTGGATAATATGTACCTACTGGTGACTTAAGTATAAATTCCATAATTTGCATAATTAGGCATAACATGAAGAAGTCGAAGACCATATAAGTATTAGGCGACATTATTTTATACTTACTTAGGTATGAATTATGAATATATGTCTAGGAATGTCATTCTACTCATCATCATGACCAACTTTTACTATGCTACCTACCAACTGCGAAATCGTGAAGTTTTTACGGAAGATTTATTGTTAGGTAGTACGTTATAAAGAGTCACAATTATTTGAATCGCACCATCTTCGGCACGTCTTAACTTAGATTGCTCTGATTGATTATACACAAGTTTGCCTAGATAAGTTATCTAGCTTGCAAATATTGTATTTTACACAATCGTGATCATCGATCGCAATGATTGATAGCTCCTTTTTTACTTCCTTATTGATTTTGAAATGTAACTTTACGATGTTTTTAAACTACGATTACGAAGCTTTCATCATCATCGCCATATCAGTTGTTAACGTCCATTGCTGGACATATAATATCCCACTAAGTAGAGTGCATTTCACGAATGAAGTCCCACAGACGCGTCACCACAATAGCGTGGCTGATCTGTCAAAATTAGTTTCATATGTTTCAATACAGGAACTATAATTATCCCGGAAAATCTATAAGGTTCCTTAGAGATAGCTAAAATTAATGAGTTAAGGCTACAGTCCAAACAGCTGAAGATATAAACTTAAAATGCCTTCGTGATTTTTTCCGTGAAATAGATTCTTTGCAATAGCGACGCTTTTTGCCAATGGATTTCCAATAGATCAGTACGAAGAAAAATGAGTAGAAGTAAGAGCAGTCGCGTCGGCTTGAAGAGAAGGAAGAAAGTAGCTAGAAATCTGAACTCTAGACCAAAAATGTTCGAATTGTAAAATTCCCAGTTGTTATTGTATTGTAAGATACCTTGAATTTATTTTTATCCCAATTTCGAGAAGGAGAGTAATGTTTACGCCGATGTAAGCATATTTATCTGTCCAATGTGACCTACCAAACAGATCGACCAATTTTGGATAAAAGAAAATAATTACTCATTTTTACGTACTTTTCACGGATGAATTTCATGCGATAATTTGTAAAAAAGTATACCTACTCCTCGCGCGTCGAGTGCGAAGCAGCCGCAAGTTCAGTAGGTACCAATGCAGATATTGCTTTCCGAGAAGACTACTCAGCCCAGATAAAGGAATGCGCGCAACGTTAGGCGAAATACTCGTAACTGAAATCTAATTTTTGTCTTGTTTGTGTTAGTTATTTTGCTACCATTGATTTATTGGTTTGATTACCTACTCGTATCTATTTTAAATTTAAATGATTTGAACATTTAATATTAAATAGAGAAGCATGTGTAGGTATCTAAAATAACTGATAAATTAAAAAGAATTTTTGTGTCGCGTTAGTCGCGTATCCGCAGTCTCAGTAGGTATAGATAGTGTATAGCCATTAAGTACCTAACCAAAATTTGGTTAAGTACTTAATGTGTATAGCAGTGAAAATTTTGTTATTAGTAGCATAGTCAAACCTCCTCATAGTTTATATTAGT
This sequence comes from Hypomecis punctinalis, assembly GCA_949316475.1. Taxonomy (NCBI): domain Eukaryota; kingdom Metazoa; phylum Arthropoda; class Insecta; order Lepidoptera; family Geometridae; genus Hypomecis; species Hypomecis punctinalis. The sequence continues at coordinate 12,251,807 of OX438807.1, forward strand.
AGGTAGTTGTCGAGGTACCTACAGTTTTAAGACATAACATCAAGCTGTATTTTGATAGCGGTAACACCGATTTATTCTATTTTTATGGTTTACAATAACTGATAAAGAAATATTAGGCATGTGTCATAGAATAACGTGACTTGCGTGTATATGGTACCCGTACTTACATAATGTAGGTAACGTAACTACGGCCAGCACCATAAAATAGCTATTTATCCGTATATAGCTATTATGTAGCAGTTATACAGTGAACACCGGATTCCACATTGTCTTGTTAATCGGCGATCAGCGACAAGTGGTTTGTTTTGTTTGTTTTCAGTGGTTGATGTAACGAATTGTCTTTTTTGCACTCCGATAGTTAATAGGGTTGTCCCCCGATTTCTCGAAAGGCGAGTGACATAACATGGCGAAAATCCTTTATCATCATAATAATATTATGTATTTCAGTTTGTTACTTTTGTTAACACGAACTAACTTAAGTAAAAACTTTTAAAGCGCGACCAATTTTGAAATCTTGTAGACCAAAATAGCCGTTTTGAGCGCTTTTCTAAAATTAATTTTCTACAGAATAGTTTTTTCGTGATTTCCGGGTTAATCTGTTCTAAAAGTTGTTCATAATTAAGACGATCACCTACACTGATGATTGAGCTAGAGTCTATAGCTATTTAGATATAAGCACTGGCGTGGCTAGATTTTTTGTTGTACAGGGCAACTGCCTACTTTTGTTCGCCCTGGAAAAGGATAATATATTGACTTGTAAGTTTTCTGGGGTGGGCTATACGCCCGTAATATAGGATTTCACCCTAGAAAAGGATAATGTATTGACTTCCCGGGAAGACTACCCAGTGAGGTATGTCGGACGAGAAGACCGATTTCCGGGTTAATCTGTTCTAAAAGTTGTTCATAATTAAGATGATCACCTACAGTGATGAACGAGCTAGAGTCTATAAACTTAGTATTCAACCAGTAACTGCGTATTGATTAAATTGATTTCAATATAGCATAAGTAAACAACTTGTAAAATATAATATCTATGACGTAGAGACATGTACCTATCTATTCGTCTGTAAATGTACCTACGCTTCCTCGTATATGAATTAAGTTGGGGAGTAACAAGACTCGACTCTGTCATCAAGCAATTGTAGAGACAACTGAGAACCCTATACTCGATTCCATCAGCCGTAATTTATTATTTCGTCGCTCGTGTTCGAGAAAAGTCTTCAATTTTATTGCCATGTGCCTTCCTCGTTGAGCTCATTAAGAGCCACTTGACTTGGTATCACGTGGGTCGCTTCATGATCCCACAACACGCTGCGTGAGTGTGTACACTCTGTTTGTTTTTGCTAGTTGCAGAAAATATTAATCATCGTTAGAGTAATTAGGGTTTTCTGTCAGTAGTACCATTGATTAGTTCCATTGATGGTACTACTGACGTATGTATACTTCGCTAGTACCATCAAGGTACTAGCGACGTATAATTTATATCCTCTACGTCGCTAGTACCATTGATCAGTACCACTGATGGTAATATTCACATACTTATATGCAACTAGTACCATTAATGCCTCCTAAAATATGTTCCACTTTTTAGTATTCACAGTTTTGATGTATGCAACCGTATAGGTAGGTACTCAACCTTTTTGCAAATTCTATTTTCCAGGCCTGGAGGCATTAATGGTATAAGTCACGTATAGGTATGTGAATAGTACCATCAGTGGTACTGATCAATGGTACTAGCGACGTAGAGGATATAAATAATTATACGTCGTTAGTACCTTGATGGTACTAGCGAAGTATACATACGTCAGTAGTACCATCAATGGAACTAATCAATGGTACTACTGACAGAAAACCGTAATTGGAGCTAGCTTGAATCAACTCAAGTGGATGGACGAATGTCTATTGTCTATAGCTATTTAGATATAAGCACTGGCGTGGCTAGATTTTTTTGTAGAGGGCAACTGCCTACTTTTTTTTCACCCTGGAAAAGGGTAATGTATTTACTTGTAAGTTTTCTGGGGTGGGCTATACGCCCGTAATATAGGATTTCAGAGGCCGTTGAAAGAACAAGTCTGAAGTAAAATATCGTTTTACAAAGGTAGGTAGATTGTAACTGGCAGATCTTCTAGAATTTTAGATGGTTATAAAGTGTCAGATCTGGCTTAGCCGAAGAAGGAGGTTGTAAATCAATTGTTATTGAATGAGAATGAACCATTGAGGAATGGAATGAACGCTTACTAGTTTTGTAGAAGTGGCATATGAGAAAGAACCATCACTCTGAAAGTCAAGTAGGTACTAAGCACCAAGGAGTTGAATAATATTTTGTCTTCTGATATTCTAACTTCGGTTGGAAAATGGAAACTAATGTGACCTATGAGGAAAATATGGAGAAATATACGGAACAATAGACGAATTCCGTGGTCTTTTGCACAATAGGTAGGTAAAGTTTCATTTCTAACGCGTAACCACTAATGTATTTTCCTTGTATCTCAGAATAGCCTCGTGTGAATAAGTATAACAATGGTGTAAATGGGCATATCAGTATTAGTACTTATGTGGTTCGCTAGTACCCACTTTACTTATCGCATCGCAAAAACTATGAATTCGTTACAACTGATTGTATCGTAGTGAGTTCTTTGCTAATCATAAAATTTGTCATTATCATTCTACCACACCCCGGATACTGCGACCAAATAAATGAAAATGTTACATGTCTGTACACCAACGTACCTATGTACCTAAATACGGTATTGAAAAAGCTTGATAAGATGTGTGAATTTTATAAAGAAACCAGCTCTTTATAAAATTCAGCGGAACTTTGTACGAGTATTTCTTCAGGACTCGACCAGTGCACGGCGTATGACTAAAATTGAGAATCTTTTAGGGAGAAAATCGAATCAAAATACACAAAAAAAGCACGGAGAGGTCTAGGTATGTGAGAAATCTAATATTTTTCCGGGTAACAAAAGAAATAATCTATATTCAGTAGCTATCTATTTTGTACGTGTTCATATTATGTCCTAGTAAAAGAGATAGGTACGTGTTAAAAGAAATAGTGTATCTGGTAAAGAAGATAACTGATTGTAGTAAATGAGATTCATAGATGTTTCTAGTAATAGCGATCAGGGACGTGTTTCTAATAAAGTTGATAAATATTTGTAATACAGGAGATAAAATAAGACATGCTCACCGTATCATCGTCTCCTCTCAGCCGCGATATCGACGCCATGGCCTCGTGGAAGCGTCCCCGGCGCGCGAGCCACGTCGGGCTTTCAGGCGAGAAGCAAAGCGCGAGGAAGGCGCACACTGGCAGCACTATAGACAGGAAGGCCACTATCCGCCAGTCCAGTGCACCTCCCAGCGCATATACGTATAGAACTCCTAGGGAGTACGCCACGAACGGGGTCCCAATCAGCAAACCCCTCAGTCTTGGCTCTGCAATCTCGCCTAAATATACCTGGAAATTAAAACTTGGCGTTAGGTTGCGCAATGCTCCCGCGGAGGGTCCGGAACGGTGTCGGGGCCGCGGAAGAGTGCAAAAGCGTGCCCGTAGCCCTGAATCACTGCGCAGAAGCGGAAACACCACAGGTGTTTAGTTGGATACCATCTCCACCGGTCTCCTCAGGCCGGTGGTATCCATGAAGGATTTTCCTAGATAAAAAAAGGTTGCGCAATGTTGTAACCTTTGCCTAATCTACTCTCATTATCTAGATGTCAAGCCCTGAGAACAAAAATTTTTTTTTTTTTGTTTTACCCAATTTGAATTTCAGATAAAATTGATCATCTTTTGTCAATGATTGAAAATAGGCCACACGTTTGGCGACTAATCCTTTTGATTCGGTTTACGATGAAGCACCCTTGCACAAAACGTGATCAAAGTTTTAATTAATATCTACGTGTACCTATAGGTAATAGTTATACTATACATGGGCACTACGTAATTGAACAATTTCTAAACGAATAAATGGTTTCGCTTATATCAGTGTTAGATATACCTATTACCTAGGTACCTACTGTTCATGTCTATTAGAATAGACGACTTCCGATTTCAAGGACAATAAATTGTTGCACGTGAATATCATAAGTACGTAGCTCAGCACACAGCTCGTGCATAAATGCTAACATGAAATACAAGTTTGCATAACGAGAAGAATTGTAGTTAGGTATCAATTTTAGTTACTTTGTCTAAGAATCAATAAGAAAACAGGAGGTTCTCAGGTAGACTGTATGTTATGTTGTATACGTCAATTGTTCAACAATCTATTTCCAAATTCCGTTTCGAATTCATGTCTAAATTTTTGGAGCATATAAACATATAGAGGTCCTACATCAGTTTCAGTATTTTTTAACTAGCTCCAATAAAATATGTGAAAAATTGGTAGGTACGGTGTCAGGGTACTATCACAGTATTATACTAAGGCATGATCGTGAAATGATGATCATACTGTCAAAGGAGGTTGTCCGAAGGAGGAGGAGGGGTAGTTATAGCAAATGGCGACTAACCTGCGAAGGCGCCGACATGATGCCCACAGCGAACCCGCAGATAACTCTACCGATCAGCAGCATGTAGTGCTGCACCGACGTGCCGATGATGATCCATCCCACGATGAGCGGCAGGATGCACAGCTGCAGCGTGCGCCGCCGACCGAACGCCTCCATCACTGGGCCGGACAGCAGGCTGCCCAGCGGCGTCGATGCCGAGTGGATACTGGCTGCGGATTACCATACTCATTAATTCACTATTCTATATTGTATGCAAGGTAAGCGTTACATTGATTGTTCGCAGTGGAGGATATGTGGTAAATTGAAAATCATGACCAATTATAATCAATATCGAGCCACGAATTGAACTCGATTGGCGTAGGAGACAGAATATTACCGTAAGACGTCCAACAGGTGGGTTCAATCAGAATGTGGAGGATGTGTTTACGATTGACTAGCACGATGGATATCGATGCTAAATTGGCAAAGTAATGTGAATGAGCAGCGAATATTTATGATGATGTTGATATCGAGGTGATAACAGATCTATCGAGGAAGAACATCACCAAGGATTATAATTAAATATTGTCACCAGAGACAGCACTTTAATGAGAAATACCTACTTAGAGATTTGTGTGTGATCAAGAAATATCCACTGCCCTGCTGCCTTATTGCGCAATGACTATATTTAGTCATTTAAAAGCCTGATTGTAAGTGAGTAGTGATGATTCTGTTGTCTGAGTTTTAAATATGAAGATTGTTTTCAATTAGGTACAATAAAAAGGAAAAATAGCCGTGGTGGTCAAGAGGTAGGGACCCGCCTTACACTCGTGAGGTCGTGGGTTCGAATCCCCGGTCCCGTACCAATGAGTTCTTTGGAATTTATGTACGGAATTTCACACCACTGGCTTTTCGGTGAAGGAAAACATCGTGAAGCAACCTGCATACGTCCGTAGGAGAAATTCGATGGCGTATGTGAATCCACCAACCCGCACTGGTCTATCGTGGTGGATATGGCCCAATCACCCTTCGTGGGTAGCCCTACGTCCTGCAGTGGACTATTAAAAGGCTGCTACAGTACAGTAGGTACAAGATAAATTGTGTATTGATAGTTTTTTAACCGCTAAAAATATGAGCCAACTAAGGTAGGAGGTCCGACTAGGGTCTAGCTGTGGTGTCAGCTAAAGTAAATAAATGATTACTTAAGTAATCGAAAGTAAACTAAATGACAAATTAGACCACCCCGATCATGGATTTTTATACCTAGAGGTACCTATGGTAGATGTAAATTACTAGAGGTCTAGACTTCCAGAGGTAAAGGTACGGCGATTTACAACATACCTATTCATTTAATGAGTTATTTGTAGAAAATAAATCTGTTTTTCTTGTGAAAACAAATTGCGTACCGACATACCTAATTACCTAAATAACACATTTCTCGTAACATAACGTAACTAACTGTATCTAATTGAGGTAATTTGACTAAATAAAAATACATTTAGGTATACCTGTGTCGTATATGTTGTGTATGACAGAGCATTTATATTAGTGTTACTTTACTTAAGTGTGTACAGATGTTATAAAAACCAAATCCGCGTGTTCAGCTAAACCTACCTACAACCGTAATAGAGGATGCTCGTAAAGACGTTATTAATGTTAGATTATGGTCACGAATATCACACAATACAGAAGGATATTATGTAGTTTTTTGTAATGACAGTGCTGGGGATTCTCTTGAATCTACCTATTATATAGTTACATACGTAGATACCTAATGGTGTACCTACAGCAAAAAATTGACGTGAGTTAATTTACATTCTGGATACATTGAAGTAAATTCCACAACGGCTTGGCTATAAACTTCTAATGCGCGTGTTTTATTTACTATGCAATACATTATGTCATAGGACATAAAAATATAGATGTATCATATGCCCTAGCTAGCTTTTTTATCCAACTCATATACTAAATATGGTAAAATTCAGTGTCTCGCAAGGTACTCCATCAGGACCCTATTGTTTGAAGTCGCTGGTATGTAAAATATTATGTCGCGATATGTACAATACGTATCTATTCTTATTAGATGCCTTATATTACTTGTGAGCTAGGAAATTTATTTTAGTGCGAAATATTGCTTAGAGTTTCTCAGCTTGTAGGTGATAAATATAAGGAACAAGGAAGCTTGAATTGTTTAGCTTAGAACAAGTGAAGTATGCAATTAGTAAATCCTACTTCTGGTCTGACTGTCATCGAGGAAGTAACGCTTGACAGCGACTATAGTTTATTTTGGTTCTATCGATGCAAGAAAAAGAGTTGTAGGTTGGTAGGTAGAGTTTTAATTAGAATCGAGAGGTCCGTTAGATTAAAAAAAAATTGAGTCCGTAATAAAATTAATGGCTACTTGTACTGTTTTGTAGATGTTATCTAAGATAATATTTATTTCTAGATCTTTATAGCTGCGCCTAAATGAATAAAATATGCTCTTATTTACAAAAAAATGCTCTTGTTTGCCAAATTTATAAAAAACTAGTTTTTACCCGCGGCTTCGCCCGCATGATATTTTGATTTTTGTGCTATCCCATGGGAACCCTTTATTTATCTGGGATAAAAAGTACTTAGACTATGTCACGTTCCGTCTTTCAAACACGAGGCCCTACCTTACTACACTTAATAAAGGAAGTGGAAAATCCAAAAAATAAAACAAAAAACGATTTGACGGTTTTTCGATTCGACAGTTGATTTTTTTGACATTTCTTGAAGCGCACTCTAGAATAGCTTCTCAGATCTTACTTAACACTTATCGTTATAGTATGAAAAAATTACGCAATATCATTATAATTTATAGCCTATGTGTTATTCTGATATATATGTCGAATCCATAAAAGGATCCGCATCAGTTATGGTGATTCAATGTGGCGTGGCGTGGGTTAAGCGGGCGAGGAGATAAATTGCGACGTCACGAACAATCAGTTTATACATATTTCACAGAAGATTACGTATGACTACAATTATAGAGAAAACTTTAAGCGAAGGACATGGCGTTCCGCAGCGTAACGCACGCTGCCACCATTTTATCAAGAATCACAACTCGAGCCGTTCTAAACACAGTTCACTATAACCTCTCCGAACCAGCTCTCTTTACCACTGACAAGTGACATCTCATCTCGCACCGCCCATCGGCCGATCATGCGATATCGCTCGAAACCTCCTTGGAAACAATCAGCAGCGTTTGTTACCAGCGTTACCCCAGGAATGTTGCCACTACCATTCCTAGTCCTTCGAAATTATACTAAGTGGCACTATTTAAAAATAAACTTAAAGCTATTGTCCCGTTATATAAGTTATATTATTGCAAAGTTTCATCTCAATCCGTTCAGTAGTATTTGCGTGAAAGAGTAACAAACATCCATCCATCCTTTCAAACTTTCGCGTTTATAATAAGTATTAGTAGGATGCTTTTGTTTACACTCACAAATAAGGCGTTTATCCCCTGGCTGGGAGCTGTCATGGCAAGTGTAGAATTACTAGTAATTGCATGCAGATAGAAACAAGCTCTTATAAAAATAACATATTTGCATTTTAATACATTTTCCACTTGCTTTCTTAGTACATAATTAAAGTTGTCAATCATGGTTAGGTAAAGATACATTTATTTGCATTCAAATTGAGTCTAAACAAGCGGTTGTTGATCGAGTTTCGAGTAGGTACCTACAATATGAACAGCATGTTATGCCAGATAAAGCGAGCAAATTGAGATGGCAAATCGTTGGGTGCAAGCCACGTGCACCCAATAACATACACAGTATCGTCGAAAACAAGTTAACAATATCTATTTGTCGAGACTGTATCAATATTATAATTATGTAACGAACTATGAGCTTCTTAAACTTCTTAGGGTTGTAGTATTACAAACGGGGGAGCCGTTTGTAGCACCACAAGTTAAGAGAGGATTAGAGAGAACCTGTAATGTTGCAAGCGGGGAAGCCGGTTGCAGCACCACAGGTTAAGAGTATCAGAGTAAACTGTAATGTTACAAACGGGGGAGCCGTTTGCAGCACCACAGATAAAGAGAGGATTAGAGAGAACCTGTAATGTTGCAAGCGGGGAAGCCGGTTGCAGCACCACAGGTTAAGAGTATCAGAGTAAACTGTAATGTTACAAACGGGGGAGCCGTTTGCAGCACCACAGATAAAGAGAGGATTAGAGAGAGAAACCTGTAATGTGGCAAGCGGGGGAGCCGGTTGCAGCACCACAGGTTAAGAGTATCAGAGTAAACTGTAGCGTTGCAAACGGGGTAGCCGTTTGCAGCACCACAGGTTACGAGACATCAGAGAACAAACCCAAGAGTCCTGCCTAGTGGTTAGGATTCCTAACGGTTCGAAGAAAGAAGATTAATATAGAAAACTAACCATACTGTTTACACATTTATTCATTTTACCATATAAATAACACTGCACTTATAGTCTATATGTTTTTCTTGAAGCGAATAGAGAGAGAATTTTGAAAAGAGTCCGTGGAATGTTAGCCTAACAGGGGAGGGGTAGCACGCAAAGAAAACACACTGGAGGCCGGCCGAGGTTGGAGCGTAGACAAGCTGGACCCGCCGATAGACGTAGCGCCAGCAGGGCGCTGGAGATAGAAGCGCCTGTAGCGCCAGCTGTGCGTTAGCGTGTATACGCCCGTGGTGTTGTGGCGCTTGAGGTGGAGACGCTTGTGCGCTAGCTGGGCACTAGCGTGAAGACGCCCGTGGGGTTGTTCTGGCGCCTGAAGTGGAGGCGCCTGTAGCGCTAGCTCGGTACACCAAGATAAGTGGCAAGGTCAGTGGCCCCAGAAGATGAGGTCCTCCTGTAACAAGGTCAAAGAGACCGAAGCCTCGCGAAGAAAAATTACCAGACGCTCATGCTGTCTTCACTGCAGGACCCGTCACCACGTTCAAAGATTACAAGTTAACATGAACTAACACCACATATACTTTCATAAAAATACCACAAGACATGCACCATCTTTCGTGTCTACTTGATGACTTCCCTCACCAGACTGCCAGATTTTTAAAACAAGGATCGCTGATCCTGTCAAAAGCAATTTAAAATTTTCGTACATAGAATTGTTAGTTGGCAGTGTTATCTTTAAAAGAGTTTGAATGTAGAGAAGCTAACAAAAAGGTTAGTTTCTCTACATTTCCCCCAAAACCCCAGAAAAATTTTCACTCATTGAAAATTTTGCAGGTTGAGAACAAGACCTTGACCATCCAGACAGATTCACAAACATCTTCCATACTACCTCGCACGCACACTCAATCATAAGTTGGGGTTATGGTTCACATTCAATGATGACCATACTCCACAAGGAATTGTTCGTACGGTCGTAACGTAGGCTTATTTTTTTAGATTTAGGTGTCGTAACCCGCACCTTTTCGAAAACCCGATAAAGATAAAAAAATATACAATATTACAAGTTAATAATTAAGGCTTTAGTAGTTTCAAAGATATGAAGAGAAAAACAACTTTTCTATTCAAAGATTCATATCTCAATTGCAACGTGTGCAATTTGAAATATGTGAGAATAAAAGCACACTAGGCTTGTGCACAAGTAAATAAGAAAATTAGTATGTACAATAGACATGGTCTTACAAAAATAAGCCGAATAGATTATAGTTCCTTGTGGGGTATTCACACAAAGTTTGTATTATAAAAACAGAGAGTACAAAATACAAAAATGGTATATACAAGACACAGGTTGACCTTACCATCGAACCAGTAGGAAACCGATAACACTGTATAGGCAAAATAAATTTAGAAATATATACCCACTAAGTGATAATTTACACAAAAAAATTTAGAATGTACAGTAATACCGAGACAAAATATAAAAAAAAAATAGTCCGAAGTAAAAATAATAAAGAAAAATATCAAAGTGACAATGTCAAGTAGGTATCAAACGATTGTCGATAAAAAGTAAAAAGATGGAGTAAACCATTAAAAAAGGTTTTAGTCAGCAGAAGGGAGTATCAATTTGGAGAGTAATAAGGCCGAAAAAGCCGAAGAAGCTTGATTTTCTAGGAACGCGAAGTATGTACTACTATGTACTACGAAAGTATAATGAGTGTTCAGCTGTAAGTTAGGTAACTTACAAACTGTATGTGACGTACACTGAGAGGATACTCTCCTCCAGCTCGCCGTTTAGTCTCCCAAGCCCCAACTTGTGTTAGTGCGTGCGTGTTTGCAGATCGAGTGAGCGTGTTGTGATTGAGCGTGCGTGTTAGGAAGTGTGGAAGATGTGTGTGATTATGTCTGAATGGTCAAGGTACTTGTTCTCAACCTGCAAAATTTTCAATGAGTGAAATTTTTTCTGGGGTTTTGGGGGAAATGTAGAGAAACTAACCTTTTTGTTAGCTTCTCTACATTCAAACTCTTTTAACGATAACACTGCCAACTAACAATTCTAATTATGAAATTTGTTAAATTGCTTTTGACAGGATCAGCGATCCTTGTTTTAAAATTCAGTCAGTCATGGGAGGGAAGTCATCAAGCAGACACGAAAGATGGTTGTGAAGTACCCATAAGCGTATTCCTATGTGGTGTACTTTAATATAATAGAAAAAGAGTTTAAATGTCTATGGCAATGTAATAGTAGAAAGTGACGATTGTCTGTGGTCATATTCAAACTCTGAAAAATACAAAATTGTTTAATGATTTTTTTGTAAAACATATTTCCACAATTTACTTAATAAAACAGTAAGTTTAGCTAACAAATTACTTTTCTTAAGATGGTAGCAGAGAAATATAATTATAGAAAAGTGTAAAGCCTTAATACTATCAAACAAAATGTCTGGTCATAAAATCGAACCTCTCTCGAAAGAAAACTACGACACATGGGTAATACAGGCTGAAGCTATTCTTATTAAGCAAAAGCTATGGAAATACATCGAAGCTCCCCCAAACGCTGAATCTGCGGAAGATAAAGAAGGAGACAGACAAGCAAGGTCAGAACTGATCCTTATAATCGCTCCTTCTGAACTGAAACAAATTAAGAATTGCACTACTGCAAAAGCTGTGTGGGACAAGCTAAAAGAAACGTATGCCAGTAAAGGACCTGCAAGAAAAGCGAATTTGCTTAAAGAGCTTATTCTAACTAAACTAGAAGGACACGACGTACGAGACCATCTCGACAAGTTTATGGACATTGTTGATAAACTGGCGGACATGGACGTGCATATAAACGAGGACCTGCTGACAATCATGATGTTATACAGCTTATCTGACGATTATGATAACTTTAGAGTTGCAATTGAATCAAGGGATACCTTACCAAAGCCTGAAGCGCTAAAAGTAAAAATTGTTGAGGAATCTGCAGCTAGACATAGTCAAAAATCTGCCACAGTCATACCTGAATCAGAAGAAGCGTTATATACATCATGCAAAATTTGTAAACAAAGAGGCAACATATTTAAACGCAAAAGTCACAAGATCTGTACCAACTGTTGGAAGAAAAATATAGACAAGACTAGTGGCAAGGATAATGACTCAACCAAAAATAATTTTATCACGCATTGTCTTCTCACAAAAACTAAAAAGACCACAGATATCAAATGGGTGTTAGACAGCGGATGCACATCGCATATGACTTCTCAGCAAAATTTATTTGAAAACATAAAGCACACATCACGAAAACTGAACTTTGCGACAGACGAAATAAAGGCAGAAATAAAAGGAATGGGTACAGTCTCATTTACAACAAAAAATGGTGATGGCACTGCGCTTACACATCTACAAGACACTCTGTACGTACCCAGTTTGTCCGTTAACCTGCTGTCTGTTAGCAAGATGACAGAGAAGGGCTGCTCCGTTACTTTCACTAAAGATAAAGCGACACTAAAAAATCCAATAGCTGGAATAACAATCACTGCGCACAAACAAGATGACGGTCTTTACTATGTAAAACCTCGGCACGAAATCAACAACCTAGCCAAAAATAATGACGACAAAACTTCACCTAGTACCGAAAAGGGAAATACGTCATCAAGCATCAATGATTGGCATAGGAAGCTGGGTCATATGAACGCTAAAGATCTAAAATTAGCATTGAAGAACGAAATCGTAGTTGGATTAAACTTCGATACATCTGAAATTTTGTCTGAATGTGAACCTTGTATTCAAGCCAAACTGCATAGAGTACCAGCTCCTAAGAATACGACTCAACGAACAACAGAATGTCTAGAAATCATACATAGTGATGTATGTGGGCCTATCGGAACACCTACAGTTGCCGGGAATAAATACTTCGTCACATTTATTGACGACTACAGCAGATATTGCCGAGTATACATGATTAAAAACAAGAATGAAGTCTTAGACAAATTTAAGGAATTCAAAGAGTTAGCTGAAACGCACACAGGAAACAAAATCAAATTTCTGCAGACTGACAATGGTACTGAATACGTAAATAAAGACTTTGATGTTTTTTTAAAGAAATATGGTATACAGCGAAGACTAACTGCACCATATACCCCAAACCAAAATGGAGTTGCCGAACGTAAAAACCGTACTCTTGTCGAAAAAGCAAGAGCTATGATGATAGACGCACGAGCACCAGAGAAAATGTGGGGTGAGGCAATCTTCACTGCAAATTATCTATCAAATAGGAGCATCAATAGTGCCATTCAGAACCAAACACCGTTTGAACGCTGGGTTGGACGAAAACCATGTATCAACCATCTGCACATATTCGGATCTAAGACTTATGTTCTGCTGAAAGGGAAACATGGCCACAAATTTGCAACAAAGGCAATTCCTGGTATGTTCGCTGGGTATTCTGAAACATCTAAAGCATTCAGAATCTATGTACCAACCAAAAACAGTATAATGACATCAAAAGATGTGAGAGTTATGAATAAGAAATTCTATGATAATCACGTAAAAGACGAACTCTCCAACCTCTTCGATGATAACAAGAATCTAAATTCACAAACAATGAAAACAACAACACAGAAACAAGTGATTGTTAATTTCGACGATGACAAGTCAGATCCTGGCTCTCACTCAAACATAGTTGACGATGAAATGCTGCATGAACATTTTACTGACAGAAGAGAAATTATTCAGCAAACAGAACCAAGAAATAATGAAAGTGATTACGAATCTTTATCTGACTCTTCCGTTGCTGTCAATGAAAGTCCTTTGGACATTCCTGATGTTGAAGAAGTTGTACCGGTGGCAACGAGATCTTTAAGAGATCGATCTAATATCACAGCTCCTAAGCGCTTCGATGATTTTATTTTGGCAGCCGCTGAAGAAGTCGAAAATTTGCACAAGCCTAAAGAACCTTTGACCTACAAGGAAGCAATAAATTCGTCTGAGAAGGAAAAGTGGCAAGAAGCCATGCATAATGAAATAACTTCATTGAAAGAAAATGAAACTTGGGATTTAGTTGATTTACCAAAAGGACGAAAAGCCTTGCCCTGCAAATGGGTCTTTAAAATAAAAATGAACCCTGATGGTTCTGTCGAACGATACAAAGCCAGAATGGTGATAAAAGGCTATGCACAGCAGCCGGGAGTAGACTATGACAAAACATTCAGTCCAGTTGTTCGTCTCAGCACGGTACGAGCCCTGCTAGCTGTAGCTGCTAGGGAAAATTTAGAGCTAAGGCAGTTTGATGTGTCAACAGCCTTTTTAAATGGAATAGTGAAGGAAGAGATTTATATAAAACAACCGGAAGGGTTTCAAGATGGCACGAAACAAGTCTGCAAACTTAAACGCAGCTTGTATGGACTAAAACAAGCTCCAATCTGTTGGAACACATGTATTGCCGAGTTCTTAGAAAAATCTGGTTTCCAGCAGAGTGGAGAGGACCCATGTGTCATCAAAGTCAGTGGACAATCTAAAGTTTTTGTGGCTCTCTATGTTGACGATGGGCTTGTGGCTTACAATACGGCATGCGCAGGTGATGAACTTATCGCAGAACTCAAAGCAAGATTCAAAATAACCACAAAGCCTGCCTCATACTATCTCGGCATGGAAATAATTATACACAAAGACAAGACCATTACTTTATCACAAAGAGCTTACACAAAGAAAGTATTGGAGAAGTATAGAATGTCCAATTTCAAATCAGCACCAACGCCAATGGTCAAAGAAAATGATATGGAAGAGGAAGTGAATCCGGATGAAAATTTTCCCTATAGACAAGCTGTGGGTGCCTTGGCATATCTGTCTGTAGGCACAAGGCCTGACATTTCTTATGCTGTAGGGGTGGCCTCACGAAATCTTGGAGCTCCAACTAAAAAGGATATAATGCTTGTGAAACGCATCTTCCGCTACTTGAAAGGAACTCAGGAGAATGGTCTGACCTTTGTGAAAAACTCTCCATCAAGCTTAATATGTTACAGTGACGCAGATCATGGTGGTGACCAAAGTTCAGGAAAATCAACTACTGGAATGGTGTGCCTATTCTCTGGAGCTGCTATTAGCTGGAGAAGCCAAAAAACAAGCAACAGTCTCAATATCTTCGACAGAAGCAGAGATAATAGCAGCCAGTGAAAGTGCGCAAGAAATATTATGGTTAAATCGTCTTGTGAGCAGCCTAACTAAAACTGAACCACCAACTTTATATCTGGACAATGAGTCAGCTGTAAAACTTGCTCACAATCCTAAATATGAATACCATAAGCGCACCAAGCACATTAAGCTCAAACACTTCTTCGTAAAAGAATGCGTTACTAATGGCGACTTCACAGTCAAGCAAGTATCTTCAGAACTACAGCTGGCCGATGTGTTAACAAAACCGCTGTTCGGTCCAAGACTGAAAGATTTAAGTTCCAGAATGGGACTTAAGAATTTACCATAAATTCTTTTAAAACTTCCGAGGATGTGAAGTACCCATAAGCGTATTCCTATGTGGTGTACTTTAATATAATAGAAAAAGAGTTTAAATGTCTATGGCAATGTAATAGTAGAAAGTGACGATTGTCTGTGGTCATATTCAAACTCTGAAAAATACAAAATTGTTTAATGATTTTTTTGTAAAACATATTTCCACAATTTACTTAATAAAACAGTAAGTTTAGCTAACAAATTACTTTTCTTAAGAATGGTGCATGTCTTGTGGTATTTTTATGAAAGTAGGTATATGTGGTGTTAGTTCATGTTAACGTGTGATCTTTGAACGTGGTGACGGGTCCTGCAGAGAAGACAGCATGAGCGTCTGGTAATTTTTCTTCGCGAGGCTTCGGTCTCTTTGACCTTGTTACAGGAGGACCTCATCTTTTGGGGCCACTGACCTTGCCACTTACTTTGGAGTACCGAGCTAGCGCTACAGGCGCCTTCACCTCAAGCGCCAGAACAACTCCACGGGCGTATTCACGCTAGTGCCCAGCTAGCGCACAAGCGCCTCCACCTCAAGCGCCCCAACACCACGGGCGTATATACGCTAACGCACAGCTGGCGCTACAGGCGCTTCTATCTCCAGCGCCCTGCTGGCGCTACGTCTATCGGCGGGTCCAGCTTGTCTACGCTCCAACCTCGGCCGGCCTCCAGTGTGTTTTCTTTGCGTGCTACCCCTCCCCTGTTAGGCTAGCATTCCACGGACTCTTTTCAAAATTCTCTCTCTATTCGCTTCAAGAAAAACATATAGACTATAAGTGCAGTGTTATTTATATGGTGAAATGATTAAATGTGTAAACAGTATGGTTAGTTTTCTATATTAACCTCCTTTCTTCGAACCGTTAGGAATCCTAACCACTAGGCAGGACTCTTGGGGTAGGTTCTCTGAAATCTCGTAACTTGTGGTGTTGCAACCGGCTCCCCCGCTTGCAACATTACCGGTTCTTACTCTGATACTCTTAACCTGTGGTGCAGCAACCGGCTCCCCCGCTTGCCGCATTACAGGTTTCTCTCTCTAATCCTCTCTTAACTTGTGGTGCTGCAAACGGCTCCCCCGTTTGTAGCATTACAGTTTATCCTGATACTCTTAACCTGTGGTGCTGCAACCGGCTCCCCCGTTTGCCACATTACAGGTTCCTCTCTAATCCTCTCTTAACTTGTGGTGCTGCAAACGGCTCCCCCGTTTGTAACACTACAGGGTACACGAATAAGCACCAATGCAAATGAAGACACGCAAATTAAAAACAATTACCCACATCACAATCACAAGTACCTAGGTAATCCTTCATTGGGCTGGACAAATAAATATTTGTAAATAGAGATTTTATCAATGTAGAAGTTGAAATGAGCGTTTACTCCCACCTGTTCTGTTGAGTAGTTCTATGAGAGAGGCATTTTATCAATGTACTAGCGACCCACCCCAGCTTCGCACAGGTGTATTACTTATACATATAAACCTTTCTCTTTTTATATTGCTCGATTTATACAAAACTTAAATAACATTCCATAAACTTAACTAGATATTACAACTAATACGCTAAATGTACAAACCTAAACAAAATAAAATAAACCACCTGAACTAAAAAAATGAGTAGGTATGTATAGATGACGATGAAAACCCTAATCTAAAAGCCCACTACCAGCGGGCATAGTTCCCAAAATGCTGGCCCCATTACCACGTTGGATAGCAATACTGATCTTTTGGGCAATATAGAGGCCAGCATTTTGGTCACGTGTTGCGTCGACCAGTCGTGATGAAAGATCTTTGTAAATGTTTAATTTAATTATTCTATCTATTAAAAACAGCATCAAAATCCGTTGCGTAGTTTTAAAGATATAAGCATACATAGGGACAGACAGACAGGGAAGCGACTTTGTTTTATATTATGTAGTGATTAACAAGTTGAAGTGACAGAAGGTTATCGAATGGAGATGCTGTGAGCTACCGACAACAGTGCAGACCCTAAGACGTTCATCCATGAGATATCTGATGTACCTACACGACGGAAGACGACAAAAAGAGCATTTACAGACAAAAGCAAAGATATGGCAGATCATGTTGTATAGAGAGATGAAATCGCTGACAGGAAAAGGCTCTTAATTAATTAATTACCTACTGGTACTGGTAATTAATTAATAGATTAATTAATCCCACTGGTAATTAATTAATTACCAGTGCGGAGAAAAAAGTTGTCATAGAAAAATAATAAACTATATCTAAGTAGGGCAGGTGTCCCGGTTGTGGCCATCTTAGTATCATTTGTGGCCACTTTGAATTTTAACGATTAATTAGACAATTTAATGTTCAAATAATATTTAAAAAAAACCGAACAAGTACGAGTCAGGCTCGAAATACGAGGGTTCCCTACAAATCCAGTAAATTTCACAAAATTGTGAAGTTGTTAAAATCTGTATACCATTAACAAAAAAGTTTTTATTTTCACTTTTCTCGTCATACATCGAAAATTACACATTGTTAAAATAATTAAAAACTTGTTTTAGCATGTGCTAATGAAGTTCTTTTATATGATACCTTACATGATACGATTACTCACTCACGATTACTCAATTTGAATTTTGAACCCATATTTTGTGAATTTTGAGGCCCTATCTTTTTTGCGATTTAAATAAAAATGTACACTTTTCAGATTTATTTGTACTCTAAGACAATGCTTCTCGCCATATTTCATAGTTCTATGTAAGTACCCTGTAGGTTTTGATTTTTGTGAGTGTGGAAATATGCGGTTTTTTACAACATAAACGGCTCTAACTTTTTAAAACGATAACTGACAAGTTTTTCTTTTACACAACTGCAAGATACCATAGATATACGTATATGTTAAATCTTACCGATCCAAGAGCCCATGTCATCGTCTATCCTCATGGTGCTATTTTCTTCCCGCAGCTGCGGCAGCGCGACCGCCGAGAACCCGATAGGGTGACCCGCGCCCGCCGCTATGATCAGCACGGCGCATGTTATCAGGCACTGCAACAACGAAAACAACCGTACAGATTTGTTTCATCGCCCAAAACTAACTAGTCAGGGTGACGACGGAACTTCAAGAAAACGCTTAAATAAGACGAGGTGATGATGCAAAATTGCGAATATATAGGTACTTAATATCTAAGTATAGCTAAGGGAATACCTACGATAAGTATTTTACTGATTTTGCCTTTCGCCAACACGAACGGCCGTGGTGGCCTAGTTGTAGCAACGCCTTGCATCGCCTTATATTGTGAGGTCGTGTTTCAAACACAGTCTCCTACCAATGAGTTCTTTGGAATTTATGTACGGATTTTCAAACCACTGGCTTTTCGATGACGGAACATCTCGACAGGATATCTGCATATCAACGTAACGTATTTATAAGAAATTAGATGGAATGTGTTCGGAATCAACGCGAAAGAGAACCAATCTTTGCAGAACCACAAGTGACTGAATCCAATGTGGGGGCATTACAAAGTTTGTTATGTAACCCCGTCTCTGAGGAGGTAGGAGTGATTTATAGACTGGTGGAGACCTTCTTCCAGTCTCTAAATCACGCCAACTCCACGAGACTACCTCGCTAGCTTATTATATCTTAGTGTATGTATAAATATGTGTGTGTGTATAATATGTAATAAGCTTGTATTTATAAGGGTACGATGGGGCTAGCATGGACTTTCGGTTCAAAGGATCCCAAAAAAAAAAAAATTATGTCCTATGTGAATCTAACCCGCACTGGGCCTGGGTGGGGGTAAAGACCCAATCGCTCTTCTTAGGTAGATCTATATTCAACAGTGTAGGTCCTATTAAAAAGGCCGGTGCAGCACAGTAGGTACGTTTTACCATTAGGCAGCTAGCAAATAAATACTGTTACGATTAAGTGTACCAACAACACCATCTCGTGCTCTTGGTCGTCTCATCGCTCCATTGTATAGAAAACTTGTTCAAGTAACAAATAATTATCGCCTGCATTTAACGAACACCTAGCTAGTTATCTAGCTCGTAAAAATAATAGGTCTTTACAATTGTATACCTACCTAGGTTTTTTTTCAACATAATAGCTCATTGTTTGAGGCAGTAAATTCTCATCATAGCTCACATTTTTCATACTGTTCATTCATCAGTGCCATCGATCACAATGTGCTATGAAATAATCACACAGCCAAGCCTTCCTTGGCAGGCACATGAAAACCTAAACGACGTAAATGAAATATATAGGTAGGTAGGTAGGTAGGTGACCATATTTGGCCAGTAAATAATATATTTTTTTTTGCAAAAAATAGCATGACCGGCTTCACCCGTGTACAGAATCATTACATAGGCAGTAAAAACAAAGTCGCTTTCCGCTGTCTGTCCCCATGTATGCTTATATCTTTAAAACTACGCAACGGATTTTGATGCAGTTTGTTTTAATAGATAGAGTAATTCAAGAGAAATGTTTATATGTATAATACACCTGTGCGAAGCCGGGGCGCATCGCTAGAACGCAAATATTATGCACGGATCGATGTAACATTTTTCACATGATTGTTGATTTATCAAAAATGGCTCAGCCAATTTCGATACAATTTAAATGGGACCAATTTCAAAGTATACTCTTTCCAATAAAAAAACAATTATTGAAATCGGCTTACTATGAAAAAAGTTATGTGTGGTTATACATTAAAAAAATATATACGCGTCGTATTGTATACCTCCTCCGGTGGTTCGTCGGTCAGAAATATAAACTGAAGCTTTTCATGGTCAAAGTGAAGACGCAGATATAGAAGATGCAAGGAGTACAAGGAGTAAGGAGTAGACTTAGGTAAAATATACCTTAGAAAATATTAGGTATACCTACGAAGACAAATATTCGACCACATTTACCATCTATCAACCTTCGTTTACCATCAGGCGAGGTCCAATGGGTAAAAAAAAGTATGAAGTACACTACAAAATAGCTTAGGTATTTATTATTTGGCCATTAGATTACAAAACGATGTTGCTAGATGGTTCATTAAAGCAAGAGCGCTAAATGACGTCTTGCAAATTACATTAGAATTAGCAATTTGTAGGTACTCTGGCAAAAACTGAATACCTGTCAAATTCAATACGCACCATCTATCATGTAATATACCATCAAAACTACATTACAAGCCGTATGTTACAGCTTGGCTACTTTAAACTACTACAATAAGCAGGGGGGCAACATATTCATAGATTTTATTGACCTTCTGCAAAAACAGGTTCTACGAATTGCCGATTTGATATGTACCTAGCTACAATTTAATCGGAATACCTACTTATATTTTCATTATCCTACTTCCTACTAATAATATAAGCGCGAAAGTTTGTGAGGATGGATGGATGGGTGGATGTTTGTTACCCTTTCACGCAAAAACTAAACTGAACGGATTGAGATGAAACTTTGCAATAATATAGCTTTTATATCAGAATAACACATAGGCTATAAATTATTAGATATTGCATCAAAAATCAAAATATCATGCGGGCGAAGCCGCGGGTAAAAACTAGTTTAAAATATATCAATACGATTTAGCGCATACTTAGCCATGTCCTGTCATGATGAAGATACATAAATATGTATTAGTTACCTACATCCTGTGAAACTTGTGACTCAAAACTGACCGTTTTTGCTGTAATATCCTGTTTTATCTAATTAATATGCTCTGGTATTTTAGGATACTACGCCCCCTTCAGTTTTACCTACAATCTTACACAACAATCAAATTAATTATATTTACTATGATCAAGTTGGCGTTGGGTAACTCCATAGCGTTGGGTAAAACCATCATAGGCAATAGTATTTTCCACAATATATATTTATCAAACACTACCATTTATTTACTTACTAGTGAACTTTCACATTACCTAGGTAGGTACTTACATCATTACGAGGCTACTCTAAACATTTAGGTATTGCGAAACTTCAACAAGCAAACATTATCATTATCTCTTCGTTACGTACTCGTACTCGTACCTCATTGGCGATACAAAATCATAGAGACAGCATAAAAAAATCAACTTCAAAACTTCAAACCAAACGTGTGTAGAGATCTAACTATACTCTATAAAATTTAACTTGATCTCTGCGACAGCTGTCAGAAAAATCACGCCTATGAAGTCCTGAATATCTTAATAGTACAGACAGTACCTGTCAATGTCATACTTTATGGGCATGTCGATTAGTGATGGGCGACGAATGATCGTGACCACAGAGTTTTAATTAAAATATCGATAGTTTATACTGACGATATTTTAAATAAAACTTAATTTATCATTAATTTTATTGTATATTTGAATATCATAACGTTTTTTACGTGTGTACTTAATTAAATTAAACCCGATTATATGTTACATTAGCATCGATAATAGTGAAAAACGTCGATAAATACTATAGTTACATTATTATGAGTATTTAATTAATTTCATAACATTATTTACATGTGTACATACGAGTACTTGATCTTAAATAAGAGTAAGTAAATAAAATCCAATTTCGCACCTTCAACTACTCATTCGATTTCATTACAACATTGTTTGAAAATCGATTTTTTTCACCACTATCTCAACTCTAAATATGTCAATATGTAACTGTCGCAGAGATCAAGTTAAATTTTATAGAGTATAGCGAATGTTGGGTAATGTACTTGTAGATTTTCTTTCTTTTTATTACCTACACTCTCAGAGCAAATAAAAAAATCAAAAGAGAATGTTGTGAACAAACAAGTGAGGCCGACCAAAACTACGCCTCGCCGTGTAAAGACAATCACACACACATCAACGTACAAGGAAACTAACTACGCCTTGGCTAGTCAGTCGAACTATGGCGGCGCAGCAGTGACGCACTCACACATGTATAAAAAACCGGCTTCACTCATAGACGTATATATTACTGCGTAAGGACGAGGCCAACCGCGCGACTAAATGGGACCAGAACGCTGGCCCTAAAATTATAGTTTAGGGCCAACGAGACTCAGTTGACAGCGGTCCGTCGGCGAGAATGAGCGTGTATTTTCTTGTCATAAAAATGCCTAGTTGTGTAGTTAAAGGTTGCAAAAATTACGATACGAAGGTTAAAAAAAAACATGGGATATCGTATCATCGGTAAGTAACCTTATATTACTTTTGTTGTTATAAAGTTACTAAATAAACAAATTATAAAGCGATAAATATTTTTCTACGAATTCCATAATGGCGGCTATTGCGCGGCCGCTACTGAACGCGCGAAGTGAACGAAGTAACCTTGTACGGACGTAATTTTTATTTGTTTCGTTGTTGTCTTAAGAACTTATTGCAAGTGTTTTTTTTTTATTTTGGTATCTAGTAATATGTTTTTTATTCGATAAAAAACGACAAAAAGAGTACATAAAAAAAAAAGAAATTTTGTAGAAGAAATTTTTTGCTTTTTCAATCGATATCTATCGGGTTAGAAATTCATGTGGACCGAGAAATCAACATTTTGGATATTTCGTGGGGAGGGCGAGGCAAACTAAGCTTGAGCCTCAAGTAGGATAAAGGTAAGATACGATTCAAAAGTAGTGATTAAAAGATTACCATATTTCATCGAAATCGGTTCGGTAGTTTAGTTGTGGAACTCGTGGAAACATGATAGACAGTTACTTACGTATATATATAATATTAGTATGGGAATAATTTTTAAAATTTCAGATTTCCAAATGATTCAACGCGTAAAGAGATTTGGAGGCGTATTATTAAGGCACAACGAAAAGAAGAAGAAGACAAGAACATGAACCAGACACCTATGGATACGGAGGAAAGAGATGAAGTTTATTACAATAACTGTGCTCAATTATCACATACTTTGGATAATCCAACCGAAAACGTCTTTGGGCACTTGTTGGAGAATATAGAACTCATTGTTGGGTATATTGCTGGATGGGTAGCCAGAAGTTTAGCAAAAAACATAAAGTGTGAAATTTGTGTAGACAGTCTAGTGAGTAACGAAAAATTATTTTTTCATAGGCTGATAGAATTGTCAAATATGGGCGGACTTTATTTTCCTTCTCCTGTCCTATTTGAGGTATGCTTAGAAACCGAAAAAAATATAAGACATAATAATAGACCCCAATTTATGGCAAAAAATGACTATATGTTGCTATCTACAAAAACTGTCAAAGTTTGTAGGAAAAAACACTTTCACTGCTTTAAACTTGCACTCTGTTGATCAGCCAGCCACATTAAATCATAGATTGCATCTTATTCGAGCTATCATTAAGAAATATATAAATGTCAGAATGCATCACGAGTCTATCACGGAAAACACGGGGAAAGGAACTGAGAGACAAACATTAAAAAAATCGTTTTATTCAAAGGACAGTAATTTAGTTATGTGTAAAAGAGTATGCAAACTATTTTGTAATTTATAGCTTTTAAAATATTAGAATTAGTTGAATACAATTTGAAATAAAGCTGATTGAGACTCATTTATGTTTTACTTACGTTTTAATTGTGCCCTGTTAAATATCAATGCAACAATAGTACGGACACTACGTCGAAAAAAAAACGAGTTAGAAATGCAAATTAACTGAAAAAGCTAAATTTGGATATTACACCTGAATTGTGCGGAAAATGTACAAGCAAAGCCAGGTCGACAATTTGTAGTAAGTTTTTCTAGCCCACAAGTAATAACCAAAATATAGCTTTTTCGGTTCCTTTGTCTTTCCAGATGTAAATAATGACTGTTCTGAAATGTAGCCTAGACACTTTAGATATAAAGAAGAATTCAATGACACGTTAGCGTTACTCGTCAAAATCGAATGACATGATCAACTAACTGAGCTCTTGTTTAGTGAGCTCTCGTAGTTACGGTTCAACTTATACTGGTTTCTACGAAAACGGTATTTATATTATTATTATAAAATGGACCCTATGAACCCAAGACTCGCCAAAATCGTACAAGCCGTTTAGGCTCTAGAACGTCTAGAACTAGGCGTTATAGAAACACAGAAACATAATATACTTACATATTATATCCCAAAAACATTACCCACCTTCTTGATCAGTCGGGTAAAATAGATCATCGTTATGTACCTACCTATATGCCATTGACTTAATTTACTGACTATGCTAAAATGCTAAAAATAAAAACATGTACGCGCTTACAAGGTTACGTAGTCCACGTAAGTAACGCGGCACTCACGTAGTTCGTATGAATTATGACAGATGTCGCAGTGTTTGCTTGTACTAAGAAGTTCTTTACAAAATGCTTAGACGGGCGCATCCTTCCTTTAGAAATCTTTGGCTTCACTTGACTGTTCAACGACGTTCCCTCTTGATTTTTTATTTGCTCTGAGCCTACACTATACGAAATAATACAAAAAATATACTACACTACACGCTATGTCGATCTGCTAATTATATAATCCTAATGTGGCTTATTGTACAATATCATCATGAACAAACAACATTTTACTTTGAGGCTAACTTTTAAGTCGTGCGTGGCCAGTAAAATCCACCGTACTCGTAATATATTATTGTTCGCTGACATTCTTTGCTATTTCAGGATTGGTCCTGAACACTTCTAATCGAGATCTACGTAATACGAATTCGTGTAGTAATGTAATTTATTCATATTCCTTTATTCATACGTCAAAAATCGAGTACAATATGATGACAGAAAATTACATTAATGAAAAAACAAATGTCATACGTATTGGAAAGTCAGTAACAGTGATTAATACAACAATAAATTAAATAATCAATAATAATAAGGTAATAACAATAAGTCAAAAACAAGTCAATGTTAAAAATAACAATTAATGTAAAAAATAAAATAAAAACAAAAGTAATAGGTAATAATAAAAAAATCAAATAGAATGTCATTAAAATAAAAATAGGGTACTGATAAGTACAATTTTAGGTAGTTAGTTACTTTTAGCGTCAAAAACTCTTTATCAATGTCATAAAACGCCTGACCAACAAACCACCGTTTCAGTCTCGACTTGTAAATCATGATGTTTGGTGCTTACTATAGATAGATAGTATAATAGATTACTATGATATATTTTCTGTAGTCACTTAACTGTTAATAGATTTCTGCATAACAAGCCCCGTCTGCCGTTAAAATACGCTAGTGTTCAATGTAAACCAGTGTAGTATACGCCGAATCATACAAGTTGGCGAATGTGAAGTTACCTATAATCCGCGCCACACAAGTCGGCGGATGGGATGTTAAACGGTAAAATATAGGTATGCGCGGGAGCCAGAGAGACGAGACGCCGGGGCACACCCGTCCACCAATCTCATGCTTCCCGCACGCCCGTGCTCACTATTTCACCACTTGCGTATGCATTGTGCACACATGCACACTAATTAGTGCCAATACAATAATTAGGTTTTGTTCAAAAATTGCATATTCCAAATGTGTGTTTTTTGGACGAAAACTACAGTTCGAAGGCGGTAGTCAACCACAGACTTTAAAAAAAGTAAAAGCAGCAAGAAACTGGCTGTGGTTGGTTAAATATAGAGGAAGTGGGCGGATATTTTTATAATACCGTGGTCAGGGACTGGCACGGTTTTCGGAGATCATTCTGGTCGAGCCGTCGGAGTGGCGAACAAGTCTAGTTTTAGAGCGTAAAGGACACTGTAATGGAAAAAATAAATCTGCAAAGTTTCATCTATACTAATATTATAAAGAGGAAAGATTTGTTTGTTTGTTTGTTTGTTTGTAATGAATAGGCTCCGAAACTACTGGACCGATTTCAAAAATTCTTTCACCTTTGGAAAGCTACATTATCCCCGAGTAACATAGGCTATATTATATTTAAAAAAAATTAGGGATCCTTACTAAAACTCCAATAATGTAACATAAGGTGTAAAAAAAGACCTGACAAATTTCTTACGTCGCGTGCGCTGCGAAAACTATTGATGATGGAATAAAATAATGTACTACGACTTTATAGAACACACCATAATTTACAAAAAATGTCGCGACAGCATATATCTAACTATTATAGTTAAGCCGTAATAACTGTTCTTTTATTCTTAAAAATTAATTGAAATACCGTCGCAGGAAAAGGATCTTAATTTGTATCTTGGTATTAATCCTTATCAAAATAAATTATTTCATATTCAAGACTGTTTCAATAGCTTTATGCAACTTTTTAAATTATTTAATTCAGACATTTTATTACAAAGATATTACGAGTTCAAAAATGTAAGTATTATAAAAGTTTCGTTTCGCCGCTCACTCCGCTTGGCAATTCATGTACTTTGTACAATGTACATAATACAAAATTCACTTCGAGCAAATATCTATAGAGTCACAATCGTGAAAATAAGTGTCCGAGCCAAAATCCTGCCCAAGCTACGTAGTGGATAGGCTTTTTAGTTAGTCGTAAGGCGATTCCAAGCCGACTACAACACCGTGCGATGCCAAAGTGCCCGGTTACAGGCACTTATTAGGTGACATAACGTCGAGATTCGAGGAAACGGGTCATTGAGAATCGAGAAGGGTGCTTGGGCCATATCCACCACCAGTGCCAGGGCCCAGTGTGGGTTGGTGCAGATTGCCACACAATATTTTCCTTCGCCGAAAAGCCAATGATTTGAAATTCCGTACATAAGTTCCAAAGAAACTCATTGATACAGGATCGGGATTTGAACCCACCACCTCACGATTGTAGGACAGGCGTTACTACCACTAGACCACCAAAGTTATATATCTCCGCCATTAGTGTGTCGATTTATGTTTTATTGGTAGTAAATAGGTATGCAGTGGCGTAGCGTGCCTTGGAGGAGCCCAGAATCAAACATAGTTGGGGAGCCCAAATCACTCATTTCTCACAAAAGAAACAAATATCCTTGCATTAAATTGAAATAAATATATACCGCCTTACCGCATAAGATTTAAACACTGTTTAGCCGTACAATTTGTACTGTTAAACGTTGTCTAAAGCCTGCGTAAAACTTTAGTGGTAAGACGGTTATTTATAAGTTGTCACTTCCTCCTAGAAATTGAGCTAGCCAAACAATTCAAATGAAATATACACTTTTCTTGCCTTTTTTTTTTAAGGAAATTGATAATTGATAACGAATAGAATATAATTACATATATCAGCTAAGTAAGTCTAGCTGAAGACGATTTCAGTTGTTATAAAATTTCTGCCTCTTAAGACAACTTTTGGAAGAATGCTTAACCCGGGAAAAAAAAGAGATGATTTTTTTCGGGAAGCACGAGATTAAGTGACATTGTGGATAACATTTTACTAGGTTTTGCTTACACACGTTAAGGCCCCTGTAGCCCGGGAGCCCCGTATTATTGACACGGCTGATACTGCGGTAGCTACGCCCCTGCACATAGTATGTGAAACGAATTGTCGACCTTAAAGTTCTCGAATGTAGACAATGTATTGGCAAGTGTAGCGAAGGTCTTCACGTGAATCTAAGATCTGGTCGTGACGTCCGGAACACGTTGGATGCCAGCGCTTCGATTCCTTCCATCACAGCTTTTTGGGTTAGCAAGTTGAAGAGGCCTTAGGTAGAGCACACAATTCGTAGAAGTAGAACTGATATCCAATGTTTTTCAAAGTTCTCGAGTGAAGACAAGATCAAGAAACTAAATTAAATGGGTAGAATGTATAGACTGTGGGTCTCTAATATTTTTACGTCGCTTTCATTCTCATCATTGTCATTTTCTGAAATCAGGGCTATATATTATGCACAGCCACCCGACACATACGAACTCACTTTTATTTAGATATGCCAATACCTACTATTTCTTTTTCATAAACTTCGAACAGTTTAAGACTACGGAAACTCTCGCGATTTGAGTAGGTTTTAACTCATCATAATGGTTCATCCGGTATGTCTGTAGCATGTGTGTGGCACATACCTATATTACGTGGTAAGTATATGTATAGCCAATCATACCCGGGCAAAGCCGGGACGGGCAGCTAGTTGTAATAATATTGGTGTTTCTACTGCATCGAGTCCTCGGTTTCCTTAACATTAGCGAATCACGGCGAAGTGTCATCTGCGGCTAACTTTTCATCCGCCGTCTTGTGTGGCGATCTATCTACCTACAGACTGCGCAATCTGAAGCTCACTTAAGGTGACGCATTGACAAACTATTGTTTCGAAAATTCTCCCTTCACTCGGACAAATTTTACGCGGTCGCGCTCGACAGGATCGCGCCAGAGCGGCGGGCGGCAGTGAGTTTTTAATTATTTACTCATAATTGACACATTAAAAAATGTAACTTCTCGGTCTATTTAATAGAATAGCGATTTGGCTATTTTATTCGTAAAAAATAATGGGGTGTTGTCGCTGATAATTTGGAGCATTCGAATTATTAAACTTTTGTTTGGTGAGAAATTAGTAATTTTTTGTTTTTAATAAAGTCGGTTACTTTTCAAAATTTTGTCCGGTTCATTAAATTTTTAAAGATTTTCCCTTATCTATGATATTTTTTAAATTTGAATCAATATCATTCGTCCTCTCACATTGCGCATTCAAAAGTACTCGTTTTCGTGTCTCTCGGCCCGATGCCTCGTCTTAAAGCTGCGCGTTGATTGGGCTTCGCGCAGCTTGAAGCTAACTTCACATCCGCCGACTTGTATGATTCGGCCTATAGCTAGTGTGTACAAGAAACCTCTCTCTTATGGCCCTCGCCTTCCGTCAGCTAACGAAGTAAGGTGAAGCGAAGCAATCTGTTTAATTGGGATCAAGTGTTGTTTGCCGTCTCGCTTTGCTGTGGGTGTCATTTGTCACGAGACGGGTGACAGTTGTGACCTACCCACATATCGAGGATGTTATGGGGATACTATACTATATATAGATAATTTAATTGATACGAGTGCCATACAATAAAAGTGCAATCATACTCTATAGCGTCTTTAAAGTGGCCATACAAGATTAAAGTGACATAATGACAAAATAGTCTCCATATGATAGCGTAGTTACTTTCAGGCATCTTCAAGGTAAGCGTGTTTTTTTAATCACATTCTTACTTAACACTAGGCAGGTTGCCTGCCATGAATAATAACCCTAGAAAATATCTATGCTCAAAATACTATATGCATGTGCATACTTCAGTATAAAATGTAATGTAAGTTACTTCATCTAATCCATTGGTCTTTGTATATATATATTATATATACCTACTATATAATTATATACGTTTATATAATATTTTTCAGTCAGGCGTTTATCATTATTAATTACTTCTCTATGATTTACTCCTAGATAGACCTTGATAATAAAGAAAAATCCCATTACACAAACTTAATTGACAGGTTGATTTATCTGTTCTCAAAGGTTTATTTCTTTCATTGCCGAGTTTACATTCACATCTTTGACCAAGCATGGAAGAGAGAGAGAGAAAGAGATTGGGATTTATTTGAACTTTCACGGATTTATCGGCATTTTTATTAAAACTTACGGCACCAACTCGCATTATCTTCAGTTTACACGTGTTCAAGCATGGCCTATGCAATGTGCCGAAATACTAGGAGCGCGCCAAAATCAACAAATAGCATTCCGTAGTGTTTTACGGAAAAAATCACCTAGTTATAATTTAAATGTCTGACGCAATATAAACTAAAATAGATGACCCATAACCTCCATGTAACACTAATATATTTTCCTTTGTAAAAGCTGTGGTAAGAATAGTTCGAATCATACAACTTGGCGACTGCGATGTTAGATACGTTGCGGATACGGGATAACCCAAACCTAAATAAATATTTTTGGGACATCTTACACACGGCCTCTGACCACAAACTAAGCAAAGCTTGTGATATGGCTGCCAGAGACTGATAAACTACATGTAATTATTTTAAAATACATACTTATGGATCTCGTGTCTGAAATAAAGTTTTTATTATTATATTATTATTTTTTTTTGTTATACAACACACGGGTTGCCCCGGATCTTTGAAGGGCATTGATGGGGCCGAAACCAACACCAAGAGGCCCTTTTACAATCATTAAATAAAAAAAAATACAGTTTTTGGGTGATAGGAAGAGGGAAACTATTGTAAAGACGGGGAATAGGTACTTCTTAGGCTATTATAATGAATTAATACATGATTATAGGCTGGTCTATGGAATGAGGTGCGGCACCCGCCAAGTGATGCCTCATTTCAAAATATTTAGGCGGGTGGTGACTTGCCATCCACTAAATGGGCCCCCCATAAAGGCTGAATTTGGCGTCGGAGGGGCAACATTGGTGTGGACGGCTTAGGGTGTCGGGAGGTGTGCGGCGCTTTCACTAGACGCTACTCGCGGCGTTATGCCCTTTAACACTTCCACCCTGGAGCTTAGGTTCTTAGCTCTTGCGGTTTCCACTCCAAACCGGCCGGTTAAGGCAAGAGAGGAGTCAGGGGTCTCATTTAGCCCCAGGGAATCAGGGTTCGCGGTGTCGCCACTCACCGACGACTCCCCACAAAGTCGCCCTGCCCCTTATTATTATTATTATTATATAGATATTAACTAAATAACACCCAAATACAGGAAAACACTTATGTTCATCACATAAATATTTGCCTTGGTTAGGGATCGAACCCACGCCTCTTTGACCCAGAAGTTAGGGCCACTAACCACTGAGCTATCGAGGCAGTCAAGTTTATTATGCTAGACTGAAGCTTATTAACAGCTACGCTAGGATTGGGTTATCTGCAGCTTGTAGCTAGCAGCACAGGCGCCAAGTAGTGTGATTCGGCACATAGCAGCAGTTTTAATTTATTATTAACTGAAATGATATCAGTGTCACAAGTCACAAACGATATTCTACTGATATTCTACTCTCTTTATGATTTTGGGACACTTTGAGGTCAGCTGGAGTCTCTAGGCTACCGGCTGCCACTTACCATTTCGTTCACCTTGACCTACCAATCAGAACTGCCTAATTAAAATAGACAAAACATCCGTGATACCAATTAATAGGAAATTATCCGTATCTTTTATTCGTATCTCTATTGCCTACAAGCACCGTTCTACGGTTTTATTAGCTACTGTACTGTATACATTGGTGTCTATATCCGTATATCCCATTAAGTACCTAACCAAAAGGAGTCGACACTGCAAAGCGTACCCCTCTGCCAAAAGTACGCGACCGGCGGTCATGCTCTTTATATAAATATATCGGTCTGGTTGCGCTTGTGTCACAGTAAATACTGTGCTTGTGTTGCGTTAATTTTCAGCTAGTGTTAGTTAATTACATTTGTGTGCGTGTAAACTTGCTTACATTTTGGTTTGTGTGCGTTTCTTCACCCCCCACTGACTTGGCAGACTTCGGTGCTTAGGCTTGTCGACTCCTTTTGGTTAGGTACTTAAAGATATATCCTAATAAGAATTATGTACCTTTCACATAGAAATAAACTATTTCAAATAGAAAGGTGCACTATTGGTTTCGGAGATTAGCCGAATCAATTTTAGGGTTCCGTACCCAAAGGGTAAAAACGGGACCCTATTACTAAGACTCTGCTGTCCGTCCGTCTGTCCGTCTGTCTGTCACCAGGCTGTATCTCATGAACGGTGATAGCTAGAACGTTGAAATTTTCACAGATGATGTATTTCTGTTGCCGCTATAACAACAAATACTAGAAACAGAAAAAAATATATTTAAGGGGGCTCCCATACAACAAACCTGACTTTTTAGCCTTTTTTCGCTTGATATAAATAACAGCGACAGGTTCGAAATATTCACAGAATATTTAACTAAATATTTTCTTTAAAAATAAATAATGAAATTAAAATAGAATAAATATTTAAGGCGGGCTCCCATACAAGAAACGTGTTTTTTGCTAGATATTAATAACGGCAAGAGTAAGATGCTTGAAATATTCACAGAATGTCCAGTCGTATATTCCCGTCAAATTAAAATTCAAATTCAATTAAAATAAAATATATTAAGGGGGGCTTCCATATGGTACGGAACCCTTCGTGCGCGAGTCCGACACGCACTTGGCCGATTATTATTTTCGGTACCTATATATTACGGTATTGGTAGTATAGGTTTGTAGAGGAGATTTTTTGAAATGTAACTCATTTTATTGTAGAGTTCGAATAATAAAGAAGTTTCGATCGGAAGAGCAATAAAATTAAGTTTATACGTTGTGTAATACAAAATTATCAGTTTGTTTAGTTAGAAAAGGTTTATGAATTGACGTAGATTGTAAAAAAATAAGGGTGAGGCGTTCACCTATCTGATAAATCAAATAAATATTTAAGTATATAAGTAAGTCCCTTTTGATAGAATTTGCACACCGATCTAATATTATATGATACCGATACAATACATACAATAACTACAATATAATAGGTATTTTAAATAGCTGCACTGCAGTAACAATTTGTCGTTTGTATTTAACATATTGAGAGAGCTTTGAATTAAATTCATCTAATCACATGTCAAAAGTAAACTCTGTTGTTGGATTTCTTTTCTAAAAGGAAAAGCTGAAGTAGATATCCTAGCAATGACGTGCCTAATTGATGGTGGTCATCAGAACATTTTTTACCGACTCTACCTTACCGATACTTTTTTACTCCAAAAAGGAGGAGGTATTATATTTGTTTGTATGTATTTTTCGTGTAAATTCATGACAAAAACTGTAGTTCAATCGAATGAACAAATAAAAATACAGCAATTTATATTCCACTGTATATTGTTATCACAATTGAATAAAATTGCAATGGGTTGTGAAGTCGTTTCTACAAAATCATGATATTTTTGTGTAGGTGGCATAGCAATACAGATATTTTTGATTAATTCTTTATGTTTATAGCATTATGAAGGCTAGAAGATTATGAAAGTAAGTATCCTTTCCTTTTATGGTATTTTAGTCTAATATGGTTTTTAATTAATTTATTATAATATCAAAAATTTATGCAAATGTCCTCGGTATGGATCGAGGTCAATATCGACTGTTGTAACAATAGATTAAACCGTCTGGTCTATTGCGTTATTCTGTTTTTATCTGGTACCTACGTATTTTTATATATACCTATGTATATGTGCTTTTGAATTTGTATGTAAATCGTCATCATTTTGGTAATAAGGCCACACTAAAGGTTTTATATTTTAAGTCAACTGTGCATGGCGTATACAGGGTTATTTCTAATCAATTAGCATCCTTTTAGGGGCTTATTTTGTACATCAAAACTAACAACTTTTGTTCTACGACTTTTGTCAAAACTCAAAAAATATTGGAGTTTCATAGAAAAATATCGTTCACTTCACCCGCGACCAAATGGAACAGCTGATTTTTTTTGAGTTTTGATGAAAGTCGCAGAACAAAAAAAAATTATAAAGAATGTAAAATTTAAAAAAAATGAATAAAGAAGTTAAAGCAGTCATAAGTTATTGGCTAGACAAATACGATTACTATGATATTGAAAATACCCTAATTATACCCTAATATTCAGGTTTCCTAAATAAGTATAATATTATAGATACTCGTAGAAGTACTTAACAGATATTAATAATGTATGTATACATGGTTATTTATAATCAATTAGCATCCTTCTAGGGGCTTATTCTGTACATCAAAACTAACAAGTTTTGTTCTACGACTTTCGTCAAAACTCACAAATAAAAATTGTTATTTCATAGGAAAATATAGTTCACCCGCGACAAAATGTATAGAACAGCTGATTTTTTTTTTAGTTTTGACGAAAGTTGTAGAAAAAATGTTAGTTTTGATGTAGAGAATAAGCCCCTAGAAGGATGCTAATTGATTAGAAATAACCCTGTATATGTATCAAGAACAACACACAAACACACAAACACACACACACACACACAATTTGTGCCACATAGTTTTTTTTATATTATAGCAGACCTTTTGTAACGTTTAGCTATATTCTGAAGTCGAGTTTATATTTTTAGTTTACTTTGTGATTAGAATTTATTGTCAAAATTGTAAGGGGAGAAGCCATTGGCTCCGTAATATAATACTATTCAAAACAATGTTTGTCAAAACTATTTTTTTGGAACAATTTTTTTTGTTTTGTTATTTTGTTATTTGTTAGTTTCGATGTACCTACAGAATAAGCCCTAAAAAGGATGCTAATTGAATAGAAATAACCCCGTATATTTTTGATTTTGAAACAGGTTTTAATTAGGTATCTACATATTTATATAATCAGCCCGTATCGTCCCACTGCTGGGTATAGACCTAGGCCTGAGCTCCGAATTGTGTATAAAATTTTCATCCGGTTTGCTGAAACATTTATTATTTTTAAAAGAAAGGAATGAGTTTCGGCAAACGGAAAACTGACTACTGCTGACTTTACTGCTTGCTTTTTGCCATATTTTTTCGTAAATCTAGCACCCTACGCTCTTTTACGCGACTACAATAGTATCATCTATTAAGATTTTTGTTCATTATTATTTTCTACCTACATTTAAATTATTTTACACTTTTTAGTTTGATGTGCTATGAAAGCTTATTTTTTAGTTTTTTTTTAAAACTAATTTTATTCAACACTCTGGTCCTTGGTAAGTCTTATCCATCGCTGGAAATCTATTGAAAAAAAAAGAACAAATACCTGGTTAAAAACTCCTTTACGCGATGAATAAGTCTCTCCCTTGATGTAAGGCGGCAGCGTGGCGGTGGAGCTGATGCTGCGCAGGAAGCTCTGGAGGGCATCGTAGTCGTCCTTCTTCTTGCTCTGGCTGTACGTGAGCTTGGGGCCCTTCTCAGGGCCCCCGGTGAGCATGGCCTCGTGGGCCCCATCTCTGTAGGAGAAAAAATAGGTTGAATGACAGACTATAGGTTCTATTGCGGCGTAAAGTAGAGTTCTCGGGTAGATCGAGCCAGGTCTAGCGAAATCTAAAACCCGATTTTACCAAATGATAAAAAAATGTAAGTGACCATTAATTATATTTAAGCGACATCTAACAGTCTTTTACACCAACGGCAACATGCGATTGAAAATTGATTGATTTGCCAACTTCTTCAATGACGATGTCTGACGAGAGATGGAAGAACGTGCGAAAGAAGACGTGGCTCTAGATTTGGCGCCCGATTCTATCGACATAACCTACCTAACGTAACGTAACGTACCTAAGTAAGTATTGCCTATTTTTATTTTCGCTAATTTCTTTTGGAATATTGTTTTCCTTACAAAAGATGACGTTTATATTAAAACCAAGTTTAAAATACATCAGTGGCAAAATAACATTTTTGCCGCGATTTTTTATAGACAAAAGTTTCTTTTATAGTATTTTCTCTATAAAAGAAACTTTTGTCTATAAAAAATTCTTTGAGTTAACTGCACGTGCACGTGACGCGCATTATTTTCATATCAGAATATCCTGCAGGCTAGTGCACTCTACGTTTAGGTACTCTATGTTGAAATTATTATTTATACTAATAAAACGCCAACCCCTTTTACGCTCTCTTCAGTAAATCGAGGTAGAATGGTAGACATATAGGTACCTATACGCATTTGTTTAGTCGATGTATATGGACGGTTCATTCCACTTGGTGCATCTGTCACCTTCATGCAGAAGAGGATTGGTATTATCATAATTGTCTCTATTTTTAAATTGTGTTTATTTTATAACTCAAGCACAATTATTTATTATTTAATATATATTCTCTATACAGAGTCTATACTATGGATAGGTATGAGTAATTAAGTGTTCCACTATTCTAGGATATCATTTAATTATGATCATCTTTTACTGTAAGTATTATGACCAACCTTGAAATAGCATAAAAACATTTTAAATAATAATAAGTATCTGTATATATACAGGGTTATTTCTAATCAATAAGCATCATTTTAGAGGCTTATTATGTACATCAAAACTAACAACTTTTGTTCTGCGACTTTTGTCAGGAATCACCTGTTTCATACATTTTGTCGCGGGGAAAACGATATTTTTCTATGGAACAACAACTTTTTTTGAGATTTGACAAAAGTCGTTGTTCTTAGTTTTGATGTACAGAATAATCCCTGAAATGATGCTGATTGATTAGAATTAACCCTGTACAATAATAACGCATTTAAAAAGTTGCCGAGTTCGACAAAATGTGTGGAATAGCTGATCTTTTTTCCTCGTATAATAACAGCAAAGACAGTGAAAACTTGGACGTTAGCTTGAAACTACCTATAAATACTAAATAGTTACTATGTACTAAGTATGTATGTATTTAAAAATAAGTACCTATATGTAGTATATCAGTCTCTGGCAGCCATATCAAAAGCATTGCTTAGTTTGGGGTCAGAGGCCGTGTATAAAATGTCCCAAAATATTTATTTATTTATACAGGGTTATTTCTAATCAATTAGCGTCCTTCTAGGGGGCTTATTCTGTACATTAAGACTAACAACTTCTGTTCTACGACTTTCGTCAAAACTAAAAAAAAATTCAGCTGTTCCATACATTTTCTCGCGGGTGAACTATATTTTTCTATGGAACAGCAAAAACTTTTTTTGAGTTTTGACGAAAGTCGTAGAACAAAAGTTATTAGTTGTGATGTACAGAATAAGCCCTTAGAAGGATGCTAATTGATTAGAAATAGCCCTGTATAATACGAGTAAATGCATGTCAACATAACCTTACATAATTATAACAACACTTGTACAAACTTCCCGGTTTCGCATAAACTTTTACAATATGAAATATTTTTTTTTTTTAATTTCTGATCGACATGAGATAATGCAATGAAAAATATTCTGTGAATTGAGATGTTTAAAGGCGGTAAAGCGGTACCTAGTCAATATGTAGAGATGCATTAATTGTAGAAATTATGGAATGTTTTGCAGTTACCTACGTAGAAGTAATACATGTGTAACACGGTACTTTGGCAATGATCATACAAAAATGATGTCACATAACGAGCCATTTTCACCTCCTACCTTGGCAATGAAAACAAAACGGTAATCTTAAAATAAACGACTTTAAGAAGATAATTCGTTGAGGAATCTTTAGACCGCAAGATATAATTAGAAATAAAAATTTGCACACAGGTTATAGCTTCTTTATCCTCTATTTGCTGTGAGTATTGACTCAAGATTCAAGAGATATTTGAATGTCGTTGGAAATTTACAATCTAGTTTCACTTAGACCATTTTCAAAAGCAAATTATCAATATGAGATTCAACAGGATATTCTAGTCTAGAGAAAGATAGAGGAGAGAGATTGCTTGGCTTATAAATCGCCAATAAGATTGGTTGGAAGTGGCTTGTGTTGCAGCTCATTGGAATGTTATAGATGTAGCACGATTAACCAGAACGTGAGTTAGATGTTTTACGTGATAGATAGCGCATACCTCATAGATATGATTTAGTATATAAGCTGTTGTTATTATTTAATAAATGAGACATTACACATTGAGAGTGAAACTCTAGTATCTTATTGTCTTCCTAACGCCACCTGGCAAATTGGTGACCCCGAGTGCAGTATCAGTGGGGGCCCCACTGCCATACCGGCAAAGTGGTGACCCCCTGCCCGAGCGTCGCGCAATGTAGTGAACACGCAAGAAGATTTGGGGGGTTGACGATAAATCCGCTGGATGACGTCAGACCTGCACCCCCACACCATCGACCATCGACACCTGGACAACGAGAAGAAAAACTATGGAAGTTTTTTCGTGAGTTTGAAGATGTGGACTCAACTTTGCAACAGGGAAACACAACAAGTACGCATAATTCAGCAAGAAAGATGTACCTACAGACAACAGCATAAATCACAGGGTTGACGAGAAGCACTTTGTCACGCTATTTTTGAAGTTATGAGAGAACGTCAAATCCAGGGTTCTGTAGCAACAATGAAACGCGAATAACCCTTGGTATTTTGTTTACGAGTGAATTGATGAA
Source organism: Hypomecis punctinalis (assembly GCA_949316475.1). Classification (NCBI taxonomy): domain Eukaryota; kingdom Metazoa; phylum Arthropoda; class Insecta; order Lepidoptera; family Geometridae; genus Hypomecis; species Hypomecis punctinalis. Next base: position 12,289,952 of record OX438807.1, read on the forward strand.
ATTGAATCAGCAGTCGCCAGCAGCCGAATATGGGACCACAGGAACTTGAGATGCCAATGCTGCCGCCGATAATACAGGTTGGATCTGCAAGTATTTTTTCGTTTATTAAGTTGGCACCACCGTACGAGGACAAATCGAAGGTGGCGGAAAATTGCGTAGTACTGGAGGATTTGCCCAGACTCGTTTCCATTGCCAAACGACTGGTCAGTGATATATGGAGAAAATGTGATAATGGGAAATATAGCTGAAGCTGCGAACGCAAGAAGATATTTGAAATGTTCAAAGATTACGGAAAAAGTGTGTTGTGACAACATTGTTTTTGTCTTTTGTGAAAACTCAGGTTAAAATCAGTGAAAACGGTAATACAGGAACGTGAAATTAGACGAAAATTGTGCACTGCCCATAGGATGTCGAAGTTCGAGTTCATAGATGAAGTCATAGATAGTATTTTTATGTGAATTGTGTAAAATATTTTTTTGTTTTTTAACTATAGGCTTGTAATGTATATCGTTATATTTAGATTGTTAGGCAATTAGATCACTAGTAGATAGTATGTATTTGCTTAGTTAGAGCTTTGTCATCACATTTCGAGTAGCGTCATACTGCGAATCGATTTACGTGATCAAAGGAATTCAGGCGATTTGAAGAATATTGTGTAAATATGCGGAATTTTTATAATGTATTAATAGAGCCTAACGAGCTGACTAAGCCAGTAGGTTCAGTTTTAGCTGATGCAAGCAAACTATATTCTGCAAATGTAATCAAACAGACGTAAGCAAGGTCGCTGCAACATTATTAATAGGATTTTTGTTAACTTTGGTTCGACTATTTTTAGGTAATAATTATTTGTGAGTATATATTTTTTTTTCCAAGGGGGAAGTACTGTTGCAGCTCATTGGAATGTTATAGATGTAGCACGATTAACCAGAACGTGAGTTAGATGTTTTACGTGATAGATAGCGCATACCTCATAGATATGATTTAGTATATAAGCTGTTGTTATTATTTAATAAATGAGACTTTACACATTGAGAGTGAAACTCGAGTATCTTATAGTCTTCCATCCGCCATCGGCAAAGCTTGCATCCAGCACAATCTGAGGACATCTGTTCTACGCAAAACCTGGACTACGAGGGCTCAGTCATCAGTCCTTTGTGCAGGCTATGGGATCGAAATTTAATATAATAAAATAGTTGGAATTATAAGGTGAGTGTTCTACAGATATGGATATTAGGTACCTATACATATACTCATAATTACATTTTAAATACATATTATCCTTATACTGAGCGCCACACAAATCGGCAGATGAGAGGTAAGCCGCAGATGACACTTCGCCGTGATTGGCTGATTATTGAGCATGTGTGCACATTTCCGTCGCCGTGTGTGGTAGTGCCCCGGCGTCTCGTTTCTCTGGCTCCTATAATCTGGCGAATGCTTATACTTCGGCTTTTGCGCAGAGCTCTGCGCATAACTTCCCATCCGTCGATTTGTGTGGCGCTCAGTATACAAGAAGATAAGTCAAAATATTTTTTTCTAAAAAGAATCTCAAATTTTTTTGAAGTCAAAACCCAACGTAGTAAGTGCACAATACGAATTCAGAAACCTGTAGCAAAGAAGATATAATAATATGCCCGTAGTCGTCATTTATGAAGCCGTTGTGGTTTAGTGGAAGTGACACCTGCCTTACAATCGAAATGAGTTCAAATCCTGGTCAATGAGTTCTTTGGAATTGAAGTATGGATTTTCACACCACCGCTGCACTGGCTTGAAGGAATACATCGGCATCATGAGGAAACCTGCATATTTTATGAAAATTCGATGGGGTATGTGAATCCAGTAACCCGCACTGGGCAAGCGTGGTGGATATGGCCCAATCATCCTTCATGGGTAGGCCTACGCCCTGCAATGGATTAAAAAGGCTGGTACAGTACAGTAGTCGTCATTTAACCTCGTGCGAACATTTAATTTTTAATTAGTTTCTCGTTAAAGTCCAGTTAATCACACGGCGACTTTATCGTAACTGCCCGCAACCAGTTTTCTGATAACGATTAGGATTGGGATTGCCTAGTAGTAAAATCCACTCGAAAATGTCAACATTGCGAACTTACAGCTTGTAGGCCAACGCTACGATATCAAATATGTTGCATGTAGACTTGTAGACATACACAGATAAACTGAGAAATAATTTTGTAGGAATAAGGCATCAAATATCTGTTTGGATTTAGCTAGCTGGAAAATATCACACCGTTAAACAAAATTCATTGATATACAACGGATACATTGTAAGATATAATAAGATTGTAAGATTACTGTATTCAGCGTTATGAGTTTATGACGAACTTTTACTATTGGGCCAATATTGAAATCTCGGTAAAATTTGATGTACCGTACAAAAAGTTTTAAAAAAAAAGTCTTAAAAAAAGAAAGTTTTGTTCAAAAAATTCGTGGACTTTAAATACTATATTGTGTAGAATGCTGATTAGTTTTTGCGACTTCGGGGTTGGCTTTATATTCAAAGTTGGTCATAACGATGAGTATCGAGTACAATGGTATCTAAGAATATAGTAATTATTATCTCCGTTGTACGGAGAGACACTCCGAGAGATAGGGATTTCATGCCAACATTTTCTGAACGATCATTGAACATTTCGTATATGAATCAATCTTTTATCTTACCTACATAAATATGATGGACGCGTCATCGAAACGCTATCGATAACGAATGTTAGATTATTCAAAATCTATGCCTTTTAAGTAAATAAATCCACAGAGTATTTTTTTAAGTTTATGTTATAAGAAGTCATAAATAACTTACTTCCTAAACTTTAATTAAAGAAATATTATTTTCCTCAAATAACACTTAAGAAGTATTATTTTCCCCGTAGGTGTAGTATAAAGCACTATGTATCACTAGGGAGAAAGTTCTATTTCTGTTCTCGAGTTTCCTTTAAACATACTCTCGAACAGAAATAGATCGTTTTCTCCCTTGGTGTACAATGTACTATTATTAATGATTAGATTTCTAGTCGTTATTACAGCTCTATAGCGTAGCTAGAAACGAGGATGTTCCTCAAGTCTACTTTTCTCTTCAGAAGGAAGTCGACACTTTATTTCGTTTGATCAAGCCTTACTGGTGGGGATATACGAATAGGTAATTATATCTACATTTAATTTTATTGGATTCAAAAACAGGCTATAAGCATTTCGATATTTTATGTATATAACCTTTTTTAAGTTTTGAGTGCATTAGTAAAAAATACAAACCAAGATACTTTATGACAATCTACTTACTTAACCGGTTTTTAAGTAGGACTAATTGTATAAAATCAAGCCGTTCTCGTAATTTTATGTAGGTACTTATTAGTTATCTTGTAAGACGAGAATCTAAAATATTCTATTTTTAGCACAATTGGGTATCAGTATTAAATTGAGAAGTCTAGTATATATATTGAAGCTATTATATCTATAGTATATCCACAGAAGAGATCTAGTTCTGCTGTTTAGTGTATATATATCTAATAGTCCTTTCCACTGGGTAATTGTTTTGTTTATGCGGCCAAAGGACATGTCCACAAAATGTATGGAGGCTGGTATAATAATAATCAAAAAATCTAACCACAACACTTGTTACATTTCGAAAAAGTTCATATTTTTCTGAGTCTATTACATCAGTTAAAAACAAAAAAGAGCCCTGCATTTTTTAAAAATTAATTTTGAATGTATTAGGATAAATAAATATATTTAGCACAATAGGTATTTTATCTCTATCAACCCTGATTAAGTAATCTCCAAATTGTTAAAATAAACTATTTTTACCATCTAGACACACTTTTTAAGTATCTTTTTGTCACATTGAACCTACTAACTGGTCACACTGGTACGTTAAAAATTTTAATTTTTGCAAATTATTTGATGAATGTGGAAGAATCAGCTACAAATGCAAGTAAAATAACGATAGAAGCACTTTATTATTGTTAAACTAGAAAAAATAAAAAGCTGTATCATTATTTTTCATACAATTTATTTTTCACATTTTAAAAAAAATGCAGGGATGAAAATATCAAAATTAGATATTTTTGAGAAGCCCATACAACAAGCTTTTAAATGATGTATATATCATCTTGGTTAGATTTTTCTCTGAATAATATACCACTTGTGGACATCTCCTTTGCAAAAAATTCAAAATATTCAATTTATTACCATCACTTGATATTTAATTTCTTTTTATTAAACATTTAATACATAGGTACCTAACTTGAATTTTCTTATGGTACATATGTATGATCATTCTAAATAAATATATACTTTTTTTTTTTTATTCGTTCACAGCACAGGTTACAGCATCATAACAGTTCAAACCAAGTTGATGCTGCCCATGTGAAATTGAAATATAAAACACAAACATAATAGAAGTAGAAGATAATCATTACATTAAACATGAGAAATAAAAAACATAAACTACTTATTTGAAATTATAGTTTTTCACATATTTTCTGAGCCACTTCTGTAAAATTTGCCAGACAGCATCCAAAAATATCTTTGGCGATTTTATCAGAGCGCGTGACGTGGGAGCGTACTTAACGAGGTTCGTCATATAGCTAGGCACTCTAAACGTGGGGAACTCGAGCCTCCAGGAGGTGGCCTCGTCCGGCACACACAGCTGCAACGCCGCCAGCTGCTCAGGGTGAGCGAGCTCCCCGCGCAGCACGCGCCACATATACTTGCATGAGGCATATCAATGGGACATCTTTCACACGACACACACGGTCTCTGACCCCAAACTAAGCAAAGCTTGTGGTATGGCTGCCAGATACTGATATACTACATGTACTTATTTTTAAATACATACTTATGTAGATAATTCCTAAATAACACCCAGAAACAGAGCAAACACCAATATTCATCACATAAATATTTGCCCTGGGTGGGAATAGAACCCACGCCTCTTTGATCCAGTAGTCAGGGTCACTAACCACTGAGCCACCGAGGCAGTCAACAACGCGCAAAACAGCTCATGGCCAATATTTGTAAAGGTTTGCCAAGAGACCGGTCTAGGCGATTTTGGTGCCCGCTGTTACTCCAATTACCTATATAGTCAGAGTCACATCACATTACAATTTCACTAATGATAGTTTTATTCTCGGCCAACTCCATTTACGAGTATAAAACAAAATACTACAGTTTGTTTTAAGCCATAAGTTTTGGACTGAAAGAAACTACCTATCAATCAAATTGATTTATACTAATTAAATTGATGTAAGTAATTCTATTACAAATCGTCTTTGTACAAAATTTAAATGATATACTTACCTATTTCAATGTATGCATTATCTAGATCACTCACCTTTGAACTCTTAGCACTCTAAAATGTCTGTTGTAATGGAAAACGTAGCCAAAAAATAATAACATTCTCCTTAAATAACAGCTGTTACAGTATAAAGAAAAATGACACGATTCTGAATGCACTTATAGCAAATTTTATAACATTTAATATTTAAATTCACGTCCTTTATCCATGAAGGGCGAGGGAGACTGATGTAGGGTCTAAAATTAATTTTAATCGTTATCTAATTGACATTTGACACTGTTTCCTTCTTGTTCTATGCATTTAAGTACTGGGGCTTTATTTTTGAACTGATAGCCCGCTGAGACGTACGCGTAAATAGTCCCAAGACCAAAAAAGAGACGGAGCAAGCATTAAAAATCTACTTATAAAAAGGTAGCTTCAAAAATTTAGCTCCTGGACATTTTATTATGATGATAAAATAGCTGAAACGGCAAACGTTGTATTGCCAAATAAAAAAAAAAATACCAAGGGATTCGCTGAAAAATTGCGACCTGTAGACGATAAACAACATCTGCCGGGCTAGGATCCGCACCACGAAATAATTCTATCGAAGTGTCAGAACGTCACTGTTATAGGGAAATATATTTCTGTCACTTTTTCACACGTCGACAAAACTCTTTTCGTGGCCGTATGCTAAGCTAGCTGGACAGACGAAAGTAAAATTGCCGTGTAAAAACGGAGATTCACTTATGCTCGATCAATTAAGTATATTATACATAGTTATGTAAAACGTCTTGCTCTTGACCGCTAGGTATGCTGACATCTTAGAGTATATAGTTATTAATACTCTAAGGCTGACATAGTAACCGGTGTAGTGTACAAGGCGTTGATATGCAAAGTGCACACATTTACAGAGGTAGATTAACTAGATTATACAGGGTTGTTCAGAAAGCGGAAAAGGACAATTCAGACCACCAATATGACCCTCTTTTACTATGGGACCGTTACTATAATCCTACCACTTAATTTATGCCAAAGAAGATAATTATAATAATACTACCTTAGGCGCCGGGGATCCGCCGCCCGCACCTGTCTCAGTCCCCTTTGTCGTCGTCCCCGGCGCCCCTATACCGCGCAGGCGAGGACTAAGTTAAGCGGTAGGATTACACATTGCCACTCGCTATCGACAAAATGTATGAAACAGCTGATTTTTAGGGTTCTGTACCTAACGGGTAAAAACGGGACCCTGTTACTATGAGTCCGCTGTCCGTCCGTGTGTCTGTCACCAGGCTATACCTACCTATCTCATGAACCGTGATATTTGGAGAGCTGAAATTTTCACAGATGATGTATTTCTGTTGCCCCTATAACAACAAATACTAAAAACAGAATAAAATAAATACTTAAGGGGGACTCCCATACAACAAACATTATTTTTTAACCATTTTCGCTCGATATTAATAACGGTAACAGGTAGACGCTTGAAATATTTACAAAATACTTAGTTGTATATTCACATCAAAAATAAATAATTAAATTAAAATAATATATATTAAGGGGGCTCCATATGGTACGGACCTTATGTGCGCGAGTCCGATTCGCACTTCGCCAAATTTTTTCTGTAATTTCAGGTTGGCCCTACAGTAAAGTTATTAATGATGAGAAATTATCTGCTCTATCAAAACTTTTTAAATATTCTATTATAAAATAGTATATTATATTATTTAATAATAGAAATAACTGACTCTAGAATTCTAGCTAAATAAAGAAATTAAGTAGATAAGTACCTACTTAAATATATGTAAGTATGTCAAATGATGCAACAAATAAAACCGAACTTGTAACAGCAAATCACTCATGTCTTGTTTTCTTTTACCATAAGTAATATTAAATACCTAAGATATATTACGATTGCATCATATTATGAAACTGATGGCGAAGGAAGTAGGTACTTATTAAGAATTTGTTTATTCTATAATGATGACCATGAAATCCATACAAGCATGTAGGTATATTACAAAACGATTTTCCTTCGTAAATTAATGTATAATATAATATAATTATTATTTGCAAAAATTAGCATGACCGACTTCACCCGTGTACAGAATTCGCGAATATTTCGCACAGATCGATGTAGCATTTTTCACATTATTGTTGATTTATCAAAAATGGCTCACCCGATTTCGATCAAATTTAAATAAGACCAATTTCGAAGTATACTCTTTCCAATTTTTAGGCTTTTTATCGGATTCACTTCGGAGAGTGCGCTCAGGAGTTGCACAATCTGGTCCCACCTGCCCCTTTCTTCTATCGTACGGCTAGGCAGACGCGACCAAAGCGCCACCCTTTTATGGTGGACATTCCGCGTGTTAGAACAAAGCGTTTCGAATCCTCATTCCTCATACGAACAGCCAGAATGTGGAACGCTTTGCCTGGGTCTGTCTTCCCGCTAAAGTATAACGTGGGTGTCTTCAAATCCCGAGTAAATAGGTATCTTCTAGGTAAGCGTGCTACATCCTAGACCGCATATCTGCTCAACATCAGGCAGTATGTAGTCAAACGCAAACCTACAAGGAATAAAAAAAATGGAGATCGGACTACTATGAAAAAAGTTATGCGTGGTTAAACATCGTTAACGTTAACATTAACGTGTTATCCGAGCCACGAAAGCGGTCAGTTCTAAATGCCACCCGCGGTCACCCATCCGAAGACTGACCGTGCTGAACATTGCTTAACCTCATGATCGCTAACGAACACCTAGTCAAACTGAGTTGTACTATGATGTTAACTCCAAATTACAAAAAAAAACAGCTGTTCCATTTACATTTTGTTGAGATTCAACGAACTTTTTGTAAGGAACAGTTGTTTGAGAGAATATAGAGATATTGATTGAATTTTGAAATTTCGTGATTTGGCCCCTTAGTGAATGGTTATAATGACAATCACAACTGCATTCTAGAGTAGTGTTTCGCAAAGTCTGGGTCCGACCCATCTAATACAAGTTTACAAGCACGGGATCTACTTCTAGGAAATTTAACCGTTACCAATATGAATAAAATACTTGTTATCAACTGTATTAAAAAAGAATTAATCTTAGATTATGGAAGAGAATTAATTTCTATATTTTGTCATTATTACAGTTTTGACATCAACGTCTATCGCAGTGATTTTGATAAGTCTAATTTTTTTGGTACTTATTTAGTTATAATGTGGTGATCGATTCAATATTTCTTCCGACCCACCAGTGGTTTGCGACCCATAGTTTGGGAAACCCTGTTCTAGAGTATTACGAGTACTATTGAGTTCGCAGTCACCCCATAATTATAGTATGAAATTCGTACAGCTATTACAGGATAATAACACTATTGCAAATCAGCACCTAGTAAGCTGAATATATGGCATTATTAGAGGAAAATGAGGATAAAAGGCATGTTATCCTTATTTCATAATAGCTTAATATTTACAGGTACCAGCTCAGATAAATACTAAGCTTGTAGTAACTCCATATTATTATAGAATATACAGGTTCTTGATTTGCAAAGTGCAGTAATTTTCGGAAGTGTATACAGGGTTATTTCTAATCAATTAGCATCCTTTTAGGGGTATAGTCTGTAAATCAAAACTAACAACTTTTATTCTGCGACTTTTGTCAAAACTCGGAAAAAAATCAGCTGTTCCATACATTTTGTCGAAACGAAATTTTTCTATGGAACAACAATACTTTTTTTGAGTTTTGACAAAAGTTGCAGAACAACAGGTGTTAGTTTAGATGTACATAATATGGCCCTAAAATAATGCTAATTGATTAGAAATAACCTACTAAGCATTATGAATAATTTTACTATGGGACTCACTACGAAATCACGATAAGCTCTTTACAAAACTGCACCATACAAGAGCGCAAAAAATGATAAGTACTTAATATAAAAACTCTTTATTACTTATCCGCCCGTACACTAATTTTCAGCTTCTAAAAGTAGTTGCAAGATACTCATTTATATATTTGAAAATTCAAACTAGTATAACCAAACGCTAAGTATCCCAGCTGATTGACTCCGAGGTATTGTTGTACACCACCATGACTACATACCTAATACTAAAAAATCAGCTTTTAGACAGTATAGTTGCATTTTTTGCGCTTATATAATAATAATTAATAATAAATATGAAACTCAATCGCTCCCAAAACCGGGAGGTTTATTGGGTTTCATATTTATTATTTATTTCAGTAAATATTAATTTATCACAATGAAGTGTAGGTATACAGCTTTACTCTGGACTGGTGAACTAATCCGAGAGGATGTGATTCTTACTATCATTATGAATAACTTTAACAACGGGGGCCAACCCGGAATTCAAGAAAAAAAAACCGGACAAGTGCAAGTCAGGCTCGCACATCGAGGGTTCCGTACAAATCCTGTATATATCCTGTATTTCACAAAATTGTAATGTTGAAATTTCTATAGGATAAATAAATAATCATCGAAAAATAAATTTTATTACTTCTCGTCATACATCGAAAGTTAAACCTGTTTTAGCATGTACTAATGAAGCTCTTTCATATGATACCCCACATGATACGATTTACTCACATTGAATTTTGGGCTAAAATAGTTTGTATTTAGGCCCTATTTTTATGTGATTTAATTAGAAATGTACAGTTTTCAGATTTATTCCTATATGTGTACTCTGAGACAATGCTTCTCGCCAAATTTCATAGTTCTATGTCAACAGGAAGTACCCTGTAGGTTTTGATTTTTGTGAGTATCGAAATATGCGGGTTTTTACGACATAAACGGCTCTAACTTTTTTAAACGATAACTGAGAAGTTTTTCTTTAACATAACTGCAAGAGACCATAGATATACGTATACAGTTTAAATTTCAACTCGATATCTTTACGCGTTCCCGAGATAATGAGTCTTGACATACACACAGACGGACAGATGGACAACAAAGTGATCCTATAAGGGTTCCGTATTTTCCTTTTGAGGTACGGAACCCTAAAAATCAGCTGTCGCATACATTTTGTCGATTTCGAGTTGCAATTTTGTATGGAACAGTTGTTTTTTTTTCTCGAATTCCGGATTGGCCCCATAGTAAAGGTTATTCACAATGATGGTCTTAATCACCCCCTTTCGGCTTAGTACAGCTATAGGATAAGCAGATAGCCCTGAATATCTCTGAAAGTCCCTGGACTTCCTGGCAAAACATCACCTTGTATGATGTAGGCATCGGTAAGATAAGTGGTAAGTACTTATTATGATAAATTTTTAAGCCTAAAATATTTTGTAACCATTGTGTACTTATTGTACATATATGTATACCTTTACTATGTATATAGTTCAGAACAATAAATGTTATCTAATCTTACCCTACCCATAGCAGTGAGAAATTCACCAATTTTATCTAATCCTAACTAAAAATTGTTTAAGATATATTGTTAAGCCTAAATTTTTTGCAATGCTCGTGTATACAATATGTACATAGTTGATAATCTAACTCTACCCATTTAAGTAAATCGAAACTAACCAGTTATTTAAAATTCACTTGAATAGTTTATACATTGCCTATTTTTTTGCATTATACAATTATCTACGTCTAATCTAGTCCTATATACCCATTTAAGTAAAGATAAATTCACCATCTACCTAATCTCAACTAAAACTAGTTTATTTACTTAAGTATATTTATAATATATATATTAAGATAAATGTTTTTGATTCTAAAAATATTTGCAATACCTTTATTTATAAATAATTATTTCTGAGTGATAAACAATTATCTAACCTGCCTAAGTAAAGGGAAACTAGCTATTTATTTCACTCTAAAACGTACGTAATTGTTATTATAATTTTGCAACACTTTTATGTAAAAAAAAAGTACATATTTCGGAGCAATATTTAACCTTACCCATTTAAGTGAAGAAAAATTCACCATTAATGTCTAATCCGTACTAAAAACTAGTCTAAGTACTTAAGTCGTATCTGTTAAGATTAACAGTTTTCGCAAAACATTTACGTACATATTTCTGAGCAATAAACAGTTATCTACTAATACGAGTATGTATAACTCTACCCTGTAAAGAGAAACTCATCTTCTACCAAATCTATGTTTTAGTCGACAGTTTAGTATTCTACGTACCATTTAAGTCTCTTTTATATGATAAATTATGTCTGCAACACTTTTATGTTAGTACAAGATAGTTTTGAGCATTAAATAATTTATCTAAGCCTAATTAACCTATCCATTTGAGTAACGAGAAATTCACCAATTTATATAATTCAAACTTAAAACCAGCATGTATTGATTAAAATTTAGAGCGTTTTTGCATTATCTTTAAGTATATAGTCTTGAAAAATAAACAATTTAATCTACAATTAATATAACTCCACCCATTTAGGTAAAGATAAATTTACCATATAGTTAGGGTTAACCCTAACTAAAGAATAGTCTAGGTACTAGATATTATTATATCCCTTTTGATATGGGTAAAGTAGCTCTTATTATGTAAATATTAAGGCAACTTTTGGTATCAACAAGCAAGCTGTGTTTAGGTCTCGTAAAAACCATTAACCAAAACCTTCAACATCCCTTCACCGATTTACTCTATCATTCATTGCGGTATTTCGTATATACTACTAACTATTATGCTTTCATGTCTGTACTCTAAATAGGTATTTATAGTTACACTTTACAACCGCGGTTTCTAAGGGGCTTTCTTTATACTAGAGACCCTTGATAGACCGTAATTAGAGGCATCTTTTACACAATAATAACGCATAAACAAAAAAGTAAATTACAGACGCTTTTGTGGTAGGGCGTGTTTAAATCTTTTGTATCCTAACACAATGAACATCTCTTTAAAATATAATATTTTAGAATAATTATTATAGATTTAATGATAGAGAACCACCCGTTTAAAATTTATAAGATCTTAATTGCGAACAGAAAACTAACATAGTTATCAGAAGGTTCACTAAATGTACCAAATATTTTTGCGATATTATTAAGCTTAGCATTAACTCTATTTATAGTAAAAGTTAGACAATACGATGAGAATTATATCAGCGAATAGCCCCTTTTCCTAATGGAACAACTTGCAGACAGGCCAACAAAGCTCGTTCCCCACACGAGAAGGTGAACAAAGGGTTAGACGGACAGGTAATGCTACAAAAAATATTGTCTTTCATGTCTGGGAGTTATCGGGCTCCAACTGAGCCGACGACATTGATAACGGCGTAGAGAAGACACAAATTAAGTTCCAAACAAATATTTAATTTAATCTTTTAGTAGTAACTTATGTAATTATCCTCTAAATTTTTATACTCTTTGATGGTATGTAAAGGGTGATTTTCTCAAGTTTCTATTGACGTTGGTAGAACATTCTCTTATGATGTATTCAACAACTGGTAGCATCAGTTTTGAACTTATGGCCTTCGGCGAGCGAAATATCTGATTTATTTTAATCCGAGTGTACTATTCTGGTACCTACCGATCTCTATCGTAAGATTTGCAATAGCTAGGTACCTACCTACCTCTTTAAATCTATCAATACATCTAGTAGTGCTGATTCTCTTGAAATAAAATAATCAACACAGATGGCGTTTTGTTTTTCTACACTTGACATGTAAGTATTATTATTGTAGGTATGTCTATTTTTCGTAGTTACTTATAAATAAAATCCCATTTTGAGTCGATTTCGAAGGTATATCCGGAGCACTGACCTCAGACTTGAACTACTGGTAAGTGGTAACCTTCTCTGGCCAACGACAGAATGCAGCAGCTTACAGACGCGGCTTGCTTCCGCAATGTATGCAATATAAATAGGTGCACTTACACAGTTAAAACGTGCACATTAAATGTATGAGTATGATCTTGTTTTCTACCGCAAGCAAGGCGCTTCGAACGCATAGACCGAAAAGCTATCATTTGGAACGATATACGGACTGATTAGATGGACTCTTGTGTTTCTCTTCCAAACTTCAATTATAAATAACACTACGTCAACAAAATATCTACTTAAAATCAGAAAAATTATTGGAATGCCCATAGCTTAAAACCATTTCTTGTACGAGTAGACAACTTTAGTCCATAAATATGAATGCTACCATTTTAAATATTTTTATGACGTAGGTACTTTGATATATCTGTCGTTTATTTATCAGTGTTAAACTCTTGCTATTCTCACGTAGGTACAGTAGGTATCAATCAAATTGACGTTACACAATCTGGTGTAGCTACTGATAGGTATAGAGTAGTTCATGTAAACTACTTCAAATATGGTAATCAGTATTTAATTTAACACATTTTTACGACACATTTAAACATCTGCTGCTAGAGGTACTTGTAAATATTAAATAATACATACGAAAAACTACGACAATACCTTCGAGCAAATATCTACAGAGCCACAGTCCCTGAGTGAAAGTAGTAAAAAAAATGTCCGAATACCGTCATACGTACCGACTTAAATGTTTACATTAAATAATTCCCGTTTTCTCAAACTCGACGTTATGTCACCTAATTAGTGCGTGTAATCGAGCACTTTGGCATCACGCGGCGTTGTAGTCGGCTTGCAATCACCTTACGTATAAATAAAAAGCCTGCCCACTACGTAGGTTGGGCAGAGTTTTGGCTCGGACATTTTTTTGCACGATTGTGACTCTATAGATATTTGCTCGAAATACAACACGTGTAAAATCGAATTTATTCGGATATTTCATCGAAATAATACTTAAAAAAGAAATGTAAGAGACAAGCGCTAAGTACCTACCGCTTTATTGGCATTATGCAGGTTATTGCATGTCGTAGGTACTTTTAAACTACACAACAATTGTACCTTACTTACTTCTTATTAAGTTTCAATGTAGAGATAGGTATACCTAAGTATTTTGCCAAACATTTTGAAACGAAGCCAATATTTTCTCTCAGGGTAAAAGTCTTTCTTTTATTCTTTATTCCATGTTGAGATGTTACATACAATTCGACGCGATGACGATTTTTTATGTATATAACCACGCATAACTTTTTACAAAGTAGTCCGATTTCAATAATATTATTATATACATATATATTTTTTTATTGTAAAGAGCATATGTCACTGGCGATCCAGCGCGGCAACGCGGCTTGCATTATGGGCACTTTTGGCCAGGGCACGATCAGGGGAGGGCTGTTCGATTAAAATTTAATATTATTCTGACTTTAATTTTTACTTATTGTTTCTGATTCTATTTTGACTTATGTTTTTAACATTAAAATTTAGATTGTGATTATTGTAAAGAGCATACATCGAAATTAGTCCCATTAAAATTTTATCGAAATCGGCTGAGCCATTTTTGGTAAATCAACAATGATGTGAAAATTGCTAGATCGATCCGTGCGAACTATTCCGTTGAAGTCTAGTTCTGCTGTTCTGTGGTTGAAGTCGATCATGCCATTTTATGCGAAAAATAATTATTATAATAAGTAATACATAACAGACTAAGTAACATTAAATATAACAGCCTGTTGGCGAATTAAGTTTGCACCTGTATTCCGGCAGACGGCAACTCCCAATATTTCACATGATCAAAAGAAAATGAAATAAAATATTGTAAAAAAAATGTTTGAAATGTTTTGTTAGGGATTTATAAAAGTCCTAGAGTAATATACTAGGCAGCATTCGAATGAATAAATAAATAATCAAATGTCACCATAGAGATGAATGTTTTCAGCTACGGCAACTGCTTCTACATAATTATTATTGTCCCAATTAGTAAGTAGTGATGACATTGCTCTACTCCTACTATGTCCAATCTGGCCAATTTTGGCGACAAATGCTCTACTACGAATTATACATTTCGTATGGCTAGGTTATAGGCTAGGTATACACATATTTCATAAGGCTTATTTTGGAAGGCTATTGTGTCCTTTTTGCCTGTCTGTTGAAAAAGGAGAGTTATAGTTTGGGATGTATTTTATATTATTATAGTACCTATATAAAAATAGACATTTGTCACTACGATATTTTTAAATCGTAGTGACAAATGTCTATTTTTTGAGATCAAAGTTTCTCCACTAAGGAAATAAGATTGTCGATAAACTCAGTGATATCTTTAATTTTTGTGTAACATAACCACCATCAGTATTTTATATCTCAGCAAACTGAATGTGTTTTTACGTTTCTGGTGTAATTTATTTTTAATTATTGTTGGTAATGTTTTATATTGGACTTTTCATATATTATTTTCTACTTACAAAGTAAAGATAGCCAGCTGATCTAATGAAAAACTGCATTAATGCGCTGGGCAATAACAGTTTCCAACCGGTCATATTGGGAATTTATAGACGAGTCTCATATCCATCTGTTGATGTTCTAAGGCTGAAATGATGATGATACTTACCTGTGATAGTGTAAGCTAACTCTTGTATTAGAAATTACGGTACCTACTATAATAGTACAAAATTGCGTGTGTTTCTTACGAGTATAGTAGTGGTTTGTATCCAGGCAACAGGTTTACCCGTCATCGTGTCTTTGAGTTGACCGAGTATAAAAAGGCCTTTCAGGAATTTGGAAGAACATGGCAAGGAAATGAATTAGCCTTAGTCTGGATCATTCCGGTCTAACGTGATTTCATAATACTTGATAAAAATACTGTGCAATTACTGTTGAAACTAAATAAAACTCGGGACGGTACTAGTAGTAATAATACTGATGAAATCGTCCGATACATGAAGAGTATACTAAAAATTGCCAGTCATACAGTACGCCTGTAAATAAATCGGGAACCAAAAATTTACGCATGTTGTTCAACATTTAGGTGTACCTATTCTTAGTCTAAGTCTTATAGCATAGGTAAGAATGTAGTTTCAAAGACTCATATAACATTAACTCGTAATACTCACCTTATCGTACTTTCCTTCATGATGCAATAAAAAAACTCATCAAAAACTAGACAACTAGAGTTCTAGACTTAAACTTTCACTAATAAAAATTAAAACTTGTAGAAAGTGTGCGATGCAGGAGCGTCTTGTAGTACGCGTATAGCACCAATTCAGGCCGGTTTGTTTTGTTTCAGCGGTTGTGAATGGAGCGATCGATAGGAGTGGGGTGGGTGAAGCACGCGGGTGCTAGCGGGACTGGCGGCGGAGGACTGACTCCACGCGGCACCCGGCTCGACTCTACCGCACCGAGCCACTGAGCCACCCGACCGCTCGGCTCGCACTGACGTCACCATCAATCAATGGACAGCTTTAACCTTGGGCAGATGCCACATAACGTGCGTGTGGATAACTTCGCATACTCCCATGTGCTAGATTGTGTCAAGCGTGTGCAATATCAGATAACGATAAATCAAAACATGATCGGTTATGATGACGCAGGCGTATCTTGGTAGTGTCATGTAGAGACGATTGAGCTACTGCGTTATTATCACTCGGTTGAAGGTTGCCCTAGTACAAGGGCTTTCACGGTATAAGAGGCTTTTAGGGTTATTGATACGTTATGGAGTTGTTGGGCTCACTTTTGAAAGCTCATGCTGTGTTCGTTTAATAGATAGCAATGAGAGAGACATGTATTGACATAATATAATGATAAATACTATATAAAAGTAAATAATAAATATGTAGACATTATGAAGAGAGTTTTTTCAAGTTAAGCATGAAATATGTATGAAATCTTCTAGTGTAAAGTGACACATACCTATGCAAAATAGAATAATGCTAGGTACAAACTGGGCGCTCGTTTTTAAGCAATCGTCTATTATCAGCTTTTAATGTAGCCTGTTAGTGTTTGTGTATAATTAGGTGACGACATGAGGAAGTCATTTTCCAGGTAAGTCTAACTATTACCTGCTGCAGGTACCTAGAACTAGTGACAAAAAAGGTCTAATGTAATTAATCCGATACGGAGAATTAACAGAGTAATTATATTTAGGTAATTGTGTTGCAGGTACGAGTAAAGCGTCCCCTACAATGAGGCAGCCTGTGGTTGCAGTCTAGTAAGTAAGTTAGTTCGTATAGGCCGGATGGCTAGCCCTGGTGTCAGAGTGCAGTCTAGTATTCAACGTTTAACCGACCCTTTTCTTCTTTTTAGCCATAGGACGTCCACTGCTGGACATAGGCTTCCCCTAACGATAAGACCGCTTGGTAGCGGCTTGTATCCAGCGCTAACCTGCGGTCTTGATGAGGTCATCCGTCCACCTTGAGGGTGGACGTCCTACACTGCGCTTGCCGGTATGCGGTCTCCACTCAAGAACATTACGACCCCGTCGGTCATCAATTCTCCGTGCTATGTGCCCTGCCCATTGCCATTTCAACTTGCCAATCCGCTGGGCTATATAGGTGACTTTGGTTCGTCTACGGATCTCCTCATTCCTGATTCGATCTCGCAGAGAGACTCCGAGCATAGCCCTCTCTATAGCTCGTTGGGCTACTTGGAGCTGACTTGAAATAGAACGTTGCTACATGGCACAGAATCAAGTTGATAATAGCCATAAGACATCCTCTGCTGGACAAAGGCCTCCCCTATAAATCTTCAAGACCGGTTGTAAACATGATTGCATCCAAATCGATCCTGCAATCCCCCACCTTGTGAGCGGACGTCCTACTCTACGCTGGCCGGCAAAGTCATGACTCCACTCGAGAACTTTTAGATCCTGTCCGTCATGTCCTCCCTGCCTATTTGCTATTTCAACTGGATAATTTACTGGGCTACATCGGTAACTTTGATTCTTTTACGGGTCTCTACATTCTGATTCGATCTCACAGAGAGACTCCGAAAATTACATGTCCTTTTTTAAATGATTGTAGGTACCTATGTGTTGATACAGGCTAGATAATTTATGATCATGATAATATAAAACAGTATGTATCAAAATTTCTTTCGGCATTAAATTATGGTAATTTACGAAAGTGGTTTTAATTATCACAGGAAGTATAATGTTCACCTACTAAAATTAAGCAATTATGTAACATTTGCACGCTTTGGCAACTAAGTTAAACTATTATTAGATTAAAGCTATAATTAGAGCAAATTAGCAATTGTAAGTTGCACTCATACCTACCTAAATCACATTGGCGTAGTTAGTTGTTTTCTCTAGATGAAGCAGCTGCCTCCTTTTGTCTACCCCACCTCAGGAAAACAGAAAGTGTTGTCTTTCAAGATTTCTGGAGTAGGCAAAGAAGTTTCAAGGTATGGGCAAGGATTACCCGTAAACGCAACAGCTTTGCGACGTGCGGCGACTTTAAGGAAAGAAAACTTGAATATAGGTGTTCACCCACAATTATGAATCGAAATGAAACAGACAGCGAAAGTTTAAATAAACATTATCGGCCAAGTGCGAGTCGAACTCGCGCACGAAGGGTTCCGTACCATATGGTTAACCATTAGTTAACTGTAAAAACCAATCAAAATACTCGTAAATATTAAAGGGGTCCCATACAAAAACCCTGAATTGATAGACGTTTTTCGTTCGATATGAATAACGTTGACAGGTAGATGCTTGAAATATTCACAGAACATTTAGTTAAATAGGAATTCACTTTAAGAATTAATCATTAAAATATGATAAATATGTAAGGGGGCTCCGACTCAAGAAACGTGATTTCTTTTTCTCGATATTAATAACGGCAACAGGAAGATGCTTCAAATATTCACAAATATAATATTAAGTTTATCGCAATTGCAGTTTATTAATAATATTCCTTTCAAAAACAAATAATTAAATTAAAATATAATTAAGAGGGGCTTCCAACGGTACGGAACCCTTCTTGCACGAGTTCGACTCGCACTTGATCGATTATGTTTATTAGTATTTGCTGTTATAGCGGCAACAGAAATGCGTCATCTGTGAAAATTTCAACGTTCAAGCTATCACGGTCCATGAGATACAGCCTGGTGACAGACAGACGGACAGCGGAGTCTTAGTAATTTAGGTACGGAACCCTAAAAATCAGCTGTTCCATACATTTTGTCGGGAGTCAATGAACTTATTATATATTGTTAGAACAACTGTTTTTGGCGATGTCGCTTTTCAATTTCGATGCACGTCTGATTAAAACAATTACAAACACATAGGATTCAATCGGTAATGCGAATTCTATTCTGGGTCATGGTTCAACCCCATAATGTGCTCCATTATTTTATTTAATGATGAAAGATAATTAACTATAATCAATAGAGATAATTAAACAAATTTTCAACCGGCCACAGATGTCTCACTCGCACTTGAAGTTCGCAAGTTTGAATTTCTGAAGACTACTAAGCATATTTGTATTATCCTACGGCCGCCATAGAATAGTAGGTTCTAAAAAAATCTGTTGATTTAACAGAGTAGGTAATCGAAAAAACTATTACAGTCATTTTTATCTAGGTATTTTGTCAAATTAGCAGATTTAGAAACGAAAATATTACAAAACTTGTGTAATTTTATGATAAACCAATGTGTTTTGATTATTTACTGCGTCACACCTATAGTTTTAAGAAATTAGCGTGTTGAGTTTGTTTGACTATCGAGAATAAAAGAACCTAGATATTTTCCAAGAATTGTTTGTTGATTGAAATCTATTCCATAAGTTTGATATAACATAACATTCTAAAATAAGTATAAAAATCTCGCAGTACAATGTGACTGTACTGTGTAGGTCACTTATATTATCGAACTAGTCTATTTGTTATCGAACTCCTCTAAGACGGATTTGAGATTGTTATATCAGCATCGACGTAGGCTGGCGTGTCTGTCGTCAGCCTACTATCGGATACACTTCGGTGAGTGCGCCCAGGAGTTGCACAATCTGGTCCCACTTGCCCCTTTCTTCTATCAGACGCGACCAAAGCGCCACCCTTTTATGGTGGACATCCCACGCATTAGAACCAAGCGTTTTGAGTCCACATTCCTCATACGAACTGCCAGAATGTGGATCGCTTTGCCTGAGTCTGTCTTTCCGTTAAAGTACAATGTAGGTGTCTTCAAATCTCGAGTAAATAGGTATCTTCTAGTTAAGCGTGCTACATCCTAGACCGCATATCTGCTTAACATCAGGCAGTGTGTAGTCAAAGGCAAACCTATTTGAAATTAAAAAAAATAAAATCCCATGGTGATAAGGGCAGCAATATTTTTTTTAAACCTACGGCAAAACAACGTTTACCGGTTAAGTAATTTTATCAATACTAAAATCTAGAGCTAAAGCCGATGGTTTTACCCACTCTGAGCCGACTAAGTGTGCCAAATATGACAAAATGAATTCCTAATATTTGGGGCAGCAAATAACAAAGAAAATAAGTGGGCGGTAGACGGAGTTATTACAAAACAGTCGTAATTCGGTATTGACGCTGAAACTGCCGCTTTGTCTACTGCTATTGCTTATACTGTGACTTTGCCAAAAGAACAGTGACAATGGGACGGAACGAATTAGACAAAGCGCGTAAAATGTCATAAGATGCAAAATAGTATTATGAGAACGGGCGAAGCTAAGGTGTCCTAATTCACGATTTTTTTATTGCGAAGCATCGTACCAGATTCTTTTACTTTACAGAGACTTTACGGTGATACTGAGCTGAAAGAAATGTTTTGGCAGCAGTGGGACAGAAATCAACTAGCTCGCAATGTGTAGGCGTGATGGATATGATGACCAGCTAACAGTCCTTTGTGTATAGATCTATAGGCCTATGTTTAGCTGTGGACTAATAAAAGGCTGGTACAGTAAAGTAGTAGAACAAGAAGAATTTCGACCTCTACGTTATTATATATTAAGTCCTAATCATTGTTTCCTGTTAAGTACAAAATTATATTTATGTACTACGGCAATGTCTTTAAATCTAAAGTAAACAAGGAACAATAAAAGAGGCAAAAAATTGCTATATTACAACTTTTTCTAAGAACAAAGTCATATGGGAAATTGTAGGCACAGTTATTTTTTCCGCAACATCGATATTGGTATGAAAAGAGTGCAAACAATTTCCTTCTAGATCAATGGTTTCCTCATACATCCTTATTTTATAAGTTGCATATCCTCATTTTATAAGTTGCATCATAATTGTTTAAGTCGTGTTCAACTAAGACTATACCTACCTAGTACCTACGATAAATTGATTGTGCAACGATTTAACTTTTGTATCGCGAGTTTGTAGAGACTAAATTCAACATACTTTTGATTGCATTTGATTAGGATGATGCCTTTTGGACGTGTTTGTATTTCCTATATACAAAATAAATCTAATTTGACCCTGGCAAATGGATAGCAACACCTAGGCAATGTGCCAACGTGATCTGTATAATTTATAAGTGTTTATTTTACGCACTGTAGGTCATGCCCCATGAGCACTACAGTTTCTATTTCCACATAGAATAATAAAATGTATATCGGTGCTAATTATTATTACAATAATAGCTGAAACTTTCTGGAGTTTAGTTGTGTACCAGATTACGCCAGGGAACCAGAATATCATCATTCTATGTAGTAAGGCCAAGCACCACCAAATCGTTGCCATTTTTGGCAAAAAAATACAATTTTTTTCAAAAATGGCTTGTATTGTATCAGCCTTTTTAACAGTCCACTGCAGGACGTAGGCCTACCCACGAAGGGAAGGCCATATCCACCACGCTGGTCCAGTGCGGGTTGGTGGATTCACATACGCCATCGAATTTCTTCTACTGACATATGCAGGTTGCCTCACAATGTTTTCCTTCACCGAAAAGCCAGCGGTGTTAAATTCCGTACATGAATTCCAAAGAACTCATTGGTACGGGACCAGGATTTGAACCCACGACCTCACGATTGTAAGGCGGGTGTCACACCACGGCATCATCAAAAATGTCATAACCGATTTCAATCGTATACAAAATTCGATTCGCTCCATCGATGTAAACAATTTTTTTGACTATCGTTGATTTTTCAAGAACAGCCTAGCAGATTTTGACAAAATTTAAATGGGAAGTATGTAGTAAGACGTAAGTAGTAAAAATGACTGTAATATAATTATTTTTTTAAATTATCAGATATTTTTTAGATTTATTTACTTATTCTTGTAATAATCTATACAAATTATCAAATTTTCGATGATTAACTATATACGTACTTTCAAATATCTATCAAACATAAAAGAATCATCAAAAACGGGTAATATGGTAGAGTAACCGCGTAATGCGAAAAAAAAACAGACGAATTGAGACCCTCTTATTTTGTAGTAGGTAAGTTAAAAAAGAGACCTGTGAGCTCGCGAACTGTAAGGACATGGCATTGTAACCACCCACTCAAACAAGCGTGGGGACTCGACAAACTGCCGCCTAGAATCTCTAATGGCATGTCTTGTGAATATTTCTAAATCGAAAAAAAATCTACGGGGGTTAAGCTCAGGCTGAGGCTTTTAAACATTACTAATATTACGAATCTATTGGTTTTATGTCCTGGAAATCTCCTATCACAGGACATGCAAAGGCGCCGTGTTTGTATAGGCGTGGGACGACGGCGATCGACGATACAGGTGAAATAAGAACACCGACTTGCGATAACAAACACACCCATTTTTAATCCATAAAAAGTGGCACATTTAACACAAAGATTTTAATTGTATTAAGCGATTGATCTCCTAATTATTTTATAATAAAGTATGTATGGTGATTGTTTGAAGTGTAACGAGTAAGAGAAAGAAAGCTACATGCAAATGACAAAACGTAAAAAAAAAGGAAAAATAGAGTTGCCAGATGTGGAGCATGCATAGATAATATTTCTATCAGAATCTTAGTTAGCTTTTTGGTTTGTTTGTTTGTGTACTCTTTCACGCAGCAACTGAGCAACGGAAGGACTTGACTTTTCGCGTGGGTAAGACTAGTTTAATTCCTAAACGTCGCGCTTCATAAAGAACCGTTGATAAACTAACCTTCTAGCAAGCATTATAATATTTCTTAGCACTGGCTTTACAAATCTTCAAGCCAAATTGCTCTATTTAATCGTAGAGCAAATAATAAATGGATGTTTTCCCCGATACTGCGGCCTTAGGCGCAATTTATCTTTATTTGAGGTGTAGTAATCTCAACTGTCGCATCAAGGCTGCAGACCTTGCTCCCCAAATGGTCAATGTCGTCACGATTCACTAGATTCGCAAGCACGACTTGTCTATAGGTAGAGTTCCGTGAGATGCAAATCCCGAGTAAATAGGTACCTTCTAGGTAAACGTGCTACATCCTAGACCGCATATCTGCTCAACATCAGGCAGTATGTAGTCAAACGCAAAACTACAAGGAATTAAAAAAAGTTGCGCCCGATGCGGATGCCTAAAAACTTTGACCACCCCAGAAAAATAGAACTTTCAAGTTTTCTAGGGTGGGCAAGGACCACCCGTGCCCACAGCACGCCAATGCCAAACGGTACTTCGAGGCAATAAGTTCGTTTGGTTATATGCTCGATGCGTAACAGTTTCTATCTTTGCAAAGTTCAGGGACGCTCAAATCAGAGTTGTATAATCGTCATTATGAACAATTTTTACTAAGATACCAACCCCAAAATCGCGAAAGAAACCAATGTTCCATATAAAGATTTTAATTTTTTAAAATTATAGTGAAAGAGATTTTGTTTTTACTTGTAATGATGATGTACAAAGTACCTACCTATCAATTTGGTTAATTTGCATTACTTGTAAGTAGCCTAACAAGTTGGGCTACCTTTAGGTTTCGTATTTCCTTTCTATTTTCAAGGAGTCCAGCATACGTAATTAGGTATTAGCAATAATTATATGTACCATAGTTTTTGAACGAATTGAAAGCGTTGTACTTACACAGTAGATATTTTTTTGCAATAGTTCATACAAGACTTGCTTATTAAGCACCACGTGTCTACCTCGTTGACCTTCTAATCTAACACATTTAAAACAAGGTAATAGCAGCTTCGTGCATATTGTGCAATTGTGCATACAATTTATCTTTTCCTCTACATATTAAGGACCTACTTACGATATTTAATCTTTAGAAACAGATAAGTAATTTTGCCTCATACGAATTGTCTTGAACTACTTATACTCGTATGATGCTAAACAGAGCTAATACGTAAATCTAAGAAATGCTTTCATAGATAAAACGCAAAATAAAAAGGTAGAATTCCTTATTATTCTAAATGATACAAATTTAGGAATGAGAAATTGTACTGTACTGTACTGTACCAGCCTTTTTCATAGTCCACTGCAGGACGTAGGCCTATGGATTCACATAAGCCATCGAATTTCTTCTAAGGACGTACGCATGTTGCCTCACGATGTTTTCCTTCACCGTAAAAGCCAGTGATGTGAAATTCCGTACATAAATTCCAAAGAACTCATTGGTACGGGACCGGGGATTCGAACCCACGACCTCGCGATTGTAAGGCGGGTGTCACTACCTCTTGACCACCACGGCTATGTGAAATTGCTTGACTATTATCCTGAGGCATCAGCAAATGGTAATTCTCCTCGACACGATTATCGTCGTCACTTTCGTGGCACATGTTATAGTAGGTATTGTAGCAAACGCGTCTCGATATCTATTTAATTTTTTTTTTTTTAACGAATTTAATTGTTGTAAGAATAAAACGCCTAAGTTTTTTTTAATACTCGTATTTAGTTCGAATAAGCGAATAATAAAATTTGCCACGAAAGTACGTAGTATTATTATATTTTCTTTGACGAAAGTAACGATGAGAATCGTATCTGCTATATTTTACAAAAATAAAATAACATATATTTTCCAAAAATAAAGTAACAGCTTTTGACCTTTGGTATTTTTCTAAGCGATCACCAAAAACCTGTAGACAGGCTAAATCACTACGTTATCAGCGGCCACCTGCGTGATACGGCGGACAATATGAAAATAGCAGAAAAGTTTACATTAGTCCCCGGTAGCGATGGACATGCAGATTTATAGACTAGACATGTCACAACATTTGATTATGCTAAAATTTGTAGTCATATCTAGATTATACAGAGCAGTGTATTATGGAGTACTATTTTTACTACCTAATATTATAAATCCAAGTTTAGTGTTTTTCACTCTTTCACGCAACACGGACGATCGGATCGACTTGATTTTTTGCTTATGTTTGTACCTAGATATACAGGGTTATTTCTAATCAATTAACATCCTCTTAGGGGCTTATTCTGTGCATCAAAACTAACAACTTTTGTTCTGTGACTTTTGTCAAAACTAAAAAAAAAATTTGTTACTCCATAGAAAAATATCGTTAACCCGCGACAAAATGTATGGGAACAGCTGATTTTTTTTAAAGTTTTGACGAAAGTTGTAGAACAAAAGTTGTTAGTTTTGATGTAAGTACAGAATAAGTCCCTAGAAGGATGCTAATTGATTAGAAATAACCCTGTATAATTATGTATGTAGCTCAAAAGACGGAGTGTCATAGTCTAATTTTTTTCCTAATAGGCATCTTGCGAGCAAAGCAAGGTACCTACTTATCTCTATGTTTTTGCTTCTATTCTGTTTCTGAAAAGGATTCTTATTTATATAGATAGGTATTTATAACACATAAATTATATACCTATGCTACCTTTATCTTGGTTCTTCTAAGACAGCGTGAAAACCCCAAAGTAAAAAATGATATTGCACAATATTAAGAAACACTACTTGTAGTATCTATTTATGTAGGTAGGTATACTTATGTATTCTATGAGGTTGCATACCATGACATGGCATATTTATTTCCTCGAATCATGAGACATTTATATTTGCAAAGTATGTAGGTAAGTTTAGTTTTGATTGGAATTCCTTGTATTGTTCCGTTATTGACGAGCGTTTTATTATTAGCAGTAGGCAGTAGTGATTCACAAACATCATGGCTTGTTTGATAACCGTATGCGATGGACTAAACAACCATGTGGTCCAATTTATAGTGCGTATATCTAGGTTATAGCGTGACAGTGGAATCTTCCAATGTCTAGGTATGCGAAATTAAACAGATACTAGCCAATTAATCGAGATATTTTTCTCATGCCATATTAAATTAATGCACCTATCTCTTTCTTTCTTTTCTCGATCGACCACATTGCATTATCCCTCTGGTATCTCTGTGGGTGTCAATATGGAGACCAAAGATAATACAAAACTACGTAAGAATGGAGACGTTGGATTTGCCGGAAAATTTGGATTATCTGTATTTTAATAAATTACAACGGTGCTGCCGTTATAATTTTTTAAAATACAGATAATCCAAATGTTCCGGATGTATATTGTCGACTCGAAATCATTTCTTTTTATGTTTTATCATTCAGGTAAGATTTTGATCGAGTCTACCGTGCCCCTTTAACGACCCCATACCGAACTATATTAACTTAGAATTAAAAAAAAAAGAATTTACAAAAAATATTATTATTCCCACCTAAGCCCATTGTTCTAATAACTACATAGAAATGACTAAAGCAGTCAATATTACATTTTAAACCTAAACTAAAGCACATCTATTGAAAACAATCAACTTCATAAATGTCTCATAATGAGGTCGAAAAATAATGAAAAGGTTAAAGAAACTGGATAGAAGTAATTTTGTAGCGAAATTTGCAAATCGTAATTACCTATACTCTAGTTCGCGTCGACGTAGGTAAGTTCTGTGTTCTACAACATGTAGAGTCGTAGTCTTCCACCGAAAAATGTTAGCGTTCACTAAAGCTAACAACTAACGTCGCCAAGTCGCCATCAAGTCTATTACTACTTATACATAGGCTACCCCTTTTCAAATTTTAAAAGCCCCAGGTAGAACGGACGGTATTTTTGTGACCTCTTCTAGATCGTTTGGTCAGCATTTGTCCTGGAAAAGGTTGCGGATATGAAGTATAAAATTTACGTCGGTTTTTACTCACGTATAATATCATTAAAAAGCGTTAAAAGCGGCCCGGCCGCGATATTATACGTGAGTAAAAACCGGTGTTTTCTTTAGTTTAAGAAACACAATCTCGTGTGATACAAAATTGATGAAGCATTTCATTAGTGCTTACTATTATGTTACCTACTTACGTCTGCGGTTGTGGGACTAGTATGGGCCATATAATTATGTAAGTGCCTATTGTGCGACTTCGGTGTGGCTTTGTTGGCTGACGAATTTGGTTTGGTTATTTCCGTTTTGTTCCGGTCGTTTATTTTTATTTGAATTCGATGTTTATACGACGGGTTCACTGTGTAAGTTTTCTATGTAATCACTAATAGGAATGTAAAATATTTGGCTAACCGTTATAAAAAGTAAGTTTTAAAAATAATGAACCGATTACAAAAAGTATATTTGCTGCCTATACTTCTTCTTCTTCGTCGTGTCGATGATCCTCAGTTTTTAAATTATTTTTTATTTAATTATTTTTGCTGCCTATACTAAAAATCCCGGACCCTGCTGCCCGTCGCTGATGTTACTTCAACGAAACAATAAAGACTGAGAACAGAAATAAAAAAAGTCTCCTATAATCTCAGCCTTGTTTGCGATTCCAATTATCACATATCTATGAGTCACAATACCACTAGAGTAGAATGCATCGGAAATGTGGAGTAGGCCCATCACGACCGTTACTAGGTTACTCAAATTAACAAAGCGCGACCGTATTCCCCGCGCCACTATGAATATGACCCAAGGAAGTGTTAATTAGAAGCGGACCGATGATCCGTTATATTTCCTAAAATACACCTTCTGGTAAACAAATGCACCCGTCCGACATGTGTCACTTCGTCCCTATAAAACGTCGCACACGGCCTAAAGTCGGATAAAGTGGGATTAGCACTCGAGGCTTCAACAATACATTAAGAATTTGCAATAGACTACTTACTAGTCAAACATGGCTTTGTCCTTGAGGGTACTGGCTGTTCTGTTGGTGCTTTTCGTCCTCGCTGTGCAGGGGAAGCCTTTGGAAGATGGAAAGGAGGTTGTTGCCGCGGATGACGAGATCATGGAAGTAGCTGCGGGAACGAATCCGTTTCTTCCGCGGTTCGCGATGAGGAAGCTGAAAGAGAGGCGGGAAAAGGCGAGGGCGGAGCGGAGGAATCAGGGACAGCGGAGGTTTGACCAACAAGCGCGCCCGTACCGACCCCCCTGCCCTTATTATGTAAGTTATTTTTGATTTTTTTATGATCGTTTGATATATCCGGCATCTTTTTACGATTGTGTATCTCTTAATTTGCTTTAAAATAGGCGTCAAAACACTTAAATGGCACACGAGCTTTTGACTTTTGTGCAGTAAGAATATATCAAACAAGTACTTTTCCTATTTTTGGACAGATCATTACGAACATAAATACAATCTTATGTAGATTAAAAGAGAACAGTGTCTCTTTATGTTGAGATAAGATAGCTATGGCTAAGTACTTATCCATATTTTAATTTGAAGTGTTGGATAAACGTGATTTGTATTTTTATTGTAAAGATAAGACAAAAGTACCAACGTTCGCCGCTACGGTCATAAACTTTCCGCGAATTATTTGTCATATTTTGCATATTCACTGTGCATATAAATTGTTATAAGGGGTTTTTCCTTATCTCCATTTTGAAAGGTTTTCCCAAAATCAACTTTCCCGAGCGATGAGCCATTTGTTTAGATATTTAATTAGTACTTCTTTCTGCAGCCACCTTTCTTTGACCTCGATCGACGGCAATATTTAAAGGCAATGAGACCATCAATGCCTCATACCGTCCTTGACATTCAAATCAGTAACACAGGTGTTAAACTTTTACAGAAGAAATGAAGAACCGGCTGATAATTTTACTAGCTGTAGCAATCATCGGTGTGATCGCGAATCCAGTTTCAAAACAAACAATCTCGAGTGATAACAAGAATCCAGCGCAGGCGGAAAGTATTGAGTCACAAACAAAACATGAAGAATCAACTTTAAACAATGGCGAACAAAAGAAAGGGGAAACAATAGAGATCAAGTCGGACGAGTCAAGTGAGTCGAAAGATGCAAACTGTGACGATAAAGTGGAAATTATAATAGAAGAGAGCGTCGTCGGTCAAGTGGATGATACTCCGAATATGATTGAAGACGCGCCGAGCTCTGATATTTTACCCCCGGAACAAATCCCGAGCGAACTACAACCAGTGGAGTCGAATCCAATTGATCTTCTCTCGTCAGCGCAAGACACGATCGATTTTCTTCCACCACAAGAAAATCCGTTGGAATTACAACCAGTGGAGCCGAATCCAATCGATCTTCTCTCATCAGCACAAGTTCCGATCGATTTTCTTCCACCGCCAGAAAGTCCGCTCGATCTTCTCCATCAGGCAGCGATACCGGAAGGATTAGAGGACGATTTCCCCGTCAATGATGTACCATTCAGAGATGCACCGATCAACACGATTCAAGATGAAATAATGCAGACAGCTGCCGGTTTCGCGCCGACTCCGCTAATTTTCCGCAGAAAAAACAAGCCGCGTCGTCGATTCGCTAACCGCAGACACTTCAGGCCGAACCCTTTCCGAAGGAAGTTCCATTTCTTTTACCCATATTACGGATTCTACCACCCGAGCTACCCTAGCTCTCTAAGATTCTACTGATGTATTCTACTTGCCAAATAGTTATTTAAGTATATTTATTATAATTTAAATTGTAGTGTAAGAAAATTAAAGATTTCATAATTTAAATACATTTTTATTCTTAAAATTCTTCAATACATAAATGCCATATCGATTAAATCATTTCAATATTATCATTATGGTATAATTCATCTATTTACAACGTGGTAAATTATATTAATTTGACTTCATTTTTTCCATCGATTCAATCTGTCAATTAGGTAGTGAAATAATGTTGTACACAAACATGGATTAAAACATGGCAGTCGAGGATCAATTCGATTCTAAAACAACATTAACTCTACATGGTCTATGTTGACGTCTTTTTACATAAATAGTAGTATACATAGATGACACAATGTAACCCGATCATTAAAAGCTAATTACAAATTATTACAACTAGAAATATCCGTGGGCAGTCGTGCGATACCACAAAATATATTAAACGGAGAAAACGGAACGGAATGCTATCTTCCGTTTTCTAATAAATAGAGATGAATAAAAAAACAGTCGAGATTGAGTAAGCATCGTAAGGATGATGAGTTCTTGGTCCTGGACAGTGCCGCCACATATAATATTTTCAATAAACCGAACAATGAAAGGCCATCGAATTGGACATTGTGTTAAATAGTCCGTTAGTTAGATTATTAAAAAAAATGGACACGTATTTATTCTTTTGTCAATCAAACAATAAATTACAAAGATAAACCTTGTCAAAGTTTGGGAGTGGAGGCTCGTGGCGTCACTAGTGCGACGTAGTCGATACATTTGCAGCGCACTCGTGACGTCACGCAGAACTTTAACGTTTCAATCATCAATTTATGTTTAATTGACTAAAAAAAAATGTGTCTAATATTTTTTGATAATCTATTTGACAGATTAATTATATTTTTTAGTCATCATGCCTATTATCTACATGTTCCGTTATTGACCTCCTTTTGAGTAGAACTATAGTATGCGTTATTGACACCATTTGTAAAATTATACAGGCTGCGAAATATGTGGCACCACTGCAGGTCACAGTCGAGCCACAGAGAGCGTGGCACTCATTTCCCCGGTCCGACGAGCGCCTCGTCCATGAGTTCATCGTCCGTGATGCAGGGCGAGTTGGAGTGCGGCGAGGGGGCGACGAGCGGTGACGGCGCCGGAGACTTGGCGAGCTGCAGCGCGAGCGGCGCGGCCGGGTACACGGGCCGCACCGCCACTAGCCCCGACACCTTGCTGCCCGACGATGACGAAAAATCCAGAAGCATCTCTGCCGCTTCCTGCGGAGTGGTGGCCCCCGCCCGCGCCACCGCGCCGCTCGCCGGCGGCTTCATGCACGAATCCGCCCCTTTGCGCTCCTCCGATCCCTTCGGCGTCGCGAACCCTTTACTCTCCGTCTTGAAATCGAGCGGTAGCAGCGGAAAAGAACCCGAATAGTCCTTAGCATCGTCTTTACCGCGCTGTGGGCTTTCGGTTTTCGATATACTGTCGGCCATTGCTTTCGTGAATTCCAGCGGCCGGTCCGAGTCTTTACCCTGCAACTTTGGACTCATTGCGCCCATGTTCAGCAACGGTTTCGGCACGTTCAGTGGATAAGGAGCCTTTTGCATCGGGTCTGTAGCCCGTGAATTATCGAAGTGAGGAAATGGATATTTGCTCTGTTCGATTGTGCGGGCGTAGTCGTTTACCATCGAGCGACCGTCGTACTGCGACGATGGGCTGTTTTTGTCCGGGGTGCTCTGGTTTTTCAGTTTCGGTATTTGAAATTTACTGGTGTCTAGGGGTTTGATCAGACCCTCCACGAGAAAATTCGCATCCTTGGAAGATTTGAACCTGTCTCCGTCGACGTCGTCCCTTGAACTGGGACTCGAGTGACGTTCCGTCTTGGAAGCGAATATTGATTTCTCCGAATTGCTCATAAGTTTAGTTCTGGCCTTTTCTCGTTCTCGGTCGCGCATTATTTTAGATAAATCTGAACTACTACTTTTGGGAGACCCAGTGCTCGATTTGGAGGCTGATTTGGAAAGGTTGATCCCCGCACTACCGCTGCTGCTGCTTGAGGATTTGTAAGGCACTTTTGTCATATTTGGGTTGCTGCTTCCGGTGGAATCGGAAGGGCTCGTGTTGGCTTTCGGCGGAGTGGAACCGGGAGTCAACGAGCCAGACTTAGAAGACTGCATTGCTTGCGTTTTTTTGGAGGCGGGTCCGCTGATGACTCCCGGCTTGAGTCCCGTGTGAGTTTTCGGCGAGCCCTGGCTCGGCGGCGTCAGTTGCGGCGAAGATTGCTTTCCCGAACCGGAGCTACTGTAATTTAGCTTCGAGCTGCTACTACTACTCGAAGATTCTTTTGTCCTCGTTTTGTTTATCGTGATCTTCATACCGTCCGAGCTCGGTTTCACCATGTACTCTTGGTTTTTGGTATCCACCTTGCCGCCGCTACTCATGTTGTTTTTTGGATCAGAAAACTTGGCACCGCTCGAGCTACTGGGTTTAGCGCTGAGATCGACTTCGCCGCAGTGTTGAGCAGATTTCAGTTTATCTATGACAGCGCTCAAAGAGCCTTTCCTGTTCCGGGCCTGACTGGGCGCACTGGACTTGTTCACCTCGACGTTGGGCGGGGAAATGAGCGGTTCAGCGGCCGGACTGTCGCACGACACCGGCGTTATTTCCAGCTGCTTTAATTTCACCGGATTTTTTAGTTTCGGGCTGCTTCTACCGGAACTGGAGAAGGATAGACTCGGGTGCTTCTTTTCTTTATCCCTCGAAGTCGTCGAGCTCGAACTGTAGCTATCTTTGGATATCTTTTTTGACAGATCGTAGCCCGTAGTGCCGGACTTGCCCGAGGGCGAGCCCGAAGTGGCCGATTTCAAGGCGGACATGCTCGGCTTCCCCGATCCCGACGAGCTGTGTTTAGGGGAGGAAACGCTGTGGTTTTTTGGACTCGAGTATCCGGGCAAGTGCTTGGGGCTGTTCTGGACGGGCGAATGTCTGGGGCTGCTGTGGTGGCTGGAAGTTCCCGACGACTTTCCGAGCCCCTTCACATTACTCGGGCTCGAAGATTTGGTGATAGAAACGGACCTCCCGTGAGTCGGACTCGGGCTAAATTTTCTCAACAATGAATTCGGCGAAGTGGAGCGCAAAGGGGAACCATCGGTCGGTTTGATGCTGACCGATACCGGTTTAGTTAGCGGGTCTTGTTTCGGGGGCACCTTTTCCGGCGGACCCATGGAGTCGTCTCTCCGTCGCTTTTTCTTCTTCTCTTTACTGCGTTCTTCCCCCGACTTGCTCGATTTCTTTTCGGATCTGATTCGTTCGTCCATGGAGAGTTTTTGGGACGACGATATCGGTGTGATGGTGATGGAGCTGGGTAAGGCGGCCGGGGCCGCGGCGGTTATCGGGATGATTTCTATCCCGGGGCGGCGGTCCAGGGCCAGCATGGAGGAGATCCCGGGCTGCAGGCTGCCGGGCGCCGAGCTGGACCCTATGGGAGTGATGCTGACGGAGGAGGGCATGTAGGATTTACCTTCAGTCAGGTCGAGGAGTAGAGAGGACGCGCTCCGACTCCTTATGTCGCTCTCTTTGCTTTTAAGCTTTTGCCTTTTGTGGTCAGACTTCTGAAAAGACGACCTGTGAACAAACGAAACTTTTAGTATGGACTTAGAATATATCTATTTAACCTACCTGTATCGACCGAATGATAGGTTTTCTTATTGTAAAGATAAAAATCTATACAAATTATACGTATCCGCTCTGCGGCTCTGCTTTATACGTATCCATTCGAAGCGTAATATTTTTAGCTAAAATCATTCCCGAATCTCACAGAATTAATTTCAATCAATTTTAAAAACAAACATTGACATTGAGCTTGGGTGCCTGGAAGAAATCGCTTAAAAAAGTTGTTTATAGACTTGAATAAAAAAAAAGCGATAAGGCCGCCAGTTAGAAACCTATTTATTGTACTGTTTTGTCCCTGTAATTTGTTTTTTGTGTAATGTGGCTGTCTAATAAAGTGTTAAAGTTCCAGATCGGACGTGAACACGTTCTGCGGGCCTTGCTCTTAAGTTGAATGAATGAGTAAACTAACCTGGACATGTTAGTGTCGTCGGCATCGCCGTCGTTAGAGTTGTCCATATCCGACAACCTAGCGTCGTGTCCGCCGTCGGTAGCGTCCATGGCGGAAAGTTCCAGATCGGACGTGAACTCGTTCTGCGAGGCGGACGAGCGGCCGTCGTCGTTCGTCGAATTGCTGTTGTTTGTGTTGTCGTCGTCGTTTACGTAGTCCGAGTTGTCGCTTTCACTGAAATATTATGATAGGTTAGGATTTCAATTTGAAAGATCACACTAAGCCGATCGAATAAACCGTGGCAGTTAGTCGTAGTAACACTGGCCTAACGACCGTGAGATCATCATTATGTAACATTTTCGTTCGCTATGAAAGGTGACGTCCACAAGTGGTATATAATTCAGAGAAAAATCGAACCAAGATGATATATACATCATTTGAAAGCTTGTTTTATGGGCTTCCCAAATATATTTAATTTAGATTTTTTCACCCCTTCAATTTTTTTTAAATGCGTAAAATAAATTGTATGAAAAATAACAATACAGCTTATTACTTTTTCTAGTTTAGCAATGATAAAGTGCTTCTATCGTTATTTTACTTGCATTCGTAGCTGATTATTCCACATTCATGGCTTAATTTGCTAAAATTAAAAATTATAACCTACCAGTGTGACCAGTTAGTAGGTACAATGTGACAAACAAACACTTTATAAGTGTGTCTAATTGGTAAAAATGATTTTATTTAACAATTTGGATGTTACTTAATCAGGGTTGATAGAGATAAACTACTTATTGAGCCAAATATATTTATTTATCCTAATAAATTCAAAATTAATTTAAAAAAAATTGGAGGGCTCTTTTTTGTTTTTAACTGTTGTGATTGACTCAGAAAAATTTGAACTTTCTCGAAATGTAACGAATGTTGTGGTTAGAATTTTTGATTAGTATTATACCAGCCTCCATACATTTTGTGGACATGTCCTTTGTCAATTTAGTAAAATGTATTTAATACAAGAAGTTTATTTTTGGAAATGCTATCACTGAGGGCATCAGTGATTTCTACAGGAAAGTAGTTATATGTGGTGATAAGTGATTCAGTTGTTTAGACCGCTTGAGCCTCACACGAAACGATGCGAGCTGTTAACATTACGGCGGTTGCGTTCGAAAGACTGACAAGTATACAATTTCATTCCAAGCTTCAGTAGTTATATTATAAAAGAACTGTAAAAGATATCGTAAATTTTGTCACGGAAACAGGATTGCTGAGACACAATAAATATGATGTCGCGCCCGAGCAATGACTGAAACTGAAATGTTCATTTTATGCACCTATGTTCCTACTTTTTAAAATTTTATTAGCTTTTTTATACTTACTGTGCCACTTTGGGAGTACCCATCTGCTAGCTCACTACGAACCGGTACTTTCAATGCGTTCGTCTATTTTGTCATTTAGTATGTCCGTGTATACATATTTTGGGTGACAATCCAGTGGAAATCTTAACTGTTAAGTTTAGAATAAGAAATTAATTGGAATCTGCTTTGCATATCAAACCAAAGTACTCTACCTGTCGGAGTCCATAAGGTCGGCTATGCTAGGCTTGCCCTTCTTCTGGCTGGAGGTCCACAAGTCGGAGCGAGCCTTGCGCTTCTTGGAGCGCCGCTCCTCTTGCTTCGGCTCCTAAGATCATCACCTATTATGAGTAAAGAACAAGTCATACCTATCGGAGTCCATAAGGTCGGCCATGCCAGGCTTGCCCTTCTTCTGGCTGGTGGTCCACACGTCAGAGTCAGCCTTGCGTTTCTTTGACCGCCGCTCTTCTGTCTTCGGCTCCTGGATGCCCGAGTCTTGGGACATCATCATCAGCTGGTGCTGCTGCTCCGACAGGTACGTACCTGGGGAGATTGAGTAGTTAGAAGTAGTGTCACCTATTCATATCGTATTATCATCATCATCATCTACATCTGTTTTTGATTATAAGAAACCTCTATTAACATAAAAAATTACAATGTTTTGTAAAACTTAGCGTTAACTACACTTACCTTACACAGTTACACTTATGTCTAGGCCACACCAACGTTGCCGTTACCGTTTTTCGTAGTGTGGCCCAGATATTGCAGTACTCTGGACTTTCCTGGTTTGAGTGGCTGACTCCGCCGGGGTAATGGCTTCAAGTGAACCATTAAGAAGTTACTATTATTATTTTTATTTTGTTATCTAACAGATTTAAATTCAAGATAATAATTTTAATTTTCTCTTGGTAATCTGTTTTAAATTGGGAGAAGCCACTGGCTTTAACTTTTACAGTTGTATGACTAGTTCGGAGCCAGTTCAAATAAGTTTTTGCTTTGATTTTATTTGTTTAGGATTTAGAATCCGCATAGTTGGCTGTACTGTACCCGACACAATTGACCGACGACGTGACTGGTATAAGACAATACCTTAAGTCTTATCGGCAATGTATGGGAGGCCTATGTCCTATAATATAAGTAACTGATATTGATTGTGGTGTTTGAAGTTTTTGTTTCTTTTTTCTTAATTGGTTCTCTTCAGCTGTGTATATAATTCTCATGCAAATATTATTGTATAATTAAACATTAGCATGTAAATAATTAATTAAAAAACTTCCCTAATTATGTTGGATCTATCAATACAATAATATAAGTAATATAAATCCTAGTCCGGATGGCTGACACGGCCGAAGATGTAGCAGTGGCAGTACTATACTCCTTGTTGTCGATGGCTGACCCTGCCAGGATAAAGGGGTCGCGTGGTGGGCTCGCGCTTCACATCACCCCCGGGGTCGAGGCCTCCGAGGCCGCAGTTAAAGTTATAGAGGACACTTGTATCCAACAGTAGACGTCCTAAAGTAGTTTAAGTACTGACCTTGGTTTGAGTGGTTTACTTCGCCGTGGCAGTGAAGTAGGTTCGCGTGAACTCTTTAGAGTCAGCATGGTTGGTTGTACCTGACATAGTTGACTGACGATAAAACTTATGCCGGATCCAACGGTTCTATTGGGAATCTAAGCGAAACTTATATACAATGTGTTTGTATACCGGTGTTGGAGTCTTAAGCGGTGACATCTATGGCAAATTTTGAACAA
Organism: Hypomecis punctinalis; assembly: GCA_949316475.1. Classification (NCBI taxonomy): domain Eukaryota; kingdom Metazoa; phylum Arthropoda; class Insecta; order Lepidoptera; family Geometridae; genus Hypomecis; species Hypomecis punctinalis. The sequence goes on from OX438807.1 coordinate 12,326,892, forward strand.
CTTTTACTGTCAGCAGCTTTTCCATACTTTTTGTCGAAAGTCTATAAAAAATCGTATGGAACAGCAGTTTTTTTTACGTTTTCAGAGTTGGTCCCATAGTAAAAGTTGTTCAAAATTTGTCATAGATGTCACCGCTTAAGGCTCCGTCACCGGTAGACAAACACATTGTAAATGTCCAGCAGTGGCAGTACTAACCTCCCTGATGCGGGTGGCTGACCCCGCCAGGATACAGGGGTCGCGTGGTGGGCTCGCGCTTCACATCGCCCCCGGGGTCGAGGCCTCCGAGGCCGCAGTTAAAATTTGCGTCCAGAGCCGAGTAGCCGCCGTTCATCTGCTTGGCCGCCGTCTCTCGCTCCCAGATCTTTACCAAAGACCTGGCGAGAGAACATTAGATCAGGTTAGAGATAGAACATTATAACTATTTAGATAGCTTTGTTTTACGTCTCTGCTCCCCCAGGTTTCGCTTTCGTGTAGTAAGACTGAGTGTTGTGGCAAGCGCAATGAGGCAGACACCGTTTGTCTAGAGATCGTATTGAAGATACCAGACGCCTTAGTGCAGTGTTGTTATCGATACGATACTTCGAGTTTTCTTTTAGGAAAATACTGCATATATCAAAATTTATATATGTATTTTGTTACAAATAAATAGCTATACAACTGTGACATAACACTACTTTGGTGATCACAGGTTCTACTGTGGAACCCTATTAGGATTGCGATGGTTTTGTGATCATATATCATAGGACGACTGCCTCGGTGGCTCAGTGGTTAGTGACCCTAACTTCTGGATCAAAGAGGCGTGGGTTCGATCCCCACCAGGGCAAATATTTATGTGATGAACATAAGTGTTTGCTCTGTGTCTGGGTGTTATTTAGTTACTATCTATATAAGTATGTATTTAAAAATAAGTATATGTAGTATACCAGTCTCTGGCAGCCATATCACAAGCTTTGCTTAGTTTGGGGTCAGAGGAAAATATTTATTTATATTTATTTTAATTTTGCGCAAAATTAAAATATTTAGCTTATGTAAGTTTAATTTCGTTAATCTTACATGTTGGTATTATACGTGCGAATAAATAATAAACATTGGCCCTTGGAACCTGATGACTGGCGGATTTCGGTTTGACAACTCTAGCTCTATGGTGGCCATGCTCTCGTCTAATGAATGTAAATAGAGGTAAGTAATAAACTTAATTGTTGTTTAAATTACTACCTTAACGTAATAGGAATAGAGTGGTTTTTCTACAGCACTACTGATTTTATCATTAATAAGTTCCTTTGTTGGAGTATTTAAAGTATAGAAAGAGGCTCGTGGTTGCGACGGGTCTGATAGTTCTACTTCGACGTTTTTTTTCTTATTCATAATAAGGCACCATTTGCCCACCAATTCGGCTGATGGAAAGCGATGTTGTAGCCGAAGATGGAAGTATGTAGACCTAGAAGATACCTATTAGTAGTAGTAGTAGCCATGATTTCGGTAGTCATGATTTCGGCCATTTTGATAAAGGCTGTAAGGAAACAATTGTTGTAGTTCGAATTCCTACCTTAATGTTATAGGAATAGAGTGGCTCTTCTGCAGCACTCTACTGATATAGTCATCAACGTGTTCCCTTGCCGGAGTATTTAAAGTGTAGACCGAGGCTCGTGGTTGCGACGGGTCTGATAGTTCTAACTCGACGGTGGCCATACTTTCGTCGAGCGGGTGTTCTAAAGAGATGGAGATGTGTTGCCACGAGAGGGCGCTCACTTCAAACATCAACACGGTTTCTAGCTCCACCACTGAAAATAACAACAAATAAATCAAGTTTCTTTTTTTAAATTACCAGCCTAAAAATATTGTAAAAATAACGATGGAGTGTCAAGCTGCGCTCAAGGAAACTTAATTCCTATAGCATACATAAGAAGATTAAAAACTCCTTAAAATTAAAGTTGCGTACTATGAGATTAAGGCATGTTATATAACAGAATAAAACATAATAGTAATAACTCTGGCGGAGCGCGGCCAGCAGCGGCGGCACGTGCGACGGGTGCGTGAACGGGACTGACGTCACGGTGCACGTGTCCTCGGTGTAATACCTTGTTTGGCCTGAGTGCGGACGCAGCTCGCTAGCAGCGTGCTGAAGAGCGCCTGCTGGCGGAGCGCGGCCAGCAGCAGCGGCACGTGCGACGGGTGCGTGAACGGGACTGACGTCACGGTGCACGTGTCCTCGGTGTAATACCTTGTTTGGCCTGAGTGCGGACGCAGCTCGCTAGCAGCGTGCTGAAGAGCGCCTGCTGGCGGAGCGCGGCCAGCAGCAGCGGCACGTGCGACGGGTGCGTGAACGGGACTGACGTCACGGTGCACGTGTCCTCGGTGTAATACCTTGTTTGGCCTGAGTGCGGACGCAGCTCGCTAGCAGCGTGCTGAAGAGCGCCTGCTGGCGGAGCGCGGCCAGCAGCAGCGGCACGTGCGACGGGTGCGTGAACGGGACTGACGTCACGGTGCACGTGTCCTCGGTGTAATACCTTGTTTGGCCTGAGTGCGGACGCAGCTCGCTAGCAGCGTGCTGAAGAGCGCCTGCTGGCGGAGCGCGGCCAGCAGCAGCGGCACGTGCGACGGGTGCGTGAACGGGACTGACGTCACGGTGCACGTGTCCTCGGTGTAATACCTTGTTTGGCCTGAGTGCGGACGCAGCTCGCTAGCAGCGTGCTGAAGAGCGCCTGCTGGCGGAGCGCGGCCAGCAGCAGCGGCACGTGCGACGGGTGCGTGAACGGGACTGACGTCACGGTGCACGTGTCCTCGGTGTAATACCTTGTTTGGCCTGAGTGCGGACGCAGCTCGCTAGCAGCGTGCTGAAGAGCGCCTGCTGGCGGAGCGCGGCCAGCAGCAGCGGCACGTGCGACGGGTGCGTGAACGGGACTGACGTCACGGTGCACGTGTCCTCGGTGTAATACCTTGTTTGGCCTGAGTGCGGACGCAGCTCGCTAGCAGCGTGCTGAAGAGCGCCTGCTGGCGGAGCGCGGCCAGCAGCAGCGGCACGTGCGACGGGTGCGTGAACGGGACTGACGTCACGGTGCACGTGTCCTCGGTGTAATACCTTGTTTGGCCTGAGTCCGGACGCAGCTCGCTAGCAGCGTGTTGAAGAGCGCCTGCTGGCGGAGCGCGGCCAGCAGCGGCGGCACGTGCGACGGGTGCGTGAACGGGACTGACGTCACGGTGCACGCTTCCAGTCCGCGCGTCTCGCACAGGAAGTAACACTGCGTCTGGTCTGGCAAGTTCTGGAAGTGAGAAGAAAAGAAAAACAAAATAAGCTGCATGCTGTCGCAGACTCTGCAGAAAGTTGATTCCGCAGCCTGATCGATTGACGTTAATCCAGCATTCTTGATGACCCTACATTTTTGGAACGTCACTTTATGTCTCAGCCAACGGACTGTAAAAACACACGTACCACGAAAAGTCCCTTGCTGAGATTCAACTCGATAGTTTTCCCGGGAGTGAGCTTGTTGTACGCCTGTTGCGCCACCAAGCCGAGCAGGGGCTTAGCGGTCGCCCACTCTGCTGACACCTCCACCTAGAAGGATACGATAACACTGTATAGAAAACCCACAGACGTATTGCCTTTGACCTAGTGTAGGCCGAATCAAACTTAAAGGCGTTTGTGAAGTTAGGATACAAGCTTACAAAACTTCACTCCTCACCAACGTCAGCGTTGGACGGACGGATTTGAATTTGATATTGCGCAAAGGCTCGCCACGTGTTTACAGACCCCATTAAGTTTGATTATTCGGCCAACACTATTATTTTTTATGTGATTCAATTTTATTGCTGATGCAAACGAAACTTATTGTACCTGTTTATACGTTTCATTTCTGAAAAAGTGCTATTAAAATTTAAGTTTCCTACGGTATGACTGAAACTAAATAAAAACTTCGCTAAAAGTGTTATCAAATTGATTTGGCAATTCAATGACAGAAAATTAATTGCTGGTCGGTTTAGTAGCATTTTTATTTTAATTGAAATTGCTCGACGTTTTCTGCGACCAGAGCCATTTGAAAGTGATCGAAGCCAATTTCAATTAAATAAAAAGCTTTATTGGGCTGAAGAAAAAATACGACTATTTACAAAAATATACAATCAACTAATGAGAAACCATCAAGGTGGTGTGAAGTGACAATCTAAGTGAAGCGGCCTGTACCCAGGAACTATTTATGTCCACGACACAGGGTACCCTAGTGTGGGCACCAATGTACACTGATTGTTTAAATGTTATGAAGTTTCAGTAAACTGTGTGTTTGTTTTAATTCGGTGTAATCTGTTTAGTAATAAAGGTTTTGAATAAATATTTTATTTATTTATTTATTGTTCTGTGGTGAGTTACTGTTGACATTTTATTGATTTATCATGATGGTGGAAATAAACTTATGATCTCCTTTTTTACTAGGTAGGTACGTATATATATTATTTTCATCACATCTATTCGAAAAGGACTACTTGGTTCGCCTTTAAGTGCGCCCAAAGGTGGTGTTTTCTTAATGGAACTTTATAGTGCGCCGGAATTATCTTTGCCTTTTTGAATTTGGAAGTATTGTAATGTTAGTGTTCAGCGCCAAGAAAATGAATGAAAAGAATGTAAATAAAAGTTTTCATTTGTTTTATTATGGTTTAGTTGTTACTCTACGTTTTATTAAATAATAATATTACAATAAAATATGAGGCGCCTTTATTTTCTCATAGAGGTGATGAAAAGTAGAGTGTACCACTCGGGCGCAAAATATATTTTTGGCTCGGGCGACGTACTTTGAATCCCTCGCTACGTTCAGGATTCTACTAAAGAATCCCTCACTTCGCTCTGGATTCAAAAAAGCGCCCTCGCCGTAAAATATTATTTTGCTCCCATATGATACAATCTACTATTAAAGATTGGTGAAAGAGGCAAAAACCTTATTGATTATGTTCTGCAGTCGGTTTTTTTTTCTAGTCTGTCGACGGTGAAGTAAAGATTTATTGTTTATTTTATTGCGTTTACAAACAGTGTAATTGAAACCAATATCGGTCGTTTCTAAATCGAGAGAGACGAAGTAGGGACGGATCGCAAAATTAAGGAGCCTTCTGTGATTTAATAACACAAGGATCGTACTTTATGGAGTAAGTTTTGCTACGTAACAAAAGTTATAATAGAGGCCTCGAGATATTGGCGAGAAATAGACGTCAGAACGTAGCCACACCGATTGCCACGCAAACTTACTTGTCCACATGTTTCACATAGGGTAGGTATAAGAGGCGCAACTTTTATTATGACTTTTTGTGATTTGGGCGAAGACGAAATCAAGTAGAATGTATTTATTGTTACAAATGATAACTGAGAATAGTAAATTTAGTAAAAGAGAAACTTTTTTGGATACATATTTTTGCTGTTTGTATGTAACTTTCGTTAAAAATCCGGATATATTTTTTTACTAGCATTTGCCCACGGCTCCGCCCGCTTGGAATTTGACTTTTGTGCTATCCTACAGAAACCTTTTATTTTTTCGGGTTAAAAAGCAGTCCATGTCACTTTCCGGCCCTTGAACTATATCCATGCCAAAAATCAAGTCAATCCGTTGCTGCGTGAAAGAGGAACCAACCAAAAACTTTTCGGATTTATAATATAAGTATGATAATTAGCGCAGTTGTGCGCAAAATATCGTAAAGCGCGCATAAAGCAAGTGAATAAGTGCGAGCGGAATAGAATTTCAATTATGATTACAATAAAATTAGTACATTTTCATTTTTCTCGGTATCTCTCGGGCGCCCAAAATACAGGCTTATTCTAATTTGGGGCCAACAGATATTATCTTACTAAATCTCATTGTACTGAATGTAAAAATAGGTATACCTAATGTTCTAAAAAGTCAAATTATCTATTGTATTTTATGCATGCGTTTTTAGGATTAATCTAAACGAATTATGTAACTGTTCTTTTGGTAATAAATGATAAATTATAAAAACACTAGTTTTTACCCGCGGCTTAGCCCGCATATTTTGATTTTTGACACAATATGATTATAATTTATAGCCTATGTGTTAATCTGATATATAAGCTATATTATTGCAAAGTTTCATCTCAATCCGTTCAGTAGTTCTTGCGTAAAAGAGTAACAAACATCCATCCATCCATCCATCCTCACAAACTTTCGCGTTTATAATATTAGTAGGATTCTTGTAAGCAAGGTGATAAACTTTTCAATGCTACACATATCAAGAGTAGTAAGTATTTACCTCAGTAGTGGCGTGTATGAGCTTGGCGAGCCCGGAGCAGAGCGGGGTGGGCTGCGACAGTTTGAGCGTGAAGCAAGCCGGCAGCATCGCGCTGTTTTGGGGCACCAGCTGCGCGTATACTGGATTACTGGAAATAAATGTGGTAATAAATAAGCCGTGGTGGTCTAGAGGTAGTGACAATCGTGAGGTCGTGAGTTCAAATCCCCGGTCCCGCACCAATGAGTTCTTTGTAATTTATGTACGGAATTTCACACCACTGGCTTTTCGGTGAAGGAAAACATCGTAAGGTAACCTGCATACGTCCGTAGAAGAAATTCGATGGCGTATCTGAATCCACCAACCCGCACTAGGCCAGCGTGATGGATATGGCCCAATCACCCCTCGTGTGTAGGCTTACGTCCTGCAGTGGACTATTAAAAGGCTGGTACAGTACAGTACAGTACAGTAATGGAAATAAATAAATTAATTTAAATGAAATAAAAGATTAAGTAAGGCTGATATGTGGGGTCCCAGGGTTCACTTTTTGGGTCACTATAGGCAGATGTAAAAAATTTTGCACGTCTTCAGAGTATCGGTATATACTTGCTTTCAATAAAAATAATTATACGACACATACAAGTAATAGCGGATGAATAAATGAATCTCGGTAGGTACAACGCGCGGTCGGCACAAGTAGACGATTGGTAGGTCGCGCGCATCGCCAAGCCGGCGGTCGGCAGCCGGCGCCGGAGCTACTTATAATTATAATTGGTATTCAAGTAAGTATCAACTTGAACATCTAAGCTAGTAAGTACCTACTTAGAACTAAACTTATCTCGCGTGAGTGATTTCCCGTCGTTATTTACAAAAGAAAACCACATTATTTTCTATAGTAAAATCTTACCCTTTAGCCGACTGCTGTCTCGATATAATAGGCGCCAACTGCAGTTTGTTAGCGGTAGAGCCTTCCACTAACACCGTCGCCGAATGTCCAATGGGCGTGTGTGTCGGAACGACCAGCGACGCTAGACCGCTCGATACTTGCGGCTTGCCCAGCGTCAGCAGCTCAATCGATAGTGGCACTAGGCCTTTATCTTTGTCGAGGAGTTCGTACGGCGATACGAAGTATGTTAGCTTCATGGCGTGACCTGACAAAAACAAAATATTTAAAAAATTGTTGAATAATGTGTTATAAACATTTAAAAATGTTGTGATAGCTGGACTTCAATAAATTGTTGCAAACTTCTGCTTTTACAAATAAAGGACATGTCCACAAAATGTATGGAGGCTGGTATAATAATAATCAAAAAAATTAACCACAACACTTGTTACATTTCGAGAAAGTTCATATTTTTCTGAGTCTATTACATCAGTTAAAAACAAAAAAGAGCCCTGCAATGTAATGTTAAAAATAATTTTGAATTTATTAGGATAATTAAAAATATTTGGCTCAATAGGTATTTTATCTCTATCAACCCTGATTAAGTAATCTCCAAATTGTTAAAATAAAGCTTTTTTACCAATATTATCAAATTTTATCTCCCGTACCGTCCGACTAAACAGTGTTACGTATATTGCGATATTTAAAACCTTTAATCACTATTCTTCAGTTACAAACGTTAAATTCTGGATGAATTTTATGCAGTACAATAAAACCTTGACTTCCGTACTGCAGCAAAAAGGAGACGTCCACAAGTGGTATATTATTCAGAGAAAAATCTAACCAAGATGATATATACATCATTTGAAAGCTTGTTTTATGGGGTTCTCAAAAATATCTGATTTCGATATTTTCATCCCTGCATTTTTTTTAGATGTGAAATATAATATTATTACTACTTTTTATTTTTTCTAGTTTAACAATAATTAAGTGCTTCTATCGTCAGAAGGTAGACACACCTTTTAAGTGTCTTTTTGTCACATCGAACCTACTAACTGGTCACACTGGTTGGTTAAAAAATTTAATTTTAGCAAATTATGAGATGAATGAGGAAGAATCAGCTATAAATGCAAGTAAAATAACGATAGAAGCACTTAATTATTGTTAAACTAGAAAAAATAAAAAGTAGTAATAATATTATATTTCACATCTAAAAAAAATGCAGGGATGAAAATATCGAAATCAGATATTTTTGAGAACCCCATAAAACAAGCTTTCAAATGATGTATATATCATCTTGGTTAGATTTTTCTCTGAATAATATACCACTTGTGGACGTCTCCTTTTTGCTGCAGTACGGAAGTCAAGGTTTTATTGTACTGCATAAAATTCATCCAGAATTTAACGTTTGTAACTGAAGAATAGTGATTAAAGGTTTTAAATATCGCAATATACGTAACACTGTTTAGTCGGACGGTACGGGAGATAAAATTTGATAATATTGTATATGCAAGAATAGAAAGATGATAGAAAATGCAAGCGAAATAGAATCATCATTGATGTATGGACTGGAAAAGAAGAGAACTTTGCGATCATCAATTTAAGATTGCCATCAGGAGGGCAAGACAACCTAATTAAGACTGGAGGACACACTGTACGGAAGTTGCTTCCATTCTGTTTCATAGGAAATCTATACAGGCTTATGTCCAGCAGTGGACGTCCTATGGCTGATGTTATGATGTGGATGAATAACAGTATGATAAACACCTCCTCTTCTCCTTTGTAGGAATCCGATGGGGCTCTTATGTACTTGGGCCCACGGGTCTTTTATAAAACTTTGTAGCTGTCTCATTGTGCATAGGTCTTCTTCTAGACTCTGCAGAGCACTGAACGCTTTGCATTTTACCTGTAAAGTTCAAATATTGTTATAGATTTTTTTCACTTCATTAAAACTCGCGTGAGAATTCATTATACTAAAGAAAACATCGGTTTTTACTCACGTATGATATCACGATTCTTAGTGCGCATGCGCCAGTCGAACCCGACAGGTTTTGGAGTAATCAGTACTCCTTCGTCAGGTAATACGCGCGCTCCGGTCGACTGGCGCACGCGCACTAAGAATCGTGATATCATACGTGAGTAAAAACCGGTGTTTACTTTAGTATAGATTTTTTTTATTAAAAATTAGCTGTTGCCAACGGCTTTGCCCGCGTTATATATTGATTTTAAGCTATCCAATAGATTTTATTTGTTACAACCACCAACCGGCACTGGGCTCAGTGCCCAGCTGATTTTTTCAGTAACTTCAAACTGATAATAGAACAAAGGAGAAATGCTCTACTGCTATAAATGCGTGTGTATACAGAGCGCAAAAATTTGACACTTTTAACAATAATTTTAAAAGAATTATGAGAAGAGCAATTCACTGTAGTTGTTATAGAGCGCAAGTGCAACGAGTAGGAAAAATATTCGGTTTGTTTTTTCAGTAACTTCAAAATGGAGAAAGAGCAAACGAGAGCACTCTACTGCTATAATGCGTATATATACAGAGCGCGAAAACATGTCAGTTTTTACAATAATTTCAAAAGGTATGATCAAAGCAGCAAATATTATACGGTAGTTTTAGTAACTTTAAAATAGATATGAGAATAAATAATTATTTTTTGCAAAAAATAGCATGACCGACTTCACCCGTGTACAGAATTCGCGAATATTTCGCACGGATCGATGTAGCATGTTTCACATTATTGTTGATTTATAAAAAATGGCTCAGCCGATTTCCATAAAATTTAGGGACCGATTTCGAAGTATATTACTCTTTCCAATTAAGAATTATTGAAATCGGACAACTATGAAAAAAGTTATGGGTGGTTATATTATGGTCATACCTCCTCCGGTGGTTCGTCGGTCAAAAAGAGCAGTGTACTACCATTAGACTTTAATTTACTTTATTTACATTAATTTTTTTTTTTAAATGCGAGATTAGCGTGCTATAAAATTCTTATGTGTAGGTACATAGGATTTTCTAGCCCGCTAGAAGTTGATCAACCATAAAACGATCGCCAGGCAAAATATCGATATGGTCCTACGACCCGCCGTTAGAAAAGCGCCTTTTGAGCGCTAAAGTAGTGAGTTTGAAATATTTTTTTCGGTTTATTTGTCAGTAAAAGTTAGATTTGAAAGTGACTTCAGGCGTGAGCAAAAAAAAGTTCTGAACATTTAAATAGCGCGAACGAAGCGAGAGCAATTTTTTGTGTAGTTGTTGACTGAGGTGTAGTTTGTGGAGTAAGGTCTTGCAGAGTTAGGCCGTGTAGAGTTCGAAGCTTGGCTTTACACCGTTGGAGCGCGGGGCCCCCTAAGGCGCGGGGCCTGTAGCATTTGCTACTCTGGCTACGTGGCTGATCCGGCACTGACTGGGCCAGCGTGGTGGATATGGCCCAATCACCCGTTGTGGGTAGGTCATGTAGGCCTATTCACAATAGGTCCAGCAGTGGAATATTAAAAAATAGCTGATGCAGTACAGTCTGTTACAATTAACAGACTGGGGAGCGTTTTTATAACTTCGAACACCTAGGAATGTATACATAAGTTTAATAGATTGTATGGAGAATATCCATGTTGTCTATGGAAGTTGCAAGTACTCCATACAAGTTCCCTTTATGACGAAACCATGCGAAGTTCAAAAAACACTCTCTTGATGTGACAAAGAACATAATCTATCCATAGTGGACACATATGTACCTTTTTCTCAGCATTGAGCTGATAGACAGCTGTAAGTCCTTCTAGCTGTGCTGTGAAATCAGCAAAGTCTCCTTGTGATATGCATTGCACTAGCTCTTCGCAACTTTGTTGTTCTATCTGAAATCATACAAATTTTAACATTGAAGTCTGTATTCTTAGATATATACTGCAGTATTTGAATCTTTTCATAGTAATTACTAGTGTGAACACCTGTGACCTATGTCAGAATAGGAAAAACTCAACATAAAAAAGAAATAAAAAAATTCCAGTACTATTCTTTATTTAAATTGGAAATTGGTCTTCTTTCAAAAAACTTTGGTAAATATGTAAAATTATGAGGTTGGTATTTAGTTTCAACACCTTTTTAGGTTTGAAACTATTCTGCCATTAGGTACATAACTGGTATTTATTTGATATCTGGTGAGTAATTTGGTGACTGTATGATTTTTAATGTGAACCTTGAGAGACAGTAAAATTGTGAGTGTTATAGATTCATACCTTGCCTTCGTGATGTATTTTTACATCTTTAATGCCTCCTGAAGCTTCGACTAATATTTCTAAGTAGAACATGTCTGAAGAAATGAATAGGTTTACTCCGGATTGTCCGACCACAAATTTCAGCCTAAAACATACATAGCAAATTTTTTTCAGATATCTTTCTGTAACAAGTTTGTTGTTGATAACATCACACTTAGTATTATAAATGCAAAACATATTGCATTTTGCAAAGGAAACAATTTGTAGACACAACATTTAAACTAAAGTTCAAATGTTATTGTAGAAAAATATGTAAGTATAGTATAATGAGAGAAACCTTATCTAAATGACAATTTTGATTCAATTTATTTGATATCATGGTTGGTTGTTTGGCAAAAATTGTTCATGATGGGGACAACTTTATGGTATTATAGAATATGAGCTTTTGCTCGCAGCTCCACCCGTATAATATTTAGATTTTTGTGCTATTCCAAGGGAACTTATTTCCAGGATAAAAAGTAGCCTATGTCACTTTCCATTTTTCAAACTATGTCCATGCCAAAAATCAAGTCAATCCATTGCTCCATTGCTGTGTGAATGAGGAACAAAACAACAAACTTTTTGGATTTGTAATATTAGTAAGGATAGTTGTCTATTGTCTAGAGATACTGTATTCTGGAATACTGTAATCTGGAATACAGTGTCTAGTCTAGTGCACATGGTATTATGGTTCACAGTGTTAGACATGAAAAGATGAACTATGGGAAACATGACATAGATATTAATATTAAATCACATTTGGTTGATTGTAGAAAATGTTTTAATATAAAAGACCCCTTAAACATGGAATAAATTATCAGAGGAACATCTTACACACGGTCTCTGACTTCAAACTAATAGGTATAAAGGATAATAGGGTGTAAATATTTTTATTTTTATTTTATTTTATTTAAATAGGTTCGGTTACAGACAAAAGGTTAACAATAAATAACAATAATAGACTTAGTACAACATCTTGAACCTTAGGTCCAATTATAACCGCACACAACTTAGCCAACTTAAGAAAAGTTACACAGTACACAGAGATGTAATTTTGAAATTATATTTTGACATTTAAAATAAATATTCACAAGAAATTTACAACAAATTATTAACAGCAGATTTAAATGATGCATAGCTGCAAGCAAACATGTCTGGGGGGTTAGTTATGTCGTCGTATTCACGACACATCCTAATCAAAGGACTGTTCCGTGAGACGTTATTGAAAGCGGGTGTCGAGTTGAAAAGCTGAAACCTACGAACCGAGCGAGATGGTATTCTGAAGCTGATATTACTTAACAGTTCACCACCAAAAGCGCCGTTGACTATTTTGTATAGAACACATAAATCTGTTACAGTTCTGCGACTATCCAGGGTTTTCATTTGGAATTTTTTTAACCTGTCGGAATATTCTTTGACTTTGCGCCTTAGACCCAATCTACAGCATAATGCACGCAAAAATCTACGCTGAATGGCTTCAAGTCTGTCCGTGTGCGTGTCATATATTGGGTACCACACCGAAGAACAATACTCCAGAACTGGCCTCACCAGACTGTTGTATAGCATGATCCAAGTGGCAATACTTTTGAACGGCTTAGCTGTACGCAGAATAAAACTTAGCACTCTACTAGCTTTGTTGGCTATGAAATCATAGTGAGGTCTAAAAGAAAGTTTAGAATCAAACATAACGCCTAGATCTCGAACGAGTACAACCCGACTAAGTAGAGTTCCATCAAGTTGATAATCGAAACAAATGGGCGATTTATTTTTCGTAAAACTGATAATTTGACACTTACTTACGTTAAGTGACATGTAATTGACTGCACACCAGTCGTTAATTAGATTCAGATCTTCCTGAAGCAACAAGCAGTCAAATCTAGATTTAATTCTTCGAAATATCTTAATATCATCTGCATATGCCAGAAAACTACCATTTAAATGATCTAGCAAATCATTGATAAATATCAAAAATAACAGCGGCCCAAGATTTGAGCCTTGCGGCACACCTGACGACGCCATGAACGGTACAGAATCATAACCGTACAAAGAAACTAGCTGAGACCTGTTTAATAAATAGGAACTTAGCCATCTGTGCAGATTCCCGTGAATGCCGTGATGATCAATCTTTTTTAATAATATTGGATGATCAACCCGATCAAAGGCTTTAGCAAAGTCTGTGTAAATGGCATCAGTTTGTACACCGTTCTCGAAAGATTCACAAATGTAAGTCGTATATTCCAGAAGATTTGTGAGTGTAGACCTGTTTGTGATGAATCCATGCTGATTTGAATTTAATTTATGTTTGACATGATTATAGATGTGATCGTATGCAATCCCTTCGAATATCTTTGCAAAACAGTTGAGTATACTGATTGGCCTATAATTAGAAGCATCACACCTGTCGCCAGACTTATAAATAGGGGTTATTTTGGCTAACTTCCATAAAGATGGAAAAGTACCTTCTGCTAAGGATTTTGAGAATATCAAGGATAGTGGTTTAACCAGAGCCGGTGCGCAGAGCCGAGCAAATATTGGAGGTATTCCGTCTGGTCCTGCAGATTTTGTGGTGTTTAGGCTTTTCAAGCGTGTCATAATTTCCTTATCAGAAATTATAATAGAGGAAGTCGAGAAGCTCGCTGGTGCAAAGTTAGGTCTGTAGTTACCATTAGACGGGCTGTTGTACACGGATGAGAAGTAATCGGCAAACAAGTTAACAACATCTTGCCCGGTATTAGCTACCCTATCGTGAAGCTTTATTCTACTTGGCACAGCGTTAGTGACTTTTTTACTCTTAGTGTAACGCCAAAAAGCTTTTAAATTATTACTTAAGTCTTCTTCAATACGTTGTATATATGTTTTGTAACAAATATCCATACTTTCTTTCACCGCGATTCTAAAAAAAGCGTAAGTGTCATAGTCCCGTGGGTTACCAAATCGCTTAAATTTTCTATGAAACTTGTTTTTTCTTTTAATTAATAGAACGAGCTTCTTAGAAAACCAGATAGGGAATCGATGGATGCGGCTTTTACCTTTAGGAGTATATCGTTCTATAGCTAAGTAAATTTTATTGTAGAAAAACTGGACAAAGTCGTCACAGTTCATATCATTTGAGCAATTATTCCAATCAACAGAGTTCAATTCGCCGATGCATTTCTCGTAGTCGGTTTTATAGTAGCAAAGTTTTTCTACTTGTTTATTTTCAAGTAACGTAGGAAGAAAACAGCGATAGATCAATTCAAGCGCGGGGTGATGATGGTCAAGTCGACTGATCACTGGAGCACTCGATACCATACTGTCCTCTGGTCTATCAAAAAGAACTAAATCCAATAATCTGTTGTTGTAGTTATAAATATAATTGAGTTGATGGAGAGCAGTTGTCTGTAACAGTTCGTGGAGGGCTTTAGATTTATCGCAGTAAAAGGCAGTTGGACAACCGAGTTCTTTCGACCAATTCAAATCACCAAGATTGAAATCGCCAAGAATACAGGTAGGACAGGTAGCACAGCCAAGTACACTCCTACAGCGCTCTAGGAAGTCAACGTATATAGGACAGGGTAGATAATTTGGCAAGTATACTGTACATAGGTTCATAATTAACTTATTGCCAACTGTTATTTGCACCCATAGATTCTCTATTAAATATAGTTGCCAGTCTAATTTTACTTGTACCTCGTATTTTTTCAAAACAGCTATCAACACGCCCCCGCCGTGATGTTTATCAAATCGATTTTTGAATAACTCGGAACGATCGCAACGAAATACATAATATCTGCTGTCAATAATCTCATCAGAGCCAATTAAATTATCCAACCAAGTTTCACTAAGACATATTACATCATAATTTTGACATAAAATTGAGTTGTATATTTCATTCACTTTTGTCCTTGAACCACGTATATTTTGATAATAAATAGATAAAGCCATTAAGGACTCTACCCAGGACATATGATTTATTTTTACTTAAGATAGATTATACAATAGTATCTTAATGATATTATAAAAATGTGCTAAAAGATATACTACTAAAAGAAATATTTTTTTTTTACAAAAGCTTTAAATTGAATTATCACAAAAAATAAAAATCCTTGCATATTAAATTTATGTTGAGACTAATACACACAAATTTTGAAAAAAACTTATTTAATGAGATCTAGACTGCTCAAATTTTTGATGAGTATGTATTGAGAAGCAGGGTCCTTTCTGACATAAATGCGACCATTACGCACCCACACAAACTTGTGAGACGCATTTCTCGCTCTTATTCTTGCCTCAGCATGTAGAGCTTTGTTGCGCGGTGAGAGATGTTCTGATATATAGACAGGGATTCTGTCACCTGAATATCCTAGCAACTTAGTGTTAAGCTTGTCTTTAGGATGAGACTTGTTGTACTTGTGCACTGCAGAGTAAAATTCATCACGACGACCGATGTTCCTGAATTTCACAATTATCGTACGCGGCAGCTTGCTTTCCTTGTTTTGTTTAGCAACTCTCGTGCAATTGACAATATCTTCTGGGTCCAGCTTGCAGTTCACAACACTTGCACATTGTTGTAGGATGCTGGCAATATTTTCAGAACGGTGCTCAGGAACGCCGTGAATTTCTAAATTGTTCGCTCTCAGATGCTGCTCGATGTTGTTCAGCCTATCAGACAGTTCCTCAACAGTAGTACGTAGAGCACAATTCTCGGCCTTGAGTTGACTGTTAACGGTGCTAAGTGCATCGATAGATTTCTTCATCTCTTTTTGAGTGTCGCTAAGGTGCAGTACCGACTTGTGAAGTTCTTTTAAGCACTGGATGTCGGTACTAATCGGTTGGAGCTCCGTCTTCAGGACAGTTGCTAACAACGACGGCAACTCAAGCTTAACGGCGGTCAGTAGTTGGTCCTTAATAGCTGTAATCATGTCGTCATCAAGCGACAGCACTGTGGAAACCGCTGAAGGCTTAACATGAGTCCTAGTGAAGCTTTTTTCGGGCGATGTGAAACTACTGGTGGCGCCCTCAGCCCTAGCGCCTCGGACTGGTGTATTAGTGTTGTCGGTTCGGGGTTCTTTACTCTTACATAGTTCGCATTTCCACCCCTGCTTTGACAAGGGGCTGTCAGCGTAGTTTTTTTCTTTGATATTGGCACATTCAAAATCATATGTCTGCGCACAAACACTACAACTTACGTATTTTCTACCTTTTATGACACCTAGGCAGCCAGCACAGGTAATTTGTCTGGACGACATACTTTTTTAAAATAATTAATTGCGTTTGATATAGGTACTCGCTGTGATTGTTGTATATCGTCTAGTTTCCAGCGCTTACTCACTGAGGTGTTTGTTTATATTGCTGTCCTGGGTATTCGTCGTACAAAAATAAATTAGCGCATTGGGGATCGAACCTGCGTCGTACGACTCGCAGTAGTGTTTCAAACCCCTCGGCCAACGAGGTAGATGACGATGTGACCGAATTTATGCTATTCTATGATTGATTTCAAATTTTTAGTCAGTAGTTATAGGGTAGTTTGAAAGCAATGATCCAGATTGAAATTCACTATGTGGACACTGACATTAATCACTTGATTATTTCAGATATAATATCAATCATTCGGTATTTTTTACGTGAACACGTCCAAATTAAGGTGATACACACACTGATTTAAGAAACTGGTATAATAAGTAACTTTAACAATTTTTATTTTTTAGTTTTGTCGGACGTAATAAAAACACCTCCACTTATAACAAGTACCAGGTACCCACATATGATGAGTATGATGTTAAAATGGATGATAAAATAATAAGGATTAAGACTTTATACCAACGAAATGGAGGAGATACCTACTAAATTTTACACATATATATTTTTAAGTATAACCATGCATAACTTTCGAAATTCGCCCCATTTAAATTTTATCGAAATTGGCTGAACCATTTTAGATAAATCAACAATAAAGTGAAAAATGCTACATCGATCCGTGCTAAATATTCGCAAATGTACCTACTCAGTAGAAGCCGGTCATGCCATTTTTTTGCAATAAATACTTAAGTAATATATTTAAAATTTACAATTTGATAAGGTGTTTAAATTGTCATACCCAAGCTGTCTGGAAAGACATTCCAGCCTCTCAATGAGACTTTGTAGAGAGCTGACTTTGATGCAATGCTGAAGACTATCCAAACATTTTTGTAAAATCATGCGGTCTTGTGCATCAATGGCCCAGCGCTTGTCCTGTGAATTTAATTTTACAGTGAATACCTACATTAAGCGAATGGTATCTAACATCTATGATTTTTAAGGATCACTACGTACCAGCATGGTCATCCGTACACCCTTTGAAGTCTCACTAAGATTTTTGAACTGTGATGTTTTGGACCTCAACTTCTCCATAAGGATTTCCTTTTGGAGCTCCTTGGATTTGTCTTGCAGACTGCTCGGAGTCGCCATGGTTAGCGAGTTCCCGTCTGTCATGGCTTTAATTATTATTTCTTATACTTGCAAAACAAAAACAAATGTTATCATTGAAATCACTGATAGAACTGAAGTTTACTGAACATCTGATTGAGGTGAAAATGTTTTTTTATCAGATTTCTTTTGCCGTAAAACTCATTTTTACAGATATTTTGGACTTGCGATATTTATTTACATTATTTGTGCTGCATATCTAACTAAATAAATTAAATTATTGCAAAAAAGCAAAACTATCGCACGATTTCTCGCGATGCCATTTACTGTATTACTCGACTTATTTAGGTGCACATGACACATGGGAATTGCTTTACTTTATCTCATTCCTACAGCAAAAATTCAAGCTTGCGTGAAAGTGACAAGAAAGTGATCGCAACTTCTTGGAATCCTTCCTAAAATGGTTAGGTAATAACGTCAAAATGAAAAACAAATCAGCTTACTTCACTTCTGTCTTCAAATATTTTATTGATGCCAATGTCAACGTACTACATGTTTTTTTTCTTACTATGGCTTCAAACTTACACATATATTGCCCCCAGAGTGCGCGCGAAATTCAAATGTTGCTTTTATCACGATGTCATACCATTACGTTGTTTTTTATTTGCAATTTACTGCTAAAATATTCATTATTCAACGCGAAACAAAAAACTGATATCACGGTAAGAATAAGCCCTATTAACATTTGATATAAACCAAAAAGCACAAATAATAGACAAGCTATATTATGTATGTAAGTATTTAAAATTTAATTGATGCTTTTTTTTATACCAAAACATTTTTTTAATTGACTGAGAGAATAATTCATGTGTTAAAATCGCAAAAGTTTAAAAATAAATCTTAGTTAGCTAAATATCTAACGGGTGACATATATTAAAAGATAAAACCATGGATTAATGGTTTTATTCAACATTAAAAACACAAAGAGACATTGGAAATAAAATAATGATGACAACCTCTTGTCAAATAATAAACCACTCTATACTTTCAATAAAGGAGGCCGTCATAGCTAGATGAAAGCAGATAGTATACTACATTCTTCCGGCCATGAAACACCGACATAGTCTTGAAGATATGAAGGGGGACGCCTATTCCGAGAGGAACGGCGAAGCGTGTCATCCTGTTCTGAAGAATTTTGAGCAGATTCATCATTCGCTGGGATCTCTTGAGCAGTCTGATCCCCTATAGTTTCCTCTTCTTTCGAATTCTCGTCATGTTCATGTTCTATTTCTCTAGTCTCTTCCAAGTGAGGTAGTGGTGCTAATTGTCGGTTAGAAACTGTACATTCTCTACCGTCGGACAATCGTACATGCGAATATGTTGGATTTGCTTCGATAATTTCTGCTTCTTCCACTAGATCATCATATTTAGAAGTTCTTACATTCTTTTTAACAAGTACTGGTCCCTTCATCATCCACGATGGCAAAGATTTACCATTGGGTGAGCGGCGAGGATGGCGGAACAATCTTTCGTGAGGCGTTGTGTTGATGCTAGTGCATAAGAGAGATCGAATAGAGTGTAAGGCATTCATATACACTTGTTCCCAGTTAGAAATGTGCAAATTTTTTGATCGGAGATTAAGTTGAATAGCCTTCCAAAAAGTACCATTTAAGCGTTCTACTTGGCCATTTCCTTGAGGATTATATGGTGTTGTTCTGCTCATTGCAATGCCCAATGGAGTAAGAAAGTTTCGCAGTTCTTCAGACATGAAAGAAGTGCCTCTGTCAGAGTGAACATACAATGGAAACCCAAAGGTATGGAAAAGATCTTTCAGACATTTAATGACTGTGGCGGCTGATAAATCACTGCATGGATAAGCGAATGGAAATCTCGAGTATTCGTCTATTAATGTTAGTAAGTATCGGTTTCGAGTATTTGTCGGGAGAGGGCCTTTAAAATCAATATTTATTCTTTCAAATGGCGAGGTAGCCTTTATTAAATGTCCTTTCAAGTCCAAAAACCTCGGTTTTATCTCAGCGCATATTTTGCAGGACGCTGTCATTGTTCTAACATCTTCGATAGAATATGGGAGATTTTTTGATCGTATCCAGTGAATCATTCTTGTGACGCCAGGATGACATAATTGGTCATGCAACTCATAAAGTTTGCTTGTATTGATGTGAGCACATACCCGAGATAGGGCATCGGCAACAGTATTTTCACGTCCCGGGCGATAAATTATATCATACTTATAACAGGATAACTCCAAGCGCCATCTTTCTATTTTTTCATTTTTGATTTTACTGGAATGGTTTTGATCGAACATAAAACCTACAGAGCGTTGATCAGTTATTAAAATAAAATGTCGACCAATCAAATAATGACGCCATTTACGAAGTGCTTCCACGATAGCACTTGCTTCTTTTTCGATCGATGAGTGTCCACGTTCAGTATTTGTCAAGGTTCGTGAGAAAAAAGCTACAGGACGTCCATTTTGTGACAGAGTTGCTGCAATGGAGTGTCCGGAAGCGTCTGTTTCTACTGTGAAAGTTTCATTATTGTCAATAGCTGTTAAAGATGCTTTAGCAATATCCGATTTTAATTTTTCAAAGCAATTTATGGCATCTTTATCCATTGGAAAATGTGTGATGTCAATGAGAGTGTAGCGACTAACTTCACTACATTCGCTACAAGATGGCGCTAGCTACGCGCGCCGTCCGGCAACCAATCACAAGCTGTATCGCCGCGCCTCAGCCAATGACAAGCCAGAGTCTGCATCGCGCAAACGAAATTTACAACGACGGCCGAACCATATCAAAACCTAAGTTAACACTGTCGGATAGCTATCCCCGGGCACAACACCTCGCCCGGTGGAGTACTCCTTTGCGAGATGTTATCCTATCATCATCATCTCGACATGGACTACCACCAAGTCCAAAGTGGTGACCCCGACGTGATGAACACAACACCACCAAGATGAAGAACACCATTATCGGCAGCAACATCAGGCAGACGCAACCTCCTCCTTCTCCATCATCATCATCAGCAATTACATCAAGCAGACGCATCACCAGCCAGCACTTCAGCCTCATCATCAGCTCCAACGCAGCCGACTCACCGCGCTACCTGGATCCTGATGCAACCAGGCACACGCTCGGTCCCGACTCACTGTGGATGGCTCAATCCCGACTCACCGTGGATCCCGCCCGGTCTCGACTCACTGTAGACCGCGAGCAACCTGCCTGCACCACTGGCACGTGCTTCAAGACTCAACGCTGCAGCACACTCAACACACATCGACTACTCGTCTGGAAGGGGGAGTGATGTAGCGACTAACTTCACTACATTCGCTACAAGATGGCGCTAGCTACGCGCGCCGTCCGGCAACCAATCACAAGCTGTATCGCCGCGCCTCAGCCAATGACAAGCCAGAGTTTGCATCGCGCAAACGAAATTTACAACGACGGCCGAACCATATCAAAACCTAAGTTAACACTGTCGGATAGCTATCCCCGGGCACAACACCTCGCCCGGTGGAGTACTCCTTTGCGAGATGTTATCCTATCATCATCATCTCGACATGGACTACCACCAAGTCCAAAAGAGGCTTGATGTGCTTGGAAAAGCTATGTATCCATTTCGAGTAATGAGCAAGCATGCCTAATGCACGCTTTAGTGATGCCGAATCTAATGGGACTGGAAGATCCATAAGTGGTTTTAGCCTGTCTTGGTCGGGTTTGATTTCGTTATTCTCAATGCAATAGCCCAACAAGTTTATTTTACTTGACCCAAAAGTGCTTTTGCTCTCATTCAGGGTAAGGTTATATTTTTTTACGGCGTTCATAAAATTCAACAGGTTTCTGTCGTGATCTTCTTTATTCTTCCCACAGATAGTTACATCGTCGAGATAGCAATAGGTACTGTTAAGTTTCTCAGTTTGAATGATGTACTGGAGAGTCCTCTGAAAAGCTGCTACACCATTTGTGACTCCAAAGGGAATTCTCGTAAATTGATACAAAGCCCCTCCAGCTTCGAAAGCAGTATATTTACGTTCTGATTTTAGAATTGGTACTTGGTTATATGCACTTTTTAAGTCAATTTGACTGAAATAGTTATATTTCGCGACTTTAGACACTAAGCCTTCTATATTTGGAAGTGGATAGGCGTCAAGTTCCGTAAATTTATTAATTGTCAATGAATAATCGATGACCATTCTTTTCCTGTGCGTGGTGCTTTGAGTTACAAGTACTTGGGCGCGCCACGGTGAAGTACTTGGTTCAATTACTCCATCTTCAATTAACTTTGAAATTTCTTGTGAGATAAATTGTTCGTCTGCTTCGGAATAACGCCTAGATTTAATTGCAATAGGCTTAATGTTTGGTGAAAGATTTGTGAATAAAGATGCAGGAGGAACAGATGCTTCCATAACGCATATTTTCAAGGTATCTCTTGTTCCTCCAAAGTCAAATTCTAATGACTTATGATTCTTAAGCAAATCATGTCCGATGATGACATCAGCACATAAGTTATTGACCACTAGCAATGGCTGTTGGTGATATTTGTGCTTATTTATTTTTATTGTAGCATTGCAGATGCCTTCGACGAAAGACATATGACTCAAAGACGCCAATGAGATGGTTTGTTGATGTGGTCTTATTCTTATATTCAAATCTTGTGCTAACTGTTTGTTCAAGAAAGTAACAGAGCTGCCTGTGTCAACCAGAGCTTCTACATTATGCTCGTTGAGCATTATTGGAATTGTTGCTTTGCTTAGACTTGCTGGAGACGCAGCCGTTATGCAAGAAGATTGTGATTCCTCATCAACAACAGCATTTGTTGCTGGTTTTCCACTTCTACACACTGAAGCATAATGGCCTTTTTTTGAGCAGAGTTGGCATACAGCGTGAAAAGCTGGACATTTTATGCGCTGGTGAAGGTTCTTACTTCCACAAAAGAAGCAACGCTTAGACCGATTAGGCACACCGGCTAATATGTTGTCCTTAGAATCAACGTCTCTATCAGTTATTGCATGTAATTGCATCGGCGATTGATAATAATTGTTGGCCTTGTAGTGCTTGTGTACACTAGTGAATTTTTTTCTGCAGTCTCTAAAGCAATCGCTTGATTCAATGCGTCTTGTAATGTTAATGTGAAATTTTCTAGAAGTCTTTGTCTTATTTTTTGATTCGAAATGCCCGATATGAAAGCGTCACGAATGTAGTCACTTTTGTTCTGATCCAAGTTAACAGCTTTAAAATTGCAATCATGGGCTAGTTGCTTAAGAACATTTATATAATCAGTAACTGTCTCATCTGCTTTTTGTTTCCTTGTTGCAAGTGTATATCGGGCATGAATTTCATTCTTTGGTTTAATATATATATCGTTTAGAATGTTAATCGCAGAATCGTACGAAACGCAATCTCTTATATTGGCGAAGACAGACGGTGAAAGGTGATTGACAAGTATTTTGAATTTAGTTGAGTCAAGTACCTGATCTCCTATTCCTTCTCCAAGGAAATTTTCGAAAGTATGGCGCCAGTGCACATACTTTATGTCTGCACCTGGTGCGCTAGGCTCCACTTCAAGTCGCTCTGGACGCAAGAAACTGTTTAATGACTTCTGTGACATTATCGTGGTAGCACTTTTATCGTTTTCATGCTTAGACATTATTTCATGCTTTGTTGTTTATTTTTAGCTTAATGTTGAATAAATTGACATATATTAAAAGATAAAACCATGGATTAATGGTTTTATTCAACATTAAAAACACAAAGAGACATTGGAAATAAAATAATGATGACAACCTCTTGTCAAATAATAAACCACTCTATACTTTCAATAAAGGAGGCCGTCATAGCTAGATGAAAGCAGATAGTATACTACAACGGGTGAGTGAGTGA
Organism: Hypomecis punctinalis; assembly: GCA_949316475.1. Classification (NCBI taxonomy): domain Eukaryota; kingdom Metazoa; phylum Arthropoda; class Insecta; order Lepidoptera; family Geometridae; genus Hypomecis; species Hypomecis punctinalis. The sequence goes on from OX438807.1 coordinate 12,350,532, forward strand.
AATTTTTACATACCTACTTAGATGAAAAATAAAATTAGCTTATTCAATTATTTTCGCTTAACTTCGAGACAAGAAAAAGTATAATGAAACCCGGGCTGCTTTTACAAAGGAAGTTCTACAAATCTACATTGTTGTCACCTCGCCAGTCTTATCTGTTTTATTGTATTATATAAGTACCTAACTCATTGACGTTCAACGTACCTACCTAGCTACGTACCTACCTACCTTTTTTTTTTTTTTTTTTTTACCAGGGGAAATCCTTTATGGATACCACCATACCTCGTGGGCAGGCGGGTGGTTATGTGGGAGTCCCGCCACTGGACGGTGTACCCACCAAAACCCCTGGGTGTTCCTCCACTGCGCCTGGTGTCGGGGCTACGGGCACGCTTCCGCACTCATCCGCGGCACCCGACAGCGCTGGCCCAAACCGGGCCCCACCTCGGAGCGTAGGCTCCCTCTACAATGACGATGTGCCGAACACCAGACACATCGTCATCCACCACCTGGGACCAACCAGCACTGGGCGTCGGACAGCACCCGTATCCGACAGCCCTGGTCCCGATGCAACGGGTCAATTAAAGTGGCCCCGCGCCTGCCACTACGGCTGCAGAGGATAGGGAGAGCGGCCATCGCGATACCGACACTCCTCTTCCCCTGCAGCCCCACCGCCTCCGCCAACCCGTTAGGGCCGCTGGCAGGATGGATAGGCAGCGGCTTCCCTCGCCGCCCGTCCATCCCGTCGCCGCCCCCGCCTCAATGGGCTCGGCCGCGGCATCGCGATGAACGCGACACCGCAGTCCTCCTCAGTCGACTAGCGACCTACTGGCCAGCCTCTACAAGGGTTTGGGGAAAAAACCCGGAGAGGCGGCCCCACCTCGGGTTCCTCTTCGTTCACCATGGCCCCGTGTCAACCATGGCTACTAAGCCCCCCCGCCACGACAAGGCGTGAACCCACTCGGGGGGGACGTACCTACCTACCTAACGTAAAAGTGCTCAATAATCTGTAAGTACCTACCTACCTATTTTAACTGTTAATACGAACAAGAGATGAATTGGCTCAATTGGCATTTATTTTAATTTTGTTCTTCTAATAAAAGTTTATTTTTGTGCAATTTTATTTCAGTTTTATTAACCTTTTAAATCTTTATTGGATAGAACATGGGGCGCGCTCGTTTCAAATTCAATTTATCCTTTTATTTGGTTTACATAAGAAATATATGGGTAGAAAGTATTTGCCACAAAATATTTATTCGTCTACGCTCCTTGTACGTATATTTAATATTTTCAGTCCTGTATTTTTTATTTCTGTTTTCTTCTTTATCCGCATTTCTGCACTTGTCTATTGCATAAATTGTAGGAATCCACTCCGACTCCCACTATATACTGGACTACATTGATAATATTTTTCTAGATAAGTTCACATAGGCTGTAACATAGATATTTATCAATACCTATATATACCCATTTATTTAACTAGAATTTCCCTCGCTGCGCTCAGGAGTACCTACGTATATACCAATACCAACCTATATATATCGCCCGCGACATAAGACAGAACCTAATTTGTTCCCATGTTGAATAATCTTCTATTAGGTCTCCTTGAATTCCCTTCCCAAGAAGATTGTTTTACGGCTCTAACGTGACTGATGAGCACATCTTTGGTGTTCTGATGAGCATTTGGGTTATTCCAGCGCGGAACCTCTGGCATCATCAAAAGTACCCGGCCGTCCTGCGAACTCGTATCACTCGTATGTACCTACTTCCTCGACTTGATGATGACCGCAAGCGCACCCTCCTTCCGGCGCCCATGCATACATACCTACATGCTGTAGGTAGGGGAAGGGGGGGCATAACGGGGTCGCGAGGCACGACGGGGCCACCCACACATACAAGTAACTACGCACTCTAGCCGTGTATTGTTTTCGCCATTAGGAGTGCATTTTGCATCGGCATTCGGCTTGGCAGTGACCGGCGATCAGAGTGCACGCATTTATTTTTGACGACCAATTCTTTTTTCCGGCGACATTTAATCTAATTTTCAGTGGTTATCAAAACGCGTCTAAAAAGGTAAGTACTTAGATTACTACTATAGTTTTTTTTATGTGTTTTACTACTAGCATCAGCTATTGATATGTTTTGAGCAAAATCACTCTGACCTTGAATTTATTTTTTGTTTGTTTTTTTAAATTCTGTTAGACAAGGGGGCGTAACGGGGACATGGCTATGGGGCACTATGGGGTACCTCGTTGTGCCCCGTCCCCATTATGCCCCTGAACGGTCTATTCATTTGATAAGATCATAATATTTTTTTTTACTTTGTTTTAGGTTTATAAAATGGTACGAACATACAAAAAGAAAAGTTCCAGAGGCAGTTGGTCTGTGGAAAGCATGAAACTCGCAATTGATGCAGTTTTAGCAGAGCTATCGGGTTCATTTGCTTGGGGAGTATATTATGACAAATATAATTTAACGCCAGATATAATATATATCTGCGACGAGACTGGAATATCATGCGTATCCAAAACAAAGAGCAAAATCATTGCTGAAAAAGAAAGAAACAAGTGGGCACCTTTTCTTCTGCAGAACGAGGGAAGACGATTACCTTCGAGATATGTTTCAATGCAGTCGGAACCTATATGCCTCCCATGCTAATATTTCCTCGACAGAGGATGAAGCAAGAGTTATTAGATTGAGCTCCTCCAGGAACGACGGCAGAATGCAACGCTTGAGGCTGGATGACAACTACCCCATACTGCCATACTGGGTACCCCATACTGCCCCTACCCCGGGGCACGATGGAGTTTTCATAAAGGTTTTGTGAAAGTAAAATTAAAAACATTATTTGATTTGTTACTTCACCAAATTCGGTGCCAAATGATAAATTAATAAGTGACCAAAGAGTAGTCATTCGTTTATTTTATACTGTTTATTTCCCTTAACGTCCCCGTTATGCCCCCCCCTTCCCCTAAGTAATTTACAAATAGGTTAGGTATCTTACTAATTTAGAGAAACACCATTATTAAATCTTGCTGCTTTAAAACCTGTGCTACGAGAAATGATTAGAAAGTTTCTCCAGACCGTGAATCAGACTTCCGTGGAGCAGGTACGTAGACGTATGTATATACTCGTAACTGCATTTACACATCCATCTAGCTCGGTATTTTATGTCCTTGTTCGCACAGACCTATGCTATGTTCGTGACGAAACGACTGGCCTGCGGGTGACGCATTTAAAATGCATTTTTTTGCTTGTGCCCAGTGTAGTGTCCCTTGTCTCACTCGTTATAATCAGAGGCTTTAGAATAGAGATATGATTCAAGTTAACAAATCCTTGGATGTCTCTACCGTTTGACACAAACTATGCCTTTAGGCGCTTGTCAGTACAGTGGGGTGGACTTTCGTTTGGAAAAATGTGAATGGTAGGTACCTACCTACCCGGCGGATTTGTATGTCAATTAAAATAGCAGTGAGCAGGGCACATAATTCGGAGAACAGAAGGCCGATTGGGCCGTCAAGTTGTCGAATCGAGACCACGAACCAGCACTGGCTTTGGTAAAGCGAAGTTTAGAGACGAGAATTTAACCCAGTAAAGCCACTGCACCGAAACTAGAAGTTCTCACCACGCAATGAGAGTACCTACGAGTAGTCTTAAAAAATCGACCAAGGATTCTGTACCATATAGAAGCCCTCTTAGCCTCCTTTCAAACGTGTTGTCGTTATTAACATCGAGCAAAAAATGGCACAAAATTACGTTTCTTGTATGGCAGCTCCTCTTAAATATTTATTTTATTGTTTTTAATATTTTTTTGATATAGCGGCAACCGTATAATACACCATCTGTGAAAATTTCAGGTGTCTAGCTATTACGGTTCATGAGATAGAGCCTGGTGACAGGCAGACATACGGACAGACGGACAACGGAGTCTTAGTAATAGGGTCCCGTTCCCGGTACCGAACCCTAAAAAAGCTTATTTTTATAAATCACAACAGTCACTTCTGAGCCTTTTTGTTAGTTCTTCCTCGTTTTCGCCAAGGGCGCTGTACAAAAATGTATGGAGCCATACATACACTATTGTAGTTTCAATTTACGTGTACCTATACTTGTACTAAACCCCTTTGTTCAGCATTGAACCTCCCGTGAACTTTCATCTTCAGCAAACGACAAACATTCCAGTTTTATCCAAACAGATACTTCGAAACCAAACAGTTTACTTTGATGAAATGAAATGAAGCTTTGCTGTACGATACTTATTTATTCTACCGATCGCTTGATGTTTTAATTTCTCGTAGCCTAGGGCGTTTTAAAATTTATTGATTGCAGTCGATTAATGTTGTCGAAATTGTATATTGATATTAAATAATCTTCTTGTTCCTGCAAATGAAGCTGATTTATTTTATTCTTGTGTATTTTTATTCCATCCATCCATCCATCAGCCATCCAAGCATCCATAAGCAGTCCACTGCTGGACATAGGCCTCCCCCATGGATCTCCAATAAGACCGGTTGGAAGCGGCTTGCATCCAGCGCGATCCTGCGGTCTTAATGAGGTCATCCGTCCATCTTGTGGGTGGACGTCCTACGCTGCGCTTGCTGGTACGTGGTCTCCACTCGAGAACTTTTCGACCCCATCAGTCATCAGTCCTCTGCGCCATGTGCCCTGCCCATTGCCATTTCAACTTGCCAATCCGTTGGGCTATTTCGGTAACTTTGGTTCTTCTACAGATCTCCTCATTTCTGATTCGATCTCGCAAAGAGACTCCGAGCATAGACCTCTCTATAGCTCGTTGGGCTACTTGGAACTTAATAATAAGGCCTATAGTGAGACTACGTTTCTGTGCTATAAGTCATCACTGGCAACACAGACTGGTCGAAAACTTTCGACTTGAGGTACTTAATGGTAGCCGTCAACATCATCGCTCTAGGCCACACCTAGCTTTCCTTATGATGTTTTATTGCAGGATTGAAATACGACTATTTGCGTACGATAGAGAATACGAATATAACAATAGTAATTAAAAGTATTTACGGTTAAAGCAGCATGTCAGTGTCAAGGAAAATGTACCTAGCGGGAAAACTTGCATACGTTTGAAGAAGTTTGTTTGTTTGTTGTACTTGTGTATTTTTATTCAGTAAAAGTAATTAGGTATAATATAGGAATATCTTTTAGCAATTTAGCAATTCAAGTTAGTTTATTAAAAGTTATTCGGAGGAAACAACAAAAGATATTTGAAAAAGTCGAAAATTTGTATTTTCAAGAAAAACTAATTGACCTACGAACCAACCGGAAGAGGTGCTCAATTCGACGCGTATAAATTACCTATTTTTTTATGTATTACCACGCATAACTTTTTTCATAGTAGTCCGATTTTAATAACTTTTTTTTAATGGAAATTGGTCCCACTTCAATTTTATCGAAATCGGTTGAGCCATTTTTGAAAAAATCAACAATAATGTGACAAATGCTACATCGATCTGAGCGAAATATTCGCCATGCCAGCCGGTCATGCTATTTTTTGAAAAAAATAATTATGAAAAAACGAGTCGAAGAGTACCACTGTTGTACATGGATGTCACATCGATTCGTGCAAGTACATGGTGGAAGCTGGTGTTGCGATTTATTGCGATTTAAATAATTATTACTTCAAGAATTAATCTACTATGTGTGCTCTAAGAAACCCTAAGCCCTGCTGATCCTGAGAATTTACATTTGGAATTAAATCACGGTAACGGCTATCCAATTTAATCTCGAAATCCCTTGTTTTGGGAAACCTCTTGACGCGCCGTCATCGCTAACAAGCTGACGAGCATAAAATTATACAATAATAAAGCCTGACACCTACTAGTTACTAAATATTTCAATCTAGATTTAAATAGGATTTCTCTCCTGGAATAAATCGTATTCAAAGTTTGCTGTTCTATTTAAGTAAATTATATTAATCTAATATAGAATAGTTTCTCGTATCTAGAGTTAGTTCTTCTCTTAGACTCTTCATTTTCTTGTAGTATGTAGGTACTTGATTTATTGTAATATACCTAATTAGCTTTTGCCTTCAGCAAGAAAACTATGATACTTTCATACTTGATTTTTTGTGTAGATTTAGTTTGATATTTAATAATAGTTGCTTCGTCTTCGCTTAGTAACAAACAAGCCAAAAAACACACATCACTCGTATCTTGTTTCTTTAGTTTGTATTTTTTTTTATTTTTCTATCAGAACACAAAATTCTCATCTCAATCATAATGTTAAATTACTTATGTCACCACCGACGTCTTTGGCGGTAGATTATTGAGGCTTTTACCGTCATGGGTGTCCAAAACTGAATTAAATGTCTCCATGCGGCGTCGTTTCGTTCAATTCTACGTAACCCTCAATTTATTATCTATATGAACTCACGAAGGAGAGTCAGTAGTATGTAGAATTATTCGTTGATCGAAGCACGGTACTTCATATCATTTAAAAGTTTGTATTTGGCTGTGTGATTATCATAATTATATTAACATTAACACGCTTTTATTAGGTCGACCTGTATATAACTATGTAATGGAATCTAAGGTAACTAATTTAAACATCTTACAAGGGTCGTCGCGTAATGAAAATTGGCAGCTGTGTGTAGTTCTGACGACAATACAATAATATGGTACTGTTGAACTGTTCTGATGATGGAGCCGGAAGATATGAACTGGAACTTCATGATGGAAAATCTTATCATAGCTGTTTTGGATTTCTTAGAAAAGCCTTGTAATAAACTTTGACCACGATTAGGTTTCAAGTTCTGATGATGAAGCCGGACGATAGGCACTGGCATTCTATGATGGAATATCGTATCATAGTCGTGTTTGCACTTGTGAGAAAAGCCACGTAAAGCGTGTTTTTCTAGTGTTTTTTAAACTATTAATTATTTTATTACCACTCGTTTACTTATTTCATCGTCAAGAAAATTGTATTCCATACAAGAAGTATTTATTATGATGTTGCGAGACATAATAAGCTAGATATTTACTATCTGAATTAAGGGTAGGTATTGCCGGCCGAGCAGAGTCATTAGAATCATATTGACTTGTTTCATACCATGTGTTGTGGTAGTGATTTCAATTGCAACTTAAACTGCACCACGTTTTTCTGATGTCCTCATTTTGATTCCTTTTCGATTTCGATTTCCGATTTTCCTAAAATTAGGCCGAATAATATGTATAGTAAATTTATCAGATAAATTATAATAATGTTAATGTTATTATTATTGTAACTATATCATAATTTATCTACTAGGTACTAGTTTTAGCTCATGGTTTTCGTGTAAAAAAAACCAATGACGCTCTCCGACATTTAAACAATATCTATGCACAAGTTGTTTCTCCAATTATTGCCAGAGTAACATAAACTAAAAAAATACACTTTTGGATTTATAATATTAGTAAAATAAAATATTAGACGCGAAATAAGATGTAAAATCAGGCAAAGGCATAAAACAGAGCTACTCGTAGCACGTCCAGCAGAATATTGAGCCACTGATTGGCTACGAAGTGCTACGAGGCTACGAAATCCAAATCATGACTTGAATTTTATTTATTTTCCACTGATGAGGTGTCATATTTTATTATGATTATGTTTTGTAACCGACAAAAAAGAAGGTTCTCGATTCAACTGTATGTTTTTTACGCATTTACATTTTATCGAAATCGGCTGAGTTAGTTTTGAAAAATCAAAAATAATCAGAAAAATCATTTCTCTTACCTGGATCTAAGGAACAGGTCACTCACCTGATAGTTAATTTCAGGTGGTAGCTTTTACTAATATTAAAAATATTGAAACAAATATAGTTAAGTAAAATGTCACATAAGCACTGCTAGTGCTAGGTGCTAGTGCAAGTGCTAGGTATAAAGAGGGCTTAAAACGATTCTTGTATAAATAAAATGTACTTATTACTTTTTATAAATTATTGCAATGCCACTCAGCGTGGTATAAATAGACCGAATCAAACTTCATGGTAGCTAAAAAATTATAAAAAAAATACTTGGAAAAATGAAGCACCTTGTACAGGACGCTGTTTGCGCAACTTTATCGGAACGAGTTTCGGCCGGCTACGACCGTTCCGCACTTCACTTTGCTAGGCAAGCTACCTAATTGTTTGCGATTGAGCAGCTGTTTGCTTCGAGTTCGTGGTATTTAGGTACTTAACTACCTACTGATTCTAAGGTAGGTTTTTTATTCTAGTTAAGCGTACTTGTTGTTTTGTTTTTTAGTTGACTCAGTTTAATATTTTATTACTAATGTAATTAAGGAGTACCGAGTGGTGAATTTAATAAGGCACCTAGACAAACCGAAAGGTTTTTTGGTGTTTTTACATGTATATGTATATTGTTAATGTGTGAGTTACAAATAAAATAAAAATAAATAAATAATGAATATGAAGTTAGCTACAAGCTGCTCGGAACTCAATCCTCGCGTAGCTGTTAAAAGTAAACTTCAGTCAGGATTGAGTTATCCGCTGCACAGCCGCCAAGAACTTTGATTCGATTTTACTATGATTTTTTGATTTTTTATGATGATTTTACATGCTGGGCTCGCCAGCAATTGGCAGGCATTAAAATTATCAAATTATTACCAAATTATACCTTAAATTATACCTTTAAGGGTCTATGATGATCCAATTGCTTTTTATGTAGTAGCAACTTAGTAGGTATGTGATAGAGTGGAGTACTGTTATTTGTTTTGATAAAACTTTTTTAATTAAATAAAATAGAAGAATGTGTAATATAATAAGTAGAATACTAGCGTGTTCAGAATCTATTCAAAACTTATTCAAACGCAAGAAAGAAAGAACGTTTATTTCGTAACATACATGGACACTTACAGCTAATACGAGTAACAAGAAAAACAAAACGAGCAAACTACAAACATGAGAAATAGGAGTTATGTAGCAAGCGCTCACGGTTTGCCACGAAAAACGAGGCGGGAGTGCGCTTAAAGGACATGTCCACAAAATGTATGGAGGTTGGTATAATAATAATCAAAAAATCTAACCACAACACTCGTTACATTTTGAAAAAGTTCATATTTTTCCGAGTCTATTACATCAGTTAAAAACAAAAAATAGGCCTGGAATTTTTTTTAAATTAATTTTGAATTTCATAGTATAGATAAATATATTTGGCGTAATAAGTAGTTTATCTCTATCAACCCTGATTAAGTAATCTCCAAATTGTTAAAATAAAGTAATTTTACCAATTAGGCACACTTTTTAAATGCCTTTTTGTAACATTGAACCGACTAACTGGTCACACAGGTAGGTTAAAAATTTTAATTTTAGCAAATTATGAGATGAATGTGGAAGAATCAGCTACAAATGCAAGTAAAATAACGATAGAAGCATTTTATTATTGTTAAACTAGGAAAAATAAAAAGATGTATTATTATTTTTCATACAATTTATTGTTCACATTAAAAAAAATGCAGGGTTGAAAATATCGAAGATTTTTGAGAAGCCCATAAAACAAGCTTTCAAATGATGTACATATAATCATATCATCTTGGTTAGATTAATAATAAGTATACCACTTGTGGACGTCGCCTTTCGTTTAAAATCATTCGAACCAAACTTGATACGCGCTCAAATGTTATTCGACTAAAGCTTGGCAGTGGATGATGAAGAGATGTTTGCTTCCCAAATAAAAGATGATGCAAACCGAGATGCGTTCCATCTGAAATTGTATGCATAAATGTTGGTAGAGTTTAAATAAAATGCAAATGTTGTATTGCATTTTATACATGAGTACCAACATCTTCGATTTGATAGCGGTTACTTCACTTTAAATTGACGTGTGATTTATTAAATATTATATCAATGGAATAATATTGACTCGAAACAGCAGTTTTTTTATGTAAAGAAATGAAATTTTCTTGTGTTTAAGTTCAACAGATTCTGATATATAACAAGATATTTAATAAAATATACACTAATTTAAAGTACGTAGTTTAGTTTTAGCTTATGTATGTTGCATTTAATTTCGTTGTAAAGAAACTAGCCACATTAAAAAATTATACACTTATTTAAGTACCTAGTTATGTAATGTAGATGCCATCAAATAAAGACATTCTAAAAAACTTATTAAATCACCTTGTTATCATTTTAAGCAATAATTTTGTAACTTGATCACAATAAACTAATCACGCGACATCCTGTCCGATACCAAACAAACACAGCTCATACATGCAATAAATAATTAATTTCAATAATACTCTCCATCGTACGACATTAGGTACTATTCGCTATACTTAGAAGATCAATTTGAGATTATCCCATACTTCATCTTAATGAATAGTGCGCTTCGAGTCGACATAAACTGATTTCTTCGATAAGATTTCCTCAGTTCTTTCAGGAAATAAGTTAATACACTCCTATTGAAACATTTCTGAAAAGTGTTACTAAGATTGGCTCTATTGATGTTCTTTTTATATGTACCTACTTCTCTGTGATAAGTTAAAATTAAAAAAAAAAATTTATCTGCGATCATAAACGTCAAATTATCATTTTTTTTTTTAATAGGTATTAGGGGACATCATCCACACGATTTCTGACCACAAACTAACACATGACAATAAATCGTGATTTACTTATGTACGTGCCAGGTAGAAATACATTACTGTCCAAACTAGGAATTAAAGAAACTGCTAAGGATATCTAGTAAGTCATAAATAATAATTTCGAGTATTGCGGCGTTTCGCCCCGCAAGCGCTTGGGCCCGCGGGGCAAATCGCCCATGATACTTTTTGAAGGCCCCCATCCTAGGTAAACCTGGGTTGCCTGGAAGAGATCGCTTCCAGCGATAAGGCCGCCTAGTGTTGCACTATCTTAAGAATTTCACTAATGTATTTATTGTTAATTTATTTTGTGTGTACAATAAAGAGTTATTTGTTTGTTTGTTTGTAAACATAAAAAAAAACGCTTGAACACTTGATTAAAACAAAATATAGTAGAAAAGAGTCTTTATAATCCAGGCAGAATCTTTACTAAAGTATGCTACAATAGGGTATTACAGTCATTTTTGAAAAGTATTCCAGTTAGATTCTGTTGGTCTAATAAACCATTAAAAAAATACAAAAAAAAAAATTATTCAATTTAAGTGCTTTAAAAATACATTTTAATTTTACAGTTTCAAAATTTCGCGCGTAATTCACGAAAACGATGGATGTCATTATTTTACTCTGTGGTCGTGAATTACGTCACTAGGCTATGTAAACAATGCGTGTAAATATTTTTCACGATGGTGTTTTCGTTTGTAAGTTTAAGATTTATGTTGAAAATGAGTTATTATAAATGGTTAATAATGAGTTATCGTTGCTGTGCTGTTCCTGGAATACTAGTGAACAAACACCGGACAAACTATTCAATGTTTACATAGCCGGATGACGTCATAACATAGCGGCGACTATTTTATGCACAGATTAAAAAACGGAATATTTTGTATTGATTTATAAACTTTAGATCATTTTCCGATTGCCTTTTGCCTAAGCTATCCCAAAAATACATTTACAGATTTTTTCTCGTTCATAGTAAAATACTCTATTTTCTACAGTGAAGTCTACGTAAAGTAAAAAGCCTACGCAAATCCGAGGCTGGTACAGAATTTGCTTGCTAATAGAGAAATCCGAATAGGATTTTAATCGAGTGGTCCCCGAGCTACTCTAATTTGTCAGTTTAGATCGTCCAGTTAGATAGTGTGAAGTTTAATTACGAACTCGGCGCTCGTCAGTAGCCGTCATCGCTCTAGGCCACACCTAGCTTTCCTTATAATGTTTTATTGCAGGATTGAAATACGACTACTTACGTACGCTAGAGAATATTATAACAATAGTAATAGTAATTATTTTTCGCAAAAAATGGCAAAACCGACTTCCATTGTGTACTAAAATGTAATTAATAGTTCGCTTGAATTGATGTATACAATTTTCACATTACTATTGATTTTTTTAAAAACGGCTTAAGAAATTTCAATAATATTTAATTGGGAGTACCCTTTCGACTAAAAATAAAAAATTTAGATTCGGTTCACAATTGACAAAAATATCGATGAACATACACAAAACAAAAATACATACAGACGACCATAGAACCTCCTCCTTTTTGAAGTCGGTTAAAAAGTATTTACGGTTAAAGTAGCATGTCAGTGTGAAGGAAAATGTAGCGGGAAAACTTGCATACCTACGTTTGGAAAAGTATAATGGCGTATGAATCATAGATTTTAATTGTGATTTCATCGCAGTCAAACGAAGCGTAATATTGCTGAACGGATCAAAGAACACATCGTAGCAGTCAAAACCGCCAGATAGAGAAGTCTGCCATAGCCGAGCATTTGCTTGACGGAGGAACTAGTCATTGGATTGAGCTCCACGACCCGAAAGTACTCTCCACTGATCGACATTATTTCTCAAGAATAGTTCGAGAGGCTGTAGAAATTAAAAAGCTCCGTAATTTCAACCGAGAGGATGGTTTCAAACTATCAGTGTCGTGGAATCCTGTAGTCGACAAATGTAAACTGCGTGGTGTAGGCATTAAGACCTTTACAGATACTGTCAGTGTGGTGTGTCGTGGTGACAATTTCAATATGAGTGATACGGCGTCGCATTTAGTCTGCCCGTGACCACGACCAATACAACTTGGTCGAAACGTCGGGAGAAAAAGAAAAATAGGTATTTAATTAATATATCTCATGTTTTATTGCGCGATAAGTCCCGTATTAATATAGTAGTATAGTACATTATATGGTTAAGTACAATACAACAATACAAAAACACTTTGTGACGTGACACCACTAAAAGGGACAAAGTAACAGAAGAAACAAAGTTAGAAGAGAGGCACAAAAGGCGGACGTACGTACGTGGTATTTTTAAAACTACACGTGCGTATTGTTTCCTTCACCGGAAAGTTATCTCATTAATAATTTGACATACACGAGTCTCATGACTTTACGCAGCCATATCCCGTCAACTAATACAGGCCTAAAATGCTCCTAATATTTCTATGCGGCCTTATTTTACACAAGAACTAGAGTATAATCATTTACCCATAGAATTTAAGTCTCTCAGATTGACATTATTAAAACGTACCTTATAATCTTGGTTAATAGCAAAAACATTCTACTCACTAAAAGAATTTTTTAATGACTAGCACCTGTTACCAATGTACCTAAAATGATGTTACCTATAATAAAATTGTGATAAAAACACAATTTAGAAATTGTAAATATTATAATATGTTATGTTACCCTACACATTTTATGTTTTGTGTGTATTATGGTAGTTATAAGATATAATACCCACCTATACCTATAAAAATAGGTAGGTATATATTGTGAAAATATTGCACGCCCGAAAAGGGTAAGACTGTGATACTTCTCTTATAATTTTTTAACAACATAATATGTAGCAGTTTTATAGCAATAAACGATATTCTGATTCTGAGAGTAGCGTAAGGGCAAAATGAAAACTTTACAGGAAAGCCGAAAAACAACTCAAATTTAGCTAACGTTATCTTATAGCTCTTCTGTGGCAAAATCTATAGTAGTTAGATATCTGATTTTCACTAATAATAAAGCTTTATTTATCGGCTACTAAACAGTGTAACTTGTTGGGCAATCTTTAGCGATTTTATTTTAACAAAAATATTTTTTGGAAAAATGGGTGACATACCTACGCCATTTTTGCTATAGCTTGGTATGTATTACAACGGAACTTCCGTTAAAATGGCCTTAAATAACGGTACTTTACGCTTATTTAGCACGAAAAAAATTTAGGCTTCATAATCAAACTTTCTGTGTGGAAAAACGTATGTTTTGTCAAAAATAATTTTTTTTATACGTTATTTTTGTACTAAGCAATCTACACACTACATAGCTCCAGTTTTTTGCACATAAAAATATGAGGATTTAAGAAGCGAATGGTAAATAATTATATTTTTTTTCTCATACTATTACATTAATAATATTATGTTGATATATTAAACGAGTGATGTAGGTAGCTTACTGATGATCCCAAATTACTATTCGGTACGTAATGACACACATGTACCTAACGCCAACATATGAATTACACAGGTACGCTCTTCAGAGGTAGATACTTGATATAATATTCACGTGAGATAAGTGGACAGGCCACAAACACACATGGCAAAGAGGAAGATCAAGGGACTTGAATGAACGGATGTCTATGCAAGTTGTATAGTTGTTGTAGTTGTAGCTCTCGCCGATATTATGTCCTTGACTTGCTGAAACACAACGATATTGTTTATGGTCGTGCGATCATCAAAGAAAATCACATATATTTATGTTACAGGATTAATTACTAATTTTGTTTCAGAGATCACTTTAATTTACTGAATTATATGCCTACAATACAACAGAGCGGAAACACACTAAATATTTTATTTAAACAAAGATGAATCTCCTGAAATGAAGAAACGCCTGATTTAAGTAATACAAAAACGCGCTAAAATAACTGTTTATGTGTATGTGACGTAACTACCTACATTACGTGGTAGGTTTAGGCACAATACTTCTGCACAAAATCTGTCTTCTTTAGCCAATCGTACTCGGGCGAAGCCGGGGCGGGCAGCTAGTAATACTGGTATAGATATCACTGGCACTTTCGGAAAGAAGCTATAACGTCTCATGTCTTCGTATGATAAAATATAGTACCATGAAAGAAACTTTTTTGAAAACTAAGTGCCATCTCTGTAAACGGTATCGTACATATATTTTCGGGTTCATTTATTACTATTGTGGTCACTTAATTAGTGGAGGTAACCAAGATAATGACTTACTTACTTATAAAAATAAAAGAGCCGTGGTGGCCTAGAGGTATTGACACTCGCCTTGCAATCGTGAGGTCGTGGGTCCAAATCCCGGTCCCGTACCAATGAGTTCTTTGGAATTTATGTACGGAATTTAACACCACTGGCTTTTCGGTGAAGGAAAACATCGTGAGGCAACCTGCATGCGTCCGTAGAAGAAATTCGATGGCGTAATGTGCATCCACCAACCCGCACTGGGCCAGCTTTGTGGATATGGCCCAATCACCACTTCGTGGGTAGGCCTACGTCCTGCAGTGCACTATTAAAAAGGCTGGTACAGTACAGTACAGATAGGTAAATATGTATCATCACATAACAATAGGCATGATCTGGGTAAAAAAAAGCATTAATATTATTAGTCCGTGAAATAGATTATCAAAATATATCGGACACGTATTTTTTCTTTTGTCAATCAAACAACAAATGACAAAGATAAACCTTGTCGAAGTTTGGGAGTGGGGGTCGTGACGTCACTTCTCTTACATAGAAGTCCATACATTTGTATGGCACTTGTGACGTCATGCGGCACTTTGACGGGCTAAATCTTCATCAATTCTTGTTTATTTGATAGTCTATCTGACGGACTAATTGTATTTTTTGACCGACGAACCACCGGAGAAGGTATACGATTCGACGCGTATAAATATAATAATTTTTTTATTGTTAAACCACGCATAACTTTTTTCGTAGTAGCAAAGAAGATATAATAATTCTACGTATAGAACGGTCACTCGTTACCCCCCACCCGTTTGAGTCTTCCTCACTTCCACCCCGCGTCAGGACACGATTTACTACTCTGCGCGCGGGCTGTACAGGCCGCTACAAATACCCGTGTAGCGTTCGTGCGTATGTGTAGTGTCTGTGAATAAATATAGTGTTGTGTGCGTAAGACAGCAGATTTTGTATGAAGAAACGCGGAGTGTCCGGGCTGTGGTAGTAGTCCGATTTCAATAAATATTTTTTATTGGAAAAGTATACTTCGAAATTGGTCTCATTTAAATTTTATCGAAATCGGCTGAGCCATTTTTGATAAATCAACAATAATGTGAAAAATGCTACATCGATCCGTGCGAAATATTCGCGAATTCTGTACACGGGTGAAGTCGGTCATGCTAATTTTTGCAAAAATAATCTTGTTTTTGTCATCATGCCTATTCTATGCTTTATGAACAGTTAAATGGGTACTTATAGAAAAACTTTCAAAGCTATACAACACTGTGCACTCATACTTTAGGAATTCTCCTATTCATATTTTTGGTTTTGTCAGGTCCTAACAAAATAAAATACAAAAGTAAAGTTTAACATCCATAGTCTTTTATTCATAATAAAAATATTTTAAACATATTCTTTACATTTCGCAAACTTTAAATCACAAATACTGAGTATTTTACAGGTACAATATAATCTCAAGTATAGAGTTTTCATTATAGTTGAGGATAATTATGGCGTATTTTTAATAATATCTAAACCTCTCCCTCAAGAATACTTACATCTATGACAACATTATTTTAATGTCTATAATCTACGTATAGAAAAAGCGATGGACTAGAGTTTATTTTGAGATTCTAAACGTATTAGAAAAATATAATTATGCAAGTGAACTGTTATTTTTGAGTCATAAGAAAGGGGTTGGTATTTTACTGGAGGTTGTGGGAGGGGAAGCTGCTTGGAGACCTTTTGGAGCCAATGGGGAAGTGAGAGAGATCGATCTCGTCCATGGGGTAGTCGGGTCTGTACCTTTTCTTGTCGAAGCTCGACCTGTAATTAGACAAGTTATAAATATTGTGTATAATACGATGGTGGCTATGAATACGCGGTTAGTCGTTGCGCAGTAGCAAATTTCTAGGTCAGCGGGGGTAAGGGATGTGTTTCTGCTTAGCTTATATATCTTTGCTTTTCACACATTTTATACTATATAATAACGACTATCCTTACACGTGAGTTTAGTCCCGTTATATTGATACAGGGTATACTGTATAGTATAAAATGTCATTTGGTTTGATTAGACTTATGTATACATGATCCATATATTTATGTACTCGTATATAACTTATTATAACTATTATATTTTCAAGACTTCCAAAAAGTGACGGGTCTTAATAACTTAGGTGTGTTTTTTTTGGTCCGATGTACTTGATTTCACTATTCTATGTGGGTCTATTTGCGAATTTTATTTTTTGATTCTATAGAAGATCATCTCGAAATGTTCACATAAAAATAATTTACTTTGGTTAAACAGTTTTTAATAAATTCCAGAAAATCTTCGAGCATATACCTCGAAGCAGAAAATAGATGAAAATTGCAGCGCCTACGGAAATCGAATAGCAAAGTCGTTATTTTCATTGCGCTTTTGGCTTAAGGACGATGGTATGAAGTCATTTATTACGTTTTTAATTTTGTTATTTTATTTTGTTCGCATTGAACTGTACGGACGTTGTACGCCTAGCTGTATCGAAAATAGGTAATAATATTAGAGTGCTACGAAAAACGTAGCAAGCTACGAACGGGTCTCAGGGTCAGCAACGTGTTATAACACGTTGCTTATCTAATTAAGAAAATCTTTTAGTCAAGAAAAACGGGAGAAAGCAAATATTATAAATAAGGTTTAATTAAATAGCAACAACCTCTAGGGATGTCACTTAATAATTCAAGTGGGTTCTAGACTGCGTTTCATGTTTAATGTGGAACCTTTCATAATTAAGGTCTATGTAATGTTTACATAGTACAACACTTGTTCTCTTCTTTGTGGGTTCTCACTAGAAACATACTCAATGGAAGATCACGATTTTGATAAAATAATTTGAAAGATATATCTAAGTATGGAATATTTACGGAATTCTTGGAAACGTAGTTTAGTTACGTTGTCTAATTAAGTTAGGTTGCTTGTACACGGTGCAAGTAGTTGGAGCTAGTAAAGATGCCAGTCACACGCGTAAGTAATGTGCGCAAGCTACTTGTTCAAGTTACTCGCTTGTACTTGTACATGGTGCAAATAACTGGAGCAAGTAAAGACACGGGCTACTTGCGCAAGTAGTACGCACAAGTTATTTGCTCGTGGTCACTGGTCATGCACTGTAACGTTTCTTAGCCAGTTATGTAGTGCACACGTAGTCGAATCAAACTGCTCAAGTAACATGCGCGAGTGACCCGGCGAGTGATCAGCGCGTGCCAAAGAGCACGCGGACTAGTTGCGCGGATGGCTTTGGTATATGCTCGAGTCGCTAGACCCGCACATGTTTTTGAACTTTAAGTTTACGATGCATACTCGTATAACCCGCTCAGTACCTCAACATGCGCAAGCTACTTGCACCGTGTACAAGCACCCTTAGCTAGTATCTGACTGAAAACTTTGAAAAAGTATTAACATGATTCAATTTTGAAGGTTTTTGACGTTTTATATCTCTACTTTGATTCTAAAGTGTCGTAATAAAAAAAAGAGCGAATGTCGAATTGTTTGTTTCTTGTACCATGTACTCAGATTTTAAATATTTAGATTTTTATTTAACAACCATCTATTAATAGCAATTAGATAAAATACTAGTGAAAATCTATTTGCAAATAAATTCTTTTCAATGATAAATTAATCGTATGAAGCTTAGCTAAAAGCTTTAAGAACTGCTATTGAATAAATTATTTTCTCAGTCAACTCAGAAGAGATACAGAAAACCAAGAACGCCATGTAAAATAACACTACGTATTTTTCTACAAAAGTTGAATAGATGAAAATGATAAGAAAATACTTAAGATAAATTATGACTATTTTCGTTCATATTGTTTTAGGATATGACAATGTTCGGCTCAATGTTTACTGACTTTATTTTTTTTCTATTAAAATAGGCAGATATTAATTCTTATTAAAAGCGTGTTTTAAAACACTAGAAAAACACGCTTTACAGGTGCAAACACGACTATGATACGATATTTCATCATGAAACGCCAGTGCCTATCTTCCGGCTTCATCATCAGAACTTGAAACCTAATCGTGATCAAAGTTCATAACAAGATTTTTCTAAGAAATCCAAAACAGCTATGATTTTCCATCACGAAGTTCCAGTTCAAATCTTCCGGCGCCATCATCAGATCAGTTCGACAGTACCATATTATTGTATTGTCATCAGAACTAACGGGTGTTTTTTTTCGAGGTATAGAACTTTAGGTTGGCCTTACTGTTCAAGATGGCGACCAATTTAACAGCTGTAAAGTGATTTATTCTCAGTTTGGTTTGGCAATTCATCATGAATAGACTCACGCCTGAACAACGCTTGCAAATAGTGCAATTTTATTTCGAAAATAATGGTTCTGTGCGGAATACGTATCGCGCACTACGTCCATTTTATTGTCGACAAAATCGTCCATCAGAGCAGTTAATTCGATTAACCATGGAACGTTTTCGCACCACGTTTACTCTTATTAATAACTCGCATCCCCAGAGACGCCGTAAGTGCGTACAGAAGAAGCTATTGCTGCTGTAGAGCGTAGCATTGAGAAAGACCCGAATGAGTCTATCCGCCATCGAGCACAGGAATTGGATCTGTGTCCATCCACTTTATGGAAGATTTTGCGGAAGGATCTTGGTTTGCGTGCTTACAAAATCCAACTCGTGCAAGAATTGAAGCCAAACGATCATCAAGTAAGGCGTAGATTCGTCAAATGGGCCCAAAACGAGATTGCCGTTGTTCCCGATTTTTATAAGCGAATTTTGTTTAGCGATGAAACGCACTTCTGGTTGAATGGCTACGTCAACAAACAAAACTGCCGCATTTGGAGTGAAGCTAATCCTCAAGTGTATGTCGAAACACCGTTACATCCAGAAAAACTGACTGTTTGGTGCGCTTTATGGGCTGGTGGAATCATTGGTCCGTACTTCTTCAAAAACGATGATGGCCAGAACGTTACAGTCAATGGTGATCGGTATAGAGCCATGATTACTAACTTTTTCATTCCTGAATTGAACAACCATGATGTCCTGAAGCTGTGGTTCCAACAAGACGGCGCAACGTGTCACACAGCTCGTGCCACAATCGATTTATTGAAAGACACGTTTGGTGACCGCCTAATTTCACGTTTTGGACCTGTGAATTGGCCTCCAAGATCTTGTGATTTAACACCGCTAGACTACTTTCTGTGAGGCTATGTAAAATCATTGGTCTATGCGGATAAGCCACAAACGCTTGACCATTTGGAAGACAACATTCGCCGTGTTATTGCCGATGTACGGCCACAAATGTTGGAAAAAGTCATCGAAAATTGGACGTCCAGATTGGACTACATCCGAGCCAGCCGTGGCGGTCATATGCCAGAAATCATATTTAAAATGTAATGCCACAAGATTATCTTTCGGATAAATAAAATTCATGTCAATCGAATAATCCATCGTTGTTTTATTGCAATTTAAAGTTCTATACCTCTTAAAAAAACACCCTTTACATACAGCTGCCAATGTTCATTACGCTACGACCCTTGGAAGATGGTTAAATTAGTTACCTTAGATTCCATTACATAGGTTACAACTACAAGTCGACTTAATAAAAGTGTGTTAAAATATAATTATTTTTCGAAAAAAAAGGCAAAATCGCCTTCCACCGTGTACAAAATTTGAATATTTTGCTCGAATTGTTTACATCATTGTTGATTTTTCAAAAACGGCTTAGCCGATTTCTATGAAAAAATGGGACCATCTCGGGAGTACATTCTTTCTAACTAAAAAAGAATTAAGCTTTCGTTCTTCGTAAAGTGTGCGAGATTGTGGCTTCGTCGGGCGAGACGGTGGTCAGACACAGACTTATTTACAACCAGATTTTGCCCGCGTCTTCAGCCGCTAGATATTTTGTCTTTAGTACTATCCCATAAGAACCTTTTATTTTTTGGGAAGAAAAGTAGACTATGTCACTCTCCAACCTTTAAAAATCCATACCTAAAGTCAAGTGGATCTATTGTTTTGTCAATAAGTAAACGCACTAAACAACACACTTTTGGTTTCTAACCAACTTCCAAAAAGAAGGAAGTTCTATGTTTGTCTGTATGTATTTTTGTTTATGTTCATCGATATTTTCGCCAATAGTTTACCAATATAAATAAAAACTATTTTAGTTCAAGAGGGTATACTTTCGAGATCCATTTATACTTTACTGTAATCGGCTCAGCAGTTTTGAAAAGTCAATAATAAAGTAAAAATTGATTTACATCGGTTCGAGCGAACTGTTTGAATTTTGTACACGGTTGAAGTCGATTGAGCCATTTTTTTGCGAAAAATAATTATACTACATTAGGATAGCAAATATGTAGTATTAGATAAGCGAAGGTAAAATATATAAGTTCATATATTATAAAAATAAAAATAAATATTTAAATAGAAATAAATATTTTAGGGATCTTACACGCGGCCTCTGACCCCAAACTAAGCAAAGCTTGTGATATGTCTGCCAGAGACTGATATACTACATAATATACTTATTTTTGAAAACATACCTACTTATATAGATAGTAACTAAATAACACCCAGACATAGAGCAAACACTTATGTTCATCACATAAATATTTGCCCTGGGTGGGGATCGAACCCACGCCTCTTTGATCCAGAAATTAGGGTCACTAACCACTGAGCCACCGAGGCAGTCCATAGTATAGGCCAGATGGCTAGCCCTGGTGTCAGAGTTTTAAAGCTACTTGAAAGCCTCTGACATGTCTAAACGGTTAATATAACTGGGACCAACAATTTAATGTGTCATCCGAGCCACACTAGCGCCCAGTTGTAATTGCCACCCGCGGTCACCCATCCGAAGACTGACCGTGCCAAACGTTGCTTAACTTTGGTAATCGCTGAAAACAACCTAATCAAACTACGAATAATAAGCGAAGGTGTGTAGTAGGTATGTGTGTGGTACCTTAGGACTAAAGTAAAAAAAACCGTACTAAAATAGCAAGAGATTTACATCACATTGTCCCATTTTAAATATGAAATTTAAAAGGTGATAGAAAAAGATGCACATACACCCGAACTTACGTATATAGTTTGGAAGGGTGTCACAAACTAGCATTGAGCTATCTCGGCTGTCCAAATTCAAAAAGGTAGAACGCAGCAAGGTAAAATGATCAGAGATTTAAACCTGATGGAACTAGAGGGTTCAAATTTAAGATCATGTCACAAAAGACAAAGTACACCAAATGTTAACCATTATGCCATTCCAACTTGTGATTTTGACGTTTAACGATAGACAATGCGTTTTTTGTTTCTGTTGTTCCCACTCACTCTCGTGTATGCTGTATAACCAGATATGAAAAAAGACAGCTGTAACGTAGTTTTTATTTGAGTAAAATTTAGCAAGGTTTCTATTACTTTAGTCCTTATTCTGTGCGTGGTACTGAGACGTGTGTACGTCTTACACTGGCGTGTCAAGGTCTAAGTAGTTGTTGCCGTACACGTGGTAGAACCGCTTGGTGGCGTACGGGAACGGCATGGAGGAGCGGTCGATCTCGTCGAAGTTGCGCTTCGCCACGAACGTGTCCAGGTTAGACCTGTGCAAATAATAAACACATAACTCTTTTTAATCAATGTTCTGCACACGTGTGTAGCCAAGATAAAAAAAATCATATATATACTAAGCGTGACCGCAGCGAGCGCGAAGAAAATGTTTAGACTTATTAACCCCTTGGCTACGCCCGCAGCTCTACATTCCCTGTAATGGGTCTTTGAAAGCGTGTTAGGCCATTAAGATCGTCAAGGTAGTTTCTTTCACAAACATTTACCTTTTCTATAGATGTTGTATTAATTTTGTGTACTGGTTTTGTTGATAAAAAAAATGAAATTAGTCCGAATGAGACAGATTTTCCCACTTCGCAACCTTATACTGATATCAGAATATCATCATTGTAGATCTTCGAAAAACGCCCGTACTTGCGTTTTGTTCAATGTAAGTATAGTTTTAAATAAAACAAACAAAAATAATGCAGAGAATTATTTATTTACGAGTTACCACTGTTACGAGGATCGTAAAAATCTAAAAGATTCAGTACAATTAAATTAATGTTATGAGTTGTAACACATTTTAATTAAGTATTGAATATGACCCGTCGCAGTTGTTTGATTATTTAGGACGGAACGCAATAACCACACTAGGTCAGAGTACACTACATGTTTATATTCACTTTGAGTCTACATCGCAACCCGAAAACACATCTGTGGAGAGCTTTTAACCCAGAAAGTATTATAATGTAACGCAGTAGACGCCCGTTGTAGGTATGGAGTGCGGTGTTTACGTGATCCGGTCCTGGGAAGCCCTATTGTTCTGTGAAGCTTTATTGTGTTTTATTGGTGCCTTTTGTATTCGGTTTTATGGCTTTATGACTCGAGTTTATTTGTTTGGTGTTTACGTATTTGAAAAACAATAGGGATTCTCGAACTTTCAAGTTGTTTACTTGTTAACACAATAGCGTTTATTGAGATCGAGTAATGTTGAGAAATATCTCGTAGGTTCGAGACTGTAGGAAATAACGGATATAAATACGCCGACCGACCCTTGGAGTTCAGTTGTTGTTCGTTTACCGTCGAAGCGATAACTACTCGGGTTAGTGTGCGATACCAGTGATTGTAAAGTGACTAGCTTGTGTGAATATCAGTGCCAGTGTAAAGTGTTTGTGCGAACCAGTTTTGTCGTGTGTTTTTGTGATTTTTGTGAAGTGATTGTGTGCAATAAAGTGCAAAGTGAATAATCGGCGTTTTAACTGACTATCCAAGAACTCATTTCGTAACATTTGGTGTCAGAAGTGGGATAGTTGAAAATGCCGGTAACACCATACGACGAAGAGACCCCTCGCACAAGGAGTCAGCGCCGACAGGAGGAAGCGCGCCGACAAGAGGAGCAGGAGCGCCGCCAGGAGGAGATCGACCAGAGGCGCTTTGGAAATAATTCGCTGTTAATGGAAGGCAGTGAGTCCGAGGCAACCAACGACGACTCCAGAAACCCAGGAGTACCTGCTGCGGCACCTTCTGTGGTACCTGCTGCACCACCTGTTGTGGCACCTGCTACATCACCTGCTGCCCCTGCGGCATTTGATATGGCTGCAATGATGTCGATGTTGCAGTCAATGTTGGATCGCAACAACAGCAAGCTGGAAGAAAAATTGGACCGCAACAGAGAACAGCCTCGCTAGCTTGAAGAAAAATTGGACCGCAACAGAGAACAGGCTCGCCAGCTTGAAGAAAAATTGGACCGCCAAAAAGACGATCTGATTTCAAGCTTGCAGTCGACTTTGGGCAAAGAGATTAAAGAGGTCAAGGACACGGTCGACCAGCACGACGCCAACATAAAGGAGCATGAATCCCGTATTGTCGATGCGGAAGCACAAATCGCCGATGTGAGGAAAGCCCTCAACGTTATCAAGTTAGGAGGCGGAACCGCTGCATCTACAACCTTCTCGCCTGCCTCACAAAAGATCAAAGTGACGCCTTACGACGGGACATCATCATGGTCAGCCTACAAAATTCAATTTGACGCCGCCGTCAAAACCAATGGATGGAACAAGGACCAAGCCATGAACGCCCTCATAATGAGCCTTCGCGATGAAGCCCTGAGTATTCTGGATGCCGTGGGTAAGGAAGTGACCTACGATAAATTAATGGAAACGCTGGAAAGTCACTATGGTGATGAGCACCTGGAACGTGTGTACCGAGCGCAGTTGAAGAACAGGGTGCAACGTCGTAATGAAAGTCTTCAACAGTGGGCCGTCGAGGTGGAGAAACTATTCCGAAAGGCTTATCAGTCCGCGCCATTACCCAACGACGAACATCTAGTGGAGGCGTTTGCTAACGGGATAGCAGACTTCGAAGTAAGAACTGCAGTGAAACTCGGGCATCATAAAACACTAAAGGAAGCTTTGGCTCAAGCCTTAGAAGTCGAGGCTGTACGAAATCCAGCGAAGGATATCCAACATATAAGGGAGGTAAAGGACGCATCACTTCGTACAAGGTTTAGCCCTAGATGCTACAACTGCGACGAAAGAGGCCATTTATGGCGGAATTGCCCAAAGCCACGTCGATCGAGGGAGGATCGACCATTAGAAGAACAGGAGGAACGGCCGCACCGTGACACGACACAGCAGCAGGGAAACGAGTAAGCGCCAGGACCAAGGGGCGGGTGCTGGCCGGTCTAAAAAAGGCCCCAAAGATTTTGATCTCACAAGCTCACGATGGGAACAGTCTGATCATCAATGGTGCCATCAACGGAACTTCGTGCAAGCTGACATTGGATACTGGAGCTTCTCGCACTGTCATCAGTTCCCGATTGGCTAAGCGCTTTCTTCCGAACTTCGAAAGCTGCAAAACAGTTCAACTTCTGACAGCGACCGGTCAGCACATATCCGTCCAAGTAGAGAAGCTGGTGGAGTTAAAGTTGGGTGAGAAAACCTTCCAACATAAAGTAATTGTGGCAGATATAGTTGACGATTGCATTCTGGGTCTTGACTTCATGCGAGAACATCATTGTGAGATTGACGTCAACCAAGGAATCTTGAAATGTGGAAGAGAAGAAATCTTCATGGATGGCGCCATATCAGGAAAGGTTTATTGTCTGCAGAGAACAGTCCTTCCACCTAGATCGGAAACCATTGTGGCCGTTAGATTACCGCCGAAGTTGGATCATCAACAACGATGTGTTCTAATAGAACAATCGGAAGGTGATCAACCATGGTTAGTGGCCCGAACTCTGGTGAGGACTACTAATACTGCTGTGGTACGTGTGCTCAACACAAGTAACGAGGCACAACTCATCAAAGGAGGAACCCCGATTGGTACATGCGAAGAAGTAGACTGGATGCGCAGATGCCAAGAACAACCAAAGGAGAAATACAACTGTGCTGGGAGTTGCAACGTGTCAACACTATTGGAAGATTCCCGTAAAGATCTCTCTGAAAAAGAACTTCTGATGGCGAAGAAGATGCTACAGTGCTTTACCGACATATTTGCCCTCGATGATGCTGTCAACGGGAAGACTGGCTTAGTGAAGCACACGATAAATACAGGAAACGTGCCACCGATACGACAACGGCCAAGAAGGATACCAGTGGCTCGAGAAAAAGAAGTTGAGTCAATGATTGAAGACATGGCGCTAAATGGTGTGATAGAACCTTCATCCAGTCCGTGGTGTTCGCCAGTGGTTCTAGTGAAAAAGAAGGACGGCAGTATGCGGTTTTGTGTTGATTACCGACGACTCAACGACGTAACGAAGAAGGACAGCTACCCTTTGCCGAGGATTGATGACACGTTGGATACACTGACGGGCATGAAGTGGTTCACTACGCTGGACTTGAAGAGCGGGTACTGGCAAGTGGAAATAGACCCTAAAGATAAGGAGAAGACCGCATTTTCTACGGGAAAAGGCCTGTGGCAATTTAAAGTGATGCCGTTTGGGTTGTGCGACGCCCCCGCTACGTTCGAAAGGTTAATGGAGTTAGTTCTTGCGGGACTAATTGGAGACGCATGCCTTGTCTACTTAGACGACATCATAATTGTGGGAAAAACCTTCGAAGACCACCTGCAAAACCTGGAACGAGTCCTAACAAAAATACGTGCTGCCAATCTTAAGCTGAGTCCGAAGAAATGTTCCTTCTTCAAGAGGCAAGTGAATTTCTTGGGACATGTGATTTCCGAAGCTGGCGTTCAGACGGATCCAGGTAAAGTCAGTGCTGTCAAGGATTGGCCTGTGCCAAAAGACAAGACGGAAGTCAGAGCATTCTTGGGATTATGCTCCTATTACAGGCGATTCGTGAAGAACTTTGCTGACATCGCTAAGCCGTTGCATAGACTGACTGAGGAAAAACGGCCCTTCCTCTGGGATGAAAATTGCGACGCAGCTTTTCGAGGACTAAAGGAGCGACTTTGTAATACGCCTATTCTCGGCTTTCCGGACACCGAGAACGAGTTTATCGTGGACACTGACGCCAGCAACACCGGCATTGGAGGAGTATTGTCGCAAAAAAAAGGAGACCAAGAAGTGGTGATTGCGTATTTCAGAAAATCCCTGTCCAAGCCAGAAAGGAACTACTGTGTGACAAGAAAGGAGCTACTTGCAGTGGTGAAGACATTGCATCATTTTAGCAAATACCTGTTCGGGCGAAAATTCCATCTGAGGACCGACCACGCTGCTCTAAAGTGGCTACTGCAGTTTAAGGATCCCGAAGGCCAAGTGGCAAGATGGATTGAGCAACTACAAGAGTTCGACTTCACCTCCGTGGTGAAGTCGAACTCTTGTAGTTGCTCAATCGCAGTGGAAAATCTCATGGCAACGCAGATGCACTGTCAAGAAGGCCATGCTCAGAGGACTGCAAGCATTGCTCGAGACAAGAGTCGAAAGATCCAGTACCTGTCAGAATGCTCAAAGCTGACATCGGCGACGAATGGAAAGAAACCCTTCAGGCTGCACAAAAAGAAGACGTCGACATCAAGCCGATTCTTGAATGGATGGAATCAGATGC
The DNA here is from genome assembly GCA_949316475.1 of Hypomecis punctinalis. NCBI lineage: Eukaryota > Metazoa > Arthropoda > Insecta > Lepidoptera > Geometridae > Hypomecis > Hypomecis punctinalis. The sequence goes on from OX438807.1 coordinate 12,377,845, forward strand.
CCGTAAGCCTGACTGGAGTGCTATTGCTTCACTGAGTGTTACGACAAAGAGCTATTGGGCGCAATGGGATAGCCTGGTGCTTCAAGAGGGAGTGCTGTGCCGAAAATGGGAAAATGCTCGAGGCAACCAGTGCCATCTCCAAATGGTTGTACCCAGAACAAAAGTTCCCGAAGTTTTGAAGTTGTACCACGAAGGGTTTTCGGGAGGACATCTGGGTGTGAAACGGACCCTGTTGAAGATTCGAGAAAGGTTTTACTGGATCAACTGCAGAGATGATGTAGAAGACTGGGTACGGAAATGCACGAGCTGTGCATCAGTGAAAGGTCCGCATACCCGCAGCAGAGGAGCACTAAAGCTGTATAATGTTGGAGCACCATGGGAGCGAATCGCACTGGATGTGGCCGGACCATTTCCTGTGAGCGAAAGTGGCAACAAGTACTTCCTTGTCGTCATGGATTACTTCACCAAGTGGCCGGAAGTCTTCGCAATTCCAAACCAAGAGGCATCGACAATAGCAGACAAATTGGTCCATGAAGTATTCTATCGTTTTGGAGTACCATTGGAAATCCATAGTGACCAAGGAAGAAATTTTGAATCTCAACTGTTTCAAGAGACGTGTCGGCTAATGGATGCACACAAAACAAGGACAACATCTTACCACCCGCAATCAGATGGAATGGTGGAGCGATTCAACCAAACTCTGGAGAGATACCTGGCAAAAGTAGTCGAAAGCAAACAACGGGATTGGGACAAGCATATCCAGCCATTTTTGCTGTCATACCGAAGTGCTGTTCATGAGAGCACCAATGTCACTCCTGCTTTTGCCAATTTTGGACGTGAATTACGGCTACCCGCCGACTTAATAACTGGTGTCTCACCGGATTCTCCACAACCCATAACTGAGTACGCCAGTGACCTCCGGAACAAGATGAACGACATCTATGAGCACATTAGAGAGTATGGCCAGCAAACATCAGAAAGAATGAAGACTAGATATGACAGAAGGACCAATAACCCTGGGTTCGAGGAAGGCTCGCTGGTATGGCTACACAATCCTATACGCAGAAAAGGGAAATCTCCAAAGCTACAAGCCAAATGGGATGGACCATACCGAGTGGTGACCAAGATCAACGACGTGACGTTCCGCATACAGAAGGGACATCGAGGTGCTCCCAAGATAGTTCATGTGGATCGGTTGGCGCGATATTACGGGTGCAACGATGCTCGGGACGAGCATGTCTTAGGAGGGGGTAGTGTAACGCAGTAGACGCCCGTTGTAGGTATGGAGTGCGGTGTTTACGTGATCCGGTCCTGGGAAGCCCTATTGTTCTGTGAAGCTTTATTGTGTTTTTATTGGTGCCTTTTGTATTCGGTTTTATGGCTTTATGACTCGAGTTTATTTGTTTGGTGTTTACGTATTTGAAAAACAATAGGGATTCTCGAACTTTCAAGTTGTTTACTTGTTAACACAATAGCGTTTATTGAGATCGAGTAATGTTGAGAAATATCTCGTAGGTTCGAGACTGTAGGAAATAACGGATATAAATACGCCGACCGACCCTTGGAGTTCAGTTGTTGTTCGTTTACCGTCGAAGCGATAACTACTCGGGTTAGTGTGCGATACCAGTGATTGTAAAGTGACTAGCTTGTGTGAATATCAGTGCCAGTGTAAAGTGTTTGTGCGAACCAGTTTTGTCGTGTGTTTTTGTGATTTTTGTGAAGTGATTGTGTGCAATAAAGTGCAAAGTGAATAATCGGCGTTTTAACTGACTATCCAAGAACTCATTTCGTAACAATAAGTTTAAAGTATATATTATTACTAGCTTTTGCCCGCGGCTCCGCTCGCGTGGTATTTTGACTTTTGTGCTATCCACAGGAACCTTTTATTTTTTCGGGATAAAAAGTAGCCTATGTCACTTTCCAGCCCTTGAACTATATCCATGCCAAAAATCTAGTCAATCCGGTGCTCCGTTGCTGCGTGAAAGAGGAACAAACCAATAAACTTTTTGGATTTATAATATTAGTATGATAAGCTTGTGGTTTCGAAATTATTTACAAGTATACGTAAATAATTTCTAATCCACAAGCTAGAGTACGAGAAAATAAGTATGTGTCGTTAAATTAACCAGTAATTATTGATTTGACTGTTAAAAATTTACTAACAATTCAGCAGTACAGTAAGATTGAAGACGATTCTGTAACGTAAACGATAGTAACGTGGTAATAACCAGTATAATAGCCATGGATAATATAACTTTTACCTGCGCGTTTGCTCTTAGCTCGGTAGCCGATAACCATCTCCAACTTTTAAACTATATTCATGATAAAAAAAAATTGGTTGCCTGTAAAGTCGGTATACGGGCGAAAGTTTAACGTGACAACGACTTTGAGTGGTAAAATAATTTTAATGTGAATATTCATTCGTATAGTAGGAAGAAGGATGAAAATGTCTGTCTCTCTCGCTCTTAGGCGGGCTAACCATGACGCGTGCCTCTCACTCGCTCTCATTGTGAGCGCATAACGTGAGCGGAGCGTAACGCAGTTTCTTGAAGTGTCACCCGGCAAACCAATTTATAAGACGTTGTCACGTCAAAATCGTTCGTTCCTGCGTGAAAGAGTAAAGAATAAACACTTTTCGATTTATAATAATTATAATATTAGTAAGGATGATAGCGGCCTACATAGACGAAGGCTATTTACCTATAGGATATGATTTTAATATAGAATTCATTGAATACCCCAATTTGTAACGTCAAATAGATTTCACCATTGACGAAACACAAGATATTAAATTATCTTCGATACAGGAAATCCATATACGAGAAACTGTGGTGGGATATTAACCGCAACTTCAGCGGAAAGGGCCCTTAGTGACGCTGCCGTAACACGATCAGTCGAAACTTGAAAAGGGTGGTTAGGTAGAAATGTAAGGAAAATTACTGTCATTTCCTGTATCTTATTGAGAGCTCGGCGAAAATTGTACTGAGATCAGAACTAAATGAAACTTGCCTAAGTTGAATTTATAAGGTGTAAGATTTAATTTAAAAAAAAAATGTTACATGTCTAACCGTATTACCCACCTCAGGTGTATCAAATGTCTGATATGATTGAAAATTTTTGCTGTAAGCAATTTTAAGCTAACAGCTTTTGCTAAAATTACTTACGAAATATCAACCAAAATCAAAACTGTTTGTAACAGAATCATTACTTCAATATTCAAGCACTCTACCTTTGACATTAACTATGCTATAATTGCAAGTCATGCTGTGAAGTTGTCGCAGGATTAAACTTCAAGAATTTATCGTTTATCAGCAACGATATCCGGTAACGAAGGGAAGCGGCTGTTTAAAAGGAAACTTAGTAATTTTATCCAAGCGAAGCCAAGCAAACTACAATAGTTCAGCAAAACTCCCGTTCAGTAGTTCAAAGTTAATTATCATTGGCTAAGTACCCCCGTGCTTCCACGGCTATCCTCGACCACACAGTTTCAAGACGCCTGAAATTGTTTCCCAATAAAAAAGTCGTAGACCCCCTGAAACGTCGCGGTACACAAGTAGGAGTATAGATTTCACCGGTTGATAAGTTAAGCATTTAGCTGCAGCTGATCTGATGATTATGATGCATTCCAGGCCGTATTCGGCTACGGCGACTGCTTAATTTCTTGTTAAGTTACTTGACAGGCTCTCACATGACTGAAGTAACCATTTTAGTGGTGAAACTTTGAAAACAGGTGCTAAGTACATAATTAAAAATAGCTCATGTAATATTCATGGTGTGATGCGATAAATAAGCGAGAAATACTCTATACAATATAATTACATGCACTAAGTCAGTACTTATACAGCTTACTAGCTGTATCTAGAATCAATATAGACTTTGTTTGTTTACTAGTTCTAGATTCAAATGGAAACACCCAAAATCTATAATTAAGTAGTATTTAATGAGGGTGTGCCCTCATGTTACCTGTCTGCTGCTGATTTAAGGGAATGTATATTTAACGACAACTACTCAATCAACGCTAATGAAATGGAGACATTTAGCCTTCGATTTAGTCAACAGGCTAATGTATACGTATAATCTATATAAACACTAAAGTTTAACGCGTAATTGAAGTAATAGAATCTGGTGTGAAATGTCGAAAGTGCATGTTTGCCAAAATTTTATGAAAATATTTTACAATGTTGATGTTTATGATATAGAGTATAATATAGAGTATGAAAGACACCAAAAATGGTTTTTTGGAACCAACTGGTACAAAATAGGTGCTTTAGATACGAAATTGGTACCTATGGCAAATTTTAGGGTCTAACAACATGTTGACCCGCCGAACAGCTTGTTGACCCGAATTCGGAAAGTTATAAACACGAATATACAGATATATATGATGGAAAGACTGTTATTTCCTATGCTATGCTTTCCGTGCAGATACTGACAAGCTTGTAAGCTGAATAGATTCAAAGTCTAACTGACAATGCACGCTCTCCTAAAATGCTATAAATAGGTCAATATTAACAAAAAGTTTATTAGCAGTCCATGATAGCTCGCTTTCTTTTAAACTAGCTGACCCGGCGAACTTCGTTTCACGCAATATCTTTATAAATTATAGCCTATGTGTTATTCTGATGTATAAACATTACCATTGCTAAGTTTCATCTCAATCCGTTCAGTAGTTTTTGTGTAAAGAGGAACAAACGTCCATACATAGGTATACAAACTTTCGCGTTTATATAATATTACTAGATTTTACCCGCGGCTTCGCCCGCATGATATTTAGATTTTTATGCTATCCCATGGGAACCCTTTATTTATCCGGGATAAAAAGTAGACTATGTCACTTTCCGTCTTTCAAACCCGAGGCCCTACCTTACCACCCATAATAAAGGAGGTGGAAAAAAAAAACGATTCGACGGTTGTTCGATTCGACAGTTGTTTTTTTGACATTTCTTCTTGCATTTTTTCTTCTTCTTATGGAACATTTACGCAATATCATTATAATTTCTAATTTCTTTTTAGCCTATGTGTTATTCTGATATATAAACTATATTATTGCAAAGTTTAATCTCAATCCGTTCAGTAGTTTTTGCGTGAAAGAGTAACAAATATTCATCCATGCATCCTCACAAACTTTCGCGTTTATAATATTAGTAGGATATTAGTACGATTAAACATGAACTCACCTGTCGATTTCATCAAAGTTGCGTTTGGCGTAGTCGTCGCTCATGCCGCCGTAGTAGAAGCTAGTTTCCATAGGATTTAGTGGGTACTTGCTCTGGTCCTTCGGCCTAAAAATATTGTGTAATTTATAATAATCCTGTATAAACAACTTTGGGTTGAGGAAATTACTACAAAAGAGATTCAAACATTTTAGAGAAGGTAATATAATAATGTTAATGGATTCGAGGTAAGTAAATATAATTACTCGGAAATTGTTATCCGGTTTTGTTGTTTTCATTTAATAATTATAATTTATAACATGTCATGTGATTCTTAGGTTTACACCTCTGTGGTTTACACAGTACAATTTTGACATAGGTAGATACTTCTCTTAATATTTTGAATTAAATAAATAGGTTTTGTTAAACTGAAATTTAAATTACCTGGATATGTAATCAAGCATTTTCAACAAGCTCACGCCGTAAGACGAGCGCGGACCCCCATCTCCCTCGAAAACTGGATGTAGAACTCGGTTCTTGTGTCCTAAAATATCATCAGTGTGGAAACCATTAAACTTAGAACTATTTTGATGCTACAAGATATATTGAAAAAGTTGATGTGAAATGTGTGTGTGATTTTTAACATGTTTGATTAGAAAACCATGTAATTACTTACGTAGAGACTCTGAAATTCTTGTCTTAATATCTCGTTTCAAAAATAATATCTAATAAAGAACAAACTTTTCAATTATGTAGAAATATAGACAAGTAATAAAAGGTAACACAAAAACAAAGTATCAAGTTGCTACGCCTTTATTAATAAACTTTAACATCGAAAGTTAACAATGAAGTTTGATAATAAATAAAAATTTGTTGGTTCCTTAGGGAGATATCACATTATATACGTTGTACGTTAGGGATACTATTTGAATAGGGTAAAATGAATGATTTGTATATTATTTAAACAAAGTTGCCGCCGCCCAGGGGATCTAAGTGGCGGACAAAGTTACTGCCACCGAGGGAATCCAAGTTCCGGACGAAGTTACCGCCTCCCAGAGAGTCTAAGTTCCTCTTGACGAGGTTAGGTCCGCCGAGCTGGTCGAGGTTCTTCTTCACGAAGCTGTTGCCGCCGATGGAGTCGAGGTTCCTCACAAAATTGCTTCCGCCAATAGAGTCCAAGTTACGAACAAAGTTGCCGCCTCCGAGGGAATCCACGAATCTGGCATATCTTCTGTCGGCTTCGGCTTCTCTGCCGAGTAGAGTGGAGCCACCGATCCCGTTGAGATTTCTTCCAAGGAGACTAGAGCCACCCAAGTTGCCAGTGGTCCTTCCAACGAGAGAGGTGCCTCCCAAGCCTCCAGTGCTCCTCCCGAGCAACGAGCTCCCGCCAAGACCCCCGGTGTTGATGTTCCTCCCCAGCAAAGTGCTACCTCCGAGGCTTCCTAGCCCGTTACGTTCACGATGTTCGCTTTCATACTCTTGCAAATAACGGAGAAGCTCGTCTAGCTCCTGAGCTTGTTTATAATCTGTAACAACGTCATTTCAGTCAAAGATTTTGAAAAAGCTATAAAGATAAGTGCACAATAATTGGAAGTGGTACTCACCAGGTGCAGACACTGAGACATGTGAACTCGAATACACAGTGCACAGAAAGGTGAGATAATTCGTCGTGCTGAAACATGTCAGGAAGTGCAATATTCCCCGTGAGGTGTGAAATAAAATATATAAGTGCTTCTCGGGTTGGTATCGTGTTGGGTTTGTATTTACAATAGGTTGACATTTATGTAAGTGCGAAAGTTGAAGTTTGATGTGAAAAAACGATTTGGTTTAGTGATGAAAGGTGATGATTTTGGACATACAGTGAAGTTGTGTTTCACTGACATTTTAATAAATTGTAGTAGAGAGGTAACATTCTGCATCTACGACTCTATCAAAATGTCAGCGGAAGAACTGTTAGGTAAGTTTCGTTCGTAAAATAGTGTAACTTTGGAACAGGAACATACAGTGCTAGGGAAACATTCTTGAGTTATTATCAACATTATGTGTGCTAGAAATTTACATTCAAATAGCATTAACATTGTGTGAAAGTTGTACGTGTGCAAGTTAGTTGGTGAAATGGGTAGTTGGTTGCTCACCACTGAGATCGTAACGTTTGGGTCCTTGCTCGCTTCCGCTCACGTCTTGTTCCTGTGACGATCAATAAATACGTTATAAGTTTATGTTATGATACATGACGTAGTTTGGATCAAAGTCCCACGAGGAATGCGTGTTTTCTAACGCCAAGCCTTATGAATCAAAATGCGAATATTGGCCCTTTTCACATAGGTCGAAATCAATATGAGATAACTTTTATTTTCACTTCCGCCAATTTATAACCGAAAATGTTTATCACTGGAGTAAGAACGTATATATTAAAATAATAAATGTAATATTGCAATACTGTCTAGTTCTACGGCACATCTTCGTAGCAGATTTCGTAGACGCTCTTAAAACGCACTTAACCAGAGTTTTCTAGGTTTATGACAGCGACGTTTATTTTGTTGTAACTCGATACTAGAAATTGAAAACTTGTGAATAAATTTTACTTGAATATGAAACGATGTATTAAAGTTTCATGTTTAGTTAGACCGCTTCACACAAAAGTGTTTTGATTAGGCGCAGTACCGTCGACTAGTTGATAAGGAAGGGAAGGGTTGCTTAAACACGAATTTGCTTTACGAATTTTAATTACCTGAAAGGGCTAGTTTCTCTTTTGTGTGTTTAAAATTTTGAATTTACCTTTTGCAAGATTTAAGCCTCGGGACTTCGTTGCGATTTGATTTTAATAACATCATTTTGGGTAAGAAATTTATTTTGGAACCGCGACGATTAGAAGCTGATTGGAAGCTTAAAATGTTATTATTTCGCGGCCTTGTTCTCAGAATTGTTGTATTATATTTTACGTTTATCAAAATTTTGTCAACGCTGGTTGTTATTTTAAAATGATGAAAAGCTGTCTCAATTGGGTCGTCTGGACGTCTTTTAGACAAAATTGTGTCAATTTCGGGTTTCTACCGAGGATTCAATATAGGTGTTTCTAATTTTGAACCTATTTCTAAACGTCTCTACTTTTAATTATATTGTAAATGAATTCGAACATTTACATTCTATGTTTGCACGCTTAGAAACATGTTAGGGACATTTAATTATTCTATAAGTATATCAACGAGGTGTACAATAAGGTGGAATGAAAAACACTTTATTTTTTAATTTTAAAACTCCTGTATTTCCAATCATTATTGACCTATATGTTTTGGAGTATTTGTGCAAAATTTAAGCCTTATAAGCTTCTATAAGCTTCGAAAGCACATCTTGTCATACAGCATAAAATTTTCTTAAGGCTGTCAAAATTAAAGTAATTTCTCACTTAATTAATTAGAATATAATGTTTATAATTATTTAATGTTTGTTTTCTATAGTTACATATTTTATGAGTATATAATGTGACTTATGTGATAATGTTACCAGTAATTAGGTTCTGGGAATGTGCCAAAAACTACATTTTTTCAAACTTCAAGTGCAACGCGCCACCTTAGGATATTAAATTAGAAAGTTTAAATTTTGCACAAATACTCCTAAACATATAGGTTATTGATTGAAAATACAGGAGTTTTAAAATTAAAAATAAGTGTTTTTCACTCCATCCTAGACTGTACAATATAGTAAACGCAAATACTTTTACTTTATTTCTACTTTCAGTCCAAGCAAGCCTTTTCCAAGTTGATCAATATGAATAACAAATACGAACACATACCCTGTGGGGATCTGCTTTGCAGCAAACAAGTAGAGCAGCGACTGCCACGACCAACGCTCCGTAAAATCCACGCATTTTGTACCTGATATAGTAAAAAAGTTAAAGAAACTATTTTTTATAGTGATTTCCACACTAGGTTTATTGCAAACAGTTTTCTTTGTGACAATCATTTCAAAAAATGGTGTCAAAGAACCTGTGTGACTGAAACCGACTTTCATAAGTGTACATTGCTGTTATGCCTACCTGTATTTAAAAAATAAATTTTAATGTCAATTAGGTTTTTGTTAATTTCCTCATTTTTAAATTGTTTATCCCAAAAAAATCTCTGATAAAAGTTGTTTGCAGCGCGTTTAAAAGCGTCTGTGTAACATAACTATAAAAAATACAAAATTGCAAGAATCTCAGTTGCAGTAATATACCGATCAATTTTTTCTAATTTTATTTATTTAAAATTCATTTTTAATCCTACAAGAAATATTGGAAGCAAGAAATTCAGATCTGACAATTAATTATCTCGATAATCATTGTGCACATGAGTTGGAAAAATTATGACACTAAATGACATTTGAATGGACGGAATGCGCATGTTCTTTGTTAAACTTTAAAAAGTTGAAAATATCTCGCACTTCAGATTTGAAGTTAAAATAAAAACGAATGTATAAAATTCTCATGTCATAGTGTTTGTTACCTTAATTCTGTCCCTTAATCCTTCAAAACGGCTAGATCGTATTTTATAACTTATTTGAGTATATTCAGTAAGTCCGAAAATAGGTCTTTATAAAGCAACTAAACGATAAAGGTTGCAATCTCCAGAATTTATTCTTTATACCTACGGTAAAACAATGAATCAAGTCGCAATACTATTATGTACATTATCAATGAAATAAAATGTATTTCTTTCAAACACCGTTCCTTTATCGCCTACAACAAAATATAAATAACTACTGAAATACTTCAGCGTAAACAGAATTTAATTGACACTGCATAACCAAAATGTAATTGTGTCTTTGAGCATTAATTGGATTTCCTATATCTAGATCTAGACTAGTCTGTGGACAAAATCTAGTAGGTGAATATATGTGCTTAAACCACTACTGCCAATTGTAAGCTTGCTTAGAATACTGTCAGCAGTTCTACACCAAAGTGCAATGATTAAAATGCACAGAGTAACTTAACAATGAAGAAAAATATTTATCAAGAAACTTAGATAAGTACGTAACAAATAAAATTATAGAAGGAAAGAAGAAAGACTCGATATTCAATCTAGTTACAGTCACCGCTCCGATAATTTAATATCATATCTTGATATCTCGCGGCTATAAACGTTGGTATCGCATTGACATTTCATTTCTATGCAATAAAACTATATTAATATTGAAAAATATCGCTACTGGTTTCGCGGAATTTCATTTAGAATATTTACGACTTTCCTTCGTAACACTGTTTTTCATGAAACCTTGCTAATGTTACTTAAAGCGCTTAGTAAACGTATATTTTTAGTAGAGCATATTTTTTCATCCTAAGATAGTTTTATTATTCTACTGAATTTAAGTAGATACATATTATATCAATATCGAACGGATAGAACTATGAAGAATAGTTTCTTTGAGAAAGACTGCAAAAACTTACTGGATACCAGCCGCTTCCAATCAATGCCTTTAGAAATCTGGAGGAGGAGAAAATAGGTAACAGAGGTTGTTCTATGAAGCCATTTAACGCCATGCCATACCATTGATACATATGACATTTAATTTAATACTTATCATCATGTACAAAGAGACCACACTAACAAAATAAAATATCTTCTTAGCTAAATCAAAAGTGTCAACTAGTTAAAAAGACATCAACGCGTACGGTGAAATCAAATTTTTTAATACTTTTATAGAATGTTTTTGAAGTTTTTGGTTGTAAAACAAAACCCAGCGTTAAAACCAGAAAACATCTAGGTACAAATCGGCTTCATAGAATCTCACCACGCATTTTCTAAAAAAACATTTAGCTCGAGCGAATTAGGAACTGTTATTTAAACCAAATTGATAAAATATTTATGCGATCACCAATCAAATTCTTAATCGCTTCAAAATTAATGAAATATTTATCGGACATCCAAATAAATCGTGGTTGTTAGTCTTGCTAAAACTCGAGAACGGCTATGTAATTAATAATTATATTAAATGTTAAATGTTTGACAACTTTTACATGCAGGAATATTTTGTATGGAAAAATGATATTTTCATTTTTATTATTTTTCTCTCAACTTTTTAAATTTTCTCACCATCTGAACCTTCCCTTAACTTCCACAAATATCTCAAGATCAAAATTAGCCAAATCGTTCATTGACAGTTGACAGATAGTGTGATGAAGTCACCGGGTCAGCTAGTAATAATATAATTATTAATTACATAGAGTTGGAAACACAATTTTCGTTATTGAAGTCGGCTAACGCTTGGATGCTCAGGTTTCGATTAATCTTGTCAATTGAGGTAGTATGTACAGGACAAATATGAAGTAACAATGTAAGTAATTGCCAAAAATCGAATTCCTTTCAGGCGCGCGGGCTTATTTCATTAAACACAAAAATACATGACTTGGGTAACATTTGACACAAGTTGAAAACGTGACGTGAAATTTAGCGAGAAGAAAGTATTAGGTTATCACCCAGCCTTTGAAAAGGAGAATAGCGTATTTTGTTTTACGTCAGTTAGTAAGTTAAAATAAGTTAGTAATTAGGTAGGCGTAAGTTAGTAAAATGAAGTTCACATACTTTATTTCCTAAGTAACTTGTCACGTGAATTCTATTTGTTCTTATGTAAACTTACTACAATCTAAGTGCTTTTATCGGATTCAAGATGTGAGGTTTCCTTTCAAGAATCCTGTTTTATTCGACGAGACTTCGCGTTTCAGTATTCCTGTAAAGCTTATTGGACGAATTTGGATCAGTCACAGAGCGTTAATGTTTTCTTTTTTCTAGAAAAGTTTCATTGGAGAAGCTTACTTTTTTGGAGCTTTACAAGATTATTGGGTAGTTCAAAAGTTAGCGAAAGTCAGAAAGTTTTAAGACATGTTTCACAAGCTGAATCCTCTTAAAAATTGTTTAGAGCTGTAAAGTTCCTAATGTTAAAGGATCAATATAACAGATAACTCATATTTTTATCCTCAAACGATCGAGTCAATGTGAAGAAGATTATAGAAATGAAGTACACGTGCAAGCAATCAACGTGTTCCATTGAAACGGTTCTATTTCAATCTAAATATAGAATTAGTGAAATACACGAGTCGCATTCGGTTATTATATTAGTATTTTTAGATTTGTGATATGGATCGATGAAAGAGATACTATTTTGTAATGTACCGGCCTTTTAGTAGTCCATTGTTGAAAATAGGTCTACTAATATAATTACCGCCTACGAAAGCCTGTTATGTACCATGCTAGACTAGTGCGGGCTGGGAGATTCACATGCGCCATTGAATTTCTTGAAACATGAAACTTGACTGGTGGTAGTCAAGTTTCCTATACTATACTGACTTTGCATACGTCAAGTATCGTTAGGTAGTCCATCTTTAGGGGAAAAAAATCCCAAAAGGTAGAGTTGTGAAAATCCGAATTAAAAAAAATTTGGAACGGGATCGTTTGATCTCTCGATCTTAAGAGATTACTACTATAGGTAGGTAGGTATATTACCACTATGCCACAACGGCATAAAAGAGATATTAACATATTAAATTTCAAAAGAAAGTTTATCCTCCTCCATTAGCTATTAAAAAGAAACATCAAAGTTACTTTCAAAATTAAAGCAGACTGATGTGACCTTTATGTTAATTTGTGATATTGTATTCTGAATAATTTTGCCGATAAGTATTTATAATGCCTAAAAAAATATTACTGGATTTCAACATGAATAGGAAGTATAAATATATTTAGTAAGGTTAAATCACAAGTCAAAGTTAATTTAGCAATTATTTTTTTCCTCAAGGAAGGAAAATTTGTAAGCAATTGTTCGGCTATTTTAACTTTGACTAGTTTAATGAAACTATACACAAACAAGACATACAATATACATCGATGCTAAGATTACAAGATTCTCAATTTTTTTTAACGAAAAGTAGCACTGTATTTAACTACTTATGTACAATTTTAGAGCGTCACATAAATAGTTGCTAGTAATTATTGCAAAAATTAAAATAAATAAATATTTACCTAATTACTTAAACAACTTTTCAATATTCGCATAAAAACAAAAATTTTGGGAACAGTTTGTCAAAATTAAATAATGATACTTTTAATTGTTTGAAAGAAAATATTTACATGTAATGTGTAATTAAAAAAAATAACTTTATTTGGTTTGGTGGTCCCATTATTTTAAATTTGTACTTTCAAAAATATTTTTAGTAAGTAATAAATAAAACTCGAGTAATGTTAATCTTGTGGTTCTAATATTAGAACTCTTAAACCCCGCCTCTAATGGTGAAAAAATGAATAATAAAAGTAATGAACAGATTTAAGAAGTTACGTTTTTTAATTTGTATGCTTAAATTCAACAAATTTTAAACCCGTATGTAACGCGTATGTACAAAATAATTAATAAATATATGAAAATAATTTAAATTTAAATGAATAAAAACTAGGAAAACTGTACTGGGAACTTTTACAAATGTTGAACAAATAAATAATAGTTGTGACAAAAATTCGAAACTTCAATTCGTGCGAAATCACTAGATTACAAAAATATAGAATAAGTAGTAGTACTGACCTGTGTTATTGTTGGTGGAAGCAGTTGTCGGAGGCAGCGGTGGTTGTGTTGTGTGCTGGAGATGGTCGCCGCGAGCTTATATATCCGCTGGGCGGGCGGCTGGGCGGGCGCGCGGCCGCGCCGCCTTCGTTACGCGATGCACCGATACGTGTAATCAACGATATTAATTGGCCAGTTTTCTACACTGTGACTCGTGTTACATTTTTTAGGCCTGAAAATATGGCGTTCCACATATGTTATTTTATTTTGTGCTTTTGTTTTTCTGGTACTGATATTAATTGGCCAGTGTTCTTCTCTGTGACTCGTGTTACATTTATTTAGGCATAAAAATGCTGGCTTCACAAATAACGAGGAAATTTCCTTTATTTAATTTTTTTTAAATACGCGTTTACGCTCCGTAGTTTATTCGCTGAAACTGAACTATTGTTTTTCTGGTTTTGTTATAACAGTTTTCATTGTGTCTCGTCTAAATTTTCAGCCTTTAAAATATGACGTTTCTTAAACATTATTTTATTTAGCGCAGTTTCGGATAATATTGTAAAAAAATAGTTACGCTCCTCGGTTTGATCTGTTTTAAATAAACTATTGTTTTTAGAGTTCCGTACCCAAAGGGCAAAAACGGGACCCTATTACTAAGACTCCGCTGTCCGTCCGTCTGCCTGTCTGTCACCAGGCTGCATCTCATGAAACGTGATACCTAGACAGTTGAAATTTTCACAGATGCTGTATTTCTGTTGCCGCTATAACAAAAAACACTAAAAATAAAATAAAAAAAATATTTAAGAGGGGCTCCCATACAACAAACCTGATTTTTCTCTTCAGACTCTTTTTCAGAGAGACTCTTCAACAGAAAGAGTTGAAAAAATATTCTATTACTAATATTACTGCCGCATTTTTACAGATAGATACGAGTGAAAAAAAAATCAATTGGAATTTTATTCAGTATCTATAGTTAATTTATTAATTTTACTTCAAAAAATTACTCAAATTATGCTTTAACTTACAATAACCACATCATCATTACGACAGCCATAGGAAGTCGACTGCTGGACCTAAGCCTTCCCTGTAGATCTCTAATAAGACCAGCTAGTCAAGTATGCGACCACGAATAGCCACGAAAAGAACTCACTTCGACGTGTGAAAAAGTGACAGATATATACTTTGCCATTACGATGTCTCGTTCTGACACTACGAACGAAATAATTCGTGGCGCGTATACTAGCTCGGCAGTTAAGAGCAACTTGTATTTGCAGACTTATTGTCTAAGTATCTATCTATAGAGGAGGATTATATCCAGCTGTTGATATCATATAGCTAAAATAACGGTGTGTCAGAACGACAGTTACGACGATTTAGAATGTAAACGGAAAAGTAAAACGTAAACAAAGTAGACTATGAAGTAATCTTTCCTACATTTCCACGTACGCAATATCGGGATTGTTTTCATACACAACATAAAGGTCATACACGCTTGCCTTATTCCTAGTCAAACAGGTTGAATTAATTGATGTGTTAATGTAAGACCTTCTCGTATGAGTTAATATGGAGTGGAGCCGTTCTGTTTCTATTTTTGTTTGTATAAATATTAAGGTAGAAGTTAAAGTAGGGTGTTAATTTGCATATCAGTGTGGAGAATGTTCATTCATGTATACACTCATGAACGAAGAAAATTAATGAATCACGAAGTTTTCATTTAGGAGCTGCGCGCTTTGTGATTTTTATTAAATAATATTAATCAAGTGTAGGAAATCTTGACCGTAAAACATAGCTTTAAATTAAGATAATAAACTGCTTAGTTCAAATAATTTTTATTTACTTTAGGATTTACCAACCAAGAGATCACAAAAACATTTTTCCCGAAAATTCACCAAACTAACTTGAGCTCCCGTAAGCACTTGTGCCTGTTCCTGTAAAGCTTTAAGTTAAACTGGTAAAACGTCTAATTAAACATAAAAGTGTGGTAAAAAAACCATTGTAATCTTGAAAATCGTTTAGATTCGTGTGTAATGTAATTCATATTACGTTGTAATAAATTTGTTAAACAGGTTCTCAGAAAATTAATTATATAACTACAAGGCTCTACGTTTCAGGATGAAAATTATTTAAAATGTAGGTTATGTATTTTTATTCTTATTAAATTTAGGTCATTTTCCATAACGTGTTATTAAATATGTACGAGTATATTGTATTGATATAGTATACTGATAGGTATGTAGTTCTGCGAATTTCAAAAAGTCGAGCTGCTGTTAGATGTCGTTTATTATAACACTATGAATTAAATATATTATTAGTTCTCATAGGGCACACATAGCGAGCATGAGATATTAAAAATATCTGGTAACTAGGCTGAATAATAATATAGATATGTCACACTTACCTACTTAAAATAATAAAATCAAACTAACCTCACCATACTTTTATATCTGTTCTACTTTATATCTATTCTAATCAGACCTTATAAAACTACAACAAAAAACAATCAATAAAATTAATTACCTATGTTTGCACCCTTTGTTTTAAAAGCCCTAACATTTTCATACATTAAATTACTAAAAATAAAGTAATTTTAAATGCATGCATTGTGTGTTTGAGTAAGATTTGTATAAATGTCTTATTTTGTTTCTAATGCAGCCAAATTAAAAATAAAAGTTTTGTTTATTCGTAATTAAAATTATATAATTATGACGCGACTAAGGGAATAACGAGGATTAAACCATTTTTATTTAAATCCGTGGTGGTCTAGTTGTAATGACACTGGCCTTATTACTATGAGGTCGTGGATTCAAATCCCAGTCCTGTACCAATGAATTCTGCGGAATTTATGTACGGAATTTCACAGCACTAGCTTTTCGGTGAAGGAAAACATCATGAAGCAACCTGCATACGTCCGTAGAAGTAATTCGATGGCGTATGTGAATCCCACCAATCTGCACAGGGTCCACAATCCAGCGATGTGGATGGGTGGCCTACGTCCTGCAGTTGACTATTACAAAGGCTGGTACAGTACAGTAAACCATTTTATCCATTTTTAATATTCGTTGTCGATATCAATCCATACTTTGTTTCCTGAGCAAGGGGATAAATAAAATTGGTGGAAAGACAATAGCCTATTTGTCGTTTGACATTCTTGGCTAGATAAAGTTATAAGTACTATTAAGATCTTTAGAAAATGAAACCTTTTGCGTGAAATCAATAGTTTGCCTACAAAACTCAATCTTGCTCTTTCGGTTAGTTTCAGGAGAAATCAGTTTTGTTTTTGTGGCCGCGCGCCAAAATGTGACCTCAAATAAATGAGCCACCTGTTACTCCGCTTGTAACAGAGTTCAATTTTGCGATTAGGTTGTATTTCTTTGCTTATTGCGATGTTTGAATATGTCAAACACAATTAGACTTCTACTCATTGAAGTTCCGTCGCGGTAAAGCGCTTTAAGTCCGCAATGCTATACAAGTACTTATGTCATGTCTCCGTGTGTATTCCATGCTGTGATTCCATGCACAGAGATTCCATAGCATCACTGACACAAGGAATCCTATTTCGGGGCTAGCTTTGAATGTTAATTTAAAACTAATATGGATAAATTTATTAATAATTTTCTTAGATAAAAAATACCTAACTTTGGTGATTACTAAGAACAATCTAGTCAAATTACGCCATACTAAGAAATAGCGTAGCGTACGCTATTTCTTACTTGCTTACTTCATATTATAAAACCGAAAGTTTGTTTGTTGGTTCGTAACTATGTCACACAGCAACAATGCAACAGAAAGTTTTGATTTCTAACATTGATATGGTTCAAAGGTTGAAAAGTGGCATAGGGCACTTTTATCCCGGAAAAATAAAAAGTTCCCATGGGATAGCACAATAATCAAAATATCACGCAGTCACGTATTACCCATCTATTGTTATCTAATTATAATTCTATAGGTAGTTTTCTAATTTGAATGAAGAGATTGCTCCGGAAGTTGAACCCAAGCTTATATCCGGGGCAGTGAAGGACTAGAACCCTCATTATAGCATCTTCGATATTATCTCCATCTCTATCAATTTCAATAAGCTACGAATAAACTTTTAAAACTTGAAATACCCACGAAAAATCTTTAGCTACGTATTTGATAACAAACTAATATAGCGATATGTATGGTGATGCTAAATTCGAATTTCGTCATCGTCCAATTTGTTATTAAATTATCATGCTACGCTTACGGAACATACATTATTTATTTGCTGTGTATATTAGGAAAATAGGTACTACATAAGGGTTGATGCGATTATTCGTAAACAGAACTACAGTAATTTTCGTATTGGTCCATACGTTTTTGAACCATAATTATATTTGGCAGCAATGATGAAAAACAAATAAAATGTGTAAAGAAAGACGGAAACGACAATAATTTTCATTTACTATGAGCAATGAGTACTAAGGCCACTAAGGCCATTAAATTAAGGTACGGAGTAAGAAGGTACCTAAATTTAATGCTAGATGCAGCATCCTTATCACGAAATGTTGAGTGCCTTAAAAATGTATAGGTACTTACATAAATAGCGCTGCGTCAAACAAATCTATTATTCTGTTAATTTACTACACAGATAGAGATACTTCCATCAAACTACCCTATTAGAGCGACAAAGGTGACGTCCACAAGTGGTATATTATTCAGAGAAAAATCGAACCAAAACGATATATACATCATTTGAAAGCTTGATTTATGGGCTTCTCAAAAATATTTAATTTAGATTTTTTATCCTTCCATTTTTTTTAAATGGGAAAAATAAATTGTATGAAAAATAATAATACAACTATGTATTTTTTTCTAGTTTAGCAATAATAAAGTGCTTCTATCGTTATTTTACTTGCATTCGTAGCTGATTCTTCCACATTCATTTCTTAATTTGCTAAAATTAAAAATTATAACCTACCAGTGTCACCAGTTAGTAAGTACAATGTTACAAAAAATCACTTAAAAACTGTGCTTCTATTTAACAATTTGAAGGTTACTTAATCAGGGTTACTAGAGATAAACTACCTATTGAGCCAAATATATTTATTTATCCTAATAGATGCAAAACTAATTAAAAAAAAAACGGAGAATCAGCTCTTTTTTGGTTTTAACTGATGTACTTAATAGACGACTCAGAAAAATATGAACTTTCTTGAAATGTAACGAGTGTTGTGGTTAGAATTTTTGATTATTATTATACCAGCCTCCATACATTTTGTGGACATGTCCTAAAATCAATGATGTTTTAAGCCCTCTGTTTACAACAATCCGAACTCAAGTGTGCCAGAATAGAGCTCCTTAAATGAGCTTAGGCCAGACATTTCCCATTAAAAAAAATATTTTCGTCATTTTGTGTCACAAAATACGTAGTTATAAAATCGCCGTTGTTGTTTATCAATAGTAAAAATTGTGAGTAATAAAATGGATGACATCAAGTGACAACAACAGAAACCGGCTTTGTTGAAAGAAGACACGGGTTTGGTATTGAAAAGCGACGACTGATTTGGCTGTCGATGTCAATATTAAAAAACAGCCTCGGCCAAAAGTATTAGGCACACTGTAATTTCACTCTATTTTCTAAACTAATTTCACTCCTTTTTGGCATTTTTAACAAAATTAAGTGTCCATTTAATCACATCAACAGAAATGAAAGCTTGTTTACTTGTTAGAGTCCAGAACACAAGTGACCAAACATTGACTGATAAGACCGAAAGAAAACCGAATCCTTTGTTTTCGGTCACCAGGTATTTTATGACCTTAACAAAGAGCCGCTTGATATTATAAGAAGTTATTTATAACCCCGGTAAGTCAAGACAAGCACTCAGTTATTGGTTAAGTAGTAAACATGCATTTTGATTTTTAAAGGTGCCTAATACTTTTGGCCAAGGCTGTATCTTTGTTACAACAATGTCTTTATTGAAATCGTGTTTATCGTCAAGGTACAAGTATATTCATTCATTCAGATATTTATCAGAAAAAAATCGCTCTAACTGTTTTTGTACTTATAGAGCTCGTAGCGTAGTTTGACGATCATCGAAATTAAGCTACGTTTCGCACGGTCAGTATTTGTATGGGTGACCGTGGGTGGCATTTTCCAACTGTGCGCTGCCGTGGCTCGGATGACACTACAAATTGTAGGTAAACGGGACTTACAATTTAACGTGTCATCTGAGTCACGGCATTAACGGTTTTAACTGTTTAGCCATGTCAGAGGCCTTCAGGCGGCCTAAAAACTCTGACACCAGGACTAGCCACTCGGCATATACGAACTTACGAGTACTTACTTACTGTACTTGAAAATTTTTTTCG
The DNA here is from genome assembly GCA_949316475.1 of Hypomecis punctinalis. NCBI lineage: Eukaryota > Metazoa > Arthropoda > Insecta > Lepidoptera > Geometridae > Hypomecis > Hypomecis punctinalis. The sequence goes on from OX438807.1 coordinate 12,397,851, forward strand.
CGCTAAGCCACTAACCCGCCTAAGCGTAAACGACATTGTGGTCGAAGATGAAGTACGCAGACTTGGAAGATATTGCAGCTATTTTTTAAGACGGCTTTTCAACAGCAACATCTGCCTCAATTACACATTTACAAGTTTGAGCAGGTATCTAACAGGGTATCTATATAAGTACCTACCTAGTTTCAATTTAATATATATTATATATCTCTGAAAACTCTATTAAGCATTTATTAATCATAGCACGTACCTATATTAGATACACTGGTTGTGTCCACTGCTCCGGGTTTGGCCATTGATGACAATATTAGTGCACAAATAATTCATAAACAATGTAACACCAAATATTGTCCGTGTGAATGTCAAAGTTAAAAATTTCTTTAAAACATATTTTTAAAGAAATTTTCAAACTTTCGTAAATTATTAAAATTCTCTACACATTCATAAATATCAAAGTGCGAAAATTACACTAAGATGGCTACAACCAGTGCATCTATACTTATAATGTACATACACAGGCACAATTAACCACCCACCCTGTACCGTCACCTTTCTGGGTGGGCGGTTAATTGTGCCTGTGAGTATATTGAAGCAAAGTTGTTATATCTTTTCATTTAACGGAAAACATCGTCAAAAACTATCATTTTGGATTATTGAATTGGATCTATTTTGTCGAATTAAGTACTTATTTTTTCCCAAAAATAGCACAAGCGACTTCAATACACCTATTGCAATCTACGATCTAAACATTCGAATGGTTTGCTCAAATCTATGTATGCCATAATTAGATTATTATCGATTTTTAAAAAACTTCGGCAATAAAATAAATATCAAAACGGATTACTCTTAAAATTTGTATGCGTATTTGTATGTGTAAAAAAATAAACGCTTCGACTTGAGTACCTCCTCTTTTTTGTCTCCCTAAAAACAAATTGTATGAACAAATGCTTCATATATTGACTGCCTCGGTGGCTCAGTGGTTAGTGACCCTAACTTCTGAATCAAAGAGGTGTGGTTCGATCCCCACCCACGGCAAGTATTTATGTGATGAACATAGGTGTTTGCTCTGTGTCTGGGTGTTATTTAGTTACTATCTATATAATTATGTGTTTAAAAATGTGTATATGTAGTATATCAGTCTCTGGCAGCCATATCACAAGCTTTGCTTAGTTTGGGGTCAGAGGACGTGTGTAAGATGTCCCCAAATATTTATTTTGTTTTATTTTTTATTATATATTAACCTTTTTGCTAACCTCTCTCTAGATGAGAAATTGCCTTATAAAATCCCCTGCTTTATATTACGTACTGCAGGGTGAACTTATTGTACTGAAAAACGTGTGTTATCTCTCGCTGGTGTTGCGTGTCATAGCTGTAAACGCATAAAGTAACTTTATAGCTAAGCATTATGAAAAATAATTATGGTTTGTTTTATAAACTGGCAATATATGGCGTCACGGGCAATGGGACTTTCATGTTACACCTGCCCGAGGGGTTAGTGGTTTACACGTAAATTCAAAGTACAGCTGTTTCCGTATGGCTTTATACATTTTCGTACCGCGCACCGGCGGAAACGAGGAAGAACTATGCAAGAAACAAAATGTATGGAGCCACACGCGAACGTTTAAAAAACTACGCAACAATGTCTTAAACGCAAAACCTGGACTAAGGACTCTGGTCTAAACTCTGGCCCCCTTATTAAAAAACGCAGTTACTTCGGAGTAGGAAGCCCGTATTTTTATCGACTTTCAAAAAATGCTATGTTAGCCTGTATGTATTTTTTATGTAGGTTCATCGATGTTATTGCCAATTGTGAACCGATTTCAAAAAACACAATTTTTTTTAAATGTAGGTATACCTACTCCCGAGGTGGTCCCATTTATAAGATAAGATATTTTTTTTTCCAATAAAATTTAAAATTAGAGTACAGAGAAGAGGTTCAAATATAAAAGTTTCAAAATTTATACATAACAAAAACTAGTTACATTATAATTACTAATAATTGCCGCTACAATATGTGTTTAAATCAATTATGTTATTCAATTGACATACTCGTGGTCTGTGAATTATCAGTGGGCCCCAAAATAGGCTAAGCCTGTATCTTGGTGGCCCTTGGTTTAGACGGGTACTGATTTGTTTCTCAACATTCTGTCTTGATATTTTTATTTGGTCTGAGCTCGTGAACATAATTTATTCATGGCCGCAAAATATTTTTGATTGACACGATCATTATTTTATCAAGCAAGTTACAGAGCCGAGAAACTGTTAAAAGAACCAGGACATACAATTTAACTTATCATCGGAGCCAGATACCGTGGCTCGTAATTGTAAATACGAATTATTACCAGTATGCCGATCGTAGATTTACATCGGTTCTCAGTACAAAACTTAGACTAACTATACTCCAAAGGAACTCTGCGTTAATTAATAAGCTGTCTTATTATTTATGCATATTTATTTTTTTATTTATTCTTTATTTCAGACGTACAAGTCCATATTACAAAACTATATTAAAAATATTATGTCAAAATGTCACAAATATCAAAATAAAAATTAAATACAAAACTAAAAAAAATACAAAATTAACAAATACAAAATTAAAATAGAATAAAATTCAAAATTAAATAATACTTAATGTTAAGTTTCAATAAATAATATAATTATCTTAGCCTATACTTCGGTTTGGATCCAGGGTGCTCAAGATGCAGCCTCGTCCAGTGTTGCATTATTGGGCAGTCCAGATCCATCCTCGAGGCGAACAGTTGCAGGTAGGTGTTGGAGCTGCCGCTTTATGGCTTTCTTATTTGCATTTGCGATTTATGGCTTTCTTAAAAACTCTGAAACCAGGGCTAGCCATATTCAATGATATAATTTCATAAAAATCAAACCAATGTATATGAAAAATAACGACGCAGAAATAACGTTTTTAACAGTAAACGGTACCGTATCTATATCGGTTTTATTTTATTTTTAACATACAATAACCGTTATGTTCATTAAACGAAGTGTCATGCAACCTTTCTTATTATAAAATAAACTAGATCAAATTATAGCTTTGTTTGAATCACACAGAGATAAGGGCATTATTTTATAATGTTATCAAACTTTTGAGTCAGTCACTGAAAAGCAAGCTTTCTTCAGATTAACCCAGCGCTTTGATCGCCAAATTGAATCATCAAACTTTTCTATTAGAGTTTAATGAAGAGCTGGCTCGTAAGAGATTTAATTGTGAAACTAAATTAAAGATAAACCAGTACAATTTCCAATTTTCTTATCTTTTGATATTATTGCTTCCCGTTTGAGTAACGATCTCGGATTCGGCGGAAATTGTCCTATCGTAACCATTTATGGCGGCCCAATAAAATTCTAGCTTAAATTCTATATTGTTGTTTCATTTTGTTTTCAATACGTCAAATAAATTGTACTTATGTACCTCATACTAGAAAAGCCAAACTTATGAAATAAGCACATTACTCTAACGAATTTCTTCTACGGACGTATGCAGGTTGCCTCACGATGTTTTCCTTCACCGAAAAACCAGTGGTGTGAAATTCCGTTCATAAATTCCGAGGAATACATTGGTACGGGACCGGGGTTTGAACCCATGACCTCACGATTGTAAGGCGAGTAAACATTACCACTAGACCACCATGGTCCGTAGAAGAAATTCGATGGCGTGCGGGTTGGTGGATTCACATAGGCATGTGAATCCACCAACCCGCACTGGGTCAGCGTGGTTGATATGACCCAATCACCCTTCGTGGGTAGGCCTACGTCCTGCAGTGGGCTATTAAAAAGCCTGGTACAGTACAGTACATTACTCCAGTTAATTAATATAACAACTTGATGCAATAAACGTACTTATGTTATTTTTTATCATCTCATGTTCATAAAATTTGTCGTATGTAAATATGTTACATTTCTCTTCAATGTGGATGAATAGAAGGGATGAGAAAGGAGAAAAAAGAGATGAATAGGGGTTCATAATTGTAAGCCTCCGGGTACAGTACAGTACATTACTCCAGTTAATTAATATAACAACTTGAAGCAATAAACGTACTTATGTTATTTTTTATCATCTCATGTTCATAAAATTTGTCGTATGTAAATATCTTACATTTCTCTTCAATGTGGATGAATAGAAGGGATGAGAAAGGAGAAAAAAGAGATGAATAGGGGTTCAAAATTGTAATCCTCCAAAATGCTCTGAAGAAGGAAGAGCCAAAATGGCGTCCAAAACGTAGAACCTGCTGCATAACTTGACTTAAGTGACATTGACTGTTCAAATGTCAAATTCGTAATATGGCGGATAAACTTTATAGTGGAGCTAATTTCACGAATGACTATGTAAAACTAAACAAATTACCTAACCAATTTTTTTTCATTTTAACAGTCATACACCATATATCCTTTGAATATATTGTTATGTAAAAAAGTTAAAAAAATAAATATTACGAAGCGTTAGCTGTCTTTTGTTTTTGAATTCTACAAGCAAGTTGACTTCAAAGAGGTCCCAATTCAATTTGTTAACCCTTGTGAGTTTAGTGACACTCGTAGGTCAACTACTGTTGTTAAGTTGTGAATTCAATTTCACGGTATAGGAAGTACTTGACTAGCATTTGGGCGGCTTATTTTACTTCAACCTTCATCGACTTTGAAAAGACCTTGGAGAATTAAATGTATTCTAAATTTTATTAATTTTTCAAAGACAACAGCGATAAAATATTTCTATCCATAATATTCTGACTGCCTTGTATTCTAGTAAGTGAAATATTCACCTTGGAATCCTGAGACCGTGGGTTCAAATTCAAAACCCTCATCCATATCAATGAGTTCTTTGAAATTTATATACTGCTTTTCACATCACTGGTTTTTTTGACGAAGGAAAACATCGCGAAATACTTTACGTTTGTAGAAGAAATTCGATGGCGTATGTGAGTCCACAAATCCACCTAGGGGACTTGGTAACGGTTCAATCGCCCTTCCAAGGTAGGCCTATGTATACAATATGGTACAATGGACTATTAGAAAGGTCGGTAAGTAAGTAAGTAAGAAACTAACACAGTACAGTAATAAACATATACAATTGACTCATTACGAAAAATCATTAAAAAAATGCCAAGTCGATGACTATAGGTAATAAATTGTTACAACTGACACAGTACAGTAATAAACTGACACAGCGGTGGGAGACTGCTTTATAATGTAAAGAAATTAATTCATGAAATACGGGCGGAAAAATAAATTAATTACATGAGGAAGGAAAATTAGCTTTAATCTCGCGTCGTAATTGCACTTGGCGTGGTTTCCGAGGCGGCGAGCTCTACTGGATTCCCATAAAACATGTCCCGTTCAGTATTAAATTCCATTTTACAATGTTGTCGACGTATTGTGCCTCGTCATATAGGGAACATTTGTAATATTACTTTATGTATTTTGAGCGTTAGTAATATGGGAATATCATGAATGAGAATTAACAACGTATGCGTGCGTTTGCGTCTGCACATGTGTTGTGTACGTGCGGGAGCGCAGGTATCATCGACTTGGCATTTGTTATATTGATGGCAGGTATTCATGGGTGTGCACGTGTGTGTGTGACTAAAAAAGAAATGTAAGACGTAACTATTTTTTTTTAGTTGTAGTGTAGGTAGTTTTAGCATATAAAGTAGTATTGTATCTTATTGTAGTTAATAAAGGCGTGTTACTAATTAATGCCATAAATAATTTATTCTTTTCTCTGTGGCACCAATGCAATGATGTAAATAATAAGAAAATTTAGAAGAAAATTTATTTTTTTAAAATTTTGTACATAACAAACTTAATTTAAACAATCAATCTTGAAAAAAATGGAAATATAATGAATAACCCTTTTGCCAAATATCCTTTTCTTATAATACTCGTATGCTTGTAACAAACAATGTTTAATTTCTAGAAATTAACTTGGAAATTGAAATTAATTATTCAAAAAAAAATTAACTGAATATATAATATTTAGCAATTTTGCTAAATATTATCGAAATTATTATTTAAATCCTAAAAAGATTTTCGAGTATGAACTAAATCGGTCAAGAGCGAGTCGAAACATAGGTATGTGAAGATGCATTAGATGTGCTGCGAGGTCTACTGTTCGGAGAACTACTAGTAGGTAATATTAGTGAGAAAACATAAATAAAACTTTTCTGCCAATCCTAAAATTGCAAAAGGAATTTTTCTCGGAATGATAATAATATTATTATATTTTTTTATGCGTAGCGCAGACGACTGCTACGACACAGTCGTAGAGCTTGTAGCAGCTACATAAGTCTACGTGATCTACGACAAATAAAATAAAATTCTTACAAGTCATTTGATTTTGGCGTAAAGCGCGAAATTAGGAGAATTTATAGACTGTATTGAATCGCTTTAGGTTTCTACCGTGAATCTCTTATTATTTTAAAGTAATCTTCCAGACTTGAAATAATTTACTGATTATTTATTAGACTCTCACAAATATGAAAGAATTATCCATGCTAGCGGCGTCTTGAGTATTTCATGATGTACATTAGTTCAGCCCCAAAGATAGCGTACATAAACATACACACTTTTTAATACACGCGTACACTTTTTCTCTCATATTTTTAATGTCATAAATTTTACCGAGAATATAACCGATGATTCTATAATTAAAATTTGTTTGCTGATACGTGATTCTACTTATTATAAACTCACTGCTTATTTTACTCGATGAAACCGTTTTATCAATAACCCCAATGAGTGGTTATGTTAATTTATTCACCATAATATAATGAGGCTAAATTTCTAAATGCTGAGAGTTAAAGTTAGTTTAATGTCGATAGAAACCGATAAAGTTTGATTAGTTGGTTGTTGCGTCCAGTGTTCGTACGTTCAGGCGAACAAATCGAAAAGTTAGTTCCTCTAACCGAACCAATTTAACTATTTTATTCAAAGTGCCAACACTGTACAGTAATTTCATTGTGTATTTAAAATCGCTCGTCATTGTGGTAAAAATGCACTCATCATCATAATTATTTATTAGCCGTAGGACGTTCACTGCTGGACATAGGCCTCCACTACGATGTTTTTAATGCTTCTATTATAAGTAACTAGCAACCCACCCCGGCTTCGCACAGGTGTATTATACATATAAACATACCTCTTGAATCTCTATCTATTAAAAACAACCGCATCAAAATCCGTTGCGTAGTTTTTTAAGATATTAAGTTATAGACAGACAGACAGGGAAGCGACTTTGTTTTATACTATGTAGTAATAGTGATGGAAGCAGAATGCATCCAGCGCGTTTATACGCGTTTGTGTGTTTATTATATTGGCGGTCCACCCAGTCGCTAAACTTCCTAAGCTGCGCTTGCCGGTGTGTGGTCTCCGTTGGGAATACGCTTGTGTAATTAAATAGCGTGGCATAGCGCTAGGAGCGTAGCGTAGCGCTCTTAACATTGCGTAACTCTTATTCCGTAGCGCAGCGTTTAGATTTTATAATCTTACCAGGGATGATAGCAGTTTCATTTGAATTTCGAGCAAATTAAACTTATTTTGGAAGTATGATGTGATTCTTGAAATAAGCGACTTATTGCTAATCTCGTTACTCTATTGTACAAAATCACTATAGTGTTGTGTAGGAGAACTTATAAGGTGGCCATTCACGATCGCACAATTTAGAACCATGCCAAATGACGTCAAATGGATTAACGCCGGATGCGTAATCCACGTTCAAAAATTCCGTTCACAATTGTACTATTAGAACCTACTCCAAAGTTCACTAAATTACTAAAGTCAATAAGTTTGTCACGCCACTCAAAATTTATATTGATTCGCACATTCATGAAAAGTGTGGTAAGGTGGCTTAAAGTACGATGTAGTTATCCCCACTTACGAGCCGACAGAAAAATGTGGCGGTAGGAGTCTACTCGTGAGTAGGGCTAAGGTACGAATAGAAATTCAGAGTTTTATGTCGTGCCATAAGTATTTTATTTTCACGATTTTCGGCTTTATATCACGCCGCGCCATTAGGCATGACCATGAATGGTCACCTTTATGCATGTTTATTCGTGTGACGTTGAACTTGTCAATTCCTCTGTCACGTAGAAAATTAAGTTCCTCCAGTAATGGTCCCACGGTCAGCGGTTATCACGAGCATTACCAAGTTTTTTGAGCGTCCGCGGCGTATGCAAACCACGTACTCATCTCTATTAAGCCACAGTGGCGTTTCTTTGATAATTCTGTCGCGGACGAGCTTTTAATTGAGGCTTTGGCGCCTGATGACGGTCTCTCTTGCTAATGACGTACTGCTATAATATAAGTAACTCGAACCGAGTATAACTAGAGGAAGGACTTGAATTCAGAGGTGTTCATTAAGGTACTTCAAGCTAAGTTGGGTTTTTAGCATGAATATTAAATAGATGATATGGTATGGTAATGATGCGCATATATGAGCAGCATGGGTATACCGGGTAAGCGGGTCCTGTCAGTCCCACAGTAAAGTTGTTAATGATCAAAATAAGATAAGATGTCATCCAAATTGTCTACGGGGTAGCATACTCGTACCTTCCTCAGAAATTCTTCTTATCATAAAGCGTAGACTATAAGTGTAAAGTATCACAGGTCAACAAAACATGCGTAAGTTTTTATTATTAAGTATTTTTGTTTTTGTATTTAGGTGTTGTGAATATAACTGTTATTATTTAAGTAGGATGGATGACACGCTTCGCTAGGATGACGGGTCAGTACAACACTATATCAAAGAAAACTGATATTGACATTTTTAGTGACAGCATCAACAAGTTTAAAACTACTCTAAGGTCTCTGACAATGTGAGCATTAGCTAATTTATAATAATTAATATTTAATTATAATAATTACACAATATAATAATAATAATTTCACAATATTTTTTTTCCAGTTGTTTGTTTTGCTTTTGATGTTAAATATTATTTTTGTATTACGAATTTGTAATTTTGTTTTTTAATGATGTTTTTCGTTCAATTATTTTTGCAAGTTGTCTTCGCCTTTAATTACTGTGACATTTGACTCTGTTTTGTTTACTATGTTAAGTTATTTTTATGTGAATTTGATGATGTACATAGTGTAGGCGGACTAAATAAATAAAATAAGTAACCCTTTTTAGGATAATTCCAGAAAGGTGTAAACATTATGATTTGAGAATTACAGAACTACATTTTTTAGCATACCATATTACGACCGCTTTTCATCTCTACAATTCCGAAAATGAAGTCGATCACTAGAAAACTAGCACTTTTCAAATTTTTAACATGGTTATATTTATTTATAATCTGAAAAATATTGCAAAATAACATACACGTATTTTTTATTTTTCCAATACGACTTATATTTTCCGTAAAATTAAGTTTTGAAAAGTAGCATATTCTAAAAGGACGTAACTGCAAAACTTAGGACTCATAAACAATTTTACTGAAGCCACATTAGAAAAAAATAGGTGCTAGCGTTGCTGTCACTATCAATGCCAATCAATCCGTCACAATTCACAACAAATAGGCCGGGAGGTCAGCGCGAAAAGTCCACTATGTACCGCGGTATACTATGGGAAGAAAAATATAAAAAAGTTTAACAACTGCCAATCACCTGAAATATATAACAGGGTCTGCCATACAGGCTTTAAATTAGCACCACTTAAAAGAAGAAGAATAAATAGTACTAGTTCCAAGATACTTATAAAATTCAAACGGACTCTTCCACCAAATTCTAGGGAACCGAGCTGACTGACTCCAGGGTATTGATGTACACCATTTTGATAACTTAATATCAATAATTCAGCTTTTGGAAAGTATTTGAATTTTTTGCGATTATCTCTCGGGCTAAAGCAAAATAAGTAATTTGAAAATGACACTGACATTTTATTTTTAAACTACATTTTATGTGTCAACACTGTCAGTGTAACTGTCATTTTATATTGCTAGTATTTTTTTTATCATTGGCAACTGAACTTGTAGTATAAATCCCGATACGGCTTGGGTGAGAGTTTTTATCTAATATCTTAGCAGTTACTGCACTAAAAATTTTGAAAAAATAAGCCCAATGATCAGCATCTCGATATCTCGAAATGGTTTTGGAATTTCATAGCCTTGTGAAATATGAAAACTTGTCAATTAAAACACGAAACACAATTTCGTAACGAAGGTAAGCAAGTAGTCCAAAATCCAAGTCTACACAGTCCAGTTATTTTATGACGTAGCTCTCTACACCACAGGAATTAATTTCAAAGATTGCTAGGAAAATGCTAGTTCATTTTAAATATTAAAATCATGGAGTGCTTTCAATACTCCTCAATTTATCGTTGCATTCTCTTGCTGTTAGAGATATCACAAGAGGTTCAAGATTACCATGCTTAGGCAGGCCAAGGGAATTTAAAGTATACATACTTACTTTAAATAAGTATAAATACTTCACCGGAAATTCAGATACAAGCAGATATTTTTATACTCTTGCAGTCGTTTTGATGTTTTATGCGCCAAGCGTATTTAAAACTTGACTCGACCTAATCAAAAATTCGTCGAACTTTATCTAAGAATCCGATAACACAAAGTAAACATTTCTTAAATAATTCACATTGACTCAGTTCCAAAAGTCGCTGATTAAATTAATATTCACGATATCATTCCTGGTTTTTATCTGTTTTATTTTTATCTTATTTTTTAAGTGAAAACTTCTTTAGCGGCGTTGTGCACTTTTTGGGATCGGTAAAAATGTTAAACTCTCGTCAGGACACGTATCCTGATCGAAAATTCGTAAGGTTGAGGGAGAGTAGACCGCCGAAATCCCCCTCTCTTTCTACCGTGCTCTCTTGTTTAAGCGGCGCAGGGCACCGGATTTAATCTTTCGCATTTATTACTTTTACATCTCTCATGTTCGGTAAGTAGGTTCTTATTACCTCCAAATGGGGCTTGTAGGTGACTAATTAGCGCTCTAGGGCCTCTAGGGTAATACTGTAGCTAGAAAAGCCCTAGGGCGGGAAGTAATTAAAAAAAACACTTCTTTCTTTCAAAAAGTTCGCGTACATCTAACCATCATACTGGCAATAGACATCATGCATTCAGCCCAATGACCAAATAGGTCGCTTTGCTATTCAGCCTTGTCTTTGTGAGAGTATAATAGTCATTAATTTTAAATATCGAACGGCTTAAGGTTAATTTCAATAAAATGTTTTTTTCTTGTAATGCCTTTTTTTTTCTACTTACCTTACAATCGAGATGTAAAGCAGAATAGTTGGCTCGGGTGTAAGCACCAATTGCACCCTCGAACTATATAAATATCTCGGGCTGCAATTGATGCCTTACAGCCCTTGGCTACTAATCTACTATTATTTATCTTATACTTTTATAAAATAAGATTTTCTATAAATTAGGCTATATTACGGTATTTTTATATCAACATAGCTCACTGGATGTTCGTTTGATGATTGTTTATGTTATGGTACTGCATACTTGAAATCGTGTAATTTAACACCGCTGAATCCGCTGAAAAAACGGAACCACTTTATTGTCCGTCTGTCCGTCTGTGTGTATGTCAAGACTCTTTATCTCGGGAACGAGTTAAGATATCGAGTTGAAATTTAACTATATACGTATATCTATGGTCTTTTACAGTTGTGTAAAAGAAAAACTTCTCAGTTATCGTTTAAAAAAGTTAGAGCCGTTTATGTCGTAAAAACCGCATATTTCGACACTCACAAAAATCAAAACCTACAGGGTACTTCCCGTTGACATAGAACTACGAAATTTGGCGAGAAGCATTGTCTCAGAGAGTATACATATATAAATCTGAAAACAGTACATTTTTATTTAAATCACAAAAAATAGGGCCTCAAAATTCTCAAAATATGGGTTCAAAATTCAAAGTGAGTAAATCGTATCATGTAAGGTACAATATAAAAGAACTTCATTGCACATGCTAAAACAGGTTTTTAATTATTATAATTATTTTTAATGTGTAATTTTTTCGATGTACCTATGACGAGAAAAGGAAAAAAAAACTTTTTTGTCGATGGTTATAAATAGAGATTTTAACAACTTACTTCCCAATTTTGTGAAATTTTCTGGATTTGTACGGACCCCTCGGTGTGCGAGCCTGACTCGCACTTGTCCGGTTTTTTTTATTAAAATGCTTGTTTGGCATTTTCTGATACATAAATATGCAGTTTAATAAGTAAAAAGTAACTTTACTACAGGCACAACGAAATCGCAACTCGGAATCGATTCCGAGTTGCAATTTTGTATGGCACAGTTGATTTTTTGTTGGATTCTGTGTTGGTCACATGGTAAGAATTGTTCACAATGATGGTCTAAATCACCCGCCTTCGACTTAGTACACTCTTTCTGAATAAACCTGTAAATTTCTTTCCGTCTTTTAATCTTTTTCTCTGAACACTTGAAATGAGCAGTCTTAAAATAAATCAAATTAATTTACAAGATACTGTTTCCGGAAAAGATTAAGATATAAGGTTCCTGACCCTGTCATCTGTTTTAATAACCGTTTATTATGAAAAAAATGCCATTCATCGTGCCATGAAACATTAGTCGTAACATCTATAATTTTATAAATTGCCACCTTTCCGCTCTCGGTTTTGTCCCATCATTTGGGGTTATTGCCACTCCCTAAAAAGTATCAATAATAAAATATAATTAATGACAAATATTTTGTCTCTACTATTCTGTATTAAGTAGAGATTCATTTTAAAACCAGGAGCTTAACTAATATGAAAGTATTTGAGGGCTTTTTTGTGTATGTAACACAAATGTATAGTCCTTGTGCAAGAACTATTAAAATCAATAGGTACCATTTCTAGTATAAAATCTGAGATATAATAATGGTGTGAGAATTTGTTTCCTACTACATTGTGTGAGAAACTATCCACGTAATTTAAAACAAATCTTCTATTTACAAATTATACAACTCGAAAACAGCTCTACCGATTTTGATGAAATTTGGTATATGTATGCCTGCTCTTTGTCAGTTTACCTCTATGGCGACACTTTTGAGAAAACGGGAATTTAGTTTTTATCTATAACAATATTATAAATAGGAAAGATTTGATTGCTTGTTTGCATCGATTAATCTCATACATACACTACTGAATCGATTTGTTAAATTATTTAACTGTTGGAAACCTACACTATCCTCGGTGAACATAGGCTATACTATATTTAAAAATAAACAGGAATCCTTACCATGTCCATACCGTACCATGTCATCTTTAGCCAGGCAACGTCGGGACGAGCAGTTAGTTTTTTTATATTTTTACACTTAGGATTCATAGTTTTATTTGAGAAATCTACAAGTTTTCACTTACCCTAAGATTTAAATTATGCGATGCCACAATTCTCTGATAACAAGCTTGAGTGTTTAACTGTTTGTTTCCAGTTTGTAGTTAAATGCAAAGTTACCAGATTAAAGACGATTTCTCAAAATGTGGGGAATTTGAAACCTACCTAGTATTAGGTAATTTTATTTGTGTGGAGGATAAAATAGAAAGATATCGTAGATTCTATCTATTTCATTTTAGATGATATGGTGATACTCTTTTTCTTGGAAGACCGTTCGCGTTATATCTTATTTTTGAAATGACTCTAGAGTCATTGAATAATGAACTTGTTATTCTCAATACTAGGGAAATATCCAGAAACACGTCCAGTGTGTATAGGAACTAGTGATATTTTATGTCGTTATGCCCAATTTGAAGGCGTCATCGTAAATTGAATAGCAACAATATTGTTCTCTTTTTCAAGTGCATCTGGTGATTATTTTTTGCATAAAATGGCATTACCGACTTCAACCGTGTACAGAATTCGCTAATATTTCGCACCAATCGATGTATCATTTTTTACACTATTGTTGATTTATAAAAAATGGCTCAGCCAATTCACACATTTTTGCCGATTTTGAGGTTAGTGCCACAGTAAAAGTTATTTATAACAATAAGCACGATTCAAAAATATTGCTAGTTGGTAGTCTAATAAACTGTATAATGGCAACTCTGGTAAGAAAATGCTCATGAATATCAAGGCTCAGAGGCTAACTTACAAGTAAGCAGATTATGCTACACTTTGTTGTTACTTAAGTTTATAAGGCTGTATATGTAGTTAATATGGCCGTATTAACTATGCCTTTTATTACAATGAAATTCGGGTGTATAGTCTACTGAGAAAATAACATTTGGGTTTTAGAGATTTAGGCATCAACTGGCTTTTGTGTATTGTAGACATATGGATTAGGTTAAGTAAGACGATTATGTATGATTATATTTCCGAAATTTCGGGCTTTGCTTTGATTCCCTTCTGTTTTTGATGTCGGCATTAACATAGCCGTATCATAAAGAAATGATAGCGTAGTTATAGCTGATTCTTACTTATATTATAAATCCAAAGAGTTGTTGGTTTATTAGTTTGCTTGTCACTTCAAACGCAGCAACAGGGAGGGACCGACTTAATTTTTTGCTTGAATATAGTTTATTTTATTACGGAAAAATATGAGATTTCTATGGAATAGTACAAAAAATATCGCGCATGAGAAGTCGCAGGCAAAAGCTAGTTTTAAATATGCACGACACTTTTATGAAGATTTATAGCAAATGCGATCCCAACGGTTCTTATTGGAAATATATAGGGGAGACCAATGTCCAACAGTGGACGTCCTAAAGCTGAAACAATAACTAAATGGAGAACAAAAACAATACAAGCATTTAAATAAGCCTACCTACCTGCCCAAATAACTACAAGAAAAACAATTACAATCATTACCTATACATAGACCGATGGAAAATACGGACTGAATATTTGGTTGGTAAAGTATATAAATAAAATAAACTTTTCTGTTGAACACAAGTAATTAGATATTAAATTTTTCTTTTCTAGAATGAAAAGAAAAATATAAAATCTAATTACTTGTCTAATCAACTACACCACAAGTGAACTTATACATACACTAATAGATCTAGTTTTATCTCGTTTACCAAATACTTAAATAATTTTAAAACATGGATAGTCAAGGTTTATTCCTTTATAAGCAAGAGTGGTTTTTGTATCTGTTCAGGAAACTATTCTGAAAATTAGCAGCCTTAGATTTAAATTTAATTTAAATTATTAAATTTAATAATAATTTAATTAAATTAAATTTTAATTTACCCAAATGGTTCTCTGAAATATATGTACAGATTTCAACACCACTAGCTTTACGGCGAGAGTAGACATAGTACAGCAAAATCTCCATAGGTCCATTACTGCAGAATAACTGGAAATTTGACGGCGTTTGTGACTCTACCAACCCGTACTGGATATGACCTGATTGCCTTTCGTGGCCATTCCTTGCCTATATTCGCAATAGCCTATTAAAAATGTCCGATATAATACAATTTACAGACCACTCCTGCACTTGAGCAAAGGTCAACATCGTAGGTGTCAATGGAAAGTCCGATATCAAGTCCAACATTCAGGCGGCACCATCGAGCTGGAATTAAGAAGGTCAGCGATAATATATCGCAGTATGACGAACGGTAGTGGATGCGTTTTGAGGCAATCCTATTATCTAGAGTGCTCTCCAGAGTTAATAACCGCACTCCATGCCGAGTGGAGCGATACGGATCTCACCGGCCGCGACCTCACGTTGGTTTTACTGAATACAGTGACAGAGCTTTGGTTTTCTTCCCTCGTCCCGAGTCGTCCCTCTTATATTTTTTTTGTACGTTCATCATCGTCAGACTTCTCCTCCAACACAAGTCGGAGACTTTAGCAACAATCACTATTACATCATCTTGCGATTGATGCAAATTTACTATTATACGTATGAGTCGAGCAAAACATGATTTTATAAACGTGTCGAGCAAAACATGATTTTATAAATGCAATTTTCGTGGGGTGAAATAAAAGATGTGAACAAGTTATTTTTTTCCTTTTTTTATCTTTTTTCTGGACTTATTTTTTCCTTTTTTAACTTTTTTTTTGTACAGGTTTATTTTGTATCCCCCCTTATACGAGATCCAGAGAGACTCCGAGTCCAATACAGGTTATCCAGAGCTGGTGTACTAAGCCTCACTATGGGGTCAATCCGGAATTCGAGAAAAAAACAGCTATTCCATTATTTTTGTCGACTCCGAGTTACAATTTTGTATGGAAGATGAGATTTTTTTTCTTGAATTCCGAATAGTAATAGTTGTGTCTTATTTACCCTATTTGGGTTTTCAGCGCAAGCAGATAAGCATGTATAATACGATTTGCTAAAACCCAGTAGACGGAAAGCCCATTTTAAACATGCAGGCCCATATGCGGGCTGTGAATTCATGTCGCTATCGACCTGCAGCTCATTTATTATGGGCTATGGACAGTGAGCCCTTTAATTAAATATACCTACTAGTGGCCACTTTTCGATAGGCAACTTGGTATATACATATTATCCCATTCATAAATGTATATCAAGAATAGGTTTTTAACGTGTATGTGATGGACGTAACAATTCTGCAGCCCCATCTTAGACTCTAAACAGCTTTCTAAAATGATCGTCTGAAAAAGAAATGGAAAAGTAGTTAAAGGTTGCTTGATTTTTTTTTTATTTCGAATAGGTTCGCGTTTGACTACACACTGCCTGATGTTAAGCAGATGTGCGGTCTAGGGTGTAGCACGCTTACCTAGAAGATACCTATTTACTCGGGATTTGAAGACATCCACGTTGTACTTTAACGGGAAGACAGACCCAGGCAAAGCGTTCCACATTCCGGCTGTTCGTATGAGGAAGCTCGATGTATTTTAATACGTAGTTCTTTTACTTCGTAAGTTAACGTTGACATCCTTACGTCTAGACTTACAACTACTAAAATGATAACGCAGTATTTGTTCCGGGTAGTGCAATTAGATTTCCCCAAGTTTCAGCACTGTCTCTCAAAAGTACTGTTTGATGAAAGACTGCCGAGTGATGTCACGCTCATTGCGTCAATGATACACTTCTGCTGTCGGTTTACGGGAAATATTAGTAAATCTTTTAAGTTGACAGGAAAAATTAGTAATCTTTTATAAGGTAAGTATTTCAGAGTAGGTACCTAACAGGATATTAGACACATCTAACGTGACGAGCGCAATACTGTCCCGCGCAGAGTTTTGAACTAGATTACTTTACAAAGTGAATGGTATTGTTTTGTCCATATATGGTGATTAACTTTACTATAGGTGTGTGTTGTACTCGAATAGTAAATCTATGATAAGACAAGCATTACTCTCGTCTTGTCATTCATAACTAATACCAAACTAGGTGAAAGTTGATGTTTATATACGTTTATTATTTTGTCACATTAAAACAGCTCTACAGCAACCACGAGTCTTATTTTATTTTTATTTTATTTATTGCCTAATAACATTCACATTGATAACTGCATCAAAACAAACATAAATTACTTATATACTGGCTTAGATCATGGATAAATTATTGCTTAGACTAAATGCGTCATCTTTCTAAGGAAGCACCACATGCAATAATTTTACAAGTAGCAAAAATTTTACTAAACTAAATTAAAATTACAGTTATACAAATTATTGAATATTATTAGTTTAATTATTATTGTGTGCTGTGAGAAAAGTTAGAGAACAGGGTTGGCACTTTCTGTCATAATTGAGTTTAAATTTATATTGAACTTTCTTACTATGTCTCCAAAATATCAAACAAATTATGTTGCTGGTATTTATTTATTAGTCTAATTAGTCTGGAGACAGGAGAATTTGCACCTAGCACAGTTCTGCGAAACACTGGGGCTAATGGTGTTTTTGGCATGCGAGGATATCTGGATGGAATTCTAAATTTAAATTTTAAATTGTCTTTTTTTTAGTCCAAAACCAACAGCCACCTACCTAGCCACAGAAAGTCTGCGAGTATAACTACGAACAGTTTAATAAACTTATATTTCATAACCAGCTTCCGCAATGTTACATCTTTACTATATCTATTTATTGATAGAGATATTTGTAGTAATGTGTGTACAATGCCATTGTGTAAAGAATCCAGAGGAGGCATTAGGTGTGGTCGCTGTGGGCCACCATCCGCATCCCTATGGGCCATGCACATCAAAGGCAGGAAAAAAACATTAAAATTCATTCGTTAACATTTACGATATCAAATCAAATCTACTGATTTTTGACCGATGAAACGGATGAGGTACTCAATTCGACGCGATTTTTTTTATGTACAATATAACCTTAACATGACGCTTTTTACGCAAAAAATTTTTATAGTCCGATTACAATTTTTTTTTATAGGAAGGATTATAAGTACTGCGAAGTAGGTCCCGTTAAAATCTTATCGAAATTGGCCGAGCCATTGTTGATAAATCAATAATAACGTGATTAATTCGTGAAATATTCGCGAATTAATCACATTATTTTACGTGATATTACGTGATTAATTCGTGAAATATTCGCGAATTAATCACATTATTATGTACACACTGTTCTGTACACGGTTGTAGTCGGTCAAGCCATTTTGTGCAAAAATATTTATGGAATAGACACCGCGCTAGTCTTGCGCTGAGTAGGAATCTGAAAGTTCATCTGCTCACTTCTCATATCGAATTAAAATAAAACCATCGCGTATTATTCTTGTAAAAATAAATTGTATAATTCTTGCAAAAGCAATCGCACTCGCCGAACTCACGCTTAGAAAAAGTTTGCAGCCTTGATTTATTCACTTTTAATCATAGTCTCGATTCGTTGCTACGACTTGATGACCCCAAATTATTGATTTTAAATTCTGCGTTACCAAAAAATATAGCCTAGCAAAATGTATGTTGCCCACATAAATGCTGATCTTACTCCGCCACTGAAAGAACCGCTTTATTTTATTAAACTTCCAGCCAATAGGATTAATGGATGAAATCTCTGTGAGCTAACCTATAACCAATATTAATATCAATATGAAAAGAGAATCAACAATTCAACAAACACACCGCATTCAATTAACTCGGCTGAACAAACGAGCTTTTGCTTTGCATATTATGATATTGATACGAGAAAACAATACAGTTTCCATTTCAGAAAAAAAAACATGGCGTTTTCTAATTTATTTTGGGGCTTGCGGTGGACTGACCTGTGTACCGATGAATTTATTGGTGGGCCCATTGATTAGGACCTATTTGTAAAGAGATTGTTTATTCAAGCTGTTTGGAGAGTGCAGGGATCTAGTGTGGTAGGTTCTACATTTGTTCTCGAATTTTGAGTTAGCTCTCTGTAGTAAAAGTTGTTCTTAATGACGTTGCAAATCACCCCTTTCGGTATAGTAGGTAGTATCTCTCTGAATAAACCCTCTATACCGAATCCACATATTTTTTGCGGTTTTCGTGGCATACCGTGCTCACTTGCTGCTGCACTGTTATTCTTGTTTGTTGTTTATATTATTTGTTCATGTATGTCACGAAATAAACGGTATTTCTTTCTTTCTTTCTTTACATATTTTTCACGACATTTTCACTAGCTGTTAGTTTGTAGCAAGGAGTTATTTATTTATTTCAAACCTTGCATTAAATTTATAAATATGTAAAAATTTGCTCACTTAGCACTAGTTACATATTCAACTCTGTAAGGGCGTCGCAAGTATAATTATTATACAATTAACAAAACAAAATGTCTTTTCTATGAGTCACAATGCTGCCTGTCACGAGCCATCCCACACCCAAATGTCCCCATCAAACTGGCTGCATTACCTCTTTGGATAGCTAGGGATATCTGTTGTACGAGGAAATAACCTGATCTGGGGTCACGTCCTTTTTCTTTCAAGCGGCGCCCCAACTCGGAGATAAATTGAATAGCGTCAGAACCCCACGAACCCGCTGTCTCGACAGCAAACGGGACAAACTCGTATATGGAGCAAACGGGACAAACTCGTATATAATTAATGAGTTTTACACTTACAGAAACTATAAAACAAATTTGCAACTTATGTACGGAATTTTGCACCGCACTGGTTTTTCGGTGAAGAAAATTATCGTAAAGTACCTGCTTTTAAGTGCATACGTCCGTAGAAGAAATTCGACGGTGTTATGTGAATCCAACAACCCACTCTGGGCCAGAGTGGTGGATATGGCTAAATCGCCCTTCTATAGGCCTAAGTTCAGCAGTGAACTATTGAAAAGGCCCGTGCAGTACAGTACTTTGCTAGCTATTAATAGTTATTATTTAGTTTCCCCATAGCGATACGCCACTTTAAGTTAGTGTGTCAGTAAAGTGCTAAGATAAGAGAATTCTGTAATCTGTAGTGACAAGTTTCTGAGGTACGTTTCAATATTCACGTCAGGTCTTTTAAGACGAGGTCGCAGAGGCAGGCGAAAAAAGGTTTTTGACAATACCTTGGAGGCCAAGATATATTTAGTCTTTATGTACCTGCTACTGCGACCAAAAATGTGAAACATTTTCGAATTAATTTGATATCGAATATGCACAATTTGAACATGCAAAAATATTCTCAGTTACAGTGGTTGTGGTCGTATACAGTGTTACCTTTTCTATTGAAAGATTGCATCAATGCAGCTGATGCGGCGGCGCGCTTCGGGCGTACAGGTCGCTGCGCTTGCGGCGGAGTTGTGCTCGAAGCACCCTCATTTTGAAGTAAATTTGGTAGCTTACCCTCTGGAGTGTCTTTATTACTTATTGTGTTCTGTCGGGCTTGTTCAGTTCTTGTCGCCCCATAACTGATGAGTAGTGCTTCCATGGTGTCTTTGAAGTCAATTGATTCACGGCGTTTAACACATCGCGCAAGGTCGGTTCTGGGGCACTTAATGCCATTTTTATATTTTTAAAGTTTAAAAAACTAGGGAGCGTATATTAACACGCGGGTACCTCCACGGAACTATAGTTCAACCTCGTGGCATATTTGTTTTGTTGAATATCGACTCTTCTTGCCCGTTTTGATTCACACTCGCAAATCCTGTTAGGATTAGGAGTGTACATGATCTTGCCAAATCTTATCAAAATGACTTATATAAAATTACTGATACATAAGCTAGCGCTAATCGCTGACGACTTACAAAATCTAAAAATATATAAACCATGTACTTGTCATACTTACTTGATCAAATTGTAACTCAACCATGTTTATTCTTATATTTTGTCATCTAGGTAAATAAATAAAATGCTTTGTCCTGAATGACTGACTGACGGAACGCAGAGCCCAAACCGCTAGTCGCGCAAGGTTTCGATTACTTTAGTCCTTATTCTGAGATGTCCACTATTTTTCGATATCCTATAGACTTGACCAGTAGTGTCGAAAGTTCCAAACATCACTCATCGCCCGTTATTTTCAATATCTGTCAGCTCCGATCGGTCCCCGACGTCTGCGACCACAATGGCACTTCGTTAATCAACTTTTCCAATCAGTGGTCGGGTTATTGGCAACTTTAGAATCGCCCTTAATTTCGCCTCCGTACGGATTAATTGCTATTATTTTTCGTTAATTAGATTTATGGACAACGACAACTAGGGCCTGCTCTGTGATCCTTATGAGTAAGCTCAAGGTAGCCCATTGTGCCATGGAGAGGGCTATACTCGGGGTCTCTACGTGATCTAATCAGGAATGAGGAGATTCACGAACCAAAGTAACCGATACAGTCTGGACTCATAGTTCATAGAACAGATGGCCGATGGAGCCTTTTAAAGTTCTCGTACGGGTCCACCGAGAAGGCGGACCGATGATCTAATCAAGATCGCAGGATCGTGCTGGATGCAAGCCGCTTCCAGCCGCTTTATCGTACATCCATTAGGGTTACAAATGTCCAGCAGTACATCCTGCGGCTGATAGTGATTATGATTAAAGTTAAAATAAATGTCGAGCTTCGAGCAAATATCTACAGAGCCACATCCCTAAGTGAAAGTAGTGAAAAAATGTCCGAGCGCCGTCATACATAGGTACCGACTTAGATATTTACATTAAATAATTCACAAAGAGCCGTTTTTTAGAAACTCGACGTTATGTCACCTATTAATTAGTGGTTTTAACCAAGCACTTTGGCATTCGGCGTTGGCTTGCAATCGCCTTACGGCTAACAAAGTCTGCCCACTACGTAGCATGGGCAGAGTTTTGGCTCGGATTTTTTGCACGATTGTGACTCTATTGATGTTTGCTCGAAGAGGTCGAGTGAGATTTATTGAAACAACGAGACATCGAGCTTTGGAATTTTATTATACAAATATATTTATGTACATTTTACAGAACAAAAATTTACCACATTACATTTTTATAGCGTTAATAATGAAGTTACTAATAATTTAAGACTATTTGTAGATAGTTTAAACAGAAAAAAATCCAAGTTGATGGTAGGTATTTTATATATTTTAAGTGACTGGTTTTACGTTGACACCTTGAAGACCTTTGTCACTCGAAAGTAATATAATATACTAAAGTCTACATCACAAGTTTAGTACAGTGAACTTAAGCTCACCGTTTTCTTTGCTTCTCTAATCTTTTTTAATACAATTATTTCGGTTCCTTTGGTAGCGATATCTTGAACTGCAGAAGCACAATCAGATAAATCGCTATCATGCCAATAGCCTGAAAATAGGTAAAATAAATTTAAACAAAGAAAATCCTAAAAAAATAATTTTAGAAGAGTAGTTCAAAAATAAAAAAAATGCATAAAACTAATACCTAAATCGAATCAGACATAATGGTGTCTGTGAAATTCGGACTCGCACACAAAGGGATCCATACCGTATGGAAGCCCCCCTTTATATTTTTTAATTTAAATAGTTATTTTTGAAGGTTAAATACAATTTAATATTCTGTGAATATTTCAAGCATCTTTCCGTTATTAATATCGGGCCAAAAATCACATTTTTTGTATGAAAGCCCCTCTTCAATATTTATTTTATTTCATTATTTATTCTTGAGGCGAATATTTAATAAATATTCTGTGAATATTTCAAGCATCTACCTGTATATCACCATTATTAATATCGAGCGAAAAACGGTAAAAAATCAGGTTTGTTGTGTGGGAGCCCTTAAATATGTATTTTTTTCTATTGTTAGTATAAGTGTTATAGCGGCAACAGAAATATGTCATCTGTAATTTCAAATAGCTAGCTATCACCGTCCATGAGATACAACGTAGTGACAGACAGACAAACGGACAGCGGAGTCTTAGTAATAGGGTCCCGTTTTTACCCTTTGGGTACGGAACCCTAAAAATGAATCGCTATTTCCTTGGTCACGGCATCACACTGGAACAGTTGGACCGATTTTGCTTATTTTTTTTTTGTATTGGTTATTGTTAGGATAGGAGAAGCCGTGGTGGTCTAGTGGTAGTGACACCCGCCTTACAATCGTGAGGACGTGGGTTCAAATCCCGGTCCCGTACTTAAAGTTCTTTGGAATTTATGTACGGAATTTAACACCGCTGGCTTTTCGGTGAAGGAAAACATCGTGAGGCAACCTGCATATGTCAGTAGAAGAAATTCGATGGCGTATGTGAATCCACCAACCCGCACTGGGCCAGCGTGGTGGATATGTACAAACACCCTTCGTGGGTAGGCCTACGTCCTGCAGTGGACTATTAAAAAGGCTGATACAGTACAGTACAGTATTGTCAGGATAATGTTCAAATGAAAGAAAAATGTAAGAAAATTGCGTGGATAACAATAAAAACGTCGATTTAATTTTCCCATACAAAATGTTCTTGTCATCGGTATGCGACATAAAGTTCACCGGGTCAGCTGTTAGTATTATAGTAAGTATCCACAGTTTTATATATATTGCACACCCTCTCGGGGTGTGCAATATATAAGTTATTTTTAACGCGAATAAGTCCGTGCTTGACCACCAACACGCCTGATGACGTTGTGGTCGAAGATGGAGCACGCAGACCCAGAAGATTCACTCTGATCTTCAGGTCACAACATCACAATTTCACATTTAAATTAAGTTTCTTAGTAGTCACATTAAAATAAAGTTTCTTATTACATACTATATTTGTTTATTTGCGACACTAAAGTACAGGGTCCTCCTTTGGGTCTAGTTAGTGTTAGTATACACTAACTAAGCTAATTTCTGTGTATAAGTTAAATAGTCTAAATAATTTGGAAATGCAAATAGGTAAAACTTTAGGTACTGGGCTGAGATTTTCGTGGTCGATACAGTTATGAAACGTAAACTACAATTTTTTATAGAATCTGTACAATTTCTACATCGCCATCAGTTGCCTAAGTATAAGTTTGCGCTTTATGTAGTTTTGTTAGTTCTTCCTCGTTTCGTTTGTTAGTTCTTCCGCCAGAGCGCTGTAAAAAATGTATGGAAGAAAAACTACAGTGGTGTCAATGCGACGTGTTGGGAAAAATATAGTAAAATGTACAGATGGGCCTGGGGCGGGCGGAAACGAGGAAAAACTATCAAAAATATACAAGAAAACGATAATTTTAGAGAGATTTTCGGAGAGAAAGAGGATGTTCCTTTACTAGCCCTGGTGTCAGATTTTAAGCCACCTGAATGCCTCTGACATGGGTAAACGGTATAACAACCGAGGCCTACAATTTGACGTCATCCGAGCCACGGCAGCGATCAATTGTAAATGCCACCCGCGGTTACCCATCCGAAGGCTGACCGTGCCGAACGTTGCTTAACTTTGGTGATCGCTGACAAACGCCTAGTCAAACTACGCCATGAGCGCTAAATACAAAGTTATGCATGTTATACAGGGTTATTTCTAATCAATTAGCATCCTTCTAGGGGCTTATTCTGTACATACAAAAAAAAACAGCTGTTCTATACATTTTGTCCCGGGTGAACTAAATTTTTCAATGGAACAACAATTTTTTTTTTGGGTTTTGACGAAAGTCGTAGATCACAAGTTGTTAGTTTTGATGTACAGAATAAGCCTCTACAAGGATGCTAATTGATTAGAAATAACCCTGTATAGACTATTTGGTATATTATTACCGAAGTGAGCAGTTCCCTGTTGACATGCGCGTAGCCCTTCAGGCTTACCACCGCCGGGTTCATCTCTATGGCTTGAATGAAGTGATCCACCTGCGGACGATATTAAATTATCATTTGGCTGGCCGTCGATCTAATTTAGATCATCGTAGATAGAATGAATGCCACGGATTCGAAATAATACAGATGTGATGTATAGAAATTGTGTGAAGTAGGAGGTATATTTGGGTAATAAAATTATTGTGACAAGGTAAATAGCTTGTCATAGTCACGCAGTAATCCATAACCTTACTAATATTATAAATCCGAAAGTGTGTTTGTTGGTTTATTGGTTTGTTCCTCTTTAACGCGGTAACGGATTGACTTGATTTTTGAGATGGACATAGTTTGAAAGACGGAAAGTGACATAGGATACTTTTTTCCTAGAAAAATGAAGTGTTCCCATGGGATAGCACAAAAATTAACGCGAGCGAAGCCGCGGGCAAAAGCTAGTCCTTACTAAAAAAAAATTAATTTCAAGTATGTTTGCGTTTGACTACATACTGCCTGATGTTAAGCAGATATGCGGTCTAGGATGTAGCACGCTTACCTAGAAGATACCTATTTACTCGAGATTTGAAGACACCTACATTGTACTTTAGCGGGAAGACAGAATCAGGCAAAGCGTTCCACATTCTGGCAGTTCGTAAGAGGAATGTGGACTCAAAACGCTTGGTTCTAACGCGTGGGATGTCCACCATAAAAGGGTGGCGCTTTGGTCGCGTCTGTCTAGCCGTACGATAGAAGAAAGGGGCAGGTGGGACTAGATTGTGCAACTCCTGGGCGCACTCACCGAAGTGTATCCGATAGTAGGTTGACAGATACGCCACCCTACGTCGATGCTCGAGACTTTGTAGCTTGGACTCAGTCAAGGTTTCGTTGCCTATCAGCCTCCTGACTCGCCTTTCAATGGACTCCAAAGCCTCCAACAGGTATTTGGCAGAGCCATCCCAGAGGTGAGAGCAGTATTCCATGCAAGACCTGACTTGCGCTTTATAAAGACTAAGCAGTTGCTCCGGTGTGAAATACCGTCTCACCTTAGAGAGAACACCAAGTTTTTTTGAGGCTAATTGGGCTTTTGACTCTATATAAGAGCCAAAGTTGAGAGTCGATGATAGCGTAACGCCTAATAGTTCCAGACTGTTAGTTACCGGAACGGACACACCACGGAAAGCAGGGACAGTTGGAAGGGCCTCTTTTTGGCCGAAAACTAACAGCCTTGAGTTTTCGTGGCATTAAACTTGACCAGGTTAGCAGCGCCCCAGTCAGATACCGCCTCCAGACTCAAGTTGAGCCGTTCGACCATAGCCTCTCTGTTCTCTCTGTGGCCCGCTCGTTCTTGCTTCGGATGTAAATAATAAACCCGCAAGTGTGTTTGTTGGTTTTTTTGTAATTCTTTCATGCAGCAACATAGGAAGGGGTCAACTTGATTTAGTAGATATAGTTTAAAGATCTGAGTGTTGTAGACTACTTTTATCCCCGAAAAATAAAAAGTCCCTATGGGATAGCACAAAAACCAAAACGTCACGCGGGTGAAACTGCAGGCCTAGGATAATTGATAAATAATATTTTCAGGCACGTTGAGCAATGTTGGTTACTTTCTTTTATTTACATTTGTCTGACTGTCCGTATGTAACGGCTTCAGGCACAAGACTCAAGGTTTTGCAACCAAAATGGTTTCGCGAATACATATTAGTTCGAAAGTTTCTGAAGAAATTGAGGAAATCTCAGTTCTAACTTATTTGACAGCAGTAAATAAGTTCATATCAAGGTTGGATAAATTTTAATTTTGTTATTTCTTTGTCCTTCTAAAAAATGTATGGAATTTCATTTCTCTATATACCTACATCTCAGAGCAAATAAAAAAATCAAGAGAGAATGTTGTGAACAAACAAGTGAGGCCGACCAAAACTACGCCTCTCCGTGTATAGACAATCACACACACATCAACGTACAAGGAAACTACGCCTTGGCTTGTCAGTCGAACAATGGCGGCGCAGCAATGACGCACTCACACATGTATAAAAAACCGGCTTTACTTGACTGTTCAACGACGTTCCCTCTTGATTTTTTTATTTGCTCTGAGACCTACATATACAAAATTGAACGCGTAGCCCGTTATTTGTAAGTTGCATTTTTCTACCTAGTACTAAGTAGAATAAAATGTTATCGCTTTTATGTTTCTCTATGTAAGAGATAGTGATAGATATTGCTTAATAAGTTGACATTGGAATCGAGGCTGTCCGACTCGGAATCTGTATTTTTTATATCCTTGTAACATATAAACAAATTGGAAACAGATGAGAGATGTAATCCTAGATTTTCGCCCTCTAGGATGTAGGCAGATAAATATTATGTACTAATTGTGTCTCTATTATTTTCTATGATTTAAGCTACGCCAAAATTAAGTTATTTTAGGTTGATACGATTATTTTGTGTAATAGATTAGACGAATTTCTAACTCTAATTTTATTGAAAATATTTATGATCTTGAAATAGTCCAATGAATACTAATTTACAATAGTAACGAGTTACTTGTGCTTGAAGAAACTAAAAATATAGAAAAATAACTAAAAGACTGTTAAAGTAATGTCGTGTGCTAGTAATTACTTTTTTTTACCAAAACTTACTTCTTTTTGCGTAGGTCGGTCTACAGCTAAGACATCGATGGAAAGCAAAGTGTCTTGTACTCCGGCCGCCACCTATATAAAGAGTAAAAGTACCTAAATCATACATTTTCCCAAAAAGTACCTACTCTTTGAACTTCGGCTTGTAAAAGTATTAATTATATATTAGGTATATAGTTGATTTCTAAAAAAAAAACAAGTCATATCACAATGAATACAGATTCGGAAGGATTTTTTTTTTGTAATTACCTCTTTGCAAACAATCGTTGCACGCACTATGCAACAGAAAACTTTTGAACAATATAAGTCTTCTTCTTCCTCTTTTATGTTTTGGCGTCACATTACTGTGCATTTGCCAGTGCCAAGTATTAAAATTTAATATTTTTTATCAACAGTCACTGTCGTAGTCACGTCATAGTCCAATAAAGTCGCGGTCAAGTCCAAATATAGTACTACACAAGACACTGGCGAAATTGTGAAACACCCTCACAGAAGCCACAAACAAGAATTGAATTGAATTGAAGTCCAAATATAGTCCTAGTCATTCCTCAGTAAAGTAGTGGAGACTTTACTAGAGGCATCTATGGAGTTTTGGTAACAACACGGAATAACATGATACCTACGTCACGTTATATCACTTGCCTATATCTACTCATGCATGTAAATCAGCTCATAATCAACGAAATACCACAATATTTCACTAATTATCACTGATATAAACAAGTTTAACAAAATCCTACTAATATTATAAACGCGAAAGTTTGTGAGTTTGTGAGGATGGATAGATGTTTGTTACTATTTCACGCAAAAACGACTGAACGGTTTGAGATGAAACTTTGCAATAATATAGCTTATATATCAGAATAATACATTGGCATTCATAAATAATAATGATATTGCGTAAATTTTTCATTATATAAGGATAAGTGTTAAGTAAGATCTGAGAACTCTGAGAAGCTTTTCTAGAGTGCGCTTCAACAAATGACAAAAAAAAACAACTGTCGAATGGGACAACCGTTAAATCGTTTTTTGTTTTATTTTTTGGATTTTCCACTTCCACGGAACGTGACATAGTCTACTTTTTATCCCAGATAAATAAAAAGTTCCCATGGGATAGCACAAAAATGAAAATATCATGCGAGCGAAGCAGCGGGTAAAAACTAGTAATACTTATAAAAATAATATAAAAAATTCAACAAGTCATATAATATACCTACTGTCAGAAAGGCGCAGTTTCACTGATATAAATATTATAGTTCAACTGTGTGCTCTGTGTTAGACCACACCTACACTGAATATATAAATCTTTGTTAGATAATGAGTCGGTTATACTCGTAGCGACTACTCCAATACATTACTTACAACATTTAAGTGACTGTTTAAATACTTCATTACACAAACCGTCAAGGTAGATTTATGCGAGCAGTCGACGAATATGAAAAGCAGAGTGGAGCAGTATGCCGCGTCCACGAACAGGCCGATCTCCTTGAAGCTGAACCCGAACCCATGATCCACGATCTCCGATAGCGCGCCGTATATCGCTATCGTGATGTTGAAGAACCTACACAATAAACCAACAATGCTGAACACAATACTGAGTGTACTACGTAACTAAGTGTGTAGAACAATAAGGTGTATTACATGTACGGAATATATTACGTAAGAACTCCATCCATCTATCAGCCATAAGAAGTCCACTGCTGGAGATAGGCCTCCCCTATGGATCTCCAATAATACCGGTTGGAAGCGGCTTGAATTCTGCGGTCTTAACTAGATCATCCGTCCACCTTGTGGGTGGACGTCCTACGCTGTGCTTGCCGGTACTCAAATCGTACTTTGGACTGGTTGTAATATCATGACCGGGGTGGGTTAATGCTGCTTTTCAAATTTTAACAAATTGAATTGCTAATTTATACAGGGTTATTTCTAATCAATTAGCATCCTTCTAGGGGCTTATTCTGTACATCAAAACTAACAACTTTTGTTCTACGACTTTCGTCAAAACTCGAAAAAAAATTTTAATTAGAAAAATATTGTTCATCCGCGACAAAATGTATGGAACAGCTGACTTTTTTTTTGAGTTTTGACGAAAGTCGTAGAACAAAAGTTGTTAGTTTTGATGTACAGAATAAGCCCCTAGAAGGATGCTAATTGATCAGAAATAACCCTGTATAAGTTTCTGGACATAGCGCAAAAAATGTAAGCATTCTGTCAGCTCGGTTTGCTTTTTGTTATGATGGACCTATTTGAAGTTGTAAAGAAATTACCTACCTAGGTTATTATACCCAAGGTAGGTAAGATCTATAAGCTTATTAGATAATATATTGTAGCTCTCACCTAACAAATCTCATGATTTACACTTGAAGCCCCAAATCAGAAATAAATACTTGACCCATCGAGAATTTTCAAGAATAATCCTGCTATATTCAGTACATGTAACACGGGGAATTAAATTGGTAGCCGCTGGAGTATGAATACCAAATGTAATTTTAATTTTATTTTCAATATAAAACGTGACAATGAATTTTTGACCGACGAAACGGAGGAGTACTCAATTCGACACGTAATATATTTTTTTTATGTGTAACCACTAAGCACGCATAACTTTTTACACAGTGGTCCGATTTCGATACTTTTTTTATTGGAAAGAGTATACCTACTTCGAAATTGGTCCTATTTAAATTTTATCGAAATCGGCTCAGCCATTTTTGATAAATCAACAGTAATGTGAAAAATGCTACATCGATCGGTGCGAATATTCGCGAATTCTGTACACGGTTAAAGAAAGTCATGCCATTTTTTGCAAAAAAAAATATTAACATTGAGAAACACAGTGGTAGATATTATAACGTGCCGAAATATCTCCGAGGGTTTTGTTACAATACTATTTATATCTGTACTGTACTGTACCAGCCTTTTTAATAGTCCACTGCAGGACGTAGGCCTACCCATGAAGGGTAATTGGGCCAATCCACCACGCTTGCATAGTGCGGGTTGGTGGATTCACATACACCATCGAATTTCTTCTACGGACGTATGCAGGTTGCCTCCCGATGTTTTCCTTCACCGAAAAGCCAGTGGTGTGAAATTCCGTACATAAATTCTTAAGAACTCATTGGTACGGGACCGGGGATTCGAACCCACGACCTCACGATTGTAAGGCGGGTGTCACTACCTCTCGACCACCACGGCTTTTTATATCAATTAATTTAATTTATATCAATTGGTCAATTTATATCGGCAATTTATATCTATCACTAGATAGCTATAACTTCACTCGCTATCCTATCATGTAAGCATCATCAATCCTAACATGTCCACTCATTACGGCTAGAAAGGATACAAAAAATATTCCTATGGCACTTGGTCTTTTCCGCAAGAAAAGTAAAAATAATAAATTACTACAACAAAAATTTGCTTTTTTCAAAATGTAAGCTCTGACAGTCTGTCGAATTAAATTAGATTTGATTTTCGTACACAAATTACTACACCGCAGCATCAATTGTCCAAACCTTCTAGCAAAATTTCAATTCAGAATTCCAATTAGGTACCCGCGTAAACCCCTAACTCCTTTCGCTCCTATCTACCGTAGAACTGAGTTAGGCGCAAATTCACCTCTTCCTAGGAATAAGTAGGCTCGTCAACGCAACATAGTGACTTGGATATATTCGGAGACAAAATTCAAAATTCAAAATTTGTCCAAATTCAAAATTAATTTAAGCTCTACTTTGCCCAAAATGGCCAAATAGATGGTGTAACCTATAAATGTATGCATACTTATTTCATTATGTTATTTATTTTTTCTGTAAATTACTTTAGCTATAATCTAATTTAAGCTAATGTGATTCCAAGATGTAAATCTAAATATGTAATTTTTAATTCTTTATTTTATTAATTGTATTGTAAGAAAATAATGCATGCTGCGCTTTCTTAAAAAATATATCACATTAAATTAATTTATATCGTAAGTTTTTATAGTGTATGTATTAATATAGTTATTAATGTTAAGCGTCAATAAATAAATAAAATTAAACTATCACAAGACCGCCAGCAAGACTATGAGAAGAACTAACGCTACTGGCGGCAACTACATGTAAATAAAATGATATTGGAACCATGGACGAAAAAATATTCGGCGTTGTTAAAGCTATAAAAACTAAAACATAAAACGTAAATTTTGGTTTAAAATAAACTGAATCATTTTGCATATTTTTCTCGAAATTGTCTCGCCCACAAAGAAATAGCTGTTATACTGTCCCTTCGAAAATTCTACTTTTCATATTTACCTATATTCGATTGCGCTTTAATCTCTTACGATAGAGTTCTATTTGATTTAAAAACAACTACTTATAGCGAATGTGTGAAAGTAAATCATGATGACTGGATAAAAAAATCGTTATTATAATTAGTCCGTTAGTTGGATTATTAAAAAATATTGGACACAATTATTTTTCTTTTTTCAATCAAAGAATAAAAATAACAAAGATAAACCTTGTCAAAGTTTGGGATTAGGGGCTCGTGACGTCACTAGCGCGACGTAGTCTGTACATTAGTAGTGCACTCGAGACGTCACGCAGAACTTTAACGGGCTATATCTTCGACAATTTGTGTTTAATTGACAAAAGAAAAAATACGTATCATATATTTTTTTAATCTATCTGATGGACTAATTATATTTATTTTTAGTCATCTAGCCTATTACCTACATAGCCGATACAGTCTTAACTTTAACTCACAACATAAGACAAATTTATAAGAATTTACCTAGTAGGTATTGAATAATTATGTAGCAAAATTTACTCTTAGATTCGCGGAACTGTGGGTACGTACGGCGCGTGCGATATCCAAGTACCTTTTTTCTCAAAGTTACAGAGCACAATGTAATAATTAATTTAGCAGAATCTCTGTCAGCCCTATAATAGGAGAATTCTGTGTTAACAAGGTTCCTTGACCTTGAACAACGTGTGCTCAACTGAAACCCGTGTAAGTTGTGTAAGCCCGAGGGCAGCGCCCTGCGTTTCCTTCCTCAATGGTTTATATTTCCGCAAAACATCGCTTGTCTATTAGACAGCATTAGCTACGTGTTATTAACTAGTTTGGTAACTGTTTGTGTTGGCCCGATGGGGCGGTTATGCGGAAAGACCAATAAACTGTGCTTAGTCGTGGATTCGACTGCAAGGAAAAACAAGTGATTATGCCTACGCAGAAAACATATTTTCCCCAAAGGAGTTGGTAAACTTTTTATATGGGAGGCGGTCCTTGAAAACCGGCAGCGATGCGAGCTGTATTAATGTTTAGTGCCATATTTAAGAATATTATTTCATGCAAAAACATATTTTTGTGTATCGCCGTTTTATTATAATATCTCTTTTTTATTTCACTAAGTAGAAAATATTTAGACTGAACTGGTAATACTAAGAGGAGATGCCTGGCAGCCCCGTCCAAAACGCAATAGAGATGGGCGATTTCAAATATAAAGACTATCGATTCTTACGATCGATAGTTTTGTATTATTATGCGGAAAGAGACAGTGTTGTAGTAATAATTACTAGGTACACTTGAATTCGTACACGTGCGTGGAAAAGTAAACTACATCGGTGAAACGTTATTAGATTTATCTACTGTCTTAAAGAACAACATAGCTACTTCCTTCAATATTTGTTTCATAGATTCCTCACTTCATAGATTATATTTTGTAAGACACTTTTGACACAGATTATTATTAGTAAAAACTTCCCATCGATCCATCAGCTATAAAACGTCCACTGTTGGATATAGGCCTTCCATATGGATCTCGAACAAGATCGGTTTGTAGCGGCATGCATCCAGCGTGATGTTGTAGCCTTAATGAGGTCATCGGTCAACTTGCCAATCCGCTGGGCTATGTCGGTTAACTTATAAGCTAATCGATGTTCTACGTTCCTATTTCATTTTATTTATATAGGTACGTGATTTTACTTTTGCGTCATAAATAAAAAAAAACAAACAATATCAAGAAACCATTAACCACTGTCATTAGTTGCGTTTGCGATAATTTAAGTTACAATATCGATACATCGATGTTTGACGATATAGCACTAAGGGCACTGACGTGAACAGTGATTTCAAACACAGACTACTAAAGATACTACGTAGTCTACGTATCAGACAGGAATCTTCAAACAACCAATAGCGGGCTGGTATTTTAGAGTTTGACATTTATTTATTTTTTAAAACATGGCGACCAGCCCTCTATTGGTTGTTCAATATTGACAATGTCATTTCCTTTTGCTGTTTCATAATGTCACTGTCAGTTTTTTTTTCAATTTAGGCTTAATGCAGTTATTTGGCGGAGCACATAGTTCATTTTTATAATATTTTTTAGAACCCATTTAAAAATTAAATGGCGATGAAAAAAAATCTAAAAAATATGTAATTGAAAAGATCATTATATAAGCTTTCTATTGGTATATATTTCGTTTCTGCAAAATTTCAAAAACCGCATCTTTTCCATATCCTTTTCATTATGAAAAATAAGGCAATGGTTTTCTATGAATATCCGCACTTGAGCTACAAAACGACTATAAACTAGTTTCTAAGTTTTGATTGTATGAAAAACGTCGGTGGTCCTGGCAGCGTTGGTCCGCGTCATACTTAGTGGTTTCAAAAACTGGTTAGAATATTGTAAAGAAATAATACTACAGTGTAGTAGAATTTTCATTCTACTACACTGTAGTATTATTATGTGTACAAAAAAGGAAATTGAAAGGCTAATAAAGCAGAAAATGAAGAAGTATGCTCAGGATAACTCAGTGAGATATTAAAACATCAATAGGACTAAGTAGTGTTATTCTATTTGATTTTTTTCTCGAGATTCCTTAACGTTTTCAGATGACGTTAAATACGATCAATTTTTATATGAAAGATCGCGGGTGGCATTTACATTGAAGCACTACCGCGGCTCGGATGGCAAGTCAAATTGTAGGTTCCAATTGTTTAAATCAGCTAGACATACCAGAGACCTTCATGAGGTTTAAAACTGACTTAAAAATATATTCCACTAAAACTTAAAAATTGACTCTACCAATTTTGCCAACCCCTACACGAAGTTACTTGCCTATAAAACGCTCTAACAGATGGTTTAGTTGCCGATCTTTATCCGTATGGTGGATATCATGAGAATTTCAATAGTCGTAATGGCAGTTTACTAACATTTTGGAGAATTTATGTGCCCTAATAATAATCGCATTTGGCATGAGCTCAAATTATTCATGACTGTACCGAATATTAATAATGTAGGCAAGTTTTTTTTAATGACGACACGCAATAACTAAGTTAGCAGTTACCTCATAGTTTTTAGCCGAAAGGGGGTGATTTAGACTAAATTATCAACAACTTTTACTATGAAGCGAAGCCACAGTTCTTGAATATCAGCTGTTGCATAGAAAATTGCGACTCAAAACCGAGAAAATGTATGAAATATCTGTTATTCTCGAATTCTGGGTTGGCTTCATAGTTAAAGTTTTTCATAATGATGGTTTGTATCAACTCCTTTCGGCATAGTACCTACAACAGTTCTGGATAACCCTGTGTAGTGTATACTTCTTGGTTTACGTTGACATTGTGTAATTTGTTATACATTAAGGTCATTAAGAACCATACTACCGGCTAAGTAAATACTTTCTGTGTAGATAGTCTGTCGCAATAATTTGGGAAACCGACAAAAAACACTAAAACGTAACGTATGCAGTGAGTTCTAATAACTCATTTCCCCTGAAGACCGCCATATTGATGTAAAAGTAGAAATATCGGCATGCATGCCAATATTTTGGTCTTAGTTTGGTTGGTCGGCCACTTCCACTATAACCCTTACGTTCTTTTCCTACCACCCCCGGAGGGACGGCAAGCTAAGTAAAAGCTAGTAAAAGGTGATCAGTAACAATAGGTAAGTAATTACTTGTACTTGTGCTGCCTACGATTTACTGCATACGAAGCATGTTTAGATCCAATTTAGTCTAGAATCTAGATATTTGCTGCTAAATTAACCTACAAGTTTGAGAAGTTTAACTATTCGCAGCGATAACTTTCGAGAGCTATAGGAATAACTTTTGCTTGTTTAGTTAGAACATTTCTTGGCTCAAACAGTACCTACCTGGAAAGGATTCTCTAAATAACAACAAAACAACCTAATAATGTAGAAACTCCTGTAAAATTTAGTCAAGGGTAATTTAGGGCTCAGTTACCAATTAAGAGTTCGCGCAAGATAATTATGAGCGCGGCTAAAATGGAGAACTAATTCATGAATTGCCAGGGTGACCATTTGTAGTAAGTTCCGATCATTTGAGCAGATTAGACGCCAAAATTTTAGCTTCGGTAAAATAAGCTGACGAATCAAAAACTTACCCGTATTTGGCAAATATTTCAACATAAAAGAACTGTCGATGATTTGTAGAAGTAACATCTTTTTTTCATCTTTTATCTTCATCTTTCGA
Organism: Hypomecis punctinalis; assembly: GCA_949316475.1. Lineage (NCBI taxonomy): Eukaryota > Metazoa > Arthropoda > Insecta > Lepidoptera > Geometridae > Hypomecis > Hypomecis punctinalis. Next base: position 12,433,921 of record OX438807.1, read on the forward strand.
TACTTTAGGACTTTGGATTTTTATTTTACCTTTCAATATTACGAAAATTAATCATTATAATAATTTAAACGGTTGTAGGCCGCCTGAACGACAGCCAATTCCTACAATGTACCGTATCATCCGAGCCACGGTAGCGGTAAGTTGCACGGTAAGCAAATGCAAACGGATCCTCGTGTCAGCTGACTCCGGGTTATCGTTTTACACCGCTATGGTAACCAAACATTTAGTTTTTTGTCGCTTGTCTATAACTTTAACTAAGTTAGGCAAAGATAAAATGTGACTTCACCTCAGTTAGTGAAAGGTAATAGTAGATTATATACCAAGAGAACCAAGTCACGGGCGACAAATTGGACTCTGAGCGTAGCGAGGGACTCTACAATTAACTCATGAGCGCAGCGAGGGTGTTTTAGAAGCGAAGGAATTATTTAGAGTCCTGAGTGAAGCGAGGGGCTCAAATTGCCCCAAGACGAAGACAGACTTGGTTCTAGTGGTGCATACTCTACTTTTCATACATCCTGAGAGAAAATAAAACCCCAGGAATATGAGTAATATTACATTATAATACATCAAAAAGTGTTTTAGACGTTAAAATCGTTCTTAATCGTAAAAACTCACTAGGCAACTCGGTTTTGTTCACAATAAAATAAAACAAATTAGAATAGAACTACGAATTTTCATAGAATCTCACACAATTCATAATAAAACATACAATGTAAATACTCCGTGAAAAATATAAGATTATGGCCCCCTCGTGGCCTATGACACGGGCATTGCAAAGAGGTTTATTCTATAATATCGAATTGATACGGGCACCAAAGAGGTTTTATTCTGTGAAGTCGAGTAGAACCTCCTTACAATACCAGTTGCCGTGCAATGTTAAGAGGTTATATTCGATTTTGCAAAATGAAAACTCTTTACGATGTTTTTAAATGTTCTAAGTTGAGAAATTTTCATACGAATTAGACGTTCCAAATTTAAATCACTTTACCCCCTAGGAAATTTCATATAACATTATTGACCTGCCATAGCCCTCGAGATTGTGTTAAGATAATAATGACTCGTTTTACGTCAAGGAAGTTTTATTACGTTGATATCCTACGACATATTTATAATGGGTCATTTTCGAACAGGTGGTATGAAAAATTTGTGACATTATGCTGACAACATAGCGTACGTTACGCCACGTTTCGCGCGCAGAGTTATCTTGCACGCATTCTACCAAAAGTCAATAATATAATTATTAGACTGGCAATGACCCGGAGCGAACACGTTATAGAATAACAGGATTGGGCTCGCACTAGCACGCAGAAGACGACATAAATTATTCGTAGAGGGATAATTATGTGCACTAGACACAACAGAAGCCAGATCATGCCGGTATTATCAACTGACGCCACATAATAGGCCCAATTATGAAGGCGCCATCGTAAATTTAATAACAACGTAAAAAGTGTTCTCTCTATCGAATGTCTAAAGTGAAAAAGAAACATAGTAAGTCATAGTTCGTTTTTACCTAAAGAGAGTTCTTATCTCTACACGGCGAGCGAGACATTTATTTGGTACCATCCAAAAAAAAATGCCAGGTCGATGATTATCTATTTCTTATAAAACAAAATGTATATTTAGTAAACATTAGTAGAATGTAGTATTCTATAAACGCATACGAATAAGTGATTACTGTGATCTGTAAGTGGAGCTTTGCTCTGGATACAAGAAAACCGGTAAACTTCCGGAGAATACATACGTGTTTTTTTATTTTGCCAACCGACTAAACCGAAACGTAATTTTGTTTAAATAAATAAATAATAAATATTTTGGGACATCTTACACACGGCCTCTGACGGCCTCTGAAAAGCTTGTGATATGGCTGCCAGAGACTGATATACTACATATACTTATTTTTTAAATACATAAGTACTTATATAGATAGGTAGTAACTAAATAATACCCAGACACAGAGCAAATACTTATGTTCATCACATAAATGTTTGCCCTGGGTGGGGATCGAACCCACACCTCTTTGACCCAGAAGTTAGGTTCACTAACCACTGAGCCACCGAGGCAGTCACTGATGTTTATTACGGTACATTAATTTTGAGATCGCAATAGTCATTTATAACCACTGGACAGCATAGCAAAGAAATGTTTATCGATTCTAGGAACATTGGTTCGATCGGAGAAAGGATTTTCGTCGGCTGGTTACATTTTAAGTGACCGGCGAAGTTCATTGTTGCCAGATTGCAGTTGAAATGCTGTGTTTTATAAACCAAAATCAATTGTTGTTGAATGATTAAACATTGTACAATTGCTTAAATAGATGAAAATAAAACTGTGCTTGGTTTTTTTAGTTGGTAAATCTCCGGAGTTTTACCGGAGAATTATTGAAACTGGTAAAATATCTTCAGACACGAAAACCGTACCCGGAGCAAAGCTCTAGTGAGTAGGTAATAATTATGTAATTAATTATTACCGTCGCTAGACGTTGTAGAGCAAATTTTGAACTACTCTAGAACGAATCGATATATTATGTCCCACTATTCCCTCTATTGTACAACAGATTAGACTCGCAATGCTCCGAAGAGAAGGTCTACTGTGAATCTTGTACTACGAATCCTGTTAATGTCCGAACGTACAATAACAGGATTCGGCAAGCACTAACTGAGGACGATATATGAATTATTCGTAGAGGAATAATTATGTGCACTAGACACAGTAGACGCTGTAATCATTCTGGATACATTATATTTGGTTAGTTCCCACCCACACACCCGTGAGATAATGTCGTTATAGAAACCTATGGTAGACTTTGGGTAGAGACTGTAGGTAAAGTAAGAGGAAGATTAAATATCGAGCTGTAATCTGATCTGTTTCTTCTGTTAATATGCCAGAATGTATTTTCAATCGATTTTCTAAAAGGAGGAAGTTCGCAATTTAGCTGTAGATATGTTTTTTTTTCTATATATATATATAAGATTTGACTTAAAAAAAACTTAAATTGGCTGACTAATAGTGGTATCGTTGAGCCAATTTAATTTTTTTTTCCATATTTACAGAGATATAATCTGAAGCACGTAAAGTTAACGGGTTAAAATTTAAACCGTATATCTATGGTCTCTTACAGTTGTGAAAAAATCAAATTTCTCAGTTACCTACCATAGAAAAAAGTTAGAGCTGTTAATGTCGTAAAAAACCGCATATTTTGACACTCAAGGGAATCAAAACCTACAGGGTACTTGCGGTTGACCTAGAACTATGAAATTTGGCAAGAAGCATTGTCTTAGCGTACACATATAGAAATATATCTGAAAACAGTACATTTTTAATTAAATCACAAAAAAATAGGGCCTAAATACAGAAAATATAGGCCCAAAATTCAAAGTGACTATCGTATCATGTGGGGTATCATATGAAAGAGCTTAATTAGCACATGCTAAAACGGGATTACAATGTGTAATTTTCGATGCATGACGAGAAAAGTAAAAAAAAAACTTTATTCGATGATTATTTATTTATTATATTGATTCAACATTACAATTTTGTGAAATTTTCAAGATTTGTACAAAACCCTCGGTGTGCGAGCCTGACTCGCACTTGTCTACTTTTTTCTTTCTTTCTTCATCCACAAACAGGCGAGTTGACTACTCACGATAATAATTATTTTTCGCCAAAAATAGCATAATCAATTTCAACCGTGTTTAGAATTCAAATAGTCCACACGAATCCATGTATCATCGATAGTCATTTTTGCATTACCCAATGTTGATTTTTGAAAAACGACTCAACTGATTTCGATAAAATTTAAACAGGAGCACTTTTGAAGTATGATCTACTAAATAAAAAAATAATCACCAAAATCGGTTCATGATTGTCGGAGTAATCGCGTAACATACCTACCGCCACGCGGTATAGGCGCGCGCACGTTGTTTACGTGTAGGTACATGCTGTAACTATGACATAAGCTGTGGGTGTGGATTTGTTTACCGTCTATTATGTTAGCTTATTTTTTGGTGTATTTTTGTATTAAAGAGCAATAGGGTTTTCTTGAACGTTCACATATTTACTTTTGTTCACAATGGCATCGATAATTCTAGATATTTCGAGGCAACTTTTATTCAGATGTAAATAGAGCGATGGCTTTCGTTGGACTCAGTTATCGTGTTTTCTATTGGAGCGAAAGCATCTCGTGTTCAGTGACTAGTTTGTGTGAATATCTGTGCCCGTGTGAAGTGTTTGTGCAGTTGTGTCGTGTGTTTTGTGATTTTGTGAAGTGATTATGTGCAAAGTGAATAATCAGCGTTTTAACTGATTATCCAAGAACCCATCTCGTAACAATACATATAATACCATACAGTCGAATTGATAATAAGATAAAAGCAAACTTACATGAAGAGGCAGTAAGTGGAGTAGGTCCTAGCGTATGCATTTCCCAGCGACTGCAGCTGTTCGGACAAGTTGAGCCAGAGGTAGCGGTACCGCGCGATCAACTTCGCTGAGCATTGGATTTCCACGTCCTGGATAAATAACTTCTTATTAGTTACAATAAATTATTATAAAAATATAACTTTTTAAGAATACAAGCTTACGAGATCCTGGATTTCATGTAGCAGCAGAGTGCTAGCCAAGACAAGTAAAACGAGCCCAAACACGACGGGTCTATCTTGTTTAGTACAGGAGTTCCTATGGCCACCTTCCGACTCCATTATCAGATCAGCTCCATGGTACCATATTATTGCATTGTCACGCGATATACATATGCGAGCAAAATTTCAGCTCAATCGGTAACCGGGAAGTTGGTCAAATTCAACTTGCAAGATTCCACTCGAACTTACATACATACAAAGGTACAATAAAAGCTTGTAAAAAAACAACAAGTTGATCTACGGGTCGACCTAGAATTCGAGAAATAGAATCAGCTGTTTCATACATTGTGCCGATTCTGAGTTGCAATTTTGTCTGAGACAGCTAATCTCACTTTCTTTCACATTTTGGATTGGTTTCATAGAAAAAACTATTCATAATGATGTCCTGTATCACCCTCTTTCGAATTAGTACCTGCGTCCTTTCAGGAACCTGTATAAAGGCAAATAAGTCATCGATTAACTTCGATAACAATTGTCGAATAAGATATTCTCTGGATGTATGCCGCTCCCAATATATTTTTTGGGAAAACTAAAACTAACTACAGGTTGTAAGAGCATAGTATGAGTTGAGACAATATTGGTGGTAAAAAGAAACCATGACAAAATAAATAAGACTTTACACTCATAGCCCCTAGGATTTCTTGTTGGGGGGTTATATGAAACTTGATGAAACACACACGAAGACATGAACGAAAGCACACAGAACCGAAACAGATATTTGGCCGCCTCGCCGGGAATCGAACCCGAGACCTGTATCGAAGATAGAGGTAGGTACTCCCAATTGCGCCAAGAGGGTCGTCGTCTTTTAGATACATTTATTGCAAATATGGCACTCTGTATTTGTATCTTAAAAATATTTACTTCATCATAGCAATTAAGTAATAGAAATCTTATTTATAACTTGAATTAAAATTTATTTTTAAATGTCACGATTCATTTCCAGAGCTCAAGCAGCATTATATTATAGTCCAACTCATCGGAAAAATATCAGCCACTTAGACTCAATCGATCAAATAAGCCTGTCAGATGTAAAGCGCTCTTTACGACTGATTAATCATCTTCGAGGGTGCTGAGGTGTCGAGGAAATAAATTCGATTCGAATCTGGTACAAAATTAGTAGAATTAGATTGAAAAATAAGTCTTAATATTAGTAGGTCATTATGACGGGAATTATCATAGTTATCAGCCATAGGCCGTCCATCGCTGAAAAAAAAAAATTTAATAATTCACGACATGAATACCTTACTGCACAAATGCACATCGTCATCAGATTGTAGTATTTCAACGATATCAAAGGTAAAACACCTCAAATGCTGTAATTACTCATTAAAGACACCTACTTTAAGAGATGACTAAATATAATTAGCATGATGATCACGATGCATAAACGTGCGAAACGATCTTCACCCCTCTACAGTTGATGTACCACAACGCACAGTTCATATTAATCGTTGTGATAATATGGTAGTAAGCCGTAGTATGCAGCAGTAGGAATCCATCAAGCAGTGCGCACAGGCGGAGCAGGAAGCAAACTTCCAGCAGGAGATACCTATGCTGATGACCAAGAGGTATAAACGTGAAAGCATCTTACCCGGCGAAAGCATTCAGGCAGACTCGGCGTAGCGATCTTCACCCCTCGACAGTTGATGTACCTACCACAGCACACAGTTCATATCAATCATCGTGTTGATGTGGTAGTATACCGTAGTAGGAACCCGTCGAATAGCGCACACAGGCTGGGCAGGAAGCGAACTGCCAGTAGCCGGCAGCCTACTCTGGTGATCACGAGTGACATGACGTTAAAGTAACTTACCCGGCGAAAGCACTCAGACAGACTTTGCGACGCGATCTTCACCCCTCTGCAGTTGATGTACCACAGCGCGCAGTTCATATTAATCATCGTGATAATGTGGTAATAAGCCGTAGTGTGGCGTAAAAGGAATCCATCAAGCAGTGCGCACAGGCTGAGCAGGAAGCACACTGCCAGTAGCAGGCAGCCCACGCTGATGATCACGATCGATGTTTTCAGATTCGGGAACTTGAGGTTCTCGCCAGTCACGCGGTAGTAGCGTACCTTTGGAATTTTGACTTTAATACTATTTGTTTTTTTTTTTCATAAGTGCAGATTTTAGGAGTAACTCATAATTATATTAAACAGTAGTAAAAAGCCAGCCCGCTGAATGTGAAGATAAAGCTATATTATTTAACTCTAACTACTCATTTCTGCTTCGCCCGGCTACAAATGAATTAGGTATAGCTCTATAAACCTTTCTAAAGAAATATTCTAAAATACATATATTGAAATCCGCATTGCAATCCGTTCAATCAAATCCGTTGTGTAGTTTGAAAGAAATAATCTTATATATATGACAGTTATACAGACATACACACAAAAATAGCGACTTTGCTTAGTAATAAATGTTGTATGTGGATTAGGATATTGTAGGTATTGTGGGTCTGGGTCGTCGTTATAAAACACGACAAGGACAAAATTTTTAATCTCGAAAGCTTTTCCTTAAAATTATTTACTGGCAAGAAAGTTATAGGGCAGACGCCCCGGTTGTGACCATTTTAAGAAATTTCAGTTTTCAAAAATTCGTCAAAAATACAAAAAAATAGTGACATGGGATTTTAAAGTTTCTTATGATAGGGTTGACATTTATCTATTAATTTTTACATGTAAATACTACGAGAAAAAAATGTCTTTTTTTCTACAAGTATTTTAATGAAAAGTGGGCAAAAACACCGGTTGTGGCCACTTTACATTTTAAACAAATTAGTTTAAAAACTTTGTAACTTAGAAGTTGTTGTCTCAAGTTTATGTGACAAATGATTGTTGCAAGTATTTTGTTGCCAGTATTGCCGCGAATTTCTATTGGCAAAATTTTTAGCACCAATTTTTATTGCAAGATTGATTGATTGAAGGTAGAGTAGGCACTTTTGCAAGATTTTAGCATAAGTTGTTATGGTAAGTGATGACTTAGGGATGATTAATATTAAACTGGGCCGGGTACGGGCCGTGCCCCGTCTGGGACCCGTCCGGGCTCCGTCCGGGACCCGTCCAGGCCGTGGCCGGGTCACTAATGTTAGACGTTGAATACATTTCGTATGAAACTATTTATATTACAACGTGGCGTAGACGTGGGCCATCCGGGCCCGGACGTGCCCCGTCCAAGCCATCGTTGGGTTACTAATGCGAGACGTTGCATACCTTTCGTACAAAACTGTTTATATTAACTAGCGTGGCGTAGATGTTCCCCGTCCGGGCCCAGCCCGGTCTAATATAAATCATGCCTTATGGCACTGAAACGAGGTCTTTTACTATGGGCCTTATGAATATTCTCCAAGTTGTCCAACTTTGCGAGATTGAATCAGAAATGGAGAGATCCGTAGAAGAACTAAAGTTACCGACATAGGCCAATGGATTGGCAAGTTAAAATGGCAGTTAGCAGGGAACATAGCGCGGAAGACTGATTACCGATGAGATCGAACATTTCTCGAGTAGAGACCATGTACTGGCAAGCGTAGCGTACGACATCTAGCCACAAGGTGGACGGAGGACTACATCAAGACCGCAAGATCGCGCTAGATGCAAGCCGTTTCCAACCGATTTTATTGGAGATCCATAGGGAAGGCCTATGTCTAGCAGTGTACGTCTTATGGCTGATGGATGGATGTTAGTGGCAGTGAGCAGAGCACATAGTACAGATAACACTGATGACTCATGGATCAAAAAGTTCTCGAGTGGAGACCAGGTATGGGCAAGCGTAGCGTAGGATGCCGACTAAAAAGGTAGAAAGGCGATCATTTTATGACCTGAGAATCGCACTGGTTGCAAGCCGCTTTCAACTGAACTTGTAGGAAATACACAGAAAAAGCACTGTGCCCAACAATGGACGTGCGTGGCTGTTATGATAATGATTTTATAGCTTTTGCTAAAAATATATTAATGATGATGTGTAGAGTAGCTGCATGTGACGTTGTGAACTAGAATAAGTGGCCAAAAGTGATGTTAAGAACAAATTTTCAGTTTCAATTTCTACAATCAGTTCAGGTCAGCGGAATGGCCAAAACCGGTGAAAGCTATCAAATTTGTTGCACCGGTTGTGGCCACTTTGATTGAAGTATTAGGAAATATATAATTATCCAAATTATCTTATAATTATTAATCTAGAACATTATTTAGTACATTTGAATCGAATTCGAAACAATATACTTGCATGCATTCAAAATAATTACAGATTAGTTATAAATACAAAGGAGCCCTTAAGGATTTTAAAAGTTTAAATTTTTAAAAGATTAATAAAATAAAATCTATACACATGCGGTGCTATAAATGACACATGTCAAAAAGAGCCTGAAACGAAATTTTTTTCCGTATTCGTTCAAAACCATTATCTTTTTTGTTTCTTATTTACAAGGCTCCAAACATAAAAATGGCCACAACCAGTACTATGGCCACAACCGGGGCGTCTGCCAATACTTGAAGCTTTATTTCATAAACGTTCATTTTACAAAAGTTGTTAATTTAACTTTTAACAATGTTGTTGTAAGTTGTAGACATTGTAGTAGCCAAAAGTTTGTAAGTGCCTTACGGTTACAAGAGTTTAGAGCAAAGCTACCAAGAAAAAAATATAATAAGGGGAAAAATTGTGCTGCGTAAACATTATAAAATCAACATACGACACTGGAATTATGTACCTACTTACGAACTCTGCTATCTACCGAGACCAATTTTGCTTCTGTTTTATATAATGTGTGTTTTATAGGGAAAAGTTATTGATTTAAAAAGTTACAAATTGTACGTTACGGTGGAAGGTAGCTAGTCTTCCGGTATTATGATACACGAATCACAATCACAAGAACCATGAGGATTTTACTATGGTCAAAGAAAACCGTGTCGCACACTGGGAGAGACACGACTCAAAGGGAATGTAAAATAATATTTACATTACACAAAGAGTTATGATAGACTATACTAATTGACGAAACTACTGCTACGGGACAAATACAAATAGCTATCTAAATTCGAAATGGGATACCTAATGCAATTATTATGTATTTACTTCCGTTCCATTAAAGTATAACATAGGTGTCTTCAAATCTCGAGCAAATATAAAGGTATCTGTCTCTCTGTCTTCTAGGTAAGCGTGTTACACCTTATCGCATATCTGTTTTAAACCAGGCAGTAAATATATATAATAATTAAGCAAGACAAACTTGCACAAGTAAAAACTTATATGAGCTTGAAAAAAAAAAAATTACCTGAAACTTTCCCCAGTTAGTCTTGTAGATGGCGACTTGGTGAGCCACTCCCCACCCCACGAACGGGATCCAGAAGTGTGGCACGAGGAACACCACGAATAAAATTGCGTAGATGTAGTCGTCGAACCGCTTGATGGACCGCAGGATCATGATGCGCTCGTAGCCAACGACTAGGACCACCACAGTAGCTACTATGTAGAAACATATGGCGTAGGCCGTCGCTGATGATCGCCAGCTGAATGTGATCGTACCTAAAAGAATAGGAAGTAAGTACTTAGAAATTATAGACTTTATGGTCTGATCTCCAAAAATGGGGTGTTCAATGCGACGTTGTAACTTTTGTGAGTGCAATAAGTGTAGTCGTCAAACCACTTGACACAACGCAGGTGCGCTCGAAGCCAACGAACCCAACGCCTAACACCACCCACATAAGTTCTGTCCAATTGTTAAAACTTCTAAAACTAACAGGAGAAACAAGAGGTAAATCAAGCAGCTAAATTCGGCTCTCTACCATTTACTCCAAGGGTTCTGTTGGCTAGCCTGATCAATCAATATCACAAATACAGTTGGTCCATTAAGGTTTTAAAGGTTTCGACCCGACGACCTGCCAACTGCAACTGCCGATACTAAAGTGCTTAGTAGGACCACAGGAAAAAAATCTTGCCCGTAGTCCAACCAGATGTACTACTAGTAGGACCACGGAAACAAACAGTAGCGACTATATAACGTCGGCCGCACCTGCACTACTGGTTAGTATGTAGGTATTTATATGAAATGGTTTCCAAGCTTTGCGGCGACAGTGCGTTCAGTCGCCGTCGTGCTGTTGTCGCGACGCTTGGAGGCCATTTCATACATGATATACCTACTAAGTCTACAAAAAGTGCACTTATTCCTACCAGGGGGGATAGCTCGGTAGGGATTGTATACTGAGCGCCACACAAATTGAAAGATGGGAAGTTAAGCGCAGCGTTCTGCGCAAAAGCCGAAATATGGGTGCGCGCGGGAGTCAGAGAGACGAAACGCCGAGGCACACCCGCGCGCTAACCTCATGCCTCCCGCGCGCTCCCTACGTCCGAGCTCACTACTTCGCCATTTGTATAGGCATTGTGCACACATGCGCAATAATAAGCGAATCACGGCGAAGTATCATCTGTGGATAACTTCCCATCAATTTGTGTGGCGCTCAGTACACCAGCCGTACAAACGGCAAACCAGTAGTGCAGCAGCGGCCGACTTCATGCAGTCACTGTACTTGTTGTCAGCATTTGCAGTTGGATTCCAAATAGCACTTAAGGAAGACCTGGTACGAACAGGTGTATTTAGTTCACCTGGGCGTGATCTAGTGATGGGCATGACAGCCAGCGCGCGGAACAAGACGAGCAGTAGCTTGTGGTCGCGATAAAACTGGTCGTGGATCTCGCACGTGTCGCCATCTTGGGACGACAGCATGTCACGTTGCTCTTGCTCCTGTGAAAGAACTCTTTATAAAATAGTGGTAAACAAATTAAGTAGAGTACCTACAACGGTATCTATTAGAAAGCCATGGTTGATCTTTAGTCTAGGAACAGATACTGAATATAATCAAAGTAACTATTAAAGTAAACTTGATTTATAGAGGTTTCAAACGAGCCTGTAACATAATTTAATAAGGAAGCTAAATGACACCCCATTTATTCTTATTGTGTAATATTTAACAACGTCCATGTTACCGAGACAGAGGCAAGGAGTAGTGTAGATATAACACAATAAATTTCAAAATCAAATTTTCATTCAGGAGGACTATAAATAGATAAAGAACAGCAGATAATTTCAAGCATAAAAAAATTGGCTAGTCTGGACTTACGAAATCTTTTTGTGTCTTCTCATAGAGCTTCTTTTCTTGAGGTACATATTTCATATCATTTTGCAGGTAGGTGCTATTGAGACCCTCTTCGAATAGATGATCAGGTATCATTGTTGGAGCTTCCTCACGTAGAAATACGATTACCTTGGTCTTCTTGATTATTTGAAAGTCACAAGCTTTTCTTGAAGAGGTTAGACTAGAACTGCCTAAAATGTAGCTTTCAAATGAAAGCTAAAATTAATGGCTGGTACGCATAGCGCCTTGACGTTATCGCATTGTAAACATCGAGTGTAAACGCAATTAAAGTTTAACGTAAACGACCCAACCGCTCTTCGCATATCAATGTCTTGGCCACGATTACCTTTAGCTCTTGTAAAACTTATACAAGGTGTTGTCTCGCAAAGTGCAGGGTTTTTCAGAGGTATCCGAAATAGCGAAAATATCATCTATCCCTTACAAGAAGCTCATTAACTTTACAAAATCGCGTAATATAAATAATGCTGTACTATATACAGCAGATTATATTACGCGATTTAAAAGCGGTTTATAATAATTAATATAATACTTCTGAACGTTTTTGTACTTTGCAAATAAATATCATATATAACATTTTATATAAAATGGTGAAACAGGCAATTCAACTTTATATTGTTTTGTATAATACGGCAAAATAAATTGGCAAACCGTTTTTGTATTTTCGTAAATTCTTACCGGTACGGATTTATCTTTGACATGATAATATGCGGATTTATCACGTATAGACGTCAGGTGAAAACCACTTAACTTATTCTACTACTCTACTAGTCACTGAATCAAATAACTTAGAGTCCAAAGCCCAATTAGCCTCCAAAAAACTTGGTGTTCTCTCTAAGGTGAGACGGTATTTCACACCTGAGCAACTGCTTAGTCTTTATAAAGCACAAGTCAGGTCTTGCATGGAATACTGCACTCACCTTTGGGATGGCTCTGCCAAATATCAACTGGAGGCTCTGGAGTCGATTGAGAGGCGAGCCAGGAGGCTGATTGACAACGATACCTTGACTAAGACGCAGCTGCAAAGTCTTGAGCATCGTCGCAAGGTAGCGTGTTTGTCGGCCTTTTACCGGATACACTTCGGAGAGTGCGCCCAGGAGTTGCACAATCTAGTCCCCCCTGCCCCTTTCTTCTATCGTGCGGCTAGACGGACGCGACCAAAGCGCCACCCTTTTATGGTGGACATTCCGCGCGTTAGAACCAAGCGTTTCGAATCCTCATTCCTCATACGAACAGCCGGAATGTGGAACGCTTTGCCTGGGTCTGTCTTCCCGTTAAAGTACAACGTGAGTGTCTTCAAATCTCGAGTAAATAGGTATCTTCTAGGTAAGCGTGCTACACCCTAGACCGCGCATCTGCTTAACATCAGGCAGTGTGTAGTCAAACGCGAACCTATACGAAATAAAAAAATAAAATAAAACTTTTTTACTATGGACTATTATATACACATGTCAGTAAAAGGCAAATAGAAGAAGCTATTTAAAATATAACACCAATTATGTAATATTTTAGAGGAAAAAATGTTTCATTTCATTTATAATAGTCATTTGTTATACAATGGTGCAAAGTTGATTTTTAAGCGCGTGCTCATTTTTGATGATCGAGCAAGCGAAGGTCCTAAAAAATTAAAAATTAGAACCCTGAGCGAGCGAGGGAATCAAAAGAGCAAAAAGTGAAAAATCTTTGCACTCGGGTGCAACACGTAACTTTTCATCCCACCTCAGCAAGGAAATGACAAAATTCGTGTACATATCGTACTGTTTCAAATACTTCTCGCGTGATTGTTGAGGGAGAAAGTTCATTTACGCATTAGTATTAACAGTTTCAGTCAATTTTGCTGGCGTCAAATAAACTTCCTCGTTTATCGAATCACTCATTTTATGGTTTTCTCTTTGTTTTTAAGTTTCTTATGTTTAACATAAGGCTGAGACATAAGGTTTTGAACAATATGACGTGAAAAGAAAATGGCGCGCGCAAAGCAAATTAAAAAAATGTACACCAAGAAGGTTCCGAGTCTGAGTTTTCAACAAATAAAAAGGTTGTATGACAATTTCGGCTCCATAGGGTTAGAAGCAAATGTTTAATGAAGTTTCCAATTCACAAACTACACACGATGTTCTAAGTTCAATTTTACTTTAGCTTCTAATGGATAAAAACGGCTTTTGCACTCAGATTTCGAAGAACAAAAATAGTCGTTCCGTGATGGGGGGATGAAAAAAAAATTTCGTGGCCAAATTCCATCATTCGTTGTTAAGAGAACAAGTGAACACAGTAAAAAAACCCCAGTGCCCCAATCAATTAATCACAAATGGCGGTCAAGAACTCAAATTCAATGTCATGGCCATGACCACCAGCAAACACAATTAACAGTTCGCGTCCATTAGTTTCTTTTGAGAGCTTTTCTATTATTTAAGTGAAAGCTTTTCTGCAGGAAGGTTGTTTGGAATGAGATGATCTAAAATTTATAGATAAAGAAAGTTTCCTAGTTTCATTTTGTTAGCTATAGGTATGTGTGTAAATTTAGACGACAGAAAGATTCTAGAATATCATTGTACCTACAAGCTGAATCATACAAGTCGGCGAATGTGAAGTTAGCTACAAACTGCGCAATATCCAATCCTGACTGAAGCTCACATGAAAGCTGAGCGTTAAATGGGTTTCGCGCAGCTTGTAGATAATTTCACAACCGCCGACTTGTATAATGGCCTATAACCAACTTTTACTGTTAAAATCAAAGATATAAAAAAAATATCGAATTGCGAATAAATTTATGGAACAGCTTGGGTATTTTTTCGTGATTTTGGGGTAGGTCTTATAGTAAAAGTTGATCATAATGATGAGTACAATAATATTCTGAAATATATGGAATAGCTTGGGTATTTTTTCGTGATTTTGGGGTAGGTCTTATAGTAAAAGTTGATCATAATGATGAGTACAATAATATTCTGAAATTTATGGAACAGCTTGGGTATTTTTTCGTGATTTTGGGCTAGTAGGTCTTATAGTAAAAGTTGATCATAATGTACAATGATATTCTGAAATTAGTAGGACAGCTATTTTTTTCTCGAATTCCGGTATCTTTAAGTGCTCAGAAAAAGTGGTTCATAATAATGGTCTGAATCATACCCTTTCTGCTTAGCACACCTCTTATGATTACACTGAGCACACAAATCGACGAATGGGAAGTTATGCGCAGAGCGCTGCGCAAAAGCCGAAATACAGGCATTCGCGGGAGAGAAACGAGACGCCGGGGCACACCCGCCAACCTCATGCTTTCCGCGTGCTCCCTACGCACTACGACAGGCGGCTTCGGAATTGTGCACACATGCGCAATAATTAGCCAATCACGGCTAAGTGTCATCTGCGGCTAACATCTCATCTGTCGATTTGTGTGGCGCTCAGTATAACAACTTTGAGTTTTGACACAATGATAAAATTATGTTGTGATGTGTATGCTAGCCGTGCAGGGAAATCACGTGGATATCAAATTGTTAGAATCGTATGTAACATTTACTATAAAATGAATTATTGTATTTCTAGCCACATTACATCTAGTTTTGTTAGGGTCCGTGGAACTTAGGTACATACATATATAAATATATTTATATATGTTTTGCGGAAAGTAAAAGAAACATACATTTTATCTCGTATCATACATATAATACAAAAATATCACAGCTGCTCATTTTTACATTATATGTGTACAGATCTAATGCTACCGATAAATATATATTTTACACAAATTATGTACAAAATTTTCTATTGTTTTCTGATCGGAAGAAATATGCACTACTTATCTTAAATAACTCATAATGATAATTTCAGTTTTAATAGAACCGTTTGTATCTATGTAATTAACATCTTGTTGACACAGGGGGTCGATCAAGAATTAGATACGTATGTACTATAAGGAGGGGTTTATCCTTTGTTTATTTTTTATTAATAATTGTTATTTTGACGATTCGTAGGGTGTTGCTCGTTGTATATTTTTGTATACCAATGTATGTAATTATCCCTACTAAAAATAAATGATTATCTATCTATCTATCTATGACATGGGCTGTGGGTCTAGATGGTGATTATAATAAATAAATAAACTTCTTTATCATTTTTCAAATAAACTTCATTTTTTACGCATGTGTGGGGTAAATAATTGTAATAAATCTGCTTACGTAATACTTGAACGGCCCTGAAGTATCAGTTTTAAATAAAAGTTAGAATTGTTTCTAGTATTTCATATTTAGATGTTATTTTTGTTTGTTGTTAACAACTATAAAATCTTAATTTAAAATAAATGTAAAATCTACAAAGTACTTAACAAAATCTTCAATTAACAACCTTAACACGTTGTTACTCCATATCACAACAGCCGAAAGTATAATACATTTAGAACAAATAAATTCTACATAACGATTTGGTTTCAAGTGTTTGTGACCATATCGCAAAATTTCCCTATTTATGATTCGGTCCACAAATTGCGAAAAAATCGAACAAAAAGAAAAAAATACAACCGCAATGAGAAAACAATATTTTAGCATTTTTTTAACAAAGGCATCTAACCACAAGTTTTATTTTCTTTTGGAAGTCGGTTGAAAATGCACAAAACATCCCGTGCGGGTCGTAAGCCACCCCACCTCGAAAATACAGGGTTATACAGATCTGGTGTACCTATAAGTACAGGAAAAAAAGACGTTTTTTTTTGGTCAACTTTGCTCTAAATCTCCGATCCAATTTTTTTAATAAGGTTTAGGATCACTTACTGAGCACAAAATCACAAAATGCTGACAGATCCAGGTGGAGCTTCAAGCGCAATAATGAAATTTCATTAAATAAGCCATAAATCGTAAACGGTAAGTTTTACAAAAAAGTTTACTGGAAACAAAAGATGCAAAATTTTATTCTCTACAATAATAGTTTCCGTGACTTTTGCCCTAAAGTGCATAGTTTCAAAGATATCTGCCAAAAACCTTTTTTCAAGACGGCGCTTGAAGCTCCACCTGGATCTGTCTGCATTTTGTGATTTTACGCTCAGTAAGTGATCCTAAACCTTACAAAAAAAATTGAATAAGTTAAATTCTTTTTTCCTGTACTATATGTACTAAGCCGAAAGGGAAAGAATCAGTTGTTTCATACATTTTGTCGATTCCGAAATGCAATTTTGTATGAAACAGCTGTTTTTTTTTCTCGAAGTCCGGGTGGGTCCTATAGTAAAGTTGTTCACAAATATGGTATTATCATCCCCTTCGGGTTTAGTACAGGATAAGCAGATAACCCAGTATAATAAAAATCCATATCTTAAAGGAAAATAACTAGTTGGGCGCCTTGTACTAGCTCTTATGTTGGTCACTTACAGTAAGTATGATGACTGGGTAAAAAAATCATTATTATAATTAGTCCCTAAGCTAGATTGTCAAAAAATATTGGATACGTATTTTGTCTTCTGTCTATACAATAACAAAAGGCAAAGATACACTTTGTCGAAGTTTGGGAGTAGGGGCCGTGACGTCACGTCTCTTACGGAAGTCTATACATTTGTATGACACTCGTGACGTCACGCGAAACTTGAACGGGCTATATCTTCATCAATTTTTGTTTAATTGACAAAAGAAAAAATACGTGTCTAATAATTTTTAATAGTCTATCTGGCGGACTTATTAATTTTTTTATTCTTATTTGTAAAAGTGCCCATCAAAATGTTATAAGAAATGCTATAGAAAATATCTGTAACAAGCCTTATCGTCCTATGCTTTGAGTTTCGCGAGCTGCGCCATGAGTTCCTTGTCCGCGTCGGTCGTGGACTCCCCGATCTTGTTTCTGGCCACGGACGGCGCGTTCGACATCTGAAAACATCAAAATAATGTTGGTCATAAGTTCAATTTACTTACGTACAAAAAAATTGAAGTACAAAAATGTATGTAAAATGGACGTTCTCCTAGTCGTACTACCATGGTCCCATGGACGCCTTTTTAACCGACTTCCAAGAAGGAGGAGGTTCTATGTTCGTCAATATGTTTTTTTGTGTATGTTCATCGATACACCGGGGCTCCGCGCACAGGTACCCCACCCGGGACAGGCACAAGCTGCAGGCCGTCCCCCACTCCCTCGGAAAGTCCTCTAAGTTGACTCATGTCATGGCTCCTACCGTGTACAATAACTTACCTTTGGAAGTAACATCAGCGGTAAGCCTACTGTCTTTTAAGGGTAAATTAAAAAAATGGCTTGTCGAGCAATCTTTTTATAGATACGATGAATTTTATAAGTGTTTGACATGATTATTTTAATTTTATTCGCATTTCTTTAGTTCATTTTGACAATCGTATTTTTATTATTAATTTCCACTTATTGATTTTTATGACATTTTTTTGCATTATTATTATTTGATTTTCAATTTTTATTGAAGCTTTTGCTAATAATTATTGTAATTTAAATTTATTACATCATTGTATTCAATGTTCGTTATGTATACATATAACTATAATATTATGACGTGTAAATTGACATTTTATCAATAAATAACTTATGACTTATGATATTTTCGCCAATTGTGACTCAATCAAAAAATCTTTATTAGTTCAAACGGTTCAAAAAATAACTCGAGGTGGGCCCATTTAAATTTTATCGAAATCGGCTGAGCAGTTTTTGAAAAATAAACAATAATGTAAAAATTGTATACATCAATTCGCGCGAACTATACGAATTTTGTACACGATGGTTTTTTTTTTCAAATAGGTTTGCTTTTGACTACTCACTGTCTGATGTTAAGCAGATGGATGGATGTTGGTTTTGCTATTTTTTGCGAAAACTAATTATATCCAATTCATTCATTTTTTTTTAAAGAATCGCCTATAGTGCTTTTTTGCAGTCAACCGTAACTGAGGCTTAGGGGCGCAAATCTTTCATGTTTCTCAACTCATAGTTACACTCGTTCTGTAGGAAGCTACCGAACGCTATATTGCTCTCTTTCAGATTTTATAGTATCAGCCAGTAGATATGTAGCTATAAACGACTATTCTTACGATTAGGTACCAAGTAATTTTTAATGACTCGTGCAGATTCTAATCGACAATGGAAGCCAAAGTATTAATAGATCTCACTGATTCTAGAGTGATATAATCTACAATTTCAACTAGAGTCATAAACGGATTGCATGACGCTTTTGCATTATCATCAGTATCGTTATCCTGATCGCCATCTTTCCCTCCATCCAAGCCTCTGGAGCAGTTGTGTCAACGGCCCAGAGCCACGCACCGTTATTTTAGGGAGCTGGGAATCTATTTTTCTAAATTCGAACGTATGCGGATCTTTGACAGTCAGAGTTCGAAAACCATTCGCCATTTTTTTTTAATTTACGTTCTATTTCACGATTTCATCTTTCGCAGTCTATGGTTTCTTTTAAAATTGCCTTTATGTCCAGTTCTGAAATATTGCGTCAAGCGGACAATTTTAAATAAATTTAGAGAAAAAAAAAAAGGTATCCGCAAAGATAAGTATACATTCCCAGGCGTTCGAATTTGAAAAATAGGGCCCGTGAGCTGGCTCAGGTCGACCCTGGAAGGGGGAAATAGGTACATACATAAAAATCCCTTTGTAGGACGTCAGTGCAGTGCTTGTGTGCTATGGAAATAGGAACACAGGAAAATATAGTAGACGTTACCTTTCCACTGATCTCGATGCCGATCTCGTCGAGCACTTGGTTGACGATGCTCTCGGATTCCTGCTCGTCGCCCGACTCGTCCATGATGTCGTCCAGGGTGTCGTTAACTGGAACAAAACGTAAAATTAAGATGCGATGTCGTTGCAGTAGTTTCAGCAGTCTTATTAAAGTATTTGCACTGCTTGAAAAATGATAAAATAAGGTAGAAGGCAAGCATATAACTTCCTATAAATAATTGGCCAAGTGCGAGTCGAACTCGCGCACGAAAGGTTCAGTACTATATGGAAGCCTCATCTTAATATTTTTTATTTAAATTAAATTATTTATTTTTGACCAGAATATACAACTTAATATTCTGTGAATATTTCAAGCATGTTGCTGCCTTTATTAATATCGAGTAAAAACTGCTAAAAATTCAGGTTTGTGGTATGGGAGCCCCTCTTAAATATTATTTTTTTCTGTTTTTAGTATTTGTTGTTCTAGGGGCAACAGACAAACATCGTCTGTGAAAATTTCAACATTCTAGCTATCACTGTTTTCATGAGATACAGCCCGGTGACAGACAGACAGTAGTCTTAGTAATAGGGTCCACTCTTTGGGTACGGAACCCTAAAAAATGTGTCAAATGTCTCAGTGCAGTACATATATGTACACTACAATACAGCCTACATAAAATAAATGTGAGTAAAGTGTATAACCCTTATTGGTTAAGCATATCGGCATTAGACTGTGTTTTACCCAGCTCATGACAATTATTGTGTGTCACTAACAATGAGCGAGCGGGACAGATGCAAACATAGTAAGTGCCTAGAGTTTATCACGCCCACCTAAAATTAGGAATAGACCCACAGAGATACCAGGCGGATAATGTAGTCGATCGAAATTCTGCTATAAAATTAGAATGAGACATGAAAAATATCTCGACTCGGTGGATTATTCCGGATTTTAACACACTTTTATTAGGTCGACTTGTATGTAACTTTGTAATGGAATCTATAAGGTAATTAATTTAACCATCTTCCAAGGGTTGTAGTGTAATGAAAATTGGAAAACTGTCGAACTGATCTGATGATGGAGCCGAACGATATGAACTGGAACTTCGTGATGGAAAATCGTATCATAGCTGTTTAGGATTTCTTAGAAAAATATTGCAATGAACTTTGACCACAATTAGGTTTCAAGGTCTGACGATGAAGCCGTAGGATAGGCAAATAAGCGTGTTTTTCTAGTGTTTTTTTAAAATTATTAATTTATTTAGACAATGAACGTCAAATCGCAATACATATTTGATAGTTTTGACAGCAGCTTGGAAGATTTTCCATGCCTGTTTCTCAACCTCAAATTGCCTCAAGTGACAACAGCATTATCAATCTGTTTTATAAAGATATCTGTGACTAGACCCCTTTGTTTCTGTTCTGTCTATTGTTCTTTATACGTCGAATGTCATTCCTTCAATATCTGACCACTATGATATCCCGCAGGGTGTAAGTAGTAGCATGGGAGTGGGTAATCACATAAATAATAATCACTTACTCATGTCAAAACCACAGCTCATCTGCTTAGTTAAAAAAAAAAAAGTCTTACCATTGATACGAAATGAATGAATCTGCTTACAGTCTTATACACTGATTGTAAGATTAAAACACACACAAAAAAGAAAAATTAAAAACTTACTCATCTCATCAGTCATGTCCATCTTAGCGCTGGCCACCTTGAAGGCCTCCATGTCCTTAGCGATCTGGTGCGGGTTCATGACCTTGTTGATGCTGCCCATGGTCTTGGCCGTGGTGCCCATCGCGCCCGCTATCGCTATGTTCGCGCCCATCGCTTTGTTGTGGATTTGGACGCTTGAAATCTGGAAACACATTTTTTTTATTACACTCCACTGTCACCTGGGTCTGTGCATGCATTGTTTATTTGCACATCGTCGTTTGGCATCCAAAACCGCGAACTTGGTCTTTTTTTTTAAAAGATACATATTTTTTTTATTCTACGCGTTCAAATACGCAATCCTACATATCAATTTTGAAACTTACGTGTATTGGGTTGTTTTTTTTTTAACACATTATACTAATCGCCACACAAGTCGGCGGATGGGAAATTATACCCAGAGCGAGAGATACAAATTATATATTATATATATTATATTGCTATAAATTTATGATGGCGCCTTTCAAATTGGGCCTATTGTTATTCTTATCAGCTTATAAAGAGAAGGAAAACATTGTTAGCCACCTGCACATGTCCAGCATTGAGAAATTATGACTTAAACAGACTTATGACGAAAAGAGGTCAATCTCAACAGTGGAGTACAATTTTATTGAATACAGGTCCAAGAATTGAAGTCAATTAGAGAACCTAGTTGTTGCAACTGTTATTGAATTACCTTGCTATTTGCTGAATATAATCTGTTCTTCTGTTTTCTCATTTCCACTAACTGTTTAGCTAATATTTTGCAGCCATCGTTGTTGCCTTCTTTTGCCATTTTTTTTATTTCCATTTCCTGTAACAGACAGAATTAAAAGAATTATTTATCTATACTAATATTATGCAGAGGTATTTGTGAGGTTTTTGTTTGGGGATAATCTCTGGATCAACTGAACTGGTTTTGAAAATAATTATACCAAAGTAAATTAGTATAGGCTAGGAGGCTTGCCCTTGCGTCAGAGTTTTTATGCTGTGTCATCTGAGCCATGGTACCACTCAGTTGTAACTACCACCCGCGGTCATCCATCCGAAGACTGACCATCTAGAACATTGCTTAATTTTGATGATTGCTAATGAACATCTAGTCAAACTACGCTATGAGCACTACATCGAAATATCACACAGGGTAGCCACAGGCAAAATCTAGCATATTATGACTGTATTCATGTTTTTCTGAAATAGAGCAGGGGAGCATGGTTTTTTAATTACTTATATTAAATTACTACTTACTAAAAAATTAAATTGACTAACTGAACACAAATTACTGTCTACCAAGTAGGGTGAAATGGCCAGTTTGCCGACCACCACCGGTTCACAACCACTTTTTCATAAAACCATTATAAATAGTTAAATTAAAGCGCGCCAAAGTTTGTTTTGGTTTTTGAACGATACTTTAGTTTATCGCTTCCCCTCCACGACGCTGTGATTTGTCTTCTGAACTGATATGTGATGCACTTCATATAAACATAAATCATTAATTATTTTATACTTACTAACAAAAAATACAAAAATACTTAAGTTTTTTCAATTTGTTAAGGTTTTTTCTAAACTTCTGAGTGTTATTTGAATTAGAACATTTACATTCTAGTGAATAATGTCACTTCTAAGATTACTAAGTGGTCTTCTAAGTCCACTAAGTGATCATGAACTGGCTGTTTCACCCTACTAGCTGATGAAACAGTGCATAATATTTTGTAAAAATAATTAACACTATTTGGGATACAAGTATAGGGATATTGGTAAACATAAAACCAAGGTTGAATCATTGCTATCACTACATCATATGACGTCACTCCTATTGTACCTATCATGCTCTAGTAGTCTCAAGAATGATGGATGAGTCATCCTCATAGTAAACAATTACTTCTAATCAGCTTATAACATAAAATCTCTAATAATAACATGTTTAATTGAAGTGGGATTTATACTCTAATGCATAGTATTTACTTTATAAGTCGTAGGAAGCAGGATATTAGGCAGCAAGGTCGTATTTTAGTAAATATGGACGAATACTCTAAATACTGTTACTTAGCTAGGTACATACCAGTTTTTTTTCCTCTCTTTCAAGAGCAGCCTTGTCTCTATCCAAGTCTCTGCTGGCCTTACGCAGTTCCCTATCATTTTGCCGTTGTTGTTCTGAAAAATAGGATTTGTAGGAGTTAAATACCAATGCAACACTGTAATAAAGATAAATACCTCGTATTTAGGCTTTAATTAGCAAAAATGCACTCTACATATTGACATCTTATGATCTTACTGACAATCGTTCATAGAGTAGAAACTCCTGCATGAAAACTATATAGACACGAAGAAGGATAATCATCACATTCTCCCCAGCTAATATTTATTCCGTGACATACTCTGCGAGATGTGCTGGTGGGTGGCGCACTCTATTTGAGCGACGCAATTCCGGCTCTGTGTCGTCTTCTATTACAGTTTGATTATCAGACGCATCTACAAAGTCCTCCTCATCGTTTGACTCTATAGTATCGTCTGTCTCCCCAGCTGGAGCCAGATGTCTATTTGAAACCACCACTTCTCTCCCAGTGCTCAGTCGGACTCGTGAGTGCTGCGGGTTTGTTTCAAGGGTTTCTACTTCCTCGACCATCGAATCATATTTATTACTTCTGACATGCTTTCGCATTAAAGCTTTACCTGGAGCAATAAGCCAGGTGGGCATCGATTGACCATTTGAGGACCTTCTCGGGTGGGAGAACATACGTTCGTGAGGAGTGGCGTTAGTGGCTGTACATAACAGCGATCGCACAGAGTGCAGAGCCTCAGTCAAAACTGTTTCCCATCGTGTTATAGGTAGGTTACGGCTTTTTATAGCCAATTGAATTGTTCGCCAAATTATGCCATTGTATCTTTCTGTTTGTCCATTCCCTTGTGGATTATATGGCGTTGTGTAGCTTGTGGCAATGCCCTTGTTGTGTAGAAACTCCTTCATTTCTTTCGACAGAAAAGATGTGCCTCTATCAGAATGAACGTAGGTCGGCATACCGAATACAGAGAACAAGTCCACTAATTTTTCAATTACCGTATTGGTACTCAAGTCTGGGCATGGGTATGCGAAAGGAAAACGGGAGTATTCATCCACGATAGTCAAAATGTATCGGTTTCTCCGAGTTCCGTCTGAAGGAAGCGGTCCTTTAAAATCTATAGAGATTCGTTCAAAAGGAGCCGTCGCTTTGATGAGTTTTCCGACATTTTGATGAAAACGAGGTTTTACTTCAGCACATATAGAACAATTCGAAGTTATTCGTTTAATTTCGTCAATGGAGAAAGGCAAATTTTTGCTTCGAACCCAATGTAGCATCCTTGTTATACCGGGGTGACATAAAGTGTTGTGTAACTCTTTCAATGCGTTTTCATGCGACGATCCAGTTGTAGAGGCTACGAGTGGCGTTACAGCCCTTGATAATGCATCGGCTGCTACATTTTCTCTTCCAGGGCGGTACACAATATCAAAAT
The DNA here is from genome assembly GCA_949316475.1 of Hypomecis punctinalis. Taxonomy (NCBI): domain Eukaryota; kingdom Metazoa; phylum Arthropoda; class Insecta; order Lepidoptera; family Geometridae; genus Hypomecis; species Hypomecis punctinalis. The sequence continues at coordinate 12,458,537 of OX438807.1, forward strand.
TATATGCAGAGAGCTCTAACCGCCAACGTTGAATCTTGTCATTTTTTATCCTTGAAGTATGTCTCTGATGAAACATAAAGGCAACCGATTTTTGGTCTGTTATTAGCTTGAAGGCTCTTCCGATTAGGAATTGTCTCCATTTCCGGAGGCATTCAACAATGGCTGCAGCTTCCTTTTCTATAGCAGGGTGGTTTCGCTCACTGCTGTGAAGGGTTCTAGAAAAGAATGCAACAGGACGGCCATTTTGCGATAAAGTTCCCGCAATGGCATTATCAGACGCGTCCGTCTCTACCACGAACGGTATTTTGTCATCAATTGCGTTTACTGTCGAGGACGATATCTCTTGTTTCAAGGCTTCAAAAGCGCTTACTGCGTCAGATGCCAGTGGGAAAGTTTGCGATAAAAGAGGTTGAATTTTCTCCGAGAATTTTGGCACCCATTTGGAATAATGAGCGAAAAATCCCAATGCTCTACGCAGCGATGCTTTGTCTGAAGGCAATGGTAGCTCCGATAGGGGACGAAGGCGATCTGGATCAGGTTTTATTACTCCATCACAAATGTTGTAGCCTAAGATGTTTATGTTCTTTAGCGAGAATTCACTCTTATCTAGGTTTAGGGTAAGATTATACCGCTTGGCCACGTCGAGAAAACGCTGTAGTTTTGTATCATGATCTGTCTGATTGTTGCCACAGATAGTAATATCATCTAAATAGGCGTAGACACCACGCAGGTTCTCTTTCTTTATGATTCCATTGATTGATCGTTGAAAAACTGCTACTCCATTAGTCACCCCAAACGGTATTCTACGAAATTGATATAAGTTACCTTCGGCTTCGAATGCAGTGTAAGGCTTTTCTTGATCGATAATTGGAAATTGATGGTAAGCGCTCTTTAAGTCTATTTTGCTGAAAACCCTGTGCTTAGCGATATTAGACACCACATCTTCTATACATGGCAGCGGATACGCATCAAGTTGTGTATATCTGTTGATGGTCTGTGAGTAATCTATACACATTCTTCTCTTATGGTTCTCGTTTCTCGTTACTAATACTTGCGCCCTCCATGGCGACAAGCTAGGTTCTATTATCCCGTCGTCTAAGAGTTTCTTTATCTCGTCTTTAATGAATTGTTTGTCGCTATCTGAAAATCTTCGTGATTTAGCAGCTATTGGCTTACAGTTTGGCAAGAGATTCGGGAATAAGCTTACTGGCTCAATGTTGGCGTGCGTCAATGTACACAACTTCAAAGGCGCTCGGAGTCCACCAAAATTTACCTCTAATGTCTTGTGTTTTTCCAGAATATCATGGCCGATTATTACGTCAGCGCATAGATTTTCCATTATTAACAAATCTGCTTGAAAACTGTGACCTTGCATGTCGATATTTACTGAACATCGTGAGTTAACCTTTCTTTGTAGATCTGAAGCCGCCATTGTTATATTTTGATCACATGAATTAGTTTTTATTCCATATTTATGAATAAGACGTTTATCTATGAAACTTGTAGTGCTTCCTGTGTCGATTAAGGCATTGGCTTTGTAGCATTTGTCAATAGTGATTTCTAATTTGGCTTTTTCAAGATTAGCCGTCCCAGCAACAACGTGTGACAGTAGCTTTTTATCTTCCTTTGCAGCAAGTGGTTCATTATAACCGGTGCTTGCACTCTGGTGTAGATCAGCACTTCTGCAAACCTTTGCAAAGTGTCCTCTTTTATTGCACTTCAAACAGGTGGTACCAGCAGCGGGACAGTTTTGTCGTGCATGTCTCTTATTACCACAGAAGTAACAAGTTTCCTGTATACTTTCTCTTTTACTGTTGGTAATGGCTGCATTAACAAAAGAACTGGTAGAGGCTTGCTGGTAACTATCGTTATGTATACGCGCCAACTCTAATGCGCGTGCTTGTTTGTGTGCTTCATCTAACGTGAGTGTGCTGTTTTCTAGTAGCCTTTGTCGTACAGAGGACGAAGAAAGTCCAGCTATGAATGAATCTCTTATAAATTCATTTTCATTCTCTTCGGCAGTTATATTTTTAAAGTTGCATCCTTTGGAGAGCAGCCGTAATGCTTGTAAATATTGGTCCACAGTCTCACCTGTTTGCTGCGATCGTTTTGATAGTTTGTACCTGGAGTAGATTTCATTTGGTGGTTTGAGAAACAGTGAGTCGAGTTTTTGTATTGCGATGTCGTAATCGGTACAATGTTGTAGGTACACAAATATTTTAGGCGATATGTGATTGGCCAAAAGTTGGAATTTATCAACTTTTACTGAAGATTTTTCACCGGAGACAGCTGTCAGAAAATTTTCAAAGGTTTTTTTCCAGTGCGTCCACTGAGGGGACAAATCTTCATTCGAAGATGGATCTTCGTCAAAACGATCAGGGCGTAAATATTTTTCCATTTTGCTAATTAAATTGTAATAAAGATAAATACCTCGTATTTAGGCTTTAATTAGCAAAAATGCACTCTACATATTGACATCTTATGATCTTACTGACAATCGTTCATAGAGTAGAAACTCCTGCATGAAAACTATATAGACACGAAGAAGGATAATCATCACAAACACGAAAAAACAAATCATTTACCATAGTATGCAGTTTTTCAGGATATCAAAATCTTACCCTTAACTGTTGGTGCTTTTCCGAAGAAGAAATCCATATTTAATTGGTTTATTTATTTACCACTTATTGCTCCAAATTGGAAACACTAGTTGTAATTTAGATTAAAGTGAAGAAAAACCACAAACTAAGGAGATACTACGAGAAAAACCTACATAGTAAAAAAAAATCGAATTAACTCGATGAGTACGACCCAGTAATTCACGGCACGATAATGTACAGCCTAAACCTAATATTGTACGGCCATGGAATATCAGGCTGTGCAATATTGGGCTGTGAAATACAGGCCGTACATTATCGTCCCATGTCGATAATGTGCGGCCAAAGTCAAAATATTAACTAGACAGGGCGCTAAATAATAATAATTACAATAGTGAACAGGACGAAACTAATATAATTATTTTGACTCTGTTTGCGTATACGTTTTTTTTTGTTTGACTATTACGCACGGCCTAGACGTAGTAATCAGACAAACTTTTCGCACCAAAAACTAATGTTGAATTTTTGATGAGATGCTTAAGTAAATCAACATATTTATGAATTATTATTCCTATTATTGGCCGCAAAAGCACTGGAGCCACTAAATGAGCTTCTGGTATCTCCTGGAAAAGGAGACTCTAAGGAAGCGATCATGTTCACGGTTGACAGTGCTGCCACAATCTACGCACTGAGGAGACCTATAACAAGGTCCAGAATAATAGCTGAGTGCCATGCAGCACTCCAAAGTATTTCGAATAAACATATAACTATCGTACGTTGGACAAAAAGTCACGGTTTATGTCCGGGTAACAACATAGCAGACACCCTTGCTAAGGAAGGCACGAGAAAACAGGTGGAGGATAAAGCAGTTAGACACTGCAAGCCGACAGCGGTGGAAGTGCGTGATCTACTGCGCCGTCATACTGAAAAAGAACAACAAAATATGTGGGACAAGAGGGAGGATTGCAGGCATGCCAAAGCTGCTTTCCCAGCCCTGAACAGAAACATTACAAACGATCTATTGAGGTTGAAGCGGCAAGACCTCCTACTTATGGTAGGACTCATCACTGGTCACTGCAACTTGAATAGTCACATGTATAAACTGGGAGCCACCGACAGCCCAATCTGTCGTGGTTGCGTCATGAAACGGTAGAGCATGTCTTGTGGCATTGCAAGGCCACGGCAGAAACTAGAATCGCTTTCGGGTTGCATGACGCTGCTATTGCTTTGTCGTCAGCATCTACAGCGTCATCCTCATCGCCATCTGGTATACCAACCAAGCCACTGGAGCAGTTATGCCGGCGGCCCAGAGCCACGCTCCGTTATTTTAAGGAGCTAGGCTGGCTGGGGTAGACGCTGGAGGGGGAAATGCACAAAACACCCCATGCGGGACGTCAGTGCAGGACTTATCGCCCCTACTTCAAATGAGAATGAGAACATATTTATGAACTAAGTATTATCTATTTTCTACCATTTGTATTTGTATTATGCAGGTTTTTACTATTATGTAGAGTCTAAATATGATAAAATCATAACAACGTATATCTAAGTATACAATAGCTATCTACAGCACATCTTTTTTATCACACCCTATACGCAATATTAAGATTAAAATATGCACCTGTTTGGTGACTGGACCTATGCGGGTGTACGAACCCGCAGACAGGAATAGATGAGACTTTGCCCTCGAACTGCTAGGACGGCCCTAATGCAAAAAAGTGTATTTTGTATGGCCCCTATTATCTACTCAAAGATACCCAAAGAGCTAAGGGAAATGAATGTTGGTATGTTTAAAACTAAATTAAAATATGTGTTAGCTCAAAAATGCTACTATGACATCGGGGAATTTCTCAGTGATAAAAATATTCTGTCTGACATTAATAATATCTACATGTAATGTGCGATTTCTTTTTTAATTTTTATATTTGACATGTTTTTTCTTATAGTTATATTTTTGACATATCGATTATTTGACATAATATTTTTGGACTTTATTTGACATTTCTTGCATTTATATAACGATTAAAATGATTTATTATATTTGTACGCCTAATCAGGCAAGGACATGAGCACCATTTATAATGACTTCCATCTTGTATACTACTTGTATTATGTGTACTTGTACCATGTTCTGACAAATAAAGAATATGAATAAGGATTCTAGTTCATACTTGACTATGTGTTCGGCACAATATTGCACAGCCCGATATTGTTCGGCCTGATATTTCGTGTCCCTGGACGTGGAATATCAGGCCGTTTTCCTTCTTTCCCCGTTGCGGAAATTTGGCTTTTTACGTTCGTTATGGATATATGAAGGTGGGGGGACGGGGGGCTATATTAAGGCAAGGTATTAGTTCTCTAACTAAGGTATTTCGAGTCTTTTGGTTAGGTTAGGTATGAATCGTGACAACAACGCTCGAGCTGAGCGAGTGAAGCGAGCGTGCCGCGGCAGCGGCCGGCGAAGCGCCAGTAACAACATGTCCTAATTGGGGCATATCACGCGAAGCGGACAAAAAAAAGTGAGGTCGTGAATTTTGTTTATATTCTGGTTATTTATACTTCTAGTAGACGTGGATGTGTCCGTGTGATGCTTTTTTGCTAAGTTATGAGCTTTTAAAAATGTACTAAGAATGAAGTCATGAATTTTTGGATGCTTATTATCTGTATCAATTAATTTATAAAAATTACTAAAAATTATTGTTTCTTATAGTTCGAAACTCGAAATTTTTAAGTTTTTTGTCGGATTCCAAATTTGAATTTTTTTACGTATAGTAAACCGGAAGTGAATATTTCAAATCATTTTTTGAGTTAATTGGACACTTATTTTAAATATTTTAAACATGAGTCGATAATGTCTGGCCGATATTGAACGGCACGATAAAAGCTACATCGCACTTATTGGCTGAAACATATTTGCTGCTATTGGTCGGTTCGTCTGTGACTTGTCAGTTCCCTATGCTTCGTTTGAATGAGATAGTAGACATATAAAGTATTAGACTACATTAAAGTGGCCATTGATGCCACGCCGCGCATAGCTGCACCCTCCTATCTATTCATGTACCGATATGGGTGTATCCTGAACTCGGATTAAGGACAGGTTGTTTTTTGGCGCTTCGCCGGCTGTTGCCGCGGCTCGCTCGCTTCACGCGCTCAGCTCGCGCATTGTTGTCACTGTTCAACCATACCTACATAAACATCTATGTACAAATGTAAAGATGGCAAATGCGCTGAACGCGAAACGCTTTTCTTTGGGCTACGTTTTATCATGCTGTTCATAATTGGGTTGCAAAATACGGGCTGTACATTATTTGAACGAGGTGACAATGTCCGGTCAGTATTGTACGACATATTATTATAGTATACAGCCTGATAATAAAATGACATGTAACACTTATCTGTTATGAATAAAAAGTATATGAGTATATAAGGAAGTTATCTATCTCATAAATATTAAAAATAATTATATTCATTTAAAGGCGTTAGTAATATATTAGATAGGTACAGTGATAAAATGACTCGAATATCTAAATAAATGACGGTGTCGTGGGATATGAAATACGGGCCCTGCTATCCTGCCCATACAATAACGTGTCATCAAATACGTGCCGTACAATATAGGTTGATGTTGACGAATTTGATATTTGACCTTAGATTATAGAGGGAATATAGAGGGAATAGATACGAAGTAAATTCTTATATCCCCCCGCAAAGATTCAGACCTTATAGTGGTCAGCTAATTTGAGGTCCTGTAGGAACGAAGGGCGTGGTTTATAGTCTGATTTTTGCCCTCCAACTCTCATTACACCACCTCATTACTTTAATTATATTGTTTGCTTCCCTATATCTTAAGATTGAGGCATTAAAAATATGTAATGAAATTCTTCGCCCCCCACCATCGACTATACCTCAAAAGGCTTTTGACAGTTGTTGCCGTCATTATTCTGAGACCATCCGACCAATAAGAAATGATCTCCAGATTTGTGTTTTGGTTAAAACAAAGCTGATTTTAATTTCTACAAAATATATTGTATTGAACGTGTAAATAAATAGAATTAAGTATAACATTGTAAGGGCACAAACAATAACAACCATGGTTACCTGCTGCGTTCGGGGCTGCGAATCGTATTCTAAGAACAAAAGCGAAAGTTTATCATTTTTCAGGTTAGTCGTAGTTTTTGTATTTTCACGTCTATTTTTTTGAAATATGATTAAGTCTTCAGTGCAGGAACTATAAATGAAGTTTAAAACTATCTATTTTAATTCACAACACAGCGTAAAACGATAATTTTGAGAAAAGCAAATATATTGAATGTTTACATTACTTCAAATAGTGATGTGGTAAAGTTACGATTTTATTGCATTGCATTATGCTATTCGATACTTCTATCGGTACATAATCGGTAGAAGTCATAATAAAGCTATGGTTGTACAGTACTCATTTTTGCCAAACTTCCTTTCAACCCGACTACCAATTAACGACTACCTATGTTTTTAAGTGGAATCTTGGTTAACTATTGAGTTTGTAAAAGACAACATGCGTCTTGGGCTAATGCTGATAGTTCCGACCAAAGCAATTAATTGGGAGATAGTATTGATGCATATAATTATCAACATGTTATACTATGGGACTAACCCTCTATGATCACTCCCTGCGTAGTTATCGAATTTTAAAATTAATTATTTTCATGTACTAACAAAAAATATGTACCAATTTACCTGCTTACTGGAACCGTTTTGGTACCTACTTAATTTTCTTTTGCTATATTTATTTCATGTCATATTCAGTAGTATTAGATGCTTTTTGCTGTAGTTAATATGTGCTGGCTTGTCTTTTATTTATTTTATTAACACGCTTTTTTTAGTTTCACCTGTACGTTTGCTTGCTTGCTTGTAACCAATCCCTTTGAGCTCGATTTTGATCTACTTTGAGTAATCATATTTTCTTTAAACTTTGCACACCTATCAAAGACGCATGACAATACATTTATGAAAAAAAAACTGGAAAAAAAAAACGAATAAATACTCTCTCATTGCATATCAAACTAAAATGTATAAAATAATGTTCAATACATATAGGTAGAATATAATAATGAACGAAAAATGTTAATAATATTATAAAAAAGCGTGGGATGCTCGATTTACGAAAAATTATGGCACAAAATGTTTTTTTTTTGTAATGGTATTAATATTTTTCGTTCATTATTATTATGTGCCTGTATTGAAAATTTTTTTACACTTTTTTATTTGTTATGATATGAAAGCGTGATTTTAGTTTATTTTTAAACTATAGTTATTTATATTGATTTTGGATCTCGGAAACGGATCCAGTGATATTGATGATTGTCATTCAAATAAAAATGTTTGATGTTCAATTGTATACAATGTGTTTGTCTACCGGTGTCGGAGCCTTAAGCGGTCCTAAAAACACAATTTATAGAAAAAAACCTTTCTCGTGGCTAATCTCTGGCTAATACTGACGATTACTTTATTACTTATTTAGAGGGCAGCGCGCATAGCAGAAATTAGTAGTTAGGTAGCACATGTGTCACACTCGTGGCTGGGTTTTATATTTTTCTGCTCATGTTTGACTTGACGAGTAATGCATCGCTTATTTTATATTCTCTATCTTTTCGCCTATTTTAATATCTTTTTGCAAATCACAATCATATCAAAAAACATATCAAAATGCCGTTGATTTTTTTAAGTAATTACAATTGAGATCTATACTTGAACTAGGTACTATAAAATCAAATTTTATGCAATTCGGTTGATAAATGTGGAAGTATAATGAGGACAAGTTGTAAAAGAACAATGAATCCTGAAGTAGAATTAAGTTTAGGTAAGAAGTACCTATAATAATTTAAGAAAGGAAATAAAGTAACTATGATTGGACCATTGATATTTCATGCCACCAAAAACATGTAAACTAATTTATTATTTCAAATTAAATGCAATTATTTAAAATATGTTATTTTTTATTATTTCGATACACATTTCCTAATAACATTTGTTTTTAACGAGTTTGACCGATCAGCGCGTCAAATTGTAAATGGTTTTTTACCATTTTCATATTTGGTAACTAAAATTCATTAAGCAATGATATATGGATATTCTGTTACGCTTTTTATTGAAAAAAAAAACTAAATTTGTTCGCTGGTCTAAGAGTACGATACATTCAACAGTGTCTTAGTTTCATACATATCTGGTTGCTTAGAATCTTTTTGAAAATAATTGTTTTCAAAACTCGGTAACTACACAGGAGGTGTCATGTGGGATAAAATGTACAGGATAATAATAATATTACTTACTAATATTATTTCCTAAATAATTTTTTGCCGGCACTTCTTCAGTTAGCCCAAAATGAATGATGTCTTTTAAATAGTGGTTTAGAAAGAGCGAAATAATGAGGAAAGTTATAAATAAAATTTATGACAGTAAATTTAAAAGTGTTGTGTTAATTATGAAGGCGCCGCCGTTGTAATTATAATAGCTAATTAGCAAATTTTATTTTTTTTTTCACTTTAGGCATTCGATAGAGATAACATTTTTGACATTGCTATTAAATTTACGACAGCACCTTCATAATTGGGCCTAGTATAGGCTTAAAAATCTTTTAGTACATCGGCAGTCAAGTATTTCTCGGAATAATCGAAATTTTATCGATTCGAATTTCGAATCGATTTACGAACTATTGATTTAGCACAACGCTTCAAAGGGGCGGGGCAAAATCGACGCCATGTTTCAGAGATATGCTATGACGTAGCTGAGACTCGTTTTTTGAACGCTCGGGCGCCCCTATGTATTTGACACAAGTGTCAAGATGTCAATGTCAATGTCGATTTACGTGTAAACTTTTTTCATATTCGTCTGGCTATGGTATGGCAGCTATAAAGCCTATGATTTAAAAAAATATTTTAAAAATAAATAGTATAATAAAAATAAAATACTTGTCTAATTTTTTTTTTTGTAAGCTATCAATTAAACCAATAAAAATAAATAGTAAAAAAATGATCCATTATTTTTAATACTTGACACTGGCAAATGCACAACAATGTGACGCAAAACATAAAAGAAGAAGTAGGTGGACGGTGGACGTTCGCATCACTCCAACTGGGAGTTCATTCAGTTAAGAAGGTAGGCAAAAGGTAGGAATAGGTGTTTCACGATTTGAACCACTACCTGAAGCTGGGCACACGCGATGCGATGATCGCATTAGTTTATCAGATCAATGCAGCGGGGGCCTAACATATTTAACCATTGCCGGTAGGTAGTTATTGAAGAAAAAAAATTACACCCTTATTTTATTTGAAAAATATCTATTCTAGAAAAAAAAAAATGATTGTGTGGTTTTTTGAAATCACGGTAAAAGTGAAACTTTTACTGGCACAAATGACACAAATGTCCAGCCAAGATAAAGTAAAAGGCGACGCAGCCGCCGTGTGTAACACAAACCATTTCGAGTCACTTTTGACCATCTCATAACTCGAAACGAGTAACTCGAAAACTATATACTTAGCCAAAATATATTATTAATTAAAGAGTTATACACTGTCTAAAATACAATGTTTCATATCTTTTTTATTTATTTTCAATACTGTACCAGCCTTTTTAGTAGTCCACTCCAGGACGTAGGCCTACCCACGAAGGGTGATTGGGCCATATCCACCACGCGGGCCCAGTGCGGGTTGGTGGATTCACATACGCCATCGAATTTCTTCTACGGACGTATGCAGGTTGCCTCACGATGTTTTCCTTCACCGCAAAGCCTGTGGTGTGAAATTCCGTATATAAATTCCAAAGAACTCATTGGTACGGGACCGGGGATTCGAACCCACGACCTCACGATTGTAAGGCGGGTGTCACTACCTCTTGACCACCACGGCTTTATTATATATATTATTTTCAATAATAAAATGCGTATTATAAGGTTTAAACTGTTAAAAATTGAAAAAATAAAATAGTGCGTAGAGTCCCTTCGCGCGAAAAAAATGAAACTTTGTAACGTTGAACGTTTAACCGTTAACCGTTAAACGTTCAACGTTACAAAGTTTCACTTTAACGCAACAATGCTTTCATACCCCCTCCATGGTAGTGTTAAACGTTTAACGTAACCTTGTTGGAAGTCTCATTAGAAGTTTCACTTCAAAATTTAATTCAGTAAAAAAGAATTTGAAAAGAGGTTCCAAGTTCGATGGCACGGGGTTTGCAGGGTACCTAGGTACCTACATAGTTCAATGTTCTTTGAGCAGGGTCGCGAAGATATTTATCTTGGCGGTTCGGATGTTTAACAAGCTGCAAAAAAGGTGGAAACATACTATCGGACGCGGCTTACGGACGCGACTGATAGGTATCTAGACAATGAATGTACACTGAGCCGTGCACACTATCGGACATAAGTCGCAAACGTCACCTTGGGCTGACCTTGAGCATGCCTTGAGCGGTCGGACGTGCTAAGTCGCGGCTGTCAGTCGCGTCCGTCAGCCGCGTCCGATAGTATGTTGCCAGCTTTACGCTCTATTCTTCTAACTTAATTGGTGTAGGTAGACTTAAACAATGACATTCAATTTTGTTTATGGTACTGGTTAGGAATAAATGAACAAAAAAACAATTTTTCTTAAAATTTTATATTTTCGAGAGTAAAATCGAAAATTCTAAAAATTTTAAAGCAAAAGTCACTTCATTCAAATTAAAAAGTTTCAATACAGCAGTCAATCTATATAAATTATATTTTTACCAAAAGGTAATAGACAAATAGATATTAATAGGTATATCAAAGTTACCTACTTTCAAACACTTAACAATCGGTATTTTTGATAAAACAAAGTATCCTACGTACATCCGAATACACAAACAATTAGGTTAATGTAAGTATAGTCTAAAACACATAATATACAAACAAATTGAGACAGGACCAACATAAAATTCAATAAATAATAATTCCAGATACCTAAATTAATGAGTACCTAAGTTTATTGTAGTATAGATAAGTACCTACTCGAACCTGTAGGAAAATATACGAATGAATTTACCTTTATGTACCCAATGCACGTGATAAAAATACATGCATAGCACTCAGAGCAAATAAAAAGCAAAGCATAATGTATTATGAGCACATAAATACATAATATTTCTGATAAAACTTTTTGATTTTGAAACAATTGACAATCTATAGGTGCACTGGATCATTCATTAAGTACAGAAAAACGTAAACTTAAGTACAAACTAAGTACAATACAACGTATTAATTAAGTAGGTTCTGAGACTACAACACAGGGACGCGACACGAAACTTATTTTGTCAACCGGCTAAAATAAATTAAAAATAATTATTATGGTAGGTACTGAGGAAAGTAGAGATTCACCACGACCACTTCGGCTGGAAAGGACCGAAAGCCCATCTGTCAGGCAAGCCTTCGTGTTTGTAATTTTTGAAGTCGCTATCCGACCACTGAAAGGGTTTCACGACATCTTTGTTGAGCCTCTCGAGAGTTTCCTGCTCGGCCTCTTCCTGCTGCTGCTTCACGAGGTTTCTGATCTCGAGGCCGTTTATGTTGGGCTTGTTGTTGAACTGTTCAGTGTAGATGGGCGCGACATTCCCTTTGTTTACGGGCACGGTGGCGTTTGGCTTCAGTTCGGTGTATGGTGGGGCGGATATCGCGACGAACTCCGTGGTAGATGAGTTTTGGGTTCCTGTTGATATAAAATAGTTCAATGAGTTGCGAGATTTATAATTCTTTGAAAAGTAGAGCTGAATTTTTGCTCACACATGAGAGTTCCAGAGAATTTTTGCTCATGAGTAGATAAGTACTTGCGAGTCTATTTTTGATACAAATATCAGAAATGATTTTAAAGACAAGTTATACAGGTCAACTGTAATTTTTTGTATTATATAGTTTCCGCCCGATAGGTATTGCCAAAATAGTCTTAAACGAAACTTTCTCCGTCTGTCAATTTTGTCTGGTCGTTACAAAGACTATGAATGCTTTTCCCAGACGATACAATTTCGGTCAACCCCTAACTTGAACATTAAATTATCTCCATAAACAGTCTTATATAAAGCTTAAGTCTTCAAAATATTTATATTAAAATAGCATTCAAACGAAAGACAGTTGCAATTATGTTTGTTATCATAAAGTCTGGCTTCTGTCAGAGGAAACCCTGACGAACATACAGAAAAAATGCTAACGGATCACGTCAACGGCAATAAAATCTAAGTTCTCACTACACAGATGCCCGAACTCACCGCTAAAGATTTTCGTGTCAATAACTCCGTACGCTTCTTTTGTCTTCAGCATATCTCCTCGAGCGCCGAGCGCGGCCCAGTGCCCCTCTGTTATCACGCAGGCATCTCTACAGTCCTCGCCGGCTCGGCTCGCGGTCACGTTGTTCTGCCTCATTAGTTTTATTATGCTGTCAAGTGACGTAGCGTTCTTGTATCCTCGCTTGAATAGGACGGCGCGGGGCGACTCCGATTCGGAGAATATTTTGCCTTGTGTCGCTTCCATTTGATTGATGTGTGTGGCTTCAGCTACGTCCTGAAATAGATATGTCATCGTCTTTATTAGACAGATCCGTATGCTAGATATAGGACTTAGGTGCTATAGTGGAGAGAGCCTATCTACCAACCTGGGCCTTGGACCTTGGGCTGGCGTATATAGTGGTCTAAAATTTTTCTAGTCTTGAGATGAGACCAATATTCAGGAGCATGGTGTGGGAGACAATTTATTATAGAGCTAATATTAGTTCTCTTCCACTGCCGTCTCAAAATTCTCTTGGGCGACGTGATTTGCGAAGTTATTAAACTAAATAAACACTGTCGGTACTGAAGGTCGTCGTCACTAATCTAGTCTTCTCACCTTGAAGTAAGGCAGTCCATAGGTAGCCCAGTAGCCCTGCTCCAACACAGCATCAGACAAATCGGCGGAGTGTGTGAGACCTGGCACTTGCTCCACCAACGTCACCAGGCCCTTGGTGTGGCCGCTCGCTCGGTGCACTACTGTGTGTCTCACACGCCTGAAAAACATGAAGCACCATCTCATTAAAAAAAGAAAGTGATCAGTAAATTATTGGGTAATTTTGGTTACATTGACGTATTTCAAAAGCACATTACGCTAGCAAAATATAGGATTTTGACTTTTCGGAATTCGAATTTAGGATGTCCTATACATCCATCTGGATAGATATCCATATTTCTCCGTCTATTGAATAAGTATGTGAAACATATTTTGACTGTGCCCGGCTTACCTATTATGGGTATGTAAAGTCCAAAAGTGAACGTCCTAGAGCCAATGAGATCATAACGACCCAGACTATACTCACTTGTTAACAGAGCTCTCCTTGAACACCTCATTCCGTCCATGCCTGGCAGCGGTGGTCGGCAGGTGCAGCCGCTCGAGGCGGCCGAAGTCTGCTACCAGCCACTGCTTGCTGGCCGTGCCGGAGTTGCTGCTGGCGAGGATATGCGCCCAAGAGCTCACGTTTACAGCCAGACGGTTGGCAGACGCTACGCGGGGACCGATAGGGACCTGAGAGATAGGAGTATCGCAAGGTTAGCCAGGTTTTTACTTTTCTTTTTTATAGTAAGTTGATCTGATGTTCTGTCTCGCGTATTTTTTCTTTTTGACGGCTGTACCTACTAGAATTTATTTTCGATCACGAATATCAGTAATTCTAGTATTTATAGAACCTTGCCGTGATACAATGGTATAGGTAGGTATATCTACAGTTCTACACTAAGGTCATTTACAGACAAAAGATTTCATCGCTTTATTTTCATGGTCATGGCCACCTAAGCGTTACACGTGTTGGAAAGTAAATAAAGCAGTTATCATATTATTTAAATAAAATAGAAACGTCATCGAAAAAAAACATCATCACCATTGAGTTCTAAGATTAAAGTACTTGAAATAGAGTACAATACCTAAAGAATTGCCGGCAAGCGCAGCGTAGGACGTCCTACTATGATATGGACTGATGAGCTCATCAAGACTGCAGGATCACGCTGGATGCAAGCCGCTTTCAACCGGACTTATTAGAGTGGAGATCCATAGTGGAGGCTTATGTCCAGCAATGGACGTCATATGGATGATTGATGGACCTAAGGAAACTTACTTGGTCAGTAATATTAACTTCGTTCCACAGCTTGTTATTATAGTTCCTGAGCGGAGTCCCAGTGACCACCATCTTGTGTTCCTGTCCCCGGATGATGTAGAACTCGTCCTGGCTGCTCACGGAGCCAGGGTACGAGGAGAAGTCGAGAGATGTTCCCGGAGCGAGGTCAGGGCTGGATGCCGAGCGGTGGTAGTTCAGCTTGTACCGCTTCAGGATACGGGTCATGGAGGAATAGCTGGAGACAAATACAATCCGATATGAAACAAGAACAGGTGGTTTCAAAGTCAGTCCCAGTCGGAAAAAGTTAACCATATTATGAGGAAAATTACGTTTTTCCTTTCCTGCAGTTTCAAAGAGATTATCTCTTCGAAACTTCAACTCCACACTGAAACTGTGTTTGGCTTAGGTACTGCTCGCAGCACATCGGCATATTGTAGGGGTGTCTATAACATAGTTGGATAACAGCTAAAGCAGAGACGACATCCAACATTGCTATAAACGTCCGGACATGTGTCGATGTATAGGTACTTAGACTGGATGGAACTTAACTGATCAGTTCAAATGAACATGTGCCCTTGGAATTATTGTTTTTTGACCGTGTGTGTGTCCAGCAGCTAAACATAAGTTCATCCTCTGAACATCGTCTCTGATTTAAAGTCATTATCATCATCTCAGACGTAGCTGGGGACAGATTTCCAACAAAATAATTTGGAGGTGATTTGTGGCATTTCACTTATTGGGTTCAAGATGAATTGGGACACCTCTTGTCTCTTGATAAAAACATTCGATAAACTTTCTGCTGAATCGGCTATCGTCTTTGATCAAATAATGACGTATTCTAAATTAAATAGGTTTTAGATGACGAATTATTTTTTTATCATTGTTTTGAAACCTACTTTCCGGGAGTAGGTAGTTAAAAGAGTGATAAATGACTGCGCAAACCAAAAATACCTGAATCATCATAGGTATTTACATGGCGCGATTAGTAAGGTACAAAGTTGCAAAAAATGGTAAAACCGCCTTCCATTCCATCGTGTACAAAATTTGAATAATTCTCTCGAATTGTTTACATTTTTGTTGTTTTTTCAAAAATGGCTCGGCCGATTTCTGTGCGATTTAAATCCCATTGGCTGGCACATGAGTCACACTCGTGATCGAGTGCTGCTTGCGGGTCGCCGGTCTGCTCGTGGCATTCACAGTATATAATAAAATAATTGTAAATTGTAGTTAACAAAGGGCACAGACCCTGGAATCTGTGGTTAATAAATTTTAATTTAAATTAAAACCCATTTAAATTTTACCTCGGGAGTATAACCTTTTGAACTAAACAAACAAAAATACCTACAGACGAACATAGAACCTTTTCCTTTTTGGAAGTCTGTTAATAATGGTTTCAAGTCAACAAATAGCTTTATTAAGTTAGTCGCGGTACTTAGTTATTGTTCTCGTAATATTTTGTAGTTTTCGTTCTAGTTATCTGTTTAATAGTTATAATAGTGATAATTTCTTGTGCCTGAAATAATTAATAGTACTATCATCATAGTATAAAACAATAAAAATAGCATTTTACGTGGATTGGACTGTTTCATTCAGTGACTTCACGACCGAACTCCGCGCCTGAATTTAGGTCGTGTCTTTGTGCGTCTTTTACAAAATTGTGAAATGCCGGGTAGTTAGCTTTGGTGTCATAGAATCTCAAAGTTTACCTGCCAGCTGCGTTTTGTGCTATAAACATCTTTTTAACATCTCCCCCATCTGTGGTCTCATTGACTATCCTCAGGAAAGCGCTCGACAGGTCAGGCAGGCGGTCCAATGTTGAGTTTTCAATTGATATGTTGAGTTTCTGTTGCAGTTCCGGGACTTCGGCGATGGAGTTTAGCCAGAATAGGTCTGTGATGTCGGTGTCGTACTCGATGCCGCTGCGCTCCACTCCGAATTTCCAACCCGTGAAGACGCCGTTGATTTGGGTGTAGTAGAGAGATACCTGAAGTCAACATTTTAGGTAAGTAATATTATTGACAACCTACATAAGTTCTGTCCCATCTTGGGTCTCATATTCTTAGCTTCATTAGAAAGGATTCTTTTACGACAGAGTAAAAGAATCCTTTCTAATGATTCGCTAGACTGTTCGTGCGTCATTTGCAACCTAAATAACCAGAGGAACCTTTTCTATCTGGGCTGGCATAAGTATTTGGCAGTTGGTAGGTCATATATAATTAATTTTACCTATAGTTAATTTAAGAGTTGAAATAGATTTCTCTTGATATTTATTTTTCATTCTACGTATTTAGGGAAAAAAGTAAAAATACAAAGACTGACAGGACTGTAGACACATTACTCACAGTAGTAGAGAACAGAAGGTAAGCCAAAACCCTCTATAAATAAATCCAAACTGTTACTAATAGAAGAGAAATATGGATTCAATGGTCTGATTCAACTCAAGAACCTCTTATCTTTACGATTACAGGAAGTTAGGCATGTAGGTAAATATTGGCGTAGTACCTACACCTCAAACTCTAAATAAGCACTTAATTACTTTTATCACAAAAACGCCGCCTTGATATTTCATTGTCATTCGATATCTATTTAGATTAATTGCTTTTAAATAGTTTGTTTTACACACCTGATGCCAAAATGGGTCGCTTTCATGTTCGGCTGCGTAATTCTTCCAGATGTTAAATGATTTTTCGAGGTAGTCCTTCAGCTTGTCGCACTGTTTTTCTAGTGGGGTGTGATCGCATTTGGCTCGGATGGTGTTTTCTAGGTGCCGGTGGATGAGGCACCACGTCAGAGCTCCTTCTACTACACCAGCGGCGTATGCTTGCACGTTGTCGGGGTAGGACGAGTTGGTTTCCACCTCTAGCATAGACCACCTGAAAGGATATGGTTTATTACAGCATATACATAGACTAAGTGTACTGTAGATGTACGAAATGTATCATTAACTATATGGATAACACCGGTCTACAACATTTTTGCGCACGGGTTATACATACCTAATTTTTATTCCTTTTAT
Source organism: Hypomecis punctinalis (assembly GCA_949316475.1). NCBI lineage: Eukaryota > Metazoa > Arthropoda > Insecta > Lepidoptera > Geometridae > Hypomecis > Hypomecis punctinalis. The sequence goes on from OX438807.1 coordinate 12,476,260, forward strand.
ACCTAGAAATAAGAAAAATAACAAAAAATAGTTCTGAATTTGTTTTTATGCGTGAAAAACGGAAAATTCAAATAAATGAAAATACATAAGAAATAGACACAGAGATAATTTATTAAAAGATACCAAACATCCATTTATGGTTCATTCTTACAATAGAAATTTTAAAATAAAGTCCAAACGTTTAAAAATGAACAGTTTTACTTTTCCTTTCATGTTCAGTAGAAGTTTCTCTTATTAACCCCCAAATATAGTCCCCCATCATGCTTTCGGTATACTGGCCTTGGTAACGTCTCTCAAATTCCATTATATCTTGATAGAAGCGTTCCCCTTGCTCTTCCGAATAAGCTCCCATATTATTTTTAAATTTATCCAAATGAGAATGTAACATGTGCAATATCTTTAAAGACATTCTACATCCGATGATGGAAAAATTTGTAATCATGTCAGTGATCAGCTCGTCATAATTTTCAGCTCTATGGTTTCCAAGAAAACCATGAACTACTGCCTTAAAACTGTTCCAGGCATTTTTCTCCTCATTGCTAAGTCCGGGAAAATATCACAATCCATGATTTTTTTTATTTGAGGGCCTACAAAGATTCCAGCTTTAATTTTCGCCTCTGAAAGCTTTGGAAAAAAACTCTTCAAATATTTGAAAGCTTCGGACTTATGATAAGAGCCTTTACAAATTGTTTAATCAGACCCAATTTAATATGCAATGGCGGCATTACCATAGTTTTAAGATCGACAATTGCCTCTCATTTAATATTGCATTTTCCCACTTCATACACAGTACGTACAGGCCAATGTTTTTGACGGTAATGAGCGGCATCATTTCTACTATCCCACAGGCAAAGATAACAGGAGTATTTAGTATACCCACCTTGCATTCCGGTCAAAAAACACACCATCTTGAAGTCCCTAATAACTTCCCACTTGTATTCCATATATTTAATTGCAGTTAATAGCATTTTAATACTGTCATACATTGATCAGGCGTGAAAATACAAAATGCTATAACTTCTTAAAAAGCAAATATTTTCATTCTGTAATCGCAATTTTTTATATAGATTTGCTTATATAATCAAAACATATTAGGTAAAACCCATGCGCAAAAAAAAATTTTTTTTTTGTTGACCGGTGTAATATATCGGATAGATGAAAAAGAAAAGTAGACAGACAACCTGATAAAGATACTCAGTGCATGAACATTATACCTACACGCTGGATGCAACCCAAATTCCAACAGATCAGGGTCCAACATATTAACACATTACATTTCATACTATATCAAAGCAAAGCATAAGGATACCAACGTTTGTCATGTTGGTATTCATGTACATAGTCGTGATTGACAAAAAAATACGTATGCTGTTTTTCGTTGTTATATGTAAAATAAAACCAAAGTTTTATTAAAAAAGAGAAATATGAATGCAATGGTCTGACTGAGCTTCGTTACATCTGCGCTACATTGCGCTCTGAAGTCTGGGTCTAAAGATAAACCAATAGTTCAAAAACCTACCCCGTAGTGTCAACGTCCATCCTGAAGTAGGCCCGAGCGACTCCACGAGGTATGTTGGCCAGTTCATTGCTCTGACCCCAGTACTCGATACGGTAGCCGGTTTTCTCTGAGTAAAACACGGTCGCGGCGTAATTCCCGTCTTCTTGTATTCTGCGACAAAGAGATGCTTGTTCACTTTCACTGGCATGAGTAATTAATGAGATATGTATGTATATACATATTACACGTTTATAACATAATATGTAGAATTATTATTATGATATTAATTTTCAAGCCATTGACTCTATCATTATTTTATTTATTATAATTATATGTATGTAATTAATTTTTTGAAGCTTTAGGTAAAAAGATTTTACTGTGTCTATCTGGCACGGTTCACAGTGGCTGATATTGTTCAACCGCCAAAGATACAATGACCACGATTGTTCCGGGTTTAAATGAAAGTTGTGGGAAAGGAGTGTTATGATTCCCACATACGAGTTGCTTGTTCTTTAATCGATTGTATGTACATCCTATCCTATCCTACTAATATTATAAACGCGAAAGTTTGTGAGGGTGGATGGATGGATGGATGTATGGATGGATGTATGGATGTTTGTTACTCTTTCACGCAAAAGCTACGGAAAGGATTTAGATGAAACTTTGCAATAATATAGCTTCTAAATCAGAATAACACATGGGCTATAAATTATAATGATATTGCGTCAAAAATCAAAATATCATGCGGGCGAAGCCGCGGGTAAAAACTAGTTGTACATATTATTACCAGCCAAAATTAATTTAGGTATTATTGTCGTACAAACTGGTAGAATAGGTACCTATTTTACTTATTAATCATATTACACTGTACATATACAAAATAAGCCACCAGTAACTCCATGGGACATTGAACTGGTAGACAGCAAATCATTTAGTATTTTGTTGGTTTCAAAAGCGGCTAAATTTGTTTTCAATAAGTATTAGAAGGTACATAGCTAGTGACTAAGAGAGGACATCGTTGTGTTGGTCTAGACCGAGATATAATTATATTAAAAGGGAATATTTTAACTAACTATTTCCATTCTCCCTTCACTTGCTTCCAACACTGTAGAGATTGGTAGTAAAATGATAAAGACTTCACTAATTTGGTGAGTTCGTAGTACAGCGTTCGAGCTTAATTGGACAAAGCATCTTACAGAGAGATGCAGGTATAAATCCTGCGAGCGCGGCAATTTTTGAAATGTGTGAAGAACGATAAAATCATTTCACTAACTATTTTCATTCCTCACCTCTCAATTTGTCCAACGAACAGCGCCAAGATTGCCAGGATTCCCAGAATTCCAAGGATGTACGAGGATATCTTCGTCTGCAGCCACGAGGCTCCAACTACTTTCAGTACCGTACTCATTTTCCAATATTATTGAAACGGTATATAAATAAAATAGACTATAAAATATAGAAGATGTTAAGAAACTTAATAATAATGAAGTGACAGCGCGTGTAGATAACTTTTTCTAGCGGGAGGGTGACCATCAAAGATGGTTTGCGGCACCCAGTTCACGGTTCTGATGATGCTCCGACTGCTGGGCTCGGAGAAGGCATTGGATACGTTTTCCACGCGCTTTACTTTACTGGATTCTTCCAGATTCTTTAGATATTATCTTAAACCCTGGAACAAAGAGATAAACAAATTAAAACTTTCACGTGCAGAATCTGGCTTCTATTTTAGATTGGAATGTTACCTATTATAATTATTGTCGATGCTATTTCTGGCAGACTGTTTGTAATTGGACTAATTTACTTAACAGATTGCTGCAGACACGTACGTAATTAGACTTGGATGATAAACTTGTTGTTTATCTAGGAAGTACCAACGTAGGTAAGGTACTCGTAGGTACCTACACCTATGATATAACGTAGGTACCAAGATACTGACATAGGATAGACGTGTCTAAGCAATAGAAGAAACTATTGGAATATAACTATCAATATGGAATGTAATGCCAAGTCTATGAATAGAAACCTACTAAAAAACATGACATAATGACCTATACAGGGTTACAGGGTAAGTCTGTAAGTCAGAAAGTTTTATGACCTCACTACCCAATATTGTCTATAAAATTAACCTTTTATAAAAAGTATTTGAATTCAAATATCTCGAAAACTGTGAGATTTAGGATATGGTGTTTCATAGTCAAATCGGTCAGAAACGTAGTAAACTACACACGCTTAACGGGAATTAGTTTACTTAGCCTGTAACCCTGTATCTAAAACCTATATAAAGTTAGAAGTTTCATTGATAAGAATATGATCTTAAGTACTAAAATGTAGAGTTTAAATGACCATTTTTAAACTCCTGTTATACAATTTTTTTCATAATGTTAGCAGAGTAGGTACATTTTTTCGATCCTTTGTTTAGCAATTAAAATATGCAAGAGCGTAATGATAGTGTCGCGACGTCATCGAGAAGTATGCTAATACATTGTGAATTGCCAAATTATCGGAACAACCTTGGAGGTAACACCGGAGTGCTGACCTTAGGCTCATAGTTGGTATCTAACGTAAAAGCTTGTCTTCAGTAAAACAACAAAAAATATCATTGCATGAATATTTAATAGAATCTTGAGTAGTAGTAGTTTATGTTAGAATGGAATTAATACTACCGCTAAAACTCATTGATAAATTTGATAGAATATGATCGTCAAAATCTTAATTTCTGAGATTATAAATAGGTCACGCTAGCATTAATTAATTAGTTTAAAAAAATCTGCATCTATCTATCTTCCTCAAAGTAGGTACACGGTATTTCTATTCTTTATGTACACAAAAAAAATTATACATAAGTATATGTGTAGTAGATACATAGAAGTAAATCATCATTCAGCTATTAAAAAACAATGAGTTTCAAATAAGTATATAATTCAGTCTTGACTTCTTGAGCCCTATGTTGTAGGTAGGTACATACGAGTATAGGTAAATTTATTATTTCTCTATGGTTGTTATTATACTACAAAACAGAAGAAAAGGTTTCTTCTGTGACTTTTATCTACCGTTAAACTAGTAGGTAAAGCTTGAAACATACTATCGGACGCGGCTTACGGACGCGACTGACAGCCGCGACTGATAGCACAGTAAAACATATGTATTACTGTGCATGTAAAACATATGTGTTACTTTATGTATTTACTGTGCTGATAGGTATCTAGCTAGACTATGAAAGTACACTGAGCCGTGCACACTGTCGGACATAAGTCGCGGACGTCACCTTCGGACGACCTTGAGCGTTCGGACGTCCGAGAGCTATCTGGCACTCCGGATGTTTTAAGACTGTGCACATTGCTAAGTCGCGGCTGTCAGTCGCGTCCGTCAGCCGCGTCCGATAGTATGTTTCCGGCTTAAGCATTGTACAAATCAGGAAAGTAAATGTTAAAAATGCAAAAATCAGAAATTCTCAAAGAAAATTATTTCGTCATTTTAATTGGGATTCTTATTTAACAAAAAACACTCATGATAGATACTACTCGTTGGTACGGACGGGGCTGAAGGAAAATTCCTGAAAAGGTTTGTTTTACAATTGAGTCATACTTAGTAATTATTAATACTAATTACTAATTGTTTTATTTTGTTTTATTATGATATCATGTTGGACGAGTCCATAAATAGGAACATCGATGATAATATTTAATTATTTGTTAACAGTGTTACTATTTTGACCATAAATGATTTCATTTCATTTCATTTCTTTACCCACCTATTTCCTATTGCTAATGCTTTGAGAATCCACAAATTGAGATACGAGTAGATATCGCCAATATCACTTAGGTTTGAATCACTAAACAAATGAATGTATGAAGTATAATTTCTATTACTAGATTTCTCATTGTATATTATTACTACACTTGGATAGACCGGGCAAGTCCCGATGTTTCTCGACTACTGATGTTAACTGCGGGCAGGTACCTAAGCTGTTATCAAAATATCAATAAGATACATTCAGCATTACTGTACCGACTCTACGTACCTTATCTAGAGCTACCGTATATAGAGTAATTAACTATTACAAGAAAAACAAAACCTGACTAAGCTGCAAAACGTAGTTGACATTGTCTATTATTAAAAAGAGAACGATACGTAACATCCTATTATGAAAAAAATACATTCTAGCACTTGGTTACGTAAATGAATCTAATGTTATATTACAGTATCAGTCTATATATACTTTTAGCGTACCTTCTACAAATCCAAAATATTACTCTGTGTCTGGGGAATGAAGTTACATTACTAATCATATTTTTATGGTTTTAAATTTAATATTTTCGTGTCTAGAAAACTTTTTTACGAATTTGAAATTTTATAGATCAGTAAGAGTAGGAATGTTGTTGTTTTAACCGTTTAGCCGTGTGAGAGGCCTTCAGGCGGCCTAAAAACTCTGACACCAAGGCTAGCCACCCGGCCTATACGAACTTACTTTTTTTAGTAGGAGAGGCTGTAAATAAAATCAGTGCGCCATTTGATAGCTTTTTTTTTATTCCTTGTAGGTTTGCGTTTGACTACATTCTGCCTGATGTTGAGCATATATGATATATATTTATCACTGTGCAATGGCGCAATTTGATTTTTTTAAATTGCATATACATCATTATTTATGTAGGTAAGTGTAAATCATTATTATGTACTGATGATTCATGTGACGTAAAAATGCTCTACTAATCTGGAACTGCTTTACAATATTTATTGCTCATCATATTTTGCAAATATTAACAATTGAAAAAGATATAAAGATACTTTACGGATGCGATAACACAGATTTTTCTTTGATTATTTTTTCGTTTTTAATTTCGTTCAACTTAAATTAAAGGTGCTTATAGAACATATTTATTCTAGTAAGGATGGATGATGTAAGTCGTGGTGTTCAAGAGGTAGTGACACCCGTCTTACAATCGTGTGGTCGTGGGTTCGAATCCTCGGTCCCGTACCAATGAGTTCTTTGGAATTTATGTACGGAATTTCACTCCACTGGCTTTTCGGTGAAGGAAAACATCGTGAGGCAACCTGCAATACGTCCGTAGAAAAAAATCGATGGCGTCTGTGAATCCACCAACCCGCACTGGGCCCGCGTGGTGGATATGGCCCAATCACCCTTCGTGGGTAGGCCTACGTCCTGCAGTGGACTATTAAAAAGGCTGGTACAGTACAGTAAGGATGTATACATATACCTAGTGCAGTTGCTAAGCAAATGCAGTTACCTAGTGAAAATGGATATCATCTATGCAACACTGCGCTGCATAATACCTACTGCCCACGTGGAAGGAATTGCCTAGAGATGCGATTTATGCGAGAACCTATTTTGACAGCCTGCTGTTACTAAGAGCGTAATTTAATAGTAAAGACACTATTAATATGCTATGATTGCATAAAGTAACTATGAGATAAAAAGAGGTACCTACTGTGCTGTACTGTACTGTACATCATGTGTGTTTTTTGTAGGATAAGTTGCGAAGAACCTGTTTCATAGCAAAGTGCCGACTTTAAAAGTGTATCACTTTATTGAAGTAAACACTTCTTTATTTATTTATTTGTTTATAGGCGAGCAGTGTATACTGATATGCCTATATCAAGCAGAGTCGAATTAAATTAGTATTTATCTGACAAAGAAATGTTTTCCTTCTTTATCCAAAGGTCCAGTCTATTCTTAAATGTGTTTATAGTTCTTGCTGAGATGACATCCTCAGGCAACCTATTCCAATTGTAGACAACTCTATTACATAGTATGTGGTGTCCAGTGTTGGTTTGTGATGGTGTAGGCTGCAAGAGAAACTTATGGCGTCTGCTATCGCGCATATTTTCCTTCAAGGTATACATGTCGTGAATATCCGGAAGATTGTAGAAGCCATTGAGAATCTTGAAGGTCTCAATAAGGTCTCCACGCAATCGTCGTTCTTCCAGGGTCGTGAGACGAAGAGCTTTTAACCTATCTTCATAGGTTTTGCGGCGCAGAGCATATGGAATCCTGGTGGCTTTTCTTTGTTTGTTTAGCGGCGCTGTGCACTTTTTGGGATGGGAAAAAAATGTTAGATTCGCGTCAGGACACGTGACCTGATCGAAAATTCGTAAGACTAAGAAGAATAAGATTCGCAGGACGCTTGCGCGAGTGTGCGTGTGTGATATTGTATTTTACCACATAAGTTATGGTAATGTTCAAGTTTTCCCTTCTGCCGGCTCTCCCGGAGTGCAACCCGTTTATTTTATGTCGCTATTTCAAACTTAATTTTGGCGACTGTACTTTACTGTACCAGCCTTTTGAATAGTCCACTGCAGGACGTAGGCCTACCCACGAAGGGTGATTGGGCCATATCCACCACGCTGGCCCAGTGCGGGTTGGTGGATTCACATACGCCATGGAATTTCTTCTAAGGACGTACGCTGGTCGCGCCGATGTTTTCCTTCACCGAAAAGCCAGTGGTGTGAAATTCCGTACATAAATTCCAAAGAACTTATTGGTACGGGACCGGGGATTCAAACCCACGACCTCACGATTGTAAGGCGGGTGTCACTACCTCTTGACCACCACGGCTATTGGCGACTGTAGGTACTCTATAACTTTATTTTGAAGGCATGTGAGTTATAAACAAATAACCCTGCGGTCTATAATCAAAGTAGACTCAAAATGTTGGTACGTTACAGTACTATTATCGTAAAGTGCTTAGATACTGTTTATCCTTGCTTTGAGAATAATTAATAAATCTATCGACTTAATCCTTTCCATTTAGTTCAGTGGAATCTCTATATTATCTGTCGTATCTCTATTGAATTGTACTAAGTGCTTTGCCATTGTAAGTAATGGATGTCAAACTCAACATTCATGGCAGCAGAGTTACGAATCCCGGCTCGAACAATGGACAATGGTCGGGAAACCATATGCTTTACAAACAATGATATAAAATGAAATGAGAAAAGTTTATTCGACATTACAGATAACAAACAGCCTTACAAAGGAATCGAATCTACCGTTAGGTACTTGCATTTGAAAACGTAATTAGGTATAATCATCAATCAATCAATCATATAGTCATGCTATTTTTTGCCAAAAATAATTTTTGGCAAAAAATAGCATGACCGACTTCACCCGTGTACAGAATCATCATCACTACATAGTATAAAACAAAGTCGCTGACGCTGTCTGTCCGTCCCTATATATGCTTAAATCTTCAACACTACGCAACGGATTTTGATGCAGTTTCTTATAATAGATAGAGTAATTCAAGAGAAATGTTTATATGTATAATACACCAGTGCGAAGCCGAGGCACATCGCTAGAACGCAAATATTATGCACGGATTGATGTAACATTTTTACTTTATGGTTGATTTATCATAAATGGCTCAGCCAATTTTGATAAAATTTAAATGGGACCAATTACGAAGTATACTCTTTCCAATAAAAAAAGAATTATTGAAATCAGATTCGCATTCAGATCGCAATTTTTAATAATTAGGTGAATTAATTGATACGGGATTGAGATAAAAATATTGAAATGTAGATAATATCACCTACTTTAATTTTAACAGGTTATTGAAATTACCTACCATGACGATTATATTAATTTTCATGAAGCATAACCAATTTTGGATGTCTTTATATGACGGTAAATATTCTAGGATTTCATTAGGACCAACCCCTACTGTGATGAAATCGCGAAAAAAACAGCAGCTCCATTTAAAAAGTTCGTCGGCTCTCGACAAAATGTATATTAATTGCGGTTTCTTTCAGGCATTCACAAGATCAGAAAGACTTTATTTTTATATACCTACTACGGAACTAATCGCGCACTAAAACTACGAGATAAATAAATAGGGCAGGTGCCCCGGTTGTGGCCATCTTAGTATCATTAGTGGCCACTTTGAATTTTAACGAATAATTAGACAATTTAATGTTAAAACAATATTTAAAAAAAATATATTATAATTTGAGATTCACACAAACTTTAGGTATAATTGTTACATTATGTACAATTACCATTTCTGCTATAATTTTAACACCAAAATGGCCACAACCGGGTCAGTGGCCACAACCGGGGCACCCGCTAAACTTCTTTATCCAGACGTTTACGACCGAGTTGCATCGATCGTGGTCGTGATCGTGATGATGAGGTATGTAATGTGTCCAAAACGCGAAAGTTTAAAAACAACATCAGTAAGACTATCAGAATATAATATGTAAGAGATCGATTTTACGCGAGAATACACTGTTCCTTGTTGTGTTACGTAACTCATGTAGAACATATCCTTCACTCCCATGTTCTGTATTAAAAGATAACAGACTTATCTCGCAAAAGCCCCAGATTTCCTCGTGAAATACTCGGAAATTCCCCATCATATAAATACAATTTGCAAGTCTCGGTCGATACGTCAATATTGATTTTCAATAAACAAGATCAGAGGATCACTTATCTTTACGACTAAGATCCCTGTTAGCATATTTGAAGAACTAAAATAGATTTGGTTCGCAATAATCTAAAACAACTGTATTCAGAAGGGTAAAGTTTAAAATAAAACTTTTTACAAGGCTTCGTCATCGTCATTTCGGTATAAGGTTGTTTATGTAATTGAGGCCTCCTCTAGTAGCTGGTTATTTGGAACTTAGTCCTGACATAGCACTTTGTTTATCGTTATCATCTTTTTTCACTTTTTCCGCTGCCTTAAAAACTGACTACTTTTAGATGAATTAGTTAAACAGACCTTCTTGTATGTACCTATAACTATAATTATCAGATTCCAACATACTATGTTGGAATATAGATTATATAATTATAATGGAACTACAGATTTTTTTGGCAAAAATGTATCCTATGTTAGGTACTTAGAGCGTAGGCGCAGCTGTTTGGGTTATCGGATGGAATATAGAGTCACACATATATATCTACAATTCTACACAGTACACCCTATAATAATTCTTGTACATTGTCACACTACTATTTACCGACACTTTATTTTGTAATACTAAATACAAGGAAAGCCAATATGATTTGTATTATTAACCAATATAAATAGTCGCTGTCTATTAAAGTACCTAGTTATACTTTACCTATTAAATTTCTAAGAATATTATCCACCAGTGCCATAGTAGGTAGAAAACTCAAGTTTATTGCTCGGAATCTGTTTACTTTGCTTGGAAACTTCCCTAGATGCTTGTTGGCGATTGATAAGGAATTTTCCTTTCCGTTTTCTTTATCAGGCCCCCATCGGTGCAGATATGTGCAGGTAAATACATTGTTTAATATCAACTTACCATTTGAAATCGGGTAAATATGTTTAATATGGTGACCAACTTTTCAACTAGAGTAGTTATGCGCAATTATCGTTATCATCATCATGGGTATCGTCACTGCTGGGTATAGGCCTCTCTTTTATTGTGCCATCTCTATTGTGCTATTTTCAGGATATGTTCGAGTACCTATATTAATTCAGATTTATTTTCAGCTTGAAGCTAGCATGCTGATATATAAAGTTGCATCATATACTGCAATCGTATAGATAACATAGGTACTAGAAGAATAAAATACGAATAAGTATTCTACTTAGAAATCTCATTTATGAAAGTATTTATCTAAACTAAATCAATGCGATAAAAGTTATTCTAGGATCAAAGAACAAAACGCAACGCAAAATCTTGATAAATATATTTTTGCAATCAAATGTATATATTTATATTATTATTATTATTATTAGGAATTGGGGGAGACCTTTGCCCAGCAGTGGGACAGTACAGGTTAAATAAAAAAAAAAAAAAAAAAATTATTATTATTATTCACATTTATATTCCTACCTAAACTACTTACTAATCTGTTAAACGCAGAAACTTGCTGCGGCTATCACTTCCTATTTCACAACTCATCTAATTGCAAATTGTTTATTAGACAAAAGCAAGTGCACAAGACGTCACTGCGTGATCTCAATTACAAAATGCGGCAGTCTAGAAGGAAGAAAATCAAGAAATGTAAGCAAAACACCAACTCACCGTGTGATTATCGTAATAAGAACCACGGTCAAGGCACTGATGCAAGAGCAAAAGGTTTTTATCCCGAGCCTCGCTCAGCAGAGACTAAATAAACTTATCCGAGTTATTCTGGTAGCTTTGAATGAATTTATGTTATTTTAATATAAATATTAGAGCCGAATTCGCAAGCCGGCCGGTTTCGTAAACAGACAGAAAGTAAATCAATACCAGACCAGCATTACCAGGAGAGTACATTTGGTTTTATGATGATACTCCATCGTGGTAAAAACATTTTCGCACATGTGTTTGGAAGTATCTAAATTTGAAGGGAGTAAAAACGCGCGGTTTACGCTAAAGCTGGATATAGAAGCTTTTAGATGGTACTTACTTGTGGAAATGCTCATGAAACAGTTACTAATGTCATTACATTAGGGTAACGGTCTTTGAAAGAGATAAAAGTATTAACGTTATGGTTAACAAACTAATTCGCAAGCGTTCAATATTCATCGTTGATTGTCATTTATCTGCAATTCAAATTTCAAACAATGAAAGAAAACATCGTGAGAAAAATAAGAGTTCTCGTTCACGTCATGTCCTTAAACATATTTTACATGATGTCTGCCAATGAATCTGCTAGAGAGAGAGAGAGAAGAGAGAGAGCGCTATATTTTTCACAAAAAAAAGTCCGTGTAATAAAAACCCAGATTAATTTAAGATCGTTAAAGAACGGAAAATGTCTGAGTAGAGCAGGCATATAAAATAAATTATAATAAAGTAGGTAACCTTGTTTTTCCTAACCTACTTAGATCTTGCAAACTATCCTAAGCAGCTCTGGGAAGTTCTCCGAGTTATCCTTAGAATTCCCGGAGAGCAGTGCTAATATGCTTTCCCGATGTTCTAAAGTTTAGGTACGCTGCCAACTGTCAGTGTGCTTGAGCATTTGGATTATCTTTAGACCTTCAAGGGTCTGTTGATTATTCAATTGCCTTCTATGTAGTAGTAGTAGTGTAGGTAGTTTTAGCGTATAAAGTAGTATTGTATATTATTCTAAAGTTTTAATCTCAAATAGAACAACTCAATCAACTGAATTACCTAATTAGATTTTGTACCTACCTACTATTTAGATTTTTAATCCCTAGGGACTAAATAATATATTGGATAAATTGTCTGGCTGATAACTGTTAATCATTCAGTTAAATAATTATCAAAAATATACTCGGGTACATACTGGGTACTTGGTAACCATTATCAGTAACATGTCTCTCTATCTATACAATACCTAATAACATAAACCTATTATAAAATTTGCCAAGTGCGCTCGATATAATATTTTTGATCTCTTTCATTTCATGATAAAACTTAAAGACGTCACGATAAAAATATTTGCTATTCATTTACAAATTATCTGATAACTAAGACTTAGGCTGAAAGTAATAAAATCTTTCGATTTACTCAATTTTTTTAAGAGCTGCCTACATACGTATTAATAGCTACAATGATTGCATATTTAATGCACTCATTAGATATAAATTATTGTTATCTACCCACTAATTATAATTATTATAATATAACAAATAACCTGGTTAAAAATTAGCTGTTTGTGCCTACAAATAGGTACCTAACCACAATTTATTAGTACCGCATTTAGGGGACTAGACAATTGATCGTCGATCTAGGTACATACTACACATTTAATACGTAGATCGACACATCAATACTTACACGATAAATATTATGGTATTTTTTTAAAATTACATCTCTTTATCCGTCGGCTCTACCTGATTTTGTTATTGTTATAAAAAATAAAAAAATAAACAGAGAAACACCCAAGAACTTAGTCGATGACTTAAGTACTATTTTTTGACAAAAACATTACAACCGAATTTAACTCAAAAACTACCTACCTTCTAAAGATATTGGTATTTAAATCGGTCCATATGAAAATCGCCGACATTCAAATAAAAAATGTTCTGAGGCAACACACATAAAAATACAGTCGAATTGATAACATCTTATTTATCTTGTTATTTGAAGTCAGTTAAAAGTGCCCTATAGAAAGTATAGAGGAGCAACATTGCATATTATTAACAACATACATATTATTATTCCACCTCTATCGTTCCCTACGCCTCGTGCGAAGTCCAGCCAGTACCTGCCAGAGAGTCGGAAATTCCTGTCTAGCAAAAAACAGTCTGTGACGTCTGTCAGACGCTCTACCTGTGATTGCGTATAAAATACTTGTAACCCACAGATATCTGTAGGTATATGTAGTAACCACTTGTAAAAAATATTCTCTCTAGTATATTTATATATTATTCTCACTTTTGTGTTATCCTACAGGAACCTTTTATTTTTTCGGAATAAAAAGTAGCCTATGTTACTTTCCGGCCTTTGAACTATATCCATGCTAAAAATCAAGTCAAACCATTTATCCTTTGCTGCGTGAAAGAGGAACAAACCAACAAACTTTTCAGATTTAGAATATTAGTAAGTATGATATATATAAGTAAGTAGGTACTTACGTAATTTCACACCTCTGTCTTTTCGATGAAGGAAAACATCATAAGGCAGGTTGCCTACGTACTTATATGCATGCGTCCGTAGAAAAAATTCGATGGCGTATGTGAATCCACCAACCCGCACTGGGCCAGCGTGGAGGATATGGCTCAATCACCCTTCGTGGGTAGAACTACGTCCAGCAGTGGACTATTAAATAGGCTGGTACAGTATATTTAAAAGTCCCTATTTTAGAACTGATAGCCTGTTAAGATTAGGACGTATGAAGAAATGGTCACGAGTCCAAGTAGGAGCAGAAATGGTCATCGATAACTATTTTTCGCAAAAAATGGTACCAGGACTTCCACTGTGTACAGAATTCGAATAGTTTGCACGAATGGATGTGATATCCCTGTTTATTATTGTTTATTTATCAAAACGGCTGCGTCGATTTCAGTATAATTTTAATAGGATCACCTTGGGAATCAAGATTTTTTAAATCGTTTCGCAATTGGCTAATATGTCGATGAACATACACAAACATATTTGTTTGTGTATGTTCATACAGACGAACATAGTATATACCTCCTCCTTCTTTTCATAAATTATAGTTCCTATTTTAGAACCGATAGCCCGCTAGCATGTATTAAAAATGTAATTAAAAGGATAGCATAGAGTGCGATTGTAAAAGTAATATTCTAACGTTTAAAATATTGAGCGCCACATTTGTTGAACGCGGAATAGAATAACGAATTTTATACCTAACTAGCGACCCGCCCCGGCTTCGTCGCAAAATGACAAAAGCGCGAAATGACAACCGGGGCGCAAATTGTACAAAGAGCAAAATGTTCAAAGAGCATTACGTCCAAGGCGCACAATGACTAGAAAGAAAACATGTGCAAAGCGCACAATGACTAGGAAGCAAAATGTCTATAGCGCAAAACGTCCAAAATTTTATTTATTCTGTTACATCAACTTCCATGACTTGTTTTGGTGTTCGAGTCGAGTTCGAGTAGGTGCTATTTGTATTTTAAAACCTTGTGCGCCATCTATATGAAGAGTAACAGTACCATCTACATACGCGATATGAAACAAGTACTAGTAAAACCATATTTTTTTTCCTGGTATCTTTCATAATAATTATGTTATTCCTTAATTTTTAGGGTTCCGCACCCAAAGGGACCCTATTATTCATATTATTCTATATTAGACTCTGCTGTCCGTCCGTCTGTCTGTCTGTCAACAAGCTGTATCTCATGAACTGTTATAGCTAGAACGTTGAAATTTTCACAGATGTATTGCTGTTGCTATAACAACAAATATTAAAAACAGAGAAAAAATATTTAAGGTTAGCTCCCATTTAACAAATCTGAATTTATAGCCGTTTTTCGCTTGGTATTAATAAGGGTGACAGGTAGTTGCTTGAAATATTCACGAAAAATTGGTCAAATATTCACCTTTAAAATGAAGAATTAAATTAAAATAAAATAGATATTTACGGGGGGATATTTATTTATTTTAAAAAAATCACGTTTCTTGTATGAGAATACAAGATTTTTTTGCTCGATATTAATAACAGCACAAGAAGATGCTTTAAATATTCACAGTATATTGAGTTGTATATTTCCTTCAAAAATAAATAATTAAATTAAAAGAAAATATATTAAGGGGGCTTCCATATGGTACGGGAACCCTTCGTGCGTAAGTCCGACTCGCACTTGGCCGATTATATTATTGCATTATTTATTTAACGGACATGAAATTTGATTGTTTTTCAATGACATGACAAGTTATTGAAAACATTTTAATTTGACGGTGGTGTAATTGAAAAAAATATAATTTGAGGATAGTCGGGTACTTATACTACATTTATATTTTATAGTTACCACACAACTTAGTAAAATCTTTTGTAGTTTTGTTTAAAATATGCTCATTACTGTGTTGACTCACCAAAATAATTTGTATATTATCACAGTTATAACACAATATTAAACCCTAATTTCTAGTATTAATTGGAATTTTGGACGTTGTGCGCTATAGACATTTTTCCTTACTAGTCATTGTGCGCTTTGGACATTTTGCTTCCTAGTCATTGTGCGCCTTGGACGTAATTATTTTTGAACATTTTGCTCTTTGCACAATATGCGCCCCGGTTGTCATTTTGCGCTTCTGTCATTTTGCGACTAAACCCCTTTTAACATCGGCGCGGTTTGACTTTATGTCACTAAAATATCTTTGATTATTTTTAACAAAAACGCAGTTTCATAAATATAGATACCTGTAAGGGTAAGGAAGTTATAAGTTTTAAACACATCGCGGAGAGTATCGGTGCTATCTAGCTTAAAAATAGTTCTTAAACATCTAGTAATCATTGATTTTTTTAAACTTGCATTTTTTTCGCTGACTGCTATGCTACTACCTATTATTTATTTTAATTCATAAAAATGCCTACTGAAATCAATTTGCTAAATGCATTTGTTTCAAATGATGCAAGTGTACGGGTTGACCGAAAAATAGCTAGACTGCATTCCACTAATTAATTGTGACACAGTTGGTGTTGGTCCCTTCCATTCCGACCATTCGAGGGACCGGGGCGCCGTCGCAGCCGGGGTCAATGAACCGGTCTTGGGGCGGATTCCCCGACGGCCGATCGCACGCTTGAAAGCTCCAATATTGCTGTTTCAATTTCGTCGATTTTGTCATTTTGTTAGCCGAGAAGGCAAAGAGCCCGTCGATATCGAGAGTGTTTGTTTGAAAAAGTAAAAAACTGGTTCCCTGATCTGTGAAGCTGACTGACCTAATGGTTTTAAAACCACTCTGTGGAGTAAAGTAGTTTATTTACGTTGAACATATAGAAGTTTCTGCAGTAGCTATGGTACAATTCACAACATAAGGAGATGAAATGAAAATAATTGTACCTACTGATAACAATATAGAGTGCGTACCAATCGGTTTCAATTCATATGATAGTGTTGGAGTAGATGTAAACGTGTGATAAAGCTAAGTATTTCTATAAAGTATTCTGACTCAAACTAAAAAAAGACTTCTAAGCCGCTGCTTGTAATTATACCAGACCAGAGATTATCTCTCCATATCAATGGATGAATTGTTGGTTTAGCTCCTTGATAATTCAAGGACAATTACTTACGTATGGGGTAGATATTGAAACGGGGAATTTATGTTATATTAAAATTCTGCACGGAGAATGTACAAAACATCCAGCGATTTAGCCAATTAATACGAAAAGTCAATTATAATAATTCAACCAGTTTCCTCTTTCTCCATCTCGAATGAGTATAGGTAGGTAGGTACTTATCGTGGGTTTAGCTTTGAGAAATTATTACTATGTAGGTATAATATAGCTTAATGGGGTATAGGTACATTTAGTAAATCAAACTACTTACCTACGTCTTACTTTTACGCGCTCTACTTACAATTTTAATTTTTTTTATAAACGTTTTTTTTCCTACATTTTTAAAGTTACTTACGGGATTTATTCCGCGAATTGATGATTGGACGGGCGCGAAGTCCCGATGTTTCTTTCTGCGCAATACCAATGTCGCCAATTGAAAACTACTCACTAATTTCTAGGTACGTGAATATCAAATTCACGAAGACTCTTCCTACACTAAATGGCTCGTGGCAATCTTGGAAATAATTCAATTTCCGCGTCGTTTGTAACATTTCGATCGAGTTTAATGTGTACTTCACGTTTTGTATGTTGTATTGCTCGTAGCTCGTGATTTTTTCGGTTTTATAGCGATCTTTTCCTTTGTTTCTAGTTAATAACCACTTCTCGTATGGACTTTTCATTAGAACATATTAACTTTTATCCGCTGCATCACTGGTTTTTGTGTTATCTAGCTTTTACTAATTAGGATCCCTGTATTTTTGGGGATAGTAGAGTTTGACACTCTCCGATTAACATACATCCATGCAAAAAACCAAGTGAATCCGTCGCTCCGCTGTTGCGTGATTGAGTAACAAACAAGACAGCAAACACACTTTGGAATTATAACAATAATGTAAGAATATCACAATAAATACTGTTGGCAGTAATGTACCTATACCTACACACTAAGACATTATATTTTTTACGCCATTTAAGGGTTGCTCCTAATGGTCCTAGTAAAAGTTGTTCATAATTATGTAGGTAATAATTCTGAAGGCGCCATGGTTATTATAATAGCTAATTAGAATATTTCTGTTTCTTTTCCACTTTAGGCATTCGGTAGAGATTACACTTTTTACGTTGCTATTAAATTTACGATGGCGCCTTCATTGTGAGGTGATCTAAAGTATGCTCGTATAGACCGAGTGGCTAGCCATGATGTCAGAAATGTTTAAGCGTCCTTCTGAAGGCTTCTGACATGGCTAAACGGCATAACCTGGACCTACAGTAATATTTAACTTGGGGATTTATAAAATTTAACATGTTGGATAAAAATGAACAAAAAACAGTACTTACAGCGTGAGTGGTGTGCCCACGAACACAAAACGTTCGGCGTACTCAACCCATCGGGATAGAACTGTTGAGTGCTTTGGCGGACGGTCGACCACTGATCTAGACCGCTACTGATCTGAAACAAACAAATTAAAGATTTCATTATGTAATCACAATCATTAACGTAATTAGTGTAATAATAATTTCAGTATTAATAGAAATTATATAGGTGCATTGAAATTAAATCATTGTAGGACTATCATTAGCACGGTGATGATATCTTCATTAGTGACGTTAGATAGTAGAGAATCTCTTCAATACTCATGCTGGGATTAAACGGTTTTGAAGAGACTATTTTCGGAGGGGACATTTGGCGGGGAAACTGGGTTTGGGGGAAACCATGATAAAAATTTTACTTGTTCCCTTTCAGTGGGTTTTCCTCTCGCGACGGTCATCTGGTGATAGCTCTTCATACGTAATAATGTAATAAAATAGCTCAAACTTCCGCGTGCAGGTAGAAAGAAACTGTTCTTGTTGTATATCATAAGACGCGTAATTTACTACGAAAAATATGTATAAAAAAATATTCACCCCTATTTCAGCTTCTCCCTAAAGTGTTAGGTATACACCTAGTTCCCGGTTTCGTAGAATTTCCAGGATTCGTACGGAACCTTCGGTGGGCGAGTCTGACTGATACTTGCCCGGCTTTTTAATAGAAGCGCGCTCACTTAGAACGCAAGCTTTCTAAGTAAATCGAGCATAATTATGTATAACTATCAATATTTTTTTATTAATACGTTTCACTATTTAACATTTTTATACCTGTGACATGACTCTTGATCCAATAAAATATCATTTTGTCGAAAGACAATGACTTTTTAATATGAAAGAGCTAATTTTCTTTCGCAAAGTTATTAATCTACGAGAAAATGAACCTACTCTACATTTTCAGTTTTCCATTCGAGAATTCGGTATAAGTTCTTGTAAATATTATTCGAAGATGATAATAATAGTGTGAGTAGTAACGTTCATAGAACCATAAATTACAGCTGGCTGACGTCAATGAAATAAATATTAAAAACAGTGAAAGTTTACTGAGTATCGAACTACTATACGCGCAAAATGATCTTTAAATAGAAATATGATTGGCTGATTCTCCAGAAGACGGACATATTTTAAGATAAGATTGTACCTAATCATCGTTATGTGCAAGATTTACTAAAGGGGCAACTCCGAAATCAGCTGGATACGAAATAAATAAATTGTAGTAAAGATTACTTTTAAAAATTCAAGCTTTTGAGATCCTGAATATCATGTAGCAGCAGAGTGCTAGCCAAGACAAGTAAAACAAAACGAGCCCAAAAACGACGGGTCTATATTTTTATCACAGATGTTCCTATGGCCACCTTCCGACTCCCACATCAGATCAGCTCCATGGCTCACGTGATATTGCACACATAATATGTGTGCAAAATTTCAGCTCAATCGGAAACCGGGAAGTTGGTCAAATTTTTTTTTGTTGGTATTTACCCGCAGCTTCGTCCGCATACGCAATATATCATTATAATTTATAGCCTATGTGTTATTCTGATATATAAGCTATGTTATTGCAAAGTTTCATCTCAATCCGTTGTGTAGTTTTTGCGTGAAAGAGTAACAAACATCCATCCATCCTCAGAAACTTTTGCGATTATAACATTAGTAGGATGTATGAAAGTAACAAATAATTGACTGTAAATAATGACACCGTAGGTAGTTAAGACATAGGTAGCCAACTCCAAGAAATTATACGACCTTTTATTTGTATAAGTTCATTAGATCAACAGTAAGAAGACGCGACAACCGAGCGTCGTCGTCGCCTGAGCTGCAGGCGTCGGCCATACTACACTAATGACAGTAAACGGTCACCTGTCTACAGCTACACCATAAAGCCATAAACAATGTCTGGCCGAGATGAATGCTCGCCGACTCCGAGGTGGCCCGACGGCAGGGCTGGACTCAGTTGATTCACCTAGGCTGAATAAAACTTCTTGGCGTTTGTGAAGTTAGCTACAATCTGCGGGAAACCCAATCCTCGGGTATTGGTATTGCGCAGCTTATATGTATAGCTAACATCACAGCCGGCAAAAAGTTTGATTTGACCTATGTCACAATTTTATGGAACACTAGCTTTTGCCCGCGGCTCCGCCCGCGTGGTATTTTGACTTTTGTGCTATCCCACAATCCGTTGCTCCGTTGCTGCGTGAAAGAGGAACAAACCAACAAACTTTTCGGATTTATAATATTAGTATGATTTCCTGTTATGGAATATTTCTTTTTCGTCAGAAAGGTGTTTGTAAAAAAATTAACTAAGAGTGTCCATCTTGGTAGAGTATGTGCAAAAAGATAACCATAGTGGCGTTACGGTGAACTAGCAACTTGACAACGTAACAAAATTAGTAAAATGGCACAAGGGCGACCTCAATTTCGACGAGGCATATCATGAGGATATGTAGCTAGCCAGTGGTACAGCACAGCGCAGAGTTTCGCTCTCTGGTATACTTTAAAATTCCGGTTGGTGAAGACTTCTCATGGTCATGTGTAAAACAGGGCTAGGTATAGCTCTCTCGTCACTATCTCGTCACTAAAAAATAGTTTAGTAAAATATCCCACCCAATTAATTTAATTGAATCATAGAATATGTAGAGATGCTTTGAGTAATTTCAAAACTTCTGCCACCTTAATCCAGCCCCGCTGTTACTTACACTTACTCATTACATATCGTAAACAGCCTTTGAACAAAAGTAATCTGATGATAGGTGATAATGATAGTGTTTATTATTGTTACGATAATTGGCCGGGGACAGCCGCCCGTGGTCAGACAATCGGGCTGGTAGAGGTCGGCTCATGTGTCGTTCAGGTAGGTTAGGTTCAATAGCGTAAATATTTGAACTGGGGACTGAAGGTCAAGAGGTACGTGGTTAGGGTACTGTACTGTTAGTACTGTATTGGTATTTTAATAATCTACCTCTGAAAATAGGTCTACCTACGAAGGGCTATTGGGCAATAGGCAATACTCACCATGCTCAAATAATTTGATGAAAGTTTCGAAGAATTTCGATAGGCAACACAGTGACAGTATTTCATACTAGTTTTTACCTGCGGCTTCGCCCGCATCATATTTTGATTTTTGTGCTAATGGGAACCCTTTATTTATTCGGGATAAATAGTAGACTATGTCACTTTCCGTCTTTCAAACCCGAGGCCCTACCTTACCATCTCTAATAAAGGAGGTGGAAAATAAAAAAAATACGATTTCACGGTTGTTCGATTCGACAGTTGTTTTTTTTTGACATTTCC
This sequence comes from Hypomecis punctinalis, assembly GCA_949316475.1. Classification (NCBI taxonomy): domain Eukaryota; kingdom Metazoa; phylum Arthropoda; class Insecta; order Lepidoptera; family Geometridae; genus Hypomecis; species Hypomecis punctinalis. The sequence continues at coordinate 12,498,033 of OX438807.1, forward strand.
TAAAGCGCACTCTAGAATAGCTCCTATGTGTTATTCTGATATATAACCTATATTATTGCAAAGTTTCATCTCAATCCGTTCAGTAGTTTTTGCGTGAACGAGTAACAAACCATCCATCCTCACAAACTTTCGCGTTTATAATATTAGTAGGATATTAGAAGAAGATTAGCTGATATTATGTGAGTTGTATTGTAGGTAAAATCGGCACGAACATTTTAATAGTCCAAGTAATGAGTATTGCTATTCAGCGAGGCAATGCCGCCAGCATTCTGGCCACGTTACCCTCTGCGACAGGGCTTTTAGAATAGTTTTACTTTGATTTTAGTAGTGATTTTAGTATATTTATTTTAATTATGTAGGTAGCTGTAAATAATACCTTTTTCAATGTTATTTAAGTTTGTGCAATAAAATAGGTATATATTATAGTCTAATAAATGCAATTAAATTCAATTTATAATTGTTATGTGGTCTGGTTTGCGGTAGATACTACGCTACTCAATACACGTGAATAGTTTCATTCAACGTGGTGGCGTCGTTGCCACAATACATGGAGGAGATAAAACTGGTAATACTGATAATACACAATACTGGTTAATTAATATGCTCCTTGCTACAATATGATAAAATATGGCATAACCTGAACCAAGCATAACGTATCATTATCAATAGGAAACATAATGACGCACTATCACCGTCATCTACTAGTGGTGTGATTCATATTAACTTGATGAATGACAAACACGTAGCGAGACGTGTTTCCTATTGCATTGATTATTTTAAATTCTGGGCCAGTACTACGAGGTCTTAGTGCAACCTCAATGAGGTTCGTTACTTTTTTGCATAGAGAGTGCACTAGAAAATGGGATGTGGTATACTTTAGGTCTTTTCAAATTGCAATATCACAAATATTACTATTCTTCTAATTTCTTGCCATAGGTCACCCACTGCTGGATATAGGCCACTTCTATAGATCTTCAATAAGACCGGTTGAAAGCGGCTTGCATTCAGTGCATCTTGCATACCTACTATACTACTATACACCACTATACTGTGATCTCAACAAAACTATCAGATTTTGAATTCAGATATTTTAATTTAACTCAAAAAATGTTGTTTTTAAACTTTCGCGATTTGAACACATTACATTGAGTCTACCCGTGACCACGGTCGATGCAACTCGGCCGAAACGTCGGGATGAGGAGGTATTTATTTATCTCGTAATTTTAGTGCGCGATTAGTCCCGCAGTATATAATAATAATGTAACTCAAAAAAGGAAAACATTTCATAAGTCATTATTGGTCCTGAAATCTTAGTGCTGTCACCTAGTATCAGAAGCGGCATGAGCCACTTTCATAATTTTTTTTTAATTTTATTTTAAACAATTATTATTTTCATTACTCACATGAAAATCTTTCAGAAAATTTTTCATAATTCTTCAGCTCAAAGCAATCCAATTCATGTGCACGTTTAATAAGTTCATGGTATAGACCCCGTGCTTACTTTAAAATAAAATTAGCTTGTCGTTAAAACTTTGCATATTTTGAGCGACTGATTTGAATATATTAGTATTTTAAATGTTAATTTCCGTACAAAGGCAAGAATGTAGTGTCTCGACATTCTTGTTAGGGGTATCAAAGTGTAAAAGGATTTAACAATTGATTTTACATTTACCAATCTTCTGGGGCCGGGCTGTATTAACAAACTTACGCTTTGAGCTTTCAGCGACAGGCCTTGTAGGGTTTGGCTTTGTCAATGCAGTCCTACCTTGTCTGTCTCCTTCAGAGACGGCAAGGTGGCGTGGTTTTGAGGGAGAGCGCACTGTCGTGTAGATCCTCAAGGCAAGTTCGGTGATTTTCCTTCTCGTGGTTGCCGCCCTGTTTTTTGGTCTAATTCCCTATGAAATAGACGTAACAGAAATCACCGGGCGCCGTATCACAGGGGTGGCGAGGTCATGCCCCTGGGTGTCCACCATCGGAAAAGATGAGATGATGGATAGTAATGACCTCCTGCGTGTTTGTGCCGTGCGCAGGGACCCATACGGAAGGATGAGGGGATCCTGGTGGCTGAGCCGATGAGCGTAGGCGGTTTAACGTCTCTGAGGCAACACTCCACTTTGGCCCGGATTTCTTCTCACAAGGGAGGCCGTAGACTAGCCAGCTACGGTCAATCGGCTACGGGGTCCGGTCAGACGGCCCCTAGGCGAGTTCACTCCCATTGGGGGCTTGCAGGCGGCGGCGCTCGCTCGCATCGCTAGTGGTAGCGGTGTGAGTTGGTGTCGTGCGGTCTCGTGGGCAACTAATGTGGGGGGAGCTATATCACTCGACTAATCCCTGGTGCTACCGCAGCATCGCCACTTGAGCACTCCATGGCGGGTGGGGAAAGTCGAGGGATGAAACAAGTATCGGGATTTTTAAATGGATTTGAATTCAAAAAAAAACCACAAGGCGAAAGGACCGGCGAAAGCTGGGACTGCGCAACAAAAGGCGGGACCGGCGAAAGCTGGGACTGCACACCAGACGGCGGGACCGGCGCAAGCCGGGACTGCATCTTCCCTGGCAGGAACGTCCAGAGGTGATACTGCAGTGGGATTGTCTCGCGGTGGGGCTGTGGTGGGACTGTCGAATGACGGGACTGTTGCGGCACTGTCGAGGGCCGGCACTGCTGTGGGACCACCAAAGGGCGGAACTGCAAACCAGCCTACCGGGCTTAAGGGTTCTGCCAAAGCTAGCGTGACACGAGACCCTTGCGTTAGAGGTCAAATGATCTCGGACCTTGCGGCCTCGGACACGACCGGCAAAGGCAGCACCTCGTCCACTCCCGGCGGCCAGCCTGATTTAGGTGGGCATCCGGTTGGACGATCTGGGGCGCGTAGGAAAAAGCGCCAAAAGCTGAGACAACAGGCGGCTCTAGAGGGGACTCCTACGGAGGGCCCATCAAAGAGACCGCGTGCTGTTCTCAGCAGCGACAGCGGGGACATGGTGGCCAAGAGGATGAAGACCCAAGGGCAATCACCCTCAACCGGATCCTTTAGGGATGCGGTGGCGGCTGTGAAACTTGCTGTCGTCACAGTCAAGTACCCGGAGGAGTACTTGAAGGCGGTGGACTTGGTGCCAATCCAGGAGCTCATAATTGAGAAACTGGAAGTGGCGCCGGATCCCCTGCCTGTTCTCACGGTTGCTCCCGGAGTCGTCGCAGGTGCAATTCATGTATCCTGCGAGGACTCCGATGCAGCTAGCTGGTTTCGGGGCGCCATCCACAATGTGGAACTTGGATCCCTGAAACTCAAGGTCGTCGACGCCAAGGACCTTCCAAAGCCTGTCAAAATGGCATGGAAGAGTCGCAATTTGGCGTTGCAAGACCCTGCTCGGGCCATTCGATTGCTCCAGCGACTCAACCCTGCCTTGAGGACGGACGACTGGAAGGTCGTGAATACCCTCACTGAGCAGACCGGCATCCGTCGTATTGTCCTCATGGACGGGGTGTCCGCTGGGGTCATCAAGGCCGCGGGCTACTCTCTTCCAAGAGGAATTGAACGATATTCGTTCAAGCTCCTGGAAGAAGACAAAGGAGAGGCACCTGCTGCGGAAGCAGAAGCGGAGCCCTCCGAGGATGGACCACCACAACATGAGGAGGCCATCGAAGAAATCTCTGCTCACGGCACAGCACAGGAGACAGAGATTGGGACCAGGGCGTCAGAGGCAGACCACGAGGACGACATCCTTGAGGACTTCGACACCCTGGGGATCGAGTCGCCGACTGCCCTCGAGGAGAGCCAGGCGATGGAGGAGGGGCTTCAAGAATAAGGCCCTCCTTTACCAACACAAGCCCATCAAAATCATTCAAGATGGAGGGACTAAGGTGTGTACAAATTAATTTGCATCATTGCAGGGCCGCTACTGCCCTTCTGGCTCGGCAACTGAAGCTAAACACATACGACGTTGCCTTGATACAGGAACCTTATCTGTATAAGGGGACTATAAAAGGCTTAGGTGGGACAGGCGGCATGGTGTTCTATGACTGTCCAACTAATGACGCGAGGACTTGCATCTATATCAGGGGCGGTATAGAGGCAATGCCCTTACGTACTTTCTGTTACAGGGATCTCACAACAACTTTGATCCAAGTGGGGACGGGAACAGAGAAAAGGAAAATCATCCTTGCCTCTGCCTATCTCCCATATGAACTTAAGGAACCAGTAACACCACTAATGAGAAGTCTGGTTGACTACGGCAACCAAGAAAACCTCGACCTGATACTTGGCTGCGATGCGAATGCACACCACGTCGTTTGGGGCAGCTCGGATGTCAACAAACGAGGAGAGGATTTGTTGGACTTTGTGGTAAGCGCTTCTTTACAAATCCTTAACGCAGGCAATAAACCTACTTTCAGGACCTCTGCAAGAACTGAAGTTATTGACCTGACACTGGCTTCAAACAGGGCCAGCGCTCATATTGAAAACTGGCATGTATCGGACGAAATCTCTCTGTCTGACCATAATTATATATGCTTTAGGTTTAGGACGGCGGGAGACGCCGAAACTAGACGAAGGAGAAACCCAAGGCATACAAATTGGGACTCGTACAGGAGGGACCTAAAAGTAAACCTAGGGAGCCCTAAAGGTAAGCTTAATTCCATACTAGATATAGAATTTGAAGCGGACAGAATCAAGATGGGCACCATCGGTGCATGGGAAGATAACTGCCCAGAGAAAAAGGCCTTTTGTAAAAAGGTACCATGGTGGACTCCTGAACTAGCTAAAATACGTAAGGAAACACGACAGGCCTTTAATGATGCAAAAGCCAGGAAAGATTTTTCTGGCTATCACAGCATGCTAACGAGGTATAATACGGCGGTACGCAAGGCCAACAGAACTAACTGGCGACAGCATTGCACCTCCATCGAAACTCTGCCAAATGGAATGAGGTTGTGCAAAGCAATGTCCATGACTAAGACAAACCCACTATCATCTGTAAAGGATGAGAATGGGTATCTCACGGAAACTGGACAGGACACTCTGGGCGTGATGTTTAGGACCCACTTCCCAGAATGTATACTGCGCGACAGCAATGAAGAGGAACCAGTCACAAGGGACGAACTCACAAGGCACACGTCCAAAAATAACTGGCTCACGGCAAAGAAAGTGGTAGATGAAAATAAACTGAAGCTGGCCATAGCAGGCTTCCAGCCTCTCAAATCCCCGGGTCCGGATGGCATCTACCCAATACTATTGCAAGAAGGGGCATCTGTTTTGATACCTCATTTGAGTAAGCTCTACAGAGCCTGCATAGCCTTTGGGTATGTACCCAAGGCATGGAGGGAAGTCAAAGTCACCTTTATACCGAAGGCAGGTAGACCGACTTATGAAGAAGCTAAAGCTTATAGGCCAATCAGTCTATCATCTTTTCTCTTGAAAACTCTGGAGAAACTGGTAGACAGGTACTTAAGAGAGGGACCACTGAAAGTACTCCCTCTGCATAAACTACAATGCGCCTACAGCCCTGGCAAATCTACGGAAACGGCATTGCACTATGTTGCGAGTCGAGCCGAGGCTGCGCTAGAGGGACAAGAAATCTGTGTCGGGGCTTTCCTCGACATAGAGGGAGCCTTCGACAAGACAACATTTGAGTCCATACGCATTTCTGCAAAGGAGCATGGCATCAACGATACCATGTGCAACTGGATTGACTACATGCTGAGAAGCAGAATAGTCAGATCGGAACTGATGGGTGACAGACTTAGTGCAAAAACAACAAGAGGTTGCCCGCAAGGCGGAGTGCTGTCACCATTATTGTGGTGCTTGGTAGTAGACTCGCTACTTACCAAACTCAATACCGGACCATTCTACACAGTAGGCTATGCAGATGACATAGCTATAATGGTCAATGGTAAATTCCCGAACATAGTCTCTGGATTATTACAACAGGCATTGAGGATGACGGAGGAATGGTGTACAAAGAATCACCTCTCTATCAACCCAAGCAAAGCAGTAATTATTCCATTCACGAGGAAGAGACAACTGGGTAACCTAGAAGAGCTCTCCCTCAATGGAATAAAACTGCCTTGGTCCTCAAAGAACTCAGGTGGAAAACTCATGTGGAAAATATTACGACTAAGGCCTTACGAGTGTTCGGCATGTGTCGTTCCACCTACGGCAAAACTTGGGGGCTAAAGCCCAAAGTGATACGATGGCTGTACCGGACAATGATAATACCTATTATTACATACGGCAGCATAGTGTGGTGGCCTAGAACAAAGCTTGCCTCGTGCAAAGCGCCACTCACCAGGTTACAAAGAACAGTGTGTCTTGGCATCACGGGTGCTTTCAGGACAACACCTACGGCAGCGATTGAGAGATACCTCAATATCCCTCCACTGCATATGATGGTTGAACTCGAGGCAAGGAAGACACTACATCGTCTTGCTGTTGCAGGACTATGGGATGCCTCTAAGCCAAAGACTAACCATACAAAGTTCGACGAAAACGAAGGCCTAGATCGGGTAACAAGCATGTTATCCGATAAAATGCAAACTGTGTTTGTGTTTGAAAGATCTTTTAAGGTCCAAATCCCTACAATAGAGGACTGGACGAAGGGACTTGATCCACCAGAGCAAGATAGTCTGGTGTGGTACACTGATGGATCCAAAATGGAATCAGGTACAGGAGCGGGCATATACGCAAAAGGCTACAAATGTAGCAAAAGCTTAGGGAAGATGGCAACTGTATTCCAAGCAGAAACATATGCCATAATATCCTGCGCTCAAGAGAATATAGATAGAGGAACCAGTGGTAAATCCATATATATTCTTAGTGACAGTCAGGCTGCAATCAAAGCCATGGCATCCTACAAAGTGGACTCCGGACTTATTCTGGATGCTATCCAGACCCTAAACAGGCTTGGGAGGCACAACAGGGTAAGACTGATGTGGGTCCCTGGGCACAAAGGATTCCATGGTAACAAAGTGGCCGATGAACTGGCAAGAGAGGGCTCAGCAAATGATTTTGTGGGTCCAGAGCCATGTGTAGGCATTTCAACGTGTCTCGTGAAAGCCGCATTTAGGGAGTTTGCAGATCACAGACAGCGAACTTATTGGCTGTCTAATACCGGTCTACAACACTCCAAGAAGTTTCTAGGCTCTACGTTTAAAGCCCGGGAATGCATTTGGAACATGAGCAGGGGACAAATCCGCTACCTGCTTGGGGCCTTTACTGGGCACTTTGGTACCAACGACATGCTCATGAAGATGGGTCTAACCGCGACACCCATGTGCAGGTTGTGTGGGGAACATACGGAACGCATGGAGCACCTTCTGTGCACATGCGATGCAATGGCTAGTAAGCGAATGAGTCTCCTAGGCGTCGGATATCCAAAACCAGAAGACTACAGGCTCGTATCTCCTAGTCTCGTTGTAAAACTCATGAGAACAATTTTCGGCGAGACTGGGGAGGAGTAAGTTATCTAGGGGACCACAATAGATCCCAATGGGTCGAAGTGTCCGAGTTATTTCTTGGCCCCTCTGTAAGATAAGATAAGATACCAATCTTCTAGTACCTACATATACAGGGTTATTTCTAATCACTTAGCATCCTTTTAGGGGCTTATTCTATACACCAAAACTAGCAAATTTGTCAAATCTAAAAAAGTTGTTGTACCATAGAAAAATATCGTTCACCCTCGAAAAAATTTATGGAACAGCTGATTTTTTTTTTGAGTTTTGACAAAAGTCGCAGAACAAAAGTTGTTAGGTTTGATGTAAAGCAGAATACGCCCTTAAAAGGATGCTAATTGATTATAACTTGATTATAAATAACCCTGTACATACCTACACAGAAATACCTACTCGCTCATTACTATTTTTACTCTCTAATGACTGAGTAATATATCAAAATTTTGAAAAATGTTGATGGTGAGAAGGTGTTTTTTTATGAAACGCTAAAAGAAAGCAACTCTATGTTTCTGCGTCTATTATCTGTGACACCTTAACTTCATTCCTAAACGGATTTATAAACTATTATTGATTTTTTTGAAGAAAACAAGAGCATTCTCAGCAGTGATCGGAGAAAATCTGAGGTCAAGGATATTATTGCGTCAAATCTAAAAAGAACCATGTTGCGATATTTGATTCAAATAAATGAATGAAAATCAAATAGCAGACAAAATTGATAAAGTTAAATTAAAAAATATAAAGTTTTGGCCCACAAACCTTATTTTTACAAACCATCCTTCCTACTAATATTATAAGCGCGAAAGTTTGTGAGTTTGTGAGGATGGATGTTTATTACTCTTTCACGCAAAACTACAGAACGGATTGAGATGAAACTTTGCAATAATATAGCTTATATATCAGAATAACACATAGACTAAATTATAATGATATTGCGTAAATGTTCCATAACATAACGATAAGCGTTAAGTAAGTAGGAAAAATTCTGCTATCTGCGACCTAATCTAGAGTCCGCATAAGAAATTTAAGAAATGTCAAAAAAAACCCACTGTCGAATCGAACAACCGTCAAATAGTTGTTTTTTTTCCACCTCCTTTATTAAGGGTGGTAAGGTAAGGCTTGGGTTAGAAAAACGGAAAGTGACATAGTCACTTTTTATCCCGGATAAATAAAGGGTTCCCATGGGATAGCAAAAAAAAAAAACAAAATATCATGCGGGCGAAGCCGGGGTAAAAACTAGTTTAAAATATATTCTACACGCTTTACATTATAAACAAATGAATACAAATATACATAATACACTATACAGTATTAAATAAATCAGTCAGTGCTGGAATCATCACTCATAATCATGCACGAATTTAAAATGGTTAAATTTGTATAGGTACCTACCATTACGTGATTACGAAACAATTGATAATTATGTAGGTATTTGTAGGCACCTAATATTGTTCTTGCCTATGATTATAAAAGTACAGTAAAACGTTACTTTACCTTACCTGCAACAACAATTTCTAGAGAAAGTTTTCTTTTATGTAACTCTAGAGCTAAGATAAATGTTGCCAATTTTGAATGCAGATAATTTCATCACGGGTTTACCTATAAGTAGTTAAATAGAATATATCTTTATCTATTTTGAAATGTAGCTAAATGAAAAATTATCATTAAACAAAAACATAACGTGCCAAAACTTGTAAGAAGAAATGTCCTATATAATAAAGTGTAGGTTCCAATTATATACACTACTACTACATAAAAGTAGTAGTTTATGTAGTTTTAGCATATTATGGTAGTGTTGTTTTTTAGTTGTAGTCATTAAAGGCACTTAATTTGACAGCCATAGCTTTGCTACGATTAGATGGCTAATGCGTAATTACTTAATTGTTCTACTCTTTCTCTATGTAGGCATAGCTAATAATTAAGGTGCCAATCTTGGCATGGCAATTCACTTATGATAATTTGATTGATATAACCTAATGACCGATTCAAAATCGGGATTTTTCTTCATGATAATTTTCTTTTGTGAATGAAAAATATGGCCAATCATTCAGAGGCCAGATTGGAGATAGACGTGAGACCGAACGCGTTATTTCTCTAGGACCTTTTATTGACAGTACATTTATATCAAAAATAAACGATAACAGATAATCGTTAAAAATATTTCCCGGAAAAATTTACACTATAAAGTAACGGACAAATACATTGGGTTTCCCTATATTTTTTTTCATATTTGGGTCTGTTGACACGTTCCGTTGAGCACAGCTAATTGGCACGTGTGAGTGCGAGTGATAATAACATTTTTTAACATTGCTGCGTGAATACCTAATGTCACAAGACTGTGACGTTTCGCAGATAGAGGCGAGGACGGATAAAGGTGGCCGCGGGCCGTGGCGAATCCCACTCTAGACAACGTCTCACGAAACAATCTTTTATTATAAATACATAATTACCAATAAATACCATTCATTTAACTTGTTTATATTTACACTCAGAAAAGGTTTTAAAGACTTCATCATCCTACTAATATTATACATGCGAAAGTTTGTGAGGATGGATGGATGGATGTTTGTTACTCTTTCACGCAAAAACTACTAAACGGATTGAGATGAAACCTTGCAATAATATAGCTTATATACCAGAATCACACATAGGCTATAAATTATAATGATATTGCGTCAAAAATCAAAATATCATGCGGGAGAAGCCGCGGGTAAAAACTAGTTAATAATAAATAAAACTGTTACGACATATTCGTGCAAAAATGGACAAATAATATCTTTACTTAATTTTAAGTTGCTGGTTATCCCACAGTTCTAAAATATTTGGTCACGTTACGTTGATTCAAATAATTGAACATCTTCAGATCAGGAATTTGTTTTCTTGTGCTCCTACTGAGCTTTACTTTAGGTAGGAGCATAATGATCTGCCCGTGACCACGACCAGTGCAACTTGTATGAAACGTCGGGAGAAAAAGAGGTATTTAATTAGTTCATAATATCTAATGTTGTATTACGCGATAAGTCCGGTATCAATATAGTAAGATAATAGGAGCATAATTTTGGTGATTTTACTTAGTACTACTGTAATTGTTTTTTACTTTTATAAAACTGTTGACTCTACCTGAAATAATAAGTATGAATAATTTTATTTCTATTCCAAATATACGATATGTTTCATTCATTAATTCATTTAGGATATCCTGTTTGGTTATTTTAATAAATATTATTATAACAGAGTCGTACAATTCAACTTCAACTACAAAACTCTTATCAATACACGCTTAGAGGAAACAAACCTGTGAAATGATTGCATTTGGAAATCAATCACATGGGAAAACCTTGAACGTGGATTAGGTACATGAGCACGTGTAGAAAAATTCATAAAATTGATTTTGTCATCACTAGGTTACGAGTAAAGGTAGGTAACATTTTGATTTGAAATAAGACAAGAAAATCAAACTGCACTAATAAAAATTGTCAACGTTAAAAAAAAATTGTTATGAAGGTGGAAATTTAACAAACGAATATTCGAAAATGTGACATAGATTTATTCCAATAATGTTTCTGTTCGTTAGTAATACAAATAAATAAGAGATAAGTAACTGGACTGGAAAAAACGAAACATTGTTATCACAAAAAGTATCGAAGCGGTAAAAACCACATAGATACTATTATACATGCGAAACTTATGTGGGTGGCCAATAACTTCCTATTCAATCGATTTTTAGAGATTAACTAAAATACTAGGTACTTATTTAATTGGATAATAGTAAAAAAAATAACCTTTTGTTGATAAAACAATAACTTAAAAAAATGAAATTCGGAATAGAAATAAATAAAACTAAGATTATTTTAAAGGCAAAAGGTAATCAGTACCTACCCTATTATTTATAAGTACAGAAACCAAACAAATATCGAGTAGACATTGATGTAGCTAGAAATTAATGATTTTCTTTAGAGGCAGCTGCCAAGTATAGAAAATAATTAATGCTTCTATTGCCTACCCCCAGATAATTATATCAAGTTTCTGGAGTAAGCAGTAGTGGGCAGTTGGGCACCAGCTTCCGTATCCATCCTATATAGCCATGCCTATGCGAGTAAAACCGTATGACGATCGAAATAATCTAGAGCTTGCAATATTTCACATGACCATAAAATCGCGCGGTAGATTCCCATCACTATCGTGGTCATAAACAGAATTGATTCATCATAAAATATTCCATGGATAATTCTTATCGAGCATACTTTTATCGGTTAACAATCTCACGCCAATACATTTCTTTACATAAAAGTGGATATGGGGCATGTCCTTATCGCTGCACCGTTTAAAATATATATGCTATACAATTTTTCAGTACTTAGTTCCATTACTTAAACAAGTCCAAAGCAAAATTATTATTCCACTTAAAATTCAATTCACAATACATATTCTATGCGGCTTAGAGGAGAATGCCGGGTACTCTATTCATAAGTTGCATTCTTTGTTTGCTCTTTTGAAAGGTTAGTTCCACAGAATTTGTTGTAATAGATACTAGATAAATGGTTGGTTCACAAAAAACATAGTTTAGAGATTTATTTTAAGTGCAATTTAACAAAATGAATGAGCGTTTGCGTGTTCGTGGCGAGTTCTAAATATACGAGAGCCACCACGTGCGTCGGGACAATGCTCGCTGTCGGATTCGGTCCACGACTCGATATGGGGTCAAATGCCGATACCCGTCTAGACATCTCTATTCAATACAAACTTGAATGACCTCATTTTTTAAATTTTGTAGGGATGAGTCAAGGTACTAAGAACAAACACTGTTTCCTCGATATTGCTAAGAATTAAGAACAGTAAGAATTTTAACAAGTCCAAAATGCTCTACATTCATGGTGAAATCTCGTACTTATCTCAACCGTCACCGAACTTAATAACCATACTCGCATCCTTATTAAAGAGAAAGTTGGCAATGAAACCTTGCTAAAACAAGTAGCGCAAGGTTTTCATGGCTCGGAAAACTCGGAAATAACCGACAATTGTCGTGAAAATCTTGTGCAATTTGTTATTAATGACTAGAATGGGGTTCTACTTACGATTGCATCGATTTTCCTCTCGAATGTCAGAAACAGCCTTTGGTTTAGGTAACACGAAGGGGACTACATTTGAAAAGGCACTGTTTAGGGCTTTCGTGTTTCGAACTACAATGAGCCCTGTAGCGACACAACCGCACTTGCTTACATCGAAATGACGAGTGATTACAGTTGGCTCTACTTGGCTCGGCTGACGACACCGCACGCTTGGATTGACGTGCGACATCGCTCGCGTGCCCATTGGCGGCGCTTACGCAGCTGTTCATTACGTTCTTGACGTTCTTCAGTATAATTCCACATTTCCATTTTTTTTCTTAAATTTACATCATTGTGTTTTTTTTATCAACTGTTCCATCTTTATCGTATTTTCTTATCTCCTAGATTTACCTGTTACATTAGTTTACCATTACCTACCAATAACTATTCTATGTATTGACTTTATGTCAGCTATGATTCAGCCTTTGTATGAGTCCATTTACTTTAAATACCCTTAATTAGTAAAATAAATGATTTCCTAAATGAAATTTAATGACTTCGTAATTTCTTTATGTTAATAGATAATTAATTTATTCAGATATTGTATCAGTACCTATTCAGAGTATTCAGAATTACTTGGTGGCTAAGCGCCATCTAGCCACTGATGTTTGAAACTGATAACACTGAAAAATCCTAGCTAATGTTTTCCTTTTCAGTGTGCTTCTGTTTCATGACTCAGAGGGATTCTATTTTTAACATTACTACATTCTATTTCAAAGGAATTCTCAAAGATGTCGCTAGTTTATGAAAATCGTACGTATAATAGTGGAATTTTTATAAACCGAGGTATCCAAACGTGATTTTGTTGCTTCGTCGTCATCGCGTACGTAGTGGGTAGGATGAAGCGTTGAATATCGTTACGTCTCTTTTGCACCCATAATAAATAAACAAGCATTTTAGATAAGCTCTCTTGGACTTTATTGATGCCCCGGGCAAAGAAAAAAACCAGTGTTTGCATTTACAGTATTTACCTTAATTTAAGGTAAAATGCCCCCACAATGAAATTTTAATAATAAAACACATTCATTTTAATGCAAATTATTTATTTATACACATATATTGATAATACATGACCTTAATGATTATTTGGAGGTCATGTTATATCAAATATTAAGTAAAAACTGTAGTAGGTATTTTGTAATATGACTCAAGGTAATTACGTAGTATTACATACTTATAAGTTTTTACTTACACCTGCAAAAGCAGATTTTTACACGTGTAAGCAGAACAAGGTAACATTCGCAAACAAAATTGATTTGATTTGGGATTTTTTCCAAATAATGGCCAAGCAAGACAATGAGAGGCGATGTAGGTACAAAAAACCGAACAAGTGCGAGTCAGGCTCGCACACCGAGGGTTCCGTACAAATCCAGAAATTTTGAAAAAATTCGGAAGTAAGTTGTTAAAATCTCTATACTATAAACATCGAAATTTTTTTTTTTACTTTTCTCGTCATCCATCGAAAATTACACAATGTTAAAATAATTAAAAACCTGTTTTAGCATGTGCTCATGAAGCTCTTTTATATGATACCTTACATGATACGATTACTACTACTCACTTTGAATTTTGAACCCATATATTGTGAATCTAGGCCCTCTTTTTTTATTTAGATAAAAATGTACTTAGTTTTCAGATTTATTCCTATATGTGTACTCTGAGACACTGCTTGTCGCCAAATTTCATAGTTCTATGTCAACGGGAAGTACCCTGTAGGTTTTGATTTTTGTGAGTGTCGAAATAGGTATGCGGTTTTATACGACATAAACGGCTCTAACTTTTTATACGATAACTGAGAAGTTTTTCTTTTACACAAATGCAAGAAACCATAGATTAAATTTCAACTCAATATCTTTACGCGTTCCCGAGATGAAGAGTCTTGACATACGGACAGACGGACAACAAAGTGATCCTATAAGGGTTCCATTTTTTTCCTTTTGAGGTACGGAACGAAAAATACGACATAATAGGTAGCAGATGTTAATTTGGCCATGCAGCAGGTATTATTATTAGACATTAGCTACATAGCCTAATTAAAATTGATTTTAATAAGTAGATAGTGCTTTCCCTGAACACTCAAAAATTGAAGACGTTTTATTTGTTAGGAATTTTGGGCAATACTTAATTCAATTTAAAGGCAGTTACTGGGTATATTGTCTGGCCATTTGTACGCCCCTCCAAAGTCTGTGCTGGTTTTTTTTTACCAGGTGAAATCCTTTATGGATACCACCACACCTCGTGGGCAAGCGGGTGGGAGTCCCGCCACTGGACGGTATACTCAGCACAACCCCTGGGTATTCCTCCACTGCGCCTGGTGTCGGGGCTACGGGCACGCTTCCGTACTCCTCCGCGGCACCCGACAGCGCTAGCCTTCTTCAGGCCCCACCTCGGAGCTTGCGCTCCCTCCAGAATGACGACGTGCCGAACACCAGGCACATCGTCATCCCCCACCTGGGACCAACCAGCACTGGGCGTCGGACAGTACCCGTGTCCGACAGCCCTGGTCCCGATGCAACGGGTCAATTAAAGTGGCCCCGCACCTGCCACTTGTTGTTTTAACCGTTTAGCCATGTCAGAGGCCTTCAGGCGGCCTAAAAACTCTGACACCAGGGCTAGCCACCCGGCCTATACGAACTTACTTACTTACTTACCTGCCACTACGGCTGCAGAGGATAGGGAGAGCGGCCATCGCGATACCAACACTTCTCTTCCCCTGCAGCCCCACCGCGTCCGCCATCAAAACGGTGGCGACCCCGTCAAGGCCGCGGAAGGCAGGGAAAGTGGCAACGACACACCAGCAGTCCTCTCCCGCCGCGGCCTCCAATCCTCAGCCGCAGTGCCTCCCATACGGTACTGCAGCCCCCCTCAGTTGCGGTGCCCCCCATAAGGCACGCAACCTACTTTGGCCAGCTTCTACTCAGGCTTGGAGGCAAAAGTCCGGAGAAGCGGCCCCACCACGGGTTCTTCTTGGTTCACCAGGTTGGCCCTACCTGGCTACTAAGCCCCCCCGCCACGACAAGGCGGGAACTCACTCTGGGGGGGGGGGTATGGGGGGGGTGCCCTATGCTCCTAATCTAAGTTAGTTAGTTAATTTTAAACTCAGTAAACGTAATATAATTATAACCCTCAGTGTTAATAGACATTAACACAGAGAGGGTGCTGAGAAAAGCTATTCGCCCTCGCGGGGGTCTGGGTAATCGCTCCTTCCTGACCCCCAATCACTCTTGGGGCATCCAGCCGCAGTAGAAAAGGCATTCATCAGGACTGTAACCTAAGCTCTGACGTTATAGGTATAGAAGGAAGAAGAACAAACGGCACATCCGTCATATTCCTAGGACCTACGGTGTTTATTAGCACTATCCAGAAAATAAATTAATACGAGTAGTTTAATAAACAATGGAAAAACACGCTTAAGTGCGTATAAATTAAACAAACAAAGCACAAGCTCACTAAAGCAGGAAAGTCGGTGTACGTGAAGGGTCCCGATATTTATAACAAACTGCCCGACGACATAAGAAATGCGGCTTCTATCTCGATTTTCAAAATCAGACTTAAAAGGTTTCTGATCAGTAAAGCGTACTATTCTTTGAAAGAATATGATAATACCAATACAATTACAACCAACATAAATTAAGTATATTAAATGTACAATGTATCGTACAGAAATTAGTTATTACTCTTATGACTTGTGTTTTATGTAATTTACCTAGCACCAATAAAGATCTGCATCTGTATCTGTATCTTCCGGCTTCATCAGACCTTGAAACCTAATCGTGGTCAAAATTCATATCAAGACTTTTCTGAGAAATCCAAAACAGCTATGATACGATTTTCCATCATGTTCATATCATCCGGCTCCATCATCAGATCAGTTCGACAGTACCATATTATTGTATTGTCATCAGAACTACATACAGCTGCTAATTTTCATTACGCTACGACCCTTAGAAGATGGTTCTATTAGTTACCTTAGATTCCATATTGCATATTGCATGTCCGCTAGGACAAACTGTTGAAACCAATAATGTACTAGTAACATCTTTGTAATGACACAGTTTATAGCAATAAAGTTTACTTTACTTTATATTTACATAGGTACAGGTCGACCTAATAAAAGCCTGTTAAAAATGAGGAAAAATTTAACTATAAAATAGAAATACTGGAAGATTTAGAGGTGGTGGTTCGACTGATTATCAAGATGACCCTCAACAAACTTGACTAATTCGTATCGGTGGTAACTAGTTATAATTAGAAGTTATTACTGTTTTTCATTGAACTAACTGGTTCTGTTTTAAATTTACATATTTTGCATTAACAATGTTAACAGATAAGTAGATAAGTGTCTTGATTAGCAGACTTGGCTCAAACTTAGAGATAGAATAGGTATTTACAGATTTGAATATTGACTGCTTAAATCATATGCTTACCAACTTATCTTCCGTTAGTTTTTCTTATCGCTTTTAATACCTACCTACTCTAGTTAATTGTAGATTATAATAATCATTAACAGTTTAATCTGCCCACTCAGAAAACCTTCTTCCTCTTTCGTCAGTACTCCTTATTTAGTGCCATTTAATCCAGGTATTGCAGCATTCCCCCCCGAGTGGGTTCCCGACTTGTCGTGGCTTAGTAGCCGTGGCTTGTGGGGGGCTACGCTGAAGCGAAGAGGAACCCGTGGTGGGGCCGCTTCTCAGGGCTTTTGCCTCCAAGCTTGAGTAGAAGCTAGAAAAAGTAGGTTGCGTGCCTTATGGGGGGCACCGCAACTTAGGGGGGCTGCAGTGTCGTACGTATGGGAGGCACTGCAGCTGAGGATTGGAGGCCGTGGCGGGAGAGAACTGCTGGTGTGTCGTTCCCACGTTCCCTGCCTTCCGCAGCATCGACGGGGTCGCCACCGTTTTGATGGCGAACGCGGTGGGGCTGCAGGGGAAGAGGAGTTTCGGTATGTCGTCGGCCGCTCTATCCTCTGCAGCCGTAGTGGCAGGCGCGGGGCTACTTTAATTGACCCGTTGCATCGGGACCAGGACTGTCGGACACAGGTTTTCGAATTGTTTTAAGCATACGAATCTTGAATGAATAGAACGTCGTATCGTAACATATATAGGGCCTTTGTGTCTGTAGTACCTACCTTTGATTTGTTCCATTGATGGTACAAGTTAACACAACTTTGTATCCTGGTATACCTACCTATACAAGGTGTCCCTGAACTCAACGTCAAGCCGGCACAGAGTGAGATGGGGGGTCACACCAGTCCCGGGAAAAATATAAAAAATCCCAATCGGTTATTTGAATTTTAACAGCCAAAAAAAACCGAGGAAAATCATTATCTTGAACTATTTTTAGGTACTGTGACCACAAATTTCACAATTTTACAGTGATTTTTTCACTAACATGATCCTTAATAAACGTACTAATGAATCGCAGTCACAAATCAAGCATTATATATTACTAAGTTAGTTAAAATTAGCATAGTTTATTCAATTTGTAATTAAGAAAATAACATCACCGAACTTTGAAAACATAGATGTTTTGATAGGGGCATTAGAAAAGAACACTTCAATATCCCTTTGACCCTGGCACTCCCTAGCCAAGCCAATGTTGACTGATAGTCGTTGAATGAAGCATAACCATTGAACCGAAATTGTACCTACCTACTTGACCCCTCCCATCTAGGAAGTTGAATTTACATGTGAATCATGTAATGATAATGTATTAGATCCCTAAACGCAAGTGGGCAGTTTCAGTCGACTTTACAAGACCACTGCTTTTTATAGAAATCTTCTGGTTACATTTTATGTTCAACAATGTTATTTTAAACTTTCGCGATTTGAGCACATTATCCTACTAGGTATATTAATACGGGACCAATGCAACTTGGTTGTAACGTCGGGAGAAAAAGAGGTACCTATTTAGTTAGTAGATAATATACCTATCTCATGTTTTATTGCGCGATAAGCCCCGTATATAATAATAATATAATAAATAAATAATGAAATGAGGCATTATTTGGTGGGTGCCGTACCTCATTCCATAATCCAGTTTTGTATAACACCCAGAAGTTCACCACAATAACCCATTATTTTTTCAATTCATTACTCACAATAGGCTCCTTGTACCTTCACCCCTACAGCATAGCTAAATGATGTTTAAAAAGGGCCTCTCAGTGTTAGCTTCGGCTCACTGATGCCCATCAAATAACCGGGCTTGGCCCGAGAGATGTATATCTAGAGATGTATATCTAATAAATAATATAGTAATATAGTAGGAAATTCACCAATGTTATTGTCGTAAGGGAAAGTAGCCTAGTCTGTCACTCCAGATGTAGAAACGTGAAACTAGAATGCATAGCATGCAAACAATCAAATGATATACACACAGTCGAATCAAACGCCTCCTCCTTAGAAGTACCTACACCTAAATGTGCTGAAAAAACACTCGGACCATATATCTAGGTGAGATGAGCCAGCGTAGTAACAAATGCAGTATAAATAAGCAGCCGAAAATAAGTATTCTGACAAATGAATGACGAGAATGTGGTTACGCGATGGTTACATAACATGGCGGCGCGGCGGCACAGCGCGGCTCCAGCAACACAAGTTCACGGGCCGGTGTTGCGTGCAGCGCCTCTCCCGCGACCTGCCCTACTCCTCCGAGTGGTGCCTCATCACACCGGTCGTTGAACCCCGCCTAATAGCCGCCTATCTTTGACGCCTTCCGAGCTTATCGCGATATAGCCAGTGCGTTGGTGTAACGTGTACTCTTACGCTAGACTGGAATACAGTACTAATGTCTGCATTAGATATTAGAATACAATGGTTGGAATACATTTGACGCCTGACATCAGTCTGGCTTTAAACTTTTGCCTTTATAATGTTTCTTCACTTGTACCTACTGTTGGAAGTATTCTTTGAAATTCAGTTTACTTCCCATGTTAGGAAGATCAAATTGAAAGGAGATTGGTTTTTGGAACTCGTCTTAACTTTGATAATAAGCAAGTGGTGGTCTAGTGGTAGTGACACCAGCCTTACAATCGCGAGGTCGTCGCTTCAAATCCCGGTCCCGTACCAATGTGTTCTTTGGAATTTGTGTACGGAATTTCACACCACTGGCTTTTCGGTGAAGGAAAACATCGTGAGGCAACCTGCATACGTACGTCCGTAGGATAAATTTGATGGCGTGTGTGAATCCACCAACCCGCAGTGGGCCAGCGTGTTGGATATGGCCCAATCACCCTTCGTGGGTAGGCCTACGTCCTGCAGTGGACTATCAAAAAGGCTGGTACAGTACAGTACAGATAATAAGCCGACTCTTTACGGTTATTGACGACTTATCTACACTGTGTATGACTTTAACCCAAACGTAGTATTATTATATCTTCTTTGCCCAAACAATGATTATAGATATCGTACTTTCTCATCGATTTGTTTGCATGGAAAATTACAAATGTTTGACATATCTTTGGAACATGGCGGACCACGTTTATAACGGTCAAGTGCAATAGTAGCGTTGAAACTGTAATTTAAAGCAAAATATCTCTATAGTGTTTTAATCAAATCAAAGTTCCGTAGCAGTCTGCGAATTGAAGGTCTATCCTATCAGATAATATACTACTTATCTATTGAATAGGTAAAGTCATGCTCTTCCAAGGGTAAGTCAAATTCACAGGCGGCGCGGCGGCGGTTGCGTACCTATGTACTTATGTATTCGTTGTTAGATAGCCAATAATGCGTTCCTTACCTACCTATATTAAAATGAATACCATAAACAATGAAAATGAAATATCTCTTGATTATATCCCGCGTTTGTACGATTATGGAATAGGTAGCTGTAATAGTTTTAGGTATAGTATTACTGTGGCTGGTGAAACAGATGTAAATATATGTACCTAATTTCTTTTTTTTTTCTTTTTTTTTATTTCAAATAGGTTTGCGTTTGACTACACACTGACTGATGTAAAGCAGATATGCGGTCTAGGATGTAGCACGCTTACCTAGAAGATACCTATTTACTCGAGATTTGAAGACAGTTACATTTTTTATCCTAAGGTCAGGGTAATCAAACGACGTCCAGTATTTTCCATACATGATGTATATTTTCCATTTTATACATGAGTCAATGAGTTAAGTACACTTTCCATTTTCACATGATGAGTATATTATTATGAGCTACATAACTCTACCATTTAAACCGTTGTATAATTACTTAAAATATTATATGCCTTTTGTAGAACAGGCACGAGTGCCGTCTACTCAGTCTAGTAGTTCTGAAAACTCTCCCGCCCAAATTATCAAAGCCCTGCGATTAAGCTATAGAACAAAGAGGTATTGTACCATAATGCAAACAATGTGAAGGAAAGAGAAATACATACTCGCAAACATTACATGTTGGAATGAGATAAAGTAGCCTTCGTATAGTAACCCTACAGCTCGGCCATCCTACTTCTAGCGAGTCCCATCGCTATGAATGAGTAAGCAAACCTTTTAAATAGTAAAAGTCAAAGATAAACGGCTAATTAGCACTCCGACTGTCCAAAATAGTAGATTCTCTATTCAATAAAAGGTTATTACAGTCAATTATTCATCGTAGTTTCAAAAATGTACTGTTCTGAAATGCGAAATATCTATTTAGTACTAACTATTCAATTCACGCTTTGTTTATGATAATTATTTGCATCAACTAAAATATATTCAATCATGTACACATTTTATTATAATTCAAAGTCATTTTTCTATCTCTTAACTTCACAGAGGCAATATTTTTATTCTAGGCCACAAAACATCGAATAAGTGAAATTAACATCAAGATCAAGTAGTAATGATAATCATTAACATATTTATAATCATATTATATTATGATTGGCTATATAAATCAGATAATCACTAACTTCACTAAATTATATGTTTAACCTAAATAAACATTCATTGCTGCTATAATGCAGTAGTTCAAATCAAATTGGTTCACCATACAGACAATAAATTTCAATTACAATTGACTTTTTTTTTATATTCGTGTGTTTTTTTTTATTGGAGGCTCACGTCTGCTCGTTATCACTAGAATTGTTATCATATGATTTGGTTACCAAAAATCGTTCAAAGTTAAATCTTGTCAACTGCAACTACGGTTTTCAATTATATGCCTCGCTTACAAGTCAGAAGTGTGCCCTCAATCAGAAATATGTCATTGAGGAGCATCTCGGTAATTCGGTATGGTCATTGATATTTAGTGTCAAAGTTAAATCTTGTCAACTGCAACTACGGTTTTCAATTATATGCCTCGCTTACAAGTCAGAAGTGTGCCCTCAATCAGAAATATGTCATTGAGGAGCATCTCGGTAATTCGGTATGGTCCTTGGTATTTATTGTCAACTGTTGAAACTTACCATCATGCGGCAGCTATCTCTCCACTCAACTATGTCTCTCTCTTACTGGGTCTTTTTCATTGTGTTGGTTTGGAGTCTTCCTGCGTTTAATATATAAACAGCGCCTCTTACCTGTTGCTACTTAATCTTTTCTCCTGTTTTTCATCTTCTTTCAATTCTTCCATGGGAGCGTTTTTCAAAGTTTTACGAAATACCTCACCTTTTGTTTGGCTTATGAAATACGGCAGTTCAAGACTTTTTTGTAGTTTTATCTTTTGCTGTGTTGATGACCTGTTCGTCAGAAATATGTTCTTCCTAGGATTGGTCGTAGTTTCCATAGCTAAAAGCTGACAAGGTATCTAGTTAAATCGATTTACCTTTGATTTGCCTTTGATTTCGATTTGCTCATTGTACCAATATCTACGTTGCATTTTGGACCTACCTGAATAGTATGTGATATAGTCGTGAAATGTCTTGTTAGTAAGACTAATACTTTTGTCAGTAATAAGACGTGTGGGAACTCCAGAGTAAGTGACGAAATTCTCTATCTTTCACACCAAAGTCGCTGATTTCGTATCCTTTACGAGATGTGCAGTTAAGTACTTTATAAACTCATCAACCGGTGCTAGTATTAAGTAGTAATCCTTTTTTTATTTCTAATTCTTTTTTTTTACCCCGTCATCGGACAATTGAATCGTATGTACTGCTCAACCGTAGAGCTAGATTTCTGCTGAGGTCATCTTGCGTTTGAGCTCCAGGACGATATTCTATTGTGTAAGCATATTCCTAAAGTTGGACCTACCATCATTTAATTCGGGATACGAAATCACGTTTTGCTAGGGTCAATCTAAAGCCACCTCTCCTTGGGACTACTGGGCAAAGCTTCTCTAGATAGATCTCACTTAGAAACATCGGCATGAAAAAGAAGAGAAGCATTCCAGTCCGTCAAAATTAGTTTCTACAAGGTAGATTCTGAACCGGTTTAACGAAGTGATAACCGCTAATGTCTCCGATTCGTGGAAATGCCACTAACGTTTGTCGACCATAGTTTTATGGCTAAAATAGGACTCTAGTTGCAGCTCGTCATTCGAGTTCTTTTCTAGGAGTATTCCTGCCAGACTCTGTTCGCAAACATGCGTATGGAGTTCCGTTCCAGCTTATAACAGCATGTTATAAAGTAAGGATTAATTATATTATTAAATACTTAACCCTTTTTAATTTACTTACTGTCCAGAGCCACTCGGAGTGTTATTTCATAACTTTTGACAAATCGTCTCAAGAATTCTAATAAACTCAAAAACTGACGTACATACCTCATGTTGATTGTTTGGCTAAGGAAATCGGAGATCGTTCCTACTTTCACCTGCCTGGACGAATACTGACCGCGCTTACAACAATTCCGAGGAGATCTATTAATTCGAGAACAATGTGGCACTTACTTCCTTTTAACTCAAGCCCTTCCCTTTATTATTGACTTTCGTCTAATCTTTGAGTCTTCATCGAAACCTTTAGACGGTATAAGCACGTTGTCCATGTATAGTGTATACGATAGCATATTTTATGTTACCTTAATTCCTGGAGTTATTGAAAAAGTTAACATCCTCGACAGAGCAGTGTTTAGCAAAAACGCTCCATGTTCGTTCTTGATCTTGTACTGACCGTGAAATAAATAATATACCTTACCTCAAATCAAAACCTCGAAGCCCACCATCAATAATGGACTTTACGATCTATGATCTCCTCCATCAATTACGGAATGCTACAAATGCATAGTCCTCCACAACATATAAGCCAACCATATATGTCAGATTCTGAACCTCTACAGCAACGTGAGATATTCTCAAATGGCGAGTACAAATTTCCCCCAATACCTCCGAGCATTGATAAATTTGGTGTCGGTTTGAAACTCGTTCAGTGATTTCAAAGTTCAGAGACTTAGTCTCACTCAACTCGATAAGAGAACATTGGCTGCCCAAATCAACGTGATAAGAAATTGATGATCCACGTTGAGAATGTATTTATCAATAACCTTATTTTCAGCTGTTAACCCCAAAACCCGTTTTCGTTTGAAATCATTACCTGACACTTTTTGCCCTTTTCTGTTTCGTTTCCAACCCTGTTCCTAGGATAGTTAGATGTTTGATGGCCGAAACGGCTACAATATTTATTGCATTTCAGGGCAAGTTTGTAACATTTATAGCTAGAATATCCGACTTCTTGACAATCGAAACATTTAATGTCCGAAGCCGTCGTACTGATACCTGGTTTGAAAAATCCCTTATAGTTAGGATTGGGTCCAAACTTTCTTTCATTTAATCTGCGTCTCGCGCTCAGAGTTTCTCTCGCCTGACTGACCTTAACGGTACGGAAATAATTCAATACCTGTTCCAGATCCTTAAACTGCTCAGCAGGGTGTGGACACCAACCTTTACCGTCCGATCCTCAATGTCATGTAGTACAAATTTACTGCCTGCCTGCCTACTATAGATTTTACAACTATTTAACAAATTCATCTTTATACTATTAAAAGTTTCTAAAAGCTCTTCGTACATCACTATTTTAGCTCTCTTAATTATATTTTCTATTCCATCTGCGAATGTAATATCGAAGTTGGACCCTAGTTCTATGTTGTTTGATCACCAACCAGTTTAGGTTAGAGTAGTGGATAATTTCTTTCTATATCTATCCATACATTTTGGCACATTCTTCTACTTCAGTTATCCATGTCACAGATTGTTCTTTAATTAATAGGTCAAATTCCGGTATCACATTCGTATTGAATGTCATTTTAAGTTTGTCAGTGCTTTTAAATTATTCTAAAATTAACAAAAACTTATCTATTAGCTTACTATTAAAATCATCCATTCTTCAGATACAAATACTTCAGTGGACTTGCCCTCGTCTGGAACTTGCTCGTTTCTTTCCATATTGTATTAGTTTGCATTTCCTGAACCCGATCCCTCGGGTCCTCCGGTATATAAGTGTATGTCCTATCCTTGGACTCACGTCATCCCTCCTGGGCCCAGTCCTTGGGTCCCATGCGCTTATGCGCTAGTCCTGTCCTTGGACTCTCCCTCACATCCCTCCTGGACCCAGTCTTCGGGTCTTACGCGCTTATGCGCTAGTCCTATCCTTGGACTCTTCCTCACATCCCTCCTGGACCCAATTTTAGGGTCCTGCGTGCTAGTCTTGTCCTTGGACCCACGTATATCCCTTCATGACCTCATATTCGGGTCATTCACTTCAGGTGCATTCGTCGTTATTCTCCGTTTGATCGAAATCTGAAACTTCCACGAACAGGCTTAATAAAGTGTTTATAGACATAATTTATCACCATATTATTTATGTAATTATGTATAGCTTCATAGTAGCACGTCCTATTCTTTCTATTGGGTTTCGCAGTACGTCGTAATTATGTACACTGTTACAGTACGCGCATCAAAATAAAATATGTTAAATAAATATGCCGTATAAAGTCAGCTTATTAACTTGGTAGCAAATATTTCATCCATGCCTATAGTGGCATGACTGCAACATCGTTGTGATATTAATATCGTAATCATAAGATCCGAAAATATTTTTCTATTATATTCTCCCAATAGCTATACTGGTATACAAATTTTGAAATTTTCGTGTACATTTGGCTTCCATTTGGCCCCTTTTGACCATCCAGCAGTAGTTGCCTAACAAACATCCTTGGACTCTAACCTTGATACCGCTTTTTTTGATATGTCCTCATGAAACCTCATTTGTTCATACTCATAATTTACAGCTGCCAAATTTTTAAGGAAAAATCCGGATATGTGATTAATTTACAGCGATATAGTGCACTCCAAGTCTTCTTCTGTGCCAATAGAGGCTCTTTAGAAAATGTTTGATCACTTTTCAACTCTATAAATATTTCCGAAAATGAACCTCATCAAGCTCATCAAGAAAAATGAGTCTCAATTTAAAAATATTAAGTGTGTTCTCATAACGAAGGTAAGTACCTACTCAAAACACGATCGGCTATCAGAGTTCCCGTAACGAACCACGTTGACCAGTAGTAACAATCAATGTAGTACATATTTCCTCGATCAACGTAGCACGTGTGTCATAATTATTCATACTTAGGATTACATCATGAGTAAAGCAAAACAAGTAGGTACTCAACAAAAGTATTTCGACGGCAAGGCAACATATAAACACAAGCTTCAACACAATACTTATGGGTGTAAAATAAACTCTGATTACAAAGACAACACTTCTTTGTTCCAGCCTTCTAGCTTTACTTTCGTTATAATCGTCATGTTAATATTATTGAGCGATACGATGTGTTATTTTAGTAAGAACTAAAACCATGGATGTGGCTAATTATGGATAAGAATAAAAGTCACTTTAAAAAAATTTTGCCTATCTCTGCCTTAAAACTGCCCACCATAGAATCGACTATGACATTTAGAAAATCAGCACATTCGTTTTTTTATTATTATTATAATATTTACTTATCAGTAAAAACATCGACATGTCACCACCATAGTTTCACGCAATTTTAGGCTGTACCGATGCCATTCCAGAAAACATCTTAGCTTTAGATATTCTACTTTATTTCCGACATACATGATGCTATTTCAAAAAAAAAACATCTCGGCCCTTGATATTCTACTTTTTTTCCCATTTTAAAGGCATTCTAGAAAATATTTTGGTGTTAAACATTCTGCCTTATTTCCCACATCCACGACACGACATTCTATAAAAAAATCTTGGCTTTAGATATTCTACCTTACTTTCCACATCCATGACGCCATTCCAGAAAACATCTTGGCTTTAAATATATTATTTCCCACATCCATGACGTCGTTTCCGAAAACATAATTATCTTGGGTTTAGATGTTTTACCATTTTTCCACATCCCTGACCGCAGTACGCATTACTTATATGAACAGCAGAATAATTTGCTTTCGACAACTTCGTTAGGATCTATATGATCATCGAAAACCACGTTACCATTAAAATAATTACTTATACCATCATAGTTATTCTTTATTTATTTTTTTAGTTAATTAGAGCTAGTTACTAAAATCACGCGCTTCCGTTCAAACATGTTCGTAAACATTACCGGATGTTAACGATTAAACGAAAAAAATAATAAAGTAAAATTGGATGATTTCTTTATTAAATTACTCTTGTAATTTCTTTGTGCATTTCGATCACAGTCAAAGACAGGTCCTCCTCCTTTTGTGAGTTGGTTGAAAGAAGGAAAAAGAAACAAATTCGCTGTTCACATTAGCTAATAGAAATGACAAAACACAAAGAAAAATCCAGCGTGTCTATACGTTTGGGTTAGTCAAAAAAAAATGCAACAACAACTTACGTTTTTCCGAGCGAGCGAGCGTGGCAAGAAAATGATATATTTTCTTGTTATCCCCTCTTCTGACCTTTTATCCTAAGGTCAGGGTAATCAAACGACGTCCAGTATTTTCCATACATGATGTATATTTTCCATTTTATACATGAGTCAATGAGTTAAGTACACTTTCCATTTTCACATGATGAGTATATTATTATGAGCTACATAACTCTACCATTTAAACCGTTGTATAATTACTTAAAATATTATATGCCTTTTGTAGAACAGGCACGAGTGCCGTCTACTCAGTCTAGTAGTTCTGAAAACTCTCCCGCCCAAATTATCAAAGCCCTGCGATTAAGCTATAGAACAAAGAGGTATTGTACCATAATGCAAACAATGTGAAGGAAAGAGAAATACATACTCGCAAACATTACATGTTGGAATGAGATAAAGTAGCCTTCGTATAGTAACCCTACACATTGTACTTTAACGGAAAGACAGACTTAGGCAAAGCGTTCCACATTCTGGCAGTTCGTATGAGGAATGTGGACTCAGAACGCGTGGGATGTCCACCATAAAAGGGTGGCGCTTTGGTCGCGTCTGTCTAGCCGTACGATAGAAGAAAGGGGCAGGTGGGACCAGATCGTGCAACTCCTGGGCGCACTCACTGAAGTGTATCCGATAGTAGGCAGACAGACACGCCACCCTACGTCAATGCTCGAGACTTTGCAGCTTCGACTCAGTCAAGGTTTCGTTGCCTTTATATTATTGCCTGGCTCGCCTTTCAATGGACTCCATCCCAAAGGTGAGAGCAGTATTCCATGCAAGACCTGACTTGCGCTTTATATTATTTCTAATTAATATCAATGATAAGAGTGTAAACATATAGGTCATATTTGAGCCTTTGCTACTACTTACAATGTTGTAATGCTTCTCGTTCCCCTACAACGAAACTCTTGTTGCTTCTGGCAACTGCTATCTCTCGCTGATACTCGAGCTATTAAACCCTACAATGTCCTACATCTCTTCAACCGTCATCATTACAAGCGTTCTTTGTTTCTGTGATTTAATTATACCTAAATATTATACTATCACGGACGTAAGTGATTTATGAGCAAAGAAAATATCGTACAAAGGTTACGCAACTCTGCTATCGGCTTATCAGCTATCGGTACGAGCATGTGGCTGCAATAAAAATATATAAGTAGGTATTCTAGGTACTTTGGTATTGTAATATGCGCCTTAGCTGCACCTAAAACAATATTTTGAGCACCTTTGATGTTTATCATGATCTAGAAATCAAGTTTTCTATCGTAAAAGTCTATTCTATCGTCAAATAAATCATTCATTCATCCGTAGTTGCTGTTAGAAAATTTAATAATATCAGATCAGATGTCGTCTATAGTTCTAACACTCATATTCCTGTCCTTACAAATAGAAATAGAAATAATATATATTACTTAGGTGTGTACAAAATGATGTTACATAAACATGTTACATGTATGTTAAAAAGTTCAAACAGCCTGCCCGTTTCGAGCGTACAATAGTAGGTTTATTATTATAAAGAGTCTTAATCTAGAGTTACATAATAAAATTTAAACTACTTAATAAATTGGGTAAGCCGAAGGAAATTCATTTGTGGTTTTCAAGACTTTGGAAACCAGCCTGGACTTTAGAGTTCTTTTAAAGCTATTTCCTTCTAATACTTTTATATGTAAGGGTAAACAGGTAAACAGTTACCTAGCCATGGCATATGCGCTATTTAAGAATATGTCATTATTAGATTGAGGTATACATCCTACTAATATTATAAACGCGAAAGTTTGTGAGGATGGATGGATGGATGGATAGATGGATGGATGTATGGATGTTTGTTACTCTTTCACGCAAAAACTACTGAACGGATTGAGATGAAACTTTGCAATAATATAGCTTATAAATCAGAATAACACATAGGCTATAAATTATAATGATATATTGTGTATGCGGGCGAAGCCGCGGGTAAAAACTAGTATGTCATATTTGTGTCTTGATCTCTGGATTTCGGCACGGTTTAATTTTAGGTCACTGAAAAAGATTTTATTATTTTTGACAAACTAGACCCGCCCTTAAAAGAGTTTGCGTTTAATACCTATGATCCTGTATACATTAGGTTCCTATCTACATACCTACCTACCTACATGAAATATTTGCAACAGCTGACCTTGATTCTTCATTTCTCGGATTCAGCCTGGTACTCCAGAATACCTGCACGAGATAAGAAGCTACTAGTACGTTCTTATGATCAGTTCAGACCGAAAAGCAATGTTTCGCGACGCATTATAATATTATTATGATTATTTCACAAATAACAAATTCAAAATGTAACTGCATTTAACACAATGGAAGGTAAGTAAGTACCTACCCATCGACTTGGCATTTTTTTAAGTACCAGAGGCAGAGCTCAGTAAGCTGAGTGTGAGTTTTGTCGTAAATATGACGCGCTCTTCGGCGAGCGCGTAAGCATGTAGTTTGTATGAAGAAATGTACAGCGCCACCAGCGGCGCGTTTTTGAAACACAACAAGTTCATACAAATTACATGCTTACGCGCTCGCCGAGGAGCGCGTCATGTTTACGACAAAACTCACACTCAGCCTACTGAGCTCTATTTTTAAACATAAATGTAACGTATTCGTAAATGGTCACGTTACCGAGTAAAAGCAGCGGGGCAATTCTGTTAACCGATCTCGATGCTGAGGTGATACGTTCTAGAACTTCTCTCCTTTTTTTTCATTTAAAGTTTTGAGCTGTGAGACTTGTCAGAAAAATGAGAGAGGTTCAAGAACGCATCACTTCAGCAAAGATATCGGTTATCATAATTGCCCTCCAGGGGAGCATTTTTTTGAACTTAGCACGGTTTGGTCTTATACGGAACTTGTAGCCTAGCGAGCTGTGTCCACGAACGTGAATAGGTTGCAAAGTATGGCATGCGATTCGATTTATTCGACTTAAAAATTGAGCTTCAATAAGTAGCAGTGGGACCAATAAGAAAATTCGCCGCGATATAATTTATCTTGAGGGCTTAAGAACACCGCGTAAACCGCGTTGCTACGTGGTACTTTAGACACGGTAATGATATCTATTACCGTGCTTTAGATAGATAGAACTCTTTATTGTGTGCACTAAGTACAAAGTAGATACTTAACTTATCTTAAATTAAATTAGTGCCACAAATGGCGGCCTTATCACTGACAGCTATCTCTACCAGGCAACCACTGAACGGAAAGAGATCACAAACAAGAGTAAAAATGGGAGGTACCAAACTAATAATAATATAAATGTAAATAATATATAAATAAACATACATTCATAATAATATAATACATAATAATAATATTGAGAAGGAAAAGAGAGACAAAGGCGATAAAGATGTTAGATGTTACTCATTGAGAAACTTTTTGTTAAATAAGGCTTTGTCACGAAAGACCACAGGACTTCTGCATCATGTAAACATAATGTTCTAGGCATTGAAGTATCATAAATCTCACTGGTTCCAGGTAGAACAAATAAGCTTAGATGCTTGATAAACAAAATTATAATCCTTTATTTTGTACCGCTAGGATATAGGTATGTACATTGTATACGGGCGCTTGTACTTTTTGCTAAAAATTATTTGTTATTAAATTAAGATCGACATGATTTTGTTGCGCGGATTTCAAAGCACGTCACGCTATAGCCTCTTCTAACATCTTCGTGTCGCATCACGTTTCAGCCTGGACCTACCCTTAACTGGGTTACCAAATCCCTGTCGCCATGGGAACTCGCAAACATGCGCAGACAGCCGCCTCAATACGAGAACCATCTTATCCTTGAAAACCCGACACGTTTCCGCAGTTCGAGGAATTTAATATGATGCCGATGAAGGCGGCCAAGTACGCGCCGCTGTAGGTAGCTTCATTGTACGTATTGGAATTGATTTTTGTTAGAAGAAACGATATTATTAGCTATGCTATAGGTAGTTATTATTATGGGGCTTGGGACCTAGTCGGACTTTATATACAGGGTTATCCCTAATCAATTAGCATCCCTTTAGGGACTTTTTCTGTACATGAAAACTAA
Organism: Hypomecis punctinalis; assembly: GCA_949316475.1. Taxonomy (NCBI): domain Eukaryota; kingdom Metazoa; phylum Arthropoda; class Insecta; order Lepidoptera; family Geometridae; genus Hypomecis; species Hypomecis punctinalis. The sequence continues at coordinate 12,529,371 of OX438807.1, forward strand.
CAACTGTTGTTCTACGACTTCTGTCAAAACTAAAAAAAAAATTGTTTCATAGAAAAATATCGTTCAGCCGCGACAAAATGTATGGAATAGCTGTTTTTTTTTTTTAGTTTTGACAAAAGTCGTAGAACAAAAGTCGTTAGTTTTGGTTGTACAGAATAAGCCCCTAAAATGATGCTAATTGATTATAAATAACCCTGTATATGACACCATCATCATATTAGCCCTAGAACGACCACTACTGGGTCTACTGGATAAAGACGTCTTCTATGGATTTCCAATGTAGGTACCGAAAGTACCTAGATACCGATTGGAAACTTTCATCCGAAGTGGTCCTGTGGCCTTGATCAGATCGTCGGCCCACCGATGTACGCTAACCGTCTTGCCACAAAAGATTTAAACACACTCTAAACACAGTTTAACCGATCAATTTGTTCCGTCAAACAGGGTCTAAAACGTGCTTAAAACTTTTGTGGTAAGACCGTAGTTAAGTTGCTACAGAAAAATAAAGAAACCATTGGCAAGGTTTCCATAGCCCTCGATCAATAACTAGAATTCTATTTATAGTAAATATCTCCCACCATCGTAATGAAAGTGTGTCGCCAATAACGTGATTTCAGGAGCTTTAGAACATTTAGTACCTTACCTAGGTTTGTACTTACTGCGGACCTATGGGCATAGGACCACAGCAAAATAAATATATACCTACCTAAGTGTAGCACAAACACAATATACTTAAGCAACCTAACCCGTGATTTAATAGATACCTAGGTAGGAAAGTTCGTATACAGGGTTATCTCTAATCAATTAGCATCCTTTTAGCGGCTTACTCTGTGCACCAAAACTAACAACTTTTGTTTTGCTACTTTTGTCAAAACTCAAAAAAAAATGTTGTTGTTCCATAGATTCCATAGTTCACCCGCGACAAAATGTATGGAACAGCTGATTTTTTTTTTTGAGTTTTGACAAAAGTAGCAGAGCTAAAGTGGTTGGTTTTGATGTACAGAATAAGCCCCTAAAAGGATGCTAATTGATTAGAAATAACCCTGTATAGGCCGGATGGCGGGCCCTAGTGTCGGATTTTTCAGCTAAAGACATGGCTAACATGTCATCTGAGCCACGGCAGCGCTCAGTTTTAAATACCACTCGTGGTCTCCCATCCGAAAACTAACCGTGTGAACGTTGCGCTAGTGAGAAGTTCGTATAGGCCGGGTGGCTAGCCCTGGTGTGAGTTTTTAGGCTGCCTGAAGGCCTCTGACATAAACGGTTAAAACAACCGGAACCTACAATTTAACGTGTCATCCGAGCCACGGTAGCGCTCAGTTGGAAAATGCCACCCGCGGTCACTCATCCAAATATTGACCTTGCGGAACGTTGATTAATTTCGGTTATCGCTAAGAACCACCTAGTCAAACTACTCTATGATCGCTACAGTGTATCCAGTATAGAAAAAACAAATTAAGTATTATGCAGCTACCTCTTCTATAAAAGTATTCATATTCGTATATTTAATTTCGCTCTTTACTCTCCACTTTTTGTGATTTTCGCCCTTTTTACCCTGAATTTTCGTTTTCCTCGTTTTTCGGACATAAATCTTACTTGACAGAAATCCGCTCAATCATTCATTCAATTGAAAACCACCGATTTCAATTTTGTGGTGATTGTACAGGAAAAAAAGGATTTAAGTTTGCTCTAAATTTCCGATCCAAATTTTTTTTAATATGTATAAGGTTTATGATCACTTACAGAGCATAAAATCACAAAATGCTGACAGATCCAGGTGGAGCTTCAAGCGCCATCTTGAAAAAACGTTTTTGGCCGATATCTCGGAAACTATGCAGTTAAGGGCAAAAGTCATTAATAACTATTGTAGAGAATGTAACACCTATAACAACAATATATTCATTGTTTGTAAATTTTTTTTTGTTATTTTTTATATTAATGTCCTTAATGCCCTTAAACTTATTTGCCTACAACAAGATAGCGGAAATACACTAAATATTTATTCAAAACAGACATAAAGATTGGTAAATGATTAGTAGATGTAAATAGGAAGTAGCCAGTGAAGCGGAGTCCCACTAATCTCCGCCTGGCTTGGTGCGTCACACTCCACGCCTCCCAAAAATAACACGCAGCTGCGCCGAGCTCTGCACTTGTCCATCAGGTTCTTGACCTGGCGTACTACATTCTTTATACGAAAATTATAAAGAAAGCGTACATATCACATATATTCACATAGCCCAGCGGATTAGCAAATTAAAGTGGCAATGGGCAGGACACATAGTTCGAAGAACGGATGGCCGATGGGGCCGTAAAGTTCTCGAATGGAGACCATGGACCAGCAAGCGCAGCGTAGGACGTCCACCGACTAGGTGGACTGACGATTTAATAAAAATCGTAGGATAACGCGCTGGATGCAGGCCGCTTCCAACCGGCCTTATTGGAAATCCATGGAAAGAGGCCTATGTCCAGCAGTGGACGTCCCACGGCTGATAGATAGTACCTACATCTCACTGACAGTAAGTACGTACTTAGTACATCATTTCATACTTCCAAGAACGACATCACATCGACAATAGCAGACAGCAAGGGACGCAAGGGTCCATTAATTATTGGTTATAATCAATCAGAGATATCTACCCGTAGTTGCAATAAACATTTTTCAACAAATGACCCGTACTTATTTGCCACTGTTTCATTTCATAGTCCACTACTTATCATAAGGTTAAGGCCTGATCTTAAAAGACAATCGTCATAAATAAAAAATAGTTTTTTTATTATTATTATTTTTATACCACTAAATACAAGGCCAAATACAAATATTTGGGTCAACGTATAAGCATTGCCATTCAGCGTGGCAATGCTGCCAGCATGCTGGGCAAGTGGGCACGCTGCCAACTGGCAGTGGGCTTGAGTATTTGGATTATCTTTAGACCTTCAAGGGTGATCCAATTGCTTGTCATGTAGTAGTTTTAGTTTATGTCCTGTATTTAGTGGTATAAAAAATATAGTTAGTCAGTTACAACAGATTATTAAAAAATATTAGACACGTATTTTTTCTTTAGTCAATGAAACAAAAAAATTTGAAGATAATAATTATAGCCGTTAAAGTTCCGCGTGACGTCACGGGTGTCATACAAATCTATAGACTTTCATAAGAGACGTGACGTCACGACCCCCCACTCCCAAAATTTGACAAGGTTTATCTTTGCCATTCGTTGTTTTATAGACAAAAGAAAAAATACGTGTCCAATTTTTTTTTTTTGGTAATCTAACTCACGGATTAATTGTAATAATTATTTTTTTACCCAGTCATCATCACTACCGATCCACACTGGGTCAGCATAGTGGTTTCACTATCTTTTCAATTTCTTCTAGGCATGCAAACAGGTTTCTCCACAATGTTTTCCTTCACCGAAAATCCGTATGCGTATAGATACGGATTTTCGGTGATTCCAAAGAACTCAATGGTACGTGACCAGGATTTGAACTCTCGACCTCGCGATTCCAAGGCAAGCCTTTATTAGCCACGGCTTTTATTTGCCACTAATTCATAAGAAATACATGCCAGTTCGTTAGTAACTCGTATTTAAAAATTTAGGCACAAGGAGTTATTCGAAATGGGGACAAGCTCGATCTACTTACAAAGAAGCCAGCAGGATCAAGTCCATCCACATAAAAATTCTTTAGTACAGGGTAATATAATAAAGATCTGAATGACAAGTACTCACGGTAGGTAATAATCGTGTCGTTGATTCGCCTTACGCATGCCACAGTTCTAATTTCAGAAGAGTTATTTTGAGTACCTAGGTATGTTTTGTCGAGCATCAAAATTGCTCCAATTTGTGGGCTATTGTGTACCTCGAAACTCGTTTATTTATTACCTGTCTATCGATATTTTCTTCGGGACTTCGGGCAATTTCATTTTCATATACTTAATACGAGGAAAATATTAAATCAACATAAGCGGATGCTCAGGTAAATGAAGTATACGCCCACCGATTCTTATTATAAAAATAGGTAGGTAATGAAAATTCTTTCATAGCACTTTGAGCTTCTAATAAGTTATAAATTAAAATCAATGACTTTTGTAAAGATTGGAATTGCCATCGTGGGCGCGATTATTCTAATGTTAATTCTTGCAATTCGTAAGAAAAGTATTTTAGTTGTAATTTTGTCAGGACATTTATTCCAGTAATGTTACTAATACTAACGTAATCGACATTATCACAGTGCTCGATTGTCCCGTCAGCGACTCCAGCGATCTGTACAGCGATCTGAAAACCAATTTGGAATAGGTATTATTAAAGAAAACTTCCTTTGATGTGAAATGATTTTCTGGATAGGTAGATAGGTACTCGCAGATAAATGGGACCGAGATTAGAGACGACAAAATGTGAGAGATTCGATTTCATTCCATCAGTAGGTAATTCAGCAACGATAATGAAAAGGAAAAGGTGCAATAAGCTAGAAAGTAACTCGATACGTTGTGTGGGCCGAGGGCTAAGAACCTGTATCTGGCACAACCACGCAAATATTGGCTAAAACCTTCACTTTCCGTTTCCTTCACTTTACTTTCACGTTTCCTAATTATATTTTATTAATAAAATGTTTCTTTGTCTGGTAAAATGAATTCGCGCTTGATGCTACTGTACTGTACTGTACTGTACTGTATCAGCCTTTTTAATAGTCCACTGCAGGACGTAGGCCTACCCACGAAGGGTGACGCTTGATACTAGGATACTTAAAAATATTCAGACCAAGGTACCGATCTACAATTGTAAATCTACTTCGAGCCATGACAGTATAGGATCGAATAAAATTACTTGAAAGCTTTTTGATCCAATTTTAGTACTTCCAAAGTAGCACCTACGGTAATTAAGCATAATCCCCAGCGGACATATACCAATTAACATTATCTACTTACCGTTGAAAATTGGAACTCGTGCTGTAACGAGTGATGAATATTTGAAGGTTATAACGTCTAATCTTGGCATTTAAGGAGTACCTATACATATGTATTAGTAAGATTTGATAAACCGTTTTTTTGCCAAAATCCTAGAAGCAAAAACACGGATAATTTGACATGGCTATGATATTTCTCGGTCCAAGTCAGAGTCCGAGTATGGACCAATCGCAGAGCAAAAAAAACCGGACAAGTGCGAGTCAGGCTCGCCCATCGAGGGTTCCGTACAAATCCAGAAAATTTCACAAAATTGGGAAGTACATTGTTAAAATCTCTGTACTATAACCATCGACAAAAAAGTTTTTTTTATTGTCTCCCAATACTTCCGATTATTATCTGTAAGCAACAGGAAATTGGTAGAGTGCATACATTTATATAACAACAGTCATACTGAAAAGCAAAAGCTTTTTCACTTTTCTCGTCATACATCAAAAATTACACAATATTAAAATAATTTAAATCCTGTTTTAGCATGTGCTAATGAAGTTCTTTTATATGATGCCCATATTTTGTGAATTTTGAGGCCCTATTTTTTTGTGATTTAAATAAAAATGTACTATTTTCAGATTTATTCCTTTAGATTGTGTACTCTGAGACAATGTTAGAATGACGAGAATCAAATTTCATAGCTCTATGTCAACGCGAAGTACCAATACAATACAATTACAAAAACACTTTATTGACACCAACTAGAAAAACATAACAAAAGAAACAAAGACAGAAAAGGCACAAAAGGCGGTCTTATCGCTAAAAGCGATTTCTTCCAAACAACCTCTCTTGGATGCGAGGAAACGTAAAGACGAAAAGGACGGAGTAAACGTAAAAACAGTAGTACCCTGTAGGTTCTGATTTTCGTGAGTGTCGAAATATGCGGTGATTTACGACATAAACGGCTCTAACTTTTTAAACGTTAACTGAGAAGTTTTTCTTTTACACGACTGCAAGAGACCATAGATATACTATACAGTTTAAATTTCAACTCGATATCTTTACGCGTTCCCGAGATAAAAGAATCTTGACATACACATAGACGGACAACAAAGTGATCCTATAAGGGTTTCGTTTTTTTCCGTTTGAGATACGGGACCCTAAAAACAAGGCGTTGCACTCTGGGTGTGCCGGCAAAAGTGAAAATTTGCTTCTGCATCTTACGAATTTTCGATCAGTACACGTATCCTGACGCGAGTTCAACATTTTTTACCCATCTCAAAAGTGAACAACGGCGCTAAAGGAGTTTTCACATCAAAAATTGTCCCCGGATTGCATTTAAAGCACATTTTTGGAGCATTGCATTGGTTCTGCGTAGGTAATTTTAACTGGACTGAAAGCCAAATTTTCAGATGACTCCTCCTCATAAGACTCTCCGCAAGGCCGACTTACAAACCTACTGCTTACCAACTAAATCAGGTATCTTATCATCGGTCTTACGGAGGAGTTCCTCGTGGACCAACTATAAGTATGAGGTAAGAAACATGCGCAACTAAAGCTGTCCACAGAAGTGAAGCGCATGGAAAAATGAACTGATCAAACGACGCGCTCTGATCAGGTGGATAACCGGGGGTATAAGCCACTTCCAGGCTAGATATATAGGAACATCCTACAGCTGATATGATCGAGAAAATGAAACAGACCTCCGTAGCGGTTTGCGGGGCAGTACTTGATGGTGTGCGCGCGGTCGCCGGTGGCGCCGCAGGCGGGACAGCGGTACGCGCGCAGCACGGGGCAGCGCACGCGCCCGCTAGCGTCCTTCAGCACGTGGGACAAGTACCACTCGCTCCTCTCGCCGTTCTTCTTGCAGAATGCACACTCCTAGGTAAGAATATTACTATCTACACTCACTTGTAAAACAAGCCAAATCAAACTTCGGCTGTGGTGTTAGCAACAAGCGACGGATAACGCAATCCTGACCGAGGCTCACAGCTGCGCGAAGATTTGGTTATTCGCAGTTTGTAGCTAACATTACAGCCGCCTAGAAGGTTGATACGGTCTACATCATTTCACCAGACTAGAAACTAACATCATAAATAACAACGTTTGTTCTACAACTTTTATAGTCCAGCAGCCCTCTTCCGTGATCTTAAAGTGATTAATAACAGGCTGAAACTTCGTGAGCAGCTTATAAATTATTCTTTTCAATTGTCCCTTCATACCAAAATATATATGATGTTTTCTCTCTCTCAGTTTGCCTAGGACTCTCCAGGAGAGGAGGTCACGCCGGTGTTAACGAGCTGCCGGACTTCCTGGACACCAAGAGGCTGAAATCACTGCGGCCGATTGGCCACAATCCTGGCAACGTAATAGGTTTAGGTACTATGTTTTCCTCAGTTCGCCGAGAACTCTCCGGAAGGCCTTAACAAACTGCTAAGCTTTCTGTAAAACCAGGTGACTTAAGACACTTATGGCTAAATAATTTTTTGAGGGCGTGCTATACAGGGTTATTTGCTTACCCTATACTGAGCCGAAAGGGGGAGATTCAGATCATCATTACGAACAACTTTTATTTCCCGACTTTTTTTTGTTCCCGGATACCGAGACTTCTCGAGTAACACCATTTCCCGGGAATTCCCGAAAAGTTGGGTATTGATTAACCTCAATAAAAATGTATGAAAAAGGTTTTGTTGTTTATTTCAACAAAAATATTTATTTTAATTAATCTTCGTCAATTAACTAAAAATATTACGGCTTTTTATTTTGTTTTATAATCACATAAGTTGTATGATAAGATTTAAGTAATATCTTTATGAATTGACAAAATATCAATGCCATTAATTTATTTTTCATAATATTTATATTATAATTATTTATAATTCATAGTAATTTATGTAACCAGATAAAGAGAATACTCATTCATTTTCAGTTAACGTTTACAGTCATGACGGTGATGACGGCATTATATAGATTTTCTAGATTTGGCGTTGGTTTTCATAAATGAACTTTTTTTACCTTTTTTAGCTTTATTATTATTATTTATTAAGTAGTATTTGAATCCATGGACGCGGTCTCAATAGCCATTCTTAACTGTATCTCAAAATAGATAGGAGAAGTACCTACAATTTCTTGGACATTCTCGTCATCGACAGGGTTAGAAATGCTAGAAAACTGTCGGATATAGAGTTCTTCTGTAAATTCTTCTGCCTTATTGGGTAGTATCAGGATGTAAAAGAGGAGAGGACATTGAGGACATTAATAATTTTTGTAATAAGTAACCCAGAAATTACCCTCAAATTGCATTTTTTTTACTTTTTTTTTTAATTTCTCGACTTCCCGGGCACTCGACTCTTTTTTTCCCGTCTCGACTAAGGCCAAATTTCCCGGGAATTCCCGCTTCGAGACTTCTCGATGAGAAACCCTAGTTGGGGTCAACCCAAAATTCGAGAATCAGCTGTTTGATACAAAATTGCAACTCGGAATCGAGAAAATGTATGAAACTGCCTATTCTCGAATTTCGGGTTGCTGATTTTTTTTTCTTGATTTTTTTGTTGGCTTTCGGCTTAGCACAGGGTAATCAAATAACCCTGTATAGTGGAAAAGATATCAAGTAACGAACGAAGAACACAACGTTTTGGAGGTGGATTCGCTGAGAACGCAGTACGCCCGCGTACTGCAGCAGCAGGTCTAGCTGCGGCGGCGCCAGCGACAGCACCGCAGCCTTCTGCAACCGCACCGTGTCCTCGAACCGCGATGCTCCTCCCGACTCTGAAACTTTTCAAACAGGTGCGTATCCATATACTTTTCATATAATTATAAAAAAAATACATTGTTAATTAATTGTTAACCATCTTATATACCTAGTACCTACTTACTTACTTACAAAAAAAAAATTTTTTTTTTTGCCAACTCTGGCAGGACAGACTTCAACCGTGTACAGAATTGGAATAGCTCGCACGGAGCAATGTATCAATGTAGTATTTTCACATACTTAATTGTTAATTTTACAAAACCGACTCGGCCGTTTTTGATATATGAATGGGACCACTTCTGAAATATGATGATCTACCAAATAAAAAAATAATCATAAAATCAGTTCATAATTATTCGGCGGAGTAATCGCGTAATATAATTATGTGCATACGAAAAAACATACAGTCGAATTGAGAAATCTCTCGAATTGAAAAATGACAAGAATTCTCCATTTTAAAGTCGGTTAAAAAAACTAAGTAAGTTCATATACGACGTTTGGCCTGACACTAGTATGCTGAGTATGAGTTTTGTCGTAAACATGACGCGCCCGCCGCGAGCGCGTAAGCATGTAATTTGTTCTCGCACAAAGTGTTTAAAAAACGCGCCGCTAGTGGCGCTGTTCATTTTTTCATACAAATTACGTGCTTACGCCTCGCGGCGAGCGCGTCATATTTACGACAATACTCACACTCAGCATACAGGTAAGATTAAGACTGAAATTAGAAGCGCAGGTACCTATTAAAACGCTTAGCCTAAGGCCTTAGCCTTCGACATAGTTAAAATAACCGGGACGTACAATTTAACGTCTCATCCGAGCCACGGCAACACTCAGTTGTAAATACCAATAAAATATAAAATTGATCCTATCTATTTAATCAGCTTGTACCCGTCCTGCTCAATATTTGGCGATCCGGCGCAAGCCTCATCACGGTAATGATATCTAATTACCGTGCCTAAGCCATTTCCATTTTCTTATTATACATTCGGAAGTGTTTGTACATTTGTTTGCTAACTCTCTCACGCAGCAATAGAAGAATCGCTATTTTTTTTTTAAATAGCACAAAAACCTAAATATCAAGTGGGCGAAGTCGCGCTCAAACTACACGCAAACTACGCGCAAAAACACGGAAACTATTGTAGTTTCCGTTTACATTTAAACTCATACTAGCCCTCCAGATTGCCATCCACTCAGCCAACGTTTACGTAATGGAATGGATTGATCAGTTCTCAAGAGACCAAAGGGTGGTTGCCCATTATCTATTATTGAACAATTTCTGAGAATAATAACATTTCCATTGGGCAATATATCATATTAATAACCGACTTCCAAAAAGGAGGAGGTTCTATGTTCGTCTATATGTGTTTTTTGTTTAGGTTCATCTATATTTTCGCCAACTATGAGAACCGAATCAAAAAAATCTTTTCAGCAAGGGTATACTCCCGAGGTGGTCCTATTTGAAGTTTATCGAAATCGGCTGAACAGTTTTTGAAAAATCAAAAATAATGTAAAATGAAATGTCATTTTAATTTTATAGCAAAAAAATATAGTGCTTTCCACACTAGGTTTATCTCAAAGAACTCGGATCCGAAAGAGGCAGGATCAAGACCTGCGTTCGCGAATTTTTTAAATGTTTATCACAAAGACACCTCTTTGAAATAATGTAAAAATTGTTAACATCAATTCGAGCGAACTATTCAAATTTTGTACACGATGGAATACGGTTTTGCCATTTTTTTCTCTTATTCAGGGCATTTCAGATTTTCAATGGTCGCTCCCGCTAATATAGTCATGAAAATGTTGATATGATCTAAAACTAGACGCATAATGAGATGAATGAGATCTAGGTGAATGGTCTCGCTCCTAGGAGCGAGAGCGGAGATCTATGTCTAGCCGTTAATAAGTATTAGTTTATTAGTACTTTAATACGACTACTACTACATTACTACTATGATTTTATTACCCATATTTTTTGACAAGTAGTATTCGTAGCCAAAGGGTAAAAACGGGACCCTATTACAAAGACTCCGCTGTCCGTACGCGTCTCATCAAGCGTGACAGCTAAACAGTTTATTTTTTTACATATAATAGCTCTGTGCATTAATGTATTTCTGTTGGTACTTTTACAAATAATACTAAAAACAGAATGAAATAAATATTTATACAAAAACGTGATTGTTTGCCGTTTTTGCTTGTTATTAATATTTTAAAAGCCACTGACACTTTGAATATTCATTTGACATTATTTGAATATATGTATTCAGTTGTATATTCGCTTTGAAAAAAAATACATATCCAATCAAATTAAAATAAATTAAGGGGTCTCCTAAACAACAAACGTATTTTTTGCCGTTGCAAAGATATACGGAATAAGAAATAGCACGGAACCCTTCATGTGCGAGTCCGACTCGCACTTGACTGATTACTTACTTACCATTGCTATTAATTTCAGCATGTTCAGCGTCGTCAGCCTGCGCCTGGCTCGGCTGGCTTGCTGCGCTCCTGTCAGAGGCTACAGGAGACGGCGCGTTTCTTTGATCGAGACTGATCTGTGCATCAAGCACAGCAGGGTCTTGCTTAATAGCTTGCAGAGCTTCTGAAATTAAACAGAAAAAAATATTTCAAAATATATAATTATTTAATGCAAAAAATACCATGACCGACTTCAACCTTGTACAGAATTCGCGAATATTTCGCTCGGATCGATGAAGAATTTTTCACATTACAGTTGATTTTCAGAAATGGCTCAGCCGATTTAAATGGGACCAACTTCAAAGTATACTCATTCCAATATAAAAAATATTATCGAAATCGGACTACTATATAAAAATGTATACGTGGTTATACATAAAAAATATATATGTGCGTCGAATTGAATACCTCCTCCGGTGGTCCGTCGGTCAAAAAGTAGCCTGTGTCACTCTCCGACCTCTGAACTATACAGGTATACCATGCCAAAAAGTAGCCTGTGTCACTCTCCGACCTCTGAACTATACAGGTAACCATGCCAAAAAGTAGCCTGTGTCACTCTCCGACCTCTGAAATATACAGGTATACCATGCCAAAAAGTAGCCTGTGTCACTCTCCAACCTCTGAAATATACAGGTATACCATGCCAAAAAGTAGCCTGTGTCACTCTCCGACCTCTGATTTTGATTGATTTTTGATTTTTTGGCCAAAAAAAAAACAAGTTAATCCATTGCTCTATTGCTGCGTGAAAGAATAACAAACCAATAAACTCATAAACCAACAAAACATTTAACAATTGGCTAAATAAGTTTTTGTGTTAAGAGCCAAATAAGCAAGTACAATACACTGTTAATACCATAAATGCGAAATTGTACGAGTATAATTATATTATATACGTACGTACCATGTATAAGATGGCTAAAAACATAGTTAGAAAGACGTATAGTGACACTTATTAAAACCCGAAAAAATAAAAGGTTCCTATGGGATAACATAACAATCAAAATAATCGCCCGCATAGGCGAAACCGCGGCCAAAACCTAATATTTTATAATAATTAGAATACACAAAATAACGGACAAATGCTAGATAGACTCGCTCAAGGCGAGGGTTCCGCACAAAACCTGAAAATCTCTCAAAACTGGGAACAATGTTAAGGTATGAAATCTTGGGGCGAATCTGGTCATTGATAAAATAATAATTGAGGTTTTATGTTTTACATTTTTCATCATACACTGAAAATTTAAAATCGTTCAAATAATTACAAACCTGTTCTATGTAGCTTGAGCTAATGAAATTCTTTCATATGATATCCCAAATGATGGGTACATACCTAACTGTAAACTGACCTTGAAAATTGATTTTAAAAATTGTTTTTTTTTTCCTTTATCATTAATTCGACGGACAGACAGACAAATGAACAAAGTGACATAAGGGTTCCGTTTTTTTTTTCTTTTGAATACGGAACCCTAAAATCAATACAAAAAAATATAAATTCCACTATTCTACACGTGCGGTTGATAAGTAATGAATTTGATTAAATAATTTAATTTCATTGCCAAATTGTTCTATTGTAGTTAAATTTCAATTTATAAATAACACAGTTGTAGGATGACGCAAGCCACGCAAGTGTGAAACTACAAAAACTCTTAAAATATTACCTTTTGAGCAGATTAAATCCTCATTGGAACATGTCAGCACAGTTTTTGAATCCATTCTTTTTTTACAACTGTTCTTCTTATATCTCAAACCGAACATACAAAAAATGATCTTCAAGCAAAGAGTTTGATTATGAACTGACCGATTCGACTAGAAAATCGAAGCAGCTTTATTTTCTACCCACATTTTTACTATATTTTTTTGACTATGCAATATTTATGCATTCAGCCGTTGCGTAATGTTAATGGAATGAATAATAAAATAAATCCTAGTGAATGTATAACTTTTTAAAATGTTTATTATTATGTGGTGTTTTGCAAGATGAATCTGTTTAGCCTCGCGCTACTTGGTCCTAACATCGACCTAGATAGAAGGTATTTCGTATTACACACTTCTACACCTCTAGCTTGACAAACAAACTTTATAGGTACTCTTGATTTTTTTTGCTTGTTATTTTTAACACGCTTTTATTAGTTCCACCTGTACATATGTTTGCTTGCTTGCTTGCTTGTAACATGTAACCAACCCCTTTGAGCTCAATTTTGCCATAATTTGAGCGATCAGATTTGATAGGTGTGCAATTATACGATTACTAAAAAGTGAAAATTAATATAGTTTAAAAAAACTAAAAATACACGCTTTCATAGCATATCAAACTAACAAGTGTAAAATAATTTTCAATATAAGCAGAAAATTATATTTAAAATAATTGTTTTACCTGTATTGACTTTTTTTTTGTACATTGACGAGAAAGACTCTGTGTAATTAGAAAATATATTCTATTTATTGTAGGTACATGTCTTTCGTTTAAAGTATAATAAGTATGTGCCTTATTAACGAATGAAAATATTTACTCCTAGTGGAGATAGCGGAGTTATAAATAAGCTTTAATTAGCCCAACGAGCTATGGAGAGAGCTATGCTCGGAGTCTCTTCGCGAGATTCGAATCGAGATCAAGGTCCAGAGAAGAACCAAATTAACCGACATAGGTTAGCTCAGCTGATTGGTAGAATTATTCCAGTCTGTCACCCGCATCTGTCCCCCGGGGGACAGAACGGAAGAAAAAATTCTTATCTGTCCCCCGATAATAAATCTATGTACTAAATTAAGCTGTAGCTGGGGTAAGAGAGGTATGATACTCGTACATCAGACGGACCCGTACTGTTTAATGCGAATTGTGATAGCACAGCAAGGATTAAGCAGGCCGCTTACCAGTCTGGGTCTTCAGCTCGTCAGCTAAGTCCTCCGACGTAAGAACAAGGAAAAAAGCAGAACTGATTCTGAAGATTGATTTTCTGTTACAAAAATACCTACTATGATTACATAAATCTGTGATAGAAAAAAAAAAGAAAATTATTTTTATAAAGATGATGATAAATCCAAATCACTTGTCTTTTTTTAATATAAATGACAAAGCGACAGATTAAATAAATGAAGAAAACAAAAAATTATAATTTATTTAGTCGTGGGACAGACCGCACTGTCAAAGAGTGAAATAATGCCCGATGATCAACTGGGGGACAGACGAGATCTTTTTCTTCCGTTCTGTCCCCCGTTCAAAAAAGAGGAGGGAGGGGTGTGCAAAATAGTTCGCTCGGATTGATGTACACAATTTTTACATTATTTTTGATTTTTCATTTTTTTATATATAATATATATGCTCAGAGTATAACAACCGCATTGAATGATAAATTTTAATGGGATTTCTTATGTTTTTATCTGATTTTTGTTTAAGGTCGCCATCACACCGCCATATTTTACAAGCAATGGCAAAAAAGATCTGATGATATGAAATTCCTTTAAAGGGTGATTTTTACTAAAGAAAATAATAGAAAAATCATTCTTCGAAACAAATAAAGCAAATGATTTAATCCTGTACTAGGTGATAGCCTAAACTCGTTATATTTTTGCATCATCTCTTTGAAAGTTTTTATTTGTAACAAGGTTATATGAAAACAAATTAAAAGACCGATTGTTATATAATTTACATTGCTGTGATTTATGGAACTGTTGCTGATTTGTTTGACATGTAACTTATAGTTATGAATAAATTAATATGAATATGAGAGAAAAACAAACGAAAAAAAAAGCAAAGCAAAATATTGTTTTTGTTAGTATTTTATATTGTAATTAATATGTATGTAGACAAATCTGAAGTCTGATTTTAATTGTACCAAGAATACCTATTGTGAATTATGTGACTATAGCTGATGTATGCAAAAACAAGATAAGTATTCTTAGTTTTATTTATTTTTATTAGGAGTGGAACCTGCCCCACCAGTGGGGCGGTTTGTTGGGGCAGAGTGGAAGCACTCGTAATAATTAAGTTGTATTAAGTAAAATCTGTAGACGTATTTTATTTTACAATAATACTTAGTGGGATTACATAAATCTGTGGCTAAGTGATAGAAAAAGAAAAAACAATGAAAATTATTTTTATTAAGAAGACAAATCCAAATCACCACTATTTTATCTAATGTATATGAGAAAGCGACCAATGAAGCGGATAAAGAAAAACAAAAAAAATTCTTTTGTTTATGGGGTGAACGATCGCACTGTTAAGGAGTGAAATAATGCCGGTCTGTCCCCCTATGATCAATCGGGGGACAGACCGGCTTTTTAATAAGATTTTTTTTTCCGTTCTGTCCCCCGGGGGCCAGACTGGAATAATTCGTAGTGGGCAGGGCATGGAAGACTGATGAGGGACGGGGTCAAAAAGTTCTCGATTGGAGACCGAGTACCCGTAAATGCAGAGTAGGACGTCTACACAAAAAGTGGACTGACGATCTTATTAAGACTACAAGATTCTTATTGAAGATCCATAGCGAAGGCCATTAATATGACGCGAAATATCCTTGCGCGAAATATAACAAAGCAAAAAAATATGAAAGTAGTTTGTTTAGCTGTTTTCAAAGAGTTTGTACTTACCTAGGGCAGGGGTAGGAAAGGTCATGACTCATGGTCCTATGACTATTTCTAAATAATCAAAGGTCATGTCATTGTTTCGGCCCCAACAATATCTAATGAAGTAGCTAGTTATTGATTTACTGTAGTAAGTACAAAAATATACGTTGAATTATCAATTTATGGACACTCTTAGGGGGAAGTCCCCTAGTGACGGACACCTAAGGTTTTTTATAAATATACCAAAAAATTTTTTTAGGAATATTTATTTATTTATGATTTACAGTAGATAACAAAGTTATAAATCAAATTAAATAAAAAACCACAACCTCAGCTTAAAAAAATATTAATGCCATCAATCAAACTTTAGTAACGAAAAATGTAGTTTAGAAAATTGGCACCTAGTACCGGACAAATATTTGTGTCATAGCCCTAGCATCGGACATTTCAAAATAGACTACATCCATCACATATGTAGCCACCTCTATACTCTGGAATGTCTGCACATACTTTATTACTTCAGCAAAGTCGTAGGTTAACTTCTGAAACTCATTTTTCATGAGCGGAATACATCTGTTAGATAAATATTTGACTTGGTCCACTAAAACTAATTCATACTCTGCTGAGAAGGTGCTAGTGAACCAACTAAACTTTGGTTTCATTGTCACTTCTTTTCCTTTTCCTCTATTTAACCCCCTACATTTTGCCACGCACAGTGCTTTTAGGAGTATTGCATCACATTGCAGCTTGCCTTATACTCAGTTTTTGGGACAAAAACATCATCAATAGCAGTTTGTGAGTTCTGTGGCTCCTAGGATCCTTTCTTTTTTTTCTCTTGCATTTCAATTATCTTTATTCTTCTATACTCGATAACAAAATTAAGTAATTAGAATAAATACAGTAAATTCTCACAATAAATATCAATACGTTTACTGTCCGGTGCTAAGGGATGACTAAGTGTCCGGTGCTAGGGGACAGACTATTTTGTCAATTAGGTGGTGCCTACTAAAAATGTTTAAAAAAACTAATTATTTACCACTAGCTTATGGATAACAATAAAGTACTATTTTAATTTTTAAATACCACTAAAATGTAAATGCATAAATATGCCAGAATAACTTACATCGATTTTTACCGGACGCCGTGATTCACCGCCAAAAACAGCAAACACCAGCTCTTGCCATGGCCTTGTGCATCACAGGCGAGTTGCGGCGCGTGATCATGTACCTATGTGCCCTCCGCACCCCTTTCACTTGTATTTTGAATCGAACAAGTTTATACTTGCTTAGATAATACGGGTGTCCGGCGGTAGGTGCCGTCCGGCGTTACGGGACTTCCCCCTACTCAATTACCACCACGACTACTTTTTTCTATATTTAAGTACCTAGTTCAAGGTAACAATTTAACTAAATAATTTGTATTAGCTAACACATCGGGCCAATTCTACTAAGATCACACGAGTCTTATCCGTTTTACTCCCAACGACCCCCACTAAAACGACCACCACGGGGATCAACGGGAGACGTTAGGACAAATTATGATACTACTGCCGGTAAGACATTTTTTTCCGTTGTTTGTTATTATATCCCTTACTATATCAGATATACATTTGCAACCCAACTGCAGTGATTGGGTCCAACCAACCAACTGCACTTCTACCTACTTATTGTTCGGACGTCCGTAGAATATCGACGACGGCGACTAAATCGGAGTCAACATCGAGTTGATGAGTTGGCTGGTTGGATCCGATTACTTACTGGGATTGATCTGACTCAACCGATCAGAGTTGTGTTTGAATGATCGTACCTATGTAGGTACAGGCCGGATCATACAAGTCGGCGTATGTAAGTAAAGTTTGCTACAAGGTAAACCCAATCAACACGCAGCTTTATGTGAGTTTCACTCAGGATTGGATATTGCGCAGCTTGTAGCTAACTTCACATCCGCCGACTTGTATGATTCGGCCAATACCCAGATTAAAATAAAAAAAAATTTGGGACATCTTACACACGGCCTCTGACCCCAATCTAAGCAATGCTTGTGATATGGCTGCCAGAGACTGATATACTACATATACTTATTTTAAATACATACTTATATAGATAGTAGACTAAATAACACCCAGACACAGAGCAAACACTTATGTTCATCACATAAATGTTTGCCCAGGTTGGGGATCGAACCCACGCCTCTTTGACCCAGAAGTTAGGGTCACTAACCACTGAGCCACCCAGGCAGTCGTTTGTTATAAGTAAAATAAGAATCAAGCCAGTTTTGGTCTATTACGGTTCCGTACACACGTTCACTTAGAGATACATTTTTTTTTTAATTTCTGGCCTATAATTAGCCTAAAATAAGATTGAAATATTTTTTTGTAATACCTAACGACCGGCCGACCCGTGTTATTCCCTGAAACATTGTTACATTTGTAACACTCCCAAACACGCATGTACCCATCTAAGTTTGCTAAACAATGATTTCCGTGTTACAAAACAAGCTTTTCCATGGATATTATTCTAAGCCCGATGTTATGTTTTCCTTTTCCCTTTACACAGAATAGCTAATAACTTCATACCAAATTCTCAGAGGTCGCCCTTCGGTATTATGCCTGTAGCTACCTATTAAGTGTGTTAGGGTACTAAGTGAAAGGCAACATGACTCATGGTCAAGATTCAGAAATTATTTTTGTTCAAGTGTCCTACGCTGCGCTTGCCGGTACGTCGTTACTATTCGAGAACTTTTCGACCCCATCGATCATCAGTCCTCGTTACTGTGTGCCCTGCCCACTGCTATTTCAAGTTGCCAATCCTCTGTGGCTATGTCGGTAGGTAACTTTGATTCTTCTACTGTTGCGTCCACACACTCCAGCTAGCTTAGCATACAAGACCACGACAAGAGTTCATCGACGTGTGCAAAGGTGACAGATATAATATATGATTCATCATAACTCTGTCGCGTTCTGACACGTCGATAGTATTATTTTATGGTGCCCAAGCCGTGGTGGTCAAGAGGTAGTGACACCCGCCTTACAATCGTGAGGTCGTGGGTTCGAATCCCCGGTCCCGTACCAATGAGTTCTTTGGAATTTATGTACGGAATTTCACACCACAGGCTTTTCGTACGTCCTGCATACGTCCGTAGAAGAAATTCGATGGCGTATGTGTATCCACCAACCCGCACTGGGCCCGCGTGGTGAATATGGCCCAATCACCCTTCGTGGGTAGGCCTACGTCCTGCAGTGGACTACTAAAAAGGCTGGTACATGCTAAGCCCGCAGGAGGTGGCAAGGCGAGGCCCTCGCCACGAAGCGTTAGCCAATAGCCATCCACGCGAGGAATGACGAGGCGAGACGAGGCGACACCAGCGCACTATCCACACACTCGTGCTCGCGTCCCCTCGGGTCGCCTCGCGGAGTGTATGGACGCACCATAAGGATCACCTCATTTATGATTCGATATCGCAGAGATACTCCGAGCATAGCCCTCCATAGCTCGTGGTGAACGGATGACCTCATCATGACCGCAGAATCGCGCTGGTTGTGCTCCGCTTCCAACCGGTCTTATTGGAGATCTATTGAGGCCTGTCTAGCAGTGAACGTGTCGTCCAATGGCTTAAACGACGACGACTATAGGTACCTATGTTATATGTAATTATGTACCAATGTATCTTTTAGAAAAAAACAGAAATAACAGCAGCAGAAAGAACAGTAGCCTCATCCCCTAGCGTATATGTGACCTAAATTCAAGTTACAATCCAAAATATATTCTTATGGTTTATTTAATTTTAAACTGAGTTGATACGTGCATTATAAAATGCAAATACCTATGTACCTACCTAATAAACATAGCTGTTATCGAAGCATACAACTGATAAGCGGTTTCATAATGTAAAGTTTATATATATGTATGTGTTATGTATAATAACAGATTACAGGTGGCGGCATATAAGTTTAGCGCTGAGCAAAGGGTGGAGGGGAAGGCTGCGCATGGGCTTAGTATGGCGGTAGTGCAGCCGCCTCCTCCACAGTATCCTCAGCGCTACAATTACGGGCCGCTACCTGTAGATACTTTGTGACCAAATCGGCATTTTAAGAGTCCACTACTGAACATAGACCTACCCACGAAGAGTGATTGAGCCACATCCACCGGGCTAGCCCAGTGCGGGTTGGTATCGAATTTATTCTTAGGACCTAGAACCTTCACCGAAAAGCCAGTGGTGTGAAATTCCGTACCGACTAAGTTCCAAAAAACTTTTGGTAAAGAACCGGGATTAGACCTCACGATTCTAAAGCGCGTGTTACTACCACTAGACCACCACGGCTTATGCCTATCATGGAAGAAAGAAATAGAGAGGAAGAGCTCATGTTAACCGCAAAATGGCACAGAAACTCGTAGTAGACAGGTATCAGAAAACTAATTCGCAGTTTGTAGCTAACATCACAGCCGCCAAGTTGTTTGATTTGGTCTATAACTGCTTTGTAAACAATGATTAAGTTTCGGTTAACCACCCACTAATGCCTAAGTCTTGCTGATTGCATGTACGTCCGCCACAGAACCCGCAGGCGGCGTAGTCATCTATTCTATCTTTATATGAAATCGAATGCAATATCGCACACCTGTCTACGCAATACGACCAGCATTTTTTTTAAATGCATTATCGTTACTAGCGCGGTTTAGGCTCCTGCGGCACACGCGGGTGAACGTTCAAATGTAAGCTGGAAAAATTCTGGTATCCGTCCATTTCACAAACTTTTTTTCATAAACTGGCATATGTTAACCAACGTTTGACAAACCTATGAGTAGCTAAGTGATTATTACACAAAAAATATTTAAAAAATTGTTTATATCCCAAAATAATTACTTGAAAAACTTACATTCTAATAATAAATGTTTGGTAAAAAAACAACACTTGACAAATTTTTATTTTACATAGTGAAATGTTTTATTTATAATTGGTTATAAAATTATGGTTTGTAAAATATACATTTGTGGATAGGTATTTCAAAATAAATAACTCGCGAAACGTTATTTGTAAAATAAAACACTATTTTTTGGAATTAATATTATACGAATAGTTGGTTTTAAAGTGATATTTTGCCAAATAATGTTTGTGAAACATCAGGGAACTGAAAATTCTGCCCACACATGAAAGAACTGAAACTAGTTTTCTGTTTTTGTTTTCTGTGACAGTTTTCCGATTAAATAAATAAAAACGTTTTTAGATAGCAATCGAAACAACGAATCCCAGAACTACAATTTATATTTTTCATGTATAGCTCTGTGATATTTTTTTAAACAAAATATTAATTAGGTACTATGTTTCTTCTGATATTTAATTTTGACAGGCTAAAATGTCAGTGTGTTCCTAAAATCGTTTGAGACTATAAAATAAGTAATTAGTAATTTATTGCCATTCTATACTGTAATATATTTTATCTGAAGTTAAACTTATTTTATCTCTTCTTAATAAATACACCAGATTAGAACAGTGTTTAGGGGTCGTCCACAAATTATTATATCTTCTTTGCCACAACATAATAGTCACACTAACTCGTAATTTTTTTACCCCTTCCCGTCCTCGTCACAGTTGATGTCATAACAACCTCCTTCCCTCCCTAATGTGACGTCACATATTTTGCAATTTTAAAGACCGACTGTCTAAAGTTATCAGATATCTCATTAAGATCCAAGCTTCTATCTCTACAAGCCGCAACTCTATCAGACATCCGTCTTACCACAAAAGATTCATGGTTTAACCGTACAATTTGTTCTGTTAAACAGTGTCTAAAGAATGCTTAAAACTTTTATGGCAAGACCATATTATGGTGAAATGGGGGTGGGTATGACCATATTATGGTCTTACCATAAAAGTTTTAAGCATTAAAAGCCTAACATCGCCAAGTCTAATACACCTTAGTCAAAATGTGGATTCGCTTTTCTTCGCTTGTCTTGGCGGAGCACTACTGTTCCCCCATATAAGTAGCAATAAAAATATTTTCCAATATTATAAATCCAAAAGTGTGTTTGTTGCTTTGTTTAAATTACTCTTTCACGCAGCAACAGAGGGAGGGATCGACTTGATTTTTGCATGGATAGGTATAGTCTAGAGGTTGGAGTGTGATAGAATACTTTTTATCCCAAATAAATAAATGGTACCTATGTGATAGAAATCAAAATATGACGCATGCGAACCCGCAAGCAAAATCTAGTATATCTAATATAATCTTTCATAGATATACATATATTTTGTTAGATAAGCATTATAATACATGATTGCACTTTACAAAATGTCCTCTAAATTGAATTTTGCATCGCGATATCCTTATCACGATTATATTTAGATATTTTAAAAAGATTTGTTGTAAGATATAATTTAGGCTGATTATCATATGTTTTAAGTTCAACCAATCCGGGTATTAATTAATTAGGCAATAACGATAGAGATCTAGAAAGAGGCCTTCTCTTTACCCTGAATTTACACTGAAAATATGACAATACCTTTATTCTACAATATAGGTAACGCGGTCACATTAAATCGACGCATCGCATTAATTTTTAAGCAATTTTACTCGATCTTAATAAACAGGTAGAAACTTATCTTTTATAGATAATGGTTCGAAACCTTTCGTGCGGGAGTCTGACTCGCACTTAGCCGGTTTTTTTTGCACGCTGTACTTGAGCGCCAAAATAACGTTACATGGTCAAGCGTCTAGTAATGTGACCGCGTTGTACGTACAGTAAAATGCACATTTAAGAAACGCGTTGCAGAATAGCCTGCTCCTACAGATAAGATAAATCGCCGATGTATTTTTCTGTTTTAGCCATATAAAACATGTGCTTCTATCATTATTTTACTTGCATAATTACCTGATTCTTCCATATTTCATAACTACTACTTCCTTCCTTTCATAATTACTAGTCACTCTCTTCTTGATATAACTAGTTTTTAAACATGTTAATTAAGTGAATTGTTTAAATTTTAACTTTAATTTTAATACTTAGCTTCAATTTAAAAAAATAACGTTACATGGTCAAGCGTCTAGTAATGTGACCGCGTTGTACGTACAGTAAAATGCACATTTAAGAAACGCGTTGCAGAATAGCCTGCTCCTACAGATAAGATAAATCGCCGATGTATTTTTCTGTTTTAGCCATAT
The DNA here is from genome assembly GCA_949316475.1 of Hypomecis punctinalis. Taxonomy (NCBI): domain Eukaryota; kingdom Metazoa; phylum Arthropoda; class Insecta; order Lepidoptera; family Geometridae; genus Hypomecis; species Hypomecis punctinalis. The sequence goes on from OX438807.1 coordinate 12,552,201, forward strand.
AAAATACTAGCTTAAAACCCGCGGCTTCGCCCGCGTTGTCTTAGTACATAGGTACTTACTTAAAATGAAAAGAGCCCGCGGTTTGATCTACGTTGTCTTTGTACATGCTTATAATAATATCTAATAGTTCGCAATTTGGCTCGCGTTGTCTTAATACTTGCTTAAAATTACTTGCAAGGATAATGCCCACGGTTTGGTCAAAATTGTAACAGTATTTGCCTATAATGATAATAGATCACGGTTTGGCCCGCGTATTGTTAGTACTTGCTTAAGATGGTTATTTATAGCAAGCAGCATGGACTGCGATGTCTTAATACTTGCTTAAAATTATAAAAGCTCGCCGCTTGGCCTGCATTGTCGTATTACTTACAATGATAATAGCCCATGGTCTGGCCCGCATTGTCTTAGTACTTGCTCAAAATGATAAAAGCCCGCGGTTTAGCTCGCGTTGTGTTAATAATTAGGTACAAACTTACAAAGATAATAACCCACAGTTTGGCCCACGTTGTTTTTATACTTACTTAATTAAAATAACAGCCCGCGGTTCAACCCACGTTATCTTGGCATTTGCTTATAATAATATCTAATAGTTCGCGGTCTGGCCCGTGTTGTCTTAATAAATCCTTAAAATTATAATAGCATGCCGTTAGCCAGCGTTTTTGTATTGCTTGTAATGATAATAGCCCACGGTCTGGCCCGCGTTATTTTCGTAACTGCTTAAAATGATAAAAACCCACAGTTAGGCCCGCGTTTTCTTAGCACTTACTTAAAATAATAGTAGCTCGTGGTTAAGCCCGCATTAGGCTCGATTATGAAGGCGCCATCGTAATTATAATAGCTAATTATCATAAATATATCTGTTTCATTTTCACTTTAAGCATTCGATAGAGAGAACAGTTTTTATGTTGTTATTATATTTACTATGGCGTCTTTATAACTGAGCCTATTATTGTATTACTTGCAAAATAATGCCTACGGTTTAGCCTGAATTGTCTCAGTATTTGGTTATTTAATTTACTTGTATCTAAAGCTTATTACAGAGTACATACGTGAATTTTTGGATGATAAATTGCCGAATTTCTGAAATTAACTCAATAATAAATAAATATATAAAATAAATATTGGAGGACATCTCACACACGGTCTCTGATCCCAAACTAAGCAAAGTTTGTGATTTGGCTGGCAGAGACTGATATACTACATATACATGTATTTCAATGTATGTACTGTATTGTATACACCACCGACCATACTCCTATTTTTAGAATAATTCCAGTCCATCCAAAGGTTACCTGGTAGAAATCGCCAAAGGCGATAAGGCCGCCATTGTACAGCATATTGTATAGTTTCTGTACTGTGTTTCTGTGTACAATAAAGATATATTTATTTATACATGTAGGTTGACTGGCAGATAATGCTGTTTAGCGTTAAGTCCTCCTTTTGTACAAATAGTGTGCAATAAAGTGTTAAATAAATAAATAAAAATACATTAATAACACTCAGACACAGAGCAAACACATATGAACATCACATAAATATTTGCCCTGGGAATCAAACCCACGCCTCTTTGACCCAGGAGTCAGGGTCAACCACTGAGCCACCGAGGGAGCCAATAATAATAATTGTATGAGTAACTATGTAAGAAATTTCACTTTTCTTTGCTGGAAAACATTGAGGCAACCTGTACGTACGTAGAAAAAATCAATGTCGTACTTATGTGAATTCAGCAACCCATGCTTGGCCGGCGTGATAGATATGGCCCAATTATCCTTCGCGGATAGGCCTATTTTCAGTCATCCATCAGCCGCAGGACGTCCACTGCTGGACATAGGCCTTCCCTATGGATCTCCAATAAGACCGGTTGGAAGCGGCTTGTATCCAGCGCGATCCTGCGGTCTTAATGAGGTCATCCGTCCACCTTGTGGGTGGACGTCCTACGCTGCGCTTGCCGGTACATGGTCTCCACTCGAGAACTTTTCGACCCCAACGGTCATCAGCCCTCTGCGCTATGTGCCCTGCCCATTGCCATTTCAACTTGCCAATCCGTTGGACTATGTCGGTAACTTTGGTTCTTCTACGGATCTCCTCATTAATGATTCGATCTCGCAGAGAGACTCCAAGCATAGCCCTCTCCATAGCTCGTTGGGCTACTTGGAGCTTACTAATAAGGCCCATAGTGAGAGACCACGTTTCTGTGCCATAAGTCATCACTGGCAACACACACTGGTCGAAAACTTTCGACTTGAGGCACTGAGGTATGTCGGACGAGAAGACACTACGCACTTTTCCGAACACTGACCAGCCGAGTTGAATTCGTCGATTGGCCTCTTTGTTGAAGTCGGACCTACCTAACTGGACTACTTGTCCTAGGTAGACGTACGAGTCAACGACTTCAAGAACCGAGTTTCCAACAGAAATTGGGGTAGGTAAAACATGGGAATTACACATGACTTTCGTCTTGTCCATGTTCATCTTAAGACCCACCTGTTTCTATTATCCGTAGTGCTATCCGTAGTACCTATTTTCAGTAGTGCACTATTAATATTAAGGCCGGTACAGGTATTCGACATGTTTCATTAAGTCATTAGAAATTTAATTTTCCAGGCAAATGAAAAAATGGCACACAAGTCGTAATTCTAGTCAGGCATATTCTAGGATGCTATTATACTCATAATTTGATTAACTTTTACAATGGTACCAACCCCAAAAGCACGTGAATAAAATCAGCTGTTCAACACAAAAAGTTCATCGACCCGCGACAAAATGTATGGAAAATGTAGGTAATTTTCGCTTGTCAGGGTTGATCCCATAGTAAAATACCTATATTGATCCATATGTGCGCTAAGCTTAAGACTATTGGCTCACAAAATAAAAGAAATCGTAAACTTTTGGGGACCCATTTTGCCCCATGTAAAGATAAACTATCATTATAATAATCCTAGATACTACATTATTTAAAAAAGCGCATTGACGTTTTGGGACGTATCTGACCCCTAAGGATTTTTTTAAGGAAAATTTAGAAAACAGTTACAGCCATATTTTTTATTTAGTCTCAAAAGCATCTATACAAAGTTTCATGTCAATCGGTACAGGGAATAAGAAGTTACATGCAAACAAAAAGGGCCCGTTTTACCCCGTAAGTTAGAGTTGGGTACGTTTTTCATCTTTAGTGCTTCATTATGTCGTACGATGTACGTATATTCCAAATTTCAAGCTCGTATCTACAGCGGTTTGGGCTGTAGCCTAAACTTATTAATTTTGCGTATCCCTAAGGAACCTTATAGATATTGCTCGATTTTTTTTGTTTCTGTATTAAAACATGCTGTGTGCTTCCTTCATACCAATTTTCAACCATAACCGTTCAGCTGGTTCGATGTAATTGACGCTTTTTTCACCAACTTTGGGACCTTATTTGACCCCTTAGATGAAGAAAATTCGGGAAAACAGGAAAAAACGTAACTTTTATTTTATTTGGAAAGCATGTATACAAAGTTTCAAGTCAATCGGTACAGGGAATAAAAAGTTACATACAAACGAAAAGGGCCCATTTTACCCCCTTAGAGGTCGAAAGTTCAAAATTTTCGTCTTTGGTGCTCCATTACGTCGTTCAATGTACCTATATCCCAAATTTCAAGCTCATATCTTCAGCGGTTTGGGCTGTAGCCTAAACTTATTAATTTTGCGTATCCCTAAGGAACCTTATAGATTTTCCTGGATTTTATTAGTTACTCTATTAAAACATGCTGAGTGCTTCCTTCATACCAATTTTCAACCATAACCGTTCAGCTGGTTCGATGTAATTGACGCTTTTTTCACCAACTTTGGGACTTTATTTGACCCCTTAGATGAGGAAAATTCGGAAAAACAGGAAAAAACGTAACTTTTATTTTGTTTGAAAAGCATGTATACAAAGTTTTAAGTCAATCGGTACAGGGTATAAGAAGTTACATGCAAACAAAAAGGGCCCGTTTTACCCCGTAAGTTAGAGTTGGGTACGTTTTTCATCCTTAGTGCTTCATTATGTCGCACGATGTACGTGTATTCTAAATTTCAAGCTCGTATCTACAGCGGTTTGGGCTGTAGCCTAAACTTATTAATTTTGCTTATCTCTAAGGAACCTTTTAAATTTTCCTGGATTTTATTAGTTTCTGTATTAAAACATGCTGTGTGCTTCCTTCATACCAATTTTCAACCATAACCGTTCAGCTGGTTCGATGTAATTGACGCTTTTTTCACCAACTTTGGGACCTTATTTGTCCGCTTAGATGAGGAAAATTCGGAAAAACAGGAAAAAACGTAACTTTTATTTTGTTTGAAAAGCATGTATACAAAGTTTTAAGTCAATCGGTACAGGGAATAAAAAGTTACATACAAACGAAAAGGGCCCGTTTTACCCCTTTAGAGGTCGAAAGTTCAAAATTTTCGTCCTTAGTCCTCCATTACGTCGTTCAATGTACCTATATCCCAAATTTCAAGCTCATATCTTAAGCGGTTTGGGCTGTAGCCTAAACTTATTAATTTTGCGTATCCCTAAGGAACCTTATAGATTTTCCTGGATTTTATTAGTTACTCTATTAAAACATGCTGAGTGCTTCCTTCATACCAATTTTCAACCATAACCGTTCAGCTGGTTCGATGTAATTGACGCTTTTTTCACCAACTTTGGGACCTTATTTGTCCGCTTAGATGAGGAAAATTCGGAAAAACAGGAAAAAACGTAACTTTTATTTTGTTTGAAAAGCATGTATACAAAGTTTTAAGTCAATCGGTACAGGGAATAAAAAGTTACATACAAACGAAAAGGGCCCGTTTTACCCCTTTAGAGGTCGAAAGTTCAAAATTTTCGTCCTTAGTGCTCCATTACGTCGTTCAATGTACCTATATCCCAAATTTCAAGCTCATATCTTAAGCGGTTTGGGCTGTAGCCTAAACTTATTAATTTTGCGTATCCCTAAGGAACCTTATAGATTTTCCTGGATTTTATTAGTTCCTGTATTAAAACATGCTGAGTGCTTCCTTCATACCAATTTTCAACCATAACCGTTCAGCTGGTTCGATGTAATTGACGCTTTTTTCACCAACTTTGGGACCTTATTTGACCCCTTAGATGAGGAAAATTCGGAAAAACAGGAAAAAACGTAACTTTTATTTTGTTTGAAAAGCATGTATACAAAGTTTTAAGTCAATCGGTACAGGGAATAAAAAGTTACATACAAACGAAAAGGGCCCGTTTTACCCCTTTAGAGGTCGAAAGTTCAAAATTTTCGTCCTTAGTGCTCCATTACGTCGTTCAATGTACCTATATTCCAAATTTCAAGCTCATATCTTAAGCGGTTTGGGCTGTAGGCTGTCTGTCAGTCAGTCACTCAGGGAAGCCTTTTATATAATAGATGTGCTTCTATCATTATTTTACTTGCATAATTACCTGATTCTTCCATATTTCATAACTACTACTTCCTTCCTTTCATAATTACTAGTCACTCTCTTCTTGATATAACTAGTTTTTAAACATGTTAATTAAGTGAATTGTTTAATTTTTAACTTTAATTTTAATACTTAGCTTCAATTTGTTCAGATTGTTATTAAATTGATATTTTATAAATTGCATTGCAAGACTCTTGTCGGTTTGCATCCAATATCTTAGACAGATATTGGACGCAAACCGCCATGAGTCTTGGCTCTAACACATTGGAGTGTTAGAGCCAAGACTACCACCATATTTTAGCCAATTTGTGGCCCCGGCTTTAAGTAGAGTTTCGTGCGATCTCCCTGCTAAATCGAGACTAACATGTCTCATTTCGCAAGTTCTGTGGGCATATCGCTACAAAGAATCAAATGCCTCATTTTTAATCTTGAATTTCAATCACTACTCTTATGCAGGGTTATTTTATTTCAAAACACAACAAATACTAGTTACTTCCTTGCAAAAATTATACTTACAGATTTATTTATTTCACGACATGTCATAAAATCTTTATTACCTATGTATAAATCCAACTTTATTAAAACTAAAAGCACTCTGATTTTTTTTTTTATAAATTCGACACTTCGGTTTTATAGGGCGGGCCTAAAAGCTAGTAGAAGTATAAATAGGCCTTCTACCATCCTTCATAAAGGAATTTTTGACCGACGAAACGGAGGAGGTACTCAATTCGACGCGTATTTTTTATGTGTATCCGCATAACTTTCCATAGTCCAAACCTTCTGATGGAACTAGAGGGTTCAAATTTTCGATCATATCGCAAAAGACAAAGTAGATCAAATTACAACCATTATGACATTCTAACTTGTGACTTTGACGTTTGACGCCAGACAAAGCTATTATTTTGTTCCACTCACTCTCGCGTATGCTGTATAAAGGATATGAATAAGACAGCTGTAACATAGTTTTTGTTTGAGTAAAATTTAGCAAGGTTTCTATTACCTACTTATCATTATTCTGAGGAATGGATTGTCTCTGACCAAGTGTCAGTGTGTTATATTATAAGACTTAGCGTCCACACTGCGCAGTCTTTAATTCTGAAAAACTCGAAAAATAAAAAAGGAATAGTAATATGACAGAGACGTCAATATTGACAACATAATTGAAAATGAAATAATAACAAATACGGGTGACGATAGCTCAACTGACAATTTTGGATCATCATCTGAAGAAAATGATTGACTGCAGATTCACTTTTTCTCGATTTTTTTTTCAGATTGAGAAAATGTTATTTAAATCAAAGAAAATTGACTTTGTAAAAGTACAAAAGTACATATTCAAATCAATCAAATACTCAAGCAAACCTGAATCGATTTATCGTGAGTATCGATATCGAGTAACGAGTCGTATGGTTACATCACTAGTTACGTCGCGAAGACAAATATCAAAACGGGCCTTTTAATTTGTGCTGATTTTTACACAGCTCCCCTCCTAGCGACAACAGGGAAGAACTAACAAACCTAATGGAAACGAAAATAGTTATTTTAAAATTAAATAGGTATAAATAAATAAATCTTAAGCCCGATTACAGAGGCGCCAGCATAAAATTTAATAGCAACGTAAAAATCGTTCTCTCTATCGAATGCCTAAAGTGAAAAAGAAACAGGACTATGCTATTTAGCTATAATAATTACGGTGGCGCCTCTGTAATCGGGCTTATTATGAAATTACATGTAGTACCTAAACGTAGATGTCCCACGTTTACGACTTATGTAATTTCATAAGCTCCCGGGAGAACCCAACAATAATGACTTGCTAATTATTGCTTTATTCTGACCTAATTCCAAAAAAAACCGGACTAGTGCGAGTCAGGCTCGCATACCAAGAGTTCCGGACAAATATTGAAAATTGCACAAAATTTGGAACTATTTAGTTATTAAAACCTCAAAGCGTAACAATTACATAATCATCGATAATTATTTTTTTGCAAAAAATAGCATGACCGACTTCACCTGTGTACAGAATTCGCGAATAAATTGCACGGATCGATGTAACATTTTTCACATTATTGTTGATTTATCAAAAATGGCTTAGCCGATTTCGATACAATTTAAATGGGACCAATTTCGAAGTATACTCTTTCCAATAAAAAAAAGAATTATTGAAATCGGACTACTATGAAAAAAGTTATGGGTGAATAAATTGCATGGATCGATGTAACATTTTTCACAATATTGTTGATTTATCAAAAATGGCTTAGCCGATTTCGATAAAATTTAAATGGGACCAATTTCGAAATATATTCTTTCCAATAAAAAAAGAATTATTGAAATCGGACTTCTATGAAAAAAGTTATGCGTGGTTATACAAAAAATATATATATATATACGCGTCGAATTGTATACCTCCTCCGGTGGTTCGTCGGTCAACAAAATAGTTTTTTTTTACTTTACTCGTCATGCGTCGTAAATCACATATCGTAAAAGTAATAGAAAACTCGTTTTAGCTTGTGCTAATAAAGATCATTCCTATTATTATGATACCCCACATACTTAATACAATTAATTCACTTTATAATTAGAGGTCATTTTTTAATTGAGGCCCCATTTTTTGTAATTATATTAAAAATGTACAGTTTTCAGATTTATTCCTATATGTGTACTCTAAGACAATATTATGCTCCTTGCCAAATTTATAATCCTTGATAACTGAGATGTATGATTTTTTCACAACTGCAAGGGGCAGTAGATATACGTACTCGTATATGGTTTAAATTTCAACTCGTTCTTAAGATAAAAGGTCTTGACATACGGACAGACGGACAACAAAGTGGTCCTATAAGGGTTCTGTTTTTCCTATTGAGGTACGGAATCCTAAAAACGAACGAACGAAGTTTCAGAATGAGGAAAGCAACTTAAAAGTAAATACTTAGTACCCACGCTTATAAGTAGATCCTAAAACCAAGACAGCTTATAAATAAGTTTTAAGATCAAAGCTCAAAAGGTTGCAAGGTCGCGTCTCCCGGGCGACCAACTTTCCAAGGGCGGCGTCTGGGAAAATGAAACAAAATACCTCCAAAATACATAGCGGCCATTTTGTTTTTGTACTTCTATATCAGCGCTATTATCGCATTTTCCGATTTGCAGTAAAACAAAGCAGGTCAGTCGACTAAGTTTTTTAAGTTCAGTCAGTTCAGTTAAGTACCTACTTCTTTAGATTGATTTGTAGATCTTCCTGTTGTTTTTGTATTTTCTTGTTAATTTTCTTACAAATGTAATGAGATATTAACAGTAGATTATGTACCAAGAGAACCAAGTCGGGTCTTCGTCACAGTCGACATATGGACCCTGAGTGTGAGGGACTCTATAGTTAGCTGCCGAGCGCAGCGAGGGTGTTATTTTGGAATTATTTAGAGTCCTGAGTAAAGCGAGGGGTTCAAGTCACCCAAGACGAAGACAGTCTTGGTTCTAGTGGTGCATACTCTACTTTTCATACCTCCTGCGAGAAAATGACGTCTACAAAGCTGAAAATACGAATGTAGCCTACAACGAGTTCACTGAAATTTTCTTATTGTTCTACGATCTCTGTTTTCCTGTTGTCAAAACTAAAATTCCTGTAATTAAGAGACCTAATTGGCTAAGTAAAGGCATAAAAAATTGCGCGAAGAGAAAGCGTTGTTTGCTCCAGAAGTATAGGCATTCCTTACAAAATAATGATAAAATCATTTTCAAACAGTACTCTGCTAGGCTGAAACGAGTCATTAAACAGACGCAAAAAGCTCAAAATAACTATCACATACAACAAGCCAGTAACAAATCAAAAGCGGTATGGGACATAATCAATAAATATCAGCAGCATAATGTTAAAAACGAAATCACACATATAAAAGTAAACGGAAAAAATATATCCGATCCAAAAGAAATCTCGCAATGTTTTAACAACTTTTTCATAGATGAAGTAGAGACAAGCTCGGATAGTAACACTAAAGCATCAGAAACATTAAGGCACTCTGAACCTAACTCTTGCTTCATGGAACCAACTAATGAGAACGAAGTTGATAATATTATACAGACCCTGAAAAATACACATAGTACTGGCTACGATGGGGTGTGCACCAAGATAGTAAAATTAACATCAAAAATAATTTCACCTGTTCTTTCTCACATAATTAATAGAAGCATTGAAGAAGGTGTATTTCCTGACAAGCTGAAGACATCTGTCATAATACCTATTTTTAAAAAACAAGATAAAGAGGATATGCAATTCTATCGACCCATTGCCCTGATACCAATCTTTTCCAAAGTTTTTGAAAAGGTTATACATCTAAGGCTTAGCAAATATTTTGAAACTTTTAATATTTTCTCTCCTAATCAAGTAGGCTTTCGAAAGGGGAAATCCATAAATATGGCTCTTCTAAAATTTTTGGAAATCGTATATACAGGACTTGATAACGGGAAAAGGGTCAATGCTCTCTTTATGGATATGACAAAGGCTTTCGATCGCGTCAATCACAATATCCTATTAAAAAAACTGGAGTGTTGTGGCATAAGAGGCAATATATTAAACCTAATAAAATCATATCTTACTAACAGACAGCAATACACAGAAGTCACGAGGCTCAATATGGGCACTAAAATAGAAGAAAAATACCAGTCAGATCTAAGAACTATAAAATATGGAGTGCCACAGGGCAGCATTCTGGGGCCTTTATTATTTCTAATATATATTAATGATTTCCCACATGCTATAGATGATCCCATGGTTATGTTTGCTGATGACAGCACTGCAATTTTTACAGACAATAAGAACGGCAGACACGAAGACAATATAAATGACTCATTGAAATCAATTATAGATTGGCTCCAAAATAATAATCTTAAAATGAATATGGACAAAACTAACATTATGACTTTTAAAAATATTAATTCAAAATTTGACAATTTAAATATTAATTATAATGGTAGACAAATTGACGAAACGCATAAGACTAAATTTCTAGGGCTTCATATAGACTCCAACCTGTCATGGAACGGTCACGTTGAGCATGTGTGTACGAAGTTAAGTCAATTCTCGTACGCACTCTATATGTTACGCAAGGTAGCCAATGATAAAGCCCTTTTAAATGCCTATCATGCATACGTCGGTTCCACACTGAGGTATGGTATTCTTGCATGGGGTAACTGTACAGAAAAAGAATCGGCATTTAGGGCCCAAAAGAAATGCATTCGAGCTATTTGTAGACTAAAACCTAAAGACTCATGCAAGCCGTACTTTCAAAAACTACAAATAATGACTTTTCCTTCGATGTATATCCATGAGGCGGCTCTGCTTGTACGGAATAATTTGGGTAACTTTGAGACTTTAAAATCGAAACGGCACAAAAATACGCTACGAGTGCCTAAAGTTAGGAAAGCTCTATTTAGTAAAAGTATTTTTGTTAAAAGAATAGACATCTATAATAAACTACCTAAGAATATAAAAGAGTCAGAATGTGATATGACATTTAAATTTAGATTAAAGAAATTTTTGACTGAAAAAGCATATTACACCATTAATGAATTTTTAAATGAAAAAGCATGATATAATGATAAATGACTTTAAATAAATATTGACACTATTAAATTATTAACAATTGGGATGTATGTACTAATTTAAAATAAATTGTAATTGTATTAAACAAACAGGAGCCGTCTTTAGATGGTTCTGTAGCGTATAGAAAACCTATTTCTCTGTGACATTTTTTAGATTTTTTTTTTTGACATTTTTTATGAATTGTATTTCTTAATAGATTTAGCTGTTTTGTTTTTCATATTTGTACGCCACGACGGCAAGAACATGTGTTCTATAACCCTTGTAAGATCTGTATGCAACTTTGTATGTTGTCTGCACTACCATGTTTCTGACAAATAAATAATCTTGAATCTTGAATCTTTGAAAATAAAACCCCAGGAATTTGAGTAATTCTTACGTCATAAACTCACTTAGTGTTGGTACTCACTAGGCAACTCGGTATTGTTCACAATAAATAAAACAAATTGGAATGTACCTACGAATGTTCATAGAATGGCACACAAATCCGCAATAAAACAGAAAATGTGCCTAAATACTATGTGAAAACATTCGACCATGGCCAGCTCGATTATCGTGGCCTAACACGGTCTTTGCAAAGAGGTTCTATTCTGTAAAATCATACTGATACGGGCACCAAGGAGGTTTTATTTTTTAAAATCAACTAGACCCTCCTTACAATGTCCGTTACCGTGCATGTAAAGTGGTTATCAAGGACTTTGTATACTATCTGGACTGCGCACAGACGAAATTTGGCTCAAAGTTAGTTTAGAAAAATTCAACCTTAATGCGTTGTAACAAAACGTATATTCCTTTGAAATGGTATAAGAGAGACGCTGTGCCGAGTGAGACTTCCCAAAGTGATGAAGTTGTCCCGCTCGCACTATTGCCATTTCGAAACGACACTTATAAATGGTAGAATTATTACCTGTAAAGCCGCGACTGTCTTAACCATTTATTAGTTTTTTTAACAATGTAGTTTGATAGGATTTTAGTTAAAATTGCGAATAGATGCCAATAAAACAGAGTTTGATATTTATTTTGTATGAATATACCTACGTCTTTATGATTAACGGTTATTTTTTATTTTTGACTAGAGTATCACCGTCGATTGCAAATGGCGTACTATGGTGTATACAAAGAAGTGTAGTAGGGTGACTATGCTGGACATATTTCTTAAACATGCTGGGTGTACAACTGGTGTATAGTCGTGGTTGTCATTTTTAATTTTTTTAGGTTGTAGATTTCAAAATTGGCATCCATTTTGGAATTAAAAACGACAGACGTCACTTTTTGCTAAAAGTCGCGATGGGTGTCGCTTTTGAGGTTTTTGGGGGTGTAGATTTCAAAAATGGCATCCATTTTGAAATTAAAGATGGCGGACGTTACTATTTTGAAAAAGTCGTCATGGGTGTCGTTTAATAGGTTTTTGGGTTGTAGATTTCAAAAATGGCATCCATTTTGAAATTAAAGATGGCGGACGTCAATATATTGAAAAAGTCGTCATGGGTGTCGTTTAATAGGTTTTTGGGGGTGTAGATTTCAAAAATGGCATCCATTTTGAAATTAAAGATGGCGGAAGTCACTATTTTGAAAAAGTCGTCATGGGTGTCGTTTAATAGGTTTTTGGGGGTGTAGATTTCAAAAATGGCATCCATTTTGAAATTAAAGATGGCGGAAGTCACTATTTTGAAAAAGTTGTCATGGGTGTCGTTTAATAGGTTTTTGGGGGTGTAGATTTTAAAACTAGCGTCCATTTTGGAATTAAAGATGGTGGACGTCACTTTTTTGAAAAAATCGTCATGGGTGTAGATTTCGAGGATTTGGGGGTGTAGATTTCAAAAATGACATCGATTTTGGAATTAGAGATAGCAGAAGTTGTTTTTTTGAAAAAGTCATCATAAGTGTTATTTTTTGAGAATTCCGGGGTTTATATTTCAAAATTGGCATTCATTTTGGAATTGAAGATGGCGAACATTACTTCAAAATGGATGCCAATTTTGAAATATACACCCCCAAAAACCTCTAAAACTACACCCATGACGACTTTTTCAAAAAAGTGAGTCCGCTATTTTTTATTTCAAAATGGATGCCTTGTTTACTACGGAAGCCTTAAAATTCTGTTAACTACGGAAGTCTATTCGTGGACAAGTTTTCGTGATTAAGATTTTTCGTGATAAGGTCTATTTGTGACAAAGTTTTCCGTGAAAAAGTTTTTGTAAAAAAAATGTTCGTGGTTAAGTACTGACACGGGTTGCGTGATATGTGTCAAGATTACATCTATGAAATTTAAACGTTGTTCAACACCGTAAATGTGGATTCCAGACCATTACTGTCGTCACAAAAGTGAAGGAACTCATCGAGATCTACATTTCCGATGACAGCTGTCAAACTTAAAAGTGGTTTATCTCCGTCATTATCAATTCTAGACCATTGCTGTCTTAACAAAGGTGAAAGAACTCTTTAAGATCTACATTTCCGATAACAGCTGTCAAACTTGAAACTGAATTATCTCCGTGTATATTAATTCTAGACCATTGTTTTTATGGGGATTGGTTTTAATAGAAATCTTCAATGAAGGCCTATGCCCAGCAGTAGGCGTCTTATTGCTAAAGCGACGACGATGACGAAGGACGACGAGTTAGGGGTAAGATAACTGCGATTCCTGCGTGCAGTAACATTCCAAAGAAAAATTATATCCCAAGATGATCGAGATGTTTTGGTCATCCTACTTGGAAAAGAGACACAATCATCTGATGTGGTATCCTTGTCGGCACGTTTTTCTTTGCCAGTACTCAATCCTGTTTATATGATAAATCCATGGTGGTTATATTCGATTTTACAAAATGAAACCTCTTTACGAAGTCCATAAAATTTATGGACATTAAAGCCGGAAACATACTATCGGACGCGGCTGACGGACGCGTTCTGACAGCCGCGATCTAGACTATGAAAGTACACTGAGCCGTGCACACTATGTTTCCAGCTTAAAGCCGGAAACATACTATCGGACGTGGCTTACGGACTTAGCTATGTGCACAGTCTTTAAACATCCGGTGTGCCAGATCGCTCTCAGACGTCCGAACGCTCAAGGTCGTTCGAAGGTGACGTCCGAACGCTCAAGGTCGTCCGAAAGTGACGTCCGCGACTTATGTCCGATAGTGTCCACGGTGTTATGAAATAACAATTACACTATTTATTATGCTTTATTCAACATAAAAATTACACAGAGAATTAAGAGATATATAAGACAGATATTATAGACAAATGACGTTTCCCGCCAAGCATAGATATGATGCAAAGAGTATTTAATGTAGCGACTAAGAAGTCTACTACATTCACCCCCGCTCTAGTAAGACGTATCATAATCTTGAAGATACGTAGGGGGCCGACGGTTTCTCGTTGGCCGCTGTGCTAATGGGGAAGCTGACGGTGTGCTCTCTGTAGAAACAAATGATAAGTCAGTTTCGGTTTCTATCTCTTCTGTTTCAAAAGTAGGAGTTCTGTCTCCATCACTTTCTGTTTCCAAGCCCACTGGAGCTAAATGTCTGTTCGATACTGTCGTCTCCCGGCCATCATTCAATCTTACGAAGGAATAGTCTGGGTTGGATTCTAAGAGCTCCACTTCTTCGACAATTGGAGAGTATTTGTTAGTTCTATTATGTTTTTTAAGCAGAACAGGCCCAGGCGTAAGGAGCCATGTAGGCACAGAGTGACCGTTATTGGACTTTCAGGCGTGAGTTTGATTTGTGGCAGTACATAATAGCGATCTTATTGAATTAAGCGCTTGGTTGAGAACCTTTTCCCAGTCTTGAATTTTAAGTCCTTGTGATTTCAGGGCTAATTGAACAGTTTTCCAAATTGTTCCATTAGCTCGTTCTATTTGGCCATTACCTTGTGGGTTGTAAGCTGTCGTACGACTTGTAGAAATACCCCTGTTATGTATGTGTGTCCTTCACTTCCTTGGACATAAATGCAGAGCCTCGATCGGAATGAATGTAAGCTGGCATCCCAAATATGGAGAATAATGTGGATAAATGTTTGATCACAGTTGCGGCGGATACATCTTTGCTTGGGAATGCGAATGGAAATCGTGAGTACTCATCAATTATCGTCAAGATATATTTATTAGCAGATGATGAAGGAACTGGTCCTTTGAAGTCGACGTTCAGTCTTTCGAACGGTGAAGTTGCTTTTATCAAGCAACTATTGTTTTTGAAAAATCTAGGCTTCACAACTGCACATACTGAGCACGAATTTGTGATTCTCCTTACATCTTCTGTTGAGTATGGTAAATTCTTACTTCGGACCCAGTGAAACATACGAGTCGTACCTGGATGGCATAAATCGTTGTGCAATTCTTTTAACTTAGTTTCCGAGTGAATACTAGCACAGATACGTGACAATGTGTGTTATGCGGCGTTATTCTCTTTTCCGGTCTGTAAATAATGTCATATTTAAAACAAGATAATTCTAAACGCCATCGCTCAATTTTCTCATTCTTTATCTTACTTGTATGTGTGCGATCAAACATATTGGAAACTGATCTCTGATCAGTGATCAGGCGGAAAGATCTCCCAATCAAGTAGTGGCGCCACTTACGAAGGGCTTCAACGATAGCGTAAGCTTCCTTTTCTATGGCTGGATGTCTCTTTTCTGATATTGAAAGTGTGCGTGAAAAGAATGCTACCGGGCGTCCCTCTTGTGATAGAGTAGGCGCTATAGCATTATCAGAAGCATCCGTTTCGACAATAAACATCTAAAACATAAAAATTACACAGAGAATTAAGAGACATATAAGACAGATATTATAGACAAATGACGTTTCCCGCCAAGCATAGATGTGATGCAAAGAGTATTTAATGTAGCGACTAAGAAGTCTACTACACACGGCTCAGTATACTTTCATAGTCTAGATACCTATCAGTCGCGGCTGTCAGTCGCGTCCATCAGCCGCGTCCGATAGTACGTTTCCGGCTAAATGAGTCATTTTCGATCTGGTGGTATCAACATTTTTTGAGATAGGTAGTAAAGTTTCAAAGATATTATTCTCAAAAACGGCGAATTAACAAAATTTCATCAGATTGTGCAAGAAGGACAAAGTTCTAGTAGAATATTTATTAATCTCAAAAGAATTTACAAAAAATCACTTGCTGAGATTACACACCTACATAGTAGGTACGTTGCTACAAAGCGCAGTGGCATAGTGTAGACTAGACTAATATAAATAAATAATAATAAAACAACAACACACAAAAGTTTGGACACTACCCATTAAACTAAAGTTTTTAGGGTAAGTACTTTTAGTATATGGGTCTTGTGGTATTTTGTCCAGGGAAATTTCCGTTACTAGTGACAATATCAACAGTCCTCTACCACTACGGCATCCAAACGCCAGCTGAAATGCCTCCCATACGATACTGCAGTCTACCTCTACAGCCCACCTCAGTTGCAGTGCCCCCCATAAGGCACCCAACCCACCAGCCAGTTTATACACGGGCTTGACAGCAAAGCCCGAGAAAAGCGGCCCGGCTCCACCTCGGATTCCTCTTAGCGTTACCCCAGTCTCCCCTATGATGTTACTGAGCCCCCACGCCACGACAAGGCGGGAACCCTCGGGGGTGGCCTAAACTTAGGTACCTTTCTAATCTAACTTACCAACCTTCGCTTTTGGGTTGGTTGGTGGTTTAATTTTGGAATGTCTCTTAAATTAATACAGTTAAGTAGTAGGTACCTATAGGTAATTTTTATATTAATATCATTATCAATTCATAACTTATTCATAATACTTAGTGAGCTCCTTCCAGCTTCCATGTAACATATGTATGCTGACCTTGCGGATCCTGAGGAGCTTTAGTTTTTTTAAGTACCACCACTGTAAAACCAGGTTCACAAGCTAAATAAATAAATTGAAATTGAAATTGAACATTGTATAGCTAAAAGGCGTTTTAAAGCTGTATAGTGTATACTGTGTATATTGTACCGATTTGTACCCTCGATAGATTGATTGTTGCCAGTTTGCCAGGCAACCGCACGGGTGCGTGCCTTGATCGAAATTATTCGCTGATCAGACATTGCAAAACCAACCCTAACGTACAAAAAGAAGAGCTTAAATTTCAAAAATATCCTCTACTTAGTCTAGAATATCATTTCAGTTTGCTACAGGAGTTTCAGACCTGACAGGCAAACATAAGTTTTATTTTCGAATGAATCGTGATGCATCTGGTGCATCAAGTGTAAACAACCGGTAGCTGTATATATATTTTGGTAGGTATGTACAGAATTTTATGGATTTCCTATGGCGCATGGCGAGTGAGGGCGAGAGAGGGGGAGGCAAATATATAACAGACTTATCCTACAACGAGATGGATAACGCATGTAATTACCTACTAAGTAGTTGCGATGCGACCTTTTCTCCTAGGGCTGGTTTTGTAAGCCCGTTGTTTTATTGACGCATATACATGGTTATTTCTAATAATTTAGCATCCTTTTAGGGGCTTATACTTTACATCAACTTTTGTTCCGAAAGTTTGATAAAACTTAAAAAAAAATTGTTGTTCTATAGAAAAATATCGTTCACCCGCAACAAAATGTATGTAATAGCAAATTTTTTTTTAGTTTGATAAAAATCGCAGAACAAAAGTTGTTAGTTTTGATGTACAGAATAAGCACCTAAAAGGATGCTAATTGATTAGGAATAACCCTGTATAACCGGCATAACTCATGCATAGATGTCTATGCAAGAACTCTCACAGTTGTCATACTCATATATACAATACTTAGTTACGTACTTTAATACGAAAAACACTTAAAAATGCATAACACGCATTTTTATTAATGTTTGTTTTCACGTCCTAATAGCAAAATATTACCTAAAGTATTTAACTTTAACTGAAAAAGCTGCCTTACCTATCGAGACGTGAGAAACTAGCGCAGTTTCTTTTTAGTTCGTGCCTTATTAATAAATCAATGCTTCTCTGTCACGAAATCTCGATTGGCCAAGTTGTCCATCTGATGTCTCTGTGATAACATAATTATAATAATATCGTCTCCGGAAGGAAAAAGCCCTCGCCTCGTGTAAAGTGGGATAACCCGGGTAACAATTTTTTAACTAGTCAGTTTGGAAGCGAGCAAATGAAAATAGCTTTATTTACTTACAGATGTCCTGATTCAGCCACCAGAGACGAAAATGAACCGGAACATTTATGAACCTTATAAAATACTTACTTTTGCTTCACCAAAACCGTCAACAAAGCTGTCGAGAATACTTTTCCAGGTTGATGGGGTTTTTCCAGATTCTTCTGATCTTAGTGGAATAGCCCGCAGAAATTACGACTGAGTCTAGGAATTTCAGTAGGTAGATAACACCGTTGCACCCCTCTCCCGGCGCCCATGCCGATCATGTTCATGCCGCTCGCCTTTCGTGAGCAGGCCTATGTTCAGCAGTGAACTATTAAAAGGTTGGTACTTTAAACTCACTTAACGACAAAAAAAATACAAAGCTCATAGACAATACATCACCTCGCAGCCTGAAATTCGCTCAATGTTCCCAAAATGGCCGGCACCCGGCAGCCTATCAGCCCGGGATTGACGCGTGGCCTTGAAACGAAACGCAGAAAATACCTGAGTAGATAGTTACACGTGCCTTTCTCTTCCTTTTCCCTTCTTTTTTTAAAGATCCTTTGTAAACAACAACTTACTTGCTTAATTTACATTTTACCTAGCCCTCTTATCTCCTCTGCGTGGCCTAATTAAATCTCCTCAATTAAGAGAAAGTTAATAATATATATTTTACAGACCATAATGAATAAAATAATGATTACAAGGCTGTATTCTAACTATATACCTTATAGTTAGAATTATTCTTCGCCAAAAATGGGACAACCGACTTCACTGCAATTTACGTACAAAAATCGAAAAGTTCTTTCGAATGTAGGTACTTACAATATACCTATGTATACTACTCTGTGTAAAAAGTATCGGGAATATGTCAATAAAAAGACCCGTGTAAAAGAGGTCGTTCTAATTTTTTTACTGCATGTTGGTAGCACTGTACTGATTTAGCGCGCAAAGTTTGAGCGGGACCTGTCATTTAATTTGTTTTAAACTACACTTTTTGTTGGTCATAGTTTTGAGTTCTCGGCGATTTTTACAATGGAAAATATTGTTGAACAAAGAGTGTGCCTTAAATTTTGTGTTTCGAATGATATTTCATGTGGTGAATCACTAAAAATGTTGCGAAATACCTACGGCGAATCGTGTATATCGAAAACAAGGGCTTATGAATGGTATAAGGCTTTTAAAGAAGGCCGAGAAGTAGTAGTAGACTTGCCTCGTTCTGGTAGACCTTCAACCGCTACGACCAAAGAAAACATCGACAGAATCAAGAAGCTAGTGCTCGAAAATCGACGTATGAGTCTGAGAGAGTTGGCTAGTGAGGTCAACATATCTTTTAAGTCCGTCCACAACATTCTCATTGACATTTTAGGCATGAAATGCGTCGCCGCTCGACTAGTTCCAAAAGAGCTCAATTTTGTTCAAAAAGCGCAGCGAAAGCATGTCGCTGAAGACATGGTTTCCCGAGCTTCTACGGATCCGATCTTTATGAAACGTATAATAACTGGCGATGAGACATGGGTTTATGAGTACGACATGCAAACAAGCCAACAGTCTTCAGAATGGCGTATCGAAAACGAGCCGAAACCCAAAAAACCGCGGCAAAGTCGCTCCAAAATCAAGGTGATGCTGACAGTTTTTTTTGACTACCGTGGTGTGGTTCACTCCGAATTCCTTCCAGAGGGAGAAACAGTGAATAAAAAATATTATTTAGGCGTCATGAAGCGTTTGCGTGAGAGTATCCGCCGAAAACGTCCAGATTTGTGGCAACACAACTCATGGATGCTGCTCCATGATAATGCACCATCACACACAGCCATTATAGTGAAAGAGTTTTTAGCGAAAAATTCAACAAAAGTTCTCGACCAAGCACCGTATTCACCTGATATGGCTCCGTCTGACTTTTTTTTATTTCCCAAGTTAAAATTACCACTTCGAGGAAAACGTTTTGGGTCGATAGAAGCTATAAAAGAAAATTCGCTGAATGAGCTAAAGGCCATACCGCAAATAGCCTATGAAAAATGTATGGAAGACTGGGTGAAGCGTTGGAGATGTTATATTGCAAGCGATGGGGCCTACTTTGAAGGCGATAAAATAAATTTAGATGAATAATTTGTATTTTTTGTTTTATTGACAAATTCCCGATATTTAGTACACAGAAGGTATATACCCTTTTTAGATTATTGTTGATTTTTCGAAAACCACACCATTTCGATAAAATTTAAAAGGGGCCATTTCTGAACAAAAATAATCCTCAAAATCGTTCCACAATAGGCGGAATAATCGTGTAACATATATACAAAAAATAATCGGCCAAGTGCGAGTCGGACTCGCGCACGAAGGATTCCGTATCGTATGGAAGCCCCCTTTAATATATTTTTTGACATACTTAATCATAAAGTGGCTCTAATTTCACCGCAATTAGGCACATAATGACATCTGTAATCAAACTGTGACTTTTTCATTGCTATTAACTACTGGGTTATAGAGGTTTTTTTTTTATTTTATTGGGAGAAGTGTTTGTTCTTAAAAAAAAACTTTCGAAACAAAAAACATCGTGTTCAATAGCAGGTACAGATATATTAATGTACCTATTACTTGCTTATTTCATGCAACTTCGTATTTAAATAGATAATTTCAACTTGTACGTTTTTATTAAATAAAACTTTTACTCGAATATAACTTTTATTTTTCTCTGAAAAAAAATTACGTTACTTGTATGGGATGGGAGCCTTTAAATATTTATTTTATTTTAGTTAAATATTTATTTTTAAAGACTATATTTCATTAAATATTCTATGAATATTTCAAGTATCTACTTATCGCCGTTATTAATATCGAGCGAAAAACGGCTATAAATTCAAATTTGGTGTATGGGATCCATTTGATTGAACATTTATTTTTTCTGTTTTTAGTATTTTTTTTTGTTGTTCTATAACAACAAATACGGCAACAGAAACACATCATCTATTAAAATTTCAACGTTCTAGCTATCACTGTTCATAAGATACAGCCTGGCGACAAACAGACAGACAGACGGACGGCCAGCGGAGTCTTAGTAATAGGGTCCCGTTTTTATCCTTTGGTTACGGAACCCTAAAAAATTAACATATTTTTGCCAAAAATGTACCACTGACTTCTTTACAATCTAGGCAAGTACGTACAAAATTCAAATAGCTCGAATCGATGTATTCCATTTTTACATTATTGTTGATTTTTTAAAAACCCCTCAACCAAAATCTATAAAATTTATATAGGACCACGTCTCAAATATGATCTCTACCCAACAAAAACAAGTAGGTTAGTAACAAAACCCATTAAGTACCTTGGAGGTAGATCTGTACGCCCAACGTGACCTAGATATGAAATTAGACCGAAACCTACTAAATCTCATTATTCTCCTCCTTGATATAAATCTTTTGATTTTCGGAAACGTTTTTAGGGTTAACCCTTACCCAAAGAATAAAAAAAAACGGGACCTTATTACTAAGACTTCGCTGTCCGTCTGTCTCTATGTTTGTCCGTCTGTCTGTCACCAGGCTGTATCTCAGGAACCGTGATAGCTAGAAAGAGAAAGTTGAAATTTTCACAGGTGATGTATTTTTGTTGCCGCTATAACAACAAATACTAAAAACAGAAAATAAATATTCAAGGGTCACGTTTATTGTATACCCATACAATAAACGTGATTTTTTGTCGTTTTTCCCTAGATATTTATTACGGTAATAGGTAAGCACTTGAAATATTCACAGAATATTTAGATGTACTTATATTCACTTTAGTAAAAAAATATTAAAATAAATATTTAACAAGGGGCTCCCGTATAAGAAACCTGAGTTTTTGCTCAATATTAATAACAGCCACAAGCAGATGCTAGAAATAGTCACAAAATATTTAGTTGTACAATATAATAATAATAAAATCGCAGGGGCGACTTTGTGGCGAGTCGTCGTTGAGTGGCGACACCGCGAACCCTGACTCCCTGGGGCTAAATGAGACCCCTGACTCCTCTCTTGCCTTAACCGGCCGGTTTGGAGTGGAAACCGCAAGAGCTAAAAACCTAAGCAGCCTAACGCCGCGAGTAGTGTCTAGTGAAAGCGCAGCACACCTCTCAACACCCTAAACGTAGTATCTATAGTAGTCTGTGCCCTAAGCCATCCACACCAATGTTGCCCCTCTGGCGCCAACTTACGGTAGCCCTTATGGGGGCCCATTTAGTGGACGGCTAGTCACCACCCGCTACGAAATTTTGAAATGGGGCATATTTAGCGGGTGCCGTACCTCATTCCGAAGTCAAATTTTTCAAAACATTTAAAATTTCACCAAAATAGCCCAGTTACGATATTTCAAGTCATTTTATATGCCATAGTTTCCATTTCACGTAATCCTTTTTATACCTACTGCTGTTTTTATATTTCATAATTGTAAAAGGGGCCTCTCAATGTTGGCTTAGGCTCCATTGATGCCTAAAGGACCAGCCTAAGCCTGTGAATTGAATTTAATATAATAATAATAATAAAGCCTTTTAATTACATATTTCTTATTAAAAAAAATACATTTCCAATGCTTGTTAGTAAGTTATTACAGCTATTGTTAGTTTGTTAGTCTTCATTGTTCGAAATATGGACCCCTTTTTGGGTATAGGCCTCCTCCAACCTTTTCCACAACTCTCTGTGTTTGCCTAAGGTGATCCACTCATTTCCTGCGACTTGTTTGATGTCGTCAGCCCACCGTTTTATTGGTCTTCCAACATTTATTTTTCCTTTGGGCCCTGTCCACCTTACAGATTCTATGGTCCATCTCTTATCTGTGTAGCGTGATATGTGCCCTGCCCACTTCCATTTCAGTGTCAGTTTTCTGACTTTATGTATTTTCCTAATTTTTAACATGCTCCTCTCCAATGGATAGGAGCATGTTGTACAATATATTCACTTCATAAATAAATCATCATCATCATCATCCACAGCCTTCATTATCCCACTGCTGGGTATAGGCCTCTCTCTTACTGTGCCATCTGCCTCGGTCCTATGCCATAAATAAATAGTTAAATTAAAATGAAATATAATACAGTAAGGAACCCTTAGTGCGCGTGTCCTACTCGCATTTGGCCGATTATTTTAAATTGAGTCTACTCCAACTAATGTCATCATCAGAAAACATCAGATGTGCCATACAAAAATTTTCGCTCTCGACAATTTGTAGGCATCTTTGTCACAGCTGATTTGCAATTGCGATTTCTAGGTTGATCAAAGTGGCGTAACTATAAGGTGGCA
The DNA here is from genome assembly GCA_949316475.1 of Hypomecis punctinalis. NCBI lineage: Eukaryota > Metazoa > Arthropoda > Insecta > Lepidoptera > Geometridae > Hypomecis > Hypomecis punctinalis. The sequence goes on from OX438807.1 coordinate 12,575,580, forward strand.
GGGCTGGCAAAATGCCCCGGGCCTCCGACCCGAGTGGGCCCAGCCTAAGAGGCCGCGAACTCATTATATAAAATCATGAAAAAAATTTCGCGCTCGCTGCGCTCGCGCTTCATTTAGCGAAATATTTTTCCGTTGCTCGCATCTCATCTTAAATTCAAAGTTTCCCTTTAATAAAAAAACCAAAACATTTCGCGCTTTCTGCATTCACGCTGAAACTTGATTAAGTGTTTCTAATCTTTATCACAAAAATATCACACTCGCGGCGCTCACACTTAAGTAAAAATATATTGTTTCCGTTGGTTTTCATATGGCTAAATTTAGCAACTAATTCTAAAAATTGTATTCAAAAGTCTTTCGCTTGCTGCTTTAGAAAATAAAATTTGTTAGATATTAAATAAAAACATACACAATACTATTAATCGTATTGAGTAATTGTAATTAAATACTTAAGTGGTTTATAAAAATTACAACGCGACAATTTTTACTGGGACGGGGCCCCATCTAAAGAATTTGCCACGGGCCTCAGGTGGTATAGGTAGTTACGCCACTGGTTGATCCCATGGTAAAAGTTGTTCATAATGAGTATAATTGTATGTCTGTAAATCCCTGCTTTTCGCAAAACCACACCTAGGTACCTACATAAGTTTATTGTATCACACGTCGTTGTGGGGTCGGTCTTCTTCACCTACCTCACCTCATCACTTGGCATTTTTTACTTATTCCATATTGATGACCCTTTTCCATATTTTAAAGACATCTTTAACTTTTGGACCAATTGCGAAATCGCAAAAAAATGCTTGCCCGGTGTGGGAATCGAACTCACGCTTCCTTGGCACAGGCTTCACTAACCACTGTGCCACCGAGACAGACGAAAATATTGCTTATATGTATATGCAAGAAACGGTTGCCCTGTATTATTCGAAAAATAAGTAGTAAAAAAATGGGCTGTCGACTGTCGTATGATATTTATAGGTATGTCGTATGATAGGCTTCCGTAGATGGTGACGATGATTATGATGATGATAAAAAACAATTTTTATGATGTCAATAGGTGGTTTAATGCTAGAAAAGCATAGAAATATATTTGTGAGGTCAATGACCTCTGAGCTAAGTGCAAGTTTAAGAATTTCAATTTTTCTTTATAACTCTAAAATTTATGATTCCACAGAGCTCAAAATAATTTTCAGAGAAAGTTTTTTTAGGGGAGCAGTTTGTCTGTAAATGCCAAAAACCCAAAAATATTTGAATTTCGCGCGCTGACCTAGTAAATCGACCTTATCAGCTGCGCGAGGATTGGGTTATCTGCAGCTTGTAGCTAGTTTCACAGCCGCCAAGAGATTTGATTCGGACTGTGCCAACGTCCGTGTGGCGTCTTCACAGCGACACCGAAACAAGGCTATCGCAGCAGGTCGACGGCCGCGCAATGTCACCTTTAGCACTAATGAAAAGATAATCCACCCGCCCCACCTCGCTGCAAGCGCTCCTCACCCCCTCGCCTCTTGCCTTCTTTGTCTTTACAAGAAAGTACTTGGGTACTACAACTTTGTTGTAGAGTTGGATGAGGAGCCAACGTCACATTGCCTGAAAGAAACTGGGATGCATTGAGTCTTTTCAGAAAAAATACAGCCATACTTACCTATATAATTATTTTTGATACGAAAGTAGAATTTTCGATCTACAATTTAACTTTAACTTATAATGTAGGTATATACTTAGATATAGTTTGCATCCGTAAATGCCACATCCACTTCAAATAGGGATTTCAAACTGTAACGAAGATTTGCGAAATTTCAAACTGTAGAAAAGCAATAAGGCTGCCCTTTGTTTCACTAATTTTTAGCTGTTTAGGTATATTTTCTTCTTTGTATTTTTCTGTATTCTGTGCTTTTAGTGTTAACAATAGTTTAAGTGTTCATTCATAGTGTCAATTTCTAGTCTTTCCGTAATTTAATATTTTGTTTTAATAGGAATTTAAGATATTGATATTATATTCATTATGACGACAAAAAATAAATATACCTACATATAAAAAAAATCACGCTCGCTCCTCTCGCTCTAAATAGGAAGCTTTCATTAGGTTCCTTCTGATATAAAATCAAATCTAGTCATTTTGGAATAAACAGCGAAAGGGGATTTTAAACCCATCTTTTGGTGTTACTATAAGGCCTCATTTCCAATTAATGTTGCCCTCATGAAAAGATTTTGCTGCGCTACTGGTGGTGAAGTATTAGTCAGCCAGCGTAACTTATATAGTTTGTGCAGCATCTCTATAATAACACATGCAATGATTTATGTTAATAAAAATGATAGTTCTGCCATTTAACCAACTTCTTATTAAGTTTGTATTTCTGTATCAATCAGTGACATAGGTATCTACCTACCTACCAATATCAATGTTCGCCGTTGCGTCATGTCATCACACGACACTCACATTGTATCAATTTGAATGTACCTCTATATGTAAATATAGCTCGTTGGAAACAACAGAACGATATGATAATAAAACTGCATGCATGTTTATCAATGTGCAGTGTAGGTACACGATAACTAAAACAACTAAGAAGTCGTAAACAATATTTTTGTAATAACTTGATCGAATCGCAACTTCGTATTCATCGAGAAATGGCTACATAGGTATTTTGTAATCTAATAAGTAGTTATATCAAAATGAAACAGTTCGAGAGAGGCTTAGAGTGGGATAAAGAAGGCTGGAAGACGATGATGATGATGACGGATATGTTTACTAGACTGTCTGTAAAAGGATAATGTTTATAATCTAAGTCTTACCTATATCATACGCATTTTTTTCTTTCATTTGGTTTCTTTCGTTTACCTACATAATTTAAGGTATGCGTTTAAATAGCTTTATCGCAACGTTGGTTCCTAAAATTTTGGTTAGCACTAAAACGACTCAATTAGTATATCTGCCCTTCAATTTTCGAAAAATCGATGAGTTACGAGAGTTACGATCGCATCTGCCCCATCAGTCTGGGGGTGCTGCTGGTGCCGGATCAATGAAAAACGCTATTTAGACAGATCTGTTGATACACAATTACTCAATCTCTCCTCCACGACAAGATTACTGAAGCAGTTAGAATTTAGTCGATACACATATACATAAATACAATTATTTATAACAATTAGTTATAAGACGATCACGACTAGGGTATGCTTGTACCAAAGAAGATATAATAATACTACGTACTTGTACCATGACAGGAATGGTGCCGTGATAGATACCGCTTTTTACACGTACCTACCTACCTACGAGTACTTTATAAGACCTAGGACGAGTCTCAAGGCTAAAGCTAGGCGAGACCGGTAAGGATCTTTGAATATTCACATTAAACATTACCAAACAACGAGAACTCTACAAGTCTACATTCTCTACTCTAGGTCTACGTCTATATGTAGAGAAATATATGAAGTTGTATTATGTACTCTAACCAGGTATATAATTGAAATATATTACATAAAGTCGTGTATAGTCAAATCCTACGAGTAGTTAGAACAGTTAGGTACGTATACCTATTTGCGGATTTTTATCTCTGAAGCCAGTGACTGTAGGTAGGTAGTTTTAGGTACCTAATTATAATTACTGCCAGTTTATTGGATAAGTACCGATATAATTTTAATGATATTTCCTGTACCTAAGTATTACAACTTTGAACAATTTCGAGCTTTGTTCTAAGTTTAAAATTTAAGGGTTAGTACATATCTAATTACCTATCTATAATTCTATACCTACGTTCGCAGTCATCCCGTTTATGTTGAACTATGTACAACTCCATCTTTTTCTGGATTTATCTCACTGTACTAGCCTTATATTATTATAGCATAGAAAAAATATATTAGGTGGACCGACTCCATACCGCGCAATATCTGCCGTTTTTTACCTGAATCAAAACTAATTTTAGCACGGGCAGAGTGCACGTTTGCCTCGCGTAGTAACAGCCGCTCGAGAATCGAGAGACCGTCACATGCATACTAACTATAGACATAGTCTGGGGCCGTTCAATTTGGGAGGGCACCTTCAAAAGAGTCGTTGGCCGTGGTCAGGGACGAGCGGGCCCTGACCGCCGGCGCCGCGTCGCGCCTTCCTTGCCATTGGCCCAAATCTCGCTGACGTAACCGACATCTTTACCTACATAACACACCTATGTACGTACCTACGTATAAACACTTGGTACAACAACGCTACTGTAACGAAAGCGAAATATTCAAGAATATTCGCCCATCACGCGGTTTTCAATGCCTTCTGCGCGTGCATGGTAGGTATCCAAATACCTACCGTATTTGGATTTAGTCATTTGTAGGGGGAAGTTCGTTAAAGAAAACTATAGGTAGGTAATACCTAAAATTAGCATTATTTTGAAATGAAAAGTTAGTACATACAAAAAGTTCTAAGAAAATAATTGAAGCACAACTCACAAAATTACATCGATATAGTTACCAAAAGCATTATAACGATAGAGATTAGATCGATTGAAAATTCTCACTTTAAAATATTACAATGACATTTGCCTCACTACCGACCGGTTCAAAACTTAACCACTTTGATAGGATTAAAATTTTGTTTCTTTTTCATGTCAGTAAATTATAAAAATGAATAGGAGCTATATTTCAAGAAAGGTCAGTAGTCTGTAGCAGTCTCCAGTACCTAGAGCAACAGAATATCTAGATAGCTCTATTTGTCATTTATTTTCTAACATCAGTGGCTATGACTAAGATACCACCCATTTTAGTGCTCGGTCTTTAGTTTAGGAAATGATTCTACAAAATCGATGTCAATGTCAACTTTGAAGGTGATCTAAACTTAAAACTGTTAAAAACAAACGGTCGTCACTAAGTAGGTAGGTATCTCTTTCACACGTTTTTATCTTTTTGAAAATATGTATAGATAGGTACATTATTTTATAACTAATTCTGAAAAAGTAGAGGTTAGTGTAAATAATTATTTATAAGTATGGTCATAAGTATTAAACGCAAAACGTTTTAAGGGCGGGTCTAGTAAATCTAGACAAACAACTTTTGTTCTAGAACTTTTGGAAAATCACGAAGAAAAACTTCTGCTTTTTCATACAAAAAGTTCGTCAACGCGCGGCAAAATGTATGGAGAAGCGAATTTTTTTTTTGCGAAATTTCAAAAGTCGTTCTAGTACAAAAGTTGATTGTCTAGATGGACTAGACCCCCCTTAAAAGATTTTGCGTTTAATATCTATGACCCTGTATAAAGCATACAAGCTTTCAAGGACCTTTCAGGGATTAATAGGTAGATAATAGCAAGTGTTTTGGGCTCTATTCTGTCATTCTTCTTTGTGAGTAGGATCATGAATAGTGTCGATTACATAATGATGTATATAGAATAAAATTACCGATGGCCACCTCTTTCACCTTCATCGGTGGCCAGTTGGTCACTGAGAAATTAATTTTGTCATAAAGGCCACGTTCACTTTGAATGCTTAAACTTAGATAATATGCATTCAAATGAGCTGAATTATGCTTATTATGTTTCACGTCAGAACTGGATAGTCAAGGAATGTTTTTTTTTTGCTCCGCTTAAAACAAATAAGCAAGTTGGTTTTATAGAAGCCGTGAATTGTGAGAAATACCTATCACACGATTTTTAGAGTACCTACCTAATATGTTCTTTGTTACACATTCACTGCTAACCGCACACAGTCAATTCTGCTGGACCAACTACAAATAAAGATATTGTTTTCTTGTTGATGACTCGTATAGGCCTAATCAAAATTGACTTGCCATAACCCATTACCAAATTCTGACTGAAGCTCGTATAACTGAGCGAGGATTGGGTTTCGAAATAGAAATATAGAATAGAAAAAAATATTTTCATCACATCGATTCGAAAAGGACTACTTGGTTCGCATTTAAGTGCGCGCAAAGGTGCCGCGCACTTTTTGAATTTGGAACAAATAAGTGCGACGGAATGTTCTTTGCCGCGCACTTTTTGAATTTGGAACAAATAAGTGCGACGGAATGATCTTTGAATTTGGAAATATTTGTAATGTTAGTGTTCAGCGCCAAGAAAATGAATGAAAATATACTTATGTTTTTATTTGTTTTATTATTAGATACCATTTAATTTCAATTTAGTTGTTACTCTATGTTTTATTAAATAATAATAAATATGAGGCGCATTTTATTTTATCATAGAAGTGATGAAAAGTAGAGTGTACCACTCAGGCGCAAAATATATTTTTGGCTCGGGCGACGTACTTTGAATCCCTCGCTACGTTCAGGATTCAACTATAGAATCCCTCACTTCGCTCTGGATTCAAAAAAGCGCCTTCGCCGTAAATATATTATTTTGCTCCCTTATGATACAATCTACTATTCTATTTCTATAGGATTGGGATTCGCGCATTTTCTGGCTAATTTCAAAGCCGCCAATTTGTTAGCTAGTTATGTAGCTATAGTCGAAGTAATGTAGCATTTTCTACCTAACATACATATAACATACGTACTGTGGCTTTTTATTCGAGTCAGATGCGGTGGATACATGTGTAGAATAGGTATCTATGTAGGCTTAAGTACACTTCTATTTAAATCAGTAGGTACATGCACTGAGTGTGCCGCCGCGCCGCCCGTTGCAACTTTGTAAACTATTCACTCGTCACGTTGCAAACAACGTGCACGGGTTATCGTCAACCTTTGAACAATTACGTGGTTTTATATGTCAGTAAACAATGCTACGATTATTTTTTTAGTTATATAATAGATTGTTCATCTGATGGAAAGTGCCGCTTAACCGATGGCGTATGAATGGACCTAGTAACTATCAAATATGGAAGAAACCAAAACTCTAGATACATTTGAATTAAATGCACTGTGCCGAAAATTTAAATTAATCCATTAAACTACACTATTTTAGAGTAGTTCTTCAATTTTGGAGCGCAAAAATCCCACTGAACGCCTGTATAACTTACCCATAACTTAACCACTCAACTTGTATAACTTTAGGACAATATTAGGAGGCGTATAGACTAATCAAATTATACATTCTAGGAAGTAGATAGGTATCTAGTTTAAATCATGTCAGATAAATCACTAAGGGTGGGTTGCACCAGATTACTTTAACGATAACCAAACCCACATATTCAAAACGTTAAATATTTTTGACGTTACCATAGATTTTACTACTGCTTAGGGTTTGGTTATCCTTAAAGTAATTTAGTGCAACCCACCATTTAACTAAACTTACGATAGGTATCTACAGGTGTCAGTTACGTCACTTGGACAATTATTATAAAACGAGTAGTTAAAAAAAAGACAAAATATTTTTAAGTAATTTTATTACATCAAGTAATATCAATGTAACGTGCAAGTCTTAACACATTTAGGCATTAATAATACAGTTAATGTATTCAAGTTGTAATGCAATGCACTGCACAATATTCTTTAAAACAATTCATTAGATTTAAAAATGTCAGAGATTATTCCTAAATAGATTGAGAACATCAGACCACAATGATTATAAAATAAACTAATACATCTAGAAATAACAAATACATTATGTTGAAATAACCAGATACTTAGATCTATCTTAATTACTTACATGAAATCGGCTTATCCATTATTTTAATTACTACTTCGCCAGTTCTTATGGAAAGGGTTGTGACTTGAGGTTGTACTTGTACAGGGTTATTTGCTTTCCCTGTACAAGCCGAAAGGGGGTGATTCAGACAATAATTACGAAAAACTTTTATTATAGGCTCAACCCAAAATTCGAGAAAAAAAAACAGCTATTTCATACAAAATTGCAACTCACCGACAAAATGTATGAAACAACAATTTTTTTTTATCGAATTTTTTGTTGGCCCCATAGTAAAAGTTGTTCGTAATGATGGTCTAAATCACCCCCTTTCGGCTTGTACAGGGTTAGCAAATAACCCTGTACATGTATATCTAGCCTTACGTACTTAATTCGATTTGTTATTAACCTAGAAGACTGGGCCCTTTATTTTTATATTTAAAAGTCAAGTTTTTCTTGATATCTCAAATGATATTGTAAGAGACACTATTGATAATGAAAATAGCAGAGGACTATATGTTAAAGTGTAGCGGTGCATCGTTAAAAATTCCATTCATTCATATTTACCTAAATAGCAATTTAGGCAGGCAAGTCATAAAATTTTATGGCACTGATATTAGGTATGCACTAAAAGTATGCCCAAAAATAATCATGGTTATGAGAAGCACAACTTTATTACATTTAATGTTAATTTTATTTATTTTTATATATTACACAAAAGAATGTGACTAGATCACATTTTTAAATTAGATAAAGTACCTATGAATCAGCGCGAAACCAGCATTTTTGCGCAGCGCTGTATTTGCTGTAACCCCATAATAAATTGAGGTCATGAATTCATACTGCTTTGCTCAAATGTAATGTGGATTTGTTTTTGCCATCCTGCTAGTATGCTTGAAATAATTAAAGGCGCTATTTGGAACCGAGCTATATCAACTGCAACTGCTATCAGAACGTGCAATGGCACCTCTATGCTATAGCCATCGAAAATAGCAAATAAAGTGACGGTTTAGCTAATAATAATTAATTAAGTAAAAAGTTGATAGAGGCACGGATCCCAGAGGCTGTGCAATTGTAACTCAACAGATATTTTAAAAATATCAGGAAATTAACGAAAAACTAGCCTCGTAAATAACCGATTGTAGATTTTTGAGCATACCTAATTTATTAAGCGTGTGCCACAGGTCGTCAAACACTCTTCCGACCAACATTACCTACTTAGTTTTCAACCATGTCAGAGGCCTCCGGGCGGCTTAAAATCTCTGACACCAGGGTTACTCACCCAGCCTATACCATGTCTAGGCCGAACCAAACTTCGCGGCGTCTGTGACCACGAGGCGAGTGGTTGCGCAGTAGCATATGTTAGTGGCCAGCCAGCAATTTAGCAGCCGTCAAGAAGTTTGGCCCACACGTTAATCAACGAATGACATAGTGGTCAAAAGGCTGGTAAATAAACTACATAATAAGATCGTATACTTACTGGGTTATTCATTTAGGGTACATGACTATATACAAAGCCGAAAAGGGGTAATTTAGACCATTATTATGAACAACGTTCACTATGGGGTCAACTCTGCTCTCCCAATTAAAATCGTAACACAGAATCGACAAATTGTATGAAAAACCATTTTTTTCTCAAATCCGGGTTGTTCCCATATTTGTTCATACAAAATTTAAAAATTGTTCAAAATGATGGTCTGAGTCACGCGTTTTCGGCTTAGTACACACACCCTCTCTAAATAACTCTGTATATGGTCTTATAGAGAAAGGACTCAAAGGCCACCGTTACCGCAAGACAACTATGTAGATACCTGAACTCCTATCAACTGAACTGGGAAACTTTCGTTGTGAACACATAGACTAAAACATTTCTCATAGCGATACACGATCACAACCATCCGATATTTTAAACTTTACCCTGCGACCCTTCCACACAGTTATGTGGACAATTACATACCTACCTACTTTAATTTCATTTTCAGTTCATTTATCTATTCATTTTAGTAAAATTCGTGATTCTGTCGTTGAAAATTCAACAGCTACCTATATTTTTAAGCCGTAATGTTTGCCCTTTTTATAATGTAAAGTGCGTGGATTATCGCGAATCATGCCTGAATAAAAGATACCTATTTCTAATATATTTTGAGTATAACCGAAACCAGTCAAAGAAATAAGAGCCCTTATTAACTTGATAATATTTCTAAGCAACTTAAACATCTCGGTTCGCCCTCAAAGTTCTTATATTTCTTCCGCGCGACTGACTAAGCTTTGCTTTTCCAATACAAAATAGACATTACTATCCTAAGACATGATCAATAATATAATAATTCGGGTGGCTTACACACCTATCATAATTACAATACAAACAACGACGAAGCAACACTTTTAGAAAAGCTAGACTTTTAATTTGAACCAAAATAGGTGTATTTATAGTGACATTTTTTTTGTTTCCCTTTTACAAATACCTACATACTTCAAGGCTTACAAATCTTACAATCACGATTGTTTTTGACCCTAAATAATCAAAATGAATTATTTTTATTACATTATTAATAGCAATGGTATATTACTATGAAGTTATACATACAGTCATTACATACTAATCCTACAATGGTACTTATGTGGGTCTTAACTTAGATAACATAGATTATCCTATACATAATGGCATTAACTTATTAGCATCAGCGTATATCGTAAGCCGTATATTTACTTTATCTGGACGTTTAGCATTAAAATTCAGAAACTCTTTGACCTGAAACAAGAGCGGGCAGCAAGTCTCCGTCTTTGCAATGCAATTTTTTGTTTTTGACTAAATCATTCAGTCTCAAAAAATCTGAGGTGAACAGTCGTATAAATAGAATATATTTACAATGTATCAGCTTCTATTTAAATTCGTATAAGTTACCTACTGTTTGGATCTTTTTAAGTAAATGGCTTGTGGTGAATAAAACTGTTTCTTTAGACCGGCCCCCCTACCGCCTAAGCAATAGCAATCGTAATAGCAATCGTTTATGACTTCATTTTAGTCATTTGGCACCGCTTATGTGACGTTAGCCATCAATTGCTTTGCGCGGATTGCGAAAGCAATCGTTGAATGAACAACTTTGATTGCTAACGTCACATAGGCGGTGCCAAATGACAAAATGAAGTCATAAACGATTGCTATTACGATTGCTATTGCTTTAGGCGGTAGGGGGCCGGGTGTCTATATATCAAACTTTCAATTTAAATGTTCTTAGGGGGACCTCAAGTCAACTTACATAATAATTAGTGACGTCTTAACTATAATAACTCTACATTTTATATGAATAAGCACAAATAAGCAACAGTTTTAACTATTTTTGGCTATACTAAGTAATATGTGTAAAGCGACAAGAATAAAATACTCGATTACTTATTCTCGCATAATTAATTCCAATGAATATCCTATACTAATATGTCTCTAAGCACATCAAAATAATTGATTTACAATGTACTAAATCTAGGATCTGCTCATACTGACACACATGCTCATTTATAACAATGTTTTAAAAAATATCACACAATTTTATGACTAAGACATGCATTTTTTTGTTATCTGAGACTTGTTTCCGCTCAGCTATTTATTTGCTTGTATGTAGCATAATTATTTCGTACCCGGTATTAGAGACTTATTTATTCATATCTGAAAAAAAAAACAATTGATTTTTGCAAGGGTCAAAAGTTTAAGTGAATTGTGAGTGAAATAAACGCTAATATAGAAAGCTAAGGTATTTTAGTGAAAATATTTTCACAAACATATTTTCGATAATTTTCAATCTTAAATATATAATTAATGTATTTTTTATAACCCTTGGGCAAAGAAGATACTTATAATAATACTACCCTTGGGTAAGATTAGCCCATTCGCTTTAAGCAAACTCTCTAGGAACTAAATAGTACCTAAATAATAAATAGTGCTTTTTAGGGTTCCGTATGCAAAGGGTAAAAACGAGATCCTATTACTAAGACTACGCTGTCCATCTGTCTGTCTGTCTGTCTCCAGGCTGTATCTCATAAGCCATTATAGCTAGAAAGCTGAATTTTTCAGAGATGATGTATTTCTGTTGCTGCTATAACAACGAATACTAAAAACAGAACAAAATTAATATTTAAGGGGGGCTCTCATACAACAAACCTGAATTTTTAACCATTTTTTGCTCGATATTAATAATGGTAACAGGTAGAGCTTGAAATATTCACAGAATGTTTAGTTGCATATACAATTCAATAATAAATAATTAAATTAAAATAAAATACATATTTAAGGGGGGCTTCCATACCGTACGGAACCCTGCAAGCGCGAGTCGTACTCGTACTTGGTCGATTATTTTCAACCTTGTCTGACTGAAGGTGACTTTGTAGTAGCTTTGGCTGTAAGCTTGGTTTACAAACAACTCAGTAGGCGTTAGCGACATTTCACTGAATCTTGTGGTAAAAAGGCATTGCAAAATAACTCCCTATTATTTTTCCCTCTTAACCCTAGCTGTATCAATAAACAACACTATATTGGCTGTATCTTACGACAGACATATTCTCAGATATCATTAAATAAAGTAAATTTAATGATAACGATATCAAGAGAAAAAAACAGCTGTTTCAGATAGCAACAAGTTCATCGACTCTCAACAAAATCTATGGAACATATCTTTTTGCGATTTCTGTTGGGCCCATAGTAAAAGTTGGTCATAATCTTGAGTACCTACTATGACATAATAATATAGATGTCTGTTGTATAGAGAAACATCCTGTATTACTGGCAGCGCTCATGAAATGACTTTACCTATTGCTGCCAATACAAAAATGCAATCTTGCTGTTTACATGAGCATGTATGTCCGTAGAATTGCTTAATTAAACACAATGACATCAAAATGTAACATGGCATATGTACATGATTAAGTAAATATGGCAGCTATTTACTAAAATTAAAATACAAGAATCATGTAGACACTTTGCAAACATTTGTATATTTAGTTGGTCATTTTTGAATTTTTTATAAATCTGTGGGGTTTCTCAAAAAACTTATCTTCTACTGTTACCGAAGATTACAAAATACAATATTCATATCATACTACAAAATAATGTAAGATCGCTAAATATATTTTAAGGGTTCATCCTTAGTTTGTGACACATTTTTTATAACTTTTTACAATTGATGACCAGCAGGTATGAAAAAACGCTAAAAAATTTTGAGTGTAATATTTTGAAGAGCTCCCTTCTTTGTATGGTATGGGTATTGGGTAGATTCCCTTATGGTACTAAGAAGAAAATGAGAAAAGATGGCAGACAGAATGAATTTAGAGTACCCTAAACAGCAGAGAAAGGGAGGCACATGATTAATATAGCAATAATGCCTTGAAAATTTTATCTGTTCACAGAATAAAAACTGTCAAAAATAGATTGTCTTCCAGATTTTTTTGTTTTTTGTCTGATTAACATAGCTTCACAACCTCTGCTAAGATAATCATACTAAAATAATATAATCCAGGAGCCCAATTTTCATTTTAATGATCATTTCTAACGTTCACAGATAATCACATGCTATGTATAGTTTTTCAATGCTCACTCCTGCTCTTACTAGCTCCTGTGATCATTCATGCATACATTCAGCTGTTCTAATGATTCAAATATAGAGCTTAGCTGAGCTCCAGCTCCAATTTAGGCAAGTATACAATTAACATCTAGTAGCTGATTACATTACATTTTGTAACTAGATACAAAAATAAAACTCCTTACTGAAATAACTGATTAACATAAGTATTTTAGTGAAAATGTTTTCGTCAATTTTACTCGCTAATGAGAAGCGTCACACTATACGCTTATTTACCTAATCTTGTAAATAAGATGTATTTTTTTCACAACAAGCACTAGGCAGAATATATATTTTGGTAATTTCGGAAAATAGAGCCTAATATTTATGTACCTAATTTATGTGAGCAAGTATATTTATTATCCTCTAGCTAGTAAACATTTAAAGCTACTATTAGGTATTTTCCTAATTTTGAATTTATTTGTAGAGTTTGCAGTTGGCACTTTTTTTCTGACTGTACCTACCCAAAAATAATTATTTATATAATAGTTGATTAATTGACAACATGGATAAGAATAGGTACTTATTTACAAAAATAACCCATTACAGGCATACTTGCTTTTTTCAAATATTCTCATGATAATATTATAGATGCTTCAAACATGTCTCAAACCAAATATGATTTCAATACAATAAAATTCATAATCATTATTCAATAGCAATGGTACAAAAGGTTACAGGGTAAATTTATTCATGAACCTGACAATAGAAATATTAAAAATATCTATATAGTACCTATAATACCTACATGAAACGACATTGTAAGTAAGTAAACAGGTAATATATTTTGGATTGGGGTAGGTCCATAGCATGCCAGCTGTAAATATGCAATAACAATAACAGGATAACAAAAAGAAGTTATATTACTGTTGCTGCCAGTGTCAAGCATAGCTAATAATGTGGTAGTTAGTTTTTCCAAGACAGTAACTAAAATATTAAGGAGTACAATGTTCATACAGTTGTTTATCTACATGAGTAACTTAAGATTATGAATTTTGTCTTATGGTGCACAATGAATGTCCACTGATGTCACCTTAACAACATTATATACCATGGAACATCTAGTAAGCCACATATTCTGAATTGGAAACACTGAGATATCTAAACACTAAGAATATGTGAGTGTGCACCATTATGTCTTTTTGAAGTGTCACTATCATCATCACTATCACAGTCTGATTTCTTCCGTTTCCTAGAGTCAAACCGGATGCCGGTTTCTTGGACTACCTTTTCACTATTTTTTATAGCAGAGATTATGTGTTCTCTAGATGGAGGGACAAGCTTGAGCTCTTCACTTTCACTAGTCGGGGGCTCGACTAAGTGCATCACGATGCGCTCTATTCGCTTCGGATCCTCCACTGGAGCTTCATCTAATGCCACAATTTTTACTTCACTCTGCTTCTCCTTTTCTACAATAACAGAGTACTTACGTTTCATTTCCTCCATCATCCGCTGCCCGTATTCTTCACCAATCACCGTATTGACACACACAAAACTTTGCACATTCTTTGTATCCTTATCAATTTCAAGAAATCCCCGTGTTCTCATGTAAATGAAATGCCCTGAGCGTGACATGAGACGGTAATATGATTCTCCAAATTCCCTACTTTCATCATACATTTGTCGCAAAACACAGATGACCCAACGAACATCTTCTTTATGCATGAAAACAAAAGCCGATGTGCCCGTAACTTCCTCTGTCATATATCCGGCAGCGAGAGAGATGCTCTGATCACACTGCACAATACGTCCATCAATCAAGTGTCGAGTCCAGTATTCTGAGTATGCGGTAGGTGGCAAAATCTTAGGCGGCAAGTTATTGGTTATCACATGAATCATTCCTATGAAAACAAAATCGTTACCGCTCGATGAGAATGTGCGATTCACTCTGACCCGCTGTCGCCTTATTATCCTTTCATCTTGCACCTCATTAGAAGTAGCCTGGTCTGCCTTCCGTATGACTCCATCGATGCGGCATCGTTCATATTTAGGAGTATCGGAGCGAGCTCCTGCTCTCAGGATCCGAATGGTGAAATTGTGATGTTGTTCAAACAACCTTTCATCGAAGCCTGTTTGTAGTTCTGGTGGGTATATGTGGTGCCTTAGTATGTCTTTATCTTCAGGATGGACATAATTATACAGATCGTAGCCTAATAGATCTATATGGCAGTAGCCTAGTTTGTCTTGGACGTTAGGAGATATGATACATATTCGGCCACGGCATGTAACTGTGAACATGATGCCTCCAATAAGGTCAAAGAATTTGATAAATTTTGGTGTCCATGTCTCTGTGTGACAGCATTTGAACGATTTACCAAAGACATGTTCGACGCGCAGTTTGTTGGCGGCCAGTCTCAGGACGCTTGTTTTGTCTACTTTCCGCTGTGATTGCACTATATCAGACAGTAAGGACATCAATTGACTGATTAATGCATTGTACTGGCTCCGTCGCTGCTTTTCGGCTTTAATACGAGACTGGCGATCGCTAGCTTTCGCCGAAGGGGTTTCGGGGGAATGGGTATCAGAAGATTCACTGCAGCTCGCTCCTTGGCCATCGAAGCATGTTCCCGAGGGCGGGACGACCACGGCTAAATCGAAGTCAGTTATTGGCTGGCTGGGAGAAGGCAACTTGGCATCATTTCCCATCTGGCCGGCCATTGCAGCATGTATACCAAATAGATTACTTGCAGCGCCCGGGGAGGTCATTTATGACGACTGATATTAGTCTTCAAAATAAGTCCTTGTTTGATATCATAACAAAAACACTTCACTAATTCAAAGATTCATCACTCCCCATGTCGCATGTTCACTAAATGAGGGGTTCGATACATTTGTTTACCACATTGTCATTGCGCATTTATATTCTATTATTTCACCTCCAATTTTGTATGAATTCCGGGATACACATTTTCCATCTACAATCACAACCAGCATGCGAGACGCAGTGTTGCCAACTAAACTAAAATTTAAAGAATGTCGTAATTCTGACAATTGACATTAGATGACAGCTTGGCTTTTTTTCGTTAACTGGCCTTGACACTAACTATTTTTAGCTCTAAGGGCTTCATCATTAGTAAAAAGCGCCGCTAAACGCACAAACTTTTACGCTTAAATAAAGAATGTTTTTTTTTATATTCCGTATAGTTTTGTATAAAGAATTAAACTTAGGATGATTTATATTAGGACGGAGCGGGTACGGCACGGGCGCGGGACGGGCCGGACGGGGCCCGTACGACGCTCGTACGAAGCACTACGACGCACGTTCCATTTTTTTTGTGAAAAAGCCCGGACGGGCCAGGAGAAAAATGTATGGAACGTGCGTCGTACGTGCATCGTACAGGCCCCGTCCAGCCCGTGCCGTGCCCGTCCCGCACCCTCCTAATATAAATAATTCCTAAATGTATTTTTGCTTTTACGTCATTTTACTTGTCAAATTATTTGACAGTAGAGTTTGTGCAAAAAGAGAACCAGTCGCGTCGTCGTCGTGGCGGTACGGTCTATTTTAATAAGCAGCCAAGGTACCGAATATACTTGGTAGACGCAATTACTGATGAAAACCGAATTGGTGTCTACCAAGTATCAAAAGTAGTGGCAGTGAGCAGGGAACATAGTACAGATAACACTGATGACCCATGGAGCAAAAAGTTCTTGAGTGGAGACCATGTATTGGCAAGCGTAGAGTAGGATACCTGAGATATATACTGAGAAGATATAAAGTCGATATTTTTATGACCTGCGAATTGCGTTGGATCAAGTTGGATGCAAGCCGCTTTCAACTGAACTTGTAGGAAATACTAAAAGACCTGAACCCAACAATGGCCGTTGCGTGGCTATTATTATAACGATTTTATAGCTTTTACCAAAAATATTTTAATGATTATGATGAAGATGCGTAAAGTAGCTTCATGTGGCCAAAATAGATAAATAGATGTTACGAACAAATTGTCAGTTTCAATTTCAGCAATCGGTTCAGGTTGGAGGAATGGCCAAAACCCGTGAAAGCTATCTGTTGCACCGGTTGTGGCCACTTTGATTGAAGTACTAGGAAGTAAATAATAATCCAAATTATCATATAATTAACATTATTTAGTAGATTTGAATCGAACTACAAATTAGTTACAAAAAGCCTTTAAGGATTTCCATAAGAGATCAGAAAAATCACTATTAGTTTTTTAAAACTTTAGAAAAAAAATTACAGACGTGCGGTGCTGTAAATGTCACATGTGAAAAAGAGCCTGAAACGATTTCCTCTATTTATTTAAAACCATTATCTTTACAGTTTCTTATTTTTAAAGCTCGAAACATACTATCGGACGCGGCTTACGGACGCGTCTGACAGCCGCGATCTAGACTATGAAAGTACACTGAGCCGTGCACACTATCGGACATCAGTCGCGGACGTCACCTTCGGACGACCTTGAGCGTTCGGACGTCCGAGAGCGATCTGGCACCCCAGATGTTTTAAGACTGTGCACATTGCTAAGTCGCGGCTGTCAGTCGCGTCCGTCAGCCGCGTCCGATAGTATGTTTCCGGCTTAAGGCTACAAACATAAAAATGGCCTCAGCTGGTGCGACGGCCACAACCGGTCACCTGCCCTACATATTTTGAATTCCCTGATTTTGGCTATGCGCGGAGGTATCTTGCGCTAATAAAGCTGGAAACATACTATCGGACGCGGCCTACGGACGTGACTCACAGCCGCGACTTATCAGTCGCGGTATCTAGACTGTGAAAGTATACTGAGCCGTGCACACTATCGGACATAAGTCGCGGACGTTACCTTCGGACGACCTTGAGCGTTCGGACGTCCGAGAGCGATCTGGCACACCGGATGTTTAAAGACTGTGCACGTTGCTAAGTCGCGGCAGTCAGTCGCGTCCGTCAGCCGCGTCCAATAGTATGTTTCCGGCTTATTTGAGAACTCCGTCCCATAAGAGACACTTCTTGTTCTATGTGTTTAAGCTGTATCGCATAAATAATCACTTAGACATAAGTGATCCTAGTTAGTGGTGATGAACCATTTTTTCCAAATTACATTTAAAATACAAAATATGCTTTAAATATATTCAAGAAATAAATGAGTCTGATTAGAAACTATTTAATACAAGCTATATTTTATTTTAAGCCCCTGTTCTAAGGAGGAGCTGGTACTAACGTATTTCCTTATATTAACGTATATTTCAAGAATTATGTTTCTTCAGCTTGATCAAGCTCTGCTTCCATTATTAATTTTGCGATTCGAAACTTAACTGTTGCTTGACGACGCTTCGACATATTTTTTATGGTTCTGGCGTAGCCCAAAAAAATTAAATCAGTTGCATCGTGATCGATACCATTCTTGTTGTCTAAAATAGTACTCGCTTCATCCGCTTGAGAATCAGAATCACTGTTATATGACATTCTTTTACGACTATAGTAGAGTTGGTTATATGGTGTCGAAGTGCTTTGTTCTTCAATGTTATATCCAATCTCTTGAATTGAACACTGAGGATTTTGTAGTGATTCGTCATGTAAAGGATCAGCACTTTTAGGTTCAATTTTTATCTCGGTGTCTGAGTCAAATAAAGAGTAAGTTATATAAGGTTTCAAAAAAGACATGTGCTCTTTCCATGGCCAAAATTTGTAACGTTGAACGTTTTTCGGTACTGGGATCGATTTATTAGCTCGAAGACATTTGGTGTAAGCGTCTTTTAGATTTTTCCATCTATTTTTAACAACGTCACCTAAAACAAAAAAGTTGAAATGTAATTATTAATCAGGGCGATAGTATCGATAATACCTACGATCTTACAATAGTTTGGGTGCTATTTTGGGGCCATTACGCAGTATTTCAATTAACTAAATTATTTTTTTATATTACCTATCTTAAATATACAGAAACAAACACAAGTACATAAAATCAATGATAAAAAATAACCTAACTACACGATCTACCACTGCATAACCACATTAAATTTTTAAAACAATTCATAGGAATACTGAATTTTTTTTTCTTATGTTAGGGAATTTCATTCTTCAAGATATGATGTTATTTAAAAAGCTAAGTCGCGAAAACACACTACGCTGACGCCAGTTTAGTTTCGTCAATACAATACAAACCGACCGTGCGACATTTTGGCCATCTTTATTTTACAAACATGTTTATACGTTTACCGGCGCTTTAAGCTCCAGATCGACGTACACAATAAAACCGCGGTTTTAAAGTTATCTGTGTGGTTATACCGTCACAGTATAATCACAGTGAAAACTCGTCTTTCAGCGACTTTAACTGATTTTTTAATAAGAAACAAGGTGAAATCCGTGTTTTTTTTATCTGTGCTGTAGCACTTTTTTTAAAGCGTATTGTATTTCTTCATCTGACTTTGACATTGACTTGCTTGAAATTGTATGACAATAATACTCAATAATATCAGATCGTGTTTTCAAAACTGACATGACTAGCTCTGTGGATATCTGTGGTGGTCATAGGTTATTACTATTATCTTGTTTGTAGATTTCCTAAATTGTTTTTTATAGCCCAAATATGTAAATATTTTATGTTTTCTATAAAACTGTTTAATGCTACGAAACTAAAGTATCTAAATGTTTAAGATAACATGTTCAATAAGGTACCGATAAACAGTTATCATTGGTTAAACACATGTTTATAGTGAGTACCTATCGGTCAGATAATTATGTGGTCAAGCAAGATGCAAAAGCTACATGACTGTAAACAAAGATACGGTTATAAACAATTCTTAACAATAATGTGCTTACCGTTAGGTTCTTCAATCATTTCTGCAATATTTTCCCAGATTTCATTTTTTATCTTAATGCTTTTGTGGTCTGTATGAAATATGTCATATAATACGGGATAGTTTTTCACTGTTTCTATAATTAAATCGTTTTTTTATCCATTTTTGCCTGCATTTCAATAACACTGCCTGAACTTAGCTTTTTTGTTGATAAACACCTGGCCGCCACGCCGCTGGTCACTGTCACCGCACCGCTACCGCAGGTCGCGGAACATATCAGGGAATTAAATTAATGTTGCCACTTTTTATTTATTTTTTCCATGCGTAGGCCGAATCAGACAATGGCCTGACTGAAGCTCACATAAAGCTGCGCATTGATTAGGTATTGCACAGCTTCACATCCGCCGATTTGTATGATTCGGCCTATACCTACATTTGAAAACAATTTGACCTGAGTAGTTCAGGCTATGAAGAACAAAATTCTATGTTATAAAAGTTTATGCACCGCTTAAACGAAACAGCAGGAGCAGGCATACATTTTTGTCGCGCGATAGAAAGAGAGGGGGATATAACTTCCTCTCCTACGCCGCGCAGCGCCACGCCGGCGGTCTACTCTCCCTACGTCTTACGAATTCCCGATCAGGTCACGTGTCCTGACGTGATTTTAACATTATTTACCCATCCCAAAAAGTGGACAACGCCGCACTCTTAAAGAGTGCACTACTTGAGATCGACATTTGCTTGTGCGATTAATGCTAGTTCGATAAAACTGAACTGCGACACACCATAGTTCGGTTGCACGCTTGGGAGACGAACTGAAGCGCGACATCACTCTAGTGCGACAAACTGTTGTGCGAATATAGTTCAAAATAACGCTAGTGCGACAAAGTATTGCGTGATAGTACTGAAATTCGACACTACGTTGGTGCAGTATTACAGTAGTTTGACACTATAATTACTGATGATATAACCCAAATGCAATATGTCCAATATGGGATGTACCTAACCCATAAGTGTATGTTACACAAAAAGTTTTTACTTCAAAAATTAGTTGTCTATAACGATAATTGACAACATTTCAAATTTTTAACATAGTTTTATTTATTTATTATCTGAAAGAATATTGCAAAATAACATATACGTATTTTTTATTTTTCCAATACGACTTATATTTTCCGTAAAATTAAGTTTTGAAAAGTAGCTTATTCTAAGAGGACGTAACTGCAAAACTTAGGACTCATAAACCTTTTTACTGAAGCCAAAAAATAGGTGCTAGCGTTACTGTCACTGTCAATGCCAATCAATCCGTCACAATTCACAACAAATAGGCCGGGAGGTCAGTGCAAAAAGTCCACTATGTACCGCGGTATACTATGGGAAGAAAAATATAAAACAAGTTTAACAACTGCCAATCACCTGAAATATGTAACAGGGTCTGCCATATAGGCTTTAAATTAGCACCACTTAAAAGAAGAATAATAAGTAGTAGTAGTTCCAAGATACTTTTAAAATTCAAACGGATTCTTTCACCAAATGCTAGGGAACCCAGCTGACTGACTCCAGGGTATTGATGTACACCATTTTGATAACTATGTACCAATAATTCAGCTTTTGACAAGTATTTGCATTTTTTGCGTTTACCTCTCGGGCTAAAGCAAAATATGTAATTTGAAAATGACACTGACATTTTATTTTTAAACTACATTTTATGTGTCAACACTGTCAGTGTTAACTGTCATTTTATATTGCTAGTATTTTTTTATCATTGGCAACTGAACTTTTAGTATGAATCCCGAAACGGCTTGGGTGAGACTTTTTATCTAATATCTTAGCAGTTACTGCACTAAAAATTTTGGAAAAATAAGCATAATGATCAGCATCCCGATATCTCGAAATGGTTTTGGAATTTCATAGACTTGTGAAATATGAAAACTTGTCAATTTTGGATAACGTCGCTTGTTCCGCGCTATCACATGTACCGTCAGCTCGTGAACGTGACGTTCACGAGCGACGTAATGACGGTTAACTTTTTCGTGAGTGCAGCCGGCGTTCATCGATTTATATCATATGACGTTATCACGTCCAAAAGCTATTCTAGGTGGTATTGGCCGAATTAAACTTAATGCGTCTATGAAGTTCACTACAAGATGTGCATATCCCCTCGTGTTCACAGATGTCACTAAGTTTGATTCGGCCTATACTTTTATTATAAATTACTAGCTGACCCGGTGAACTTCATCAGCCATATGTCAACTGTCAATGACATCTTTTACATGCTCGTACATTTTGTAATTTTGTACACGTTAATTATGTATTTGCATTGAATGACGAGACCCATTGTTGGCGGTACTATTATACAGATTTTGTATTTTTAATTACAGTATTAAGCTCCATACGTCAATAAAAGATTCTGATTCTATGGGAAAATGAAATTAATGTTTTTTATTATTTTTTCACCGTATCAACCATCCCTTGACTTCCACAAATATTTCGAGATAAAAATGAGCCAAATCGGTTCAGCCGTTCGCGTTCTCGAGTTATAGCGAAAACACCACGATTCATCTATATTTGAGTTTGCAAATATATCGTCTTGCTGGCAACATTGATAATATTCGATGCGACTGCAGTGTTGCCACCTTAGTCTTTTTTGGGCTAGATCTAGCAATTTTTTCTGTAAGTGAACTCGTTTAATAATTTAGCCGGAATAGGACCATTCAAGCCCTTTATTGCCCTATTCATTTTCTTACATAGTGAGGTAGGTATATAACTAGACAAGGCGCTAAAATAATAATAATTACAAAAGTAAGAAGGCGTGATGTGCAATTATGTAAGTGTGAACAGGACGAAACTAATATCTTTTGTCTATGTTTGCATATACGTTTTTTCTCTGACTTCGACACATGGCCTAGACGGTGTAGTCAGAGAATTTTTTCGGGCCAAAAACTACTGTTTAAGTTTTGATGAGATGCTTAAGTAAATTAACATACCCTTATGTTAATTTACTTAAGCATCTAACCAAAAATTAAACAGTAGTTTTTGGCGCGAATAAATTGTCTGACTACACCTGATTTATATTATAACTTTATTATATTTTTATATACATAGATAGCTTGTATATAGCTATCTATGTATATAAAAATATAATAAAGTTTAACGCATCTAGAGCCTTAAAATGATAAAATCATAACAACGTGTATATCAAAACTCTAAGTACGAAATAATAAGGAAGTTTCCTTTATCATAAAAACTAAAAATAATTATAGTACATTTAAAGACGTTAGAATTATATTAGATACAGTGGAAAAATTACTCGAATATCTTAATAAATGACGAAGTTATGGATGTCTAAACATGACCGCATGAAATCAAAAAACCTAGCGACGGATTTACGCGTTTGACGTCATCCGGCTCCAGAGCCACGCCGTGGGTTAGGCGGGAGTAAGGAAAAAAGGAAATAAAGTGCTTCATTCTATTCCGGGTATTTTTCTAAGCCACGAATACGTTCTAGAACATCATTGTACTTATCTTTATGTTATGATCAACATTTACTATGGGACTAACCCCCCAATATAACGAACATAAAGTCAGCATTCCCATAATTTTGTCTTGAGTAAATGAACTTTATTTCTAAATTGAACAAGTCTTGTCGTGTGTACCTACTGTTCTGCGGTTATTACATCTGTATAATATACAGATGTAATAACCGCAGAATATATTATATTGACTAGAAGTTTTCCAAATAGTAGACCTCACAAGTATACATTTTGGTGAACATTTTCTGGTAAACAGTTTTCAAAAATGCACAGGCAAATATATTCATAATTACAATATTCTGTCCTAAAATATCATTGTATATTTTGACCAACTTTTACGATGAGACTAATCCCCTGTACAGGGTTATCCAAAACTTCTCAGCCTAATATTTGTTCATATAAAGTCATTGTAGGTAATAGGTTTTTTCAGGACTTATTTTTAGTTCCGAAAATGACAGATGTCAAAGTGACACCTGCCATTATATGGCTATTATAGAATTCATACTAGAGTGGCATGACAGATGTCATCCGAAATGTAGATCTCGTTGAGCTCTACTCGTATCAATTTTGTGCCTAAAGTAACGGTCTAGAAACGACAGTTACAGAGAAAAATTACTTTAAAGAGCTGTCATCCGAAATATAGATCGTGTTGAGTTCTAACGAACGGACGTAAACTAACAAACGTTTACAGACCATATTAAAAACTTTCCCTGAAAATTATTTTGAGCACTGTGGAATCATAAAGCTATAAAGAAAAAATTGAAATTTTTAAACATTAGAGGTCATCGACCTCACATGTATATTTCATACAAACAAACAAACAATAACACTTTATTAGACAATCACATTACATAAAAAAATTACAGGGACAAAACAATACAATTAATGGGTTTTTAACTAGTGGCCTTATCACTTTAAGCGAATTCTTCCAGGAATTTCCAACCAAGAATTCATACTAAATTACGTTTTCCTAGTAATCAAACATCTTAAAAATTGGTTTTTATCATCATCATAATCATCGTCACGTCTACGGAAGCCTATCGTACGCATGTCTCGACACGCACTTGACAACTTATTGGAACTAGAAAATAAAAGCCTTGAAAAAAATTATCTAAAGTATTTTATCAGAACAAAATATATTACGCTTCACCAGTTCTAGCTAGCTAACCCTGTATAGGGGATCAGTCCCAAACTCTGACACCAGAGATAGCCATCCGGCCTATATAAACTTAGTTACTTAGTCCCATAGTAAAATTTGGCCATAATTTACAATAATATCTTAGTAAAGAACCTTACCATTTTTATGATTAAGAATATATTTACCTGTGAAAGTTGTGTATTTTTGAGAACTTATTACAAGAAAATGTATACTTGCGAGGTCTACTGTTTGGAGAGCTACTACTTAATAGTTACAGATGTAAAAACCGCAGTACACTAGACACATACACCAAGTCTTGTTCCATTTTTAGATATGAAGTTCATTTACTCACGACAAAATTATGGGAATGCTGACTTTTTATTCGTTATATTGGGGGGTTAGTCCCATAGTAAATGTTGATCATAACATAAAGATAAGTACAATGATATTCTAGAACGTATTCGTGGCTTAGAAAAATACCCGGCATAGAATGAAGCAATTTATTTCCTTTTTTCCTTACTCCCGCCTAACCCACGGCACGGCTCTGGAGCCGGATGACGTCACACGAGTAAATCCGTCGCGAGTTTTTTTGATTTCGTGCGGTAATGTTTAAAAATTCATAACTCCGTCATTTTTGAAGATAATTGAAAAATAAAAACACTATAATTTATTGCAGACTTAGTGTAATTTAATAAAAATAAACTAGAAAACGGGAAACTTCCTTTTTGTTAGTTTATGTGCCAATTGTCATAAAATTCAGTAGGTATAGTAATTTTGAAAAATTTTATTGTAATCCAAATTTAAAAAATAAATACATAGGTAATTAAAATAATTAGCGAAGGTGTTTTTTTGCCTTCTTTACTGCAAGCCTTTTCTTGGTAATTTGTGCTCCATCTAGCCCTTTTCTTGATATTTTTTGCTCCATATAGGCCGTTTTAGCTATGTAGGGTTGGAACACTGCGCGACTGTCGCGACAGTCCGCGACAAGTGGTCAAATGCCGTCAAGTGGTAGTCTGTCTGTGTCTGTAAATATCAAAGTACTTTGTGGTCTGTGCTGTGTGTAAGTGTGTGTATAGATTTTAGTTTATCTTAGGAATTAAATTCTGATTGTTTATTTTTAACTTGTGACTGAATCTAAGTTGTGAATGGTTTAGCAATTTGTATTATAGTGTAATTTGATTTACTAAATATTACAAACCAACATTTTTAGCTCTGTTGCGATAGTACTCTGACTTTTTGTTTTCCTTCGAGTTTACAGTTCAACCAAATTGAAGATAAACCGGTTCTTCGTAGCGAAGAGGTCGAGAGGAAAACTATATTTCTAATAAAAATATAGTGTTACAGCGACGGTTAAGGAAATTGCACCTCCCTCAATTGAGCATCTTAATTAAATGCACAAAAATGCTACTTAAAACTTTGGTGTATTTAAATATATTATTTTTTACTGCTACTTGTGCCCAGGACGGTAAGTTTACATTGTTTTCTAATTTATTAAACACTAAGTAAACTCGGAATAGTGCGATCAGTTCTCAGAATATTTATTGCTTATATCCTATCTTTCTACTTTACTATGGCTTCTAAACTAAGTACAAATATTTATTATTGACCACAGAGCTCAGGTATTTTCAAAATCTGGTTTTTGTGTCCGGGTCCTGTAGTCTGACCCAGAAATATTTTCCCTGCATTTGTTTTTAATCCTTAAGAATCAGTTTTGGTGATTTTGTGGTATTGTGTACAGGCCGAATCAAAGGTCTTGGCAGCTGTGATGTTAGCTACAAGCTGTGGATAATTCAATCCTGATAAAAGCTTACTTAACAGGTGCGCAAGGATTGGGTAGTCGGCAGGTTGTAGCTGATATCACAGTCACCAAAAAGTATAATTTGGCCTATGCCTGTTTCTTTAAAAAGTTTCAATTTCGTCGCGCCACCTATTTCTAGAAAAATCGGAAGGTGGCCTTTGCCCAGGAGTAGGATATAACCAACCAACCAACCACATTAACTACTTTTATATTGATAATGATTGGGATTTGTTTCCGAAACCAACATTTCTACCATCTTACTGTTATTGTGAATGTAAATGGCTTTACTCTGATAGTTTTTACATGTTTATCCTGGTTCTATTATTTATAGCCCAGAAGCCGACTCAGACGAAGTCTTAGCCAAAAACCTGTTTGTGATGAATGCTTATTTTCTAAGCTGGTTTTTCTTATCAAATTGGGTTTTCCTGTTTTTTATGACACCAGGCAAGCATTAAGTCCTAATTTATGTTTTATTGTTGTTTTCACTAAAGATACCATTGCTAATGAAGGGAATAACTTAGTCATTTTACTGACCAAGTTTCATGATAGAAGAATACAAGTCTTAGAATTATAAGTACAAATATTAATGACATTATTTTCCTGGTAGTATAAAAACATTTAAGGTCATATCTTTATTGAGAAAAAATAATCACACAAAATTTCTGTGTTGCATAATGACTATTTATTTTATGTTTCCAAAATACCTTAGGCTTAATTAATACAAGATTTGTTAGCAATTTAGTTGGACCATCTTATCGGTCTGCACACCCTAAAGCTCGAGACATACTATCGGACGCGGCTTACGGACGCGACTGACAGCCGCGACCTAGACTATGAAAGTACACTGAGCCGTGCACACTATCGGACATAAGTCGCGGACGTCTTCGGACGTCCGAGAGCGATCTGGCACACCGGATGTCTTAAGACTGTGCACATTGCTAAGTCGCGGCTGTCAGTCGCGTCCGTCAGCCGCGTCCGATAGTTTGTTTCCGGCTTAAGTCTTTTTAACAAGACTTCCAAATAGGAGGAGGTTCTATATCAGTTTGTATGTATTCTTTTTAAAGATTCTTTCTTCTTTTAAAAGATTTTTTAATCAGTTTAAAATTGGCGAAAATATTGATGAACATGCACATAAATATACATACAAACGAATATAGAACCTCCTTCAATTTAGAAGTTAAATTGGAGGAGGTTCCATATTTGTTTGTTTGTATTCTTTTTAACCAACTTCTAAATAGGAGGAGAACAAACAAACATTGAACATTGTATATACATTTTTGAGTATGTTCATCGATATTTTCGCCAATTCTAAACTGATTTAAAAAAAATATTTTTTAGTTCAGAAGGGTATACTCACTAACTACTATATAATTTTATTGAAAAATCAGCAATAATATGAAAATTACTACATCTATGGTATATTGGTTCATGCAAACTATTCATTCAGTATTCACTCTTCATCACCCTTAATCACACTTTGTGGCTAGGCCTATGTCCTGCAGGGGACTATTAAAAAGACTGGTACAGTACAGAAAATTATTCAAATTCTGTACATAATTAATTCTCAGGCAAATCAGGCATCTCAAACATTACTGTCCGAATTTCCCAAATTGTTAGGGGGTCATTACTGTCATTAGGCACCAAAACATTGCAATATGCTCTGTAGAATGTCATTATAAAAAAATAATACTTTGTGTCTTACAAATAGGAATAGTTACGCAAGTCTGTGGTTTACTTTGATTTCATTATAATTATTTTTACATGTACATTCTTTAATTTCAGTTGGTGATTCTTGTGTGCCAAACAATGAAATTCCCGATGGCACATGCACACCTGTGACAGATTGTGAACCTGCTATCAAGTAAGTACCTAATGCTAATTTCAACATTTTAAGTGACTACATTAATATACCGGTCAGTTGGAGATTTGACATTTGAAATAACAAAGGTGGGGCTGTTCATAAACCTTAATTCTTATAGAAACGATTTTGAATGATTCTTTTTAGATCGTATATGCCGAATCAAACTTCTTGGTGTCTGTAAACACAGAGTCATTGCGCAGTAGCAAATTCCCCATGTCATGTTATTAGTATATTTATAAGATATATAAGTATAATATTTGTCACAGTATGTATACGCCGCCGACCGTATTCCTATTATTTAATTTTTCTCCAGTCCATCCAAAGGTTGCCTGGTAGAAATCGCCAAAGGCGATAAGGCCGCCATTGTACAACATCTGAAAAAATCTAAATTAATGTATCTGTTATATGGTGTACAATAAAGATATTGTTTGTTTGTTTGTTTGTTTGTCAGTTGCGTGGGGATGTGTGCAGCTTGTAGTTTACTTCACAGATGCCAAAGTGTTCAATTTGGCCTATACTATCCTTCAAAGCTCATTTCTGCGGCTGTGTCGTAATCGCTAATGAGATTAATCATTATAGGTGATTTATATTTTCACCTTTCACATTTATTCACAACATAATGATGTCACATGTCAAAATATATTATTACAAAACAAAATATCCTTGAATACACATTTAAATACAATACCTAAATAATTACAACAAATTGACAATTTATTAAAAAATTACATTATGTATTAATATTATATGTTATGATATTATATTAGTATTAATATTATATTAGTCATTTGATTAAAGTTGTAAAACACTTCATCGACTAGCCAAGGTCAGACAGAGGGGGCTTATATTTTGACATGTGACATCATTATGTTATGAATAAATGACTATGACTATGTGTCCTGAGTCCGTCCCAGACATAGCCCGGTTTAATATAAACTATCCCTAATAACTGTATGCAGTGATACAAAATTAAATTAAATTTTTAAAAAACACTCAATGCAATCAATAAAATTCCTAAGGTAGCTAACAAAAGGGCCGATAACTTTGAAACGGCTGAACTGATTTTGTTGAAATATAGCTAAGGACACTCCCGACAAATTCACCTTTCAAACAAAAAAAAAAGAAAATGAATATTGGTTCATCCATTCCGGAGTTACGATGCCACTGACAGACACACACACACACACACACACACACACACACACACACACACACACACACACACACACACACACACACACACACACACACACACACACACACACACACACCCCTGTTTGTACAGACACCCTTATGAGGACCTTGTTAGTTTTTGACCGAAGCGAGGACTCTCAAAAAAACCGGTTTAGACACCTCGTAGGCCATCTTGAATAAGATAGAAAGAGACAGGTGAGTAAATCTTAAGTGATGAGCCTATTAGGATAACGCTATCTCAATATTTTTCTGCATGAATCGCGGCGAACATACCGAGGACCTGAAATACACAACTTGATGTGATCAGCAATGCACATACGAGGACCTTGTGTTAGCCAACCGAGGACCTCTTACGTAAGCCCGTTGATGACCTTCCGAGGACGTATTTTTACACAATATTTCTTGTATCTCATACAAAATGAGGACGCTGTGTTGGACTTTATTTCACCCAACCGAGGACAGTTTTCCGTGTAGAACTCGTACAAAGCGAGGACGTAGAAAATCTACCTACCTAACTATTTTAGTATTAGCATTCATGTAAGTAGAATGTTTTGAAATATTTCTCACACACATTTTTTAAAATGAAGTACCAAGCGAGGGCGGGTCAATTACT
Organism: Hypomecis punctinalis; assembly: GCA_949316475.1. Taxonomy (NCBI): domain Eukaryota; kingdom Metazoa; phylum Arthropoda; class Insecta; order Lepidoptera; family Geometridae; genus Hypomecis; species Hypomecis punctinalis. The sequence continues at coordinate 12,605,616 of OX438807.1, forward strand.
TTACGTTTTTTGGAGATTTCAAAGGATTTTCACAAACGAACACAAACAGTTTACCGCGTGCGGTACGCGGCAGAAATCAAAGCATAACTAACATGCTAGTGCAAACAATACATGCAAAAGACAGCCTAATAGTATTTCATAATATATGTAAGATCCTTGATTATAATTTTTACGTGCGTTATGTAAGATAAACACCAGTTTGTGCTGATGCTGCAGCCAGGGTCGTTTCTTCAAGAGGGAACCCCTTAACATTTGATGGCATAGTCTTCAAATTTGGCAAACGCGTTAGATTTACATAGTATACGTACGATAAACACCAGTTTGTGCTGATGCTGCAGCCAGGGTCGTTTCTTCAAGAGGGAACCCCTCAACAGTTGATGGCATAGTATTCAAAATTGGCAAACGCGCTAGATTTACATAGTATATGTAAGATAAACACCAGTTTGTGCTGATGCTGCAGCCAGGGTCGTTTCTTCAAGAGGGAACCCCTTAACATTTGATGGCATAGTCTTCAAATTTGGCAAACGCGTTAGATTTACATAGTATACGTACGATAAACACCAGTTTGTGCTGATGCTGCAGCCAGGGTCGTTTCTTCAAGAGGGAACCCCTTAACATTTGATGGCATAGTCTTCAAATTTGGCAAACGCGTTAGATTTACATAGTATACGTACGATAAACACCAGTTTGTGCTGATGCTGCAGCCAGGGTCGTTTCTTCAAGAGGGAACCCCTTAACATTTGATGGCATAGTCTTCAAATTTGGCAAACGCGTTAGATTTACATAGTATACGTACGATAAACACCAGTTTGTGCTGATGCTGCAGCCAGGGTCGTTTCTTCAAGAGGGAACCCCTCAACAGTTGATGGCATAGTATTCAAAATTGGCAAACGCGCTAGATTTACATAGTATATGTAAGATAAACACCAGTTTGTGCTGATGCTGCAGCCAGGGTCGTTTCTTCAAGAGGGAACCCCTCAACAGTTGATGGCATAGTATTTAAAATTGGCAAACGCGCTAGATTTACATAGTATATGTAAGATAAACACCAGTTTGTGCTGATGCTGCAGCCAGGGTCGTTTCTTCAAGAGGGAACCCCTTAACATTTGATGGCATAGTCTTCAAATTTGGCAAACGAACTTAACTAAAAAAGAACTGGTAATTTTCTTCTCATATTATTTTCTTTTACTTTTAACACCAGGCCTTTAGATTTTATATTACTGATGTCCTATACTATTTTTTACTTGTTAGTCAGATAAATCGTAATCAAAAAAAGACTAAAGGCGTTTCGTACTTAGTTATGCTTTGGGGGTTTGGGTGTACGTCGCATTTCAAGTGTGGCGCTACCTGCTTTCTTGGCTTCCTCTCATGGCTCGCAAACTCTCATCGGCATGATCCTAAACAGCCCCATAGCCGATGTTCGAGTTGCTTGCCAAGAGGAAGCCATGGCGGCTTGGCCTGCGACATGCTCTGGTAACAATTTGCCTACTGATACAAAAATTCAAAATTTGTGGGACTTACCCATGATAAAAATTACCCATTCGGCCCTTTTGGATCAAGCAATGAATGACTCAGACCGAGCACGTCTTTTAGCAGTTTCGGAGTCAGAATCAGGTCACTGGCTCCGTGCTCTACCGTCCGTGGTCTTCGACTCTGGAACCGAGCGGAATGTCAAGGGATGACGGTAAGCGTCCTAATGGAGCCACACTAATACCATGGAGTCTCGGGCGAGCCTTAGTGTGGGACGCTACGTGTGTGGATACCCTGGCACCGTCATACCTTGGTGATTCCGCTCGCTGTGCTGGAACCGCGGCTGAGAAGGCACAGAGGAACAAACATCAAAAGTATTCACAGCTTAACGCACACTACGAATTTGTTGCGTTAGCTGTGGAAACTTTGGGCCCGTGGTCATCCGACACAAAAAGCTTTTGTAAAGTTTTATCAAAAAGGTTGGTCCTCGCCTCCGGAAACCCTAGAGCTGGCGCGTACTTCGCTCAAAGCCTGAGCCTTGCGATTCAGCGAGGTAACGCGGCCAGTGTTCTGGGGACCTTCCCACACGTTGCTGGTCTGGACGGCGTGTTTGTTTTGTAAATATGTATTTTTATGTTTTTCTGTACATCTTATTTCTTTATAATTATATTGTACATAATATAGTTTAATTTGTAAATAGTAGTTAACGTGTATTTAGTAAATAAACTCTGTAGCTCTACATAATTATATCCGCTATATTAACATTACGTTATTTTAAGGAATTAATAAAAATCAGACTAAAGGCTGATTCCTAAATCTCAATTATGCTTGTATTGATTATCCCAAATAATGTTTGATCAAAGATTATTACAAAGATTTTTTATACTGTATTATAAAACGTAATATAACTAATAAAGCGTTGCTTTTTCTAAAGATCTTTATTTTATTAAGGTACGTCAGCTCACCTGCTTTTTTAGGGTTTCGAAGTAAAACAAGGGACACTTATAACATCGTTGTGTCCGTCCATCTGTCTGTTCATAAGTTCGTCCTGATGTCACAAAGCCTCTTAGTAATATTATAAAAGTGAAAGTTTGTATGTGTCTTACCACAAAACTCTGAAACAGCTCAACGGATTTACATGAAATTTGGAATGAAGGACTTTCATGGTCTGGACTAACATAGGCTACTTTTAATCCTGGAAAACTCATGTTAACTTTTTGACCGTGGGTGAAACCGCGAGGCGCAGCTAGAAGTTACTTTCTATATTTATGAACCAAATAACATAAAATTTCACACTATAATAGTTTTCCATTTTGAACACTGAGAACTACCTATTACAATTGTGCAATTAAGGGGTTAACCACACAACGCACGCAAAGTCGGGATAAAAATTTAGTTGGCAACATTCTTTATTTCTTTGTACTTTTTGTTAACTTGAAATCTTTCTGCCACCATTTCACCAGCTCCCAAGACAATACAACATTTTATGGCGCCAAATGTAATATTGTGTAATCCAAGTATAAGCAGACCTAGGTACTTAGGACATAGGTACTGCGGAAAAAATCTCCTACAGTGCGCCTAGTAGCTTTTTGCTATTTGTTTAGAATTGTGTCAACTTTTAAATTTTTCCTGTACAATCTTATTTAAATGATAGCGCATAGCTCTTGTTCTACACACGATGAAAACTGTCAAAACGAGGACTAGTATACACACTGTTTCGAAAATGCAGCAAACCGAGGTCTCAAATACACATTGTTTGGAAAAGCTACCCAACCGAGGTCTTCTGTGTGAAAGTTAACACATTAGTCCTCGGATAATACAGCAAACGTGAAAGGAGTGTAAAAGAGTGTGTATGAGGCGACAGTGGCGCCGCCTGGTGGATACACAATGCGTGTGTAAGATTATGAATAATTTTGATCAAACCGAGGCTCAGACCACTTTTTTGTGTTAAGTATACAGAAAGACTCAAAATCGCTTGCAGAATACGAATATTTGGTCAAGTCAAACCGAGGACTCTCGAAAAAGTCCTCGCTTTGAAAAAGTCCTCGGTCGTGCCTTGTGTATTCATACGCAAGTCCTCGAATGGTACTTAAAACAACACACACACACACACACACACACACACACACACACACACACACACACACACACACACACACACACACGTCAAACTTATAACACCTCGTCGCTTATTCGTTGGAGGTTAAAATGATTAATTATTATTAGCTTTGCTTAGTTTGGGGTCAGAGGCCGTGTGTAAGATGTCCCAAAATATTTATTTATTATTCATAGAAGGAAATTAAGCTAAGTTTTCTTTTTAGGGAGATAAGGAATAAAAGGCGACACGACTATCACAGATGTGGCTTCAGCAATGTCATGGAAGTTGTTTGCTGTCCACGCACCACCACTAAATTCGGTATGAAACCAATAACATTAAAAAATAAATTATAAGCGAAAAAAAAAAAATCAGGTTTGTTGTATGGGAAATATTAATTAAATATATAATTTTTCTGTTTTTAGTATTTGTTGTTACATCAGCAACAGAAATACATCATCTGTGAAAATTTCAACGTTCTAGCTATCACCGTTCATGAGATACAGCCTGGTGACAGACAGACGGACAGACAGCGGAGTCTTAGTGATAGGGTCCCGTGAATAAAAATGAATCGTGGTTGTTAGTCTCGCTAAAACTCGAGAACGGCTGGACCGATTGGGTTAATTTTGGTCTTGAAATATCCGTGGCAGCTAAGGGAAGGTTTAAACAGAAATACAACTATATGAGAAAATATAAAAATGTAGTAAGTAAAACAATAAAAACATGAATTTAATTTTCCCATACAAAATGTTCTTGCGTGTAAAAGTTGTCATTGACAGCTGACAGATGGTGAGATGAAGTTCACCGGGTCAGCTAGTGATAAGATAAGATTATATGATTGCAATGTGGCCAATGGCCAAATGTTATTCAACGTTAGAATACCTAAGAGTAATTTTCTGTATGATCCTAACATTTCCTACTATCCTACTAATATTATAAACGCGAAAGTTTGTGAGGATGGATGGATGGATGGATGTATGGATGTTTGTTACTCTTTCGCACAAAAACTACTGAACGGATTGAGATAAAACTTTGCAATAATATAGCTTATAATATATCAGAATAACACATAGGCTATAAATTATAATGATATATTGCGTATGCGGGCGGAGCCGCGGGTAAAAACTAGTAATATTATAAACGTGAAAGTTTGTGAGGATGGATGTATGGATGTTTGTTACTCTTTCACGCAAAAACTACTGAACGGATTGAGATGAAACTTTGCAATAATATAGCTTATATATCAGAATAACACATAGGTCACGTCAAAAATCAAAATATCATGCGGGCGAAGCCGCGGGTAAAAACTAGTAATTTATATTGCGAAAACTCAACACAACAACAACCATCTTACTTAGCATTACATCATAAGAAAATATCCTACCATCAAAGGAATGAATGTTGGAAAACAATAAAATCAACTTTGTTATTTATTTAAGCATGTACCTACTTCTGTATATAGGGTTAACTGCTTGCTGTTGGGTTTGCCCTATACAAAGCTTAAAGAGGGTGATAAAGACCATCATTATGAACAACTTTTACTTTGTGATCAACCCTGAAAGGAAAAAATCAGCTGTTCCATACAAAATTGTTCCATAAAAAACAGCGGATATTTTTTTTTCCGAAAATTTTAATTCCGTGTGGGCACCATAGTAAAAGTTGTTCATAATGTAGAATGACCTCCTTTTGGCTTAGTACACCAGTTCTGGATAACCCTGTAGATAAACTAAAATTGCATACATTATAAACATGTTCTTATCACCTTTTATAGGTTCAGGCGAAAGGTTGTCATTCGACAATGCGAAGAGGATAGTGGACAGAGGTGAGCCACTTTATCTAGCAAATAATAATAAAAAAACAAAGTCAACAGCCAGACTGTTTTCAAATTTTTTAAAGTTCAGTTGATATTGAACTTTACAGTATTCAATTTAGATAAATTAAACTTTAAAAATTGTGATTAAAGCTTTCGAGCAAATATCTATAGAGTCACAATCGTGCAAAAAGTGTCCGAGCCAAAACCCTGCCCAAGCTACGTAGTGGGCAAGCTTTTTAGTTAGTCGTAAGGCGGTTGCAAGCAGATTACAACGCCGCGCGATGTCGAAGTGCTCGGTTACAAAGCACTTATTAGACTGTTGACATAACGTCGAGATTCAAGAAAACTGGTCATTGTGAATTATTTAATCTAAGTTGTATGTATGACGGCGCTCGGACATTTTTTTACTTTCACTTACGGACTGTGGCTTCGTAGATATTTTGGTCAAAGATCAAAGCACATTATTCTTATACTATGGGACTGGGACTGATCGACTGAGTTGCGTGATCACGGGCAGACCGATCGACTCAGTCTGCCCGTGACCACGATCGATGCAACTCGGTCGAGCCGTCTTCGTCTTCGAGTTATTTTACTTCTTATTTACAGTGTGCGAGCCGCTTACAACTTAGTATGATTATTGTTAAACTATCTTGCCAGGGAAATCTAAATCTAGCAAGTGCTGCCCTTAAAACGCCACCTACCGACTCGATTCGAAAATATCAGTTTTCAGATCATGTCGCAAGACACCATAGTACAGGAAAAAAACGTTTTATTGGTCAACTTTGCACTTTTTTAAGTGCAAACTTTCTTTTTTTCCTGTATTACCACTGCTGTTGGCACTTGAGTTAATAGACATGATGACTTGGAAAATCGTTATTGTAATTAGTCCGTGAATTAGATTATTTATACTAACTTTCCTACTATAATAGATCCAACCGTTTATTTTCTTTTTGACTGCACCAATAGAACGTAACTGCACTATTGCACTAAAAATTTACGTTCTATGGCTACACACGATAGCCATAGAACGTAAAATTTTTAAAAATGTTTGTTATTTTATGTAATTTAAAAAAAAAAAACTACTGCACTTATGGACTCAATTTGTCAAAGATGATTATTATACGGGATCAAGGAGCAAACTTAGGCAGTTGTCATATTTTTAAAACCTCGCATTTAAAAGTGAACTTTTGCTTAACATGACGCAGTTACGTTCTATTGGCGCTGTCAAAAAGAAAATAAACGGTTGGATCTATTATAACATGTAATATGTATCTAGTATTTCATAGTAGGTAGGTACATGGAATTATATTTTTCCTTATATAAGATGAAGAGGAACAAATTATGTAGTACTTGGTATTAAAGTGATTGTAAATTACGTAAGTTGCTATAATGAAGCTAAAACCATTAAAACTAGCGTGAGGATTATTAAAATTTATATGAATACTCTGAAACCGGTCGGACGCATAGCGGCTCGACCGATCAAATAATCGTGAGTTCCAGTGTTCATATAAATTTTAAGCTAAAACCACACGATGATAAACAAATAATGCCAATTACAATATTAGTCATTGTTTTTGCAAACTTTTGGCCTTGGTTTCTGGCCTTGTGTGTGGGATTCGATGAAGTGCCTGTCTACAAGGATAGTGTGGTCAGTTTTCAAGGTGCTATCGTAAAATTAATCCTTTATAATATTATAATTCTGAAGTGTGTTTGTTGGTTTGTTCTTTTTTTCACGCAGCAAGGAAGCAACGGTGACTTGATTTGTGGCATAGGCATCGACTTGGCATTTTTTCTTACATTCCATATCGTAACTAGCTGCCTGCTATATTAATAAATAAGTCAAATAGATCCCTAATTTTTTTGAAAATATAATATTCACTGGGGACAGCTTTCCAACAGTGAAAGAATTTTTCAAATCGTTTCTTTCTGTCTGGGAAGTCTGTGTACATATAATTACATATTTTTAAATACATGCTTGTACCTAAACAGCACAATAATTGATGGACATAGTAGGTAAAGTTCTAAGATCGAAAAGTGGCATAGGCTACATTTTATCACAGCACAATAAAATGGAAAACACAAAGGAAAAGAAGGAAGAAAAACACAAAATTTAAAATACCACGCAGGCGAAGCCGCGGGCAAAGGCTATTAGTTATGACGTTAAAAAAGGGACAGCAATACTTTAAATGGCTAATAAAACAATTGCCGTCTTACCACCAAAGATTTAAACACGCTTTGAACACTGGTTAACCGTGCAATTTGTTCCATTAAACAGTGTCTAAAACGTGCTTATAACTTCTGTGGTAAGACCGTTGATGTCTAAACGTGTCTCCCTTATTAGCATCGAGTTGGACATTTTTTCCGTTTTAAATATTATTAGCAATTCAAAAGCTCTGCGACAATACTTATTGATTAATCACTAAGAAAAAAAATATTACCATGTAGGTATGTGTTAACATGAAATGGCAGTGAGAAAGACACATAGGTAGAACTAGTAACCGGTCGGATGGAGACGAAAAGTTTTCGAGTGGAGATCACGTACGGCAAATGCAGCATAGGACGTCCACCCACTAGAAGGACTAGGTGAGGTAGGATCGCGCCAGATGTGAGCCGCTTCTAACCGACCTTATTGTAAATCTATAAGAAAGGCCTATGTCCAGCAGTGGACGTCCTGTAGCTGATATTATGATGATGATGAATACAACCTTGGCACCTTGAAAATTGATCATATTGAATCCTTTTCCCAAGAGCACGGTAATAGTATTTTCATCACATCTATTCGAAAAGGACTACTTGGTTCGCCTTTAAGTGCGCCCAAAGGTGGTGTTTTCTCTAAGGAACTTATAAGTGCACCGGAATTATCTTTGCCGCGCACTTTTTGAATTTGGAAGTATTTGTAATGTTAATGTTCAGCGCCAAGAAAATGAATGAAAAGAATGTAAATATAAGTTTTCATTTGTTTTATTATTAGACTAGCGGCCCGTCCCGGCTTCGCACGGGTAGACATAAATAGGTACTATAGTAATCTAGTACTAAATATAGCCTATGTTACTCAGTGATAATGTAGCTTTCTAATGAAAAAAGAATTATTAAAATCGGTCCAGTACTTTTTGAGTTTATTCGTTACATACAAAAATACAAATCTTTCCTCTTTATAATATTAGTGTAGATACCATTTAATTTCAATTTAGTTGTTACTCTACGTTTTATTAAAAAATAGTATTATAGTATAATATAAGGCGCCTTTTGTTTTATCATAGAGGTGATGCGGTGACTCGGGCGCAATATATATTTTTGGCTCGGGCGACGTACTTTGAATCCCTCGCTACGTTCAGGGTTCTACTAAAGGCGAAGTGAGGGATTCACCTCACTTCGCTCTGGATTCAAAAAAGCGCCCTCGCCGTAAAAATATTATTTTGCTCCCATATGATACAATCTAGGTACTATTATACAGTATTGCGACTCGGCCCTGTCCTTGAAATAAATAGCTACAGCCCCGCGTGGCCGCGCAGTACGTAACACATGATAGTAATGCCCGCCTGGTAGGTAAATCGTACGCTTACTGATTACAAACCCACGCGTTCGTTCGTCACTACGGCGCATCTGCGACTGTTGGTGTACCGAGCGCATACCGAACTCAGAGGCGCGTAGGTATGATTCACGTACCGATCGTTTGTTTGAAGACGGAATACAGTATAGATACCATTACCTTACCAAAAGTCTGCTTTTGAGAAGAGGATTCAATATTATCACTTTACAATTCCTATCATTAAACATCGTGAAGCAACCTGCATAGGTACGTCCCTAAAATAAATTCGATGGCATATGTGAATCCACCAACCCGCGCTAAGCTAGGGTGGTAGATATAGCTCAGCCCTAAAAGACTGGTACAAACTATAACTGCTTCCGATTTAATCGCGACGAAGACGCAGTTGTTTTCAGTTACTGACTTGAACCGTGACCTCGTGCGATAAAGTTGTTGACAGAATACCTACTCTCAATAAACAGATGCATACACTATTTTGTAGCTATATTGGCATTTGTAGCCTCAGACCAAAATAAAAAATCGAGACAGAATGTTGTAAACAAAACAAGTGAGGCCGGCAAAATTACGCCTTGCCGTGTAAAGACACAATAACACACACACGTACAAAGAAACTACGCCTTGGATTGTCAGTCGAACTATGGCGGCGCAACACCGACTCACTCACCACGTGTATAAAAAACCGGCCTCATTATGTCTGTTCACGACCTTTTGTCTTGATTTTTTTATTTGGTCTAAGTGAGTAGCTATATTGCTTTCTTAGGGATGATTAGACCGGGCCGTCCGTCGCCGGGACATCCCGGTCTAATATAAATCATGCCTTAATTTGTATTTTTTTTTATTCCATGTAGGTTTGCGTTTGACTACATACTGCCTGATGTTGAGCAGATATGCAGTCTAGGATGTAGCACGCTTACCTAGAAGATACCTATTTACTCGATATTGGTAGAGACACTCCCACTATTTTTGCGGCGTGAAATATCGAAAGGTAATAATCGATGTCTGAGTGGGTCAGGAAAAGACAAAAAAAAACAATCAAACGCACTTACTGATTTATAATATTAATAAGGATTTCGTTAGACTTTCGTACCATGCACCTTCAGTGCGACACAAAAGAGTAGAAATTAACTATCCAGAAATTTTTTAAAGTCACTCTTGCTGAACCCACAAATTGAGCTGTCAGTAATTTTTGATTTTCTTGCATGTTTAACAGACTTCCAAAAAGGAGGTCCTATGTTCGTGTTCGTGTTCGTGTATTTTTTTTGTGTACGTTCTTCGGTATTTTCGCCAATTGTGAACTGAACCAAAAAAATATTTTTTGTTTGAAAGGGTATAAGTATTTACATTTTTATCGAAATCGGCTGAGACGTTTTTGAAAAATCAACAATAATGTAAAAAATCTATTCGTCAATTCGAGCGACCTATTCGAATTTTATACACGGTAAATGAATGAAAGTAGGATTTGTCATTTTTTGCGAAAAATTATTATTCTTTTTTTGTTTTATTTAGTGAATTGTGAACAGTAAAAACAGTATTATCAAAATATGCTAACAACGCTGGTGGCGCCCTCATTTATTTTCAGCTCTTTTATGTCGCACTGTAAATGAAAATGATATGCTTTTACAGAATGCGCCAAGATCAGAAAAAATAACATAGAGCCCGTAAGCCTGCTCATTATCGGCGGAGAGCAAGCTTCGCTCGGTGAATTTCCACACATGGTATTTATATTTTTTTAAGTATAGGCCGAATCAAACTTAATGGCGTTTGTGAAGTTAGCTACAAGCTCCGCATATCCCCTCCCCTTGCACCGCTGACAATGAATAAATTGTTACTGCGCAACCACTCGCTTCGTGTTCACAAACGCCACAAAGTTTGATTCGGCCTATAAGTAAGTTCTTATAGGCCGGATGGCTAGCCCTGGTGTCAGAGTTTTAAGCCGCCTGGAGCCTTCTGACATGGCTAAACGGTTAAAACAACCTGGATCTACTATTTATGTCATACTACCCGACGGCACCACCTAATTATATTTATGTAATATATATAGGTACTAGCTGACCCGGCCACGCGTTGCTGAGGCTAAATAAAAAAAAATTGCGACTATAATTTGAGATTTAAACTATCCTATCTCTCAAGTTGGATCGAACTGCACATGGTGTGCGAATTTTATTATAATCGGTTAAGTGGTTTAGGAGTCCATTGAGGACAAACATTGTGACACGAGATTTATATAGATTAAGATAGTGGAAATTAATGTATGTAATATATACACATTTGTACTTGAATATAAAAAAATGTACATAAGTACTTTTGTGGTAATCAAAAATAATAATGATGGTCCTGCCAGGAAGTACGTTTTCGTACGTGTTCGTTTTCGCAGACAGCGTTTTAGCTTAATTTGGACAAAGCATCTGGGCCGGAATCCCAGAGAGATGCAGGTTCAAATCCTGCGAAGGCGTCAATTTTTGAAATGTTTATCGCAAAAAGAAAGTTTCTATACACCTAGTTTGTGAAGCACGATAAAAATCATTTCATTGATTAAGCAATGCGCCATTTCTCGTTAATGGTAAGAAGTTCTAATAATTTCACATTAAGTGACTGACTGGTTTAAAGCAGTTCTCACAGATGGCGCTTCCAACAATGTAGTAGTTGGTAAAAAATGATAAAACACTTTGACTAATTCGACGTTATCGCAGACAGCGTTTTAGCTTAATTTGGACAAAGCATCTGGGCCGAAATCCCAGAGAGATGGTTCAAATCCTGCGAAGTCGTTAATTTTTGAAATGTTTATCACAAAAAGAAAGTTTCTATACACCTAGTGTGTGAAGCACGATAAAAATCATTTCGTTAATTACAATTTGGATATCTTCAAGTCAAGAGTGAATTAGGCATCTTTTAGGTCTACATATTCCATCTTCCGCTACAACTTCGCTTTCCATCAGGCGAGTTTGTGGCCAGATGTAGCCTATTATACGTAAAAAAAAAAACCGGACAAGTGCAAGTCAGGCTTGCACACCGAGGGTTCCGTACAAATCCAGAAAATTTCACAAAATTGGGAAGTACGTTGTTAAAATCTCTATACTATAATCATCGACAAAAGTTTTATTTTTTTTTTGACTTCTCATCATTCATTGAAAATTGTTAAATAATTAAAAACCTGTTTTAGCATGTGCTAATGAAGCTCTTTTATATGATACCTTACATGATACGATTTACGCACTTTGAATTTTAAATCCATATTTTGTGAATTTCGAAGCCCTTTTTTTTTGGGATTTAAATAAAAATGTACAGTTTTCAGATTTATTCCTATATGTGTACTCTGAGACAATGCTTTTTGCCAAATTTCATAGTTCTATGTTAACGGAAAGTACCCCCTAGGTTTTGATTTTTGTGAGTGTCGAAATATGCTGTTTTTTACGACATAAACGGCTCTAACTTCTTTATATGATAACTGAGAAGTTTTTCCTTTACACAACTGTAAGAGATCATAGATATACGTATACAGTTTAAATTTCAACTCGATATCTGTACGCGTTTCCGAGATAAAGAGTCTTGACATACACACAGACGGACAGACGGACAACAAAGTGATCCTATAAGGGTTCCGTTAACTTTTGAGGTACGGAACCCTAAAAACATGATTTTTCCGTGTTCCCGCTAAAACTCTAAAATAATGCAATGCATATTTCTTATTTGAAGGTGGCGCTGGGATTCGACAAAGGCAATGGTTACGAATTCGACTGCGGAGGGTCCGTAGTGTCCAGTACCTACGTCCTGACGGCTGCGCATTGCGTCGACAATATGGAGAAGTACGCCTACTCTTAATTTTACAATATCTATCCTGTTATATAGTCTGTTTCATTAGCGCTGAGAACCTTCGACAGTATTATGTTAGCACTCGTCTTGGCGAAATGAAAACAAAAGTATCGTTTTCTATTCAATATGTATCGCTTTCGTGTCGATAACGCAGTTGCCACTTTTCTTGGTGGATCAGGGGTTGCGAACATATTTTGACCAGAGTCGTACCGCATGGGCCAATTCCGACTCGAAGTACTCTAGCGTGTGCGTTCTCAGCGCTAATGGAACAGACTATAGCCAGATTTCAGTTTCATTATCATCAGCCTTTAATAACCCACTGCTGAACATAGGTCTCCCTTTGTTTATGCCAGATTTCAGTTTAATAATATATTATTATCACTTAATTTGTACACAAGGTGGCCGGATGACCTCATTAAGACCGCAGGATCGTGCTGGATGCTAGCCGCTACCAAACGGTCTTATCTTATTGGAGATCTTTAGGGAAGACCTATGTTCAGCAGTGGACGTCCTATAGCTAAAACGACGACGAACGGCGACTTTAATTGTACACGAAAATGTTAATTAATTTTAGAAACTCACTCTCGCGTATGCTGTATAACCAGATATGAATAAGCAGCTGTAACATGCTTTTATTTGAGCATAATTTAGTAAGTATTCTATTAATTTAATTCTAATTCAATGCAAACTTTCTTTTTGTGATAAACATTTCAAAAATTGACGCGTTCGCAGGATTTGTTCGTCAATCATCTCTCGTTAATGGTAAGAAGTTCTAATAATTTCACATTAAGTGACTGACTGGTTTAAAGCAGTTCTCACAAATGGCGCTTCCAACAATGCAGTAGTTGGTAAAAATGATAAACACTCACTAATTTGGCGGATTCGCAGGGCGCGATTTAGCTTAATTGGACAAAGCATCTGGGCCGGTGTCCCAGAGGATGCGGGTTCAAATCCTGCGAACGCGTCAATTTTTGAAATGTTTATCACAAAAAGAAAGTTTCTATACACCTAGTGTGTGAAGCACGATTAAAAAAAAAAAATAATAATAATTTCATTGATTAAGCAATGCGTCATTTCTCGTTAATGGTAAGAAGTTCTAATAATTTCACATTAAGTGACTGACTGGTTTAAAGCAGTTCTCACAAATGGCGCTTCCAACAATGCAGTAGTTGGTAAAAATGATAAACACTCACTAATTTGGCGGATTCGCAGGGCGCGATTTAGCTTAATTGGACAAAGCATCTGGGCCGGTGTCCCAGAGGATGCAGGTTCAAATCCTGCGAACGCGTCAATTTTTGAAATGTTTATCACAAAAAGAAAGTTTCTATACACCTAGTGTGTGAAGCACGATAAAATTAAATAATTTCACTAATTCAATGCATTGAAGTGCTCTTTACTAAAAATATATAATTAGTCCATCAAATAAATAGTCTAAAAATATTAGGCACTTGTTTTTTCTTTTGTCAATTTAACAAAAATTGATGATGATATAGGTAGCCCGTCGCTTGACGTCACTTACTTCAAATGTACCGGTACTGGTACCGGCTGGTGAAGTCACGAGCCCCCACTCTCAAATTTGGCAAGGTTTATCTTTGTCATTGTTTTATTGACTAAAGAAAAAATATGTGTTCAATATTGTTTAATAATATAATTAACGGACTAATAAAATTATAAAAGGCATGATGACTAAAAAAAATTTGTCCGTCAGACTATCAAAAAATATTAGACACATTTTTTCTTTGGTCAATTATTATATATATTATTATTTATTTATTATGTTATAAATTATTTATATTATTATTTTTTGACCCAGTCATCATGCCTATTATGATTTTTATACCCAGGAAACATGGCTATTTGTAGCCAACATAGGCAATGTGTGGCCCTGGCATAAGGGCGAGGCCAAACGACTGTGATTTTGAGAGACGTGAGTCGCGTATTTTGAGTAACCTGAAAACGCTACCACGGTAATGATATCTAATAGTATTCCGTCTTCATACAAACGGTCGGAAAGTTAATCATACCTACGCGCCTCGGAGCGCGGTATACTCTGGTATGCTAGTCAGTCGCGGCGCGACGTAGTGACGAACGAACGTGTGGATTTGTAACTAGTAAGCGTGCGATTCACGGTTTTAGGGTTTCTCGTTTTATTACGGAACCCTAAAATCATCAAAAAACATAATACGTATTTATATTGAACGCTTTTTTTTCATTTACTGCACATTTCTTTTACGAAATAAATATAATAATTTTACATCGTAATAGATAGAAACTAGAAAGAAACTCACGTAGGTAATGTGTAAGTAGATGAAATTAAAATACTAAAGGCGGGCAACCCTAGCGCTTGATACGATCTGCGCGGCCACGTGGTTCTGTAGGTATATATTTCAAGGACAGGGCCGAGTCACAATACTGTTAGTTATCATTACCGTGACGCTACAAATGTATAGTAGCGGTCTACTGTTCGGAGAACTTTAGTACAATGTGATTAAGGTTGATATTGACACATTCGCAGAATAGAGCCGACGATCATCCGCGCGGGCGTGATCGAGATCGGCGGCCGCGAGTGGAACCCCGACACTGACGTCACCATCGCAGAGATCATCATGCACCCGAGCTACACGCGTCGCCAGAAATACGACGACATCGCGCTACTGAGGTAACCAAACAATAATAAGCATAATAAGTCGCGGTAACCTTTACGGAGTCCAATTTAGAGGATTACTCACTCAATAGACCAACTCAGAATCTGCCTGAAGTTCAATATAGGCTGAGCTCTATAACTCATAATAAGTGTAGTTAGTGTATTCTTTGAGGTCAAGTAATTTTACTATTAAGCCTGAAGTACTTGAGGGTGGGAAATGTATTCCCTTTTTTATTTTTTTTTATGTCAACCGTTTGGAAATGTTCCTAGCTGCAACTGTGGCACCTATTTTATGGTTTTATTGACACCATTTTTTTTTGTTAACCCTAAGGTAGGTACTTGAATCTGTTGTGGAAATTTTTTGACCCACCTTTAATTTTTTTTACTTATTGTGTCGTGCCACGAGGGCTCGCAAGGGAATTGACGAAATTTCACGCAAGGTCCATTTTTTTGTGTTGTTAATAGTTTAAAGTAATAAAAGTTATTGTGAAAAATAAGTTATTCAGAAAAGATTATTTAGAAGTTATTCTTATAAATATTTAAAAAAAAAGTCTAGCCATTGACACGAAATGTCAATGTGAATTGTAAAAAATAAATGTGTTCCGTGGGATAATACTTTTTTCATATCCCCTCCTTAACCTGTTACACTAAGAGTTATAGAGCACTAATATTATAATAATTTTATTTTAGGGCGACACCAACTGAGCGTAGTTTTTATTTTTAATTTACATTACGTTGTGTTTCAATACAGGCCGAATCAAACTTTTTGGCAGCTGTCATATTAAGCCGGCTTTTCACTATGGGATATAATGTAATATTTTATCGCTTGTCATACATTTTGTACGAGACCGTTTACACTGTGTTATAACTGGTCTCACAGTCTACGGGGGCGAGCCGGCACTTGTGTTTACAATTGTATGTTTGTATGTATGTTCGACGATAACTCAAGTACCGCTCAACCGATCTCCATGAAATTTAGCATACACGTAATTTATTACGATTCATCATACGCTATTATTACGATTTTTTAAAGTAGCTCCTTAAGAAGCAAAAAATGTTCAAAGATCCGTCTGCCAAACAAACGGATTCTGATTTCTAGGGGCAATAGCCAGCCGCTGAGAAAGCCTTTTCGGATTCATCGCTAGTCACGCGCTATCACGCTTCAGATATGAAGTTTTTATACCCGAGTACAATCTCGTTAGTCTCGCGAGATCTCGTCCATTTTTCGGCCGAGATCAATCTCGCTAAAAAAGGCCGAGATCTCGCGAGAACGAGATTGCATTCCCTATCTACGCATTGAGCTATGGAAGATTTTACGGAATTGTTTGGGTGTTACTATGAAGTTCGGAAAATTTAGTTTTATTCATCCTGTAGTAATTAAAATAATACCGAAATTCATCATAATATTCTCTTAGTCTAATATAATTCAATATCTGGAATCGGCGTTTATTATATTTTTTCTTAATGATAGATGTAAATCGAATAAAGTATCATCGTCTTCTGATGAACTATGGTAGGAATCAAGCAAAACAATCTCCATATTATCCATTTCAGAATGCAACCGTTCAACTGACCATAAAGAACGTCAAAGCATAGTGGCGACTTTGCATCGATAAATGGAAAATAAACTTTAATTCAAATTTTCTCAGAAATGGGTAACTTTTGCATAGGGGTTTAAGGGGTCAAAGGTGACGTCCACAAGTGGTATATTATCCATAGAAAAATCGAACCAAGATGATATATACATCATTTGAAAGCTTGTTATATGGGCTTCCCAAAAATATTTAATTTAGATTTTTTCACCCATCCAATTTTTTTTAAATGCGAAAAGTAAATTGTATGAAAAATAACATTCTTAGCTATAATAATGTGCTTCTATCGTTATTTTACTTGCATTCGTAGCTGATTCTTCCACATTCATCTCTTAATTTGCTAAAATTAAAAATTATAACCTGCCAGTGTGACCAGTTAGTAGGTACAATGTGACAAAAATTCACTTAAAAAGTGTGTCTAATTGGTAAAAATGCTTTTGTTTAACAATTTAGAGGTTACTTAATCAGGGCTGCTAGTGATACACTTCCTATTGGGCCAAATATATTTATTTTTTCTAATAAATTAAAAATTAATTTTAAAAAAATCGGAGGGCTCTTTTTTGTTTTTAACTGTTGTAATAGACTCAGAAAAATATGAACTTTCTCGAAATATAATGAGTGTTGTGGTTAGAATTTTTGATTATTATTATACCAGCCTCCATACATTTTGTGGACATGTCCTTTGTTGATAATAACCCCCTCTATAACCCACTAGAAGGAATAGGTTCAATAACCAGTGACCCAGTATATATTACATTCCATAGTGAAAAGCCGGTTTTAGCAACAATCTGCGCAAACCCCAATCCTCACTGAAGCTCCGAGGTTTGAGTTTCGCTCCGTTTTTAGGGTTCCGTACCTCAAACGAAAAAAACGGTACCCTTATAGGATCACTTTGTTGTCTGTCCGTCTGTGTGTATGTCAAGACTCTTTATCTCGGGAACGCGTAAAGATATCGAGTTGAAATTTAAACTGTATACCTATGATACCTTGCAGTTGTGTAAAAGAAAAACTTCTCAGTTATCGTTTAAAAATGTTAGATCCGTTTATGTCGTAAAAAGCCGCATATTTCGACACTCACAAAAAATCAAAATCTACAGGGTACTTCCCGTTGACATAGAAATATGAAATTTGACGAGAAGCTTTGTCTCAGAGTACACGTATAGTAATAAATCTGAAAACTGTACATTTTTTTTCTAATGGGTTCAAAATTCAAAGTGAGTAAATCGTATCATGTAGTTAAAATCTCTGTATGATTTTAACAACTTACTTCCAAATTTTGTGAAATTTTCTGGATTTGTACGGAACTCTCGATGTGCGAGCCTGACTCGCACTTGTCCGGTTTTTTGTAAGTTCACAGCCGCCAAGTAGTTCGATATTGTTATGTCCTATACGAGTATGTATATCTATACTCATTTTATGCGACATGCGTTCAATGAAATACGCTCGTTTGACCTTGCCGCGCCGTTCCAAATGTAGTCTAAGCGCCTTACCACAAAAGATTTAAACACTGTTAAACCGTACAATTTGTACTGTTAAACATCGTCTAAAGCGTGCGTATAACTTTTGTGGTAAGACGGTAAGAGTCTAACATAAAATGGTGTTTGTTTGTACAGACTGAGCTCTCCGCTGTCGTATTCCAGCACTCTAAACGCGATCTGCCTCGACACCAACACCAACAACCCCGCCTCGCCGCTCGTCGTCACTGGCTGGGGCAAGACTAGCAGCAGCAGTGAGTATCATCATCATCATCATCATCTGTCTCGACACCGACACCAACAACCCCGCCTCGCCGCTCGTCGTCACTGGCTGGGGCAAGACTAGCAGCAGCAGTGAGTATCATCATCATCATCATCATCTGTCTCGACACCGACACCAACAACCCCGCCTCGCCGCTCGTCGTCACTGGCTGGGGCAAGACTAGCAGCAGCAGTGAGTATCATCATCATCATCATCTGTCTCGACAGCGACACCAACAACCCAGCCTCGCCGCTCGTCGTCACTGGCTGGGGCAAGAGCAAGACTAGCAGTAAGAAGTAAGGCAGTATTTGTTGAACGACAAACCCGACTCAAAGCAATAAGGTCAGCTTTGCTATTGAACTAATTCTGACGAAGACTAAGGCGAGTGCTAGCGCGCGGAGCCGTGTCGCAAAGCGAACACCTATTTTCTCGAAATTTATTTAAAATTATCCATTTAACGCAAAATTTCAGTACAGACATGACAATTTTAAAATAAAACCATAGACCGCAAAGGGGGGAATCGTGAAATGGGACGTTAATTAGAAAGAAATCAAATAATTATGGCGAGTGGTTTTCGAACTGTCACTGTCAAAATTCCGTATACGTTCTCAACACGGGTTGCATGGCAATGACAACTGACATTAAAAGTGGATAAAATGGTTTTCTCCCTTTGGCGTGCTACTCGTGCTGGTGTTCGAAATTGAAAAATAGACCCCCTGCCCTATCCGTCACGTCACTATATTGATGCGTGGGAACATTTTACACATCGCCCAATCTTAGGGAACTCCGGTAGGGCGGTGGGCTCCATCACAATCTGTACACCAACCTAAACACGTATCGCAAAAGTAATGTTGTAATAAAAAATGCGCATTGTTTTGCAGAGAACATCCGCAGCAACATCCTGTTAAAGGCCAACGTATCCGTAGTGAGCAGCTCTATCTGCAGCGAGTCGTACACCAACTGGCGCAAGCTGCTCGAGGGCGTCGCGCCCGAACAAATCTGCGCCGGAGACCCGGCCGGCCTGCGGGACACGTGCCAGGTACACCTACATAATTCCAATTTTCTGAAGTATTGTTATGATAAAAATACCTGTCTTCGCTTTTGTCCTAAAAGTCTCACTATTTAGCAACGCATTACAGCCTCTCAGTGTCGCATGCCGCGACCACTGGCCAAAGGTCAACACCGACTGGACTGGACCCCAAAATCCAAGCGACCTTTGGGCCGACCCATACGCGGGTCCGTGACTAGCTAAACTCACACGACAAACACTGTGCCACCAAAGCACTAGGCTTAGGTCTGGAAGAGGGAAGGGAGTCTTTTTCCCAGCAGAGGGATAATGCAGGCTGAAAAAAAAATTGGTTGTCTGAAAATTTGGCTGACGGTCGTTAACTATACGAGATAACATCATTAGAAAACATTGTTGAATCAACAACTGAAACAAGCCGATCGCTTAGGTCGTAGGTGTCATTTTCCTTGATAGGCCTTCTGATACGGAGCGCAAGCATAAGCGCGAAAGAAGCGATGGAGAGGCACGATCGTCCTAAGCCTTAGGACGATCGTGCCTCTCCATCGCTTCTTTCGCGCTTATGCTTGCGCTCCGTATCAGAAGGCCTATCAAGGAAAATGACATAGTTTGCAGAACCTCGGCATATTAAAACGTCTATATGGTGGCAATGTCCTTCAGTGACAAAACTACCTACTAGTAAATTTGTAAAATTGACACGATTATGAAGTACAGGTATCAACATATTTGATAAAAAAATTAATGTAAAATCGACACGATTATGATGTACAAATATCAACATGTTTGATAAAAAATACAAGTGAGAAACCGATAAACTAAACAACCAGGAGATAACACAATATGTATTTTTACAGCAACTCTCTCATACAAAACAGATTATTTTTGGAGACTGACGTGTAAAAAAAAAATAAAATCCTATGTATAGGAATCGAAATTCTATGTAATTTTTTTTGACATAAATTTAATTGACTTAAATAATGTTTTCTCATTTTATTTTGTTAATAAATCTTTAAAATTAATTTCCGTTTTTGTTATTGAGTATCCCTAACGTTTTATATCGTTGACAATTTTACATTTTGGACATTTTACTAGTAAGCCGTTTCGCCACTCAAGACATTGCAACCATATAGGCGTTTTAATATAACCGTCCTGATAACTACGTCATTTGCTTTAATAGACCTTCTGATACGGAGCGTATGCTTGCACGCTCGGTACAGGTGGAATGTTACACTTTTTTCGTGCGTGCAGCCGGCGTTCATCGATTTATATGACTTAACTAGTCAAAAAGTTATAGTCTCTGATGACGGATTTAAGTAAGGATGAACGGACTTTACGTACGTTTAACAAGACTTTTAGACATAGGCCGAATCAACCATCAACCTAATGGCTTCTACACGAGGCTAGAGTAGTGCAATAGCAAATGCGTAAGTCAGCGAAGGTAAGGAGTGAAAATTTGTGCAGTTTATAGCTTTAAACTTTTAAACTTTTTAGCCATTAAGTTTGATTCTGCCTAGATACTATACAGGGTTATCTGCTTACCGTGTACTAAAAAGCTGACAGGGGTGATTAAGACTAACATTATGAACAACTTTTACTATGGGTCACACCGAAATTCGAAAACAATCAGCTGTTACTTACAAAATTGTTTCTAAGGATCAGGTGTGAAACAGCTAATTTTTTTGTCGAATTTCGGGTTGGTGCACTTAAAAAAGGTGTTCATAATGATCGTTTGAATGACCTTCGGCTTTGTACACCAGTTCTGGAAAACCCTGTGTTTTGATAATCTGTGTAATGGCGTCTAATTCATTAGAGAATGTATACAAAGTGAAATGAGCGGTAAGGTTTACAATGTGTTCCGTGGTTGCAGGGCGACTCGGGCGGTCCGATGCACGGCAGCGACTCGTCCGGGCTGTACAAGCTGGTGGGCATCACGTCGTTCGGGCGCGGCTGCGGCTCGCCCGTGCCCGCCGTCTACACGCGCGTCGCGCGCTACCTGCCCTGGATCGTCGGCCACGTGTGGCCCAACTAGCCTGCTCCCACTCGAAACTTCCACTTGTCTGTCATAACCGTTGCTTGTATTATAAAAATGTGTGTTGCTACTTTCAAGGTATACAGGGTAAAAGGTATACAGGGTAAAATTTCGCCTGTGCTCGCCATCTACACGCGCGTCTCGCGCTACTTATAAATTGCTGCTACTACATAAATACAAATCCAAAAATTTGTATTTATGTAGTTAATTTTATTTAATTACTACTACACAAATACAAATTTTTGGATTTGTATTGTATAATGGTCAGCATCACGTCGTACAGACGCGGTTCCGGCTCACCCGTACTCGGTGTCTATGCGAGAGATGCGTGCCACCTGCCCTAGACAGTCAGCCAAGTATGGCCCAACTAGTCCGGTGCTGCTCGATACCACTGCTTTTATATGCCCCCTCCACTCTATCAAAACCGCTTGTACTGTGAAGGTGTTGCTTTCAAAGGTATACAGGGTAAGCGGTACCAAAGAAGATATAATAATACTAGCGGTACAGAGGTTCTCGCCCGTGCCCGCCGTCTACACGCGCGTCTCGCGCTACCTGCCCTGGATCGTCGGACAGGTGAGGCCCAACTAGCCTGCTCCTACAAGTACCGCTGCTTTTATATCCACTTTCCACTCATCCCCACCCTTCTGTTAATAGTACATTGTTCACCGAGAGGAGAAAGTGACCGATTACCGTCGAGAATGTCGTTTGAAGCCCGAGCCGTACGCGAGGGCTTTAAAACACCCGAGATCGGGAATCGCACTTTCTCTCTAGTGATACATAGTGCTTTATACTACACCTACGAGGAAAATAAAAAACTAAATCTTTGCTAATTGAAATTTATATTGATAGTTTTATTTTTTTACTTTTCTACGAAAACTAAATCCTCAAACAACGAATTGAAAATGGCGCCAATGGCGTCTGCAATTTTCACATGTTCTTTTTTCAAATTGTTTGACACCATCCAACACACAGCTAGTGGCCAGTGTCATTTTGCGAACTTGGAGATAAAAACTCACTGTAAAAACTTTTTGGCTTTTGATATTTAGGTTACCAGCGCATAGTCTTACCCAAAATTAAAAAAGAAAAACCACGCATGAAATGGATTTTCATACACTTTTCTCTCCCGCTCAGATGCGTTTTCTCGCCGCATATTTGTTCGATATGCAATGACGTACTTTCTACCGTAAATTTGATAAAGTATCAAGGTACTTTCCGAGCAGGTGTAGTATAAAATCCATGCTTGTACTAGAGATGTTGCGTTGCGACTTTCAGAGGTATACAAGGTTCAGGTTTGCAGGGCGACTCGGGGCTATAATATAATATTGTCATCACGTAGTTCGGACGCCATACTGATCGCCCGTACCCGCGTATATAAGAGAGTTGCGCGATCTGTCTGTCTTAGTCTGCTACCACTCGAAACTCGTCCATTCGTCTGTCAAAACCGCTGTTTCATGATCACTACATAGTATGAAACAGTCGCTTCCCTGTCTGTCTCTATCTTTAAAACTACGCAACGGATTTTGATACGGTTTTTTTTAATAGAGAGAGTGATTCAAGTGGAATGTATTTACTTTCAAAGGTATACAGGGTAAATAGTACAGAGGTTCGCCCGTGCCCGCCGTCTACACACGCGTCTCGCGCTACTTGCCATGGATCGTCATGTGGCCCAACTAGCCCGCTCCCACTCGTCTGTCAAAACGCTGCTTTATGTCGAGAACTGAACATATTCAAGAAGCATTTGTATTACCTGTGGTTTAAAGGAACCAATGTTTGACGCCTCATATAAAGCTTCGGTTAGGCAGCGGTTGTACTACATATTACTTACTCCTACTCGTACGAGTAACACTGGAATTACCAAGTCAAAATGGCAGTGGGAAGGGTAGATAGCTCAAAGAACGAATAGCAGATGGATATGAAATGATATTTATTTTCACAAAAAATAGAGTACAATTAAGGTGTTAATTTTTTAAGATTTGTCCAATCTATTTTGCCATTCCTTGGCATGTGAAATATACGACAATGTCATAATTAATAATAAAGAAATATGTGTATTTAAATCAAGTGTCAATAATGTCAAATTAAAAAAATTAAAAACTTAAATAAATAAAAAAGTGTTCAATTATGTCATAATATTCAATTATACAATGTTAAGATACACAATACATTCGGATAATTATCTCGATCTAATATGTCAATTGTTATTTACGTTTTACAAAAAATTCTCTTAAGCTGTAAAAACATTTTTCTGTTAACCACATTTTAAGTTTTTTACGGAACTTACCATATGGCAGTTCTTTAATTACTATTGGTAACTGGTTATACACGGTGATACACATAGCATAACTGTTCTTTTGGTATAATGTCAGTCTAGGGGGGCGTTCAAAAACTAATCTTTTTCCATATTTTGTACTCCTTGGATATTTGTCATTAGCTGTACGGAATAATTTTGGATGTTTACGAACAAATATAGCTATTTCAAAAATATACATGCATGTTAATGTTAATATGCCAAGATTTTTAAAAATAGGTCTACAAGACTCATATGGTCGAATCCCTACAATAGCACGTATACATTTTTTCTGGGATAGAAAAGCTTTCTGTACGTGGGTGGAATTACCCCAAAGAAGTAGACCATACCGCAAAACGGAGCTCACATAGCCATGATATGCTAATAAAACTGTCTCTCGTGATGACGTTTTGCGAAGATTGTTCAGTACATGTACAAACCTATTTACCCTAGTGCATACATTTTTTACATGGTCTTTCCAGTTTAAATATTGGTCTAAAGTAATACCCAAAAAAATTACATTACTAGCTTTATTCAGTGCAGTATTTTTATATCG
This sequence comes from Hypomecis punctinalis, assembly GCA_949316475.1. Lineage (NCBI taxonomy): Eukaryota > Metazoa > Arthropoda > Insecta > Lepidoptera > Geometridae > Hypomecis > Hypomecis punctinalis. Next base: position 12,630,220 of record OX438807.1, read on the forward strand.
CAGTTGTCTTATGGGGGATTTTGATCCGGATTTTGGGGCCGTAAAGTTTTCGAATGGTACCTCGTACCAGTAAGGGTAGCGTAGGACGTCCACCGACGATATAATTGAGACCGCAGGAACGTTACGGATGCATGCCGCTTCCAACCGGACTTATTGAAAATCCATAGGGGAAGGCCTATGTCCAACAGTGGACGTCCTACTACTGATGAATGAAATTGGGGTTGACCAACAACATTATGTAGATTTCAAATTGCCTACCATAAAATGTTACGTTACAGTACCTACGTAACAACAGTAAAGGGAATAATTATTACTTAATTTAGTTGTGCATTATGGTACAAGTGTGTAATGTTGGTGATTACCGCTGAGGCGTTATTGAGGTCTTAAGAGGACGGTAATCGTCAATACACACGTGTAGCATACGACGTTTTTCAACACACTTGTGAATATAAGAATACTAAAAACATATTTTCAACAGTGAAAACGAGTTGTGAAAAATGTTTCGAAATGGCGGGAAAATTAATCAGTTTTCCTATGCGCGCGCAATGGCAATCGACCATAGACTAAAAAGATGAGGTTTCTGTTTGGCTTTTCGCGGATAGCGTTTTAGCCACATACAAAATGGTTAATTTCAAGTTTTCTTTATTGATTACAGAGAAAACAAAAGTTATATTTGAGTGAAAGTTTTATTTATTAAACACGTACAAGTTGAAATTATCTATTTAAATATGAAGTTGCATGAAATGAGCAAGCAATAGGTACATTAATTTATTTGTACCTACTATTGAACACGATCTTTTTTGTATCGAAACTTTTTTTAAGAACAAAGTTACTCAACCAATAAAATAAAAAGAACTATATCTCACTTGTGAATAATAGCAATAAAAAAGTTACAGTTTGCTTACAGGTGTCATTATGTGCCTAATTACGGTGAAATTAGAGCCACTTTATGAGCAAGTGTGTTGAAAAAGACTCAATGGCGCCTCAGCGGTAATCACCAACATAATGTACTGTTATAGTGTCGTACGTATAAAGTTATTACGTACGGATTGGCTAAGCTGTCTGGGTTTTTAACCTTTTGGCTGTCACGGCTCAATATGTTTTACTACAAAGGAAGTTTATTAACTGTAATATTTCGGTAATACTGTAATACTATAGACATCGTTTGTGTCCGTAGGCGCTGGCAAATATGGGTGAATTTGGCGGTCAAAAGGTTAAGCATCTTCAATTCAAATCCATATCTATGCCAGTTTTTAACTGGGTATTTTATATAGTGTAAGCTTGCGCTAAGTGCAAAATAATGTAATTTTAATAACCCAGAAACTGAAAAACAATTTTGCCATAAAGACTGCGATGATACCTTAATAGTTCGTTTCGGTACTCATTACAGTAAACCCAGTAAAAGTAGATTGTTATATTAAATTGAACTGCATTTAGAATGAAACGTGTATGAAAAAATCACGCAAGTAAGGTAAAAGTTTAAGGTTCCACGTGGTCGAACTTGATGTAATATCATTATTTTGCCCAAAAAATGGCAGACTTTAACCATGTACAGAATTGGAATAGTTCGCGCGGATCGATGTAGTCATTTTCACATTATTGATTTATCAAAAAAGGCACAGCCGATTTTGATAAATTTTGATACCACCTTTGAAGTATGATGTACTAAACAAAAAAAGAATACCACCACTCTGAAAACAGTAATGCGTGGTCAAAAATAAAAAAATACGCGTCGACTTGTAAACCTCCACCGTTTCGTCGGTGTGTCCAGACTTATAAATCAAATCTATTTTTACTGGGCTATGAAGATACTGAAAGACTCCTTTATTGGCGTTCTGTTGCTGCAGAGTATTAAGTATATACGCTCTTTTTGTGCCAATGTATTCTCTGAAAATGCCTCTATAAATACAGGTTGTCCAATTGTCTACGCGATGTCGTTGAGCTAAATTTGACGGTGCAAATTTTTTCATAATTTTGATTTGTAAAAATTAAAACTATGTCTGATAATATGAGGCCATGAGAGCCGAAGTGGCCTAACTACAGAATTACTTTTACGGTTTAGAGCAGATTCCAGTACAAATATCAATTTAATTATTAAAATAAAAAAATTGAATTTAAATATGGAAAAAATGCAGTTAGGCAACTTTGGCTTTGGCCTCAAAAAAAAAAACAAATGACTTATCGACAATGTCTCAAAAAATCGAATTTATTTAGTGAACTTGTGATTTTTTTGTATTAGATTTAGTTTTCTTGTAATAAGTACCTACAGTAGAGCCTCGATTAACCGGACTAATTCGTGTCGTTGATCATTCGGATAATCGAAAATATGAAAAAAGCTATTTTTCTTATTATCTAGCTTACGACCAGTTTCTCCCTTTTTAATGAATCAATAATATTTATTTTATCTTTAAGCGATGTCACCACTTACTTACGCTTCGAAATTTTTAAGTTCAGCGATCGCGCGGCGACATACGTATTTACACAGTACGAGAGATCGCGCGGCGACATGCGTAGCGCATTACACTTAGCAACAAAACCATTAACAATTCGCGAAAAGCAGAGAAAGAGCGGGGTGCGGGTGGGTTATGAAGCTTCTGACATAATTAGCCGTCTATGTATGGATTCAACTTATGAAATAAATTTTTAGACCTCCGAGTTACTTGTCCGGATACTCGCGAATCCGGATAATGCCGAAGGCCGGATAATCGAGGTTCCACTTGCGTATCAATAAGATTTTACTGCGATACGTATTTATGTAGCAAGCATTAAGCTGCGGTAGTTTACACTTAACATTAAAAAAAGCTCTGTTTATGTGCCATATCACAAACTCACAAAAACAAAGTCCACTACAATGTGGAGTGATACTTCTAAAATCAAAGTAATCTGTGCCCATGGACGACACGATTATTATGAAGGCTTAGGGCATTATTTTTGAACTTCCAACGGCTTGGACGTATACAACCTAGCCGTCTTCATGTAAGTTCCATATACAACCAAGCTGTTCAAAAATAGTGCCCCAGTTCTCAGTGATACCAGTTTTTGAAGTTAGATCATTTATGAGAACAATTCCAATAGGTACAAAAAATAATGTTCATACTATTATTTTGCTCCATTAGTTTTACGATCCACAAGACAGGGTTTTAGTCACTGTTTATCTGCATTTAAAGCTCGTGTAAACGACGATTCTCAAATGACATGACATTTTTTATTTATATTTTTTTTTCTATAAGTGTACAAATTGTACTTGTGTTAAGTAAATATTTTCGTACTGTCTTTCAATAAAAAATATTTAAAAGAAATTGAAGTTTATTGTACTAATTTTCGAAGTTTACTCACAGAGAAATTCCTCATCCATATGATGTAAAACCTGTCTCGCGAAGAAGAAAACCCGTCGCAACAAGTAGTTAAACTAGTTTTGCGTCTGTGGTGCCCTGTTTCCGGGACTTTTCGTGACACGCTCTCTAGGCGGGTACTCATCACGAGCTCTTATACTATTTCAATATAGGGTAGATACAGGTTGTGGACACTGTCCCGGTTTTGGTCATTTGATGTTTAAAATTATTGCATAAATAGATTCACCTTGATTCGCACAAGGTGAATATATTTATGCAATAATTTTTTAAGCCAAGGTTTGAAAATTTCTTTTAAAATGTTATTTTTACATCAAAAATTCAAAACACATAAAATTCAAAGTGACCACAACCGGCGCATCTACCATGTATCACACTATAGCAAGCGTAACCTGTGTCGAGTTGAGCAGCTCTGTACTTCATCTGTCTTAATTCTTCTTATAAAGTTCTTAAAAACTTACAACGCGCCAACATACGTATTGCTGTGTTATAGTAAATACATATTTAAAGAATACCTACTTTAGTTGTTAGGCTGTCAGTGCGAACCTAAAAAGTGGTGTTGTATACTACAACTAGCGCCATTAGAAAAACTGCGCGAAAGTCAATTTTTATTAGGTCTTAATCGAGCCATTATTGTGAGAAACTTCCGTTGACTTATTGTACTACAGAGATGCGCAAACTGCGCCATCTGGCGCGAGCTATGAATCAACACCTATATTGACGGGATGGTATATAAATCTTAGAAAAATTACAAGTAATAGAAGTATTGCTAAATTTTACTTAAATAAAAACTACGTTACAGCTGTCTTATTCAGATCTGGTTATACAGTATACGCGATTTAGATTTTTTCACCCCTCCAATTTTTTTAAAATGCGAAACATAAATTGTATGAAAAATAACAATAAAGCCTATTATTTTTTCTAGTTTAGCAATAATAAAGTGCTTATATCGTTATTTTACTTGCATTCGTAGGTGATTCTTCCACATTCATCTCTTAATTTGCTAAAATTATAAATTATAACCTACCAGTGTGACCAGTTAGTAGGTACAATGTGACAAAAAAATAACTTAAAAAGTGTGTCTAATTGGTAAAAATGCTTTTATTTAACAATTTGGAGGTTACTTAATCGGCTGCTAGAGATAAACTACCTATTGAGCGAAATATTTTTTTTCTAATAAATTCAAAATTAATTTTAAAAAGATCGGAGGGGTCTTTTTTGTTTTTAGCTGTTGTAATAGACTCAGAAAAATATGAATTTTCTCGAAATGTAACGAGTGTTGTGGTTAGAATTTTTGATTATTATTATACCAGCCTCCATACATTTTGCGGACATGTCCTTTGGTTAGATTAGGCATTGAAAAGGAATCAAATTTTCAATGAGATTAGGTCATTTGTCTTTTTGGAAATTTGAACCCTCTAGTTCCATTAAGAAGGTTCAAATCTATGATCATTTTACCTTCCTACTTTTTACCTTTTTGAATTTGCACACCCGAGATAGCTCAATGCTAGTTTGTGAAACCCTTCGAATTTACTTATGTTCGGGTATATGTGCATCTTTATCTAACACCTTTTAAATTTCATATTTAAAATGAGACAAAGTTATGTATTCTCTTGCTATTTTAGTACTGTTTCTATTACTTGTAATTTTTCTAAGGTATAAATAGTACCGTGAAACATGCCAACTTTGCATCCAAGGGTTTCTTTGCCCAGAATGCAATCTGCAAGGAGATCCGTTTCTATTGAAATATATTCTAGTGTTATGGGAACATTACTAACTTTGGTAGAAAGTAGGTTTTACGTGTCACATCACTGAATACATCGTTGGTAGCCAACTTCATTCAGTAACGTGTCGGAACCTGTCGAATAAGGTGCATGTTTACGCGGGCAAATTTTTGAAGAAATTTTGCAGTGAACTACAAGACATGGCAAAAACAAAGGGCGGTTTGTGTTATTGTATGTTATAAATATCGAATTGCTCAGTGTTTTAACCGTAGTTTCGGCGATAAAGGCTCACACAATCAAAAGATATGATGATGGGCAAAGTTATCTAATGATTTCAAGACCTCAGAATGGCTACTTTGCCAGCGTTCAAAAAAGTGTTAGGGTTGTCACTTTACAATAAAACATGTTTTATTTTACTAATGACTAATTTGCTAAATTAAAGAAAAAATATGTATAAAAATATATACTACATTAATTTATTATTAATATACCTGTATTAAAAGTTGTTATTTTTTTAAAAGAAAAACAAACACAAATCTCGGATCCGACAAAGAAAGTCTAGTCCAGACGTAAAATAGGGTCGAGAATGTACAAAAATTACTCTGAAAAAATGCTAAAATTAGCATGCGAAGCAGTTACGTCAAAAAAAAATCTTCCAGAGATGCTGAACAACAGATTGGTGTACCAAGAAGGATAATAATCAATAAAATTACAAAACAACATGTTAAGTCTGTGGGGCATCCAACTGCAGAAGAAGAAAATAACACTAAGGGTTTTACAAGTTTCTGATGAATATGGGTCTCCGATATATGAAAAAAAAAACTCACAGACCCATAAATTCAAAAATCAAAATCCTGGTGATGCATGGTTCCAAAACTTTTGGTCTAGACATAGTAATGAATTAACTGTAATAACTACTCAAAATATTTCAAAGGCAAGAGCAGAAAAAGGGCCACAAAAAATCGCAGAATATTTTAATAATTTAAGTGGTGTTTTTATGATAATTTTAATTTTTTGTTTTTATTATTATTATTTTGAGCCTGTGTTGTCCCACTGCTGGGCAAAGGCTTCCCTTCCCTCCTTCCAGACTCCGCGATCTACTGTGTTGGTGGCCCAGTGATTTCTTGTGATTACTAAAAATTACTAACTCAAATGTGGCAGCCCTATCACATTGAAATCACAACTTTTATTTAGTATGGAAAAGAGAAAAAATAACAAGGTAACATTGCCCACTCATTTCAAAAGCAAAGTTCTTTCATAATCGGTAATATTTTTAAATTAAACTCCTTCATTGCCCTAATACTTTTAATAGTTTGTTTCTCACTGGCAAAAAGGCTATACTTTCATCAAAAATGAACACGGGTAATGTTGGCTAGAATTGCAGATAACTTTGCCCGCCATCAAAATCAATGAAATGTTGGACAAAATGTTGACTTTTTAAAAAACTTACTAAACTAGACCATGCCCATGATCCTGCAGATTACGGCATTAAAGAAAAAATACCTCAGAACTAGTAAAAAAAAACAGATACTTCAAGTTTTCTAAAAAAAAACGGGCAAAGTTGGCATATTTCACGGTAAGTAGAATAGTATAGTTGATACACGTCAACAGCCGCCAACAAAGTTTGCGTGCTTCCATCTTCGATCACAACGTCGCTTACCATCAGGTATGTTGGAGGTCAAGCGCAGACTTATTCGCGATAGAAACATGGACACTGCACCACATTTCGTACTTATACTAAAAATACAGAGTCTGAACCTTAATTAAGTTGAAATACCTACAATAGTGTTGCGATGTACCTAATGTACTCACCTAATCATTGTAATGACAAGTTGCAGAAAAAACAAGATAAATGAAACAATAATTGGCATTCATCGTTTAATACCAAGGTAGTAAGCAAATAACAACCACATTAAGCCTGATTACAGGGGCTTATTATCTTGAAACATCGTCATTTTAGAAAACTTATATCAACCAAGATTTCAGAGATTCTACATTTTAAAATATGAAGCTGAACGAATCTCTGCACACATTTAATTGTGTTCATAGAATAGTCAAATTTTAAAAAAATCACACAAATTATTAATTTTTCATAAAATGTTACTAAGTAATAATGAACAGATCTTTTCAGCTAGGTCCATTTAAAAATAAAAATGTGTGGTGTAGCAGTATAAAATCTCTTCTAACACTACAGAAAAATAAAGTAATTCAGTACAATAACGTCTATAACATTACACATAGAATGCTTTATGATGGCTACAATAATGTGTTTTCTAATTATAATTACTAATCGGCAATAAAGATCCCGTGAGGGTGAAAATCTGAGATAAGTTAAAAAAAAAGTTTATGGCTGAGAACGTCTGCGTATACTTTTGGCTACAATCTTTAAAAAAATTTTATATCTGTTTTAAATGTAGTTATGAAGACATTCTCACGGGAACTCTATAGCCGATTAAAAAGCTTAGCGCTGGTATTTCAGACACTGAGTAAAAAGTCGTTAACATGATAAAGATTAAAAGCGCATCTAACAAAATCACGGCGCTAAATAATTTGGTTCAATTAAAACACTAAAAACTTAAATGTAATTTTACATGTAGTGTAGTATTATTATATCTTCTTTGATGTAGTATTGTATACATGCAAAATCGACCGCGAATGTCTCCATTAAAGAGACAAAATGATGCTAAAAAGCTATAGATTTATAAAATATTAGCCAAATCAAAGTTAACCATGTTGTTACCCTCTGACCAGGCGGCGTGCCTGGTTCCGTCCATTTCGCCAGCGTGCGTGTTGCCAGCCGTCAGGGCCTGATTTCTGCCGCCAATTTTCTCTTTACAAACGGGACATTTGCTCTCTTCCATTGCACCTCCGCAATCCGCGATGCAATAGAGATGTCCGTTCGGGCATTTGTACCAAGCGCCAGCTTTCACGTCGTGCATGGCTTTCACGATCATCTGCCGTTCCTGTGCGGTGATGACATTGGCGACTTTCATGGCGTTCTGCAGTTTTTGCAACGCAAGCCGAGCGGCGTCTTCGCGGAATATACCGCGCGTGAAGACTCCGCGTTCGGCGGCCGCGTGCGCGTCCCGCACGGCGGGCGTGGTGCGCGCGGCCGGGAACTCCGGGCATGCGGTGAGGCGCGCGAGCTGCACGAGCGCGCGCATGCGCTGCAGCTCGGGGCGCAGGTCGCGCTGCTGCTGCTCGCTGACGCGCAGCATGGCGGCGGCGCGCGCGCGGAACTCGAACGCGCCGCACATGAGCGCCGCCTGCTCCTGCAGCTCGCGCCTCAGCTGCGTCAGCCCGCGCTCCGTGTACTCCAGGTGGCACTCCGCCATCAGGTCCAGGATGTCCAGGCAGATCGCCTCCATATCCAGCTGCAGCTTTGACACTTTCTTTGTCGTTTTAGCGAGAGATTGGAGATTGAGATACACGGTTTTGATGCTTGTGTCCGCTGAAAGTAGGTAATCGAGCTTTTACCACGACTTAGATTTACTTGTCTGATTAGTCTTAATCGAATTTTAATTCCTTACAATATCTAACATGATTATCAAATATCAGTCAGTCCTATAAAAAATATACGACATCGTTCAACACGATGTCAAGATTATGGGACGTCTTGCGATCAGTTTAATGTTATGCATAATGCATGTCAGTGTTTTCTCTTAAATAAAACAATCGCATTCGAAACTAATTTTATAAGGTTCAGTACGTTCTACATTTGCCTCCCGACTCCCGTAGTAGATTACGATATATTGCTACTCTACTGTCGTTTACAATTCGCACCTCCAGTTTATAACCATATTACCTATATGAAATAACAAGGTATACCTACCTCGTGTATTGTCTTTTGTCATTTGTTTTCAATGAAGAAGATAAAGAAAAGTAATGGAAGTATTACTGCTAATCAATTAGCATCCTTTTAATACATATTCTGTACATCAAAACCAACATATTTTGTTCTAAGACTTCTAAACATTCGTATTTATTTTATTCCATACAAAATTTGAAAAAAAAAATTGACTGGTCTAAACCTAATTAACTACTTATAATATGTAAAGAGCGCACTCGCGAGACTTGGACCTCAGATGAGATTGTCTCTATAAATATGCAAACAAGTGTAAATAATATTTACACTTAACTAATATTATTAGTTAGTTGGTGTTGGTACGTAAAAACAATTATTTGTAAATATGCTGATTCCACTTTTAAAATTTTTTTTTGGGAAATTTTATGTTTGAGAAAAGTGCTCGAACAAAAGTTGTGTGTTTTGATGTACTTACAGAATATGCCCGCCCCTAAGAGGATGCTAATTGAGAACTAGTAACCTTGTACGTATACAAGAAATTAGAGCAAGAAAATGATCCTACTAGCGGATGGGTTGATCCTTTTACATGTTCTACCTACCCCGTCCTAGTTTTACATGATATCGCAAAAAAATGTTACTTTTGTAAATGTTTTAGCTCTCGACAAAATACAATCAAGACCTGCTATTTTAACGTGATTTCATGGTCAGTCAGTTAATGGAACATCGATGGACGGGCGGGTACAATATCAAAGTTAACGGCAGTTACATAAATAAGTTATTAGCTTAAATAAAAGGCAACAATAAACTTTTGCTAGATCTACGTCTTACTCGTTTAGGTTAAAATAGACACACACATAACACAAGGTGACAAAAATATACCTATTAATAAAAATCGATCAACATTTTTGTAGCTCTAAATCAAGAAGTCTACACGAAAAAGCCGCTTGTCCAAAGGCCTAACTAACCTTTCAATACCCTTATAGCAATACTAATAAAAGCCACGACCCCATCCGCCCCAGCCAAGCGACTTTGTAGTGAAGACTCCTGGAACGCTTATGTTATCGATAGGCTTTAGAATGACTGTGCCATAAGACAGGAATCGAGGAAACCTTTCTAAAAATATAAAAATGCTTATTAAAATATACGATTAAACGAACGCGAGCGAAGTGAGTGTTCCGCACATTTCGTAGTTGTGAAGAAAATCATTTTTGAATTCGTCGATTCGATCATCAATAGGTATTTATGTAAGTCGATTGTTGAAGGCCGGTCGGTTCACGGAACCGTCGAGTTCGCCGGCGTGTCTGTTGCCGGGCGCCAGCGTGTACGACGTGCCGCCGACCTTCGCCCCACAATCCGGGCATTTGCCCTCAGTCCGCGCTCCGCCGCAATCCGCGATGCAGTAGAAATGTCCGTTCGGGCATTGCCACCAGGAGCCGGCTTTCATACCCATGGCTTTCACGACCATGTCCCGCTCCTTCTTTGCGACAACGACGCTGGCGACTTTCAAGGAGTCCTGCAGTTTTTGCAGCGCGAGCCGGGCGGCGTCCTCGAGGAAAGTCCCGCGCGTGAAGACTGCGCGCTCGGCAGCCACGTGCGCGTCCCGCACGACGGGCTCAGCACGCGCCAGGGTGTACTCCGGGCACGCGGTGAGGCGCGCGAGCTGCACGAGCGCGCGCATGCGCTGCAGCTCGGGGCGCAGGTCGCGCTGCTGCTGCTCGCTGACGCGCAGCATGGCGGCGGCGCGCGCGCGGAACTCGAAAGCGCCGCACATGAGCGCCGCCTGCTCCTGCAGCTCGCGCCTCAGCTGCGTCAGCCCGCGCTCCGTGTACTCCAGGTGGCACTCCGCCATCAGGTCCAGGATGTCCAGGCAGATCGCCTCCATATCCAGCTGCAGCTTTGACACTTTCTTTGTCGTTTTAGCGAGAGATTGGAGATTGAGATACACGGTTTTGATGCTTGTATCCGCTGAAAGTAATTTTTCTTATGTGACCAAATTGTGTAATCTAGATGCCTAGGTTAAATGGTGCTGTGAGCAAATACAACACTGACACATACAAGACACTGACATATTCCCAAATAACTGAATGGACCGTATCAAACCCGGCGCCCGACCCAATAACTATACCAAAGCGGAGAAATGGCAGGACTCACCGCAAGAAGCCACTGACGAGTACAAATAGTTAATTGTCAATCATCGTTCCACGATTGCGTACAAACGATGGCATCATCATACTAATATTATAAATCCGAAAAGTTTGTTGGTTTGTTCCTCTTTCACGCAGCAACGGAGCAACGGATCGACTTGATTTTTGGCATGAATATAGTTCAAGGGGTGAAAAGTGACAGGCTACTTTTTATCCCGAAAAAATAAAAGGTTTCTGTGGGATACACAAGTCATTTCCATGTCAATTGTTTGAAGCCGTGATGGTCAAGAGGTAGTGACACCCGCCTTACAATAGTGAGGTCGTGGGTTCAAATCCCCGGTCCCGTACCAATTAGTTATTTGGAATTTATGTACGGAATTTCACACCACTGGCTTTTCGGTGAAGGAAAACATCGTGAGGCAACCTGTATACGTCCGTAGAAGAAATTCGATGGCGTATGTGAATCCCACCAACCCGCACTGGGCCAGCGTAGTGCATATGGCCCAATCACCCTTCGTGGGTAGGCCTACGTCCTGCAGTGGACTATTAAAAAGGCTGGTATAGTACAGTTCGTTCGCCTGAGGCTCTGCAGCACATCATCACGTCGGTGAAGATTTGTGAAGCAAAACAGCACAACAGTTCAAATCGAACAAAAGCCATACCTAGTAGAGTGTCTTCGTAGAACGCTCGCATCGGAAGTTATGGCAGATTCAATGTGTTTGGCGGTCAAGTCAGGAATATGGTCAAAGGTGAACCTGCGCGCCCTGAGCCCTGCCTCTCAGTTGCCTGCTATCCCATTTAAAGTTGGAATCAAAAGTAAAAAAAATAGAATGATACCACTGATTTTTTCGCTCAAATTTCGGGTTAGCCATATTAAAAGTTGTTCATTACGATGGTCTTAATTACTTCCTTTTTGGCTTTTTTACTAGTACAGGACGAGCAAACAGCCCTGCAAATATTTGATGTTTAAATCATACTCAAAATTTTATAAATAGAACATTATTAAAAATATTGCAATTACGGAATTCCCAGTTTTGCTTGGATCGCGACACGGTGCGAGTGCCACTTTGCCGCGCGAACTTGTCACACACCGTTCGCGAGCCGCTCGATCGCGGTAAATACCTAATCTTATGTTCGGTACAGTCTTAAAAAAGGCTAAAAGGAAAGTTATTCAAGAAGAAAACGATTTTTCATTGATATTACGGACCTCTGCGGAAATGATGATGATTCAGAAATCCATTTATTTATATTGGGCGATACAACGAAGTGTAGTACCTAACTACAGGTGCACTATCTGTGGGCTTAGGGCTCACTCTGCTTGCACTGATTGCAATTTCGCTACAGGATACGTGCCTATGTGACAAGTGTTAGAATCATCGTCGTGATCATAATGATCACCATTGTCCTCTTATGTGTACAATGGTGGTCATAGTTACTTAATATATTTTTTATTTTGATGTATCTATTATACGAATACTCCAAAGATGATTGTTTTGATGTCAAAATAATAATATTAATAATAGTCGGATAATGTAGAATAGCTATGGTATGTAGCAATAACAACGTAAGTTTCATTTCAAAAAGCGCTTAATTGACCGCTATTGCCCTCTTCTCCCCTACTCATTGTCAAAACATGAATCAAAATAATTTCAGTCAAGTTTGACATTTCAATTAAGTATTAAAATAAAAAGTAGGCCGGTTGCATTTAAATCCGACAGAGTGATAGTAATTAATTTTTTTATTACTTAGTCGCATAATGTATCATACAACGAAGAAAGTTGTGCACATGTAGGTACCTACATGCAATGACATGTCCAATATAAACGTTTCGATTAGGTCGTATTACAACGAGAATGAACTTAACGTGGGATTTACTAATGGTTTGTTATATTTTCTTCATAGGACAAAAAATGATCTAACAGTCCTGTTAGCTTTAAAGACCCATTAGTTAATGCCTCATTAAGAGCTAACAAACATGTTATGATAAAATCCAGCCATTACATATTGTAAAATAAAAAAACATTTTACAATAGGTAAGTAAACGCCCATGGAACATAATTACTGAACATAGTAGGTTGGGAAAAACCAGGCATAACTAATAAAAAAACTAAATTATAGATTGTTGCATTCCATCCATCCATCCATCAGCTATAAGCAGTCCACTGCTGGACATAGGCCTCCCCTATGGATCTCCAATAAGAGGTTGGAAGCGGCTTGCATCCAGCGCGATGCTGCGGTCTTAATGAGGTCTTCCGTCCACCTTGTGGGTGGGTGGACGTCCTACGCTGCTCTTGCCGGTACGTGGTTTCTCACTCGAGAACTTTTCGACCGCATCGGTCATCAGTCCTACACGCTATGTGCCCTGCCCATTGCCATTTCAACTTTCCAATCCGTTGGGCTATGTCGGTCACTTTGGATCTGAAAATGAGGAGATCCGTAGATCGTCGGTCTACGGATCTCCTCATTTCTGATTCGATCTCGCAGAGAGACTCCGAGCATAGCCCTCTCCATAGCTCGTTGGGCTACTTGGAGCATACTGATAAGGCCCATAGTGAGAGACCACGTTTCTGTACCATAATTCATCACAGGCAACACACACTGGTCGAAAACTTTCAACTTGAGGCACTGAGGTATGTCGGACGAGAAGACGCTACGCAATTTTCCGAACGCTGCCCAGCCGAGTTGGATTCGGCGATTGGCCTCTTTCTTTAAGTCGGACCTACCTAACTGGACTACTTGTCCTAGGTAGACGTGCGAGTCAACGACTTCAAGAACCGAGTTCCCAACAGAAATCGGGGTGGGTACAACATGTGAATTCCACATGACTTTCGTCTTGTCTATGTTCATATTAAGACCCACCTGTTGAGAAACCCGATTGAGACGTTCGAGCATCGCGCTGAGCTCTTCCATCGATTTTGCCATGACTACTATATCGTCGGCAAACCGAAGGTGAGTGAGGTATTCGCCATTGACATTGATGCCGAATCCTTTCCATTCCAGGAGCTTGAAGGCGTTCTCCAAAGTAGCCGTAAACAGTTTCGGAGAAATTACGTCTCCCTGTCTTACGCCTCTTTTTAAAGGGATCGCCTTGGAGCTCTCTTCCTGTACTCGGACCGACATAGTGGCGTTATTATACAAGCACTTCAACACTTCGATGTACCTATAGTCAATACGGCATCGTTGGAGACTCGAGCACAGCCCATTGTTCGACCGAAACAAAGGCTTCTTCACAGTCCACAAACGCTAAGCAAAGTGGCAAATTATACTCTTCGGTCTTCTGTATAACCTGCCGCAGCGTATGAATGTGGTCCATGGTGCTAAAGCCTTTTCGGAAACCGGCTTGTTCGGAAGGCTGGAAGTCATCAAGCCTGCGCTCGAGACGGTTCGTAATGACCCTTGAAAACAGCTTATAAACATGGCTCAGAAGTGAGATACCCATCTCTTGTTCATGTTGTTCTTCAATAAGGTGTTGTCACCTTTCTTGAAAAACAACACCACCATGCATGCATTGCATCGTGCTTATAAAGATAATATAAGCTCTTTACTAATTAGCGCCGTTTAACTATCGGCCTGAATCATATTCAGCCGTAACGTTTGTTACATTATTCTCTATCGATCTCAGGCTGGCTAATGCTTAGGCCATTCGGACTTTAGGATTTTCGATCGAAATACACTTTAAAAATTAATTTGCTCGAGTCAGTCACAGCTAAATTGACATTATTATTGTCACTACACTCTTCCATTATACTATTTTACATTAAACTTTGGAAAACACCATCAAATTTGATGTTTACCGACGCGGGACGCCATATTAAAAGTTTGGAGAGTTTCGGTGCTAGGTAGCAGAAATTGGAACTAAATTGAAATAAACAGGCTAGGCAAGTAATGAAAGGTCATATTCTATCCAATTCATTAGCCTAGCTGTTTGATCAAATGGCTGAATATCATTCTGGCCGCTAGTTAAACGGCGATGTTTAGTAAGGAGGCTAGGCTGTTGATTAAACGGCTAATTAAGCTAGTTGGCTGCGACATAAATACCACTGAAAAGCCTTGCAATTTGCAAAGTAACACCTGGTATAAAGATAAAACGCAGGACACTACACCTTTTATACTTAATCTAGGTACCTACGTACAGAGGCGGACTAGCAGTCTGAGCCGCTCTAGGCCAGCTTATCTGGTATTTTTGTCAAATGACCTCGTACCACCGTTAAAAAGAAGACACGGTCCACAAAACACACCCAGTGCTCTTGGATTATAGTAATCACTTTCTTGAAACTTTTTCACCGTTCAAATGCTGGCGTTCGAACAAACATTTTCTAAATTTCCGCACTTTATCTTTATAAGTGCATTCACAAATTTTTTGGAGTGTCTTCGCTGAAGGATACTGATGGCGTATCGTAGGACTTAATAACACGTGGAAGTATACTGGTTTTGATCGGTTGTGCAGTTCTCAGAATTAGTGGAAGTTTTTTAAAAAAAATGTAATTTTGCTGGTTTTCTAATAACATCTTTTCGTTTATAATTCTTTTCCTTAGCCCGTTTAAAATACTCAGCTCCACTTAGTCTTATTTTTCCATCAATTGACAAAGACATGTTCAAAAAATATCCACTTCGGTGTTATCGCACTTAGAAAAATTGGCATTATGCATTTTATTGATTAAAGTTATTGACTTATAATTACACGTAAAACTACATTCAGAGGCACATACATCTGTACCTCATACTCGGTTCAAAACTGACTGAGATACCTATAACATGGAGCGTCGTTGACCATGCAGTAAAAACCAATGTAACCCCTCTTGGTGGATTTTTTAGAAAACTTTCAAAAGTACGTTTTATTTGAAAGACAATCCTTTCCAGAAATATTTCATTTCAGCTTTATTTCTAGATTCCTAAAGCTTAATTTATGATAACGTGTTTAGGTAAAGCAAATGTTAGACACGTACTGAAGAACAAGTGCGAGTTATACTGCCCTCTCAAAAAATACAAAATGTTGTAAAACCCTCATAAAATTCACAAAGTGAAAGATTAAGGCAATTGTTAGCAACTCTTATTGTTATGTTATGGCTCTCCAATCATAAATTCTGGTAAAACAATTACGTATTGCCATCTTTGAGTATTGTGCAACGAAGCACCCCAAAAATTATAAAGCTTCGTTTCTTGTGTTAAAACATACAGCAAAGTATTTCCGCACACGTGTGTCTTCAACTACAGCAATGAGCAATGAGCATCGAGCTAGAATGTGAACTCTGTAAAACTTGCCTTAAAGAACATTTTTGCATTTCAATATGTTGAGTTAACAATCTTCACTGACCGCCCGCTGATAGGGCAACTAAATCAACTCCACTGTTTTTGTGGAATATTTTTCAAAAGATGGGATAGATAAACAAATATATTTTGCAGTAATGTGACAGTTTTGTTAGTGTTCTTTTTATAATTCTATTATGGTACACACACATATTTTTGGCCGCCCCCAAAATCCGGCCGCTCTAGGCCCGGGCCTTGTCGGCCTTTAGGCAAATCCGGCACTGCCTACGTAACCTAAACCACAGTCCGGACACTCCGCGATTTTTCATACAAAATCTGCTGTCTTACGCACACTATACAGTACTTACTCACAGACAACACACATACGAACGAACGCTACACGTGCATTTGTGTGCGGAACGTCTATGGCTGTCAGCGATCACCACGACGTGACTACATGCCACGTGAGTGAGACAGTTGCGTATTCAATTTTGCAAAAATGAATATAAATCTAGTGCATATAAAAGTATAACAATTACTTAATTTAGAAGCATTTTGTCAATAAGTAACCGATCTACTTTATTTGTAAAAAAATGTCAAGAGAAAGCTAAGTACCAAATAATGTAAAATAAGTTCCTTTTACTTATCCTTAGATAAACATTAAAATGTATTGTTTTGTTACGTATTATTGATATTCAACCATTTTCGCACACCAGCACATTATTCCCTATTGTCACAGTCTAGGTATTTTGTATTACAAAATCTACCGGCCAGTGCAGCCCGCGCGCAGAGTACACGATCGGTACGTGAAACGCGAGGTGGAAGTGAGGAAGACTCAAACGGGTGGGGGGTAACGAGTGACCGTTCTATACGTAGTATTATTATATCTTCTTTGCCTAAACTGACTGAACTTTAACTTGCTAAACTAGGTAAGTACCTACCTACCTATGCAAAATATTTTTCATTGCAATAATATATCAACTAGTTTAAACCGGTACTCAATACTCATCGTAAAAATAATTATAAAATAAACATAATATAAGGCTGTTTTAATATGGGAGTACTCATGATGATGAACTTATGCCACAAACATACAGCATAATACTAGTAGTATTATGCTGTATGTTTGTGGCATAAGTTCATCATCAAGACTGAAGAATCCTAGGTATAGACCTACGTCTATACCTAGGATTCTTCAGTCTTCAGTCATGATTGGAAATTGCGCAGCTTGTTGTGCGCGGCCTATACAGTATACATAGATACCTACTATCTATAGAGGAACGATAGTTCATTAATGAAATAAGTCAAGAGTACAATACATCATCAAGCGACTTCTCCGACCAATTAAAATCACTTAGATAATAAAAGAAAAATGATACATACCATGTAAAACTTTCTCATATTTGGTTCTGAATATTAGAAGCTTATCTTGCAGCTCCTGTTTCTTTTCGGCAATCTGTCCCGGAGTGCCGAAAACCTTCGTTTTGATGGGGTTGATGCCTTCCTTGAATATTTTATTGACGAAGTCCTTGTAGCGGCCCGTGTTTATAATGGGCTTGCGACAGAAAGGACATTTCCTGACTTCCACGGCGGCCGAGTCGCCCAGCATCAAGCTGTCCATTGATTCCACCTCCATCACGTGACCGCAGTCTTGCAACAGTACAAACCTGAAATGTTTCAGAAAATAAATTAATAGAACGTTTGTGTATTTAATCTTCTCGCTTGGTGTAGTAGTTAAGTTTGGGCCGAATCAAATTCTTGGCGGCTGGAAAATTCGCCACAAGCTGCACAATACCCAATCCTCGAGCAGCTGTTATATGAGCTCTAGTCAGGATTGGGTTTTGCGCAGTGTGTAGCTAACTTCACAGCTGCCCAGAAGTTTGATTCGGCTACAGATATCTAATAATAACAAATTGGTAATGCTGTTAAAATTCATGTCTCTTTCTAACTCGTGGCATATTAAATCGATGCATCTCTTTCAGATTTTTTCCATCGATCACATTATCCTTTTGGTATCTCTGTGGATTCGGCCTATAATAGCTCGTTTGTGTGATTAGGAATTTAGGACCGACCAAATGCCCCAAATGGGGAAAGACGAAAAAAAGTAGTACCGAGAACGAAAGAATACCTACTAGTAATACTATCGTGTGCTTGAGCGGACATCCGATGTGAGGTGTGTAACGAATATGAGCAAGGCTATGACATTTTTTGCAGTAGGTAACTGGTAGTGCCCCTTTTTTGTTTCATCCATACTTACTAGCTCATAATAAAAATCTCAGCGACATTGACAAAACTCGATTACGTCACGAGGATGGGAGTGAAGAAACTTATTTTCTTGAAATTAAGTAACAATAGCTCTTCGGTACTAACGTTTGGTAAGTACTTGTTAGAGGGGATGTTAGACGGGCGGGCAGAGCTCGCTGCACGGATACAAACGTACCTCAATACTCAGGTGTCACTAACTTGGCATCATCATATAAGTAGTCATTTATTCATAACACCATTTGTTACAAGTCAATAAGTAAAACTTACATTAGGGCACTATACAATATGGCACAAAATTAAAATAGAAGAACTTGACAATTACCAAATTAGTCACAAAATCTTAATACAATTCAGGTAATTTCAAAAAGTCATTTACGTCATAAAATAGTTGCTCATGTAGCCAACATTTTAATTTATTCTTAAACGACCCAGCGGAAGGTGCATCCCGAACTTCTACGGGTATTCGGTTGTATATAGCGGGCCCACCAATATCTACAGACTTTCCGATTTACCGATTATATACCGATTTCGCCAGCCTATGAGAAGGAGTCACCAGTTGGTTTTTCCTAGCATTACTTTTTAAATTTAACCTGGAATAGGTACCTTTCCTCTCAAATAATTCTAAATGGTTGTGCGTGAAAAGGGCTACCTGATAGATTATTTCGCACGGCAGTGGCAGTACTCGCAGTTCCCTAAAGAGCTCCATACAAGACACGTTGTCCGAAACCCCGAAAATGGCTCGCACAGCCCATTTTTGCATAGAGAAAGCTCTCTTGTACTCCGCGGCGCGGCCCCACAATTCTAATCCGTACGTAATATTACTATGGATTGTGGCAAAGTAACAAGAGCACACAACGTCCCGCGTGGCCGTGCTCGCAAGCCGCCTGAGCGCGAAGCACGAGCGGCTCAGCTTCCTACATAGCTCCTGTGTATGTAACTCCCACGTGAGGGCGCTATCTATGTGGAACCCTAGTAATTTCGTTGAGTTGACCTGCTGAAGCGCGGTGTTTCCGATCGTTACCGCATCTTCATACTCGTCGCCGAGTAAGTCCGTGGGGAATCGCTCAGGGTCGCAGGTCTTGCAGACGGGCGGGTAGGGCTCGCTACATGGATACAAACGTATAATAGGTACGTAGGTGTCACTAACTTGGAATCATCTTCATACTTGACGCCGAGGTAGTCTGTAAGGAATCTGTTCGTTCGCAGGTATTCCAGACGGTCGGGCAGGGCTCGCTGCAGAGCCCGCGGCACGGGTGTTGCCACGGCGTCTTGTCGCACGGCTGGTCGCTCGGCTCAAAAGTACAATACGTAGGTGTTACTAACTTAGCATCGTCTTCATACTCGTCGCCGAGGAAGTCCGTGGGGAATTTCTCAGGGTCGCAAGTCTTGCAGACGGGCGGGCAGGGCTCGCCGCAGAGCCCGCGGCACGGGTGTTTGCACGGTAGCGTCTTCCCGCACGGTTCATCGCACGGCCCGCGTGTGCACGGCTCGCCGCAGCGCTTCGGGCACGTGCCGAGGTGCTCGCAGCGCCGCCCGCAACGCTCCTGGAACAACGCAGGCAGCCGTGATCGTGTTATCGAAGTGTAAATGCCGATCATTAATAAAACAAAAACCACGGTGTAGTATGACTCCAGCACACCTCACCATGTGTCTGTGGGTACGTGTGAATGGTGGCGACATAGTGAGTTCTGTGCGCTGGAGTTTCCCCGAGGGATATCGGGATGCCGATGAAGAGGATCCACAGTGCGCGCCGGCGCAACAAGACTCTCTACCCGCCCCCGCACCGCAGCAGCTGTCATCGCGAGCGCTACGCGCTGCAGCCCGCAGTGCATTGCGAGACGGCTTCGAGGTGCTAGCATTGCGAAGCCGTGACTACTCGTGGCACTTGACTTGAGAAAGATCGCCGAATGCGATCGAAACTATAGGCGTACTATTATGTTTCGCAGCTTCATTCTTCGCGATTTATTGTTTACATACAGTAGATGCGCTCCAGCCTAGACCTTGCACGGATTTTTTAGAGTGGTATATATATATTTTTTTTTTTGTCTGTGGTTATATCCTGCCCCCTCTACAAATTACACTCTTATATGTCGGCTTCTAATTTCGAATCATTCTGCGTTTCCGTGCTCAAGCCTTCGCACGTCAACCTACAAATCATGCCAAAGTTTCAAGCAACCAGTAATCCGGACTCTGAACTTGGGGAAAAAAGAAAGGAAAACAACGAAAAAGAAATGCGTCGGAAGATACAAAAGTGGAAATCGATGAAATTTCGAACAGCAAGTGACAACTTGTTAAGTGATGCGAGGATACCATACCTGGGTTACCTCTGTCACGTGCAAAGGTGATGCGTACTGCTATACTTGGGCTGTTACTGTCACTATTGTGTTAAAAAACATGTTCTAATAAGAACATTGGTATCACGGATCCACCATGGATACATAAGAAACGGAGCTCATATACGAGACGCCGACTCAGGATACAATCCTGTATGACGACGAATTTGCGTGTCGCCGTCGTCACAACCGCCATCACCCCGTGCCCTAACTTCGGCACCTACACACTCGGCTACAAGCCAGGTGTTGCCGTAGCAGACCCCACCTCCACCTCCACAACCTGCTAAAGAAGCAGAGAACGGCCCGCCTGGAGACAGCTGCTGGATGATACCTTCAAGATAAATTGTTATTGGGTCCGCCCATACATATTGCTGGCATTGCCTACCGACGACGGTAAGACATTCTGGACCAGGAGCTGCCTAAAGAAATCGAAGACAATTTGTTGAAAGAATATGTCATTCTGGACAATCTCGGGCGCCTATTACCGGATACGGATACCCTAAATCCAGAAGTAAAGGCGGCCTTACCTGATTCTTCAGTGAAGCGGAACACCTCTCGGCCACAAGCAAAAACAATTTGCGCTGCCCTGTACCCGCTGCCATCAGTGACCGATCTAACAAATGAGATCTCGAACAAAAGCGTTATAAAACCAATAAGCGATGTCTGTCGCCCATTTTCTGACATTCACTATTTAGACCCGAAAACTCGCAGAGGCTTCGCTATATCGGAAAGAAACACTAAATTAAGAGACATGCTCATCGAGTCGATAAGAGAGTATTTATTTATTTATTTATTTATAACTAAATATTCAAGCATTTACAGTACTTAATACCAAAACATGCCTGAATCATTAGGTTTACATTTCTTAAATCTTAGTGCGACTAAAATGATGTAAACAACATTGAATTAAAGTATTAATACCATTAAAAAACAAATCAACATCCGGCTCGTGAGCAACTAGGTCATTTAGCAAAGCGAGTGCGTGGTGTGTGGGTGCGTAGCGCGAGGTATCGGTACGGGCAGCTCGCAGCGGCGCCAGCAGCGGTAGGGGCCGCCGAGCGGGCCGCCGCGCGCGCGCGCGCGCCTCCTCGTCGTGTACAAGCAGACCACACTGCGATAACACGCTGGGGTTATCGATCCTATTATTGAAAAGTTGGTAATAGTGGATGATGAGAGCACACTTTCGACGTAGCTCGAGTGTGTTCATCCCCACCATCCCTGAAACAAACAAAGATGGATAATACCAGGTGGGGTAGTACCCATACTCTCTTCTATATAGGTACCGAGCGAACTTCCTTTGCACACGTTCTATTAACAAGATGTATTTATCTTCATGCGGGTCCCAAATAAGCGAGTTGAACTCTAACTTACTGCGAACTAGGGCATAAAAGAGAATTAATAAGGTTTGCGTATTTTGAAACCTAGCAGATTGCCGCATAATAAATCCCAGCGATTTGTATGCTCGCTTGCACATCTCTGCGATGTGTGTATTAAAGGTGAGCTTCGAGTCGAGAATAAGGCCCAAGTCCCGAATCTCCGTGACGCGTTCGAGTGCTACCCCGGACATATTATAAGTGTACAGGTGCGGGGCATGAGATCTTGTGTAAGTTATTATTTTGCATTTTGACACATTAAATTCTAACCTATTCTGCTCACTCCAATCCACAACGCTATTAATATCGCGTTGCAGCGCCTCACAATCGCTGAGATCATCCACACCCAAGTATAACTTCAAGTCGTCCGCGAACATAAGGCATCTAGCCGTACTGACAACCTTCGGAAGATCATTTATCATGATCGAGAACTGGGTAGGACCCAGCGTACTTCCTTGGCTTACTCCTGAAAGAGT
This sequence comes from Hypomecis punctinalis, assembly GCA_949316475.1. Lineage (NCBI taxonomy): Eukaryota > Metazoa > Arthropoda > Insecta > Lepidoptera > Geometridae > Hypomecis > Hypomecis punctinalis. The sequence goes on from OX438807.1 coordinate 12,652,937, forward strand.
AATATACATGTCAGATCTATAGCCAAGGTAGGAAACAAACTGAGTTCGGTTGAAAAAAGAGTTGCTAAAAAATTTTACCAATCGGGGACAAAATCCGACTTCAATGAACTTCTTCAGAAGGATGTCATTATCCACACGATCAAATGCTTTTTTTAGATCAAAGTATGCCGCATCTACTTGTTTGTTCTTGTCCATGCTGGCAGTAGTATAGTCTACAAAATTGATAAGGTTTGTTGTTGTAGACTTTCCAGCGCGAAAACCGTGTTGGTTTTCACTAAGTAGAGGACGAATTTGTGTAGATATGTGGCGATTCAACACCGTCTCGAATAATTTGGCGAATGCTGACAGGACGGCTATTGGCCTGTAGTTCTCTATTTTCGACTTGACGTCATTCTTAGGTATAGGTGTGACCCGCGATACTTTCCACACTGTTGGATAGACTGAAGCTTGCATAGTTAAGTTAAAAATATGTAAGAGAGGTTTTTCAAAGGCACGTATACAATCTTTTAGCACGAACGGAGGTATACCATCAGGACCAGTCGCAGAATGAGGCTTGAGACGCTTCACCGCAAGATCAATGTCGGACAGAGATATACGGTCAATCGCGATTCGCGGCGACCAGTGCGAGTCGGCGGCGGCACTCTGTTCGGCGACCAGAGTTGACAGCGTAGGCGCATCGTCCAAAAACACAGATTTGAAATGTTCAGCAAAGGCATTAGCAGCTTCCTCGCCTGATACCAATTTCCCTTTGTACTCAAATTCGTCACATATATTTCTACTAGCTTGCTGGTCCTTCATAAATTTCCAAAAACTTTTTGGATCTTTTGAAATCCCTGCCTCAGTTTTCCGGATGTACGAAGCGTATGCTACATTAATCAAATGTTTCGCTTGATGTCTATAAAATTTAAACATTTCTAAGTTAAATTCTAGGCCGAGTTCTCTATACTTTTTCAAATTATAATATTTAAATTTTAAATTTTTAATTATATCAGCATTGAACCAAATAGGGTATTGAAAATTTGGATTAAATCTACGTCTAACTTTCTTTGGAACGCAACTGTTTATGGAATCATATACTTTTAAATAAAACATATTTACTGCTGCGTCAACATCATTGATTAAAGTGACATCGTTCCAGTCAATACTTTCTAACGAGGCATAAAGAGAATGGAAGTCCGCTTTACGAAAGTTCCATACCGGCGTCGCATCCTCGGGGAGCGGGGGCGGCGCGGGCGGGGCGCGCGGCAACGCTCGCCGCGGCCGCGGGATGCGCAGGCGCACCTCGAGCGCGGGGTGATACGCGTCCTCCGGCTCGATAACCTTCAACCCACCATACACACACACGCATTCGCTTCCCAAGCTACTCATAACTAAATCTAACATTGTATTAAATGAATTACAAATAGTATTAAATTGCTTCAATTTACAATAGTTGAGTAGATAATTAAATTGAAACGAAATATTTTGACTAGAAGATTGTAAATTAAAATCACCAAATATCAGCACATCCAACTTTGCATGCTTAGCAACTACATTTTCAAGCACTAAGAAATTATTCATATAGGTTACATCTTTGGAATTTGGTGGAATATACACTACGCAACATAAGATCTCTTTAAACTTTAAAGTTACTATAGCCATAACTATTTCAACATCGGAAGTGTAGCCGTCGATGTCTGTCACCTGTCGGATCTTATAGCAGTCCCGGACGGCGCACAGCACGCCCCCCCACCCCGCGTCGCCGGCGCGGTCTCGCCGGACCACCTTATATCCTGCAGGAATCACTTCGGCGTCACTCACGCTGCTGTTCAAGAAGGTCTCGGTGAACGCGACAATGTCCGGCGTCTCGTTTAATAGCGCTTTTTTACATTTGTCAATTTTGCTACGTAGACCTCGAACATTCTGATAAATTACTCTAAAAGTTTTAAATTTTGTTTTCTCACTACTGTTTCTGCAGTGAGCTTCGAAATCCACTGTGCCAAGGCTTTATATGGACGTCTGTCGCCCAATACTGAGAAAGCCATATATTTGTCTACGTTTTTTGTTGGTACAGTTAATTTAAAGGATGCGTAGTCTCCTCGGGGCTTTAACGCCTCAACAGCACACTTGTCTTCAGAACAAATAGTTTTCAGATGACCGATCACTTGCTCGGCCGTGGTTCCGGGCTTGACATAATAAAGATGCAGATATGATTTTCGATCCGCCGCTTGTAGCGCAGTCGTTCCCGGGGCCGCCGTGCCGCAGGTCGCATTCACGATCGGGCGGCGAGGTCGCCGGGCTCTCACCTCAGTCCATTCAGAAGCGATAATATTATTCCCGTCAACCGGATTCGAATCAATAGGTGTTATTACACCGTCTACGTATTGCGGTGTCGTAGGCGTAGTTGGGGCGCTCATAGTAGGTGCTACGAGGCTCGGCGGCGCGGAGACAGCTGTAGCGGTATCGGTTACGGCGGTGGCGGGGATCGCCGGACCGGTTTTGAGGACAAGCGGAGATATAGCCCGTCTTGCTTTTGCCGGCCGATGAAACGCGACGATCGCCGACTTGGCCCGAGCTCCTGCCTCACGGCCCGTCCGCTGAGCCGGTGGAGCCACGCACGCCGCTTGCTTACCCTCCGATATATTTACAAGCGGTGTTTTTACGCTCGATCCCAGTTTTACAATTAGATCATTCTGCTCGATTACGAGCTTTTTTAATGAAATAACTTCACTCTGTAGATCCAACACTGTTTTGTTTAACTCGCGCAACACATTTTCAAAACTTTCTGCCGACATTACTAATGATTATAAATAAAATTACGGAGCTACTCGAATTGCGTCTGACTTAAGTAAGTAATTCCTGTTTGGTGAAAATTTGGGTGAAAAATGAAAATCAGCTATAAGTACTCATCAATCCGGTGATGTCCTGAAAAACGCACCGAAAACTAAATTTCAGCGCCCAAATGTAGCTTTCAAAAGCGGAAGCATTAGCGCCTGTTTAAACTACGTACCTCAACACCGCAAGACGGACTACAAACCAAGCAACGTTCGACGACCAAGCAACTACCCGTAACGACAGTCAACGAGCAGAAATGCCTACCGATAGCTCGCAGACAGCGAGAAAAGCAGCTCCGCCGCGGAGCCAGATACAATACGAGTATGTTGGACTACCTACTTCAGTATTTTCTCAACAATTGAGTTGAATTTACTAATTTTTTGAATTTTGAATTGAATAAATTAATTTCTTGGATATGGGGCTATACCATCTACCCCCTATAGAAATGATAAGCTTAGTAGGTACCTACATATCCTAACACTGTGTTAGTCCAAAAAAGACTGAAAAAGGTCTATGATGGTGACAAAATATACAACAAAGTAGTGGATATAAAATATTTCAAAATAGAATATTATCGCTCGGCATCAAAATTAACAACAAAAAATTGCTTCATGGGAACAATGGTGTTCTTTATTTCTGTGCAAAAATCCTATAGAACGTAGGTACCTACCTACGTTTCAAATGGTGTTCTTTATGAATTTATTGTTTACCTTTCGGCTTATGCACTGTGCCATTAGTTTTCACCAAATTGTTCAAACCTGTAATAGAATTTCTAATAAAAACACATTATTTAATGTATGCTGTGTACTCAGGCGACGTTTTGTGTATCCGTAGAACAAAATGTAAAACTAAAGTTACCTTGACCAAATCTTTGTTTGAAAAATTAGGGGTTTTCATTAACGCAAAAAGCTGCCCTTTACCGAAAACTCACAATGTAATTTACAGGCTTTACTTTTGACTCAATAAACATGCTTTTATAACTACCCGCTGAAAAAATAATAATAATAAGGATACAAGTTATCTGTTTTAATAAAAAACACGTAAACACGTACTTGTAAATTACGGGACTTTGCTCGCTTTGTACAGTTATTAATTTCAGCGTGCCCTGCGGTTCAATATTGATGGTGTTGTACACCAAATGCTTCGAACAGTCAAATATTCTTGCCTTTTAAAAAACCCCAGATATGAATAAGTAGTGAACATTCATGAAAGTTTATAAGATAACTTGCTTAGTAGTTAAGTTATATAGAGTACAGTTTACAGCTTCATAAAGAGAAATATTATTCCGATGCATCATTCGCAGGTTACGGTGCATAGTGTAACAGGAATGTTCTGGATATTGGAAGGATAAAACATTACGTATAAATGGATTAGAATTAAGGGCAGCTTTCTTCGCATTTCAATGTTTCACAAAAAATATTGTCGACTTAAATATACTGTGACGTCAAATGACAACGTAACAGTTATATCATGTATTTATAAATAGAAGGAGAAGTGTTTAATATGAACATTTGAATATAATTTCTGGCGAAATATAGCAATGTTAGTAAATGGGTAAATGAACAGTTTTCGCATCTTATATAAATACAAAAGAGAATAGGGAAAGATAATGGGTTACCAGAGATTGATCTATTTGCAAGTACCTAATACTATGTAGGTAGATATAATTCAAAATGCCCTTTGTATGTAACTTGACATAATTATCCAGAAGCATGAGCTGTAGAAGCATTTACCATTTCTTGGAAGAACAAGTTCTTCTACGCATTTCCACCATTTTCTCTTATTTCAAGAGTACTTACTTCAAAAAATTATTACTTATAGAAAAAACAGATGGTATAAATTTAGTACCATATTGACCTACTCAGACAGGATTCCCACTGTTTTATAAATTAATCATTTCGGATCCCATATATTTGAACCGAGTGTAAAATTGTTAACCTCTCCTTTTAGGATAAATCACAACTTGCACCGAACTCTGGAGTTGGTAGCCGCAAGGCGTTCAGGGAAGCATTATAGAAGAAATACTTGTCCTTCAATATGGTAGAAATTATGGTATCCTCACTATCTGATTCAACTTATAAGCTGTACACTGATTGTATACAGACATGGAGAGACTATTGTAAACCCACAGTTATAATTATACTAATATTACATTGAGCGAATTATGATATGGCTAACTTTTACAGATCTGCTTTATTATTATTATTACTAGAAAATTCAGATGATGATTTAAGCGATTTATGAAAGGAGTTTTCAAGCTAAAATCTTCCAACACTAAACATAGTTTAACAAGGGATCCAATTGTAGTCTATTTATTTAGCACAATAGGTATCAAATGAAGGTATTGACTTCAAAACTATATCAAAAAAGATTGTAACCCTAGCCCTGTCCCTTGGGTTACTGCACAAGTGCACATCGTATTCCAGTCGTAATTAATACAATTAAAGATATCGAAATACAGTCGTCTCGAGATATAATAATTATAATACCTAATATAATAAACATCTCAGTATCAAATTCTACTCAACCAGTCTTGAGGTTATTTAATTACTTTATTTTAAAATCGGCCTGAAGTTTGCCCGGCCATCAAGCCAGTCGCATGCGGCCACGAAAAGCTATGAAAAGAACTTTTTTCGACGTGTAAAAAAGTGACAGATATATACTTTGCCATAATGCTGTTTTGTAAAGGAATATTTCGTGGCGCGCATTCTAGCCCGGCAGGTGGGCATATCTAGAAGCTTCAATTAGTAAAACAAGTACACATCGAGAAACAAATTCATTATTTGTTAGTTACAAGAAACCACACTCAAAAATATCTTTGCACTCTGGGAAAATGGATGAATTATATTTAAAAGTGGTATAGATACATCAATTTATAATGAACATAGTACCTGACACACTGCTACATCCACAGCCAGAAGACTGAGTCAACATTGACATCATTCAAAAAACAACAGGATGGATATATCCCTCCTCAGTATTTACTAAATTTTATAACAGACCTATCATCAGCAACTGCAACTGTATTGTCTTTTGGTGGAAATCTGTTACAACGATTCATCTTCATGATACCAAATTATATAGGTATATATTATTACAATATTAGTGAAATTGTGAATTCTAAGCTAAGCTGTAAAACGACAATCATATGCAAATAAAGACTGATTATAGATAGGTACTAAGGTGTATTTCTTCACATTTTACCTACTCTGAACATCTACTGTATGTAAACAATAAATCGCGAAGAATGAAGCTGCGAAATATAATTGTAAATCAAACGAACATGTGATGTTCGATGTCAATTATTATTATGTGAGCAGCTTCATTCGAAGCGATTTATCCATACCCTCCCTGTATACAGCTAAGACGCGTACAGAATTCTACACCCATCCCTAGAAAGTAAAATGTGAATTTGTAAGCTCTAAACAAAATGATTCGAAATTAGAAGCCGACATATAAGAGTGTAATTTGTAGAGGGGGCAGGATATAACCACAGACAAAAAAAAATATATATATACCACTCTAAAAAATCCGTGCAAGGTCTAGCCTGGAGCGCATCTACTGTATGTAAACAATAAATCGCTTCGAATGAAGCTGCTCACATAATTGACATCGAGCATCACATGTTCGTTTGATTTACAATTATAATGACTACCTATAAAATTATTGTGAAATTGTGTGGTTCGTTATAAGTATGCGATGTTATTTTTTTTAATTTTTTTTTATTGATTTATGCTTTATATTATTTTTTTTCTCTTACTTGTTTCGATAAATAGTCTAGATTGTTTTTCTAAATTTAGTTTTACTTTTGTTTTGTATAACTTTTTGTTGCTTGTGTTAATATAAAGGGAGAAGCCATTGGCTCTGAGATACAGTTCAGAGTCAATGGACAAGTGAATATGGTTAAAAGTGTTTTAAGGCAAATAAAGTTATTTGTTATTTATAAAAATAGACGTGAGTACAATCCCGTGATATAAAACATTAAAATGTGTGAAAACCACGTTAGTTTCCATAATAAAATAGTAAAAAAGATGTAAATCAAAATGTTTTTTTTTGTCCCCAAAGCTGTAGGTAATTTGGTAAAGAGATACGAGTAAACACTTCACAAAGGCGTGGACTTCAGTAAGCTATCTAGCTAAATTATTGGATAAAGCGTCTAGAACGGTATTCTGAAGATTCAGGTCCAAACTCTGCGGTCGCGGCAAATGAAATGTATATCATATAAAATAACTTTTTGGGTTAAAATGAACTTACTTTGCAAGGAGTGCAAGGAGCGCCGCACACTGTGTTGCACCGAGAGTGCTTGCATCGGACCTCGCACTTTTTCTTGCAAGGAGGGCAGATTTGGTTGCATGGCTCTTCGCATCTGTAAACAATGACATATCCAAGTTCCAAATCAAAGGTCTCAAAAATGTATACAAACAAGCAAACAAACAACAACACTTTATTAGACAACAACATTACATAACAAACAAATTACAGGAACAAAACAATACAATTTACAGGTTTCTAACTGGCGGCATTATCGCTTTAAGCGATTTCTTCCAGGCAACCAAGTACGGATAGAAAAAAGAAGTTGACAAAAAAACGTGGCCTTAACAGAAAGAAGAAATTAACTTATAAACAAACACTTAACAAAAATAGCACTAATTTCTACCTAACAAATATACCAATAAATGATACACACATACATAGCTCACAAAAACTGCGCTACATAATATTATCTAATATTAAATAATCATAAACCTACATACACTATATGTATTTATTTCAATAAAATACACAAAGATTAAACATATATATACAAGGCTTAGAGAGTAAAGTTACATACACTATTATATATAAGTGTACTTAAATAAATATATTATTATACATTATTTCATTATTGTATTTAGGAGAACCTAAAAAAGAGAAATAACTAAGATGACAGATAATGAGATTTAACTCGATTCTTAAAAATATTCAGCGATGGGGCACGTCCGATTTCCACTGGCAACTCATTCGACAGTCTAATCTAATAGCTTCTACTGTGAAAGATGAACCATAGAAGGTGGTTCTTTGTTGTGGAAATGTAAGTTTAGGATTCTCTGACGATTTCAAAAAGCGGGATAGAAGAGAACGACGGAAACGTTCTTGGAGGTAGGGAGGAGAAGAAGGATTGAAGAGAGTGTTGTAAAGAAGAGAACGGATATGAACATCCCGGCAACGGCGAATGGGGAGCCGTTTGAGCTTAGCACGAAAACTTGGAACGTGGGCATATTTACGCAAGCCGAATTTGAACCTGATGCAAAAGTTTCGAAGTACAAACCTCGTACAAACATTGTAAATCTATTATTCGGTTCGTGTCGTGCGATCTGTTCCCGTAATAGAAAGTTACTATACAGAGTTAATTGTATACTTACACTGTACTGTACCAGCCTTTTTTTTAGTAGTCCACTGCAGGATGTAGGCCTACCCACATAGGGTGATTGGGCCATACTCGACTGCCTCGGTGGCTCAGATGTTAGTGACCCTAACTTCTGGATCAAAGAGGCGTGGGTTCGATCCCCACCCAGGGCAAATATTTATGTGATGAACATTAGTGTTTGCTTTGTGTCTGGGTGTTATTTAGTTACTATCTATATAAGTGTATGTATTTAAAAATAAGTATATGTACCTAGTATATGCAATGAAATTATTAATAATGAAATATTAATTACTAATAATTTCATTTCATATACTGATTTTTCACAAGTATGAAAATGTATGCAATAATTAATTAATAGTATCAGAAATAAAGGCTTTTGTATTTGTATTGTATGTGTAGTAGGTATATCAGTCTCTGGCAGCCATATCACAAGTTTTGCTTAGTTTGGGGTTAGAGGCCGTGTTTAAGATGTCCCAAAATATTTATTTATTTATTGTGGATAACATTTTACGATGTTTTGCTTACACACGTTAAGGCCCCTGTAGCCCCAGGGCCCCGTATCATTGATACGGCTGATACTGCGGTAGCTACGCCCCTGTAGGTATGTGTCCTGACACATAGTTTGTAAACGAATGGTCGATGGGACCTTAGAGTTCTCGAATGTAGACAATGTATTGGCAAGTGTAGTGAAGGTCTTCATGTGAATCTAAGATCTGGTCGAGACCACCGGAACACGTTGGATGCCAGCGCTTCGATTCCTTCCATCACAGCTTTTTGGGTTAGCAAGTTGAAGAGGCCTTAGGTAGGGCACACAATTCGTAGAAGTAGAACTGATGGCCAAAGTTTTACAAAGTTCTCGAGTGAAGACAAGATCAAGAAACTAACTTACATAGGTAGAATGTAGATGGACGGTGGGTAGAGAATACAATCCCGGGATCCCAGTCCCGGAATCCCGGCCGTTTTCTGGCCCCGAAAATACCGGGACTGTACTTGGTTAATCCCGGGATTGCTACAAACAGGTTAAGTTTGCATTCCGTAATCCATTACGCCTTGAGAACAACCTTGCTTACATTATATTAAGAGGAGTCTGGATCGACCACTGTTTCGGTGTTTTCTGTAGAACATCGGGAGAATTTTCAGAACATTTTTGATCATATTTACGATCCGGAAAAATCTCTTTTCACCTCTTAAATTGTAACAAAATGTTCTGTTTTTGGTGTCAATCGCTTGAATAAGAAATATTGTACATACGACATACTCTACCTCTTATTTCTTTTAAAAAAATCTAATTTAAATTTACTATAGCCAATATTTTACGTAAAAGTATGACTTTGGTCATTTATTTAACTTTAAAAGCTAAACGTTTAATCGTAGTGATTGAAGTGCTGATTGCAGGAAAAAAATCACTCAAACCGGATAATTTTAGAGGTAGATGAAAGTTTATTGTTTTTGTATGGCCAAGTTCACGGTTCCCAGAAGTCTTAATAACATTTCTTACATATCGACTAAAACAAACCTCAGATATGCCGCACGATAACAACACAGGGATTCGTAGATAATACTTAGAATAAGCATATAAGTAACTATTGTCTATATTTATGTCTATTATATATGTTCTACCAGCGTAGAACTTGAGCGAGTGTTTTCAGCTGCTGTTTATATTGGCAATAAATTACTAAACGAATCAGGCTTAGAGTCGGAAGTCAATCACTGGATGCTCTGATATTTCTGCGATTGTATTTTCGAAACTCTAAATAGATTTTTTATTGCGGTCTTCTACATTTCTTGCAAAATTACTTTCTTTTATTTTGTGTAATTTTGAAACGTTTAAAAACACCTTTTTTTGATGAAGTACGAAGAAAATTCTAATCCCGGGATAGTCCCGGGATTGTATCAAATATCCCGTTGTCCCGGCATTGAAAAACATGCTCGGGATTGTATTTCCTAACTGTGTCTCTAATATTTTAACCGTCTCTTTCATTCTCATCATTGTCATTTTCTGAAATCAGATCTATATATTATGTACAGCCACCCGACACTTTCTTTCTTTTACGTAAATAGTTGAACAGTTTAAGACTACTTTAGCTTTTGTAGCTTTTAACTCATCATAATGGTTAATACGGTATGTCTAGCATGTGTGTGACGTATATCTACATTACGTGGTAGATTTATATGCACAATACTTATAAAATCTGTCTTCTTTAGCCAATCGTACCCGGGTGAAGCCGGGGCGGGTATCTAGTAATTATATATATAGTACTGACTGGTGTTCGCAGATGTTGCGCTGGTTGCAGGGCTGCGTGCATGGCGCGTGCAGGCGGCCGCCGCGGCAGCCCGCGCACGTGCCGCGACACAGGTGCTTGCACGTCAGCTCCGCGTTACAAGGCGTCGTGCACAGCGACGCGAGTGTCTTCTCATCTATACCATCTGAAAATTATTACTTTTTTACTCGACTGCCACGCTTAGAATACGTATGGACTGATGACCTGCATCGCGCAAATGATATTTGCAGCGAAGGATGGACCATATCAAGACCTGTTACACTGTCGGATATTTGATGCCCTTTGTGTGAGGTTATCCTTCACTCATTATATGAACGACTAAAAAAAGCCAAGTCGATGACGAGTTGACGACTACTAAGCCCGAAACCTCAATAAGACCGCAAGATCGCGCTGGATGAAAGTGACTTTCAACCTTGTGTGTGTATTGAAGATCTGTATCTGTAAGGGTAGGAGTTGAAAAAGTTTTCGAGTGGAGACCACGTACCGGCAAGCACAGCGTATGACCTCAACATCAAAACTACGGGGTAGCGTTGGATGCGAGCCGCTTCCAACCCGTCTTATTCACATCCTATATAGTTGATACGACGAGGAGTAACTAAGACTTGCGATCGATGATACCTATCTTTTGTGATCGAGTGAATTGCTTTATGTAACTAAGACTTGCGATCGATGATACCTATCTTTTGTGATCGAGTGAATTGATTGTATTTACCTGGATACAAAGCTGTCATGTTGCGCGGTAAAGTGACCTGATTTCCGCAAGGGGAAGCCACTTTTTGCCGTAAAAGCTCGGTGCAGAGCATCGCACTCATCTCTGCACAAGTCTGTACACGTATCCGCAACGCATCACTCGCTGGCACTTTTAGTCACATAACTTTGTGATCGAACGAATTGATTGTATTTACCTGGATACAAAGCTGTCATGTTGCACGGCAGAGTGACCTGATGTCCGCAAGGGGAAGCGACTTTTTTCGGCGAAGGCTCGGTGCAGAGCGAGGGATCGCACACATCTCTACACAAGCCTGTACACTTGTGTCCGCAACCCATCACTCGCTGGCACTTTTGGTCGCAAAACTTTCTGGCGGGCGCCATTTTGCACATCATTTTAACTTTGTGCTTGCAGTCTTCGATTTCTTTTACAACCTGGAACATATGTCGTTATTGAGACGGCTTGTACCTACTTAGATAGGTGTACCGGCTTTGGCAACTTAGAGTCATTTTAAACCACTCTGAATTTTAATGATTGAGTACCTAGACTATTGTAATGTTATAATAATGTTTTTAAAGAAATTTTCAAATGTTGTTTGACTACACAAACAATATTTATAAAAAATAATAAAAATAAAATCAGTTTATTTGCGAGAATATTGTCTAAATAGATAGTATCAAATATCAAATATTCTACCTTTGCGGGTGTACAAATAGTGTTTTTTTTTCAAGGACAAATATACATGCTTGTCAAATTTAATTATTATACTTTTGTTAGTTTAAGCCGCTCTTTTAAAAAATCATCTATGTCATAATAGCACTTGCCGATAAGAAATTTAAATAATTTGGATTTAAATCTATTAAAAGTTAATTCCTTGAAACAATCAGGCAGTTTATTATATATAGTAATAGCCATATAATACACATTGTTACTATACACACATGCCCTTTGACCTGGCACAGCCAACATATATTTACGCCGTTGTTGTCTGTCCCTTCCAATCACGTCGCTATTTAAAGGAAACTCAGAATGATGACGTCGAACAAATAAACACATTTCATATAATTATGTAAAGGCAAGGCAAGGGTAAAATGCTGAATTTTTTAAACAGAGGTCTACAGTGAGCTATGAAATGTGCGCCGCACAGCGCTCTGATGCTTTTTTTTGTACTTTAAATGCATCTTCCCAGTTAACACAACTGTGTTAACTGGGAATATAATATAATATTATAATAACCCCATATAACCAAACCAAAACGTAACAGTGATGACACATAGCCATGGTAGGCGCTGAGTGCGGCTTGTGTCGTGGCTGCACGTTGCATGCTATTCAAAACGTATATGTATCGGTCTAATTTTGTAGAAATTTTATCAATGTGTTCCTTCCAATTACAGTGCTTATCTTATAGTTATTACTAAGCCTAAAAATGTAGTTGATTCTACCTGTTCCAGAGCAATTCCGTCGTAATTAATATTAAGTTTCAAAGGGATACTATTATAAGTTTGAAAATGTATAACCTTAGTTTTATGGAGATTAACACACAAATCATTATGTTTAAGCCAGGTTATAATGGAACTAGGAGCATCATTTACGTCATGTTCTAATTGATCTGTGTTTTTTTACTACCTTCTATAAGAAGAGTAGTGTCGTCCGCATATAGAATACATTTATGTTTCATATCAGGGAGATCATTAATGTAGCCTATGAAATCTAGAGGGCCTATAATGCTACCTTGTGGAACACTTTTCTGACTTGTGGAACACCTCGATTATTTGGCACATATGGTGATTGGAACGAAATTTGTCTTGTCCTAAGAACGTGGGAACTTCTACGCATTGTGTTCTATTAGTGAGGTAGCTCTCATGCCATTTTAGTGCTGTTCCCCTTATTCTATTCTTCGCTATCAGCGATAAGGCCGCCATTTATGGCACTAATTTAATTTAAGATAAGTTAAGTATCTACTCTGTACTTAGTGCACACAATAAAGAGTTCTATCTATCTATCTATTCTATACTTTTCTATCTTTTTAAGTAATAAGATATGTCTAACAAAATCAAATGCTTTTGACATATCGAGGAAAATTGCAGCTATAGGAATCTTTTTGTCTAAGCAATCGGTAATTATCTTGATGAGAGTGAAACAAGCTAGAGTAGTTAGTTGACTTATTTTTCCTAAATCCGAATTGTTCTGATCGAAGAATTTTATTATTTTCGAGAAAATACGTCCCTCAAAAGTATTCGAAAAAGTTATGTACATTAACTTCTTCAAATACTTTTGAGATAACTGGAATGAGTGGAAAAGGGCGGTAGTTGTTCATATTATTCTTTGCGTCTTTTTTATGTAGAGGATTCACAATAGATAACTTTAAGCGCTGGAAACAGACCTTGTGTGAGAGATAAATTCATGATGAGGCTCAAAGGACCGGCGATAATTCGAGAACAGGCTTTTAACATTTTTGTAGTTATACCATCGTATCCAGTTGTATTAATGTTATTTAGAGAAATAATAATTTTATAAATGTCAAGTTCATCTACAGGAATCAGATAAATTGTATTGGGATTATTAGGTATGGCAAATGGATAATCATTACTATTAGCTTAGCGTTATGATGTTACATTGTTTATAATTTATTTATGCAATAGTTATATTTATTACTATTCGTAGGACTATTAATTTAGGTGTTGTTAAACAAGAAATCCGTACCATTTCCGAGCAATCTCCGCATTTTTCCGAGCACTTCTTCTTGCAATGGTGGTCGCAGGGCAGTTTCCTGGCACATTTCTTCATGCACGGCACCTCGTCGATGTTCTTGCTGCAAGGCACGCGCAGTTCTTTGTGCGAACAAGTCGACCGCCGTTTTTCAACCTAAAAGTAACATTATAAAATTACTAGGTATAAAATTATATATAAAACTACCTATAGCCCGCAGCCTCGCCTGCCTGATATTAGATTGTTGTGTCATCCTATCGGAACTTTTATTTTTTCCGGGATAAAAGTAACCTATGTGCTACACAGATGTGTATGGCATAGGCTACTTTTTATTGACATAAGCTGATGTTCGCCTTGGAATCGTGAGGTTGAGGATTCAAATTATGGTCCCGTAAAATGAATTCTTTAAAATTTACTTACGGGTTTTCATACCACTGGATTTTTAGTAGAGGGAAACATCGTCAGACAACCTGCTTATAGATTAAATCCATAGAAGTAATTCGATGGTGTCAACTCGCACAGGGCCAGCGTGGTAGATAAGGTTTAATCACTCTTCTTGGATAGGTCTATCTATGTTCGGCTGTGGACTATTAGAAGGCTGATACAGTAGTGGAGAAAGAAAAAAAAATCGATATGATGGTGGTACCTCAACGAGGCAGGGGCGCAGGTCTCCCAGCACTGCTTGGGGCACTAGTACAGGCCGCGTTGTCTTATCTCAAGGAAGCAAGGGTCGCAGGTCTCCCAGCACTACTTGGGGTACAGGTGCAGGCCGCGTTGTCTTACCTCAACGAGGCAGGGGTCGCAGATCTCCCAGCACTGCTTGGGGCACTAGTACAGGCCGCGTTGTCTTACCTCAACGAAGCAGGGGTCGCAAGTCTCCCAATACTACTTGGGGCACAGGTGCAGGCCGCGTTGTCTTACCTCAACGAGGCAGGGGTCGCAGGTCTCCCAGCACTGCTTGGGGCACTGGTACAGGCCGCGTTGTCTTATCTCAAGGAAGCAAGGGTCGCAGGTCTCCCAGCACTACTTGGGGCACAGGTGCAGGCCGCGTTGTCTTACCTCAACGAGGCAGGGGTCGCAGGTCTCCCAGCACTGCTTGGGGCACTAGTACAGGATGCGTTGTCTTACCTCAACGAGGCAGGGGTCGCAGGTCTCCCAGCACGGCTTGGGGCACTGGTGCAGGCCGCGGTCGCCGTCCAAGCCGGCCGTGCAGCCCGCGTTGGCCTTAGCACACAGCTTTCTGCACAGGTACTGAAAATAAACATTATTCCCTTTTACCAACACAGATACCAGCGGATAACGCTGGTGTCACTTGAGCCAATTCTCAACCACAAAAAGAACCAATCTTGCAAAGTGGGACCAGACTGTGTACAGTGGGTCAAAAAATCCATAAAAATATGGTAAATAAATGCGCGGAATAAAACAACCGCCGCCATCACACCGCCATATTTTACAAACAAAGTCAAAGTAAAAATAATACGAAAATCATTCTCCAAAACAAATAAAGCAAATAATTAAATACTGTACAAGGTAATGGACTAAGCCAGATGGCCGCGAAAAAAAGGTCTGGAAAATCTTGTCAAATAGGTACGTATGGCAATTTGACAAGAACTTGACGTTCGGCGGCGAAAAATCCTACAGCAGCCTGTTTTTCATTATTCTGAGGACAGCAGCCAATGATGTTTAATGTCTAGATAAGCAGACTCAAACAACTGCGTTGCTAGGCATGGCGACACATTAACCGCCCGAATATCGTTGGTAGGTAATCAAAGAATCATATCTCTATCCCTGTTACACTAGTTGCTAAAGTACGGTAAGACGTTGAAAAAGACAGAGATAGCAACATTTTTAAATTTAGTCGGACAATGCCTACTCAGGGTGCCAGTTTATTAGATTGAAATTTCCCCAAAATGTTACGATATCTTCTCAATGTCAGTGATACAAACCGATATTTTTAATAACCAACATTTAAGTAATAACATTATGAATTTGAGTCATTAATCAAAATCAAATGTAATATAATGTAAATATGAATAACGTTATAATACAAAGAATATTTTATTCATTTATCCGACCAATATTTATTCGTTCTTGATAATTAAAATAATTATCGCCATAATAATACTTAATTATCAAAAACGTGTCATATTGTACGACAGGATATTCCTTAAGAAAATTCGAAAGCATTGCATGAAGAATCTACAATATATTGTTTTGAAAATTGCAGTGATGTTTTTTTATTCTGGAACCGTTGGAGTAAACAATTATAATAAACAATTATAAATATAGCAGACTAACAGCTAGCATAGCCACACCGCCACCCGCGCCCGAGTTCGCAAGCTCTTACCACTAGTTACCACGCACCCCGCACGGCCCGCGTGCAGTCTGTGTCACTCATACATACCTATACCACGCAGCGCGCGCTTTTTCAGTATCTCTGTATCACGTAAAACTTCTTATAAAATTTTAGCCTAATATGTTATACTATACCTGTACTTCAATCTCCGGACATAGATACCTGTTGCCGTCGAGTTATTTGATTAAACTAATAATTACAAAACGTAACCTATTTAAGCCTGATTCTGCTGCTTGATTCATAACTATCAATACTTATAAAAATAGTAATGATTATTAGTATTATTTAAAATCGCTGTAGACGTTAATGCCGCCCATTAATCTAGGTACCGGATTTGTTATTATCTTTGTACTCTTGTATTTTTAGTATTTATTGAAGTTATATTGTTATCTATTTTAATTTTACTATTTCACTTTTTACTATTATTATCCAGTCAGTTTCCTTTCGTAATATTCTAATGGCTTTTATCCATTATTTATCGTTATCTTTACGTATTTCGTCTGCGGATATCCTATAGTATCAAAAAAGTAATTATCGATTAGTCGAAATCTCCCATAATTATAGGGAAACAAAATCATGTTTCACCTGGTATCACCAAATGTAAAATTATTTAATTTTAAAATCATGATATTTTATGTGATAGTTTCAATTAATACGAATAGTGTAAACCGTATTTACTTGTGGAAATAAATTCCAGAAGCTTTATGAAGAAATTGGGAACGGGATTAAAAGGTTTTGACTACACATTTCCCCATTTTTAATTTTTTAAATAATATTTTGACGTCTGATATATTCAACCATTTTGTTTTATCGCGACTAAGGCCGGTCGGCGCGCTTCGCCGGCGTACGCCGGCAGTTGGCTGACGTCGTCATAGACAACAATCTTCAGTTCTCGTGTATTATACTTCAATGACAGCAGCCACCGAATTGAGATATTTTTCATATCTCTTTTTAACTCGTGTCATATTTCATTTAATTTATTTCCACAATACACATATCTTTACAGGTTTTACGTAACACGATAGTGGAGCTAAAAATTCGAAAACAAAAATCTTAAACATATAAGTATTAACACGATTTACAACAACATATTAAATCAATGCATGTCTTTCAAATTTCCTCGATCGACCATCTGGTATTTCTGTGCCTTAAATACTCTATGAAATCTCAAAGAGGTAAAGTGTTCGAGTCGATCGAGGGAATCTGAAAGAGATTCATTGAGTTGTAAAAGTGTGCTAAAACTGTGTAGTTACAAACTACGCCAAACCCAATCCTGACTGAAGCACACATAACGGCTGCGCAAGGATTAGGTTTTGCGCAGCTTGTAGCTAACTTCACAGACGCCAAGAGCTTTGATTCGGCCTATATATTTCATATTCGTTAGGTATTATATGCGGGTTACTAACCTTTTCGTGGTCTGGATCATCTTTGACGTGACATTTTCGCATGCAGAGGTGACCACAGCGCTCCACGCGGTATTCACATTGCACCGTACATAAAACCTTATTAATGTTCACGAAGCACATTTTTTCCACCTGCAATCAAAACAAACATTACAAATACCCATATAATAAACGTGTAATGCCTACGACATCCCCTTATAAGCGACTTTTGTACATCAAGATGAACCAATTTTATTACTAAGTCATCTTAGAATCGAATAGACGATGAATAGATTGCATGGAACAGCCGAGTTTCCTTTCGATTTTTGGGGTTGTTCCTATCGTAAAAGTCGCCTAGTGTTAAAGTAAGTCGCGAGCAAAACAAAAAATAAATACAGTCCGCTTATTCAACTTTTTCATAACACCTAGCCATTTATAATCTGGGTTTTACACTGCATTCTGCGACGAATGTTTCGTAAATAGGTATGCATTTAGCGGTGTTCGCGTATTACAAGTGTCTTTTACCCCGGCTCAGGAGTTACCCTGTGGCCGCAGTTGATAAGGCTGACCTCGACCATGGCATTGTATGGACTCGTCGTCAGAGGTGGCAGCAGACCTCAGTGAAGTTTCTGATACGGCTTTCAGACCATCTAGGAACTCAAATAGGGCTGCCCTTTTAAACCCTTATTTTCATACAAATATTTTGTATGAAAATGTGTATTTAAATAATACGACATATTTTATCAAATTTTGTGTATTTTCTATTAAAATGCGGCTATTTTGAGGTTTGCGGCCACTCTAAAATCAAGCTGAAACAATATTGGTAGACGTCCATCTGGTGTCCGCACGACAAATCTTTGGTCACCTTCCGCTTACACGGATCGTACTCATCTGCACACTTCTTCGGGCACAGTCACAGAGCACTTTGTTCAAACGTTGCTGTAAACTGCGGTGATACGGTGAATAATGAGTTACCTTGTGGCCGCAGTTAGGCAGGGTGACCTCGACCATGGCGGGGCATTGTATGGACTCGTCATCGGGCTCCAGGTGGCAGTAAACGTCCAGCTGGTGTCCGCACGGCAGATCCTTCGGCACCTTCCGCTTGCACGGACCGCACTCGTCCGCGCATTTCTTCGGGCACACGTGGCCGAGCTCGCAGAGCACTCTGTCCAAACAATGTTAATGTAAACTGAGGCTGCTATAAAACTAAATGAGGACTAGTCACAGATTCACACTCATGAAGCTATATATCTAGGACAACATCAGTTAATATAAGCTGAATCGACTGACTCAAGCTCACTTGGATTGGATTTCGCGCAATTTGTAGATGATTTCATAGCCACCGACAAGTTTGGCTCTGCATATACCTTGACATGGGTCACGAGGTTACCAGTTACCAACATTAGGTATTGATTGACGTTAAGATCTGATGGACCTTGTATTTCGTAGGGTTTGTTTGTTTTATAGCGAATATATTTTTTTAGTTTTCCATAGGAGTGATGTAATAGTAATCACTCCTATAAAAAATATAATACTAATTTCTTAATCAACACCAGAGGCGGACTAGCAGTCTGAGCCGCTCTAGGCCAGCTTATCTGCCCCCCCCCCCCCCCCCCCCACGCCCCCCCCATCTCCGTCACAAATGCATTTAAAACGTTTTCAGCGATCAGGCATACCGTGCTAAGTGCTTAGCTAAAACGGGATCAAATTCAGAAATAAGCTCCAACGACATCAAATAATTCCCATTGTGTAATGAGCTGATTTTGTTGTGTTTCCCTCTAAAATACTCTAAATGCTAATCCACGTGACTCGAGCGCTTTTACACACGCTACTACTCTTTTTAAGATGTTTTTTCCAATAATTAATTTCTTCATCGTACTGAATTGTTAATGTTTGGTCTATGCGACCTAAAACGTTGCCTCTATTTGTCATTTGAAGAACGGATAATTTTTGTGTCGGAAAATTTTCATGACTCTTTGATGCGGATTTTCCCAATCACAAAAACCTTTATTTTTGTCAAATAAGCTCGTACCACCGTTAAAAAGGAGACACGGTCCACAAAAAGTACTTGTTTTTGATCGGTTGTGAAGTTCTCAGAATTAGTTGAAGGTTTTCTAAAAAAAATGTAATTTTGCTGATTTTCTAATAACATCTTTTTGTTTATCATTCTTTTCCTTAGCCCGTTTAAAATACTCAGCTCCACTTACTCTTATTTTTCCATCAATTGATAAATACATGTCAAAAAAATATCCACTTAGGTGTTATTGCACATAGAAAAATTTGCACTCATAAAAAGAAAGTCCTGAGAATATTTTTAAATATCTCTTTGTTCACTATGGTGTATTGATTAAAGTTGTGGACTTAAATTACACGTACAATTACAATCAGAGGCACATGAAATCTATACCTCATACTCTGTTGAAAACTGACTGAGATACACAGACTACTATAGATACTACATACTGCTGCGATACAACATGGAGTGTCGTTGACCGTGCAGTAAAAAGCAAAGCTCTTGGTGGATTTTTTAGAAAACTTTCAAAAGTACGTTTTATTTGAAAGACAATCCTTTCCAGAAATATTTCATTTTCAGCTTTATTTCTATATTCCTAAAGCTTAATTTATGATAACGTGTTTAAGTAAAGCAAATGTTGGACACGTGCTGAAGAACAAGTGCGAGTTATACTGCCCTCTCAAAAAATACAACAAATTGTAAAACCCTCATAAAATTCAAAAAGTGAAAGATTAAGGCAATTGTTAGCAATGTTATTGTTATATGGCTCTCCAATTGTAAATTATGGTAAAACAATTACGTATTGCCAACCTTGGGTATTGTGCAACGAAGCACCCCAAAAATTATAAAGCTTCATTTCTTGTGTTAAAACATACAGCAAAGTATTTCCGCACACGTGTGTCCTCAACTACAGCAATGAGCATCGAGCTAGAATGTGAACTCTGTAAAACTTGCAGTAAAGAACATTTTTGCATTTCAATATGTTGAGTTAACAATCTTCACTGACCGCCCGCTGATAGGGCAACTAAATCAACTCCACTGTTTTTGTGGAATATTTTTCAAAGGATGGGATAGATGAAACAAAAATATTTTGCAGTAATGTGACAGTTTTGTTAGTGTTCTTTTTATAATTCTATTATGGTACACACACATGTTGTTGGCCGCCCCTAAAATCCGGCCGCTCTAGGCCCGGGCCTAGTCGGCCTTTAGGCAAATCCGGCACTGATCAACACCCCTATCACGACATTAAATAAAAAAAATGTCTTTCCACTAGTTTATCCTTTTAAAGATGAAACAAAATATGATTTTAATTTTGACAACTGACATTAAAGGTGGATAATATGGTTTGATCCCTTTGCTGTGCTACGAGTATATGGGGTGTTGTGCAGTAGGAATATCTTTCGCACTTTCTTAGGCAGCGAGTCCAGCAAGTGAGGCGTGTTCGCGGTCGCACACTCGCACCCGTGGCAAGTGAGCAGGCAGCGGTGGCCGCAACGACGCAAGACCGAAGCCTCTCGACCCTTGGTCGCTTCATCCTCGAAACCTAATAGTGGACGTCACTCCGCACTTACTATAGTGTTAATACCTTTCGAATTTTTTCGGGCATCAAGTCCAGGGCGTGTTATGTTCGCTCGTAGTCGTAACAGGTACGCAGAAAGCGGTGACTGCATGGACGCAAGAACAAAGTCTCCCGGCATATAGCCACTCCACCTTCATCATCTAATGGTGGATACCTGGTACTTCTCAGATTTCCTTGAGCAGCGTGTCCAGAGCGTGGCGTGTTCGTGGTCGTACTGGTGGCAGGTGAGTGGGCAGATGTGCTCGCAGCATTGCTGAAACGAAGCCTGACAGCACTTGCTCGCTCCACCTTCGCTAGCTAATAGTAGACGTTACTCCCCCCTTACTATCGTGTGAATATCTTTCGCATTTCCTGGGGCACCAAGTCCAAGGCGTGGCCGTGGCAGGTGAGCAGGCACTGGTGGCTGCAGCAGCGCAGGAACGAAACTTTACAGCACTTCGTTGCTCCACTCTCGTAACCTAATGGATGACGTCACTCCCCTCTTACTATAGTGTGAATATCTTTCGCATTTCCTAGGGCACCGTGTCTAAGGCGTAGCGTGTTCGCGGTCGTAGCCGTGGCAGGTGAGCAGACAGCGGTGGCCGCAGTGTCGCAGGAATGAAGCCTTACAGCACTTGCTCGCTCCACTTTCATTACCTAACAGTGGACGTCACTCAATCGGAGTGTGAATACCTTTCGCATTTCCTCGGGCACCGTGTCCAGGGTGTGGCGTGGTCGCGGTCGTAGCCGTGGCAGATGAGCAGGCAGCGGTGGCCGCAGCGTTGCAGGAAGGACTCGCACGGCTCCTTGCACCCACCCTCCGGGACTTGCTCGAAGTCCTCCACCTTCGTTACCTGCCGATGTTACATGCAGATACTTTAACTGAACGTTTGGTGTTCATGTATTTGTTGTCGGCTTTATTTGTCTATACTTGTGGTGATAACACAGGGTTATCTGCTCGCCTTGCACTAAGCCGAGAGGGGATGATTAAGACCATCATTATGAACAGATTTTACTATAGAGCCAACATGGCATTCGAGGAAAATAATCAGCTGTTCAATAATATTTCACAAAATTACAACTCAGAATTGACAAAATTTCGAAACAGTTGATTCTTTTTTCTCTAATTCCGGGTTGTGGGTTGTGGGCCTATAGGGAAATTTGTGTATAATTATTATAGTATGAATCACCTTTCGTCTTTGTACATCAATTCTGGATAACTCTGTATACCAATACCACACAAGCCAATGGATAAGGGATTCAATCAATTAATTAATTCAATTAATTCCAATTCCTGTACCTACATTTTGTACAAACGAACAGGAAAGTACAAACTAACTACTTACTTCACATCGCTGTATTTAATTTGGGTAAAAAAATAAATATGGAAAAACGAATAGCGATAAGACGTGTGTGTGAAGTGTTAAAGTGATCAACTCTCATTGGGCCAATTTAGTGGATATGGTGCAATCGCTTTGAAAAAAAAATACTTAAGCCACGTATGCCCCGCAGAGCAAATAAAAAAATCCAGAGGGAACGTCGTTGAACAGTCAAGTGAAGCCGGTTTTTTATACACGTGTGAGTGCGTCGCTGTTGCGCCGTCATATTTTGACTGACAAGCCAAGGCGTAGTTTCATAGTTACCTGGATGTGTGTGTAATTGTCTGTACACGGCAAGGCGTAGTTTTGGTTGGCTTCACTTGTTTGTTCACAACATTCTCTCTTGATTTTTTTTATTTGCTCTGAGGTATGCCCAAAAAACCTACCCCAAAAGGTATTATAATCGTCAGCACGTTAGATTTGTGCCAAGTTAAAGTTTTGCGTAAAATAACCCTAAGAATGCGCCGAAAGAAGAAGGCCGCATGCGCCGCGCTGTGTTCGGCCGACCGGCCGACGGAAGCCGAAAGGCGACGCGCTTAGTAGGCGCCGGCGCGCGCCGACAAAGCGATTGACGGGCCCGGTACCGTTTTTATTAGTTAAGGTTGTCAAAATAATACGAAATAGTAATCACCTTTCTGTGACATGTATAATGTATAGGCCGAACCAAACTTCTTGGCGTCTGTGATTTTAGCTACAAGTTGCGAATAACCCAATCCTGAGTGAAGCTCACTTAACAGCTGCGCGAGAATTGCAAGGGTTTCGCGAAGCTTGTAGCTAATTTCACAGCCGCCAACATGTTTGATTCGGCCTTGATATCAACTAGTTAATTTCCTGACTTCATCACTTACTTCTGTCAAATTGTTGAGGTGGTTCTGACATTTCAATGTGATGCTGGAGCCCAGGGATCCTCCAGCTTCCAACGTAGCCGCGATGTTGCGCCAGAGTTCCGAGTTCGCCTTCAAATTCTCTATATTGCCAAATATGTAGAATCCTGAAAGCGTCCATGAATGTTTTAATATTTTTGGTTGTTTTCAAAGAATCACCAACTTAATACAATTTAGGGTAGATGTACCGGTTTTGAAACCTGCCCAAAACAGAACCGAGTGGCGAAGTATTGTATCTGCCCTCTGCCCCGATGTGGGGCCTTAGGATTAGAAGAGTACCGGTTTTAACATCTTAGTGAATGTTATGAATTTTAATAATTGTGTAGACAATAGGCCCAATTATGAAGGCGCCATCGTAATTATAATAGGTAATTAAGATATTACTGTTTCTTTTTCACTTTACACACAAATATTATGCACGGATCGATGTAACATTTTTCACATTATTGTTGATTTATCATAAATGGCTCAGCCGATTTCGATAAAATTTAAATGGGACCAATTTCGAAGTATATTCTTTCCAATAAAAAAAATATTGAAATCGGACTACTATGAAAAAAGTTATGCGTGGTTATACATAAAAATATATATATATATATATACACGTGTCGAATTGTATACCTCCTCCGGTGGTTCGTCGGTCAAAAAGTATCGAAATGATACAAATATTTGTGAAAACGACGTCTGACAAAAATAAAAGCAAGTGGATAAGTCGATCATGTACCTATATAAATAAACTCGTCTTGAAAGAAGCTCCAAAAAAAATGTAACTAAGTAATTATACGTCGAATCAGACTCAGCGTCTGAGAAATTAGCTACAAGATGCGCAAATCCCTACTCCTCGCCAGCGCTGATATAACGAATTTAATGACCCTCCTTATGGTTATGGACGCGATTAAGTTTGATTCGGCCTATAGTATTAATAATATAATGTTGTCCAAACCTTCTTTAGCTCTAGACAGAGCGACACAAACTCTGTTAGCAGTTCCGAGGAACCCGATCTTGTTGTCGTCGTTGTTTCGCACGAGCGACAGTAAGATGATCTTAGATTCTTCGCCTTGATAGTTGTCGACTACGGTTATTTTGACACCTTTCAAATGGGTGTACTTCATGCTTTCCTAAAACAAAATCAATGGATTAAAATTTTACGCAATAGTCTAAGTATAGTACTATGGCCGTGGAAAGGTGACGTCCACAAGTGGTATATTATTCAGAGAAAAATCGAACCAAGATGATATTTACATCATTTGAAGGCTTGTTTTATGGGTTTCTCAAAAATGTTTAATTTAGATTTTTTCACCCCTCCATTTTTTTTAAATGAGAAAAATAAATTGTATGAAAAATAACAATACAGCTTATTACTTTTTCTAGTTTAGCAATGATAAAGTGCTTCTATCGTTATTTTACTTGCATTCGTACCTGATTCTTTCACATTCATCACTTAATTTGCTAAAATTAAAAATTATAACCTACCAGTGTGACCAGTTAGTAGGTACAATGTGACAAAAAAACACTTAAAAAGTGTGTCTAATTGGTAAAAATGCTTTTATTTAACAATTTGGAGGTTACTTAATCAGAGTTGATAGAGTTAAACTACCTATTAAGCCAAATATATTTATTTTTCCTTATAAATTCAAAATTAAATTTTAAAAAATCGGAGGGCTCTTTTTTGTTATTAACTGATGTAATAGACTCAGAAAAATATGAACTTTCTCGAAATGTAACGAGAGTTGTGGTTCGAATTTTTGATTATTATTATACCAGACTCCATACATTTTGTGGACATGTCCTTTGGGCATTTGGGGATTTTTACAATTTTTGGTAAGATTGTTTAGTAACTAAATCCTAAGAAGATTTGTGAGTATGAACAAAATAGGTCAAGAGCGAGTCGAGATATAGGCTTATGAAGATTCAGTTAAAGAGATGTGTGCGACTTCGCGATGTCTACTGTTCAAAGATCTACTAGTTTTAAAATTACCTTTCTCATATAGAACATCTGCCCTTTATACGCGGCGAGTATGGTGACGTCTTCCTCGGAGTATCCCTGCTGCATGATGTAGTTGGCCAAAGCCAGGACCAAGTCTGCCTCTTTGAAGTTCGTGCGGCTTTGGTTGTCAAGCACCTCCTATAAGTACAATAGGTTTTATCAGAGATCACCAAAGCAACGTTTGACATGGTCTTTCGTCGGATGGGTGACTTCGGGTGGCATTTATAGATGAGTCGCGCTCAGCCATAAATGTGTGACTCAGATGACACGTTAAATTGTAGGTCTCGGTTGTTTTGGTGATGATTTTTATAGCGATTTCAGATTTAGGATTCTTCATATTGACGACCACAATACCTATAGGTACTTTCAAGGATTTTATGGACTTTCGTAAAAGACAGCTTTTTGTAGAAATTATCCACAATACTATCAGCACCCCAGCATGAAAATGACATCAATTGTTTGTTAATCCATACGTACTTTATTTCCTCTTCAATGGGATGTTTGTTTGCCAAGATAAGATAGGATCATAGTATAGGATCGTGCTAGGGTGCAGTGTGGTGCAATGTATCTTCAAGTAGTGTGACATCAGCAGGTTCAATATTATTTTTTTCAAAAAATGGCATGACTCGACTTCAACCGTGTACAGAATTCGTGAATAGTACACAAGGATCGATGTAGCAATTTCACATTATTGTCAATTTATCAAAAATGACTCAGCCGATTCCAATAAAATTTAAATGGGACCAGTTCCCGAAGTGTACTCTTCTCAATAAAATAAGAATTATTTAAATCGGACCACTACGTAAAAAGTTATACGTGTTTACACATAAAATAAAAAATATATACGCGTAGAATTGGTACTCAATTCTACTAATTCTAATTCTCCGTTTCGTCGGTCAAAAAGGAGGTAGGTATGCACTTACATCTTCCTTATGATCGTGTGTGAAGAAAAACAAGTTCTTCGTCATTCCCTTGACATCAGGGAAATCGTAGACCGAGGGGTGGTTCTGTAGGTCGGGGTATATGTGCGGGCAGATGAGCGCCGCGATCTCGGGCCGCATGCGGTGCTGCACGCCCAGCCGCCGGCTGTGGATGCCGTTCTTTATCATCCGCTCGAAGAGAGACACTTCGATCTGGTAGTGCTTCGCTAGCTTCATGTGAGACGCCGACGGGCGCAGCTGCTGGTGGTCGCCTGCAACGAAAAAAACGTAAATTTCTTTTAGAGATGACTTATAATATACCGGGCCGATTAAGTGGCCCGGGCGGGGCACTGCGCATAATTCATAGATAGTTGTGATCCCTCCACTTTGTAGTTGATCGACTGCGTGGATTATTACCTGGCAACCTTTCCTACTACCATTAACTTTAATATAGGCGAGTCTTTGCGAGCTAGCGACTACTGTGGTCACATAACAGCATAACACAGTAGTTCAGAATGCGCTGGAGGCAGTACTATTATATCTTCTTTGGCTGGAGATAAGTCGACATTACAGTATCCCCCTAAAAGGCCCAAAAACCCCTAATCTAATTTCAACAATAATTTCGAGTATAGGCATAATCAGCCGATAAAATGACTTTGTAAAAAATATCTCAGAATCAGAGTAAAATCGGTTTAGTGTTTGTAACACTCGCATATCATTCGTGAGGCTGTGGATTCAAGTCCCGGTCCGATAGCAATGAGTTCCCAATAGAATTTCGTTGAAATACGTGCGTATATGATATGTGCAAAGATAATATAGATACTTTCTGCAATGCCATAAGTAGCCAGAAAACCTTCTGAAGTTTTCGAGAGAATCACTACTAATGAAGCGTTCAATGTCTTTCATGAGCTCTTAATACTATTTTATAAATTATGTTTTCCAATTATCAAAGTTAAAGATGCTATTAAATTAGGTATAGCAAAGAACATATCTAAAGGTCTCAAGATTAGTTGCAAGACAAAAAGAACTCTAAGATAGCGATAATATAAATCTAAAACGTTAGAATCTAAAAAGTTATTCAATACATACTCAAGCCTACTCAAAAAAAGCCTAAATAAATGTCAATTACTTGCCAATGAGAGGTATATTTCTACTTCAAAAAATTTTTGTAAAGCCATCTGGAACATTGTGAACAGAGAAATGGGGAATCGTAGGCCTAGAGAATTTTTCGATAAAATTAATAATGGAGATGGTAGCGTTTCGTCGGGGCATGACATTGCAAATTGTTTCAATGAATATTTTATCGATGTCACCAATGAAACGAACAAATCGAGCCAACTTTCTCAGATTCCAGCGGTCTATCAATCGTCTAATATTAAGTGTAATTGTCATAGTATTTACCTAGATCCTTCAACACCAGCCGAGATTTACAAAATTATAATGAACTTAAAAACACAAATTCTACGGGGTACGACGGCATTTCTACTAGTCTGTTGAAGTCAGTGGCTGTCTATATTGCTCATCCGTTAAGTTGTGTCGTAAATTTGTCTCTGAAGCAGGGAATTTTCACCGATAGGCTCAAAGTTACTATAATAAAACTCCTACATAAAAAGGGATCAAGGTTGGAGAAGGATAATTACCGGCCTATTGCTTTGGTGCCTATTTTATCAAAGATTTTTGAAAAGAATTGTTATTACTATAAGAGTTACTATACACTATAAGTATATATTACTAAGCTATAAGAGATTGATTTATTTCCTAGAAAAATTCCAAATTCTCACAAAAGAGCAGTTTGGGTTCAGAAAGAACAAATCCACTGCTTTAGCAACTTATCATTTTTTGGAATTGATTTTAAATGGTTTGAACAGTAATAATAATTTACCATCCTGCCTGCGGACTGTTCTTAGATTTGAGTAAATCTTTTGATTTCGTCAACCATGAAACCCTTTTATAATAATAATAATAATAATCGATCGCAGGGGCGGCTTTGTGGCGAGCCGTCGGTGAGTGGCGACACCGCGAACCCTGATTCCCTGGGGCTAAATGAGACCCCTGACTCCTCTCTTGCCTTAACTGGCCGGTTTGGAGTGGAAACCGCAAGAGCTAAGAACCTAAGCTCCAGGGTGGAAGTGTTAAAGGGCATAACGCCGCGAGTAGCGTCTAGTGAAAGCGCAGCACACCTCTCGACACCCTAAGCCGTCCACACCAATGTTGCCCCTCCGGCGCCAAATTACGGTAGCCTTTATGGGGGGCCCATTTAGTGGATGGCAAGTCACCACCCGCCTTAATATTTTGAAATGAGGCATCACTTGGCGGGTGCCGCACCTCATTCCATAGACCAGCTTAAAATCATGTAATAATTCATTAAAATAGCCTAAGAAGTACCTATTCCCCGTCTTTACAATAGTTTCCCTCTTCCTATCACCCAAAAACTGTATTTTTTTATTTTGATGATTGTAAAAGGGCCTCTTGGTGTTGGTTTCGGCCCCATCAATGCCCTTCAAAGATCCGGGGCAACCCGTGTGTTGTAAAACAATAATAATAATAAAACTTTATTTCAGACAACTTGGTCCATATCAAAATTACACAGAAATGCACAAAAGATCTTAAATCATTACCTACAAACGAATATTATACTATACATAATTATACGAGTACATGAGATTGACACACAAAAACATAGACTAAAATAAAATATAATATTTGACATGCAAAAACAACTTATTACCTTAAATATAGGGAACTATTACTCTTTGGTATAATGGTTTTTACCCAATGTTTTTTTAGGCAAAATGAATTTAAACGGTATAAGAGGAGCTGCAGAAGATTGTTTAAGATCATTTTTGAGTAACAAACCGCAAATTACACGCATCACAAAGATGGATCCAACTACCAACTGTCTTCGAGTTTATGATTCCGAAGAAAAAAGTAATAACTGCGGAGTGCCTCAGGGCAGTATTATGGGTCCTGTTTGTTTTCTGTATTAGGTCAATGATCTACCTGCATCTATCAAACATGACAGTTATTACTATTTGCAGATGACACCACCATAGTTGTTAAGTGTAAAGATATCAATACCTATGAAAACGATGTGAACGATTGTTTGGCGGATGTTATTGATTGGCTTAAATGTAATAAACTAAAAATTAATATGTCTAAAACTAAAATAGTTCAATTTAAAACATCTCAGAGGAAATTATCCCGTTTAAATATCACGCATGGCAATAACACTATTGAACAAGTTAACAGTATACAATTCTTAGGGATTACCATTGACGCAAGTCTGACATGGAAAGGACATGTCGATTCTCGACGAAATCGTCTGAATAGCTTCGTTTTTGCTTTGAAAACTTTGAGACAATGTACTCCCATGAGGACTGTAATAGAAGTATATCATGCAAAGTCTGTTCCATTCTCCGATACGGTATTATAATTTGGGGAAATTCTTGTGACATAAATAGCGTCTTTGTTGGTCAAAAGAAACGCATAAGAGCTATGTATGGAATGAAATGGGATGACTCTTGCAAACCTGTTTTTAAATCTAACAATCTGTTGACTGTTCCGTGTCTATATATATATTTGAGGTGGCAAAATTTGTAAGAAATAATCCATCAAACTCTATGAAAATGTTAATAAAAGATCTGCTCCTAGACTCCCGACTTAAATTATCACAGCCTCGGCTCGAGCTGTTTAGAAATAATTGTATTTATATGGCGGCCTTAATTTTCAATTCCCTTCCTGAAGAGTTGATTGATTTACCATATAAGAGATTCTGTGCTCAGTTGAAGAGGTAGCTTAGTAAGCGAGTTTTTATGAGGTTGACGAATTCTTGAGGAAAGCGTCGTGCCGCATGCATGTTTATAAATCGGCTTATTAATGATTGTTTTTTTACTATTTTATTGTTATAATTTTTATTTTTTTATTTTAATGTAAAAATGACATTACCTATCTAATGACGTTAAATTATTATTAAATGTACCTATGACAAATATGATAATACTAGTTTTTACCCGCGGCTTTTCCCGCGTGATATTTTGATTTTTGACGCAATATCATTATAATTTATAGCCTATGTGTTATTCTGAAATATAAGCTATATTATTGCGAAGTTTCATCTCAATCCGTTTAGTAGTTCTTGCGTGAAAGAGTAACAAACATCCATACATCCATCCATCTATCCATCCATCCATCCATCCATCCCCACAAACTTTCGCGTTTATAATATTAGTAGGATAATATAATGATTATGACATTGATTAAATAAAAATAGGAGATTAAGATATGAGCTTGAAATTTGGAATATAGATACGTTGAACGACGTAATGGAGCACTAAGGACGAAAATTTTGAACTTTCGACCTCTAAGGGGGTAAAACGGGCCCTTTTCGTTTGTATGTAACTTTTTATTCCCTGTACCGATTGATTTGAAACTTTGAATACATGCTTTTCAAACAAAATAAAAGTTACGTTTTTTCCTGTTTTTCCGAATTTTCCTCATCTATGGGGTCAAATAAGGTCCCAAAGTTGGTGAAAAAAGCGTCAATTACATCGAACCAGCTGAACGGTTATGGTTGAAAATTGGTATGAAAGAGGCACACAGCATGTTTTAATACAGGAACTAATAAAATCCAGGAATATCTATAAGGTTCCTTAGGGATACGCAAAATTAATAAGTTTAGGCTACAGCCCAAACCGCTGAAGATATGAGCTTGAAATTTGGAATATACGTACATCGTACGACATAATGAAGCACTAAGGATGAAAAAAGTACCCAACTCTAACTTACGGGGTAAAACGGGCCCTTTTTGTTTGCATGTAACTTCTTATTCCCTGTATCGATTGACATGAAACTTTGTATAGATTCTTTTGAGACTAAATAAAAAATATGGCTGTACCTGTTTTTCTGAATTTTCCTTAAAAAAATCCTTAGTGGTCAGATACGTCCCAAAACTTCAATGCGCTTTTTTAAATAATGTACTCGTAGTATCTAGAATAGGATTATGATAATGATAGTTTATCTTTAAATGGGGCAAAATGGGTCCCCAAAAGTTTACGATTTGTTTTTTATTTTGTGAGCCAATAGTCCACATATAGATCAATATAGGTATTTTACTATGGGATCAACCCTGACAAGCGAAAATTTACCTACATTTTCCATACATTTTATCGCGGGTCGATGAACTTTTTGTGTTGAACAGCTGATTTTATTCACGTGCTTTTGGGGTTGGTACCATTGTAAAAGTTAATCAAATTATTGAGTATAATAGCATCCTAGAACATGCTTGACTAAAATTACGACTTGTGTGCCATTTTTTCATTTGCCTGGAATATTAAATTTCTAATGACTTAATGAAACATGTCGAATACCTGTACCGGCCTTAATTAATAGTGCACTACTGAAAATAGGTACTACGGATAATAGAAACAGGTCGGTCTTAAGATGAACATGGACAAGACGAAAGTCATGTGTAATTCCCATGTTTTACCTACCCCGATTTCTGTTGGAAACTCGGTTATGAAGTCGTTGACTCGTACGTCTACCTAGGACAAGTAGTCCAGTTAGGTAGGTCCGACTTCAACAAAGAGGCCAATCGCCAAATTCAACTCGGCTGGGCAGCGTTCGGAAAAGTGCGTAGTGTCTTCTCGTCCGACATACATCAGTGCCTCAAGTCGAAAGTTTTCGACCAGTGTGTGTTGCCAGTGATGACTTATGGCACAGAAACGTGGTCTATCACTATGGGCCTTATTAGTAAGCTCCAAGTAGCCCAACGAGCTATGGAGTGGGCTATGCTCGGAGTCTCTCTGCGGGATCGAATCAGGAATGAGGAGATCCGTAGAAGAATCAAAGTTACCGACATAGCTCAACGGATTGGCAAGTTGAAATGGCAATGGGCAGGGCACATAGCGCGGAGGGTTGATGACCGTTGGGGTCGAAAAGTTCTCGAGTGGAGACCATGTACTGGCAAGCGCAGCGTAGGACGTCCTTGTGACTCACCTTGTGGGTACAAGGTAGACGGATGACCTCATTTAGGATCGCGCTGGATGCAAGCCGCTTCCAACCGGTCTTATTGGAGATCCATAGGGGAGGCCTATGTCCAGCAATGGACGTCCTGCGGCTGATGGATGACTGAAAATAGGCCTATCCGCGAAGGGTAATTGGGCCATATCCATCCCGCCGGCCGAGCACGGGTTGCTGAATTCACTTACGACATTGATTTTTTCTACGTTCGTACAGGTTGCCTCAATGTTTTCCAGCAATGAAAAGTGAAATTTCTTACATAGTTAGGTACTCATACAATTATTATTATTGGCTCCCTCGGTGGCTCAGTGGTTGACCCTGACTCTTGGGTCAAAAAGGCGTGGGTTCGATTCCCAGGGCTTTATGGATTTATGTGATGTTCATATATGTTTGCTCTGTGTCTGGGTGATATTAATGTATTTTTATTTATTTATTTAACACTTTCTTGCACACTATTTGTACAAAAGGAGGACTTAGCGCTAAACAGCATTATCTGCCAGTCAACCTACATGTAGTATATCAGTCTCTGCCAGCCAAATCAGAAACTTTGCTTAGTTTGGGATCAGAGACCGTGTGTGAAATGTCCCCCAATATTTATTTTATATATTTATTTATTATTGAGTTAATTTCAGAAATTCCCAATTTATCATCCAAAAATTCACGTACTCCGTAATAAGCTTTAGGCACAAGTAAATTAAATAACCAAATACTGAGACAATTCAGGCTAAACCGGCTCAGTTATGAAGACGCCACAGTAAATAATATAATAACAACATAAAAAGTGTTCTCTCTATCGAATGCTTAAAGTGAAAATGAAATAGATATAATTATGATGATATATTATGATAATTAGCTATTATAATTACGATGGCGCCTTCATAATCGAGCCTAATGCGGGCTTAACCACGAGCTACTATTTTCATCATTTTTAGGGTTTTTATCATTTTAAGCAGTTACAAAAATAACGCGGGCCAGACCATGGGCTATTATCATTACCTACAAGTTATACAAAAACGCAGGCTAACGGCATGCTATTATAATTTTAAGGATTTATTAAGACAACACGGGCCAGACCGCGAACTATTAGATATTATTATAAGCAAATGCCAAGATAACGCGGGTTGAACCGCGGGCTGTTATTTTAATTAAGTAAGTATTAAAACAACGTGGGCCAAACTGTGGGTTATTATCATTGTAAGTACCTAATTATTAACACAACGCGAGCTAAACCGCGGGCTTTTATCATTTTGAGCAAATACTAAGACAATACGGGCCAGACCATGGGCTATTATCATTGTAAGTAATACCACAATGCTGGCCAAACTGGCAAGCTTTTATAATTTTAAGCAAGTACTAAGACATCGCAGTCCATGCTGCGTGCTATAAATAACCATCTTAAGCAAGTACTAACAATACGCGGGCCAAACCGTGACCTGTTATCATTATAGGCAAATACTGTTACAATTTTGACCAAACCGTGGGCATTATCCTTGCAAGTAATTTTAAGCAAGTATTAAGACAACGCGGGCCAAATCGCAGACTATTATATATTATTATAAGCGTGTACAAAGACAACGTAGATCAAACCGCGGGCTATTTTCATTTAAAGTAAGTACCTATGTACTAAGACAACGCGGGCGAAGCCGCGGGTTTTAAGCTAGTATTATATAAATTAACGTTGCCACACCCTTATAGGGTCATATGTGTATAGCTTTTAAAACATGTTATTTAAGATCTACATGTAATACCACATAATATGTTGCAATAAATATTGATTGATTGAAGGAAAATATAATTAGGCAACCTGAATACGTCCGCAGAAGAAATTTGATTTCGACCAACACGCTCTGGGCCAATTTGATGGATATAGTCCATTACCTTTCGTTTTGTTTTGAGAATTAGGCTATTATAAAAAGCCGGTACATTAATGGGTAATTCACCTTAAGATGCTTAATCCGTCGGCAATCCCAGGGCATTCAATGGCCACCAGTGTCACAAGATACAAGAAAACCAGGGGAAATCTTCATGTCAGCGAGAGTACTAAATGTACTCTAATGTTCATTATACTTGCATTTGCCAACGGGTGACCAATGACACATGCCTCGTGCTTACGAGTGCAACAGTTCGATTCAATGCAGGATAAAACTATTCACATATGACAGTTGAAAGAATATTCCTCAAAATTCAGAAGACAGTATTAGATTTTGCCCTACTTACCAATCAGGATCAGATGCTTGCAGTCCTTGGTAAGAGAAGTGATGATATGTTGCTCCAACACTTCTGCTGCTTCTTCCACAATCACTGGAAATATCAAACAGGTTATATAGCAGACATTCGAGTTTTTTTTAAAGAAATTTACAGTGTATTGTAAGTTTAACAGAGACTATTAAATTGTCATTTTATTATTGTCAGTAGCAGGTATAACTCAAATTCCTTTGGGAGACACATTATGGACACATTTGGATTTTAGCACTAGCACTCGTTTTCATCTGGTAGAGAGTAGAGACGAGTGCTAGAAGCGAGAACTGTTCTACGTAAGCCCGAAATCGTGAAGGAGCCTATCTCTAAAAATATCAGGATGATTTACCAATGGGTGGCGATATGGTTTGAACAGTTTGACCCATCCGTCAATAATTTCTGTATGCCATTCAGCACTGCAATACCGATCTATAATGTCAGAGGTAGTTCGGAAATAGGGAAAGTGCCTATATTAACTACCACTAACTATGATAGTAGGTAGTGATCTACAGTGACTTTGAAGAGTGGAAGGAAAAAAGGGTGACTTTTGCCCAATGTAATAATAATTTACCAATAGGTGGCGCTAGGGTCTGCAACAGCTTGCGTATTGCGACTTACAAGTCCAGCAACATGCGGGTCTCCTCGTAGGCGGTTGTCGCTGCGTCCACTCGTCTCTAAATGACCGACCTATAGTATTGAAGTAGTTTACCAATAGGTGGCGCTAGGGTCAGCAACAGATTGCGCATGCGCGCCTCTTTGCTCGTCGTCATTTCGACGATCTTCCTGTTCCACAGAACTTGCATATCCAGCAACATGCGAGTCTGTTCGTTGGCGGTGGTCGCTGCGTCCAGTCGTCTCTAAATGACCGATCTATAATGCCGAAGTAATTTACCAATAGGTGGCGCTAGGGTCTGCAACAGCTTGCGCATACGCGCCGCTCCGCTCGTCGTCATGCCGACGATCTTCCTGTCCCGCAGAACTTGCATGTCCAGCAACATGCGGGTTTCTTCGTGGGCGGTGGTTGCTGCGTCTACTCGTCTCTACCCGTGCAAACATTTGTATATTAACGGTCCTATTCATAAATGTTTTATGGACCTACTATTTTGTAAATACATGCTTTATCTTCTTATCACGTGAATTGTATCCCGTCAGCGAGAAGTTTACCACGGGTCGCTTTATAACAAAAAATAATCAGCACTTTAAGTAACATTAAGGGTAGTTGTTGAAGACTCTAAAAGTTACTCTTTTTTTCAATCTCTTGATCAACAATCAAGTTACTCCAAAATATAACTTTAAATAAACATTCAAACCTCTCCAATGTTTAGAGTAATTTTGGTGGGAAATTGTGGTAGGTACCTAATCGCAAAACGGGGTACGAATGTGGCCATCAATTTTTAAATTTCATCAAACCTTGAGAAAAACTACCTCGAGAATAATAATTGTAATAGACAGAATAATCTAATTGGAAAGTAATATTTAGGATTTCTTAGCCTCGATACGATAGATCAAGCCATAACTATAGCAAAAAAAAGAAATTCCCAAGTTTTGTCGTGGACGTGTGGATGACATCACTTACCTGTAAAATGCCTACATCCCTGTTCTTCTCTCTCACGTCATGCTGTATCCACATGAAATACAGAGTCCATCTGTCGGCAAGCGCAAATTGTCGGAAGTTCGTTCTGTCCGTAATGCGCACATTGATTCTTCTTGTCTGATGTTGGGACATGTCCTAGAAACGTGATATTGTTGTTAATAAATGCTATTACTGCTTTTCTTGCTGAAGAAATGAAAACTATTTTTTTGTAAATAACGCCGCCATGGACGTATCAAAATGAGCACAACAGGCGTAGGTACTTACGTTGAACAACTCTTTCAGAGAATTCAGGTATTGTATCTCCAAAACAAAGTTGTGTTGTTGCACAAGATCGGTACATTCTCGATACTTAGCGATCAGTTCCTTTATTTTGGAATCAGTTTCTTCGAGAGAAAACGATGAAATTTTAACACGATGGTCCTTCTGCTCAACTTCGTTACTTTCTGGGTCGTCTAAGTGAACACCTGTTCTTTTTCGTGTTTCTTTGGCAAGTTCTGCGTAACCATCTGTCACCTGTTCTAATAATAAGTTTTGGACGTCACTATAATAGTCTCCGTTAAATTCGAATAGCCATTGCCACAGGGCGTCTTTACCATGTGCATCGCTGTAGAAAGATTTTAGAAAATCTATTTCTGGTATATGTTGCAATAACTTCATTTTCATAACTCCATTGAGCAGAACATCATGTTCGACCATTGCTGTTTGAAATTCCGATATCAACTGTTTCAGTTGCATCTTTTGGTCAACGAACACCTTATGAGCGTTAGAATGGATGCTTATGTTTCGTCGCAGCTTTGTCAGGTTGATCGGATCCATTGCTTCGTTTCGCGACTGACCTCCGATGCGGGCTATGGAAGGAGTCACTTTCAATAGAGCTTCTAGGAACTGGTCGAGAGCATGGTTCGTGTAGCAAATGACAAGCATGAGGCAGCCCTTTGTATTTTTCTTTAGATTTTCAAACAGTGTTTTTGCCACTTTGATTCCAAGATATGTTTTTCCAGTCCCCGGCGGCCCTTGGATAACGGCAAACTCGTGCGTCAGAGAGAGTTTAAAAGCATCGAGCTGAGTCTCGTTAAATTTCAAAGTGTCTTTGTTAGGCCACGTTTGAATTTGAAGCGGAAAAAACTTGACTGTTTCCGCATTGCTCTGATCTTCTTCTTCTTCCAGTAAAGACATCAATATTTCTGTTTCTGAATCGGACTCGTTGGATTCTTCGTCATCTAGAAGTAGTTCCCGTCTTTGGTCGTTCAAAATCTGTTTTCTTGGCTTATCTTTCACTCTGTATACGAATTGCGTACCGAGGTTTACGTAAGACGGAGGATTTGGGTCAGGCTGCACATGTAAAGAAAGGATACAATTTATGTGGCATATCAATTAGTTGTTGCGAAAGCCCCATTGGCAAGTATCTATTGGACTCCAAAATTAGATATATAACGCTACGAAGTTAAGCAGGTACGAATTCCAGTTTTGAATTTCAAGGCACGCACATTTTTTCAAGTTTTGTAACGTATGTACCTATTGTATGTTCGTTCGTTTCAGCCACAGGACGTTCACTGCTGGACATAGGCCTCCCCTTAAGATCTCCAATAAGACCGGTTGGTAGCGGCTTGCATCCAGCGCGATCCTGCGGTCTTGATGAGGTAGTCCGTCCACCCACAAGGTGGAGGACAGGTCCTACGCTGCGTTTGTCAGTACGTGGTCTCCACTCGAGAACTTTTCGACCCCATCGGTCATCAGTCCTCCGCGCTATGTGCCCTGCCCATTGCCACTTCAACGTGCCAATCCGCTGGGCTATATCGGTAACTTTGGTCCTATTGTATGTATTACATATTATATTGTTCATTGATAGCAATTGAAATGAAGTGGGTCCTACAGCGCGCGAAGTACGTGGAAGTACGACTCAGTATACTTTGCTCTACCACTCACCGTAGCGTAGCGTATATGAAGTACTCACGTTGACGTGTATGATGTACTGCTTCATCGCGATGTGTTCGGGGAAGGTGGGGTCCTGCAGCGCGCGAAGCACGTGGAAGTACGGCTCGAAGTAAACTTCGCTCTCGATCATCGTGAACAGCTCGCCATCGTTGTAAAGCCGCTCGTTGAACTCTTCGCCCATCAACGATACCGGTATCTGTAAAGACAACCAAAGCTGAATGATGCCTTAGTACTTACCTAACTTTGAGTATTGGGCGTTCTGCACCCAAGGCTGGCAAACAATCCTGAAAAACTCCAAAGAAAAGGTCAAACTATTGTCTGTACTGTCCGGCCTTCATTATGAAATAAGGTTACAGAACATAGGACGATGGGGCCATATCCCTCCTTATCAGTATCTGGATTATCCAAGAATAAAACACTATATCGGGTAGTGTAAAAATTAATTTAAAGCGATTTAAAACTATGCCTACTAGAAGGACATGATAATACGCTATATCTTTACTTACCAGTCCCTTCATGAGATAATTGGTCTCTCGGTCCAGTATGGTACCAACTAAGAAACTTTTACAGTTGTCCTTCGTGAACAGAACCAGAGAGCCAAAAATGAACCTCTTGCTCTGGTTCCAGTTGATTCGTTTGAAGTTTTTGTTGGCTTTCATGTCGATTTGCACAAACGAACCAACTTTCGTTTGCGACACGTATGGCTTGACGAATTTCACGTTGTGAAGCACACTGAAAGAATTGGTAGTTTTCTTAAATTGCAGTGTCGTATAGATCTATCAGCCTCTATTATACAAGTCTTGGTGTCATACTCCCTGGCAGGACCACATCGTTATATCTATATAATAGATAGTAGAAAAAAATGTAGAATCAAGAAGAAATCAAGATAAGATAAATCATAATTTGTACAAATTTGTACAGAAATATTAAAATTTGTACATAAGTACTTTTAGAGTAATCGTCAAATGAATATGGTCCTGCCAGGGAGTATACTCCCTGGCAGGACCATACCCGAAATATCAGCTTTTTCAAGGAGGTGATGCATGTAAATAATTGTACAGAAATTGTACACCTCAAAAGCGCTTACAGCTTTGGTCTATGTTAGGTGAATGAAATTTTAATCACGTTTCATTATTTTTCAGAAAAGTGCTCCTGTTTTAATTTACTTAGCAAGATGAGATCAGAAATGTATCGTATTTAAGTAGGCGTTATCCTATATTTTGTAGTCGCCATTTCATTCCAAAGACGTGCACTGTTGGACATAGGCCTCCGCTATAGATCTCTAATAAGATCGGCTTGAATTCAGCTCGATTCTGCGGTCTCAATGAGATCACCCGTCCATCTAATGGATGTACATCCTACCGTGCGCTTGCCGGTGCGTTGTCTCCACTCGAGAACCTTTCTACTACCTCATTAGTCATCAACCCTCTATGCTAAGTGCCCTGCCCACTGGCTTGCCCATTGCACCCATTGCCTTTGTCACTATGTGTTACACATAAAATTTTCATCAAAAAAGAAGCATACATACGATTATTTTTTCACAAGAATTTGTATTTTAATGGTTTTGAATTCCTAATTACAGCTCAAATGTGTATTTTAAAATCATCGATGTAAATATTTATTTGTCTCGCTGCTTTACACCTAGTCAGTATTTCAGTATCTCATATTTTTTTTTGACATCTTAAAATATCATATTAATAGAATACCCTTCGAATTATTACGATGAACCGTACGTATGAATGGAAGACAATATACAAATAGTTGAAAGAAATAAACGTGTTGATAGGTAAACGTGTTAATAGGTAAACGTGTTAACAGTCTTAGTAACATGATCTGTAGAAGTAACATGAACCAAAGTTACCGACTTAGCCCAGTGGATATGCAAGTTGAAATGCCAGTGGGCAGGGCACTTAGCATAGATGGCTGATGACTAATGAGGTAGTAGAAAGGTTCTCGAGTGGAGACAACGCACCGGCAAGCGCACGGTAGGATGTACATCCATTAGATGGACGGGTGATCTCATTAGACCGCAGAATCGAGCTGAATTCAAGCCGATCTTATTAGAGATCTATAGCGGAGGCCTATGTCCAACAGTGCACGTCTTTGGAATGAAATGGCGACTACAAAATATAGGATAACGCCTACTTAAATACGATACATTTCTGATCTCATGTTGCTAGGTAAATTAAAACAGGAGCACTTTTCTGAAAAATAATGAAACGTGATTAAAATTTCATTCACCTAACATAGACCAAAGCTGTAAGCGCTTTTGAGGTGTACAATTTCTGTACAATTATTTACATGCATCACCTCCTTGAAAAAGCTGATAATTCGGGTATGGTCCTGCCAGGGAGTATACTCCCTGGCAGGACCATATTCATTTGATGATTACTCTAAAAGTACTTATGTACAAATTTTAATATTTCTGTACAAATTTGTACAAATTATGTACAAATTATGTACATTTGTTTCCACTATCTATTATATAGATATAACGATGTGGTCCTGCCAGGGAGTATGACACAAGTCTTGTGCAGTCCAGAATATTGCTAAAATCGAGTAGGAGGTATACCGAAATCCTTAATGAATCCTTAGGTGGTCTTTTGTAATTTCTTAAAGATCACTGTCCTGTTCAGACTGTTCAAAGCATTTTGATTTAAGTAAATATTAATCAATTTAACAATATAGTATTCTGTTGAATCTAAAACATCCTACTAATATTATAAACGCGAAAGTTTGGGAGGATGGATGTATGGATGTTTGTTACTCTTTCACGCAAAAACTATTGAACGGATTGAGATGAAACTTTGCAATAATATAGCTTATATATCAAAATAACACATAGGCTATAAATTATAATGATATTGCGTCAAAAATCAAAATATCATGCGGGCAAAGCCGCGGGTAAAAACTAGTGTAAAATAAATTAACTTGCAATAGTTACCTACAATATTTTTGATTTTTGAAGTAAAATTAAAATGACGAGTGACTAAAAGTATGCCTTCTCAAACTGATCTCATAGGTTTATTAAAAACTAGGAGTGTGGGTTGAATCCTTATTGCTCAATTAAGTACCTAGGTAGTACCTACTTCTAAATGGTCCAAAACTTTTTTTCCCTTTCAATATACTAGGTGTGTCTCAGGCCCCTCTGAGCACCTCTAAAAGTTTTGGTTGATTTTTATAAAGAAAACATATTCTTTTCAACACACTTGTTCATAAAGTGGCTCTAATTTCACCTAGGCACATAATTACACCTGTAATCAAACTGTGACTTGTTGCTATTATTCACAAGTGAGTTAAAGAGTTTTTTTTATTTTTTATTGGTTGAGTTACTTTGTTCGTAAAAAAAGTTTCGATACAAAAAAGATCGTGTTCAATAGTAGGTACAAATAAATTAATGTACCTATTGCTTGATCATTTCATGTAACTTCGTATTTAAATATATAATTTCAACTTCTACGTGTCTAAATAAAACTTTCACTCAAATATAACTTTTGTTTTCTCTTCAATAAAGAAAACTTGAAATTCCCCATTTTGTACGTGGCTAAAACGCTATCCGCGAAAAGCCAAACAAAGAAACCTCATTCTTTTAGTCTATGGCCGATTGCCATAGCGCACGCAGCCACGCATAGGAAAACTGATAATTTTTTTCCACCATTTCGAAACATTTTTCACAACTCTTTTTTCACTGTTGAAAATTTTTTTTTAGTATTATTTTATTCACAAGTGTGTTGAAAAACGTAGTATGCTACACGTGTGTATTGATGATTACCGCCCTCGGCTCTCTTAAGACTCAATGGCACCTCAGCGGTGATCACCAACATTACACACTTGTACCATAATGTACTATTATTTGGTACTAAAGAATAATTATAACGATCAGATCAGGTAGGTACGATACAATTATTTTTACTAAAAGAAAAACGAAGCGCACTTGTTGATTCAATACATAATTTAATACATACATCCATAGGTTGGTAGTTGGTACCAATTGGTACCTTGAAATAAAACGCTATTATTATTAGCGCTACCATACCATACAGGATGGACCATAAACCATTTGGCTAGGCGTTCGGTCTAAGCTCAACAATATACTAACTACATACATCTACAAACAATGCCCGTTATTGTTTGAGAGCTGGGTGCTCATGTTTCATTTTAGTGCGACCTATTAAAATACCAAGTTTGACCAGTAGGTAGCTGATTTTGCACTAACTTTAGCTATAGGTTGATGTAAAAAGGTATCGTTTAAACGAGGCTCGTTGAGAAGGGGACAAAAGGAGTATTATAGGCCGAATCAAACTTCTTGACGTCTGTGAACACGAGGCAAGTCATTATGCAATAGAAAATTTGTTATACCTAGGCTGAATTACACAAGTCGTCACATGTGAAGCTTTCAACATTTCGTGAAGATATCAACGCGCAGCTTTATGTGAGCTTCAGTCAGGATTGTAGCTAACTTCACATCCGTCGACTTGTATGATTCGGCCACGGGTTCAAGGCTGCGCGAGAATCGAGGATGTGCGCAGACTGCGCAGTATACTATACCTAACTTCAAGCCACGCCAAGAAGCTTGTCTCGACTGATAATAAAATTATGATTAAGATTTCCTTTCCATTTTACCTACCGAATGTGATCATATTTTCTTCTTTTGGGGTCTTCTATATACTGACCTGTAAAAGTAGGTAAATTTTATTATGGAAATCATGAAAAAAATGTAAATATGAAATCTTTAAAACAGTGAAAAGATTTATGATTTTATTTACGTTTAAGAGCTTTCTAAACTCCTAAAAACAAAATCACCTTTTATAATAATATTACCTGGCTCAAGTGCTTCGTACTTATATGGTCAGAAAAAAGAATCTTTTGAAGAAGTTTTCTTTATTTTTCAGTTTATTTTTTCTTTTTTCAGTCTAGCTCTAGAATCCTTTTAAGTACTTTGTACATCAAAACAAGCATCATTTGTTTAACAACTTTTGTCAAATCTCAAAGAAAAAAATATACTTGAATATGTTTCGATTTTTAACCGACTTCCAAAGAGGAGGAGATTCTATGTTTGTCTCTATGTAAATTTTATTCTCGCCAACTGTGAACCGAATCAAAAAATCTTTTTTATTCGAATGGGTATCTATACCTACTCCCGAGGTGGTCCTATATCAAATTTATCAAATTGAGCCGTTTTTAAAAATTAAAAATAATGTGAAAATTGTATATGTATTTCAATTTGAGTGAACTATTCGTATTTTGTACACGAGTCATGATGGAAGTCGGTTTTGCCACTTCTTGCGAAAAATAATTATGTAAAGGATAAACAATATTTTTCTATTGAACAGTTGTGTGAGTGATGATACC
Source organism: Hypomecis punctinalis (assembly GCA_949316475.1). Taxonomy (NCBI): domain Eukaryota; kingdom Metazoa; phylum Arthropoda; class Insecta; order Lepidoptera; family Geometridae; genus Hypomecis; species Hypomecis punctinalis. The sequence goes on from OX438807.1 coordinate 12,696,475, forward strand.
CAGCTGCAGTGGGGTAATGTTGTGGATGATGTGATTTGAACTTCAAGCAAATAATTATCTATAGAGCCATAGTCCCTCAGTGAAAGTAGTAAAAATAATGTCCGAGCGCCGTCATACATACCGACTTAGAAATTTACAACAATGAGCCGTTTTCTCGAATCTCGACGGTGGTGCTTATAACCGAGCGCTTTGGCATCGCGTGTCATTGTAGTCGGTTTGTACTGTATCAGCCTTTTTAATAGTTCATTGCATGACGTAGGCCTACCCAAGAAAGGGTGTTTGGGCCATATCCACCACGCTGGCCCAGTGCGGGTTGGTGGATTCACATACGCCATCGAATTTCTTCTACTGACATATGCAGGTTGCCTCACGATGTTTTCCTTCACCGAAAAGCCAGCGGTGTTAAATTCCGTACATAAATTCCAAAGAACTCATTGGTACGGGACCGGGATTTGAACCCACGACCTCACGATTGTAAGGCGGGTGTCACTACCACTAGACCACCACGGCAGTCGGCTTGTAGTAGGTAATTATTTTTAGCCAAAAATGGCATGCTTACACTAAGGCCCATGCCACACGGGCGTTGACGCCGCGTAATTGCACCGCGGCGTCGCCGCCGCTGCACCGCCGCGGTGCAGCGGCGGTGCTGAGCGTCGTCGCGGCGACACCGCGGCGCCCAGTGTTGCCTTAGACACTGATGACATCTAGGCAGTTAGCGGAAAAAAAGGTTTTAGGGATAACCAGCTGAAGATAAGTAAAATCTCTCATATACAGTCTGATTTTGTGTGAGCCAACCGCAGAAAGAAAGTGTTTTGTTCTTCGTTTGATATATTAGAGAAATAATGTGGCCGATCGATAAAATCTGAAATAGATGCATTGATTTGTGCAAAGTGACATGAAAAATATCTCATAAGCCCATCGAGTATGGATTTGTGTGATTTGTCACGACGAGTGGCACAGTAACAGCTGTCCAAGTGACAGCTGTCAAACTTTAAAGTGATTTATCTCGGTCATTATCGATTCTAGACTACTGCTGTCTTCACAAAAGTAATAGAACTCAACAAGATCTACATTTCGGATGACAGCTGTCAAACTTCAAAGTGAGTTTATCTCGGTTATTATTGATTCTAGACCATTAATGTCTTCACAAAAGTGATAGAACTCAACGAGATCTACATTTTAGATGACAGCTGTCAAACTTAAAAGTGATTTATCTCGGTTATTATCGATTCAGACTACTGCTGTCTTCACAAAAGTGATAGAGGTCAACGAAATCTACATTTCGGATGACAGCTGTCAAACTTAAAAGTGATTTATCTCGGTAATTATTGATTCTAGACTACTGCTGTCTTGACAAAAGTGATAAAGGTCAACGAGATCTATATTTCGGATGACAGCTGTCAAACTTCAACGTAATTTATCTCGGTTATTATCGATTCTAAACTACTGCTGTCTTCACAAAAGTGATAGAGGTCAACGAAATCTACATTTCGGATGACAGCTGTCAAACTTCAAAGTGATCCGAAATGTAGATCTCGTCGAGCTTTATTTTTTTGTGAAGAGAGCAGTAGTCTAGAATCAATAATTACCGAGATAAATCACTTTTAAGTTTGACAGCTGTCATCTGAAATATAGATCTCGTCGAGCTCTATTACTTTTGTGAAGAGAGCAGTAGTCTAGAATCAATAATTACCGAGATAAATCACTTTTAAGTTTGACAGCTGTCATCCGAAATGTAGATTTCGTCGAGCTCTATTACTTTTGTGAAGAGAGCAGTAGTCTAGAATTGATAATAACCGAGATAAATCACTTTTACGTTTGACAGCTGTCATCGGAAATGTAGATCTCGTTAAGTTCTATCACTTTCGTGAAATCATCAATGGTCAAGAATCAATAATAACCGAGATAAATCACTTTTAAGTTTGACACCTGTCATCCGAAATATAGATCTCGTCGAGCTCTATTACTTTTGTGAAGAGAGCAGTAGTCTAGAATCGATAATTACCGAGATAAATCACTTTTAAGTTTGACAGCTGTCATCCGAAATGCAGATTTCGTCGAGTTCTATTACTTTTGTGAAGAGAGCAATAGTCTAGAATCGATAATAACCGAGATAAATTACTTTTAAGTTTGACAGCTGTCATCCAAAATGTAGATCTTCTCGAGTTCTATCACTTTTATGAAAACAACAGTAGTCTAGAATTGATACTGACCGAGATAATCACTTTGAAGTTTGACAGCTGTCACTTGGAAAGCTGTTACTGTGACATTCGTCGTGACAAATTACACGATCTGATTTCTAACGTGTACGAGGGATTTTTCTCATCTTCAGTTTAAGATTGAACGGATTGATGAATTCAAAACCTTTTTTCCTGCTAAAAATTCATAGAATACTCGAATACTCTAGATTTAATGTCTAAATCGCTACCGGCAACACTGGTCGCCGCGGTGACGCCGCGACGACGCTCAGCACCGCCGCTGCACCGCGGCGGTGCAGCGGCGGTGACGCCGCGGTGCAATTACGCGGCGTCAACGCCCGTGTGGCATGTCTGTAAGTAAGCATAATGCATAGGTACATTTCACATTAGGTGTCGTTGATTTTTCAGAAACGAGTCAGCCGATTTTGATAAAATTTAAATTAGACCACACCTGAAATACGATCAGCCAAAGAAAAAAAAACATCGTAATCGGAGGAGTAATATGCACACAATACAAATTGAGAACCTTCTTTTTTGAAGTGGGCTAAAAAGTATACATAGAGCCTGCAAGTCCGATAGGTACAGAATTCTAACAGAGTATGTTTCTACTTGTAGGTACCTAAGGTATACTCCTACTCAGTCGTGACCAGCCACAAAACAGCGGGTTTCAACGGATGTTGATATTACAGTAGGTATTATGTTCCCACTTTGTTACGTCGCTCTCTAAGTAGGTGCATAACATAATATGATAGCACGTTTGAATAATCCTTTATGAGTCACAATTATTATTGGCATTGAACTTATATTTAAACAAAATCAACTAAGGATTTATATACATAACTAAGTATATTATACAGAGTTATTGGTAATCAATTAGCATCCTTTTAATTAGGGGCTTATTCTGTACATCAAAATGTGTTCTGCAACCTTTGTTCTGCGACTTTTGTCAAATCAAAAAAAAAATGCTGTTGCATAGAAAAATATTGTTCACCTTCGACAAAATGTATGGAACAGCTAGTATACCATTGAAAAATACCTGAACGAAAAAGTTTCAAGCTCACAAATCATTACAAAATAACGCTAAATTTTGACATGTACGTTATACCTACTTTATTTATTATACCAATTGCGACACCCTAACGACAGGGTATAATGTGTACTGTGTTACTATTGTATAAGTGTAATTGTAACTAGACATAAGTATTATAAGGCAATCGTATACCGATATAAATAAATAAATAAAAAAAAAAGCTGTTTTTTATTTTTAGTTTTTTTTTACTTTTTTGTACCTAATTAAAAGTGACCTGTTGATGCTTTACACCTAACACAAAGCTCTTTCACCTACTAGACGAGAAAGAGCAAATGACATTTATTCGACACTGTTTATTCACGACAGCAACATAACGATTTCTGAAGGGTCGTAATTTTTAATGGAGGCCAAGAATCGGCAAGCTTAACTTAGACAAAGTCCATAAAGTGGGCATGCGACCTGATTAAGGCCGCCATCCCAGAAGAGGCCAATAGCCCGACAGTGTGAAGGTTCTACAACTTTATTTTTTAATGTAGAATAGGTCTACCTTTGGCCACCAACTCGCTTCATGGAAAGCGAAGTTATAGCCGAAGATGGAGTATGTAGATCTAGAAGATACCAATTCACTCTTGACTTGAAGATACTGAAATATTACTCACGTAAACCGTCGCGTAGCGGTCCAAAGCAGTCTTCTCTCAGCAATCTGAACTGCACATCCAAGTAGTGCTCCACATCTTGGTAAGAGCCGTCGACGATGTTCGGACGCAGAAAAGGTTTATTTTGCAGAAGGTCCTCTCTGGACGGCATCACGCTAAGCTCGCGGAAATTCTCCGGCGGCGTTCCGTCTTCGAGCCTGAACCGTTTTCCTGCTTTTTGGTCGTCCTGACGGTATGGAAAATAAAAACGAACAGTGTGAGCAGGATTTCAGTCTAATTAATAAATAGTACGTACTAGTAAACGCAGCGCCGGATTAAGGGGAGGGCAACCGGGTCTCCACAATAGAGGGCCCCCACAACAGATTATGAAAACAAATCTTTCTATATCATTTGTTCACTCTAAAGACGAAAGACTCTATAGGCCCAATTATGAAGGCGCTACCGTAAATTTAATAGCAACGTAAAAATATCCTCTCTATCGAATGCCTAAAGAGAAAAAGAAACAGAACTATTTTAAATTGCTAATATAACTACGATGGCGCTTCCATAATTGGGCCTTTTATCATGTTAAGTATGTATCCGAAGAATAGTCCCGCGGTTTATCGAAGCTGGCTTCGACATTGCGAGTTTGGGACCATGACGGGGCTACCGCTCTTTTGTTGCCCCGGGGCCTTCCTTCTTCTAAAATTCGTTTACCCAGGGCCGGATTTAGATCTCTAAATCCGTTGGTAAACGAATTTTAGTATGGAAAGATAGACCTAAGTACCTACCCCAGAAAATCAAAGAATAAGCCTAAAATAAGAAATAGCCAATAACTAATTTTTTTAATTTTTTTCTGGGCTTGCGAATGATTTTTTACAGAGCCCATTTAATTATATCCTAGGTCCATAGAATGAACTTATGTACGGATTTTGAATGTTTTGTAAAGCCTCCGAAAACACCAATATCGCAAGGGGCGCCAATGCCGTGGGAAATAAACTTAGAAAGATAATATATTTTTTCTTAGAAACTCAGAAAGATAATAATATCTTATGATAGGTAAAGATAGCATCGCAATTCTTAATCTTGCAATAAAATAATTTTATTTACTTACTGATGTTAGGTGCACGACATTATTTTTAAAATATAGGCAAGTAATATTAGGTATACATTTATCTGTTATGTCAAGTTTGGTCTTACTTTAGGTATCTAGGTGTAAACAGAATTCTTGTTAATTATTCATTATGATAACAATATCCTGAACATTAGTGCAATTCATAATAAATAAGTTTTCAACAGCAAGGGCTTGTTTGCCTCGTGAATGGTGATGCTGTCATTACACCGCCAAATAAATCGAAATGACGTACCTCTTTCATCTTCTCGTAGTTATTCATCATTTCTCTCAGATCTTTCAATTTGTTTGCAAATTCGTCAGGTAAATTGTAAGCATGTCTTTCTTTCAAGCCATCAAGGCAGGCTATGGAAGTGGCTTCCACCAAAGATCTGCACTTATCCAGTGCTAGAGTGGGAGATGTGGTAACGACATTCTCGAAGAACGTCACATAGTTCTGCCAGAATGCGTCAGGGTTTTGCCAATACAAATTGTTAGCAGGCTTGGACTGGGGGTATGGCAACTCCATCAAATAGTTTTTGAGGTAAAGTACGAAATTCGAATTGCAGATGTCCGACACTAAGCTACGTTTTAGCTGGTCGAACGACGACTGGCATATTTTTGCCAGACATTGTATTATCAGGACAAACAAATCGAATCTTTCAATGGGCGACTTCATCAATTCAAGGAACGCCTCTTTGCGTTCTGTCAATTTAACGAGGGCATCTTGGCTATCGCCCTGTGAGATTTCTTCTAGGAGTTTGAAACCGATGTATTTTTTCCGATTGTTGTCGTTCCTTCTGGGGTCCATGTTTCGGTCGAAGTTCCTGTTTCCATTGCCTCGACGTTGGTTGTTCTGTTGATGCCTTGCATTGCCATTTAAATGGCCCTGTTCCACACCTATTTCACAAACGGTTTAGACAAAATAATGGATAAAATGAAATACTTAATTTTAAGAATATTGTTTTGAATAATTCAATTTTAAATATAAAATTCCATCGAGATCAATATACAATTAATATGTGCAAAGCTTTACTCTACCAACTGTAGCTATTCATTGAAATAAGACATTTTAAAAAGACAAAAATGGTAGAGTTATTATATAGAACCCTGGGAAAGTAGCTGGCCTTTACCAAGCAATCGTATTATTTTATTCTCTTTGGAATATAGAGAATGAGAATAGATACACATAAGATACAAACCAGTGTTATTGCGATCTTGCGAAGGCCATCGGTGCCCGTAGTTGTTCTGTGAAGGCCCTGGCTGCTCGTGTCCGGGTTGTCTGTTTCGCCAGTCATGATGGGGAGAGTTGTTTCTCTGTACAGAGTTGGACCTAAACCCCCTGCCTCTTGCGTTCCCCCGCCCGCCGCCTCTGCCGCGAGGGTGTCTGGTCGCAGAGGCGCTCCTTCCCGCAAACGCAGGTCCTATAAACATACACATTTTCAACGAACTCCATAATGCCACTGAGATTGCCGCTCATTGCTGAGATATGAAACTACATCAATATTATGTACCCTGCTATGCATTAAACATATTATTTTTCATCCCCCCATCTCGGAAAGACTATTTTTGTTCTTCGATATCTGAGTGCAAATCATGTTTTTATCCGCTGGAGGGGAAAAAATATTTTTGTCGTTTTTATCCGCTAGAGGGGAAAGTAAAATTGCATTTAAGTCATCGTGTGCACTAAGTTTTGCCGTGGGGTGCCGGCAGAGTAGAATAGTACCAGTACCCCTCTAGTACCAGGTGTCATAAGAGCCGACTGAGGTACCTACAGCGGAACCGACTAATGGCGGTATAACCATTTGACTAAAACGTAGCTAAAATGGCACAGGGCAGGGATGGGCAGCAGCATCCTTGTCGCGAAGCTACGGTTCTGCGATTATGGGCAAATTCCCTCATATGGAAAAAACAAAAAGACCAGGCCTCCAGTCCCCAGCAGCTCCGCTAGCACGGGGCTACGGTAGCGGCCCCGGTAACGGCGGAGAATGGGGTGCTAAGAATCGCTGGCAGACGCCCGACTACCACTCCCGCAAACGATGGCACAGAAACGTGGTCTCTCACTATGGGCCATATTAATAAGCTCCAAGTAGCCCAACGAGCTATGGAGAGGGCTATGCTCGGAGTCTCTCTGCGGGATCGAATCAGGAATGAGGAGATCCGTAGAAGAATCAAAGTTACCGACATAGCTCAACGGATTAGCAAGTTGAAATGGCAATGGGTAGGGCACATAGCGCGGAGGACTGATGACCGGTGGAGTCGAAAAGTTCTCGAGTGAAGACCAAGTACCGGCAAGCGCAGCGTAGGACGTCCCACAAGGTGGACGGATGACCTCATTAAGACCGCAGGATCGCGCTGGATGCAAGCCTCTTCCAACCGGTCTTATTGGAGATCCATAAGGGAGGCCTATGTCCAGCAGTGGACGTCCTTTTGCTGATGGATGGATGGATGGATGGAACTTTTGTTTAATGAAACCTCCATCTTCACCCCCATGGTGCCGAATTTCTCATACAACCTTTTTTAATTTGTTAAAAACTCACGAGTCGGCGAAGCATTCTTGGTGTACCTACTTTTTTTTTGTTTGCTTTGCGCGCACCATTTACTTTTCACATCATTTTGTTAACTTAAAACGTTAGGTAGAAAACAAGTAACTTGAAAACAAGATAAAATTGGAAAAACCTAAAATGAGTGATTCTAGCACAGAAGAGAGAGAAGGAAACTACTGCTGTTCTGTGGATTCTAGTGACGAGTAAGTTTATTTGACGCTAACTGAAACTGTTAATAATGCGCAAATGAGCTTTCTCCCTCAAGAATCACGCGAGAAGAATCTGAAACAGTGCGATATGTAAACGATTTTATTTATTTCCTCGCTGAGGTGGGATGAAAAGTTACGTGTTGCACTCGAGTGCAAAGATCTTTCATCTTGTGCTCTTTTGATTTCCTCGCTAACGGTCAGGATGCTTTCTGGATCAACAAAATTTAGCACGAGATTGAAAAGAAACTTTGCACTCTTGTATAACAAATAACTATTAACAATCACTTAGCTAATTAACTATTACGTGGCACAAGCTTAGCTATCATCACTACAAAACAAAACAGTATAATGTATGTACAATATGTTTTATAATGGTTGTAGCTAGGTAGGTAGGTACTATAGGTATTTAAAGTGTTAGTACATATTTAGGTATCGCTTCCTGATAGCGAGCTTATCATTTTGCTGTTATTACGTATTCCATTATTTAACACATCGTTATTAAATAAGTATGTTGAAAAACCGGACAAGTACGAGTCGGACTTGTCCAGCCAGGGTCCCGTACAAGTCCAGGAAATCCCATGAAACCGAGAACTAAGTCGTGAAAACCTTGACACGAAGCTATTCATTGATTTTTATAACACTTTTCATTATTATGTCATGAACAATTTTTTGCCGGCAAGCCCGTATACGAACTTACTTAGCACAAGGTTTTTTTTATGATGTTTCGATACGATATATGTATTACGATAATTAATACATTATTTAATGATTTTTTACGATGTTGGTATTACATCGTAATGCGTATCGTAAGTCGTAACATCGTAAATTGTTTTTTTGGACTCTCGTTCCTTGCATGAAGAGTTGAAGGCCATAATCATTGAAGAATTATAGAATCCGTTTTTTAGGATTCTGTACCCAAAGGATAAAAACGGGACTCTATTACTAAGACTCCGCTGTCCATCTGTCTGTCACCAGGATGTAGGTATCTCATGAACCGTTATAGCTAGAAAGCTGGAATTTTCCCGGTGATGTATTTCTGTTGCCGCTATAACAATAAAATACTAAAAACAGAATAACACTATTATTTAAGAGGGGCTCCCATACAACAAACCTGCATTTTTAACCGTTTATCGCTCGATATTAATAATGGTAACCGGTAGATGCTTGAAATATTCACAGAATATTTAGTTGTATATTACCAAGATCTATTCTCTACATTAAAAACTATCTATTAGTTAGATTAAAAAAATACCGACTATCAAAGGAGTGCAGGTAGAAAAAGTCATTTCCAAAATTTTTTTATCGAATTTATTACTATAGTCATGAACACTGATATATGAAAAACATTTCTTAAAAATTATGTCTCATTTGGTTATCAGATGGGTGAAGGTCGTTCTTCCACGTCTCTCCCCCTATGACTAATGGACGGGCGAAGATGAATCAGTTTTTTAACCGACTTCAAAATATGAGGTTCTCAATTCGACTGTATGTTTTTAGGGTTCCGTACCTCAAAAGGAAAAAACGGAACCCTTATAGGATCACTTTGTTGTCCGTCTGTCCATATGTCAAGACTCTTTATCTCGGGAACGCGTAAAGATAAAGTTGAAATTTACGTGTTTAAATTTACTGTATACGTATATCTATGGTCTCTTGCAGTTGTGTAAAATAAAAATTTCTCAGTTATGGTATAAAAAAGTTAGAGCCGTTATATCGTAAAAAACCGCATATTTCGACACTCACAAAAATCAAAACCTACAGGGTACTTCCCGTTGACATAGAACTATGAAATTTGGCGAGAAGAATCGTCTTAGAGTACACATAAAGGAATAAATCTGAAAACTGTGCATTTTTATTTGAATCACAAAAAAAATAGGGCCTAGATACACAAAATATGGGTTCAAAATTCAAAGTGAGTAAATCGTATCATGTAAGGTATCATTTAAAAGAACTTATTCATTAGCACATGCTGAAAAAGGTTTTTAATTATTATAACAATGTGTAATTTTCGATGTGTGACGAGAAAAGTGAAAAAAAAAACAATTTTGTGAAATTTTCTGGGTTTGTACGGAACCCTCGGTGTGCGAGCCTGACTCGCACTTGTCCGGTTTTTTTGTACTTATGTATGTTATATGCCGCGTCACACAAGGTGGCGGAAAGAATAAGAATCATAGCACAAAAAGATAACACTGTCAGTTGTAGACCTTATTTCATTAAATATAACATACTCACACTACCTTCTTTGTACATAAAAGAACTTTGTATGTTTATATACAAAAACAATGACATGTTTTCCTTCAGAGGTGGTCCCATTTAAATTTTAACGAAAAGACAACGTCGTTTTTGAAAAATCAACAATACCTAATGTAAAAATTACTACATCGATGATATAGCCCGAATCATACAAGTCGGCCGATGTGAAGTTAGCTATAAGCTGCGCGAAATCCTTTCAACGCGTACCTTTATGTGAACTTCAGTCAGGATTGTACCTACCTTATTGCGCAACTTGTAGCTTACTTCACATCCGCCGACTTGTATGATTCGGCATATACGTGCGATTGATTCGTGAGAACTATTCGAGTTCTATACATGGTTAAAGTCAGAGCCATTTTTGGCTAAAAATAATCAGGTAGGTATTCATTTTGAGGTAGGGTGAAACAGCCAGTTCACGACCACTTAGTGGACTAGTAATCTTTGAAGTGACATTATTCACTATAATGATAATGTTCTGATTCAAATAATACTCAGAAGTTTAGAAAATACCTTAAATAATTGAAAAAACATAAGTTTTTTTTGTATTTTATGTTAGTAAGTATAAAATAAATAATGATTTATCAAAATGTGCCATTTTTTAGTTCCCGACCACATGCCGTCAGTTTGCGTCCGACATTTTCGTTAGTTGACGTCCACTCAAAAGCCATTGAAAAAAGAGCCTTAGAGCATGTTCTTAGGGTCGTAAATAATAACAGCATCAAATAATCATGTTTAAATGACATTTAATTTTAGTTATCTAATCTTATTCATTCAATTATTTTAATGATATTTATTTTTCATCTATTCACACTTATTAATTAATTTTAATAATGGTATTATTCACTTATTTAGTAATTTTTGTATGGCATAAGACACGTGGTCGTTAGCTGACCGATTGTCGACCACCGAAATAATGCTTTATATTTTAATGGTAATCAACACATTTTGCTGGTCGCATTCTGAAGTGTACATAAACCAAGTCCTAAAGATCAAACTGACAAAGACTAAAATGCCGTACCATGAAGTATCAGTTAGAAAATTTATGAAGAAGATCGATGGGAAATAGTCATTTGCCGACCATGTGGTCGTGAAATGATGCATACACAATATTAGTAGGTTAGTTTGCCGAACACCTATTATTTTAAAAGTGTTTATTTTACATTAAAATGACCCTTTAGGGGTAAAAACGTGTTTTTCTAAACATTCCAAGCTACATTTGGATGCGTGAATCTCGATAAAAACTTGTTTTACTTGCGGTTGAAAAAGTGTCCTCTCACTATTTTTTACGTAAATTTGTGTAACTAATTCCGACACGTCCACTATGGGTCTGGTTCACAGGCTCATTGAAGTGCATCACGTATCAGAAGACAAATCACAGTGTCGCAGAAGGGAAGCGTTAGACTAAAGGTAGTATTATTATATCTTCTTTGACTAAAGTATCGTTCAAAAACCAAAACAAACGTTGGCGCGCTTTTATTTAACTATTTATAGTGGTTTTATGAAAAAGTGGTCGTGAACCGGTGGTGGTCGGCAAACTGGCCATTTCACCCTACCTATATTATACTTATAGACCTAGTCAAACCTACTGTTTTTTTTGATAGAATTAATGTTTAAATTTAGTTGAATCTTGTATTGGAAATAAATAAAAAAAACTCTAAAAAAGGAATCCTAATAATAGGTGGTGGATATTACATGACTGGGTGCCATACCTGGATCTAGGTCTTCGTCCATTCTTCTTATTTTAGCTGGGCGCAGCTTTCAGCGGTGTGCAACTTTCACTGCAAACAAGAAGGTGCTGTGTAATTATAGCAGATTTTGCCTCTCAAAGCCTACCTACTCAGGTAAAATCTCGTAGGTATTTGGTGGACACAACAGATACTAAGACCAAATAAAAAAAAACAAAACAGAATGTTGTGAACAATTATTTGTCGGCAAAACTAAGCCTCGCCGTATACTGACACAACACACATGTACACGTACAAAGAAACTGCCTTGGCTCGTCAGTCGAACTATGGCGGCGCAACTAACATCAAAGCACTCACACATGTATTAAGTGTGTTGTGAATTTGAACATTTTCATTATAGTGAATAATGTCACTTCAAAGATTACTAGTCCACTAAGTGGTCGTGAACTGGCTGTTTCACCCTAGGCCGAATCATACAACTCGGCGGATGTGAAGTAGCTACAAGATGCGCAATATCCAAACCTGATTGAAGCTCACTTATAGCTGCGCATTGATTGGCTTTCTCGCAGCTTGTTGCCAACTTCACATCCGCCGATTAGTATGATTCGGCCTTTACGTATTATTATTACCTATATTTTCTTTGCTACAAGCTCCATTAGGGGAACCCCCCAGAAATCCTAGGATTTACGATTATGCCGAGGCCAAAGCGTTGGTGAACACAGGTTGCACTAGGATCAAGGGGGATCTAGGATTGCGATTTTGGCGAGCAAGCATACGAGCGAGCATCCGGCAATTGAGTTATTTGCCACGCTTACCTTTACCTGGAACATTACCTATATTTATTTTATCGGAATAGACACCTATTGTAAGTATCTTACTAGTACAAAGACAGACTTAATTAGGTAAAGCGTCCCACATTCTGGTTGTTCGAATTTATAAAGAATGTGGAGTCGAAATGTCCACTATGAAATAAATACCTACTTAAGTACAACATATGGTAAGTAGGTATTTATGGACAGAGATTTACTTCAGAGTTCTTAGACACTTTTATATAAAATTATTTATAGCTCAGTGCGATAACATCGAAAAACCTGGAAAAAATCGATATTTTTAACCTGGCGGCGTGGTGGACCACCAGTCATTAGGTACCATCCTCGGATCAAATAAAAAAATCAAGACGGAACGTCGGCATCGTGAACAGACAAGTGAGGCCGGTTTTTTTACAGTGCTTTGGTGTTGCGCCGCCATAGTTCGACTGACGAGCCAAGGCATAGTTTCTTTTCTTTGTACCTACGTGTACATGGGTGTGTTGTGTCGATACACGGCGAAGCTTAGTTTTGCAGGCCTCACTTGTTTGTTCACATTCTGTCTTTATTTTTTTATTTGGTCTGAGCTACCATCACGCCTCATGTTGAAAATTACAAAATAAGCAAGACCAAGAAAACTGAACAGAATTATAATAAATACGATGAACACTGTAGTAAAATGAATAATAATTGCAAGTGAATACTTACGTTTTAAATTCCAGATATCACTTTTTTGATTGTTCACTTTTTTCTAATAAAGCGACTGATGCCACGAACAGATGTGCACGTAATCCCAGCACGTAATGCCGTCGTCGCCGTCGAATCGTCGCGTCGAACGAAATAAAGGGGAAATCGAAATACCTATTTACGGTCGACTAGTCATGCCGTGGCCATACCCAAAATGACTGTCGTAATGTTACCGTCGCAGCACAATAGTTTCCCTAACAAAAACATAGATATTGTTTTGCATGCATTTCGTTGCCCCTTTACCCAAAACCAATCCCATTACAATTGTAATGTAGATTGACTTGGTTGCCTGGAAGAAATCGCTTAGAGCGATAAGGCCGCCAGTTAGAAACCTATAAATTGTACTGTTTTGTCCCTGTAACTTGTTTTTTTTGTAATGTGGTTGTCTAATAAAGTGTTATTGTTTGTTTGTATACCCATCAGCCATGGGGCGTCCACTGTTGGGTATAGGCTTTCCATATCCGATAAAACGCAGCAGTACACGAAGCAGTCTGCATTCAGCGCGATCCTGCTGTCTTGATTGGGTCATGTCTGTTCTTGTAACTAGGTAGACCACAGAACAGCAGCAGGGCAATTCTGTTAACCGATCTCTTTACTCAAGTGACACCTTCTTGAACCTCTCTCGTTTTTCTGACAGTTTTGACAGCTCAAAGCTGTCATAAAAATGAGAGAAATTCAAGAACATGTCACCTCAGTAACGAGATTGGTTAACAAAATTACCCGACAGAACTCTATTCTGTAAGATCAACGCTGCGCTTGCCATTGGTCACCACTCGAAAACTTTTCGATCCCATCGATCATAAGTCCTCCGTGCTATGTGCCCTGCCCACTGCCTTTACAACATGCCAATCTGTTTGGCTATGTTCGTACCTAACTTTGGTTCTTCTACGGTTGTCCTCGTGATATGGAGATCATAACAAAATTTTAATGAGACGTACAATACGATTGTTTAATACCATACCAATACCATATTGTATTGTACCTACCGCCTTACTAAATGCCTGTACATGACATAATTATATTGTTCAAAAGTTTAAAAGAATTTTATTTCACAAAAAAATTGACATTGTACTTAATTTATATTGTACTTATATGTTTGTGTGCTATAGTTTATAGAAATGGCATTATTTTAGCATCTGAATTATTACTATAGGTACAGTTTATTTTATAATTTGCATTCGTGTAGTTTGGAATATTTGAGAAGGAAATCCAACACTATACTGAGCGCCACACAAATTGAAAGATGGGAAGTTAGCCGCAGATGACACTTCGCCGTGATTCGCTAATTATTGCGCATGTGTGCACAATGCCTATACACATGGCGAAGTAGTGAACTCGGGCGTAGGGAGCGCGCGGGATGCATGAGGTTGGCGGGCGAGTGTGCCCCGGCGTTTCGTCTCTGGCTTCCGCGCGTATCCATATTTCGGCTTTTGCGCAGAACGCTGCGCATAACTTCCCATCTTTCAATTTGTGTGGCGCTCAGTATACCTAGCGCACATTTTAAGAGACCAACTTTCGGGCATATATTTTACAACGGGTAACAAAAATGTTAGAGAATGGAAATCCCCAAATAAAAGGACAAAATAAACTGAAGCGCTAGAGGGCGCTAGTGTAGATGTCATAAAAGTATCGACAGTGGCGACAGTGACATTTGTTTGACATTGACATTATTCGTTTAGTGTTGCTAGGTAAAAGAAAAAGTAACTTAAATAGCACCTATTTAAAATGATTATATTTAAATTGTAGAGATTGTAGTTTGATGCGTCCGGCATTTACTATACTCTATAAAATTTAACTTGATCTCTGCGACAGTTACATATTGACATATTTAGAGTTGGGGTAGTGGTGGAAAAAAAACGATTTTCAAACAATGTTGTAATGAAATCGAATGAGTAGTTGAAGGTGAGAAATTGGATTTTATTTACTTACTATTATTTAAGATCAAGTATGTACACATGTAAATAATGTTATGATATTAATTAAATACTCATAATAATGTAACGATAATATTTATCGACGTTTTTCACTATTATCGATGCTAATGTAACATATAATTGGGTTTAATTTAATTACACATGTAAAAAATGTTATGATTTTAAAATATACAATGAAATTAATGATAACTTAAGTTTTATTGAAAATATCGTCAGTATAAACTATCGATATTTTAATTAAAACTCTATCTAAAACTCTGTGGTCACGATCATTCGTCGCCCATTACTAATCGGCATGCCCACAAAGTATGACATTGACAGGTACTGTCTGTACTATTAAGAAATTCAGGACTTCATAGGCGTGATTTTTCTGACAGCTGTCGCAGAGATCAAGTTAAATTTTATAGAGTATAGGTTGCGGTTATCAGCGGGCAAGTTTTTGTCGTGGCCCGTATTATGCCCGTCCGGGCTTCGTAGGGGTCTTACACAAAATGTACGGGACGTGCCTCGTACGGGTCCCGTCCAGCCCTTACCGCTCCCGCCCCGTCCGATAATAAATCATCCCTTAGGATTTTACCTCTGACATTTTTAGCTTATTTATTTATAGAGACAGCGAAAAGACTTTCGCTGTCTCTATCTTATCATTACGCACCATCGCAGATTAAGTAAGTTCGTATAGACCGGGTGGCTAGCTCTGGTGTCAGAGTTTTTATTAGGCCGCCTGAAGGCCTCTGACATAGCTAAACGGTTAAAGCGACCGAGACCTACAATTTAACATGTCAGCCGAGCCACGGTAGCCGTAGTTGAAATATGCCACCCCCGGTCACCCATCTAAATACTGACCATGCTGAACGTTGCTTTATTTCGGTGATCGCTGACAAGCACCTAGTCAAACTACGCTACAAGCGATACATAACAGATTAGACAGAGTGTGAACGGACTGTACTTAACTCTACGGAAGACTTTTTTTTTGTTTACTTCTTCCCCTCGTAGTTTTTACGGTGAAATACTTGGGAGTCCAAATAGATAGGACATTGAGGATGTGTCCTCACGTTGATCATGTTGTAAGATAAGCAAAAGCCGCAAGGTCACATCTCCGTCCAGTCCTCAAGTCAAAACTCCCGCTATGTACCAAAATCGGAATTTACAAAACATACACACGAACCGACTTACATATGCAGCACTATCCTGGTATGCGCTGTGATCTGCGGAGCAATTCTTTTAACCAATCTCTTTACTGAAGAGATACGTTGTTGAACCTCTCTCGTTTTTCTGACATTTCTTACAGCTCAAAACTGTCAAAAAAACGAGAGAGGTTCTAGAACGTATCACCTCAGCAACGAGATCGGTTAATAGAATCGCCCAGCTGAAACACAAAGAAAATCAAGTCATACAAAACGTTACTCTACGCATGTGCACAGGAGCCGGGTGATACGTGCGCAACGATGTTATCGCCAGGGACCTGAAAATTGAATCAGTGAGGGAATTCGCCTAGTCTAGCTAGTTCTAGCCTAGTCGCCTAGCGCGCAGAATGTATGATCGGGCAGATAACGGACCTGACCCTCACTTGAGAAGCATAGCGCCACTACACGCGCGCCCACCCGACGTAAAATAACGACGTGCACTTCCACGTGAAATCGTTATACATACGGAGGAAGATAATTCTGTATAGATTAACACAATTAACTAACGACTCACGGAGACTAACCAAGATCGTCATAGACCACAACGCCGCGGAGAGGCAACCTACATAGAGCAGGAAGTGCTCTAGCGGCACAACAAATTCCCCAGGGGTTATGGCCCTTGGCGCCCAGCCTTGGCAAAGGGGAGTACTCCCCGCGACCAATTCTCACCACGCCTAAAAAGGTGGTGGAAGGACCAAATGTATTTGTTTGTTTTCTCGTTTATTAAAAATTATACTTCATGCAGCTTTTTAGTACTACACACGGCTATTTTACATGAAAAGTTGAAACGGTATACTGCATAAGGGGAAATCGTGAAATGGAACGTTAATTACAAAAAAGTTGAGTTGTCTGTAAGCACAGAGCTATTACAACCAGAGAGATTGCGCTGTTGTCACTTGAGGCAATTATCAACCACAAAAATCACTGAGGCAATTACTATCACTAGTTGTCAACTGTCAAATATATGTATTGGAATTTGACAAGAATTTGACACTGTCGGGACAAAAACACCGCAAATATCCACTGAATCGAGATATTTTTCAAATCTCTTTCTAAATCATGCCATATCATATATATGGCTCCAGTACCTAGACAATTATTTTTCTGAGTACATACATAATTATATCTGATTCCAAGGCGGAGCCGAAATATTTTAACAAAGAGATTGCTGGCCTCTATACATCAACTTATTTAGAATGAAATAAATAATCAGAGCCTAACTACGAGCTTATATCATACACTACAAAGATAAGATACGACTCTATACATAGAGTCGTATCTTATCTTTGTAGCTACATGTAGCTATTTTATTTTCCCTTAATATCCCAATTACGAAAACGTCCACACGCTCAATCTAGTGCGCATCGAGCCCAAAACGAACGCACCTATATTGTTGTGCTTGTGTTACATTTAGTCTAACACGATATGGTAACCCTAAAGTCCCTAAAAAAAGTTCTTTCATAACTTCATCAAAGAGAATTTACAATTTAACCACTAAGTTTAATCTTCACGTGTTATAAATAAAAAATATAATATTATAGTTTTTTTAAGTTTAATTGTATAAAATAAATTTAAAAAATGGAGAACGAGGATTTGGAAGAAGAAAAACATGATGGAGGTCCAGTAGAAAATGCATGGTCAATGAAAATACCGAAATTCACACCTGACGATAATCCGCACGGGCTTCTAGAAGAGAGCAAATTTGCAACCTTATTTCCAAAATACAGAGAACAATATTTGAAAGAATGTTGGCCTCTTGTGCAAAAAGTACTCAGTGAACATCATATAATAGCAGAACTAGATCTTATCGAAGGCAGCATAATCGTTAAAACTACAAGAAAAACTTGGGATCCCTACATCATTATAAAAGCTAGAGATATGATGAAACTACTATCCAGAAGTGTGCCATTCGAGCAAGCCGTACGAGTATTAGAAGATGAAATAGGCTGTGACATTATCAAGATAAATTCATTTGTACGCAAGAAGGACACATTCTTGAAAAGACGGCAGCGCATTATTGGACCAAATGGAGTTACACTGAAATCTATAGAACTGCTGACCGAGTGCTATGTCCTAGTTCAAGGTAATACAGTATCTGCTGTTGGTCCTTACAAGGGCTTGGTTCAAGTTAGACGCATAGTGGAAGACACTATGAAAAATATTCATCCTATGTACAACATAAAAAGTCTGATGATTAAAAGAGAGCTAATGAAAGATCCAAAGCTGAAAAATGAGAGTTGGGATAGATTCCTACCTAATTTCAAGAGTAAAAATGTGCCAAGAAAGCAGCCTAAGAAGAAGGTCAACAAGAAGCCTTATACACCATTCCCACCAGCTCAGCAAGAAAGCAAAGTTGACCGTGAATTGGCCACTGGCGAGTATTTCCTCAAGGATGAACAAAAGAAGGCAAAGCGTCATCATGAGAAAGAAGAAAAACAGGCTCAAGTCAAACGAGCAAAACAAGAACAAAGGCAAAAAGACTTCATACCACCTCAGGAAAAAAATAGTACCCCTGCTTCTACTAGTGCAGATACATCTGTAGACATAAATCAACTGAAGGCAAAAATGAAAAAGTTTTCAAAGCAAAATAAATTACTGAAAAAAAAGTCATCTGATAGTTAAGCTAACACACTATAGGAAGGTCAATAAAATACTGGTTCAAATTATCTATCTTTTTATTTTCAGTAGCTTTAGTTCAGGTACTGATGTGTTTTTCGTGATATATTTCTTTCTATTCATAAAGGGTTGTAAAATGTCTGGTATTATAATTTTACCTTTGGGATGTTGGTGAGTTTCTAGCAATGCTATTAACATCCTGGGCACTGCACAAGCAGTGCCATTCAAGGTGTGAACAAAACCAATGTTACCACTATCACTATAAGTAATATTGAGCCGTCTCGATTGGTAATCAGTGCAGTTGCTGCAGCTTGATATTTCTCCATAAGTTTTACGGCCTGGTATCCATGCCTCGATATCATATTTCCTGAAAGAATTACAATAAAATAAAAATAGCCTTTATTCCTAATTCATATCTACATAATATTCTGTATATATTAAAAAATGAGGTTGTGCATTCTACTTAGGAAAGATTATGCAATATTAGTGGTGATAGTGTGTAGAAATGACTTAGAATCTACTTTGCTATTTTTATACATTTTCACTTAGAATTTCATTATTTACTCCTGCTCTGACTAGTCTCAGAATTGAGACTGATCATTGTGCATTTCTATAATTTTAAGAATTGTGCTCCTGTACTTCTATCATGGCCAATATACAAATTGTCTTTCCAGTAATTTATCCTCTCGAAAAGGAAACATTGTATGAATTGACATTAAAAGTGGATAAAAATGGTTAAATCACTTCCCCACGCTAGGAGTGTTTGGAATCTATAATTGACTTTAGAACGGCTAGGACATATGTGTATGGAACTCCATACAATCTGTCCTATATATTCCTCGAAGATTTGTATATGTTCGAAGTTTATAATAGATTCCCTGATCTCATAAGACTCACCTATAAGCTGGTGCCCCCAGCTCCTGTGGAGGCATATCAAGAACTTGCATGTGGAGCCCGAGAGGAGAGAACAACTCTTCTTGGATATTCAGCACATGTTCTAACATCTCATCTGATTGCTCAGGCATTGTGACTGCAAACATCTCCACCTTAGTAAATTGGTGCACCCTGATAGAAAAATCGGCGACTTAGAGAAGAAAATAAAACAACTTATTTTGACTTACAAATAAAAAATGCTGACCGTGAGTTTAAGGGCTAATACTACTTAGGGTTAGACCTAGACTTAAATTAAAACAATTAAATAGGTTTGATAAATCCCATGATTCGCACGGCAGCAAACCTTACGATCTGATTAATAAAATTGTGGATTTCTTTGCATTTTTGACTTAGACTTAGCTGGGCCCTGGGCTGAAGCCCAAACAGCCATATGATCGATCCGGCCCTATTAAGGTGTCCTGTCCTGGCTGTGTATATATTAATGGTTAGAAATATTTTAACATTATAAAATATAATTATAACAACTTTTGCTCTATGGTCAAAAATATGAGCAATTGTCCTTCGCCCTATTAAGGGTTAATAAATAAACTGATAGCTTCATAATGCATTTATTTTTAGATTAGATTTTTTAGCAATTATTCGTTTTTTATTGCACTGGTACAATATCTGTAGGTTTGTATGTTGTGGATAGCCCTAGTGGAAGAGTTTATAATAATGGCTGTATTAAAGTAGTATAAGATATGCCAGCGGCCCAAAACTCTGCTCTGGTTTTGAGTAGATACTAGAGAGGGAAATGCACAAAAAACTCCATGTGTCATGACGTCAATGGTGGACTTATCACCCCCATACCAAATAAGGATGGTATCGGTGATGCTACTACTGAAGACCTATTTCCTATCTACTTACCTATAAATACCTCTCTCTTCAACAACATTTGATGTCTCAGCCCTGTAGCATCTACTTACTGCAGCCAGTTTTAATGGAAGCTCATGCTTTTCATGTACAGAGTTCATTAAAAGACCTGCAAGAGACATTTCAGCCGTCCCAGAGAGGTACAAGTCAGGACCATGGTGAGGATCCAGTGAATAGATCTAGAAGAATAATATCACAGATATAACAACACAAAAGAATAATATTTGTATATTATTTCGAGCTTTGTTAAACTTATTAAAGTAACAGAGCTTGTATAGCTTTGTATAGGCTACATAAACTAGTTTGTTTATGTGGCATATACAAAGAAGGGGAAAAGAGAATACTCCACAAGCGGGATGTCAATGTTTTTTTTTTTTTTTTTAAATATATGTATTGATATTATATACTCCTTACCCCCAACATAATTAGGGAAGTTTTTTAATTAATTATTTACATACTATAATGTTTAATTATACAATAATATTTGCAAACTGAAGAGAACCAATTAAGAAAAAATAAAAAAATAATGGGATGTCAATGTTAGGTCATATCACTGTGAATTAGAATTATTTTGTTTCATAGCTTATATTGGTTATCTTTACCAATATGTTCAGATCATTCAGCTCACCTGAGTACGGTCACTATTGACTGTCATACCACAACTTTCCAATACACTTCTGGGCAATATATCTGGAACTGACACCAGCTTAAAATTCTTTTTTAATAGTTCAGTAACAGCATATTTTATCAATGCTTCTTCTAATTCTGCCATCTCGCCAAGAAAATAGTAGCTCTTGTGTCCACAAGTGTTACCCAATTTTTCAGTTCTCACCAAGTTTAAGCGCTGCACTATATCGCTGAATTCAAGAGGGGCATGGCTACCAAAATCACGTTTTGCATTTATTTCTCGTTTCAGTCTTGGTTCAGCATTTCCTCTAACAATTGGATGGGTCTTGTTCGGTAAAGATCTTAACTCTTTGAATAAACTTTCGCTGATAGCTGGCCAGGAAGAGTCTGATGTGGAGGTAACTTTATAACTGTTGTATAACTCTAAGACTCGATCAATGTCACCGACACCTTTACGAATATTTATATTGTGTTTGATTTCTTCTATATTCTTTGCATTACAGTAATAGTCGATATCAAAATTTGGTGAGGTTATACTGGAACAAAGTCGTATTAAAAATTTTGGAAAACAATGTTTTTTTATAATAACTGGATACATTTTTATACCAAGTTGGGAATAATAAAAACAATTAAATTAAAACATAGGCAAACAAGTGATGATAATTTTCTCAGGTTTTTAACACAGACTATTAAAGATGTTTTTAATGATTTTCTTTCGAGTCGAACGAAAGCGAAACGAAGTGAAACATGAGGTAGTATCTCTTTAGTTTGTGAACATGAGTGAAACGAACAACAACAAAAATCAGCTGATTCTGAATTGACATTGACAGCTTTAAAAGTTATCTGACATTTATTTGATGACAGTTTTTTAAAGCCTCGCTTAAGCTGTGTCTGTTACTCAATCATGCTGAAATGCGATCCCCAGACAGCTGTGGCTGAAAACTAGTCATCCACCGGTTTATTACCAGTGATACTACCAACCTTACTTACAAAATCAGACAAATCAAGATCAGTGATGGGTGCATCACTGATCTTGATTTGTGTTGTTAGTTCTTCTGTTTTGTAGGTCTCAACAACCACAGCTGCCTGGGGGTCGCTTAATTAGTTTTTATCAGGCTAAAGGCTCCATCACACACAGGCGTTACAAGCGGTAGAGCGGTACGAGCGGTAAAAGCCCTTCTTAGATAACCAGTACAATACAGATGCCCGCCCGCCCGCTCTACCGCTCGTACCGCCTGTGTGTGATGGAGCCTTAAAGCCGCAGGCCGCAACCATCTGCAAGACGCCTTATTTTTCGCACTCAGTATCTGGCAACAACGACTTGAAGCTTCTGTTGCTTGAAATGGTTGGCAACTGACAACACTGCCATCTATTTTCGCGCCATTTCTTATCTTGTGCCCTATTCATTTTGGTTTGGTTGTTATGGTTCTCGTGCATTGAAATTTTGATTGGGATAACAATTAATTTCATGGGGGAGAGATGAGATTTTAGGAAATTCTAATTCATTGTATGGCGTTTTTCATTTATACATAAATATTTCAAACACAACATTTATGTAGATCGTAAGTTTAGGCATCAGCTCATTTCTTTGCAATGCCGGTCAGAAACCGAAGCGTTCCGAGCAGCCCTAGAGGCCTAACCGGTGTTTCGCCCACGGCAAAATTAAAGTCGCCTAGTTCTCGAAGGTAAGTGATGTAGTGCATTATCATTACATTTTATTCAGGTCATAGCAGGTATTACTAGTTTCCTAATGTCCAAGCTTATTTTTAATTTATTTCATGATTATTTCATACTCACCTATTTGGGGTTGTTAATTGCTGCTCATTTTCCGCTATCAGTTAATTTTCACTTCAAACTTCACATTTTTGAGTATTGCAGAGTATACTGTATTCAAATGCTTTTAATGTTTTTACAGATCACTGCGAAGGTCTGTTAGAAATGGAAATGATAACCAAATTAAAATTACAAGCATGTTTCCTGCTAAAAGGAGCCGGAGTCCTGTTGAAGAGGAAGAGCAAACAAGTGTAAGTTTGAAGATAAAAGTATTACATATATTAAAAAACCTTTTTCTTTTAAAAACAAGCTTTTACTAAACAAGTACTTGCCAAGACAAATCAAACGAGCCGAAACTCAATAGGTTTGCGTCGATTCAGTATAGAGTTCCTAAGACCACCAGCTGTTGGAGCTGACTATCAGACTCATTGATTGCTCGCCAATACCATTCAAATAAACCCAAACTCGATGAGGGAGTGTTGTTGTTTGGTAGCCAAAGGAAAGTTCCTTTGGTGGATTCACATATGCCATCAAAGGATATCATTCACAGTCCATACATTTTTGGACTAATTCAGAAAGTGCCGGCCAAAATAATTTATTAGGATATAATAGTAGTATACATTATTCTTAGCGTTTTTTACTATGGGATCAACTCTGTAGGTTCATTCCCTGAGTAGTTATCGAATTATGAAAATAATTATTTTTTCCTTTTTTTTTATTTGGGCTTTTAAATAATTAATTAGGTAATAATTGTAGTAGGTACATATTATTCTGAGCATTTTATACCATGGGACCAACTTTTTAAGATCACTTTCTGGGGAGTTATGAAGTTTTGAAATAATGTGAAATTCAACATATTTTTTTATTTTTTGGGCTTTTATTAGAAATTTTAACTAATTATTTAGAGAATAATAGTAGTACATATTATTTGGAATATTTCATGCTAAAAAATCAACCCTCTAAAATCACTAGGGAGTTATAGAGTTTTGAAACATGTATTTTTTTCTCATTTTTAGCCTTCCGTACCACAAACGGAAAAAACGGAACCCTTATAGGATCACTTTGTTGTCCGTCTGTGTGTATGTTAAGACTCTTTATCCCGGGAACGCGTAAAGATATCAAGTTGAAATTTAAACTGTATACATATATATCTATGGTCTCTTGCAGTTGTGTAAAAGAAAAACTCAGTTATCGCTTAAAAAGTTAGAGCCGTTTATGTCGTCAAAAACCGCATATTTTGACACTCACAAAAATCAAAACCTACAGGGTACTTCCCGTTGACAAAGAACTATAAAATTTGTCTAAGAGTACACATTTAGGAATAAATCTGAAAACTGTACATTTTTATTTAAATCACAAAAAAATAGGGCCTCAAAATTCACAAAATATGGGTTCAAAATTCAAAGTTAGTAAATCGTATCATGTAAGATATCATATAAAAGAACTTCATTAGCTCATGCTAAACCAGGTTATTAATTATTTTAACAATGTGTAATCTTCGATGTATGGCGAGAAAAGTGAAAAACAAAAACTTTTTGTCGATGTCGGTTATAGTACTTATAGAGATTTTAACAAGTTACTTCCCAAATTTTGTGAAATTTTCTGGATTTGTATGGAACCCTCGATGTTCGAGCCTGACTCGCACTTGTCCGGTTTTTTATTTTTCTTTGATTAGAACTTTTGAATGACTAAATAAAATATTATACTAGTACATGTTATTTTGTACATTTTAAACTATGGAACTGATCCTCTAGGTTCACTCCCTGAGGAAAAATTAATTTTAAAACTCTGTAACTACTCAGGGAATGATCCTAGAGTGTTAGTTCCATAGTATAAAATGTACATAATAATATGCACTAATAGAATAATTAGTTATTCAAAAGCTCTAATAAAAGAAAAAAATGAGAAAAATATATATATTTCAAAACTCGATACCTCCTTAGGGAGTGAAATCTCATCTTAGAAAGTTGGTCCCATAGTATAAAATGCTCAGAATAATATGTACTACAATTATTTCCTAATGAATAAGGCACTTACAGATTTAGCCCAAAATGAATGATGTCCTTTCTTCTACAGACGTATGCAGGTTGTCCCACAATGCATTCCTTCACTGTCACTGTCCTTCATTCCAGTGGTGTTAAATTCCATACATAAATTCCGAAGAACTCATTGGTTCAGGACCACAATTTGAACCCACCATTTTTATTGTAAAGCGGGTGTCACTGCTACTAGACCACCATGACTTCCTTAGTATCAGTTACAAAATGTTACAATAATCCGTTCATAGCCATGAGATGTTTGAGTCCAATGGCTTTACAGAAATGCCTGAATTGCCTCATTGAATCCTGCTAGTGATTACACCTATTATATTATATGTCAATAAATTGGCACACTCTGCCCTAAGTTTCTGGCTTGGACCTAGCTATAAATATTCAATGTATGCTTCCTGTAACCCAAATTATTGTAATAATTCACAGAAAAAACTTAAAAGCAATGGACATAATAACATGGAAATCAATAAAAGCCCAAATGGCTCAATATCTGAAAATACAGATACTGTAATCTCAGAAGATTCTAAAGACAACTGCAATGGAACACATGATCATAAAAACAATAAACTAAATGAAAGTTCTGCTGATACAGAAATTAAATCTGAGTTAGATGATGCAAATGGTGAAAAGAATCTGTCTCCTGAAAGCTGTACCAAAAATCATGTAAAGATTGAATCAAATACAAATAATGATACAAAAAATGGCATGGATACTGATGCTGCTCTACACCACAACAATAATAACTCCAACGCTGACAAATGTGACATTTGTGGACAGTTTTTAAATAACTCTGACTTGATATATTACCAAGGACACCCACAAGATGCCGTGGAAGAATATATAGCTCTGACAAATGAGAAATTAGTGTTGTCTTCAGGTAAGAAAAATAAAATCTCTAATAATTAATTCAAGGAAAATTATGTAATAAATAATGTACAAGAACACTTGACACCACAAGAAATAAAACGTAACAGAAGAAGAAAAAATTACAGAAGAAAGGCACTAAGGCGGTCCTATCGCTAAAAGCGATTTCTTCCAGACAACCTATATCTATAGTATATACTATACATATATGTATAGAGTCTATACAATACAGTACTATGTACACTGTACATAGCTAAGTGGGAGTTTCGTTTGATGTGATTTCTATGGAAATGGCACAGCGCCATCTTGTGTCACATACAGAAAACTAAATAGCTAAGTGTGAGTATTTTGTACGGTAATGTAACGAGCGCCAAACCGATCCAACACGAGCGTGGAAACGTCTGTGATTGGCTAACTCAAGCGTGTGTCAATATGCTCTGGTGCTCGACGCGTTCGGTACACGCGACGTAAAAGTAATTCGATTTGATTTGCAAAACTGCCACTCGGCACTCTGTATGCACATCTGTTTTTGAGATAATTATATCATATGTTGGGCCTATGTCTACCTGTAACTCATGCCTAATTTCAGAGACCTCAAAGATGAGTATGATCAAATAATATTCAAATATTATTGATCATACTCATCTTTGATTGATTTTGACATGTTTGAAATCAGATGAAAAATTAACAAATTGAGCGCTACTGAGGTCCTGGTTGTTTTTACCCTTTAGCCATGTCAGAAGCATTCAGGGTTTAAGCCGCCTTAGCTCTGATACCAGGACTGGTCACTCAGCCTATATGAGCTTATATTTAATTGTATGTTTCCAGGTGATGAAGGCGATATTATGGAGAGACCACAGACCAACATCACAGGCTTTTCAATTTTTGACCAACAAGGGCACCTTTGTCCTATAGACAGTGGTCTTGTGGAAAATGATGTCCGGATATATATGTCCGGATACTTGAAGTCTATATGTTCTGACTCTACTGATATTGATGAAGACTCAGTGCCAACAAAAGATATTGGACCTATTATAGAATGGTTAGTTTTCCATACCCAAAGGGTAAAAACGGGACTCAGAGGATTGCAAAGCATTCTAAGGCTGCTTTCCCCAATCTTAATAGAAATATCACAAATGACCTGTTGAGGTTGCAGCGGCAGGACCTTCGACTTATGGTAGGCCTCATTACTGGTCTGCATCAGCCTTATAATAGACCACTGCGGGACGTTGACCTACCCACGAAGGGTGATTGGGCCATATTCACCACGCTGGCCCAGTGCGAGTTGATGGATTCACATACGCCATTGAAATTCTTCTCCGGACATATGCAGGTTGCCTCACGATGTTTTCCTTCACCGAAAAGCCAGTGGTGTGAAATTCCGTACATAAATCCCAAAGAACTCATTGGTACGGGACCGGGATTTGAACCCACGACCTCACGATTGTAAGGCGTGTCATTACCTCTAGACCACCACGGCTTATTACTGGTCACTGCAACTTAAATAGTCACTTGTTTAAACTGGGAGCCACTGACAGCCCACTATGTATGTGGCGGCTGTTTGCAGGAGAACTAAACTAGAACTGACTAACTAACTAGAATGTTCTGTGGTATTGCAAAGCCACAGAAGACATTAGAATAGCTAACGGATTGCATGATGCTTCTGCACTATCATCAGCTTTGTTGCCTAAATCGCTATTATCTCATTCACCATCTAAGCTACTGGAGCAGTTATGCCAGCGGCCCAGAGCCACGCTCCTTACTTTAAGGAGCTGGGCTGGCTCGGGTAGACGCTGGAGGGGGAATGCACGAAACACCCCATGCGGAACGTCAGTGCAGGACATATCGCCCCTAATTAGAATTAGAAGACTCCGCTGTCCATCTGTCTGTCTGTCACCAGGCTGTATCTGATAAACCATTATAGCTAGAAAGCTGAAATTTCCACAGATGATGTATTTCTGTTGTCGCTATAACAAAATAATAAAAACAGAATATTTCGCTCGATATTAATAACTAGCGGACCCGACGAACTTCGTTTCGCTTTCCGTAAGAACCTTGTACAGAGTATTAGAAAACTACAAAAAAAAAATAAGCCAAATCGGTCAAGCCGTTTTCATGTTATGTCGTGACAACGGAAAACGGGTTTCATTTTTATATATATAGATGGTGCAGGTGCAGTTGCTTGAAATATTCAAGAGAATGTTTAGTTGTATCAAATGTATGTACAATTCAATAATAAATAGGTAATTAAATTAACATAAAATAAATGTTTAAGGGGGGCTCCCATACAGTACGGAACCCTGCGTGCACGAGTCCTACTCGTACTTGGCTGATTATTTCAATAGGGCTACTTTTGGCCACTACAATTTAGATATAGCCCTATAAGACAGTTATTCATTCTAGTCCTGAATCTACTTTATTTCGTCGCGGCGCATAATGTTTACGTATAACGTTCGATACGCAAAATGTTTTATTTGTATACGCATAATGTTCAATGCGTAGATTTTTTTTTCACCCTAATGTGATGAAATGAATAATGAAATGAATGAATACGTACTATGTAATGAAATAAACATAGTTTTACTAAAATTTTTGCAGGTTTATCCATGGATTTGATGGTGGGGACAAAAACTGCATAACTCTCTCCACTGAATTTGCCGAGTATAATCTACAGATGCCTAGCGACCAGTATAAACCTCTCATGGACAGCTTATATGAAAAAATCTGGATCAGTAAAGTTGTTGTAGAATATTTAGAGGAATATCATTATTTGCAGCCAACCTATGAGGATTTACTAGAGAATATTCGAGGTCACACCATCCCAGAATTAAATGACAAAGAGATGAGTGAAGAAATGCTTCATAAACATGCTCATTTCGTGTGCGATCAAGTAGTAAGTTTGGAAGCAGACGAAGATGACGAACCTCTCATCACTCTGCCGTGTATAAGAGAGCTCATTAAACTAATGGGGATTAAGTTCGGCAAACGAAGATCTCGCGCTAAAATAGAATACAAAAAAGTAGACAAGAAAGCTTGGACTAAAGCCACCACTACACCCCTAGTGAGAAAGACATTTGAAAGCTTTTTCTCCAACCAATTGGATAAAACGAATCATGAATTAGTTTTGCGCAGAAAAAGATGTGGCGTTTGCGAAGCGTGTCAACTACCCGACTGTGGGGAATGTAACGCTTGCAGAGCAATGGCCAAGTTCGGAGGCCACGGGCGCACGAAAAAGGCTTGCGTTCGTCGGTTATGCCCCAACATGGCCGTAGAACAGGCCGAGGAATCTGACACTGATGACGATGCAGATACTCAGCAACTGGCCGAGAAAAAACAAAATGTAATCGACGAGACGGTTCCGGTCAAACAGACCACTGCCAGTAGGAAAATCAAATGGATAGGGAAACCGGCTAAAACTGATACTACAAAAGTTTACTATAAAAAAGTTGACATAGATGGCTCCGAACTGTGCAATGGAGACTATGTTATGCTGGAAACTGCTCAACCCAACATCCCATCGTTAGTCGCGAGAGTAGTTTACATGTGGCACGATACACATAAACCACATGTCGGATATTTTCATGCAGAAGTATTTATTAGGTCGTCAAATACGGTCCTGGGAGAAGTCGGAGACCCGAGAGAAGTGTTCTTGGGCGACAGGTGCTGCCACGGAGCTCCTCTCTCGTCGATATTGAGGAAAGCGTGCGTAGAAAAGAAAGGGACGCCGCCCGACTGGTTCAACCTCGGAGGGAAAGAGGTCGAGGAAAACCCGGGCGACGACGACGGCAAAACTTATTTCTACAGCAAGTATTATGAGAGATCCACCGCTCGCTTCGAAGACCTCCCGGAAACTCCTACGTGTCCAAATGAATTGAGGAAACACAGATTTTGCCCGTCGTGTGAACGAAAGACGAGGAAAGACACGAAAAATATTCCGAGGGTCGTGGACAAACTGACTGAGAAGTCTTCCATAGTACCAGAAAATAGGACAGAATGGAGTGCCGTAAGGTGGCTAGATTACGATTACAAGAAAGGCTGTGGAGTGTTTTTAAAACCTGGTACCTTCAGACTGAGAAATAGTTTGAATAATACAGCTGTTCAGAAACCGAAACTTGAGAAGGTCGACGAAGATATCTACACGGAGTATTATAGGAAGAGCGATAACAACCTTCGCGGATCGAACATCGACACCGGCGAGCCTTTCTGTGTGGGATACATCGCGGCCGTCACCGCCGTCGGGGAGGGGCCGCTCGTCGTGCCGCAGGACATTTACCTTCGAGTCAACATTATGTATCGCCCCGAAAACACCAAAAACAAATTCCCTCAACATGAAGATCTGAACGTCGTGTACTGGAGCGATGAGATACGCGAGATCCCGTTCTCAGCAGTGGCCGGGCCCTGCCATCTCGTTTACGAGCGAAATGTTCCCCAGAAGGAATCGCTTCAGGAGTGGCTCGAAAAAGATCCGAGCAGGTTTTACTTCAGAAGCGCGTACGATAAAGCTACCGGGTCAATTGCGGACGTTCCGAGTCACGCCACGAACGTCGGCCGAACCGAGAAGGCCAAAGACAAGGGTAAAGGAAAGGGCAAGTCGAGCAAGCCAGCCGAAGCGACTTCCAGCAGCGAGGAAGCGAAAGTGCGTCCGTTACGTACGTTGGACGTGTTTGCCGGGTGTGGGGGATTATCGGAAGGCCTGCACCGCGTGGGGGCCGCTGAATGCCGCTGGGCGGTGGAGAACTTGGACGCGGCCGCTCACGCGTACTCTCTCAACAATAAAAACTGCACCGTGTTCAAGGAAGATTGTAACGCGCTCCTGCGGGACGCGATGGCCGGAGCCACGCACAGCGCCGGGCTGCGGCTGCCGGCGCGCGGCGAGGTGGAGCTACTCTGCGGCGGCCCGCCCTGCCAGGGCTTCTCCGGCATGAACCGATTCAACTCCCGAGACTATTCCAACTTCAAGAATTCCCTCGTCGCGTCCTACCTTTCCTTCTGCGACTACTACCGACCCAAGTACTTTATCCTCGAAAACGTGCGCAATTTCGTCGCGTTCAAGCGGGGAATGGTGTTGAAGCTAACTCTGCGCGCGTTGTTGGATATGGGTTATCAGTGTACGTTCGGGGTGCTGCAAGCCGGGCATTACGGGGTGCCGCAGACGCGGCGACGGTTGATAGTGCTGGCGGCGGCGCCGGGACACGCTCTGCCGCTGTATCCGGAGCCGACCCACGTGTTCAGCCGGCGGGCGTGCTCGCTCGCGGTCACAGTGGACGGGAAGCGGTTCGCCACTAACGTGAGATGGGAGGAGAGCGCGCCTCGCCGCACGTGCACCGTAGGAGACGCGATGAGCGATTTGCCGCAGATCGGCAACGGAGCTTCGCGCGTCGAAATCGAATACGGCTCGATGCCCGAAAGTCACTTCCAGCGCGCGGCTAGAGGCAAAGATGACACTGCGAAGTTGAGGGATCATATTTGTAAAAACATGGCGCCGCTGATCCAGGCTCGGATCTGCCGCGTCCCGACCACCCCCGGCTCGGACTGGCGCGACCTGCCCAACGTCTCCGTCGCACTCTCCGACGGAACTAAATGCAAGGTAAGCTTTCTATTACTTGTGTGATTTTCCATCTAATTTGTAGAACATTCCTTACTAGCTGCCCGTCCTGGCTTCGCCGGGTTAAAAATGAATTACAGCCGTAAACCTTCCGGAAGAAGTATTTTAAAAGATAATAATATAATTCTTCATTGTTTCACACCAAAAGCAGAAAATAGAAAAACAACACAATTATCACTAATAGTAAATTGAATTTCTAATAGTGTTGAATGCAATAGATTGCAATGCGGCTTTTTGCAATCTATTGGATTCAGCTCCCTATCCATGTGTATCAACACTGACAGATACAAAAAAAATATTTACAATATTTAGCGATAGAGTCTGGCTAACGAAAGTTGATACTGACAAAGCGCGGCAAATTTAAAAAATATCAGTATGGCAGCCCTAAACTGAGAGGGAAACACTTTCTCTCACTCACACGATGTAGCATTCTTACCATACTGCGAATTTGATTCTTCCAAATCTTTGGTGGAATCGCAAAAAAATCTTTTTTTCAAGCTTTTACTTGTCGTGTAGGAGTTTTATATTCATTACGTTAATTATTTTCTGTTTTTTTGACGTTCGTTATTATTATACCACACTGAGGCTTTGCATTGCTCTACAAATGATTCAAATGATTACAACGCGTACCTATCAACTTCATTACGATGAAGTTGTATGTAGTATGAATAATAATATAATGAATCATTTTGTTCAGTTTAGTACATGAAGTTTGAAAAAGTTTTAAATACTAGATAAAATACCCCAATTTAAAGGTAAGTCCGCGATGGTAGTAGCACCGTGTGTTGTCATTTAAAAAGTTTGCGAAAAATTCCAGTACCAACTTTCGTTAGCCAGACTCTAGCTATGATGATAGTAAAGTAGTTTAGTGAAAATGATAATCTCATAGAACATCTAAGCAACTGGATCAGAGGCCACGCCCAGAGCCACGCTCAGTTATTTGAACGAGCTGTGCTGGCTCGGGTAGACACTGGAGGTGGAAATGTATAAAACACTATGCGGGGCGTCAGTGCAGGACCTATGGTCCCCATATATTTAGTAAGAATAATATAAAAATGATTATTATTGTTCATGTGTAGGTGTTACAATACCGGTACGATGACAAGCGCAACGGGCGCTCGGCGTCGGGCGCGCTGCGCGGAGTGTGCGCGTGCGCCGCGGGCCGCACCTGCTCGCCGCACGACAAGCAGGAGAACACGCTCATACCCTGGTGCCTGCCGCACACCGGCAACCGACACAACAACTGGGCTGGACTCTATGGTCAGTAATATCTCTCTATGCTCCAAGCGTAGCGCTCATAGCGTAGTTTGACTATGTTCGTTAGCGATCATCGAAGTTAAGCAACGTTCACCATATGGTCAGTCTTCGGTTGGGTGACCAAGGCACGGGTGGCATTTACAACTGAGCGCTACCGTGCCTCGGATGACACGTTGAATTGTAGGCCCCTGTTGTTTTAAGCGTTAAGCCACGCTTTCAGGCGGCTTAAATGACACCAGGGCTATACGAACTTACTTAATAGATCAAGGATCAAATGTATCAGTGCTGCTGTGATGTCTGAAGCTGTGAAGCTACAAGCTACGCAAAACCCAATCTGGTTGAAGCTCACTTGACTTGTCGGCCACCTAACCTTTTCTCCGTTGACCATGGTCGTACTGTTGCACGGTCTATGTGGAGTAAATATTTTCTTTGGTCTATGTCTGTTGCGATCTCGCACTCACTTCAACCAGAGAGTAACTTATATATAGACTTCAACGCACTCTTGTCTGCCAACACTGATTGCGATATAATTTTTGACAAATGGTGTAACTGTCTATTGTCTGACTATTGTAGCCGTCATCAAGGCATACTGTGAAAATCTCACTGACCAGTGGGATCGAAACAAACGGGCCGATAGTTCGTTTGTAATTGAAGAATTGTACATTTGTGACATTGAACCTAATTTTGACATTGTATTTGCTGTTTTTTACTTTTTTTTAATTATGATTTGACGTTTTATAATTGTATTTTCTGACATTGTATAATCATAATTTAATCATGTTTATTCAATTTGTGACTCAGATCCAAATTTTGACATTGTATTATTTGGTATCTGCAATTTTTTGACATTTTATTATTATTGACATTGTATTATGATAATTGACTCATGTTTTTTCAATTTATAATGTTATTTCTTGATTCTTGGTTGTATAATTTTTAAATGTTTTTTTTTTATTCTGATAACTAGCCATTATTTTTCATTTTAATATTGTGAGGCAAATGTTATTGATCCAGGTCGTTTTTACCTCAATTATGAAATTTGTATTTGAGCTGTTGTTTACCAACATCAAAAAAGGCGGTTCGATGTCCGTCTGTATGTATTTTCTATGTATGTTTATTGATAATTTCGCCGATTGTGAACCGATTTAAGTTTTTTGTTTGGTAGATCATTTTTCAGAGGTGGTCCCACTTGAATTTTATCGAAATTGGTTGAGCAGTTTTTGAAAAACCAGCAATAATGTAAAAGCATACTATATGGATGATGCATCGATTTGTGTGAACTAATCGAATTCTGTACATGGGTAAAGTGGGTTGTGAAATTTTTGGCGAAAAATATTTATTTTGCGAAGAGAGTTCTTTCAGAAGTAAATAAATAAATAAATATTTAGGGACATTTTACACACGGCCTCTGACCCCAAACTAAGCAAAGCTTGTGCTATGGCTGCCAGATACTGATATACTACATATACTTATTTTTAAATATATACTTAAATAGATAGTAACTAAATAACACCCAGACACAGAGCAAACAATTTTGTTTCTTCACATGAATATTTGCCCTGGGTGGGGATCGAACTCACAAGAAGTGTATATGCTCTTCATTATGAACTATTTTTAATATGGCACCAACTGCGAAATTACGAAAAACCAACAAAGTTCCCTTACTTTGTTTCACTACTGTGCGAGATCTGTACTGTATTGCACTAGTGATTTTTAATAATCCACTGCAGGACGCAAGCCTACCCACGAAGGGTGATTGGGCCATATCCACCACGCTGGCGCAGTGCGGGTTGGTGGATTCACATACGTCATCGAATTTCTTCTACAGATGTATGCAGGTTGCCTCACAATGTTTTCCTTTACCGAAAAACAAGTGATGTGAGATTCCGTACATACGAAGAAGTCATTGGTACGGGACCGGGATTTGAACCCACGACCTCACGATTGTAAGGCCAGTGTCATTACCGCCATGGCTTTTTGTGTGAGATCAAGACTAGATATTCCATTTATATTTGTTTTTTTTAAGTGTTCTGAGACTGTAAATGTATTGTGCAGGTCGGATCAGCTGGGAGGGGTACTTCAGCACGACGGTGACGGACCCCGAGCCGATGGGCAAGCAGGGCCGCGTGCTGCATCCGGCGCAGGCGCGCGTGGTCTCCGTGCGAGAGTGTGCGCGCTCGCAGGGCTTCCCCGACCACTACGTGTTCGCGGGCTCCGTGCAGGACAAGCATCGACAGGTTACAAACCTTGACGTTATAAGTAGTCAAAGTAGAAATCATAAGTACCACTACAGTTGTGCAAAAAGAGAAGCGTTATAGGTGAGGTCGCCCGTGTGCCATTTTACAATACGTTACGTTGACAACACTAGTCGTTGCTAGTACAACTCAGTGTTTGATACTTGGTAGACACCAATTCGGTTCTGAATGTTCAGAGTGTCAAGTGGGAGATTTGCAAATCATATCGAATTACTTTTATGTCGCATTGACCGAGCGCGCCGAGCACACACGCGAGCACATTGACACACACGCTTGAGTTAGCCAATCACAGACGTTGCCGCGCTCGTGTTGGATCGGTTTGGCGCTCGTTACATTACCGTAAAAAATACTCACACTTAGCTATTCAGTTTTCTGTACGTGACATAAGATGGCTCTGTGCCATTTCCATACAAATCACATCAAACGTTAACGCGATCGAGCTCGAGCGAAAATGTCGCACTTAGCCCTCTGATCAGTCATAGTGAAGTATAACTAGACAAGGCGCTAAATAATAAAAGTAAGAGAGGGCGAGATGTGCTAGTATGAAAGAGTGAATAGGACGAAACTAATATCTTTTCTCTCTGTTTGCGTAATTTGTCTGACTACAACGTCTAGGCCGTGCGTTGTAGTCATATAAATTTTTCGCGCCAAAACTACTGTTGATTTTTTGATGAGATACTTAAGTAAATCAACATATTTATAAACTATTGTATTATCTATTTTCTATCACTTCTATTAGTATTCATTATGCAGGTTTTTACTAGTATCTAAAGTCTGAATATGATAAAATCATAACAATGTTATCTAAGTAGGTATATATAACACATCTTTTTTCTAACACCCTATTTATTTATTTATTTCATTTCCTCATCATACTTACAGCAACGCCAAAGCGCATGACGAGTCATTGGGTATTTTACAATTTTCATTCAGTACAGAGATAATATACATGTCAAAATAATCTAAATAAATGTCAAAATAATCTAAATAAATGTCAAAATAATCTAAATAAATGTCAAAATAATCTAAATAAATGTCAAAATAATCTAAATAAATGTCAAAATAATCTAAATAAATGTCAAAATAATCAAAATAAATATATGCTAGTAGCTTCTCCATACATACTGTAACGCAGTAGACGCCCGTTGTAGGTATGGAGTGCGGTGTTTACGTGATCCGGTCCTGGGAAGCTCTATTGTTCTGTGAAGCTTTATTGCGTTTTTTATTGGTGCCTTTTGTATTCGGTTTTATGGCTTAATGACTCGAGCGGGATCAGCCTTTGTATCTCGTCTTTTGTTGGGTGTTTACGTAAATGAAAAACAATAGGGATTCTCGAACTTTCAAGTTGTTTACTTGTTAACACAATAGCGTTTATTAAGATCGAGTAATGTTGCGAAATATCTCGTAGGTTCGAGACTGTAGGAAATAACGGATATAAATATGCCGGCCGACCCTTGGGGATCAGTTTTTATTCGTTTACCGTCGAAGCGATAACTACTCGGGTTAGTGTGCGATACCAGTGATTGTGAAGTGACTAGCTTGTGTGAATATCAGTGCCAGTGTAAAGTGTTTGTGCGAACCAGTTGTGTCGTGTGTTTTTGTGAAGTGATTGTGTGCAATAAAGTGCAAAGTGAATAATCGGCGTTTTAACTGACTATCCAAGAACCCATCTCGTAACATTTGGTGTCAGAAGGGTGAATAGTTGAAAATGCCGGTAACACCATACGACGAAGAGACCCCTCGTACAAGGAGTCAGCGCCGACAGGAGGAAGCGCGCCGACAAGAGGAGCAGGAGCGCCGCCAGGAGGAGAGCGACCAGAGGCGCTTTGGAAATAATTCGCTGTTAATGGAAGGCAGTGAGTCCGAGGCAACCAACGACGACTCCAGAAACCCAGGAGCACCTGCTGCGGCACCTTCTGTGGTACCTGCTGCACCACCTGCTGTGGCACCTGCTACATCACCTGCTGCCCCTGCGGCATTTGATATGGCTGCAATGATGTCGATATTACAGTCAATGTTGGATCGCAACAACAGCAAGCTAGAAGAAAAATTGGACCGCAACAGAGAAGAACAGGCCCGACAAAAAGAAGATCTGCTTTCAAGCTTGCAGATTACTTTGGGCAAAGAGATAAAAGAGGTCAAGGACACGGTCGATCAGCACGACGCCAGCATAAAGGAGCACAATGAAAAGATGAAGGAGCATGAATCTCACATCTTCGAGGCGGAAACACAAATTGCTGATGTCAGGAGGACCTTGAACGTTATCAAGTCTGGAGGCGAAACCGCCGCATCTGCAACCTTCTCGCAAGCCTCACAGAAGATCAAAGTGACGCCTTACGACGGGACATCATCATGGTCAGCTTACAAAATTCAATTTGACGCCGCCGTTCAAACCAATGGATGGAACCAGGTCCAAGCCAAGAACGCCCTCATCATGAGCCTTCGTGACGAAGCCCTGAGTATTCTGGATGCCGTGGGTAAGGAAGTGACCTACGATAAATTAATGGAAACGCTGGAAAGTCGCTATGGTGATGAGCACCTGGAACGTGTGTACCGAGCGCAGTTGAAGAACAGGGTGCAACGTCGTAATGAAAGTCTTCAACAGTGGGCCGTCGAGGTGGAGAAACTATTCCGGAAGGCTTATCAGTCCGCGCCATTACCCAACGACGAACATCTAGTGGAAGCGTTTGCTAACGGGATAGCAGACTTCGAAGTAAGAACTGCAGTGAAACTCGGGCATCATAAAACACTAAAGGAAGCTTTGGCTCAAGCCTTAGAAGTCGAGGCTGTACGAAATCCAGCGAAGGGTATCCAACATATAAGGGAGGTAAAAGACGCATCACTTCGTACAAGGTTTGGCCCTAGATGCTACAACTGCGACGAAAGAGGCCATTTATGGCGGAATTGCCCAAAGCCATGCCGAACCAGGGACGATCGACTATTGGAAGAACGGACGGATCGTGAGGCGACGCATTCACTATGGAGGAATAAACGACCTGCTGAAGAAAGCAGAAATTGGCGAGTGTTAACCGGGTCAGAAAAGCCAAAGATTTTGATATCACAAGCTCACGATGGGAACAGCCTGATCATCAATGGTGCCATCAACGGAACTTCGTGCAAGCTGACATTGGATACTGGAGCTTCTCGCACTATCATCAGTTCCCGTTTGGCTAAGCGCTTTCTTCCGAACTTCGAAAGCTGCAAAATAGTTCAACTTCTGACAGCGACCGGTCAGCACATATCCGTCCAAGGAGAGAAGCTGGTGGAGTTAAAGTTGGGTGAGAAAACCTTCCAACATAAAGTCATTGTGGCAGATATAGTTGACGATTGCATTCTGGGTCTTGACTTCATGCGAGAACATCATTGTGAGATTGACGTCAACCAAGGAATCTTGAAATGTGGAAGAGAAGAAATCTTCATGGAAGGCGCCATATCAGGAAAGGTTTATTGTCTGCAGAGAACAGTCCTTCCACCTAGATCGGAAACCATTGTGGCAGTTAGATTACCGCCAAAGTTGGGACATCAACAACGATGTGTGCTAATAGAACAATCGGAAGGTGATCAACCATGGTTAGTGGCCCGAACTTTGGTGAGGACTACTAATACTGCTGTGGTGCGTGTGCTCAACACAAGTAACGAGGAACAACTCATCAAAGGAGGAACCCCGATTGGTACATGCGAAGAAGTAGACTGGATGCGCAGATGCCAAGAACAACCAAAGGAGGAATACAACTGTGCTGGGAGTTGCAACGTGTCAACACTATTGGAAGATTCCCGGAAAGATCTCTCTGAAAAAGAACTTCTGATGGCGAAGAAGATGCTACAGCGCTTTACCGACATATTTGCCCTCGATGATGCTGTCAACGGGAAGACTGGCTTAGTGAAGCACACGATAAATACAGGAAACGTGCCACCGATACGACAGCGGCCAAGAAGGATACCAGTGGCTCGAGAAAAAGAAGTTGAGTCAATGATCGAAGACATGGCGCTAAATGGTGTGATAGAACCTTCATCCAGTCCGTGGTGTTCGCCAGTGGTTATAGTGAAAAAGAAGGACGGCAGTATGCGGTTTTGTGTTGATTATCGACGACTCAACGACGTAACGAAGAAGGACAGCTACCTTTTGCCGAGGATTGATGACACGTTGGATACACTGACGGGCATGAAGTGGTTCACTACGCTGGACCTGAAGAGCGGGTACTGGCAAGTGGAAATAGACCCTAAAGATAAGGAGAAGACCGCATTTTCTACGGGAAAAGGCCTGTGGCAATTTAAAGTGATGCCGTTTGGGTTGTGCAACGCCCCCGCTACGTTCGAAAGGTTAATGGAGTTAGTTCTTGCGGGACTAATTGGTGACGCATGCCTTGTCTACTTAGACGACATCATAATTGTGGGAAAAACCTTCGAAGACCACCTGCAAAACCTGGAACGAGTCCTAACAAAAATACGTGCTGCCAATCTTAAGCTGAGTCCGAAGAAATGTTCCTTCTTCAAGAGGCAAGTGAATTTCTTGGGACATGTGATTTCCGAAGCTGGTGTACAGACGGATCCAGGTAAAGTCAGTGCTGTGAAGGATTGGCCTGTGCCAAAAGACAAGACGGAAGTCAGAGCATTCTTGGGTTTATGCTCCTATTACAGGCGATTCGTGAAGAACTTTGCTGACATCGCTAAGCCGTTGCATAGACTAACTGAGGAAAAACGGCCCTTCCTCTGGGATGAAAATTGCGACGCAGCTTTTCGAGGACTAAAGGAGCGACTTTGTAATACGCCTATTCTCGGTTTTCCGGACACCGAGAACGAGTTTATCGTGGACACTGACGCCAGCAACACCGGCATTGGAGGAGTATTGTCGCAAAGAAAAGGAGACCAAGAAGTGGTGATTGCGTATTTCAGCAAATCCCTGTCCAAGCCAGAACGGAACTACTGTGTGACAAGAAAGGAGCTACTTGCAGTGGTGAAGACATTGCGTCATTTTAGCAAATACCTGCTCGGGCGAAAATTTCATCTGAGGACCGACCACGCTGCTCTAAAGTGGCTACTGCAGTTTAAGGATCCCGAAGGCCAAGTGGCAAGATGGATTGAGCAACTACAAGAGTTCGACTTCACCACGGAGCATCGCAGTGGAAAATCTCATGGCAACGCAGATGCACTGTCAAGGAGGCCATGCTCAGAGGACTGCAAGCATTGCTCAAGACAAGAGTCGAAAGATCCAGTACCTGTCAGAATGCTCAAAGCTGACATCGGCGACGAATGGAAAGAAACCCTTCAGGCTGAACAAAAAGAAGACGTCGACATCAAGCCGATTCTTGAATGGATGGAATCAGATGCCCGTAAGCCTGACTGGAGTGCTATTGCTTCACTGAGTGTTACGACAAAGAGCTATTGGGCGCAATGGGATAGCCTGGTGCTTCAAGAGGGAGTGCTGTGCCGAAAATTGGAAAATGCTCGAGGAAACCAGTGCCATCTCCAAATGGTTGTACCCAGAGCAAAAGTTCCCGAAGTTTTGAAGCTGTACCACGAAGGATTTTCGGGAGGACATCTGGGTGTGAAACGGACACTGTTGAAGATTCGAGAAAGGTTTTACTGGATCAACTGCAGAGATGACGTAGAAGACTGGGTACGGAAATGCACGAGCTGTGCATCAGTGAAAGGTCCGCATACCCGCAGCAGAGGAGCACTGAAGCTGTATAATGTTGGAGCACCATGGGAGCGAATCGCACTGGATGTGGCCGGACCATTTCCTGTGAGCGAAAGTGGCAACAAGTACTTCCTTGTCGTCATGGATTACTTCACCAAGTGGCCGGAAGTCTTCGCAATTCCAAACCAAGAGGCATCGACGATAGCAGACAAATTGGTCCATGAAGTATTCTGTCGTTTTGGAGTACCATTGGAAATCCATAGTGACCAAGGAAGAAATTTTGAATCTCAACTGTTTCAAGAGACGTGTCGGCTAATGGGTGCACACAAAACAAGGACAACGTCATACCACCCGCAATCAGATGGAATGGTGGAGCGATTCAACCAAACTCTGGAGAGATACCTGGCAAAAGTAGTCGAAAGCAAACAACGGGATTGGGACAAGCATATCCAGCCATTTTTGCTGTCATACCGAAGTGCTGTTCATGAGAGCACCAATGTCACTCCTGCTTTTGCCAATTTTGGACGTGAATTACGGCTACCCGCCGACTTAATAACTGGAGTCCCACCGGATTCTCCACAACCCATAACTGAGTACGCCAGTGACCTCCGGAACAAGATGAACGACATCTATGAGCACATTAGAGAGTATGGCCAGCAAACATCGGGAAGAATGAAGACTAGATACGACAGAAGGACTAACAACCCTGGGTTCGAGGAAGGCTCGCTTGTATGGCTACACAACCCTATACGAAAAAAAGGGAAATCGCCAAAGCTACAAGCCAAATGGGATGGACCATACCGAGTGGTGACCAAGATCAACGACGTGACGTTCCGCATACAGAAGGGACATCGAGGTGCTCCCAAGATAGTTCATGTGGATCGATTGGCGCGATATTACGGGTGCAACGATGCTCGGGACGAGCATGTCTTAGGAGGGGGTAGTGTAACGCAGTAGACGCCCGTTGTTGGTATGGAGTGCGGTGTTTACGTGATCCGGTCCTGGGAAGCTCTATTGTTCTGTGAAGCTTTATTGCGTTTTTTATTGGT
Source organism: Hypomecis punctinalis (assembly GCA_949316475.1). Classification (NCBI taxonomy): domain Eukaryota; kingdom Metazoa; phylum Arthropoda; class Insecta; order Lepidoptera; family Geometridae; genus Hypomecis; species Hypomecis punctinalis. The sequence goes on from OX438807.1 coordinate 12,738,351, forward strand.
GCCTTTTGTATTCGGTTTTATGGCTTAATGACTCGAGCGGGATCAGCCTTTGTATCTCGTCTTTTGTTGGGTGTTTACGTAAATGAAAAACAATAGGGATTCTCGAACTTTCAAGTTGTTTACTTGTTAACACAATAGCGTTTATTAAGATCGAGTAATGTTGCGAAATATCTCGTAGGTTCGAGACTGTAGGAAATAACGGATATAAATACGCCGGCCGACCCTTGGGGATCAGTTTTTATTCGTTTACCGTCGAAGCGATAACTACTCGGGTTAGTGTGCGATACCAGTGATTGTGAAGTGACTAGCTTGTGTGAATATCAGTGCCAGTGTAAAGTGTTTGTGCGAACCAGTTGTGTCGTGTGTTTTTGTGATTTTTGTGAAGTGATTGTGTGCAATAAAGTGCAAAGTGAATAATCGGCGTTTTAACTGACTATCCAAGAACCCATCTCGTAACAATACTTGCTCCAAGTGATCAGTAGACTCGCGTCTACTTCGGTTAGTAGGTTTTAGTCGGTACTTTGGCTGTTGATTAAAATCTTATTGTTAGTTCACCGTACCGCCACGACTATTCTCTTTTTACACAAACTCTATATACCTAAGAAGCAAGGACATGACGAGCACTGGCACGTAATGAGCTATAGATCGAGATCGAATCTTTGAAGTTAATCTTCTTCTTTTGTTTGGCATTGTTGTGCATTTGCCAGTGTCAAGTATTAAGTTTTAATATTTTTTGATATTTTATCAAAATAGTCACTGTCGTAGTCACGTCATAGTCCAATAAAGTCGCGGTCTAGTCCAAACGTAGTCTAAGTCATACCTCAGTAAAGCAGTGGAAACTTTACTAGAGGTGTCTATGGAGTTTTGGTAACAACACGGAACGACATGATACGTCACAATATATCACTTGCCCACACTCATGCACGTAATTCAGCTCATAATCAACGAAATACCACAATTTTTCACTAATTATCACTGATAAAAAACACAAGTTTAACAAAATAATACAATGAGGCGACATGACTTTTCCGCGTTCCCGCCAAAACTCCTTTGAAGTTAATCATAGAGTATCCACACCTCACCCCCGTTGTCATAATATATATGAAGTTGCTGCTTCGCAACAACTGGCTTCACTGGCACGTAATGAGCTATATAGATCGAATAGAAATAATAGGAACCGAAAACAACTGCAGTTTTTCGTGTAAATATGGCTTCATACCTTTCCATGGACGGCGAGTCGCCGCGCCTTTGTGTCAGTAGTACCATTGATGTACAAGTGACACAACTTTGTAAGAAAAATGAAGATATTACGCTGTAATTATTAACCAACACCTATGGAACTAGTGATACAACTTTGTATCTCAAGTACCGATATTCCACGTAATTTCATTTTTCACATGCATTTATTTTGTATTGTCACAAAAATATCAAATGAAAAAATAAAACCGAAACTTCTAAACGAAACTCGACCCTTCGGCTCGGATTGACTCGCTTGGCATGTTGGAAAATGCTCAAATATACAGGGTTATTTCTAATCAATCAGCATATTTTTAGAGGCTTATTCTATACAACTATTGTCCTGCGAATTTTGTAAAACCCAAAAAAAAAAATTGTTGTTCCATAGAAAAATGTTGTTCACCCCCGGCAAAATGTATGGAACAGCGGATTTTTTTATTTTTGACAAAAGTCACAGAACAGAAGTTGTTAGTTTTGTTTTGATAAGTCCCTAAAAGGATGCTATTGATTAGGAATAAACACTGTATAATCTCAATACAGACCGGTAATTTATTTTAATTTAATGTTAACTTATTTTATTCTATCTTACAGGTGGGCAATGCAGTACCGCCACCTTTAGGAGCGGCTCTAGGAAGAGAAATAAAGAAAGCATTGATATCCAAGGCATCACTCTAGCCATAAGTAAATGTATACAGGGTTATTCCTAACCAATTAGCATCCTCTTAGAGGCTTATTCTGTACATCAAAACTAACAACTTTTGTCATGCGATTTTTGTCAAAATTCAAAATAAATTGTTGTTCCATAGAAAAATATCGTTCACCCGCGACATATAAGTATGGAGCAGTTGAATTTTTTTTTTAGTTTTGACAAAAGTTGCAGAACTAAAGTTGTTAGTTTTGACGTCAGAATAAGCCCCTAAAAGGATACTATTTGATTAGGAATAGCCCTGTATAAGAATAGAATATATTTATAATAAGTTAGAAAAACAATTTACCAATCGTTTATTTTTGTAATCGTTTTCTAAGAATAAAACAATGTGTTGTTATTAAAATGTTTTATTTATGTCATACTCCTTTCGTCTTGCGTTTAATGTTTTTAACTAAAAGACTGAGTTCTGCTTCTTCTTTAGATTTCTTAGTCACTGGTGAGGCTTCAGGTAAGTCTACAGGCCTTCGCTTTAACTTTTCCTGTATCAATTTTTCCATATTTTTCGTTTTCTTAAAGTTCGGGTCGCTAGGATCAATGTTGTATAGATGGGAGTTAAACAGAGCCGAAAATCGCTCATCGTTTACGTTGATATCAAAATCTGGAAGCGCTTGTTTTTGTTCTAACATTTTTTGTTTTAGTTTCTTTTTCCTTTTAGATTTCTTGGATACGGATTCGGCTTCTTGAATCTTTTTGAGACTGAAGTGCGCTTTGCCGTCGTCTTCGTCTAATAGGAGTTCCAGCTCTGCTTTTTTCTTTTCTTCATCTTCGTCGTTTTCTAGATCTTTCTCGGTACTATTCTTGTTTTTGTTAGGTTTCTTTTGGAACTCTGGTTTGTTGAATTCCTCTGCGAAGTACGGGTCGTTCATGTCGACGTCAGAAGGGATGTCGGATTCGCTCGCTTCAGACTCGGAGCCATCTTTGTTCTGTTCCTGCTTTTGCTTCTTCTCTAACTTTTTCTGCTTTTTCTTTTCTTTTCGCTTCTTTAGTAATTTTTCGAATGGTGTCAAGTCTTTGTTATCTGGAACAAATTTATATTTACTATTAGTTGTCTGATTTTGTATGGTATTGATTGTTTACGTAGTATTAATGTTTATTGCTACATTTTTGAATTTGGACTTGGATATGCTAGGATTAGAATATAAAATTCAAATTGTCATTAAAACCTTTCATATTCATTTATTTGCGGATATGGGTACAATAGGTTGACATTGAAACAAATATAAATAGACCTCCATATTCTGCCTTTCGGCATGCAAATGTCATAATGTTCTTTAACTAATTATCAAAGAAAATGATGAACACAAAACTTACATGTATGCGACCAACATTTAAAAAGTTTTACACACTATTTGAACATTGATCGACTTTGTCTACTTATATTTCTCTTGCTAAAGTTCAACAAGCCTAATTCCTACTCTGGTTTTTGTATGAAACCCGAGTGTTTGTAGTGAACTCAGCGTAGCATACGTTAATCCTATTAAAAAATGTACTAACCTTCATTTATCTTCTTATTGACTAATTCTTGCGCCTTATCCTTGACGCCGAGTCCCCAAGTGATCTCCATCTCCATGTCTTTATTTTTCTTTTTATCTTCTTTCTTCTCTATATCCTGTAGAAGATTCTTGTATTTCTGTATTGGGTCTTCGTTTTCATTGTCCGTGTCCGAACCACTCCCTATTGCAGTTGGATTCTCATCTGAAAATTATATAGTAAGTTAGTATAGGCCGGGTGGTTAGTTCTTTATAATTTAGCACCTCTTTAATAATAGGTATCTGCTATCGGACATAGGGTATGGCTATGGAACTTTTTAATAGATTAACATGATCACCATAGGCTTAAACTTTACCATATGATTTTCATATAGGTATACTGAGCGCCACACAAATTGAAAGATGGGAAGTTGGACGCAGATGACACTTCGCCGTGATTCGCTAATTATTGCGCATGTGTGCACAAGGCCTATACAAATGGCGAAGTAGTGAGCTCGTGCGTAGGGAGCGCGCGGGAGGCACGAGGTTAGCGGGCGGGTGAGCGCCGGCGTCTCGTCTCTCTGGCACCCGCTAACGTCTATATTTGGGCGTTTGCGCAGCTCTCTGCGGCTAACTTCTCATCTATCAATTTGTGTGGCGCTCAGTATACATGATGATGATGTTACATTCAAGCGTACCGCCAACACAACCTAAACTAGTTAGTAATTTTTTCACCTATACGTTTCTATGACTAGTTGTATTCAGCAAAGATTTTCATAGGAAAATGTACCTGTGAAGTTATCGGTTGAACCGTCATCGACCTCGCGCCGCCTTCATCGAAAACGGGTTGCCATTATGTTTAAATGACCTTACACTATCAAATTAGGGGCCACCAGGTCTCGTTAGCAACAGATAAATTGAATTTGCATTGAGAGAAACCTAGAAGGGTAGGAACAGGGCCACGGGTGGGCTAAGCCCATCCTAGAAACTTCTTTACCCAGCCCAGAAAACTTAACATAATGAATCCTACTGTTCTGGGGTAGGCTAAAGTAGGCAGATCCTTTTCCTAGAGAAATAATCCTATTCCTATAGAATAGAGAGGAAATTATTGGTACCTTCCCACTAGTTTGACGATCGGACTGCTGAAAAAGAAAATTCTCACTAGTTCTAAGATCGGACAAATCAATGGGACTAGTAAGAAGGTTCCAAATTTCTAGCTACTTCCATGGTTACCTTCGCTCTCACTACTCGAAGCCAAGTACTCCTTAAGGTCCAGATCGTCTATTTTCCCCCCGAGCGCGCCTTTGATGACCTCCGAGCGGTCCGGGTTGGTCGCGTCCCAGGTCAACTCCACTTTCGCCTGCTGCAGCGCCGTCGTCGTGAACAGACGAGGCTTGTACTTCGACAAGTCGGGCAGCTTGGTGCACACCTCGCGGGGTTCCTGGGGTGGAAATGTCATGTTACTTTGTTACCCAACATTTCTGGCTACTTTATCTATCAGTTCAAGTAAATAAGTACTTATTTATCTAACTAATGTCTGTCAGAAGCAGATTTGACAAAAACATTTTAAAAAAATCCTACGATCTTAAAATGTCAGATTTTTTAAATGCTTATCACAAAGATAACTCTTTGAGATAAAATCTAGTGTGGAAAGCACTCAAAATAAAATCATAACATTGATTTAGCAGTGCGTCATCTCTCGTCAATCTTTAGAAGTTCTAATAACTTCTAGTTGAGTGATAACCTGTCTAATACGGGTATCACAGGTGGCGCCACCAACGCTATAAGTTGGTGTAATATAAGCATTTCAAAGATTTGAAGCTTGCGTAGGAGGCGGGCTGGCTCAGTTGGTTAGAGCGTTGGGCTAGTGATCCGAATGGGCAGGTTCAAATCCTGCGTTCGCTTCAGATTTTTGAAATGCTTATCACAAAGATCTTTAGATCTTGGACTACAGTCACCTAGTTAGTGTATTACGGTTACGCTTCTCTTTGTAGGGTTATTTATTTAAATATCAACTGGAATTTGAATAGAGGTTAGTTAGAGAGATGACAAAATCGTAATTTGTCGAATCATACAACTTGGTGGCTGTAGTGTTAGCTACAAACTGCGGTTATACACAGCTAGAGTACAAGCTGCGGATATCACCAATCCTGACTGAAGCTCTTTTAACAGCTGCGCGGTTCACACTGATCACAGCCGCCAAGTTGTATGGTTCGACCTGCCTATATCAATCGTGTTGTGGCACATACTGTCACTAATATATTTTTGAATGGAACAATACTGTCACTCCATACGCACGTGATCGAAGGTGACGTCATCGGGTATGAAGCGCACGTCGAGCCGCGTGGCGCTGCTCTCGTACTCCATGCCGTCGCACTCGCTGTACAGCTTGTACACTGTCACACTCCACCATCAACCATAACCCAGTATATACTGTCACTCCATACGCACGTGATCGAACGTGACGTCATCGGGTATGAAGCGCACGTCGAGCCGCGTGGCGCTGCTCTCGTACTCCATGCCGTCGCACTCGCTGTACATCTTGTACACTGTCACACTCCACCATCAACCATAACCCAGTATATACTGTCATTCCATACGCACGTGATCGAACGTGACGTCATCGGGTATGAAGCGCACGTCGAGCCGCGTGGCGCTGCTCTCGTACTCCATGCCGTCGCACTCGCTGTACATCTTGTACACTGTCACATTCCACCATCAATCATAACCCAGTATATACTGTCACTCCATACGCACGTGATCGAAGGTGACGTCATCGGGTATGAAGCGCACGTCGAGCCGCGTGGCGCTGCTCTCGTACTCCATGCCGTCGCACTCGCTGTACATCTTGTACACTGTCACACTCCACCATCAACCATAACCCAGTATATACTGTCACTCCATACGCACGTGATCGAACGTGACGTCATCGGGTATGAAGCGCACGTCGAGCCGCGTGGCGCTGCTCTCGTACTCCATGCCGTCGCACTCGCTGTACATCTTGTACACTGTCACACTCCACCATCAACCATAACCCAGTATATACTGTCACTCCATACGCACGTGATCGAAGGTGACGTCATCGGGTATGAAGCGCACGTCGAGCCGCGTGGCGCTGCTCTCGTACTCCATGCCGTCGCACTCGCTGTACATCTTGTACACTGTCACACTCCACCATCAACCATAACCCAGTATATACTGTCATTCCATACGCACGTGATCGAACGTGACGTCATCGGGTATGAAGCGCACGTCGAGCCGCGTGGCGCTGCTCTCGTACTCCATGCCGTCGCACTCGCTGTACATCTTGTACACTGTCACACTCCACCATCAACCATAACCCAGTATATACTGTCACTCCATACGCACGTGATCGAACGTGACGTCATCGGGTATGAAGCGCACGTCGAGCCGCGTGGCGCTGCTCTCGTACTCCATGCCGTCGCACTCGCTGTACATCTTGTACACTGTCACACTCCACCATCAACCATAACCCAGTATATACTGTCACTCCATACGCACGTGATCGAAGGTGACGTCATCGGGTATGAAGCGCACGTCGAGCCGCGTGGCGCTGCTCTCGTACTCCATGCCGTCGCACTCGCTGTACATCTTGTACACTGTCACACTCCACCATCAACCATAACCCAGTATATACTGTCACTCCATACGCACGTGATCGAACGTGACGTCATCGGGTATGAAGCGCACGTCGAGCCGCGTGGCGCTGCTCTCGTACTCCATGCCGTCGCACTCGCTGTACATCTTGTACACTGTCACATTCCACCATCAATCATAACCCAGTATATACTGTCACTCCATACGCACGTGATCGAAGGTGACGTCATCGGGTATGAAGCGCACGTCGAGCCGCGTGGCGCTGCTCTCGTACTCCATGCCGTCGCACTCGCTGTACAGCTTGTACACTGTCACATTCCACCATCAATCATAACCCAGTATATACTGTCACTCCATACGCACGTGATCGAAGGTGACGTCATCGGGTATGAAGCGCACGTCGAGCCGCGTGGCGCTGCTCTCGTACTCCATGCCGTCGCACTCGCTGTACATCTTGTACACTGTCACACTCCACCATCAACCATAACCCAGTATATACTGTCACTCCATACGCACGTGATCGAACGTGACGTCATCGGGTATGAAGCGCACGTCGAGCCGCGTGGCGCTGCTCTCGTACTCCATGCCGTCGCACTCGCTGTACATCTTGTACACTGTCACATTCCACCATCAATCATAACCCAGTATATACTGTCACTCCATACGCACGTGATCGAAGGTGACGTCATCGGGTATGAAGCGCACGTCGAGCCGCGTGGCGCTGCTCTCGTACTCCATGCCGTCGCACTCGCTGTACAGCTTGTCCGCAGTGGCGACGCTGTCACACTCCACCACGGCGTAGTAATACTTCAGCCGGTTCAACTGGTAGCGACGGAGCTTCTCCATGTGGTACGCTGAGCCTGGAATCATTTTTCTCAAATTCAATTCAAGGTCATGGTACATGTTTACACGTAAATTGAAACTACAGTAGTTTCTGTATGTCTCTATATATTTTAAGGGTTAACCCAAGGGGTAAAAACGGGACCCTATTACTAAGATTCCGCTGTCCGTCCGTCTGTCTGTCTCTCACCAGGCTATATCTCATGAACGGTGACAGCTAGAATGTTTACATTTTCACAGATGATGTATTTCTTTTGCCGCTATAACAACAAATACTAAAAACAAAAAAAAAATGTTTTAGGGGGGCTCCCATACAATAAACCTGAATCGTTTAACCGTTTTTCGCTCTATATAAATAACGGCGAATGGCAATGAAAATTCACAGAATATTTAGTTGTATACTCGCTTCAAAAATAAATAAATTAAATTAAATAATATATGAAGAGATTTTTAAGTATATATAAAGGCAGATTACAAGTTACCTTCTTCATTTCCTTCATCATCAGATAAGTCAGCCTTAGTTTCAGTGAGCTCGATTGGTCCTCGCACTTCCTCCTCTTGCATTCTCTTTAATCCATATTCGGATGGGTAAACCTATAAATAAATTACATAATATTTAAGTTTTTTGTTATGGTATTTTGTATAAAAATTAAGTAAGTTTGTATAGGCCAGCCCTGGTGTCAGAGTTTTTAAGCTGCTTGAAGGCCTCGGACATGGCTAAATGGTTGGCAGTGCACCAGAGCGGTAGGAAAGGACTGGGGTCTAAAGCCAAAGCTCTGTCACTGGCTATATACTGTTATAGTGCGACCGGTCTTCACTTACGGCTGCGTAGTGTGGTGGACACGTACGAACCTTGTTACAACAAAAGCAAAGCTACAACAAACGCAAAGACTTGCGTGCTCATTAATCAGCGGATGTATGAAAAATACACCATCAGTTGCACTCGAAATTATTCTTGGGCTCACACCACTGCACCTGCACATTCAGCAGGAAGCGATGGCTTCAGCCCTACGAATAAAATCTACAAATCAGTGGAAGAGCATGGGTGCGACCACTAACCACTGCAGAATAATCGATCGGGCGACAGGCATAATCCCTGAAGCTAAAAGTGGTATGGACAGGATAGCCAAAATGCACCTGGACTGTAAAAAGTATGATTTGATCATAGAGGATGACATACCAGACAGTATAACACCGTCTTAGAACATATACACGGATGGTGCTAAAAATAAGGAAGGGACAGGCTGTGGCTATTACTCGCCAGAGCTTGGGCTCAAAGAGTCTCTTGCCCTGAGCAAAACCACAACGGCCTTGCAGGCGGAAGCCATGGGTCTATTATTGGCCGCAAAAGCACTGGAGCCACTAAATGAGCTTCTGGCATCTCCTGGAAAAGGAGACTCTAAGGAAGCGATCATGTTCACGGTTGACAGTGCTGCCACAATCTACGCACTCAGGAGACCTATAACAAGGTCCAGAATAATAGCTGAGTGCCATGCAGCACTCCAAAGTATTTCGAATAAACATATAACTATCGTACGTTGGACAAAAAGTCACGGTTTATGTCCGGGTAACAACATAGCAGACACCCTTGCTAAGGAAGGCACGAGAAAACAGGTGGAGGATAAAGCAGTTAGACACTGCAAGCCGACAGCGGTGGAAGTGCGTGATCTACTGCGCCGTCATACTGAAAAAGAACAACAAAATTTGTGGGACAAGAGGGAGGATTGCAGGCATGCCAAAGCTGCTTTCCCAGCCCTGAACAGAAACATTACAAACGATCTATTGAGGTTGCAGCGGCAAGACCTCCGACTTATGGTAGGACTCATCACTGGTCACTGCAACTTGAATAGTCACATGTATAAACTGGGAGCCACCGACAGCCCACTCTGTCGTGGTTGCCTGCAGGAGAATGAAACGGTAGAGCATGTCTTGTGGCATTGCAAGGCCACGGCAGAAACTAGAATCGCTTTCGGGTTGCATGACGCTGCTATTGCTTTGTCGTCAGCATCTACAGCGTCATCCTCATCGCCATCTGGTATACCAACCAAGCCACTGGAGCAGTTATGCCGGCGGCCCAGAGCCACGCTCCGTTATTTTAAGGAGCTAGGCTGGCTGGGGTAGACGCTGGAGGGGGAAATGCACAAAACACCCCATGCGGGACGTCAGTGCAGGACTTATCGCCCCTACTTCAAATGAGAATGAGAATGGCTAAATGGTTAAATCAACCAGGGCCCACAATTTAGCCTGAGCCATGCTGCCCCCGATAGTTAAATAAGCGCATCTAACATCTTTTATTTAAAAATTAAGATGCATATACTTACAGATGGACTTTTTTGTCGAGTCTCGCGATATGTAAGATAAATATGTATACACAAAACATAATAATTGTAGTCACATATCATATAAAAAGAATATCGTTGTAGACTCGAAAAAAGCTCATCTGCCAGTTTATGCATCTTAATTTCGAAATAAAAGATGTTAGAACCCTACCGCTTAATTAAGTCCTCGGTGGGGATCCATCGCCCGCACCTGTCTCAGTCCCCTTTGACGTCTCCTCCGGCGCCCCTCTACCGCGTAGGCGAGGACTAAGTTAAGCGGTAGGATTATAGATGCGCCTTTTAACCTATCGGGGGCAATATGGTAGCGCTCAGTTGTTAATGCCACCCGCAGTCACCCATCCAAACACTGACCGTGGCAAATGTTGCTTAACTTCAGTGCTCTCTGACAAACACCTAGTAAAAGTATGCTATGACTGTAGTTTGTTTTGTTGACCTTGCAGTTTAAAACCTAGTATGGACGTGGGCAAGGGATCAGCCTAGTATGGACTAAAAATAGTTATGTATACATAGAGAGCATTGGAATATTGAAATTCTCGTTAGACAATACCCAAAAGAATTTATTGAATAGCATTCCGATTACAGCATGATTCAATAATAATAGTACTTACGGAAACCTTATGTATGACTCCTCCAGCTGGTAGGAATGAGTTGAGAAGGACCATCAGATCCGATGCCTTAATGTTGTCCCAGTCCATATTACACACGGCAATCCTGCATATGAATAAGAGCATTTGTCAAATAGTAAATTTGAAAATGTGAGTTAATAAATTGATATTATAACTACTTAAATTACTATTACTTATGATCTTTTTATGTATAGGACAATGACATTTTTTATAGTGTCTGTGAAGCTGCACTGTGCACATATCCCCACTCCACAGACTGCAATAACTTTGCTCATAGTCATGTTTACATATGGCATTAAATTTGATTCTGCCTATAACTATGTATAGTACTCTCAAAGAACCTGGAGAATCTGTGTAAAGTATAGTGAAAGGCAATATAACTAAGTAGGAAAATTAATTACTTATCTCCATTACTTTTGCATGAAAATTTAAATTTTAGCAAGAAATAAAAAATTAGTTAAGATGTCAAATCTCACTGTGTGTAAGATGAGATCAGCATGGTTAGCAGTAATAAGAGATTTGACCCCTAACTAAGCAGAGCTTGTGATATGGCTGCCAGAGACCGATTTAAGTAAATAATAATTATAATCAGCAAGTGACCTTCGGGTAGATTCATCAGTGGTTTCTGCATCGGCATCGAGTTCTCCCCACTCATGCTCATATTCACTGTCATCTTCGGCTTCACTGCTTTCCTCATCAGATGAACTGTCAGTTAGTAGTACACCTGTGAAGGAATTATATGAATAGTGTTAATTTATGCCACACTGTATGCAAGATTCACCATTTGTATAAATTGCAATGATAACATCTTATAAATCGGCGAATGCCAGCTGCACATACGAAAAAGTGTCCGTTCTGCATGCCACCTGAGCAGAGCATGCTAGCGAAAGAATGGAACGATAGAGGCACTATCTGCCTAAGCGTTTGGTTTGTTTTAGTTGTTGATTCAACAATGTTTTCTTATGATGTTATCTTTCAAAATTATTGTCTGTAAGACTTCCGACTTTATATACAACCAACAATTTGCATTCAAGGACAAACTGCTTTGAATAAATAAGGAAAAAATTTCCTTGGGAGAAATACTAATTATTTGGCACTGCTTGAAAGGCACATTAGTATATTCTGCTTTCATATAAACAAATAAATAAGTAAATGTTTACTGAGCCTGCCTTGTTTATTTGAAACTAGCTAACCCCGTGAATTTCATATCACCTTAGCCAGTGACCAAATACAGTAAACTTTCATAGGTATGAACATTTTGTGTGGGAAAATTTAAATTTAAGTTTATATTATTATCCTCGCTACTCTTTTTAAATTTCCTCACTGTTTCCCTTATTTTCCACAGATATTTTAAGATCACAATTAGCCACATCGGTTCAGCAATTTCTCGAGTTTAAGCGAAACTAACATCAACCACGATACATTTTTATACACAAGATTAGTGATATTTATAACATAATTATATTGTTGTTATATATACATATGTATAAACATTAAGTAGATACTTAGGTGCGGTAGAACCGGCTTGTTTTACTTTTCTTTTTATAAATAAATATTTGATTAGGCCTGTTACAGCCAATAACATTTAGATGTATTTGTACAATTAAGTTTAATTATATTTTTGTGCTGTTGGCCTGTAAATTAATAAATAAATTAACTAATAAGTACCTTCACCACGAGCATAATCTACATCGAGATCCAATAGCCGTTGTTTTGTTTTCTTGTCTAGTTTGCCTCTGATTAACTTGTCGTTCACAAACTTAGGTGGTTGAGGTGAACCATCACCTTCGTCGCTCTGAGGCCGTTTAACGAAGCGGCCTGGAGTGTCCTCCTCCTGCTTTTTCTCATTCTCTGCCTCAGAGCCTTCATCTGAGTCAGAGGCGTCGTCAGAATCTTCTAGATCATAATATTTCCGTAAGTTCTCCGTTGAAGTCTCATTTATAGGCCGGCCACGCTTGTCTACAGTGTATTTTACTTTAAATGTATCATCATTAAACATAGACTGGAACCTTTTATCAATTTTAACTTTGCGCTCATGTTTAGGAATTTGCTTGTAGCGTGGATCATTTAGGTATTTGGCAAATCGACTGTCTTTTAGTATGTCGCTCATGATGACTAAACTTTATAAATACAGAAAAACGTAATGGTTTACTTTAATATGTAATGTATTTCAGCAAAATTAAAATACATATAAAATAACCTCTAAAATCTTAACCTCAAATCTCAATGATTATTTATTTTGAAGTTTAAAGACAAAAACCTGAATATGTCAAGACGGATACAAGGATTTAGTATACTATCTGGATTGCGCACAGACGAAAGGACATGTCCACAAAATGTATGGAGGCTGGTATAATAATAATCAAAAATTCTAACCACAACACTCGTTACATCTCGACAAAGTTCATATTTTTCTGAGTCTTCACATTACTTAAAACCAAAAAAGAGCCCTCCATTTTTTTTAGAATTAATTTTGAATCTATTAGAATAAATAAATATACTTATTTGGCTCAATAGGTAGTTTATCTCCAGCAAATCTGGTTAAGTAACCTACATTATTGTTAAATGTAAGCATTATTACCAATTAGACACAGTTTTTAACTGTTTTTGTCACATTGTACCTACTAACTGGTCACACTGCGCACTGGTAGGTTATAATGTTTAATTTTAGATATTTTTGAATATTTTTGAGAAGCCCATATATCAAGCTTTCAAACGATGTATATATCATCTTGGTTCGATTTTTCTCTGAATAATATACCACTTGTGGACGTCACCTTTGGCTCTAAGATAGCTTAAGAAAATTCAACTTTAATGCGTTGCAACATAACATATATTCCTTTGAAATGGCATAAGAGAGACGCTGTGCCGAGTGAGACTTCCCAAAGTGATGAGGGTGTCCCGCTCGCACTCGCACTATTGACATTTCGAAACGACACTTATATATGGTAGAATTATTACCTGCAAAGCCGCGACTGTCTTAACCATTTCTTAGTTTTTATAACAATGTAGTTTGATTAGATTTTAGTTAAAATTGCGAATAGATGCTAATAAAACAGAGTTTGATATTTATTTTGTATGAACATACCTACTTTCTTTACTGTCTTTATGATTAATGGTATTTTTTTTATTTTTGACTACAGTATCACCGTCGATTGCAAATGGCGTACTATGGTGTATACAAAGAAGTGTGATAGGGTGACTATGCTGGACATATTTCTCAAACATGCTGGGTTTACAATAGGTGTATAATCGTGGGTGTCGTTTTTCATTTTTTGGGTTGTAGATTTCAAAAATGGCATCTATTTTGTAATTAAATATGGCTACGGGATGTCACTTTTTGCAAAAAGTCATAATTGGTGTCGTTTTTCATTTTTTGGGTTGTAGATTTCAAAAATGGCATCTATTTTGTAATTAAATATGGCTACGGGATGTCACTTTTTGCAAAAAGTCATAATTGGTGTCGTTCTCTTCTCCCCCGGACCACCGAGCTGAGCGGTCGTGTCTAACCAGTACCTGCGTAAATTCATTTCTAAAAATAGCCTACAGTATCGCGTACAACACGGCGCGGCGTAAGCAATAGGAACGCATTTATGTGTGCTACGAAAAGTGAAAGGCAGCCTTGAAGTATTGACTGGAGCCGTAGCGTGATATCGGTGAGTGGCGTTTTTACATTACTCACGCGCCCGTCTACGTACCTACACCGAGCTTGCTACACCGCATCTAACTGCTACGAGCGTACCTACGCACACAAGGAAAGAAAGCATCGTCTCCATTTATTTTATTTACAACATTAGAGATGCCACTGTCCCGCTCCTCGCTCACAAGGCGCACTCCGCCTCGGCCGTCGCCGGCGCATGATTCATCGCCACCGTTAACGCATGCTGCATCGGACTCCGATATCTACGGATCGCCGAGTAAATCATCCTTAGCCGTACCCGCTGTCACAAAGGAGCACGCAGCTAGTGATCCGAATATTACCATGCGGAAACGTAAAAGGGATGAAGAAACATTATGCAGAAGTGAAATGATGGATATGTTTACGCAACTAAAATCTGATCAAGAAAAACGGTTCATTGAGCTTATGGAAAAAATTCAGTGTGGAATCAACACGCACACTGAACAAAACAAAAACATATCTTGCTCAATTGAGTTCCTTGGTCAAAAATATGATGAGTTGGTCACGAGAATTCAGGCGCTCGAACAAGAAAAATTAAATGATCGCAATTATATTAAATTACTGGAAACAAGGCTGGAGCAAGTTGATAAGACATTACACAGCACAAAACTAGAGGTCCGTAACCTACCTAAAAAAGACGGTGAGACAAAAAAGGACCTGCTCAACATGGTAATTAAGATCGGAAACTCTCTCAACGTTCCAGTGCAGGCATCAGACGTCCGGGATGTCTATCGTATCAATACCAAAAAAGAAGGAATTCAGCCCATCGTAGCGGATTTGTCTACAGTGCTCTTAAGAGACAATATTGTGGAGTCTGTAAAAACCTACAACAAGAAATTTCCGACTACTAAGTTCAGCAGCTCTAATCTGAAGATTGAAGGCCCAGTCAAACCAATATTTGTCTCTGAAAGCCTCCCAAGGCACGCAAAAAAGTTGCTATTTCTGGGCAAAGAATTTGCCAAAAAGTATAACTTTAGGTACTGCTGGCCTTCGCGAGGCAAGATCTATCTGAGGAGGTCTGATGGGGCCCCATTCTTAAGAATCAACGGTGAAAGTGACCTTGACAAAATTAAAGTCAAATGACTATTTCATTGTTGTGATTGTATTGGACTAAGTCAGATATCACTGCGATCTTTACATTATTTTATTGTAATATGTAAACTACTGACCATATTAGAGCTATATACACAGTCTACTTACACATACTTATACAATAACACATTCACACACACTCATTCAAAAACACACATTCAAGCCCTAAATACACTTATTTACATTACATTTTACTCCCTTATATATACAATGAAAATTTATTATTTGAACTATTTAAAATGCAGAACGCTTCTTAGTATATTTTTCAAAATTTCAAAGTTTTCGACCACGCTTAGTAAGAAAATGAAGAATCTATTTTACAATACGCACACTATTACGTTTTTTTTTAAATAATGGTTAATACATTTAATGTTACAGAAGTTGACAACACAGAAAAAATAGAATGCTTTACCATTACTGATTCTAGTAAATGTATCAAGGTATTAAATGCAGATGTGATGAATACGCAAACTTTATGTATTTTAACAATGAACATTAGAAGCATTCATTGCAACTTCGATTACTTTGTTGCTTTTGTGGCCAGCCTTGACATCTCAGTTGATATGTTTGTTTTAACAGAATGTTGGACTAGTGATCTAAAACCACCTCCTAATATTAATAATTATAATATGTTTTGGACAAAAAATACATTCAATCAGAATGACGGTGTAGTGGTGTATGTTAGACAAGATATTATAGTATCCTCGTCTGAGCCAGACATATGTGAAGGAAACTGTCTAATGTTTACCATATCTCCAAATTACACAGTTGTTTGTACGTACCGTCCACACTGTTTTAGGAATCCTAAACCATATCTCGAATCAATGGACATGTTATTGACAGGTATATCTTCTGAGAATATTATTTTTACGGGTGATATTAATATTGACACTATACCAGACAATCACTCTAGTATATCTGAATATTATTTAAATATGATGGCCATGCATGGCCTACGGCAAGGAATCACTTGCCCCACCAGGTTAAAGGCATGCCTTGACCATATGATGGTAAAATCCTTAGGTACCTGGAAAACCTTAGTCTTTGATGAATGTATAACAGACCATCATCCTATATTGCTTTATGTCAACAATGCCAAAATTACTAAAACTAAAATACCGCTTACGGAAAAATCTATCGATTTTAAAGGAATAGAACAAGCATTATTAAAAGAGTCCTGGCAAGATTTATATTCTATAGAAAATGATGTGAACACAGCAGCTGATTTATTTATTGGTACATTTTTAAAAATTATTAATGATAACACGGAAATTAAAAAGAAATCGAAAAAATTCCAACCTTTAAAACCTTGGATCAGTAGAGGTGTTATTAAATGTATTATAAAAAGGGACAAACTACACGAATTAACTAATGCATCGCCAGAAGACAAAATAATTAAGGATAAATATATAAAGTATAGAAACACATGCAATTATGTGATCAAAAATTTAAAGAAAGAATATTATAAGAACAAGTTAGATAAGAGTAAAGGAAACATAAAAGAGACGTGGAGAGTAATTAAAGAAGTATGCAATATTAATCAATCAAAAAGCCCCTCACTTGAATTATTAGATATTAAAGACAATCGCAAAGAATCCCTCAATACAGTGAACACATACTTTACTTCTGTTGGTGAAACTCTCGCTAATACAACTCTACAAAAATTAAAAACCACCGAAAAATCTCTAGCACTGTTGGCCAAAACCTCAAATCATAGGTCTAATTCTATGTACTTATTTCCTACGGATCCATACGAAGTAAAACGAGTAGTCATGGAACTCAAAAATCATAGTGCACCGGGGTGGGACACGATTACGTCAAATTTGATTAAACAATTTATAAACATACTTGCTGAACCCATGACATTTATTTGCAACATGAGTTTTGAAAGTGGCAAGTTTCCAAACTCATTTAAGAAAGCTGTAGTATGCCCTATATTTAAAGCAGGAGATAAAAAGAACCCCTCGAATTACAGGCCTATATCCCTACTCTCTACTTTTTCAAAAATATTGGAAAAACTGGCTAAAACAAGGTTAACGCAATATCTGGAGAGAGGTAATCTATTGAGCGCTAATCAATACGGCTTCAGAGAAAAAAGGTCTACAGAGGATGCGGTGTTAATGCTTACAAATAAAATTACGTCATATCTAGATAGGGGCGAGAAATGCATAGGTATTTTTTTGGACCTCCAGAAGGCATTTGACACTGTGTCCATACCTATTTTGCTGACTAGAATGGAAAACGATGGCATAAGAGGAGTAGCAATTGACTGGTTCACAGATTACCTTTCTGAAAGAACGCAAACTACAAAGGTTGACGGTTGCATGAGTGACAGCGCAGATTGTACATATGGAGTACCACAGGGCAGCACGTTGGGACCATTGCTGTTTTTAATTTATATTAATAGCCTATGTAACGTCGATTTGCCTGGGCTAGAGTTGTTAATGTTTGCGGATGATACAGTATTGCTCGTTCATGAAAAAACTTGGCCGGAAGTTGTAAAGTTGGCAGAGGATGGTCTAGCAGTAGTTACTGGTTGGCTTGAAGATAATTTACTATCATTAAACGTCAGTAAAACAAAATATATATGTTTTAGTATAACAGAAACAGGGGCCCCTAAATATAATATAAATTTAAAAATACACACCTTCCCGTGTAATCGTGGCACTAGACCAGTACAGTGTGCTTGTACAGTAATGGTGAGAGTAGACTCTATAAAGTACCTTGGAGTGAACATAGACTGCCACCTTAACTGGAACGTACATATTAAAGTCTTGGCATCCAGAATTAGAAAATTAATTTTTGTGTTCAAAACTCTCAGATTCGTAGCTGAACTCCCATTAGCAATTCAGACATATAAAGCGTTGTGCGAGTGTCTCATTAGATACTGTATTTGTGTATGGGGTTCTGCTGCGAAAACACATATTATAACAGCCGAACGTGCGCAACGTGCTATACTTAAAGTGATTATGTTTTTGCCCTTCAGGCACCCAACAACTGAAGTTTATATTAAAGCCAAAGTCCTTAGCGTCAGGAAATTATTTATCTATGAAAGCGTGCGACGATACCATAGAAAAACAGTACCTTTTTTGATTAATGAAGCGAAACGAGAACGTCGCTGTCCTGTACCAGGTGCGAAACGAAAATTTGCTCGAAATAAATACGATGGTATTGTTCCACTCTTATACAATAAAATAGATAAGGAATGTAAAATAAAGAAACATAATAATAAAGAAGTTAAGACAACTATATGGAATTGGCTTGATAAATTTGATTACAAGGACATTGAAAATGTCTTAAACAATATTCATATTTTATAAAATATAAGTAGTAGTATTCTATCAGATATATTATATAATTATGTGTATCAAGAACAACACTTGCACACACACACACACACACACACACACACACACACACACACACACACACACACACACACACACACAAACTTTCACGTAAACAGATTAGTCGTTTGCGATGTTTAATTGTATTGTTAGTAGTGAATATTAACTAGTTTATATTTTTATTGGTATACATTTATTGTAAACATTTATATAAGGAGAAGCCATTGGCTCCGTCATACAGTGTATACTAGTTCGGAGCCAATGGATTCAAAACAATAATTGTCAAAAATATTTCTGAAACAATAAATTATTCTTATTCTTATTCTTATTTTTCTAGGTTTTTGGGGGTGTAGATTTCAAAAATGGCATCCATTTTGAAGTCATGTTTGCCATCTTTAATTTCCCCAAATTCTCAAAAACGATACCTATGACGGCCTTTTGAAAAAAGTGACGTCTGCTGTCTTTGATTCCTAAATAGATGCCAATTTTAAAATATACACCACCAAAAACCTCGAAAACTACACCCATGACGACTTTTCAAAAAAGTGAGTCGGCCATTTTTTATTTCAAAATGGATGTCTTGTTTACTACGGAAGCCTAAAAAAGATTGTAATTTTTCGTAATAAAGTCTATTAAGATTTTTCGTGACAAAGTCTATTCGTGGAAAAGTGTTCGTGATAAGGTCTTTTCGTGATAAAGTCAATTTGTGACAAAGTTTTTCGTGAAAAAGTCGCTTGCGTGATATGTGTCAAGATTACATCTATGAAACTTAAACGTTGTTTAACACCGTAAATATGGATTCCAGACCATTACTGTCATCACAAAAGTGAAGGAACTCATCGAGATTTACATTACCGATGACAGCTGTCAAACTTAAAAGTGGTTCATTTCCGTCATTATCAATTCTAGACTATTGCTGTCTTAACAAAGGTGAAAGAACTCTTCGAGATCTAAATTTCCAATAACAGCTGTCAAACTTGAAACTGAATTTTCTCTCTATATGAGTTTAAGACCATTGCTTTTATGGGGATTGGTTTTATAAAGATCTTTAGGGAAGGCCTATACCCAGCAGTAGGCGTCCTATTGCCAAAACGAGGACGATGACGAAGGACGACCAGTTAGAGGTAAGATAACTGCGATTCCTGAGTGCAGTAACATTTCAAAGAAATATTATATCCCGAGATGATTGAGATGTTTTGGTCATCCTACTTGGAAAAGAGACACAATCATCTGATGTGTTCTCCTTTGCCAGTACTCAATCCTGTTTATATGATAAATCCATGGATTTGACCCTGTCTCGTGCTCCGACTAAATGCCTAAGATTTGGAAAAATTGAATAACATAGTTTCCATGCTCACGAAGAAAAAACTTCATGTCATCATCGTCACGGCAGTCAGTTTTATCGTAATCGCGATTATCGACCTTCTTCGTCAGTCTTATCCAGTCTTATCAATTTTATGGAATAATTGATAATTCTTATTAATTTCACCCGTAAATTAAATTTCCACTGAAATTTGGCTTTAATTTAAACCGAAAACCATGAATAGCATTGGTGAAGAATGTACAGAGCTCAAGAAGAAATACGACGACTGTTTCAATAGTTGGTTTTCAGACAAGTTCCTAAAAGGTGATCACGACGATTCTATGTGCTCTGGAATATTTAAAGTTTATCAGGAGTGTGTCAAGGTAATAAACTATCTTCTACGTAACTAAAATTTTGAATACTATTTGCATTCCATTTCAATGTAGATTGTAGGTCCTACTTACCATTTAACCATATACCTTCATTATTACACAACTTTTTCAAATTTTACAGAATGCAATGAAGCAGCAGAATATAGATTTCAAAGAAATAGATAAAGACGTTTTGGGTACTGAAGAAGAGTTCAAGGTGCCACCAACCAGCAGCAGTTGACAGAGATCCAGTTTAATTTGTGCGTTGAATTCTGTGATGTTTTGCACCAAGTTCTATGGAAGCAGTAACAAATATGTAGAATCTAATAAGTTAGAGCTGGGGTATAGAAGTAACATAGTTCTGTCTGATACTCCAAAAATATGATTAGTGCATCATTTCATGCTAAGAACTTTTCCTACTTAGACATTATTTATCACATGACAATTATTTTAAGCTACAGCATCAAGTACAAGTAGTAAAAAAACACAATCTATATGAATGACTTCTAAAAAATACTTTTATCTAACTATCTAACGTCCCGCTTCGCACGGGCACAATTGGCTAAAGCACATTCACATTCTAATTTTTTTATAAAATAAATTTCTAATTTTTTTTCAAATTTTTAATATAGCTTATGTTCGTGGGGGATAGTTTAGCTTTCTAACAGTGAACAAACTTTCCAAAACTGTTTAGTAGTTTCGGAGCCTATTCGATGCAAACAAACAATCAAATCTTTCCTCTTTATAATATTGGTATAGATGCAATAGGCCCAATTATAAATGTGCCATTGTAAATTTAATAGCAATGTAAAAAGTGTTCTCTATTGAATGCCTAAAGTGAAAAAGAAACAGAAATAGTCTAAAAACTACAGCGTAAATAATTATTGGTATCAAATCAAACCTCTTGGATGTGTGAAGTTTGCTATAAGTGTTGCAAATCCCCTCTTGTGCTGCTAATATAGATATATTGCTTTTGTGCAACCATTCACCTCGTGTTCACAGACTCCCAAGAAATTTAATTCGACCTTGTGTTGATTAAATTGTATTGCTGTAGTGCAAATATGTTATTCATATAGCTATTGTCTTAAAAAAATTTAAATGTAATCACAAATTATTTTTGTTGATATTTTATGGGTAGTGTTAAGCGCATGATGAATTTAATCTGTGGTGTCTGTTAGAAAGTATTTTTGGGTGAAACCTAGTGAATTTTTCCTTGCTGGCTATATCCTAGTGTCGCAATTTTGAGATTTTTAGTGTAGAAACATGGATTTAAAATAAGTGATGACATGCAATGAATTGATGTTTGCGATATCCTGTAATAAGTTAGACAAAAATAATTGTTTCTAATACTACTCATTATTATGTTGTGAATTCTAAATAATATTTATATTCATGGTTGAAAGCATTTATTGGTAGCAAAATGTTGATGTGAGCACATTGTGTTAGTTTTATTTAAGTAGAATTAAATTATTATTTTGTGTACCAACAGTTTTGTTTTTGATATAATAAGAAATAAAACAAATAACCATTTCTGTAATCGGATTCGTATTTAGTTACTGTTTCAAGGTTGTTAAAACCTAAACTTAATTTTAATTTACATAACTAACTCCATTATGGTGTGGGTCATGAAACTTTACATCAATTACAAAAGTTATAAACCAGCTAAACCAGCCGCTTTATCAATCACAATATCATTGATTTGTCCATCTTTTGTTTTACAATGTTTTACTAATGTCTTCAGCCAATTATGGCTTAAGGTCAAGTAATGAAACTAAAACAATAAAAAAAAAAAAAAAACTGTGGTTCATTTTGTCATTTATGAACATTTATTTGCCATTCAATTTATGATATTGCTCATGTAGTTGTTTTAGCTCTGCAGTTCTGAGAATATCACACCATACAGAGAGGGCTTAAGTATGAGGTATGATTATCTTTGACTGGTGTCTCTCGGGCGGTACACAAAGCCTCTGCTCTTCATTTCTCTGATAACTCCAGCTGGTAACCTTCCCGAAACTGAGATTGCATATACTCCCTTGCAAAACCGATCTGAAAATTATAAATAAACATTTTACACATACAGTTTCTATAAGATTTTCTGTATCACAGATGCCTCAAAATACAATAAAAAAAAACCGGACAAGTGCGATTCAGGCTCGCACACCGTGGGTTTTGTACAAATCCAGAAAATTTCACAAAATTGGGAAGTAAGTTGTTAAAATCTCTATACTATAGCCATTGTTTAAAAAGTTATTTTTTTTCACTTTTCTCATCATACATAGAAAATTACACATTGTTAAAATAATCAAAAACCTGTTTTAGCATGTGCTATTGAAGTTCTTTTGTATGATACCTTACATGATATGTACTTTGAATTTTGAACTCATATTTTGTGAATTTTGAGGCTCTATTTTTTGTGATTTAAATAAAAATGTACAGTTTTCAGATTTATTCCTATATGTGTACTTTGAGACAATGCTCCTCGCAAAATTTCATAGTTCTATGTCAACGGGAAGTACCCTGTAGGTTTTGTTTTTTGTGTGTGTTCTTTTACACAACTGCAAGAGACCATAGATATATGCATACAGTTTAAATTTCAACTCGATATCTTCACGCATTCCCGAGATCTGCGATACGAGTTTTGACATACACACAGACTGACAGGCGGATAACAAAGTGATCCTATAAGGGTTCCGTTTTTTCTTTTTGGGGTACGGAACCCTAAAAATAATACTTGACACCGATAGCCTATCCCCACTGGGATTTCCTGTGTTAGGGTGCCTTGGAGCACACGCATAGATAAGGGCAACTAACATCCTGAGGGGTTACTACAAGTTTACATGTAAATTAAAACTACAGTAGTTTCCATATGGTTCATACATTTTTGTACAGAGCCCCTGGTGGAAACGAGGAAGAACTAACAATAATAATGTATGGAGCCACATGCAAACACTCAAGTTTAAAGCAAACTATGCAAATATCTGCCCAGCTGGGAATTGAACCCCGGGCCCCTGCACAGAAGACAGTACCAAGAGGGTTGTAAGGGAGGACATCCACATCAACAAAACAGCAAAATCCATTGTTGTTATTAATAAGGGTAATAGCAACAGCCTAAATAAAATTAGCTTTATATGAGAGTAAAATTATGTGGTCATTAAATATTTTCATTTCAAAAGCTCCTTTAAGGCCATTCAAATTGGTAGCAAGTTTTTTTGTAGTGAAATGCTTACTTATTCTCTGCCATTTGCAAACCCAACTGTCTTCAGGACTCATAGCAGCTATCATTCTGTAACAAGTTAAATTAGATTAATTTTCAACACACTTGCTCATAAAGTGGCTCTAATTTCACCGCAATCAGGCACATAATAACACCTGTAATCAAACTGTGACTTTTTCATTGCTATAATTTACAAGTGAGTTATAGATTTTTTTATTTTATTGGTTGAGTTTCTTTGTTTTTATTTATTTATTTATTTGTTTATAGGCGAGCAGTATAAATTGATGTGCCTATATCAAGCAGAGTCGAATAAAATTAGTATTTATCTGTCAAGGAAATTTTTTCCTTCTTTATCCAAAGATCCAGTCTATTCTTAAATGTGTTAATAGTCCTTGCTGAGATTACATCCTCAGGCAACCTGTTCCAGTTGTAAACCACTCTGTTGCTGAGGATGTGGTGTGCAGTGTTGGTTTGTGAAGGTGTAGGCTGTAAGAGGAACTTATGGCGTCTACTGTCGCGTATGTTTTCCTTCAATGTGTACATGTCGTGAATATTCGGAAGATTATAGAAGCCATTGAGAATTTTGTAGGTCTCAATCAAGTCTCCACGCAATCGTCGTTCTTCGAGGGTCGTGAGATGAAGAGCTTTTAATCTATCTTCATAGGTTTTGCGGCGCAGAGCATATGGTATCCTGGTGGCTTTTCTTTGTGCTCTTTCAAGCAAATCAATATCTTTTTTAAAATAAGGACTCCACACCTGGAACCCATATTCTAGTAGAGGCCTTATATAGGTTTTGTAAATCTTAATAAAAACATCAATTGTTACTGTCTGAAAGGACTTGCGTATGACATAGATAAATGAGTTAGCCCGTTTGACTATCATAGATATAATTATGCTCTTCCCATTTCAAATCTGCAGTCATGATGACTCCTAAATCCCTCTGTTGGTCTACAGATGCCAAAGCAACTCCATCAAATGTGTATGTCTCTCTGGGGTTGGTTTTTCCGAGATGTAACACACTACATTTGGTCGTGTTCAACTTTATTATCCATTCCCTGGTCCGGTTCTGATTACGGTGAATTTTTTACTTATGTACAAAAATATTACATACGGTTTGTATAAATTTTGAATAATAAAATTTATTTTAAATTTTTTAAAAAAAGTTTTGATACAAAAAAGATTGTGTTCAATAGTAGGTACAAATAAATTAATGTACCTATTGCTTGCTCATTTCATGCAACTTCGTATTTAAATAGATAATTTCAACTTGTATGTGTTTAATAAATAATTTTTTTTCTCAAATATAACTTTTGTTTTCTCTGTAGGTAATCAATAAAGAAAACTTGAAATTCCCCATTTTGTATGTGGCTATCTGTGAAAAGCCAAAAAAAGAAACCTCATTCTTTAAGTCTATGGCTGATTGCCATTGCACACTGCACGCGCATAGGAAAACTGATTAATTTTTCCCACCATTTCGAAACATTGTTGTAGCCTGGCTCATTGTTATTCACATATAACTAGTTTGAAGGGGACAGTTACTGTTATAAACTGACGTCTATGTCAATAAACATATTTTACTGTTACAGTTATAAATTGACATCTATGTGCTTAAAAATTACCCTCTTTATTAGTAAATTAAGCATCGCAAGTACATACCCATCAAAGTTATTGCTGGTACAATCATAAACATTGTCCTTGTTGTTTTTCATTCTAAGGAATTCATCACAATTGTCACATCCATCATACTCAAACTGGTCAAAAGTCTGAAAAGAAAGATAGCAAACTGACAACAGAGAAATAAAGATCTAATTGGCTTCTAAGGCTGAGCTAATTTATAAATATATATAGTCCATCGCATACCCGCTGAAAACTAGGATGCAACAACCTTTAATGAATATAATTACCTAATAGGTTTGCTTCAAAAATATCACTCTATTCTGGTAGTTTTTAAAAGATAATAATAATGCATTTTGAAAATAGGTAATAATTATGGATTATACTTAAGGCCGAATTCTTCTATAGATTTTAACTAGTCCTAACTCAGTGGTTATGGAAAAGACTACAATTAGGTACAACAGGAGAAAATGGTAAACAGTTTACTTAAAGTTGTATAGCATCTTACATTATAATGAAAATCTCTATAACACAGTTCAGTACAGTTTTAAAACTTATTGATACACTTTTTACAATTGAAACATTAATATCGATTGAAAATGACCCTACAGTTTCGTTATGAGGAGTTTACTTAGTAATAACAAGTCGTGTCGTGGTAAATGTTGAAAGTAAGTAGGCAGGTAACTAATTTAGGTGGACTGAGTTTAAGCCAAGGTACGGATAATCTTATTGAATAAATTATACAAATATTTTATATCGAAAATGCTGTATCGAACCTTTATAAGCGAACACACTAGACAAGCCCGGAGTCCTCGAAGATCTTTTGGAACTGTTTCTAGAGACATATTTGATGGAAATATACGTCTACAGATTATTTTTATATGAGATAACGATGTGTGTCCTTTCTTTGTCGTTTTAATATGTTTACAATTTCATTTCGCCACAAAATCACTGAAATAAATTAAAGAATGCACACGCAAAAACCAACAGTTAGTTTCACCAACTACTATACATACCTACTAACGCACGACATGAATCATGACCAGTGTTCCCGTTAAGGCCATCTATTTTGCGGCTATATAACAGGACAAAGTTCCTAGTTTTGAAGATACCTGCGAAATTGCGCTAGTAGTAGCTAAAACCATAATACCCCCATGTTCGGTAAGCTCCCAAGTCCGGTAAGCTGTAGAGGCCTGAGAGGCCAACAGCTCTAAGTCATTAAAAAAAAAAAATGGCTTTTTAGCTGCGCAATATCCAATCAACGCGCAGCTTTATGTGAGCTTCAGTCACGATTGGATATTGCGCAGCTTGTAGCCAGGCCTGCCGCTAGCTATTTGTACGCCCGTGTGCAAAACCGAATATGCCACCCCTGTCTATAGTGAAGTATATAACTAGACATGAATGCATAGAGAGGGTCAAGCTGGGATGAACACATTGCCCAAGTTAGCGAAAACCAGTCCAACCTCTATAACCTGAATCGTAAATTGACCCAGGCCAAAGTTGCAGTCTGTCCACTTTTAGATAGTACTGGGAAGCGGACACTACTTAGCATTGGAAAGAGCTGAACTCCTGGCGGACCATTTGTCCGAACAGTTCTAACTTCACGATACTCCCTCAAATGCGGAACCAGCTGTACACAGCCACCATGCTCAAGTCACTGGTGAAGTCCAGGACTTTTTAAGCCATCCAGTCCCGCCACTGGAAGGAAAAGATTTCATCTCGCCAGCTGAAGTTGTAAGAGCAGTTAGAGGACTCAAAATAAAAAAGGCGCCTGGACAAGATAGCATTACAAAATTAAATGCCGTCTTGAAGCAGCTACCATCCAGGGGACTAGTCTGTCCAACAAGGCTTTTTAATGCCATATTACGTTCCGGACACTTTCTTTATGAGAACTAGACTCACTTACGCAGCACCAGCCTGGTACAAGCTGTGCTCAGAATCTCAAAAAAACGATTACAAGTTGTACAAAACGTCACACTACCCATGTGCACGGGAGCCGGGCGATATCTACGAAACGATGTTATCGCCCGAGACCTGAAAATCGAATCTGTGAGGGAATTTGTGGGTCGTTTAGCGCGCAAAACGGTATGATCGTGCAGATAATGGGCCACAACCTCACCTGAGAAGCATTGCGCCATTACATGCACGACCCCCGGACGTTAAATCATGACGAGCACTTCCCCGTGAAATAGCTGTGGATACGGAGGAAGATTCTACTGAACAGATGGTCACAGTCAGCTAACAGCTCATGCAGTCTGACCTAGATCGTCAAGACCACAACGCCACCGGCTTCCTGTCCAGACTAGGAAATGTCACCAGCGGCACAACAAATTCCCCAGGGGTTATGGCCACTGGCGCCCAGCCTTGGCTAAGGGGAGTATTCCCCGAGGCCAATTCTCACCACGCCTAAGGAGGTGATGGAAGGTTCGGATAAAAAAACTAGACAAGGCGCTAAATAATAATAATTAAAAAAGTAAGAGAAGGCGAGATGTGCAAGTATAAAGAGTGAACTGGACGAAAGCAATATCTTTTGTCTCTATTTGCGTATACGTTTTTTGTCCGACTATTACGCACTGCTTATGCTTATATCAACACTAATTCGGACATAAAATAGTTTAAGTCACAGTTTCGAATTAGTTAAGAATAGATTTTTACCTATCTACAATTCGATCTCGGCAAGTTAACTAGTAGTGAAAAGTGATTGTACAGTTAACGGTTGAATTGTATACGATTATTTGTGAATAAAAGGGCTACTTAAAGCCAAGGATTAATTAAGATTCGGGAGTTTTACTTCGAGACCCCTGCACCTCGGCGGCAAATCAGCTACTTCAGGCATCTTCGAGTAGCAAATCCTTGCAATTCACACAGAAAGCGTCTTAAGGGGCGAGTACACCAGCGCGTACTTGGGCAAGAGAGACACGCAACGCCACTGAGTTTCTCATCTCTCTCTCGCTCAGTAGAGGTGCTCGCCACGCTAGCGACTTGCATAAAGACTTGTCGCCATCAGCTTAGACGTAATAGTCAGGCCAATTTTCGCGCCAAAAACTACTGTTGAATTTTTTAATGAGTTGCTTAAGTAAATCAACATATTTATGAACTATTACCTATTTTCTATCATTTCTAACAAAAGTGCAAAGTTGATTTTTAACCGCGTGCTCAATTTTGATGGCCAAGCAAGCGAAGGATTCTAAAATTGTCTGTATTTTATGGATTCTAAAATTGTGTATTGGACTTCAATGGTCAATAATAATTTCGCTTACAATATTGCGTACGAAGATCTGGTTCTCGGACGATATTTTGCACTCTGGCATACATGTGCACTCACTGCCTGTCACAGCCAGTCACAGCGCAACTGTCCTTGGTTGGATGTAAAAAGGTGACTTTTGACTACACGGAAACCGCGCGTTCCAACCGCGGTTAGAAACACGCGCCCTTCCACTAATTACGATGGAGGTCATGTTATAATTTCGATTATAACTGCAGTCTACATGGATAGCAACAAGCAAGGTCACCTCTGTTGGGATGCTGGATTGCAACCGTCTGGAACGTGCTTAATTTTTGACGCTAAACAAAAGAAGAATAAGAAGAAAGATAAAATAGACATTTCACAGACTACTATCACTATTGTTGGCACCTTAGTTTTAGTAAGAAGAAGCTAAAAAGGGCTAGATCGAGCAAAAATAGGGCTAGATGGAGCACAAAATTACCAAGAAATGATTTGCGGTAAAAAAAGCAAAAAAAACACCTCTGAACACATTTTTCACAAACATTTTTCAATATTATACTGAATGTTATGGCAATTGGCACATCAACTATACCTTGTAAATCATATCTTGATACCCGTGACATTGACATTGACATACGCGTCATGACTCACGCACATCAAGTACCATCAGTATCAGCTATATTTTACAAGATATAATGAAATAATAGAGTTTTGACACTCACTCGGTTCATAAGAAGAGCATTAATCACATAAATAGAAATAAATCAATAGTCTATGACACAAATTGCGAAAGTTCGATGTTATCGCAAAGTTAGTAATGCACACATTTCATTTTCTGGTGCAATATTTCTTACAAAATTAATAGTGCAGAAACGGGCTACATAGCCCTTTCCGGGCTAAATCATTAAACAACGAGTTCACCTTTAGTACAAATTGCTAGATCTAGCTCCAAAAGGGCTAAGGTGGTAACACTGACTACTTAGACACGACATTGACAGCGGTGACTGATAGCGTGTTGAGTTGAGTCAGTTGAGGAATTTTTTAATTTTTTCCTGACCATGGAAACTATGTCCTTTAGTCTTCATGAAACGTTCCGCAGACAGCTGCGGCTTAGTCATCTAACAATCACAGATTTTGATCTAGGCAAGTATAATCTTACCTAATGCGCTGGGGGAGACGACAAAGCGGACTGAGGCAGGTGTGTCTCAGTCCCCCTCCGCCCCTGTACCGCGCAGGTTAGTGCCATGTCAAAGAAGATATAATAATACTAGATACATAGCCATGTGCTAAGTTGAGCGGTAGGATTAATAACCATAAGCACTAGGCCGCAGCCGCAGCTGTATGCGAGACGCTTTGAGCGTGCACATTACTCACTTAATTCTATGATGGTTGGTACGCAAAGGTCTTTGTTGGTACGCCTGAAAAGTTGAATAGCAAATCGCTAGTAAACTGTGCTCTCATATTTACACGTGCGTAAGAGGATTTTTACACTTACTGTGGGACTAATCCCGATAATTTGAATCGTGGCAAAAAAACAATTGTTGCAAATACTCTTTTCACTCTCGGCAAAATGTTTGAAGCAGTTGTCTTTTCTTTGCAGTTTTGAGCCTGATTCCATGATAATTAATTGTTCATATTGATGAATACAGGATCGCACTGGATACGAGCCGTTCCAATTACCTAATCCTATCTTAGGGGAAAACAACCGAGATTTCTCCGAGCGGAGGCCTATGTCCAGCAGTGCACGTTTTGTGGTTGAAACAAACGAACGATGAGGTATACCTAATATACCATACCTTTGACAGTTTCCATCGTTCCCGTACTTTGCAAGGCTGTGCCTCATAGAGAAAGTATGCTACTGTGCCTTGTGCAACTAGAAGTTACTCAATTTGTAATCACTCTCATTTGGCCGTATCTATAAAAAAAATCTACACAATCATGCGGTGCTATATAATAGATATAATAAATGGAGCCTGAAACAAAGATTTTTTTCTCTATTTATTCAAAACCATTATCTTTTTGTTTCTTATTTATAAGGCTTCAAACCCATGCTTCAAACATAAAAATGGCCACAGCCAGTGCGCCGGCCATAGCCGGTACACGGTGCAGCTAATACCTATTTGTGTGTAGGTATTTTACGCGATTATTCCGATTTTATTGCTCCGCCAAGGAAACATTTCAATCAGCTAAGTCGTTTTTGAAAAATAAACAGTGAAAATTACGTATGCATATGATATTGTACGCTCAGAGCAAATAAAAAAATCTATTTGGTCTGAGATTGTACGTCGATGATTCATCGATCCGAGCGAACTATTATCTGTACACCGCAGCGTTGAAGTCGGTTATACTACTTTTGGCGAAAAATCTCATCCTACTAATAAACGCGAAAGTTTGTAAGTATGGATGTTTGTTCCTCTTTCACGCAACAACTACTCAACGGATTGAGATGAAACATTGCAATAGTAATGCTTATATATCAGAATACCACATAGGATATAATATATAAAGATATTGCTTGAAAGAAGTTCGCCGGGTCAGCTAGTGACTTTGAATACCGGCCTATTCAAACTTATTTGGCAAGTCAAAGTTTTTGCCGCAAAGGTGTTCAGTGTGAACACTGTTCATCTTTGCCATCCTTAAACCGTTAAAACAACCGGGGCATATTTATCGTACCTACCTACGAGTATCTACAATAAATAATTGATATCATCTTTCATGTGCAGTGTAGCGAACGTTATCACCTACCCTATAAAATGATGAAATACTTGGACATCCATTGTTCTTATCTCCCATTATTTTTCTTAATTTGATAAGGACAATTGCTCAAGGGTTATTATTCTCGTAGATCTGTGAATGGACGCGGGGTGAGAGGTCTGCTCGCCCTTGCCCTCGGATGACGTCACTCGGCAGCTGCGCGCCCAGCGCGTGTCCAGTTATGGTTGGAGAGTCCATGATGCTATAAAGTGGATATAGGGTTTATTCAGACCTCTAAGGTGTTCGCTACGATTCGATGTCGCAGATAGACTCCGAACGTGACCCTTTTCCTAGCACGTTGGGTTATTTTGAGCTTATTCGTAGACATCTAAGGCCCACAGTGAAAGACCACCTTTATTTACCAACGACGCTCAATTAACTGTGTTATAAATATTATTATAGAGACAATTTCAAACTACCCTATTTTCTTTGATTATTTACTTGTTACTAAGCCTATTTTCTGATTTAAGATATTTATTGTCTGCACAAGCAGTAAACACACGCAGGCAGTAATTTTACATAGTGGGTAGGTAGAGAGAGAGGCGTAGGTGATCGAAAGTATCAATTTGTTGGCTTGTTATTGAGCTAGGTTCTAGGTAGTATGTTTAGCCCTCCGGTGCCGCGGCGGAGTGCGGAAGCGTGGTGGAACACCCAGGGTTTTTAGGTTTTAGTGGGTATACCGACCAGTGGGCATTGACTCTCTCATAACCACCCCCGCCTGCTCTCGAGGTGTGGTGGTATCCATAAAGGATTTTTCCTAGTAAAAAGGGGGTAGGCATGTTTAATACATCGACTAGGCATTTTATGCAACGAACCCTCCTAAGTCATGCTACCGTACCTACTCGAGAGTAAACATTAAAATATCTTGTTAGGCTCCCCTACTATCACTGAAATCCTCACTGCGTAGTAGGTTCATCATTATTTAATTATTCTTAGTATGTATAGTATGTAACTAATTAACATAATGCGCAGTTGGAGAATCCGGTGAAATGGAACTTAGTCTTCGGTTCAAATGATTCGATTAATTAATTTGTTTCATTTATATCTTAATTAAAACTATCATAGATTAAAGTTTATTACTTATACCTACAAATTAAGCTATTTCTCACTGGTCAGTTGGCCACGATTAATCATACTATTTTAGGACCTTTAGCATCTATATACCTACCTACAAGGAAGTTACATGATTATACCTAGTAATATATGTAAATATCTGTAGGACGCTACGAATCTTGCCATGAAAAACAGGATCCTTTTGGGAAAACGCTATATAAATACTTTTCGGACATTATTATAATATACCTACAAACAAAAGATTATTATGAATATTGCAATAAAAAACTCAGAGACATCGATTTTCCGCCAGAATTTTCAGTTTGTGCGGACTACTTAGGTACTACTTAGGATGTCACGCATAAATGCGTCATTGACTCATTGTAACAATAATATTTTTTTGAACACACTTGCTCATAAAGTGGCTCTAATTTCACCGCAGTTAGGCACACCCTTTGCTGTAATCTAACTGTGACTTTTTCTTCTTCTTCTTCTTCTTTTTTGTTTTGGCGTCGCATTGTTGTGCAATTGCCAGTGTCAAGTATTAAGTTTTAATATCTCTAATGAGGTTAAGGATAAGTTTTAACATCTCTATCTCACACTCTTCAAGGCTTATTGCCAATCGTTCTATGGAAATAGCTTATGGACAGCGTAATTATACTCAAAAATCTCTTGACGTCCTGCGCGTCTACTATAACAACGCTTCCAGAATGCTAATGCGGTTTCCGCCATTTTGCAGCGGGTCATCTATGTTTGCGGAGGCACGCACTGATGGCTTTGCAGCTATCATGCGCAAAAAATTGCTTCGCTGTTGAGCAAGACGCGAGCGAGCGGCAACCGCAACACGACAACTTTAGCTGTCCTATCTTGCTTCACCACAAATGCTGTTAAAATGAATGGCTGTGACAATATGTCAATTTCATAATGTGTGACATACTTACTTACCCAGTTTTAATTTAATTTTAAAAATCAATCTCTAATTTTAATTATGGACCCTAGGTATTTGTCGATCTGAGAATAAAATATTTTTGATTTTGATTTGATTTCGATTATGTAGGCGTAAGTAGGTATTTTTCTTTCTAGCTATAATTACCTAACTTTATAACTTTGAATGATAACTCAATACGTAATATTTCAATCATTTGCCTGCCACCGTTATTAATATCAAGCGAAAAACGCCTAAAAATTCAAGTTTATTGTATGGGAGTCCCCTTAATTTTTTTTTGGTTTAAGTTTTTGTTGTTATAGCGGCTACAGCAATACTTCATCTGTGAAATTTCAACGTTCTAGCTATCACTGTTCATGAGATACAGCCTGGTGACAGACATACAGACAGAAGGACATACAACGGAGTCTTAGTAATAGGGTCCCGTTTTTACACTTTGGGTACGGAACCCTAAAAAATGTCACCCAGGACGTTATGGTAATTATGTATTATTATACTAGGCACAGGTCATTTTGAATTTTTTTATTCATTCAAATAATTATTACACATATTAGGTACAACTTATTAAATTGTCTTAAAACTTAAGATAGGTTTGTCTAGACAACATGTTCTCGCTTATAGGTATCTTCTATCTACCTATAGGTCGTAACCTACACACATACGTTATGTAGGTAGGTACTTAATATGCTGAAAAGTTAGGTCATCTCTGAAAAACAATTTTCCTTATAATCGAACACCTGGATTTTGAAACAGGCAAAATCATGAATACAAATTAGAAAAACAACTTTTTAGGTAAATACCCACTTTAAAATTTAAATTATAAGCTTTTGGGAACTTTTTAACGTGTTTTCCTTCTGTTTGTCGGCCTCATGCCCCAGACAGATGAATAATTCTGTCCTGTAGATATTACTTATGAGCTGTATTTTGAACTTAAGTTTTTGCTTTAGATATCCTGCGCCAGCCAGAATATGATAGATACCCAAGGTAACACTCTCTTACTCTTACTTCTCTAACAAAAAAAATCTTGGACACGATTTTTCTTTCGTCAATTCAACAAAGAAATATTCGGGTAATTCAATCTGGTTCGGAAAGAGCAGAACTAATAGCAGCATCTGAGGAACCCGTTTCCCGTCCAAGCAGCAGCGATGGTGCCTTATCGGGTCTCTTCAGTATCGCAATGCAGAGCTTATTCCGTTTCATGCCTAAAACACCACCTCCACGGACAACGGTGACCTCGAGAGTAGTTTCACCACCTCAGGCAACCCGAACGAGAGCCGACATGGGACAGGTCGATGCGCCCCGTTATATCTTGGCCTCGGCGCCACGAGACCACGCGAGAAATGCCTTTATCGAATACCTAGCCTTATTGAGAGCGACGAAAAATGTCAATCTTAAGATTTGTGATAACATCCTGGAGTTCTTTAGGCTGGGTGGTCCGGTAAGTGAGAGTCTACTAAAATCAAGACTCGAGGAGGCAGAAGCAGCCATATACAGAAGCTGAATGAGACAGAGACGGAGCGAATAGGAAGACCAAAATACGCGATACCATCGAACGACCCAATTGTAGTCACCGCTAAGTGCACCAAGATAATGCTAGACGATAGAATCCTCGAGATGGCTAAAACCATCGAACGGAGTTCAGACGTTGAGGCAGGCTGGGGAAACTGGGCGGTACCAAAAATACAATGGGTCAACGGAGTACCAGGATGTGGCAAGACAACATGGGTGATTAGACACTTTGATGTGGACAGAGACGCTATCATCACAACAACAACAGAGGCAGCAAAAGACCTGAGAGAGAAGTTATCGCACCGAACAGGAGATCTGGTAAAATCCAGAGTGCGAACCATGGCTTCATCTCTCGTCAATGGTTTCGGAAAAGAAAGCTTCGGTCGCCTTCTGGTGGACGAAGCTTTAATGAACCATTTTGGAGCCATAATAATGGCTGCCCGGCTGTCTGGTGCTAGCGAACTTGTCCTCATTGGAGACGTCAATCAGTTGCCTTATATCGACAGAGAAAATATCTTCGAGATGAGGTACCATCGTCCAACGCTGGTTGCAAATATCACCTAGGAGTTGCTCTGCACACACAGAAATCCAATGGATGTCGCGTATGCGTTGAGGGAAATATACTCAGGTATATATTCCTCAGCCCCTCGTGTTAGGTCTCTTGAGCAGAAAAGGTTCAAGGGGGCTCAAATATCCAAAACCCTCCCCAATACCCTTTTCTTAGTGCATACGCAGGAAGAAAAGGAGACCCTCTTAAGCCAAGGTTATGGGGGAGGCTCAGGATCACGCACCCTTACCATTCACGAAGCTCAGGGACTAACATACGAATCGGTAATCGTTATAAAAACAAAGCCAAAAATGAGACTACACGAGAGCGTCTCACACGCGGTCGTTGCACTATCGCGGCACACTGGAACCTTCATCTACTACGCCGACGACATCGAAAATGATGCCATCAGTCGATTCGTACGGCGAGCGTCGTCTGTGTCATCGGAGACCATCAGCGAATACAACCTGCAGATGGCCGTCAGGGATCGGAACGAGGCGGTGATGGAGGCTCTGGGCCAGGAGAAGGCAAAAAAAATTGCATAGGACGTGGAAAATGTGTATTTGTAATTTATAAGAAATAAGCATCGCGCGCATGCCCCAAGCATTCATGCTCGCCATCGAGGGCTCCTTCTTGCGGCGGCATCATGTGTCGGGTCGCTCTCTTCCCTCAAATATGGTCGAGGAGAGCGATGGCTGGCACATGTGTCA
The DNA here is from genome assembly GCA_949316475.1 of Hypomecis punctinalis. Taxonomy (NCBI): domain Eukaryota; kingdom Metazoa; phylum Arthropoda; class Insecta; order Lepidoptera; family Geometridae; genus Hypomecis; species Hypomecis punctinalis. Next base: position 12,774,553 of record OX438807.1, read on the forward strand.
CACTCGTGATCGGGTGCTGCTTGCGGGTCGCCGGTCTGCTCGTGGCATTCACGCATTGCACCAACTAACTAACTTAGGCTAAAATTTCAAGTACCTACTAACTCTCTTTGTACAGTATAATCTACCAATTGTAATTTTCGTTAACAAAGGGCACAGACCCTGGAGTCTGTGGTTTGTAAAAAATTTCAATAAAAAAAAAAAAAAAAAAAAAAATATTCGGGTAGGTATATTAGACACCCCGACCAGGGTCCGAGTGCGGACAACGCTGTCGGGGCCATGGAAGAGTGCGGAAGCGTGCCCATAGCCCCGACACATAGCGAAGTGGCGGATAACACCCCAGGTTTTTAGTGGATAGGCCACCGTCTAGCGGCGGAGACTCCCACATAACCACCGGCCTCCCCAGGCCTGGTGGTATCCATAAAGGATTTTCCTGGAACCTACCTAAGTTAGAATTACAAGTTTACAAAGTTGAAAAAGCTATGGGTAACAACAGAAGCTAGACGCTATGGTAAACAGATGGCCTATGGGGCCTTAAAGTTCTCGAAGGGAGTTCACATACCGCCAAGCGTAGTGTTGGACGTCCAAATCGGTGGACCGACGCATGCAAGTCGCTTCTAGCTGGTCATATTGGAATTAACATGAAGTAGGGACTAACATCTAGTAGTATCTATTTCTGTAGGTATCTTAGATAGCTAGACTAGCTAGCTAGACTAATAGTAATGATATACCTACAGGGCTATTGGTAATCAATTAGCATCCTTTTAGGGGCTTATTCTGTAAGTATATCAAAACAAACCACTTTTGTTCTATGACTATGATATCATATCAAAAAAATGCTGTTCCATAGAAAAATATCGTTCACCCTCGATAAAATGTATGGAACAGCTGTGATTTTATTTAGTTTTGACAAAACTCGCAGAACAGAAGTTGTTAGTTTTGATGTACAGAATAAGTCCCTAAACCTAAAAGGATGCTAATAGATCACCAATAACCCTGTATAGAAAAACATTATGTGCTAAGCTAGTGTGTGTACCTATTAACTAGGTAGGTACTCGTAGGTGCCAGCAGCTGCGCCCGTTGCGGTCACACGCCGCCCCGCAGTCTGCGATCGTTTTACATACGAGTTCCGATACCGACCAACTTCTGTCTGCACAAGTGGCCAAATGAGAGAACTAAGCTCGCAATGTGATGTATGATCTCTTGTTTAAAACATGCAACAGTGGCTCCACTGGCTTATTCTACAAAGCAAGATTAGATACCGTATACTGCGACTCGTGCTCCAATTTGGTTGACATCACGCCAGGTTACAAATAATCATACTCGAATGTCGAGGGTCTTTGAACCATCCTTTGAGAAACATTTTTGACAGTTAGGGTTGATACTTCCCCAGTGCACTGTTCTCAAGGGTGCAAATTTTGTAAAGGCATCGTTTCGTTTCCATGCAACCGGTCTTATACATACCTACCTAGTAAATAACTGTTAACTTACGCATAACCTCTTAAGGGAGACTAGCAGTTGCACATCAAGATCAGCTACTTTTACTATGGAACCAAACACTAAATGGCGAAGTCATATTGTCATATGCTGCTCCATATTTTTTGTCGATAGGCTATGGACTCTTAGATGCAACAGCTGATTTATCGCGCATTCGGGCTTGGTCTTTTTTTTTTCAATCTATGCTGTCCCACTTCTGGGCAAAGGTCTCCCCCACTTCCTTCCATTTATCGCGTTCTGTGGCCAAATCCCGCCAACCTTCCCGGAAAGTGTCAAGATCGTCACACCAGCGTTTCCTAGGCCTTCCCTGCCTTCGTCTGCCCTCCGGTACCCACTGTGTGACGATCCTGGCCCATCTCTCAGAGTGCATACGAACCACATGACCCGCCCAATGCCATTTTAGTTTAGCAGCTTTTTGGTCTACGTCAACTACACCTGTGATGGAACGCAGTGTTGTGTTTCGAACTCTGTCCGTCCTCTTGCTGCCTATCATACTGCGCTTCATTGCCCTTTGGCAAACCCCAAGCTTGAACCTCTGAGCATCAGTCAATGACCAATGACCTATACAAAATTTTCATCAAAATCATCCAAAAACGCATCGATAGCAAACTAGATAGTTGCCAACCTCCAGAACAAGCCGGATTTCGCCCTGGGTTTTCCACCACGGATCATTTACATACAATAAACCAAATAATAGAAAAGCACAATGAATTCAGTAAAACACTTTATGTAGCTTTTGTAGATTACACAAAAGCATTTGACAGTATTACTCATGAAGCAATCTACTCCTCTCTAGAGAACCAAGGCATAGAAAAAATATACATAGATCTCATCAAAACAACAACGATAGCACAGCTGATATCAAACTGACTAGTGACTACCCATGAACCCAAATTTCCAATGAAAAAGGCGTCAAGCAGGGTGACCCGCTCTCTCCCAAACTGTTTACCAGCTCACTCGAAGAAGTTTTCAAGACCTTGGCTAGCGTATGGTCTACAAGGGGAATCGCTGTTGGCGGCAAGAAACTCAACAATTTGAGATTTGCTGACGACATTGGCTTTTCATACAGTTGTGTGCGTGATTTTTGTCATTGTGTGTCAGCAAAGCCCACGCAGCTATAGACACATTAAATCAGCATGACCACGACTTACCATGAGAGCACACATACAAAACATTAAGAGATCCATAGTTTGTGTCTTTGCCGTGGCAAGGGCGGGTGGCGCTCGCTCAGGGCAAATCTGTGATGCGAAATTACCTGTCGATCTTATCTTAATGATATTGATACCACCGGCACTCGATAGGTGGAGCTGATTTATGATTTAATTTTTTTTATGTTATTTTGTTTAATGATAAAATATTATTAGATCTATTATCAGAACTAGGGTAGGCAGTGTGTTTCTGTCTTTACGAAGCGTCCGCCACTGATGTAAGTACTAAAGAAGGTTGTCCATGTTAGTGGATATCGTATTTCTGAGTTGATTATTCAGACTAAGTATTGTAAACTTATAAATAAACCATTTTATAATTTATTCGTAATTATTAGTAATCATTTTTCATGCGTCTCTTATTTATTGAGATCCTTATAGTTAACATTTGAGACTTTGAAGTTTTCTGGGCTTGAATTCTTAAAAGTGTTTTAGAAAAATAATTTTCGAAATAAATGGCAAAACCGTCTTCCATCGTGTACAAAATTCGAATAATTACGCTCGAATTGATGTATTCATATATATGTATAAATGAGACCACCTCGATAGTATCCCTTTTTGGTTCAGTTCACACTTGGCGAAAATATCGAAGAACATCACAAAAAATACATACAGACGAACATAGAACCTCCTGCTTTTTGGAAGTCGGTTAAAAAGCGCAGTTAAACATCAAGCTTTTGTCCAACTTTTTTAAAATTTAATTTAGTACCTATTAACTCTATGATAATTCGGCGAAATAATATTTATACATTTTTATTTTTTTAAGATAATTTTTCTGTGATTTGAATATATGTACTGAAACTGATTGTTTAATTGTGAATATGTATAGTGTAACAATTTAATTAGTTACACATTTATTTTTATATTATTATACATTGCATATGAAATAATCGTATTTATTACGCCAATATTGTAAACGTATAAGTAGGTATAGCTTCATAAATATTTCATCTTTAAAAGGACGTTGTACCTACTTCATTAAATTCTGAAAAAAAAAATTCTACAGATGGCCGTTCTTGTGAATATAGTTTTAATTACTATTGTAAGTTATTGTTTTTTCTTTCATTTAGTATGTTATTATTAAATTGTATGTATGTTGTTATGTAACAAGAGAACCAAGTCGTGTCTTACGTCACGGGCTACATATTGGATCCTGAGCGTAGCGAGGGACTCTGCAGTTAAAGTGTTTAAGTTAATTCCCGAGAGAAGCTAGCTGGGGAATTATTTAATTTTAAAGTCCTGAGTGAAGCGAGGGGTTCAAGTCGCTCAAGATGAAGACAGACTTGGTTCTAGTGTTGCATACTCTACTTTTCATACCTCCTGCGAGAAAATAAAACCCCAGGAATATGAGTAATAGTTTCGTGCTCTCTAGGCAACTCGATATTGTTCACAATGAAATAAAACAAATTAGAATGTACCAACGAATTTTCATTCTAATTCCAATAACATTCCATATTTAACAATTAAAGCACAGAGGAGTAAAGTATGAAATAATATAGACTTGAACTAATTAATATAGATATTCATATTCGTAGATACATAGTGATCCTTTCAATTGATCCTACTCATTGGAAAACTATAGGGAAGGCCTATGTTCATTAGCCTAATAAGACTAATTATTAATTACACCCATTTTTAGTATTGTTCACAATAAAATGAAATCCTAATGCGTGACATTTAAAGACTAAAAAATAATATCCTGTTTCTGCAGGCTTTTTTAGTTTCGAGATACAATGGACAAGGTAAGTTTTATGGTGATAAAATATATACATACAGTAGTCTATTATATACAACAACACTTTATTGGCACTAACATATAGAAAAACATAAAAGAAGAAACAAAGATAGGAAAGGCACAAAAGGCGATCTTGTCGCTGAAAGCGTTTTCTTCCAGACAACCTCCTTTGGATGTAAGGAAACGTATAGACGACAAGGACGGTGGTGTAAACACAAAAAAAAAAATAGATACACTTAAGTACTAATTTCCAATAAACAATAAAATATACTAAATAAAAGCCATACATAAATACTTCTAATAATACATACAGTAAAAATAACATACTTAGATACATAAAAATACTACAAATAAATTAATGACGACGAGTGATATGAGTATCAGTCAGAGAGAGCTTTGAGAGATAATGTTGCTGAACCTGGGCCTTGAAAGATTCAACACTCTGTGCACGTCTGATGGTCACAGGAAGGTCATTCCAGAGAGCTACAGCTCGGAGACTGAAAGAAAAATCATAAAAAACAGTAGAGTGAGTGAGATGGAGTGGATATTATAAAGGGATATGCAGAACTAGTGTACTAAGTCGAAAGGTGGTACTTCAGACCATCATTATTACTTTTTTTTCTACGGGGCCAACCAAGACTTCGAGAAAAAAAAACAGCTGTTTCACACATTTTGTTAATTTCGAGTTGCAATTTTGTATGGAACAGATGATTTTATTCTCCAATTCATGCTGGCCCCATGGTAAAAGATGTTCATAATGATGGTCTTATATTAGTAGAATCTTATTTTTTGAAATCGGTTGAAAACCAAGCAATTTTTTATGTCTATGGCAGTTGTTATCACTTATTTGTTTATTTTATTTAATTGTAGTACCTACAATTATGTAGGTATTTTGAATTTGTGTTTATAGAAACAAATGAAGAGTTCATGCCCGAGATTCCAGAAGAATGCAAAAGCCTAGGATATTGTACAGACGTTCCTAATTACCCAACCGAATATGTCGACCAATTGATTGACAAGCTAAAAGAGGTACGTTTATAATTTTTTTTTTTAACCAGGACTTATAGATTATGTACCAAGAGAACCAAGTCGTGTCTTACGTCACGGGCGACAAATTAGCGTAGCGAGGTACTCCATAGTTAACTCCCGAGCGCAGCGAGGGTTTTTAAGTTGATTCCCGAGCGAAGCGAGATAATTATTTAGAGTCCTGAGTGAAGCGAGGGGTTCAAGTTGCCCAAGACGAAGACAGAATTGCTACATACCTACTCTACTTTTCATACTTCCTGCGAGAAAATAAAACCCAAGGAATTTGAGTAATACTTACATCATAAATTAAAAACGTATTGGTACTAACGAGGCAACTCGGTTTTGGTCACAATAAAATAAAACAAATTACAACAGAACTACGATATTCACAGAATCGCACACAATTCATAATAAAATATAATGTACAGAATGTCTACGTGAAAAACATAAGACCGTGGCTAGCTCGATTATCATGGCCTAATACGGGCATTGCAAAGAGGTTTTAGTCTATCTAAACGAACGGATATGAGCACCAAAGAGGTTTTATTCTGTGAAGTCGAGTAGAACCTCCTTGCCAGTAGTCAGTTGCCGTGTAATGTAAAGAGGCTTTATTCGATTTTATTACGATGTCCTTAAATCAAAGAAGATATAATAATACTACGTACTTAAATGTTGAAGTAAGTAAGTTCGTATAGGCCGGGTGGCTAGCCCTGGTGTCAGAGTTTTTAGGCCGCCTGAAGGCCTCTGACATGGCTAAACGGTTAAAACAACCGGGACCTACAATTTAACGTGTCATCCGAGCCACGGTAGCGCTCAGTTGGAAAATGCCACTCGCGGTCACCCATCCAAATACTGACCGTGCGGAACGTTGCTTAATTTCGGTGATCGCTGACAATCGCCTAATCAAACTACGCTACGAGCGCTACTAATGTTGAAGTTGAGAAATTTTCATACGACTAACTTAAAGCCAAACTTAAATCACTTTACCCCCTAGGGAATTTCAGACAACATTATTGACCTGCCATGTAAATATAATGGGTCATTTTCGAGCAGGTGGTATGAAAAATCCTTTATTTACCACACCTCGAGCGCGGGTGGGTTTTTGTTTGGGAGTCCTCGCCGATTGGTGTAGGTACTAAGCCGAAAGGAGGTGATCAGATCATCATTCATTCATTTTGTCGATTCCGAGTTGCAATTTTGTATGGAACAACTGTTTTTAGGGTTCCGTACCTCAAAAGGAAAAAACAGAATCCTTATAGGATCACTTTGTTGTCCGTTTGTCCATCTGTCCGTATGTCAAGACTCTTTATCTCGGGAACGCGCTTTAAACTATCTACGTATATATCTATGGTCTCTTGGCGTTGTGTGAAAGAAAAACTTCTCAGTTATCGTATAAAAAGGTTAGAGCCGTTTATGTCGTAAAAAAACACATATTTAGACACTCACAAAAAACAAAACCGTAGTTCCCGTTGACATAGAACTGTGAAATTTGGCGAGAAGCATTGTCTCAGAGTACACATATAGGAATAAATCTGAAAACCGTACATTTTTATTTAAATCACAAAAAAATAGGGCCTAGATGCACACAAAATGGGTTAACAATTCAAAGTGACATTCAAATCGTATCATGTAATGTAAGGTATCACATAAAAGAGCTTCATTAGTACATAACTAAAACAGGTTTTTAATTATTTTAACAATGTGTAATTTTCGAATTGTATGAAGAGAAAAGTGAAAAAATAAACTTTTTTGTCGATGATATAGAATATATAGTTAGATAAGCCCGATTACAGAGGCGCCATCGTAATTATAATAGCTAAATAGCATAGTTCTGTTTCTTTTTCACTTTAGGCATTCGATAGAAAGAACGCTTTTTACGTTGCTATTAAATTTACGCTGGCGCCTCTATAATCGGGCTTGGTATAGAGATTTTAATAACTTACTTCACAATATTGTGAAATTTTCTGGATTTGTACGGAACCCTCGGTGTGCGAGCCAGACTCGCACTTGTCAGGTTATTTTTCTCGAATTCCGGGTTGGCCCAATAGTAAAAGTTGTTCATAATGATGGTCTTAATCACCTCATTTCGACTTAGTACGTACAGGTCAAGCACATTGCTCTGTATAGTAGGTACCAACCTACAGTTAAGACTATATAAGTGTGATCGTGTCCATAATTGATAAGCACTGTTGAACCTCAATTATCCGGCCCTCAGTTATACGGATTGGCGATTATCCGGACAACGTGAAGTGGTCATCAATTTTTTGAGTTAAATCCATACATAAATAAATTTGTCCGAATTTTCATAACCTGCCCGTGCCCCGCTCTGTTTTGCTCTTCACGAATTGTTATACAGTTATACTCCGCTGCGCAGTGTCGCCTCATGATCTCTGAACTCAGAAATTTCGAAACTTAAGCGAGTGGTGTTATCGCTTAAAAATAAAATCAATATTATTGATTCATTTAGAAAGGGATAAACTGGTCATAAGTTAGCTAAGCTAATAAGAAATACCGCTTATTTAATAATTTCGACCATCCGGATATTCGATTATCCGCATGCTCAACGACACGAATTAGTCCGGTTAATCGAGGCTCTACTGCATATTAGTAATTGGTATACGCTATGATATTATAGCAAATTATGAAATGTTTCCTACCCAGTTTTGGTATTATGTTACTATTCCATAGGAGGGGAAGTTAGAAGACCCGGCGCCTGTAGTCCGGAGGAGTGTCCGAGACGACTCTCAAGCTGTCGAGCTCTGCGACTCCACTACACGGGTAATCAAAACGTTCACTGAAGGAATATTCGATCAATTATTATTTTTCGAAAAAACTGGCAGAATCGAATCAGTCGTGTACACAATTCGAATAGTTCGCTCGCACCCATGGTTCAGCTACGGTAATAATATCTGATTACATGTAAGCAGTCACGGGACTGGAATGCTTAGGCTCCGAGATATGAATGCTTGCTCTATTGTGCCCAGTTTGGGAAATAGTGTATTACAATTTATATTTTGAAATTGTGACATTTATATACTCAAAAATAATCAAATTATTTTTTAATTTTAAATGCTTAATATATTGTCGTTAAATTTCAGTTAATTTTCAGGAAGTGTTAATACTCGCAGCGGCTGATGCTGCCGGTTCCTGGCACTATATACTCAAAGGCAAATACTACGAACAGGGATACGTAGTGGATCTATGCAAGTGGGTATTCAATAGGGGCGCGTTTTTTGAACTTGCACGGCTTGGTCGTATACGGAACTTGTATGGGGTACCCGCAACATCCATCTATAGACAACATAGAGATTCTGCATACAATCTGTCAGAGAATTATACCTACGTTCTTAGGCATTCGAAGTTTGAAAAACGACGCCCTGCGCAGATTCTAAAGCCGGAAACATACTATCGGACGCGGCTGACGGACGCGACTGACAGCCGCGACTGATAGGTATCTAGATAATGAATGTCCACGGAGCCGTGTAACTATCGGACATCAGTCCGCGGACGTCACCTTGAGCGTTCGTCAGCCGCGTCCGATAGTATGTTTCCAGCTTTCCAGCTATCGATACCTACGTGCTACTTACTTACCTACCTATACCTGCAGGGTTATCCAGAACTGGTATACTGACTACTGAGCCGAAACGATGTGAATCAAACCATAACTATGAACAACTTTTACTATCGGGTCATTCCGGAATTCGAGAAAAAAAATAGCGGCTTTCACACTCTTTGTCGCTACCAAGTTGCAATTTTATTTGAAACAGCTGTTTTTTTCTTGAATCCGGGTTGAATCCGTAGTAAAAATCGGTCGTAATGATGGTTTTAATGGCCCTTTCGGCTTAATACATGTCTACCCTAAAAAACGTGCTTCTGAAACATTTTTACAATGAATACTAAGTACTTAATGATGCATAGAAAATCAGTAGGTAGCCTTACTGATTTTCTATGTGCAGGTAGGATAAAATAATAGGAATGATGACTGGATAAAAATCACTGTTAAGTAAGTAAATTCGTATAGGCCGGGTGGCTAGCCCTGGTGTCAGAGTTTTTAGGCCGCCTGAAGGCCTCTGACATGGCTAAACGGTTAAAACAACCGGGACCTACAATTTTACGTGTCATCCGAGCCACGGTAGCGCTCAGTTGGTAAATGCCACCCGCGGTCACCCATCCAAATACTGACCGTGCGGAACGTTGTTTAATTTCGGTGATCGCTGACAAACACCTAGTCAAACTACGCTACGAGCGCTACAATAAAAGTTAGTCTTTTGTTTTTTTTTATCGTGTGTAGCCATAGAACGTATTTTATACACCTGCTCGGAAAGTACCTTGATACTTTATCAAATTTACGGTAGAAAGTACGTCGTTGCATATCGAACAAATATGCGGCGAGAAAACGCATCTGAGCGGGAGAGAAAAGTGTATGAAAATCCATTTCTTACGTGGTTTTTCTTTTTTAATTTTGGGTAAGGCTATGCGCTGGTAACCTAAATATCAAAAGCCAAAAAGTTTTTACAGTGAGTTTTTATCTCCAAGTTCGCAAAATGACACTGGCCACTAGCTGTGTGTTGGATGGTGTCAAACAATTTGAAAAAAGAACATGTGAAAATTGCAGACGCCATTGGCGTCATTTTCAATTTGTGTGTTGTTTGAGGATTCAGTGTAAATTTCAATTAGTAAAGATTTAGTTTTTTATTTTCATATTCATATTATTTATTGGTATCATAAATATAAAAGATACACGTCACTAACTTATTACAATTACATTCATTATTATTAAAATAATAATATTTTTCTTATAATAGTAACATTTTGCTATGTACCAAATAATTAAATTAAATTGAATTAATTATAGGTAAATTCAATTAAATTAAAATAAAGAACTAAAATTACTAACTTGAAACATATTATGACAACAAAAAAATGTAATGTTGTGTTTTTTATAAACTATAATCAATAGAAATTAAATACAAAATTACTATTATTTTCCTCGTAGGTGTAGTATAAAGCACTATGTATCACTCGAGAGAAAGTGCGATTCCCGGTCTCGGGTGTTTTAAAGACACCCTCGACGGTAATCTGTCACTTTCTCCTCTCGGTGAACAATGTACTATTTTTAAAAACGTTTGTTATTTTATGTAATTTATAAAAAAAAAAAACTACTGCACTTATGGACTCAATTTGTCAAAGATGATTATTATACGGGATCAAGGAGCAAACTTAGGCAGTTGTCATATTTTTAAAACCTCGCATTTAAAAGTGAACTTTTGCGTAACATGACGCAGTTACGTTCTATTGGTGCTGTCAAAAAGAAAATAAACGGTTGGATCTATTATAACCTTAGGCCTTACCATACCAGATCTGGAATAATACAAGGTTCAGTTACTGGTCCATTATATTTCCAGATGATGATTCATGATCTACCGAAAGTTTTGTCATCAGCTCAGTGCCTTTTGTATGCCGACGATCTCAAACTTTTCGTTGAAATAAAATCTCTTAGCGACTGTGTTAGCTTGCAAGAAGACATCAATAGGGTTTATGAATGGAGCGTGAGGAACAAGATGTATTTTAATTTCAGTAAATGTAATGTAATGACATTCGATCGAAAAAGAGATCCATTCATTTTGATTATAAGTTGGACATTGCGACCATACATCGAGCAAATGCCGTGAAAGACCTGGGAGTGACGTTTGACCGCGGCTTAAGGCCGAAGGTGATCTGTAGTTTTCCATACAAACGTATTACGCTGTTTTCTTTCTGGAAAATGCTTTTAGAGCTACAGTTTTTTGTCATAAAATTAAATTTAGATGTTTAGACTACCCTGTCTTTTCTTTTTCTTGATATATTAATTATAAAGCAAAATATGACCCTTCAAAATCACAAAAAAAATCACCATTATTACCGACGACTTTAGAGACCTACCAGAAGAGACTAAATAATATCTAACAAAATATGAAATGACACGGTCATAAAAAATATATTTTTTTAAATCTTGACATAAATAAAAACTTGATCGATTTAGTTTTTAAAGAAAAAAACAGCGTAATACGAAACGTTGTCTCGACAAGTTTTTTGTAGGTATAAATCGCTCTGAGCTGCAATTGTCCCTATCGCACGATACGGGGGTAGGGTTGAGGTGAGGGAGGTTCAACTCTATATGCACACAAGCACTAGGGACGTAGTAATAGTCGATAATTTTTATCGATACTCTAGTGATGTTCATCGATGTCGATATTAATTATGAATATTAGTTATTGTTTTAAATTTTGCAATTTTAACGTTGTTTCATTGTTACTTTTGAAACACCTTCATTAAACAATCTTTAAAAAAATCTCATGTAATATAATGTATAAGATTCGTAATTGTTGTGGTCTCCAAAAACATGGTTGGTAGCATGTTTTATGTCATCTCAAATTTAGTACTTTTTCATTGTGATTTACACCTTAGAATATCAATATAAGTCAGAACCGTAAGGCTTGATCATTGCTGTTTTTTTCATAATACTGGAATCGCCATCTCCAATGAGTTTGTTGTATTTTACTCCATGCATTTCTATACTTTTCGCAAACCCCTCTGCAATTATATCATCTTCCACAGCATTAGCGCTGCCAGTCCAGTTTTTATAACATTTGTGTTTGGTAACTGCTATATTTAACTTTTGACATCTTAAACAAATACTGCAGTATTTATTCCGAACGCCAAGAAACAGATTTTTTTTAGTCCTCAGCCCACCTATACATGCAGTACCAGAGGCAGAACTAAACCCACTTTTATATGAGCGTTTAGCCCAAGAGCCATCTGCCACGACACTTATTACAGGACAGCCTGTCTTCTTTTTGTCACTTCACCATTTAAAATGGCAAGAGCTGCTATCATCTATTCTATGGCATATTCTTCAATCACTAGTGCCAGACCATGCTCGGTTTTTGTATAAGTCAATGCAAAAAGTACCTAATGGACGGATTGAGATGAAACTTTGCAGTAATAATAGTGTAGACATCAAAATAACACATACATGTTGCGTGAATTTTCTTAAATTCTACTTCTTACCTCCTACTCATCCTGTCCTTTTAATATTATAAACGCGAATGTTTGTGACTATGTATGGATGTTTGTTACTCTTTCACGCAGCAACAAAGCAAATTGTTGATTTTGTCGTAGATAACTAGATTTATAGATTGAAGTCAAACATGGGCTATACTTTTTAGGGGGGAAAATAAAAGGTTTCTATAGGACAGCACAAAAATGATAATTTACGCGGGCGGAACCGCGGTCAAAAACTAGTTTATTATAATTATTTCTTATATTATTTATTATATCGTAAAAAATCAAAATTTTTTCAGCGGTCTTCAGACCAGGTGGTGTTTCTAACTGGCCGATGAACGTTTAACGCTGTGCTTGTCAGTGCATGGTCTCCATTAGAGAACTTTGTCCTCTCGGAACTGTGTAATAACTTTTATTGTTCTACTTGTCCCAAAATACATATTCATAATACAATCTGAGGTTACTGTCACACGTAGGTATTCAGATAAAAATAACAGAAATGACGGTTGTTTATGACATTAGGTGTATTTTTAGGAATATTCGGCGCTTCAAATATTAAATTAGAGTATTTTAGGTAGGAGTTATAAACACAATGGTAGATGTAATTTGATCTAGTGTGAAATATTTTCAAATATTGTCAAGACGAGAATTTGGCGCCTATCAGATCTCACGTAGAGTCAATTTTCTGGTTTAAGATATTTATTTTCTCAAAGAATTACACAAAATTCACGAAAAAAAACTTGCTAGATTAATGCTAGATTAAATAGCAAGTGTCGAAGCACAACTTATTAACACACAGGCTTAACATTTTTTTTACGAAAATACAGAACTCATAAAACTTCAAAGTAACAAATAAACATTTTTGATTTTAGATTTACATTTGAGATAATTAAACTAAAAACTAAATTGAATTATTTATTTGAACGACATGTATTTTGTTATATATTATAACTAGCTTAAAACCCGCGGCTTCGCCCGCGTTGTCTTAGTACATAGGTACTTACTTAAAATGAAAAGAGCCCGCGGTTTGATCTACGTTGTCTTTGTACATGCTTATAATAATATCTAATAGTCCGCAATTTGGCCCGCGTTGTCTTAATACTTGCTTAAAATTACTTGCAAGGATAATGCCCACGGTTTGGTCAAAATTGTAACAGTATTTGCCTATAATAATAATAGATCACGGTTTGGCCCGCGTATTGTTAGTACTTGCTAAAAATGGTTATTTATAGCACGCAGCATGGACTGCGATGTCTTAATATTTGCTTAAAATTATAAAAGCTCGCCGTTTGGCCTGCATTGTCGTATTACTTACAATGATAATAGCCCATGGTCTGGCCCGTATTGTCTTAGTACTTGCTCAAAATGATAAAAGCCCGCGGTTTAGCTCGCGTTGTGTTAATAATTAGGTACTTACAAAGATAATAACCCACAGTTTGGCCCACGTTGTTTTAATACTTACTTAATTAAAATAACAGCCCGCGGTTCAACCCGCGTTATCTTGGCATTTGCTTATAATAATATCTAATAGTTCGCGGTCTGGCCCGTGTTGTCTTAATAAATCCTTAAAATTATAATAGCATGCCGTTAGCCTGCGTTTTTGTATTGCTTGTAATGATAATAGCCCACGGTCTGGCCCGCGTTATTTTCGTAACTGCTTAAAATGATAAAAACCCACAGTTAGGCCCGCGTTTTCTTGGCACTTACTTAAAATAATAGTAGCTCGTGGTTAGGCCCGCATTAGGCTCGATTATGAAGGCGCCATCGTAATTATATAATAGCTAATTATCATAATTATATCTGTTTCATTTTCACTTTAAGCATTCGATTGAGAGAACACTTTATGTTGTTATTATATTTACTATGGCGTCTTCATAACTGAGCCTATTATTGTATTACTTGCAAAATAATGCCTACGGTTTAGCTTGAATTGTCTCAGTATTTGGTTATTTAATTTACTTGTATCTAAAGCTTATTACAGAGTACATACGTGAATTTTTGGATGATAAATTGCCGAATTTCTGAAAGTAACTCAATAATAAATATATATATAAAATAAATATTGGAGGACATCTCACACACGGTCTTTGATCCCAAACTAAGCAAAGTTTGTGATTTGGTTTGCAGAGACTGATATAATACATATATATGTATTTCAATGTATGTACTGTATTGTATACATACACCACCGACCATACTCCTATTTTTAGAATAATTCCAGTCTATCCAAAGGTTGCCTGGTAGAAATCGCCAAAGGCGATAAGGCCGCCATTGTACAGCATATTGTATAGTTTCTGTACTGTGTTTCTGTGTACAATAAAGATATATTTATTTATTTATTTATACATGTAGGTATGTAATGGTGGCAGATAATTCTGTTAAGCGTTAAGTCCTCCTTTTGTACAAATAGTGTGCAATAAAGTGTTAAATAAATAAATAAAAATACATTAATAACACTCAGACACAGAGCAAACACATATGAACATCACATAAATATTTGCCCTGGGAATCAAACCCACGCCTCTTTGACCCAGGTGTCAGGGTCAACCACTGAGCCACCGAGGGAGCCAATAATAATAATTGTATGAGTAACTATGTAAGAAATTTCACTTTTCTTTGCTAGAAAACATTGAGGCAACCTGTACGTACGTAGAAAAAATCAATGTCGTATGTGAATTCAGCAACCCATGCTTGGCCGGCGTGATGGATATGGCCCAATTACCCTTCGCGGATAGGCCTATTTTCAGTCATCCATCAGCCGCAGGACGTCCACTGCTGGACATAGGCCTTCCCTATGGATCTCCAATAAGACCGGTTGGAAGCGGCTTGTATCCAGCGCGATCCTGCGGTCTTAATGAGGTCATCCGTCCACCTTGTGGGTGGACGTCCTACGCTGCGCTTGCCGGTACATGGTCTCCACTCGAGAACTTTTCGACCCCAACGGTCATCAGCCCTCCGCGCTATGTGCCCTGCCCATTGCCATTTCAACTTGCCAATCCGTTGGGCTATGTCGGTAACTTTGGTTCTTCTACGGATCTCCTCATTAATGATTCGATCTCGCAGAGAGACTCCAAGCATAGCCCTCTCCATAGCTCGTTGGGCTACTTGGAGCTTACTAATAAGGCCCATAGTGAGAGACCACGTTTCTGTGCCATAAGTCATCACTGGCAACACACACTGGTCGAAAACTTTCGACTTGAGGCACTGAGGTATGTCGGACGAGAAGACACTACGCACTTTTCCGAACGCTGCCCAGCCGAGTTGAATTCGTCGATTGGCCTCTTTGTTGAAGTCGGACCTACCTAACTGGACTACTTGTCCTAGGTAGACGTACGAGTCAACGACTTCAAGAACCGAGTTTCCAACAGAAATCGGGGTAGGTAAAACATGGGAATTACACATGACTTTCGTCTTGTCCATGTTCATCTTAAGACTCACCTGTTTCTATTATCCGTAGTGCTATCCGTAGTACCTATTTTCAGTAGTGCACTATTAATTAAGGCCGGTACAGGTATTCGACATGTTTCATTAAGTCATTAGAAATTTAATTTTCCAGGCAAATGAAAAAATGGCACACAAGTCGTTATTCTAGTCAGGCATATTCTAGGATGCTATTATGCTCATAATTTGATTAACTTTTACAATGGTACCAACTCCAAAAGCACGTGAATAAAATCAGCTGTTCAACACAAAAAGTTCATCGACCCGCGACAAAATGTATGGAAAATGTAGTTAATTTTCGCTTGTCAGGGTTGATCCCATAGTAAAATACCTATATTGATCCATATGTGCGCTAAGCTTAAGACTATTGGCTCCCAAAATAAAAAAAAATCGTAAACTTTTGGGGACCCATTTTGCCCCATTTAAAGATAAACGATCATTATCATAATCCTAGATACTACATTATTTAAAAAAGCGCATTGAAGTTTTGGGACGTATCTGACCCCTAACGATTTTTTTTAGGAAAATTTAGAAAACAGGTACAGCCATATTTTTTATTTAGTCTCAAAAGCATCCATACAAAGTTTCATGTCAATCGGTACAGGGAATAAGAAGTTACATGCAAAGAAAAAGGGCCCGTTTTACCCCGTAAGTTAGAGTTGGGTACGTTTTTCATCCTTAGTGCTTCATTATGTCGTACGATGTACGTATATTCCAAATTTCAAGCTCGTATCTACAGCGGTTTGGGTTGTAACCTAAACTTATTAATTTTGCGTATCCCTAAGGAACCTTAAAGATTTTCCTGGATTTTATTAGTTTCTGTATTAAAACATGCTGTGTGCTTCCTTCATACCAATTTTCAACCATAACCGTTCAGCTGGTTCGATGTAATTGACGCTTTTTTCACCAACTTTGGGACCTTATTTGACCCCTTAGATGAAGAAAATTCGGAAAAACAGGAAAAAACGTGACTTTTATTTTGTTTGGAAAGCATGTATACAAAGTTTCATGTCAATCGGTACAGGGAATAAAAAGTTACATACAAACGAAAAGGGCCCATTTTACCCCCTTAGAGGTCGAAAGTTCAAAATTTTCGTCATTAGTGCTCCATTACGTCGTTCAATGTACCTATATCCCAAATTTCAAGCTCATATATTCAGCGGTTTGGGCTGTAGCCTAAACTTATTAATTTTGCGTATCCCTAAGGAACCTTATAGATTTTCCTGGATTTTATTAGTTACTCTATTAAAACATGCTGAGTGCTTCTTTCATACCAATTTTCAACCATAACCGTTCAGCTGGTTCGATGTAATTGACGCTTTTTTCACCAACTTTGGGACCTTATTTGACCCCTTAGATGAGGGAAATTCGGAAAAACAGGAAAAAACGTAACTTTTATTTTGTTTGAAAAGCATGTATACAAAGTTTCAAGTCAATCGGTACAGGGAATAAAAAGTTACATACAAACGAAAAGGGCCCGTTTTACCCCTTTAGAGGACGAAAGTTCAAAATTTTCGTCCTTAGTGCTCCATTACGTCGTTCAATGTACCTATATTCCAAATTTCAAGCTCATATCTTAAGCGGTTTGGGCTGTAGGCTGTCTGTCAGTCAGTCACTCAGGGAAGCCTTTTATATAATAGACTAGCTGACCCGGCGAACTTCATTCCGCCTAACAGTAGATTAACGGAGCCTAAGTTACTCCTTATTACATCAGCCAACTGCCAATAAAAGTTCTGTCAAAATCGGTCCAGCCATTTCAGAAATTAGCCGAAACAAACAGATAGACAAAAATTGTTATTTTGGTGTATGTACCATATATATATTCTATTCTATATATTATATATATTATATTCAAATGAATGTAGTTAAAAACAGTTATTTCAATATTGCAAACAGACACTCCAATTTTGTTTATTTGTATAGATGTTATAAAGACTTTACCTGCCTACACTATGTTGATTAAAAAATTAGACTCCATCTCTCCGATAAAGTACAGTGATCAACAAGTACATAATAAGATTCGTGATGGAAAAAGCAATTTTCGGAGTTAGTGATAGACCTTGAAATGACATATATAGTAATTAATGAAACAAAGTATTATTGAAAAAGTCCGTTCACAAGCCAAGTCATATCCGTAAAACAAAGAATCGAGTACGAAATCGTAGCCAAGTCAAACACAATGATAAATAGCGAGAAAGTAAGTACAGCACAAAAACATCAAATATCATGAAATCAATCCAAGACTGACAAAAATAGCGAAGCGCTAGCCGGCAGTGTAGACATAGCGGCGCGGTGAGGGAGGGGCGCGGGCGGAGCGGTATACTCTTAATACGCACACAAATGCAAATTATACACACATTGACATTCTCGCTTGCTTGGGCGCATCGCGACAGCAATAGTCTAGCCCAAATACCTATTTCTCAAATTCCTCGGCTCTAGGATATCGTCTTAACTTTACACGAGCACGTGTCTGATCTCGCGATAGAGGCGTACCGGCGACTCGGGTTGGTACTTCGAAATGCGAAGGATTTTGAAAACCCGGAAGTCATGAAAACCCTTTATAGCGCATTAGTTAGAAGCAAGCTGGAGTCGGGTGCATGTATCTGGAATCCTCATCACGTCACGTATACGCGATTGCTGGAGAAAGTCCAAAAAGCTTTCTTAAGGGCACTGTACAAAAAGCGATATGGATACTATCCTTTCCTGTACCCGACTAAGTTTTTGCTAGGCCACCTCGGCTATAACTCATTAGAAGTGAGGAGAACGCTAGAGCAGCTCACTATATGCGTCAAGGTGCTCAGAGGAGCAGTAGACTCTATTGAGCTACATGACATACTGTGTGTACTGTTTGTGCCGGATAAACCCGGGGTCCCGCTGAATAGGAGAGGCCGGTTGCCGAAGTTGTTTTACGTAGAACAATGCCGCACTAGGGCTCGCATAATGTCGCCGTTAGTTCGCGCTCGCAACCACTTCAACGCGCTCTTGACCGCCAATACTGATTTTGACATATTTTTTGATAATTGGAAAACAGTTATATATATCTGTTCTTATGACCTATAGTGAAAACCTCACCGACCAGTGGGACAAAAGTAATAGTTATAACAGCTCGATTGACATTGTAGAAATTAATGATGTAACTATAGTTTGACTATTGAAGTTTGACATTTTATTTACCATTTATTTTGACATTTTATAATTTGATTTGGCATGTATTGTGGCTATTTTTAATTTTTTTAATTTTACTTTCTATTGACTTCTCAATTAATTTGATGAGTTATGTTTTAATTGTATTTGTTTTTTTTTATAAATCTGATCTAATTAATGTTAGATGAATGTAAATGTTTGAAAAATCGTTTTTATCTCAATAAAATAATTCAATTCAATTCAATTCAATTCAATTCAATTCAATTCAATTCAATTCAATTCAATTCAATTCAATTCAATTCAATTCAATTCAATTCAATTCAATTCAATTCAATTCAATTCAATTCAATTCAATTCAATTCAATTCAATTCAATTCAATTCAATTCAATTCAATTCAATTCAATTCAATTCAATTCAATTCAATTCAATTCAATTCAATTCAATTCAATTCAATTCAATTCAATTCAATTCAATTCAATTCAATTCAATTCAATTCAATTCAATTCAATTCAATTCAATTCAATTCAATTCAATTCAATTCAATTCAATTCAATTCAATTCAATTCAATTCAATTCAATTCAATTCAATTCAATTCAATTCAATTCAATTCAATTCAATTCAATTCAATTCAATTCAATTCAATTCAATTCAATTCAATTCAATTCAATTCAATTCAATTCAATTCAATTCAATTCAATTCAATTCAATTCAATTCAATTCAATTCAATTCAATTCAATTCAATTCAATTCAATTCAATTCAATTCAATTCAATTCAATTCAATTCAATTCAATTCAATTCAATTCAATTCAATTCAATTCAATTCAATTCAATTCAATTCAATTCAATTCAATTCAATTCAATTCAATTCAATTCAATTCAATTCAATTCAATTCAATTCAATTCAATTCAATTCAATTCAATTCAATTCAATTCAATTCAATTCAATTCAATTCAATTCAATTCAATTCAATTCAATTCAATTCAATTCAATTCAACTCAACTCAACTCAACTCAATTCAACTCAATTCAATTCAATTCAATTCAATTCAATTCAATTCAATTCAATTCAATTCAATTCAATTCAATTCAATTCAATTCAATTCAATTCAATTCAATTCAATTCAATTCAATTCAATTCAATTCAATTCAATTCAATTCAATTTAATAACAAAAACATTATTTTTTGTCAATCAAACAATGAATGACAAATATGTACCATAAACCTTGTTAAAATTCGGGAGTGGGGGCTCGTGACATCGCTTCTCTGTGTCAAAAGTATATAGGTACTTTTTTCAATGATACTTTTGTAGTCTAGTCGTGACGTTATAATACTTCATCAATATTTTTTTTTATTGACAATATCTAAGTATCTAATATTTTTTGATAATCTATGTGACGTAGGTACTAATTATACTTTTTTTTTAACATTTACTACCACTACATACAAGACCTATATAACCTAAAACTACATAAACTACTACTACATAACAAGCAATTTGATTACCCACAGACCCTTAAAGCTCTAAAGATAATGCAAATGCTCAAGCACCCTGCCAGTTGGCAGCGTACCCAACATGCTGGCAGCATATATGTTGAGCCAAATTAACATTAGCATTTTGGTCACGCGTCGCGTCCATCAGACGCTCAGAAAGACTTTTGAAAACAAGATGAGCTCCCGGCCCCCACGGACCCAATGTCAACTCCAAACGGCTCAAACCGTAGTCAAAGGCCGCCGCTCCAGCCCTACTCTGAGTCTCAGAAAGATGTGATGGCGCCAAAGTATCGACGCAAGTCGCATCAAACTAAGGGCCGTCCACACTTCCAAGGGACCAGCGTCATCCCGTCCGGCTTTTTAAGTCATCTAGCTTAATAGGCTAGATAAGCTAGATGCCCGATATGCTACATTTACATATTTATACATACTTATCTAGATTTAAACATCTAGAGACAGCAAACACCTAAGTTCATCACATAAATACTTGCCCTAGGCGGGAATCAATCCCTCCGCTTCTCTGGCCCAGGAGTCACGGTCACAAACCACTGGTCTATTGAGGCAGTTAATGTCAATTATATTTATTATGTTTATTTTTAACAGCAACATCCATGGACCTTGCCGGTCTGACGTCCAGCTCCAGTTCGGTTACGCCGCCACGTGTGAGCAGAAGTTCATTTTCAGGTCGATGCAGGTTCTAAATAAAACAGGGGGGAATTTCCTGAAGGAGTTACGATTACCCTCTAATTGTCATTGCACCGTCAAGACAGTAGATGACTAACTTATCTAAACCACAGAGCTATTACAACCAGATTCCAGAGGGAAAATGTGGTCGATCGAGAAAATCTGAATTACTAATATGGCATGAGTTAGAAAGAGACATGAACAATATTTCGA
The DNA here is from genome assembly GCA_949316475.1 of Hypomecis punctinalis. NCBI lineage: Eukaryota > Metazoa > Arthropoda > Insecta > Lepidoptera > Geometridae > Hypomecis > Hypomecis punctinalis. The sequence continues at coordinate 12,796,035 of OX438807.1, forward strand.
TTCAGTGCCTGTTGCCGTGTTTTTCTTCCGATAGTGTCAAATTCCAATTATTAATTGACAGTTTTGACAGCTCTGCTCAAGATTTTCCATTAATTTTTGTGGTTTAGAATGGCCTCAAGCGACAACAGCGCTATCTCTCTGGTTGTATTAGCTCAGTGAACAATTATAAATGAACGACGAATGAAAAAAAAATACAGTAGCCACCTAAAGCCCTCATTTACCTATGTTAACGAAATAGAGGTTGACCTCCTATATTGCCACAGACAGGCCACAGACGTCCCGAAAATTAGTCGATGTACCCAAGTAACCAGTGTTAATATAATGATGTCGGAGTAACCGTCCCACACAGTCCTATTTGGCTGTTGGCTAACCAAATCGGTACGTTTGTGAAGGCTTATCAAAATCACTTTTATAGCCACAGATTCCATAGAAAAACGAACCCTGGAGTGACTACGACAGCGACACTGTTATCCTCGCATTACAAATTAAACCCAAGACGAAAACTGTAAACTCGATTAGGTATCGAGGTATAACTCGTTTAGCTCCAAAAGTTCGTGAGCAGTGTTCGTGCGCCTGTACCTAAATCCAGCTAGCTCAGCATACAACCACGAAAAAGTTTTATCAACGTGTGAAAAAGTGACAGATAGGTATATACTCTACTATAACTCTGTCTCGTTGTGACACGTCGATATAATTATTTCGTGGTGCATTAATATACGCCCGGCTATAGCCTAGTTCCATTGATACGTGGTTTCTTTTTTTTTTCTTTCATTGTTGCAGAGTAATAAAACCCGTTTTGATTTATTATTGACTTTTTCTTAAAACCTAAACTACCTAATATTAATCAGGGGTTGAAATGTCGCTAAGAAAACATTTTTAGGGTTCCGTATCTCAAACGAAAAAAACGGAACGGTCTGTCCGTCTGTCCGTCTGTGTGTATGTCAAGACGCTTTATCTTGGGAACGCGTTAAGATGTCGAGTTGAAATTAAAACTGTATACGCATATCTATGGTGTCATGCAGTTGTACAAAAGAAAAACTTCTCAGTTATCATATAAAAAGTTAGAGCCGTTTATGTGGTAACAAACCGCATATTTCGACACTCACAAAAATCAAAACCTACAGGGTATTTCCCGTTGACGTAGAACTATGAAATTTGGCGACAAGTATTGTCTTAGAGTACACATATAGGAATAAATCTGAAAACTGTGCATTTTTATTTAAATAACAAAAAATAGGGCCTCAAAATTTACAAAATATGGGTTCAAAATTCAAAATGAGTAAATCGTATTATGTAAGGTATTATATAAAAGAGCCTCATTAGGACACGCTAAAACAGATTTTTAATTATTTTAACAATGTATAATTTTCGATGTATGACGAGAAAAGTGAAAAAAAACTTTTTTGTCGATGGTTACAGTATACAAATTTTAACAACTTGCTTCCCAATTTTGTGAAATTCTCTGGATTTGTACGGAACCCTCGATGTGCGAGCCTGACTCGCACTTGTCCGGTTTTTTACTTTAACTGTTACTACATGTACTAAGCCTAAAGCGGGTGATTAAGACCATCATTATGAACAACTTTTACCTACTATGGGGCCAACCCGGAATTCGAAAAAACAATCAGCCGTTCCATACGAAATCGCAAGACGGAATCTTCAAATTTATAAGAACACAGAGCTCTGTGTATAAGTAGCAGTTTTTTTTCTCGAATTCCGGGTTGGCCTCAGAGGGGCGTGAGGACTTTAAGGAAGGACTTTGGTACCTACATCTAGATAAAGAACTTCTACTACGAAACCAATCCTGAAATTGAGAAAATATGTGCTCCATACATTTTTACGATAGCGTATGATCTTTTCAGTTATTTTATTATGGCCTTTGTCATCAGAACTACCTACAGCTGCCAATTTTTATTACGCTACGACCCTTGGAAGATGGTGAAATTAGTTACCTTAGATTCCATTACCCAACCCTCGCCTACAGTCAGAATTGGGCTATCCGCAGCTTGTAGCTAACGTTACAGCCGCCAAGTTATATGATTCGGCCTATAATTTCTGTTTCCGCATAATCCTAATACTGACCCCTCTGGCCACTACTATCTGTGGCTATACAGTAGAGAAAATTGCTACAATGCAATGTCTCGTCACGAATTCACGATAAAGTACTGCCTGGACAAAGAGTTCGTTTGAATGGTCTAATGTTAGATAGGTAATAGGCCCAATTATGAAGGCGCCATCGTAAAAATAGCAACGAAAAAGTTTTCTCTCCATCGAATGCCTAATAGTAATATAAATAGTCTAATTAGCTATTATTACGATGGTGCCTTCATAATTGGGCCTAATACTTAGCTGCATTTAAGTCTCCTTTGTAGGCTCTACCTACATGCAAGGGATACAGAATAGGCCCTATTACTTTAAGGTGGCTTTAAGCTGTGCTTTAAGGCAGGGGATATCGATAAAAAATAGTAGATTATATCGTAAGGGAGCAAAATAATGTTTTTACGGTGAGGGCTCTTTTTTAATCCAGAGCGAAATGAGGGATTCTAGAGTAAAATTATTTAGTAAAATCCTGAACGATACGAATAGATAGGATGAAAAATATTTTAATTAGGACACAGGAGCAGGATGCTGTCTGCCCTAAAAACCACGCGTGTGTAACACCTGCGTTATATAGGGTTACCTATTTCTAATCAATTAGCATCCTTTTAGGGGCTTATTCTGTACATCAATACTAAGAACTTTTGTTCTGCGAATTTTGTATAAACTCATTTACTTGTAGATATAGGCCCGATACGTAGTGAAGGTGTTAAAGTTGGGTACGGGAGTTATCCCGAAAAAAACAGGTTCTTTTATGAAAACGCCCCGTTTGCCGCAAAGAGTGGCGCACTGGATGCAATGTAATCTGCTTTCGAATCCGAAGGTCTTATTTGAAATCTATTCAAGAGGCCTACTCGTATGTGTAATAGTGGACATTTTACAGGTGGTTTTCGTTATGATGTAAAAATATTAAAATAACGGAAAGCTATACCCCGTAGGTATACCTAATTATGACTGTGTATTCTACCATCAAAAATGCGTGTAAGTAATAATACAGTACCTATAGACATTGCCAATCAGCGTGGCAACGCTGCCAGCTGTGGACCTCAGCATTGGGATTATCTTTAGACCTTCAAGGGTATGTGGATGGTCCAATTGCTTTTTATGTAGTTTTAGCATAATTATAAAGTAGTATTGTATTTCGTTGTAGTTAATAAAGGCACTTATGCCCGTAAAAAAGGAACAATACCGTATCATACACATTTATTCGGATTATACAATGTACAAAACTTTGCTCTAATGAAGCAAAATGAACTATAACTATATTATCATCACGCTTATAAAATGCTTAATTATCTGTCATTGTATAAGTACTCCTTTAAGTTGATTTCAGCTTACTGTGACTTTATATTTCACTAATTTCTGAAGAGTTATTTTATTGTCGAGATGACTGTAATTGTGAATATACTTTTAGTTACTTTTGTAAGTTACTGGTGCGAGTATAGTAGATATAGAAATGTCTCATCATTATTAAAATCTTTTTAAGGGACCAAACTTGAAATCTCAGATAAAACTGAATATATTCATACATTTTGCCGAATTTAATTTAAATAATAATAATAATAATATGTAATAATAATAATATTTAATAATAAATCGCAGGGGCGACTTTGTGGCGAGTCGTCGGTGAGTGGCGACACCGCGAACCCTGATTCCCTGGGGCTAAATGAGACCCCTGACTCCTCTCTTGCCTTAACCGGCCGGTTTGGAGTGGAAACCGCAAGAGCTAAGAACCTAAGCTCCAGGGTGGAAGTGTTAAAGGGCATAACGCCGCGAGTAGCGTCTAGTGAAAGCGCAGCACACCTCTCGACACCCTAAGCCGTCCACACCAATGTTGCTCCTCCGGCGCCAATATACGGTAGCTATTATGGGGGGCCCATTTAGTGGATGGCAAGTCACCACCCGCCTGAATATTTGAAATGAGGCATTATTTGGCGGGTGCCGTACCTCATTCCATAGCCCGTATTAAGTCATCGAACAGCACATCACAATAGCCCGATATACTGTAAGCCACAATTAGCAATAGTTATTTTTAATTTCATTATACTTTATGTACACATTTTATATTCATTTTATAAAAAAAGATGTAAAAGGGCCTCTCAGTGTTGGCTTCGGCCCCATTGATGCCTACCAAAGGACCAAGCTTTGCTTGTGATTTGAAGTGAAAAGATAATAATATAATAATAATAATAAAAACTTTATTTGCTTTCAAACACTATTTACCATATACACATTGTCCATTGGCTCTGAACTAGTTTAGAACTGTATCTCAGAACCAATGGCTTCTCCCGTAATACAATTTGAAGCACTAAAAAGTTATACAAAACAAAAGAAAATTTAGAAAAACAATTTAGGCTATTTATCGAAACATAAAAAAAAAAAGGTTTATAATATTAACTACAAATTACATCATGACTCGAATGAACTACACAATATAACAACCCAAAACATCAATTTATTGTGCACGATAATATGTGTGTGTGTCTGTGTATGTGTATGTGTGTGTGTGTGTGTGTGTGTGTGTGTGTGTGTGTGTGTGTGTGTGTGTGTGTGTGTGTGTGTGTAACGCTGCAATACACGAGATCTCATGAGAGTCAAGGTTTGCAGCGCTACCCGTGCGTGTGTGTGTGTGTGTTTTTGATATGCATGTATGTGTGTTTATTTAACTAATGTAAAAGTCACACAACATATCCTCAATCCCATTGTAGTCAAAGTTACTGAGCCACGACAATACAATTTTCTTAACCTCATTATTGCTGTGTTTTCTAATTTTATGCGTTTTGCTTATTTTATTATATAAGAGTGGAACAATAACTTCATACTTTCTTTGTTTGAATCTAGTTTTTGTGCTAGGGACTGGACATCGTTCTATTCTTCTGGATGAGCCACTATCTTTCAGAAAGGGAACAGTTTGTTTGTGGTATCGACGTACACTTTCAAAAATAAAAATTTTCCTAACACTAAGCACATTTGCTTTATCATATACATGTGTAGTTGGATGCCTAAAGGGTAAGAATAAGATGACTTTCAATATGGCCCGTTGAGCACGCTCAGCTGATATAAGAAAGGTTTTAGCGGCAGTTCCCCATGCACAGATGCAGTACCTAATTATGCATTCACAAAGTGCTTTATATGTTTGCATGACTAAAGCAGGCTCAGCCACTGTTCTTAGCGTTTTAAATATGTAAATTAGTTTCCTTACTCTAGAGACTAGTGAGTTAATATGTATGGCCCAATTGAGATGATTATCAATATGAACCCCTAAATATTTTATAGAATTTACTTGTGTTAATTCCTCGCATGTACAGCTAGTAGGGATTATATCACGGTTACACGGAAAAGAGTGTATTTTAAGTTTGGCATTTACTTTAGGGGCTCCTGCTTCTGTTATGCTAAAGCATACATATTTTGTTTTACTAGTATTTATGGTCAACAAATTATCCTCTAGCCATTGCGTTATAGTTGCTAAGCAGTTTTCGGCTAGATTTATTGCTTTGGTCCAACTTTTCTCATGAATTAGAAGTACAGTATCATCTGCGAACATAAGAAGATCCTGGCCAGGCAAGATAGTATCACATAGACTGTTTATGTAGATAAGGAACAGTAAGGGACCAAGTGTACTACCCTGAGGAACTCCGTAAGTGCATACTGCGCTATCACTTTCATGTCCCTCAACACGCAAAGTCTGAGATCTTTCGGAAAGGTAGTCAACAAACCATTCAAGCGCTATACCTCTAATACCAGCATTTTCCAGTCTACTGATCAATATGCCGATAGAGACGGTGTCAAATGCTTTTTGTAAATCGAGGAATATTCCTATGCATTTGTCTCCACCATCCAGGTATGTTGTAATTTTATTTGTTAACATAAGCACCGCATCTTCAGTAGATAGTTTTTCGCGAAAGCCGTACTGGTTTTTACTTATTAAGTTCTCTTTTTCTAAATAACTCATTAACCTTTTCTTGACCAGCTTTTCCAAAATTTTAGACAGGGTGGAAAGTAGTGAGATAGGCCTGTAGTTAGTGGGGTTTTTATTATCACCTGCCTTAAAAATAGGACACACCACAGCTTTTTTGAACGAGGTTGGGAATTTACCTGTGTTAAAACTCATGTTACAAACAAACGATATAGGTTGCACTAGCAAATGAACATACTGTTACGAGATGGGTTCTTGGATAGTCAGTTAAAACGCCGATTATTCACTTTGCACTTTATTGCACACAATCACTTCACAAAAATCACGAAAACACACAACACAACTGGTTCGCACAAACACTTTACACCGGCACTGATATTCACACAAGCTAGTCACTTCACAATCACTGGTATCGCACACTAACCCGAGTAGTTATCGCTTCGACGGTAAACGAATAAACTGAACTCCAAGGGTCGGCCGGCGTATTTATATCCGTTATTTCCTACAGTCTCGAACCTACGAGATATTTCGCAACATTACTCGATCTTAATAAGAGCTATTGTGTTAACAAGTAAACAACTTGAAAGTTCGAGAATCCCTATTGTTTTTCATTTACGTAAACACCCAAAAAAAATAAACAATAGACGAGATACAAAGACTGATCCCGCTCGAGTCATTAAGCCATAAAACCGAATACAAAAGGCACCAATAAAAAGACGCAAAACAATAGAGCTTCCCAGAATCGTATACACCGCAGATTACACCGCATAGTTACTGCATACCTACAAAGGGCTCCTACTGCGTTACACTACCCCCTCCTAAGACATGCTCGTCCCGAGCATCGTTGCACCCGTAATATCGCGCCAATCGATCCACATGAACTATCTTGGGAGCACCTCGATGTCCCTTCTGTATGCGGAACGTCACGTCGTTGATCTTGGTCACCACTCGGTATGGTCCATCCCATTTGGCTTGTAGCTTTGGAGATTTCCCTTTTTTGCGTATAGGGTTGTGTAGCCATACTAGCGAGCCTTCCTCGAACCCAGGGTTGTTAGTCCTTCTGTCGTATCTAGTCTTCATTCTTTCTGATGTTTGCTGGCCATACTCTCTAATGTGCTCATAGATGTCGTTCATCTTGTTCCGGAGGTCACTGGCGTACTCAGTTATGGGTTGTGGAGAATCCGGTGGGACACCAGTTATTAAGTCGGCGGGTAGCCGTAATTCACGTCCAAAATTGGCAAAAGCAGGAGTGACATTTGTGCTCTCATGAACAGCACTTCGGTATGACAACAAAAATGGCTGGATATGCTTGTCCCAATCCCGTTGTTTGCTTTCGACTACTTTTGCCAGGTATCTCTCCAGAGTTTGGTTGAATCGCTCCACCATTCCATCTGATTGCGGGTGGTATGACGTTGTCCTTGTTTTGTGTGCACCCATTAGCCGACACGTCTCTTGAAACAGTTGAGATTCAAAATTTCTTCCTTGGTCACTATGGATTTCTAATGGTACTCCAAAACGACAGAATACTTCATGGACCAATTTGTCTGCTATCGTCGATGCCTCTTGGTTTGGAATTGCGAAGACTTCCGGCCACTTGGTGAAGTAATCCATGACGACAAGGAAGTACTTGTTGCCACTTTCGCTCACAGGAAATGGTCCGGCCACATCCAGTGCGATTCGCTCCCATGGTGCTCCAACATTATACAGCTTTAGTGCTCCTCTGCTGCGGGTATGCGGACCTTTCACTGATGCACAGCTCGTGCATTTCCGTACCCAGTCTTCTACGTCATCTCTGCAGTTGATCCAGTAAAACCTTTCTCGAATCTTCAACAGTGTCCGTTTCACACCCAGATGTCCTCCCGAAAACCCTTCGTGGTACAGCTTCAAAACTTCGGGAACTTTTGCTCTGGGTACAACCATTTGGAGATGGCACTGGTTTCCTCGAGCATTTTCCCATTTTCGGCACAGCACCCCCTCTTGAAGCACCAGGCTATCCCATTGCGCCCAATAGCTCTTTGTCGTAACACTCAGTGAAGCAATAGCACTCCAGTCAGGCTTACGGGCATCTGATTTCATCCATTCAAGAATCGGCTTGATGTCGACGTCTTCTTTTTGTTCAGCCTGAAGGGTTTCTTTCCATTCGTCGCCGATGTCAGATTTGAGCATTCTGACAGGTACTGGATCTTTCGACTCTTGTCTTGAGCAATGCTTGCAGTCCTCTGAGCATGGCCTTCTTGACAGTGCATCTGCGTTGCCATGAGATTTTCCACTGCGATGTTCCGTGATAAAGTCGAACTCTTGTAGTTGCTCAATCCATCTTGCCACTTGGCCTTCGGGATCCTTAAACTGCAGTAGCCACTTTAGAGCAGCGTGGTCGGTCCTCAGATGGAATTTTCGCCCGAGCAGGTATTTGCTAAAGTGACGCAATGTCTTCACCACTGCAAGTAGCTCCTTTCTTGTCACACAGTAGTTCCTTTCTGGCTTGGACAGGGATTTGCTGAAATACGCAATCACCACTTCTTGGTCTCCTTTTCTTTGCGACAATACTCCTCCGATGCCGGTGTTGCTGGCGTCAGTGTCCACGATAAACTCGTTCTCGGTGTCCGGAAAGCCGAGAATAGGCGTATTACAAAGTCGCTCCTTTAGTCCTCGAAAAGCTGCGTCGCAATTTTCATCCCAGAGAAAGGGCCGTTTTTCCTCAGTCAGTCTATGCAACGGCTTAGCGATATCAGCAAAGTTCTTCACGAATCGCCTGTAATAGGAGCATAAACCCAAGAATGCTCTGACTTCCGTCTTGTCTTTTGGCACAGGCCAATCCTTCACAGCACTGACTTTACCTGGGTCCGTCTGTACGCCAGCTTCGGAAATCACATGTCCCAAGAAATTCACTTGCCTCTTGAAGAAGGAACATTTCTTCGGACTCAGCTTAAGATTGGCAGCACGTATTTTTGTTAGGACTCGTTCCAGGTTTTGCAGGTGGTCTTCGAAGGTTTTTCCCACAATTATGATGTCGTCTAAGTAGACAAGGCATGCGTCACCAATTAGTCCCGCAAGAACTAACTCCATTAACCTTTCGAACGTAGCGGGGGCGTTGCACAACCCAAACGGCATCACTTTAAATTGCCACAGGCCTTTTCCAGTAGAAAATGCGGTCTTCTCCTTATCTTTAGGGTCTATTTCCACTTGCCAGTACCCGCTCTTCAAGTCCAGCGTAGTGAACCACTTCATGCCCGTCAGTGTATCCAACGTGTCATCAATCCTCGGCAGAGGGTAGCTGTCCTTCTTCGTTACGTCGTTGAGTCGTCGATAATCAACACAAAACCGCATACTGCCGTCCTTCTTTTTCACTAGAACCACTGGGGAACACCACGGGCTGGATGATGGTTCTATCACACCGTTGCGTGCCATGTCTTCGATCATTGACTCAACTTCTTTTTCTCTGGCAACTGGTATCCTTCTTGGCCGTTGTCGAATCGGTGGCACGCTTCCTGTATTTATTGTGTGCTTTACTAATCCAGTTTTCCCGTTGACAGCATCATCGAGGGCAAATATGTCGGTAAAGCGCTGTAGCATCTTCTTCGCCATCAGAAGTTCTTTTTCAGAGAGATCTTTCCGGGAATCTTCCAATAGTGTTGACACGTTGCAACTCCCAGCACAGTTGTATTCCTCCTTTGGTTGTTCTTGGCATCTGCGCATCCAGTCTACTTCTTCGCATGTACCAATCGGGGTTCCTCCTTTGATGAGTTGTTCCTCGTTACTTGTGTTGAGCACACGCACCACAGCAGTATTAGTAGTCCTCACCAAAGTTCGGGCCACTAACCATGGTTGATCACCTTCCGATTGTTCTATTAGAACACATCGTTGTTGATGTCCCAACTTTGGCGGTAATCTAACTGCCACAATGGTTTCCGATCTAGGTGGAAGGACTGTTCTCTGCAGACAATAAACCTTTCCTGATATGGCGCCTTCCATAAAGATTTCTTCTCTTCCACACTTCAAGATTCCTTGGTTGACGTCAATCTCACAATGATGTTCTCGCATGAAGTCAAGACCCAGAATGCAATCGTCAACTATATCTGCCACAATGACTTTATGTTGGAAGGTTTTCTCACCCAACTTTAACTCCACCAGCTTCTCTCCTTGGACGGATATGTGCTGACCGGTCGCTGTCAGAAGTTGAACTGTTTTGCAGCTTTCGAAGTTCGGAAGAAAGCGCTTAGCCAAACGGGAACTGATGATAGTGCGAGAAGCTCCAGTATCCAATGTTAGCTTGCACGAAGTTCCGTTGATGGCACCATTGATGATCAGGCTGTTCCCATCGTGAGCTTGTGATATCAAAATCTTTGGCTTTTCTGACCCGGTTAACACTCGCCAATTTCTGCTTTCTTCAGCAGGTCGTTTATTCCTCCATAGTGAATGCGTCGCCTCACGATCCGTCCGTTCTTCCAATAGTCGATCGTCCCTGGTTCGGCATGGCTTTGGGCAATTCCGCCATAAATGGCCTCTTTCGTCGCAGTTGTAGCATCTAGGGCCAAACCTTGTACGAAGTGATGCGTCCTTTACCTCCCTTATATGTTGGATACCCTTCGCTGGATTTCGTACAGCCTCGACTTCTAAGGCTTGAGCCAAAGCTTCCTTTAGTGTCTTATGATGCCCGAGTTTCACTGCAGTTCGTACTTCGAAGTCTGCTATCCCGTTAGCAAACGCTTCCACTAGATGTTCGTCGTTGGGTAATGGCGCGGACTGATAAGCCTTCCGGAATAGTTTCTTCACCTCGACGGCCCACTGTTGAAGACTTTCATTACGACGTTGCACCCTGTTCTTCAACTGCGCTCGGTACACACGTTCCAGGTGCTCATCACCATAGCGACTTTCCAGCGTTTCCATTAATTTATCGTAGGTCACTTCCTTACCCACGGCATCCAGAATACTCAGGGCTTCGTCACGAAGGCTCATGATGAGGGCGTTCTTGGCTTGGTCCTTGTTCCATCCATTGGTTTGAACGGCGGCGTCAAACTGAACTTTGTAGGCTGACCATGATGATGTCCCGTCGAAAGGCGTCACTTTGATCTTCTGTGAGGCTGGCGAGAAGTTTGTTAATGGAATGGCTCCACTTCCAGTTTTAATGACGTTCAAGGTCTTTCTTACGTCGGCGATTTGTGTTTCCGCTTCGAAGATGCGAGATTCATACTCCTTCATCTTGGTATCGTGCTGGTCCATTTTTTCTTTCATTTCTCTTATTTCCTTTCCCATGGTCGCTTGTAGGCTTGAAAGCAGACCCTCTTGTCCACGATCCAGTTTCTCCTCTAGTTGGCGAGCCTGTTCTTCCAGTTGACGAGCCTGTTCTTCTCTGTTGTTGCGGGCCTGTTCTTCCAGTTTGCTGTTGTTGCGATCCAACATTGACTGCAACATCGACATCATTGCAGCCATATCAAATGCCGCAGGGGCAGCAGGTGATGTAGCAGGTGCCACAGCAGGTGGTGCAGCAGGTACCACAGAAGGTGCCGCAGCAGGTGCTCCTGGGTTTCTGGAGTCGTCGTTGGTTGCCTCGGAATCACTGCCTTCCATTAACAGCGAATTATTTCCAAAGCGCCTCTGTTCGATCTCCTCCTGGCGGCGCTCCTGCTCCTCTTGTCGGCGCGCTTCCTCCTGTCGGCGCTGACTCCTTGTGCGAGGGGTCTCTTCGTCGTATGGTGTTACCGGCATTTTCAACTATCCACCCTTCTGACACCAAATGTTACGAGATGGGTTCTTGGATAGTCAGTTAAAACGCCGATTATTCACTTTGCACTTTATTGCACACAATCACTTCACAAAAATCACGAAAACACACAACACAACTGGTTCGCACAAACACTTTACACCGGCACTGATATTCACACAAGCTAGTCACTTCACAATCACTGGTATCGCACACTAACCCGAGTAGTTATCGCTTCGACGGTAAACGAATAAACTGAACTCCAAGGGTCGGCCGGCGTATTTATATCCGTTATTTCCTACAGTCTCGAACCTACGAGATATTTCGCAACATTACTCGATCTTAATAAGAGCTTAATAATATTAATAATATAATAATATTGTGTTAACAAGTAAACAACTTGAAAGTTCGAGAATCCCTATTGTTTTTCATTTACGTAAACACCCAAAAAAAAATAAACAATAGACGAGATACAAAGACTGATCCCGCTCGAGTCATTAAGCCATAAAACCGAATACAAAAGGCACCAATAAAAAGACGCAAAACAATAGAGCTTCCCAGAATCGTATACACCGCAGATTACACCGCATAGTTACTGCATACCTACAAAGGGCTCCTACTGCGTTACAATACTTCTTAACAATAGACGTAGATATTTTGTCCCATCCTGGGGCACTTTGGGCTTTAAGGCTCATGATCACACTTCGAACTTCAAAAGGATCAGTAGGTAAAAGAATCATTGATTTAACTGGCTTGTTTGTACTTTTCACCCTTGATGCTAATTTTTTTTCAGTAGTGTTTAGTTTATACAGCGTTGCATTTGCCAGTTCTTCACCAACCGAGGTAAAGTAAGTGTTTACCGTATTTAGGGACTCTTTAGGGTTGTTACTAATATTTAACAATTCTTTCGATGGTTCTTTAGGTTTATTGAAATTGCACACCTCTTTTATTGTTTTCCAAGTCTCTTTTAGGTTTCCTTGATTTTTTAATAATTTATCTTTATAATGCTGTATTTTAAGGTTTTTTATAATGTTGTTACAATTATTTCTATATTTTGTATATTTTTCCTTGGCTGTAACATCATTTGGATCTTTTTTGCTAATCTCATGAAGTTTATCTCTATACTTTATAGATTTTACCACCCCTTCGGTAATCCAAGGTTTTAATGGTCGGTGCTTCTTAGATATATATTTAACCACTGTGTTATCATCAATAATGTTTTTAATTTTTTTAATAAACAATTCCGCTGCAGCATTTACGTCGTTGCCTACAGAATACAATTCACTCCATGTTTCATGTACTAGAGCCCTCTCAATTCCCTCATGATTAATAGTCACTTTAGGAAGATTGATCTGATTTTTGACTATTTTTGATTTATCAACAAGAATCATGATGGGATGATGATCCGTAATTAATTGCTCGAAAACTAGCGTTTTCCATTTACCTTGACATTTCACCATCATATGGTCAAGGCATGCCTCAAACCTAGTAGGGCGAGTAATGCCTTGTCTAAGTCCATGCCAGTCAAATATAGTAGCTAATAAATAAGTCATTTAAGTTATTAATGTTAAATTCTATATATTTTATGTTTATTAGCAAAATTGTAATTTATTTGTATTTGTGTCAATAAATCATTTCACATAAATCATTTCACATGCATAGCCATTAGATTCAGATAATTTTCGGAAATCTTGGAGTGCTTATTTCCCATTGTATCTATGTTAATATCTCCCGTAAAAAAAACGTTTTTAGTTGAAATGTTTGATAAAATCATGTCAACCGAATCTAGATATGGTTGCGGGTTGCTGAAAGAAGGCGGCCTATATGAACATACTATAGTACAATCCGAGGAAATTGTAAGTACAAGACAATTACCTTCAGAAATGTTCGGTTCATGGGCTAACACATCTATATTTTCTTTGACAAAAACAACAACGCCATCATTTTGGTTAAGTGTATTTCTGGTCCAGAACATCTTGTAGTTATCTATACTTGGAGGTGGTCTTAAACTACTTGTCCAACACTCGGTTAACACAAATATATCAACTGATATGTCTAAAGCAGATACATAAGCTAAAAAGTGGTCAAAATTGTAGTGAATACTTCTTATATTCATAGTTAGAATGCATAAAATGTCAGAATTCGTCACATTCGCGTTAATCTCCCTAGACAGACTTACAGTATTATTTATAGAAAGACATTCTATACGTTCAGATTCATCGATTTCAGTTGATAAATAACAATTATCCATACTTTAATGGCAAAATAATCGAGCACATATAGTTGAATTGAAGATAAATCTTCACCTCTACGTAAGTTTTAATCAAATAAGCATAGTTTGTTCTGAGTCTGCATGTTACAGCAGTATGGACTGAATAACTCCGCAGAGCAAACCAACCAAACGCCTCAACAATCAAATACTCACAGTTAATTGTGATACTGTGCGTAAAAACAGTATGGACTGAATACAATTGTACCGTCCATGAGCTAAAAGTTTTATGTAGATTTGAATTTAGTATTGTTTCATGATTGAAGAATGTTATGTCTCTCCGTGTAGTTGAGATTTGTAGTGTTGTGTAATATACTTGTTTGTGGTGTGTGTAGTAGTATCGTGCAACATGTGTGTTGAATCTTAGGGTTCGTCTTGTGCAATTATTCAATTGCTTGAAATTAATGTAGTTATAGTCAATTATTATGTATAAAAATAGGTATGCTACTATAAACGTTAAAAAGGATGGCACAGATAGTCAATTTGTACGTATGTTAACCAAGTCGCTTTCATCATTGATCCTTACGAAAGTGGTTCCATCTGCTCTTTTCAAATATACTTTTCCTCGCGTAACCCAGCAGTACCTGAAGTTATTTTTTTTGGCGTACTCTCTAGCTAGGTAGAACGTTATTCTGGTTTTTACAGTAAGAGACTCCGATATGTAAATGGGCAAGCGAGCAAAATATACACATACTGTAGGTCGAATTTTAGAGGTCATCGTAATTATAATAGCTTTTAGTAACCCCGTTTCTTTTTCACTAAGTATATGCATTTGATAGAGAGAACACTATTTGACGTTACTATTAAATTTACGATGGCGCCTTTAAAATTAGGCTTTGTTAAATGTTCACTAATAATTATTGTTATTTTTTTTCGTGCAGGCTTTAGTTGCTGGTCACAATGCCAATGGTAAGTTGTCAAATAGCACGAAGAAAGTCTCGAACTAAATTATACGTATTTCGTAAGGGTCGCGTAAGGCCGTTTACATATTATGCCGCAGCGGCAGCGGCACCGCCGCCGCCGCCACGGTTAAAGGCTCCATACAAATCCAAGGGGGAGTAGCGCAACGGCGGGGCCGCCGCCGCTGCGGCATAATGTGTAAACGGCCTAACGGTAGCAAAATTAATTTAAAAAAATCACCATTTATTTTGCTAAATCACCAGACATTCAAGGAGTGCATAAAATTATGTGTGAGGCGTAGTTACTAGCCCTTGCACAACTTACACTTTATAAAGACCACAAATTCGATTTTTTTCCATCACTTAAAATTTTGCTATACATACTTCAAATATTTTTGCTATACTTTGACTGCCTCGGTGGCTCAGTGGTTAGTGACCCTAACTTCTGGATCAAAGAGGCGTGGGTTCGATTCCCACCCAGGGCAAATGTTTATGTGATGAACATGTTTGCTCTGTGTCTGGGTGTTATTTAGTTACTATCTATACATTATAAGTATGTATTTAAAAATATGTATATGTAGTATATCAGTCTCTGGCAACCATATCACAAGCTTTGCTTAGTTTGGGGTCAGAGGCCGTGTGTAAGATGTCCCCCAATATTTATTTATAAAAAAAGTTACGCTACAGTTATTGGTTAAATCAGTCTTGTGCAAGGCGTACTGTTCGGAAAAGTACTAATATTATAAATCATTAAGTGTATTTGTTGGTTTGTTTCTCTTTCACTCAGCAACAGAGCAACGGATTGACTTGATTTTTGGCTGGACATAGTTCGAAAGACAAAAAGTGACATAGCCTACTTTTTATCCCGAAAAAATACAAGGTTCCTATGGAATAGCACAAAAATGAAAATATAACGCGGGCGAAGCGCGGGCAAAAGCTAGTTGCTTTATAAATTGCAGGGATTTAGGAATTGCAGAGATTGTACCTACTCGTATACAGGGTTATTTCTAATCAATTAGAATCCTAGTAGGGGCTTATCCTGTACATCGAAACTAACAACTTTTGCTCTGCGACTTCTGTCGAAACTCAAAAAAAATCAGCTGTTCCATAGAAAAATGTCATTCACCCGCGACAAAATGTATGGAACAGCTGATTTTTTTGAGTTTTGACAAAAGTCGCAGAACGAAAGTTGTTAGTTTTGATGTACAAAATAAGCCCCTAAAAGGATGCTAATTGATTAGAAATAACCCTGTATACTATAGGTACTTATTGTACCTACCTATTTTTTACTATGAGACTAAAATCAGATGCTCGTTACCTAGATTTAACTTACATGCTACCGTTCGTAATGTTCTACATATTTCAACGACGTGGACATGTGTGTATTATTATGAACTAGATGTAAGTGCACACAACTTTAGATTCAATTTGTATTTTTATAGCGTTAGAAGATTTCGAGCCCGTGATATCCGAAGAATGCAAAAATCAAGGCTATTGTACGGACGTTCCCAACTACCCAACCGATTTTGCCGACGAAACGATTAAGGCATTAAAAGAGGTAAGTACTAAGTTTACAATATATCATGTAAGTACTAGCTGTCCGTCCCGGCTTCATCCGGATATGAATGAATTATAACTATGAACTTTCCGGAATAAATGTTCTAAACGCTATCGTTTAGTCAAAGAAGATATAATAATACTTACTACGGTTTAGTTCAAAAATAATAAAATTTGTCAATATAACATCAGGGTAGATATTAAGAAATTCAGTGCCTAAAGAATAATCAAGCCTGTAAACGTCTAATCCATGGAGAAATAATGAGCTATCCTTACTTAGTCCAGTAATTTGTTGCAAAAAAGCTAAAAGATGCTATTTTCAGGGTTCCGTACCCAAAGGGTAAAAACGGGACCTTATTACTAAGACTCCGCTGTCCGTCTGTCCGTCTGTCTGTCTGTCTCCAGGCTGTATGCTAGAACTTTGAAATTTTCACAGATGATGTATTTCTGTTGCCGCTATATCAACAAATACTAAAAACAGAAATAAATAAATATTTAAGGGGGGTTCCATACAACAAACCTGATTTTTTAGCCGTTTTTCGATTGATATTAATAACGGTGACAGGTTGATGCTTGAAATATTCACACAATATTTAATTAAATAATTACTTCGAAAATAAATAATTAAATAAAAATAAAATATTGGGCACGCTGCCAACTGGCAGTGGGCTTGAGCACTTGGATTACGAGTATCTTTAGACCTTCAAGGGTCTGTGGATGACGCAATTGCTTTCTATGTAGTAGTAGTGTAGTATTGTCATTAGCAAAGTATAAAAAAAGTAAAAAAATAAAAATAACATATATATTTAAGGATACATCCATACAAGAAACAGTATTTTTTGCTTGATATTAATAACGACAACAGGAAGATGCTTGAAATATGCACAGAATATTAAGTTGTATATTCCCTACAAAAATAAATAATGACCTTAAATATTTTTTTTTTACTATTGGAAAATTACAAACCACAGACTCCAGGGTCTGTGCCTTTTGTTATAGTAAAAAATAATAAAATATATTAAAGGGGGCTTCCATACTGTACGTCCGCGAGTCCGACACGCTGTATAAGCTGTGGCGTCGTCATACAACATCATGTAGCAATTGTTCGCATTCATGTTTTTTATACTACACCTGCTCGGAAAGTACCTTGATACTTTATCAAATTTACGGTAGAAAGTACGTCATTGCATATCGAACAAATATGCGGCGAGAAAACGCATCTGAGCGGGAGAGAAAAGTGTATGAAAATCCATTTCTTACGTGGTTTTTCTTTTTTAATTTTGGGTAAGACTATGCGCTGGTAACCTAAATATCAAAAGCCAAAAAGTTTTTACAGTGAGTTTTTATCTCCAAGTTCGCAAAATGACACTGGCCACTAGCTGTGTGTTGGATGGTGTCAAACAATTTGAAAAAAGAACATGTGAAAATTGCAGACGCCATTGGCGCCATTTTCAATTTGTGTGTTGTTTGAGGATTCAGTTTTCGTAGAAAAGTAAAATAAAACTATCAAAATGATAAGTAGTGATAGTGATGATGAGTGTAGTATAAAGGTGTAGTATAAAGCACTATGTATCACTCGAGGGAAAGTGCGATTCCCGATCTCGGGTGTTTTAAAGCCCTCGCCTACGGCTCGGGCTTCAAACGACACCCTCGACGGTAATCGGTCACTTTCTCCTCTCGGTGAACAATGTACTATTGTTGTCCCTAATTTTTTTTAATACTCCACAGGAGGGAAGCTGGGAGGAGAAGGTTGCTGGGCCAAGATCTACTCGCAACATGATCTTTACATGGGGCGGAGTAATTGTAGAGCTCTGCCAAGCCCGATCGGAGGTAACACCGAAATTAGGCCGATTCATACAGTCGGCGGATGTGAAGTTAGCTACAAACTGCGCAATTTCCAATCCTGACTGAAGCTCGCGAATAAACCTGAGCGTTGATTGGATTTCGCGCAGTTTGTAACTAACTTCACATACGCCGACTTGTATGACTCAGCCTGTACTTCAACGACAGTAAACAACTAGTAGTTCTCCGAAAACTAGACCTCGTACCTATCTAAATAAACTTTCTTTTTGTGATAAGTAGTTCAAAAATTGACGCGTTCGCAAGATTTGAACCTGTATCTCTCTGGGATTCCGGCCCAGATGCTTTGTCCAAATTAAGGTAGAACGCTGTCTGCGAAAACGTCGAATTATTGAAAGTGGTTTATCATTTTTACCAACTACTACATTTTTGAAAGCGCCATCTGTGAGAACTGCTTTAAACAAGTAAGTCACTTAATGTGAAATTATTAGAACTTCTTACCATTAACGAGAAATGGCGCATTGCTTAATCAATAAAATGATTTTTATCGTGCTTCACACACCACTCGTACCTATCTGTTTAACCTATATCTCAACTCGCTCTTGACCGATTTGATTCTTACTCGTAAATTTTGTTGAGTTACGATCCTGCCAAATGTTATCAATCTCGGATGATGAATAGCGCAATAGCAAATTTCCCCCTTTTTGAGAGAATCCACCAATAAAAAAAACCGGACAAGTGCGAGTCAAGCTCGCACACCGAGGGTTCCGTATTAATCCAGAAAATTTCACAAAATTGGGAGGTAAGTTGTTAAAATCTTCTATACTATAATCATCGACAAAAAGGTTTTTGTTTTTTTTTGTCATTACATCGAAAATTACACATT
Source organism: Hypomecis punctinalis (assembly GCA_949316475.1). Lineage (NCBI taxonomy): Eukaryota > Metazoa > Arthropoda > Insecta > Lepidoptera > Geometridae > Hypomecis > Hypomecis punctinalis. Next base: position 12,815,160 of record OX438807.1, read on the forward strand.
GTTAAAATAATTAAAAATCTGTTTTAGCATGTGCTAATGAAGCTCTTTTATATGATACCTTACACGACACGATTTACTCACTTTGTAATTTTAACCCATTTCTGTGAATCTAGGCTCATTTTTTTTTGTGAATTAAATAAAAATGTACAGTTTTCAATTATATATCTATAGGTATATTGTGTACTCTGAGACGATGCTTCTCGCCAAATTTCATAATTCTATGTCAACGGGAAGTACCCTGTAGGTTTTGATTTTTGTGAGTGTCCAAATATGCGTTTTTTTACTTACTCCTTTTCACAACAGAACAAGCCGGAAGTCGTATAAATACCATCCCTACATACTACATAGTCGACGTAGCACCTGCTCGTACTAAGCGATTCGCTTCTTACTTCATAATGCGGACCGCCAGGGATTGGAATGCCCTGCCTCCAGCCTGCCTCCGTCATTGTTTCCTGACAATTACAATTTGGGTATCTACAAGTCAAGCGTGAAAAGGTATCTTCTAGGTCTACATACTCCATCTTCGGCTACAACTTCGTTAGTTGGAGTTGGCGAGTTGGAGACCAAATGTAGTCTACATTAAAAAAAAGGTTGCCATCTCAAAAATTTGGCAACCAGGTCAAGACATATAACAAAGTACTCATTGGTCAAGACACGTGAAAACTCCGGATTTTAGAGTTCAGACCCCGGACATGTCAACAGTAAGCAACCCTAGCTATGTGCAGGGTACGCGGATAACCCTGTATATGTATAAGTTCAGAAAATAATGCGATAATTTTATTTATTTTAGATAATTCATCCATTAGCCGCGATTGATAAAACCGGCACCTGGTTCTCTGTACTCCAGAGCACATCCGGAAAACAGGCATTCAGAGTGGAAATATGCAAGTGAGTATACCAGATCTACACTGACACCGCATTATTAAGGTGACGATATCTGCAAAATATGTGTTTTTGCACTCATATTCTGACCTTACTGCATGATGTCTGTCCCCATGTATGCTTTTGATGCATTGATTTTAATAGATAGAGTAATTCAAGAGAAATCTTTATATGTATATATATATATATGGATCCATATTAATCATCCCCTCAATCGGCAATAATCGAGAGCATTTTTACCGTTTCTTGTTTAGAGTTTCGTACCTCAAAAGGTCTTGACAGCTGTCTGACAGACAAACGGACAACATTTAGTGGATTCCTTTTGAGATAGGAAACCCAAAAAAACACAATTTAATAATTCAAAATTCTATTCGTACTATTGTACGAATTTTGTAAGGTAAGGCACTTAGAGCAAAAAAAACGATGCTACTTGCATGGCAGTATTCAGGGAGACTTGTATCGGAGATAGTAACACCCAGCTCAGCAAAGAATTTTTTAAAAGGATTCTCTATTTAGAAGTTCGGAAATAATATGACAAAAGTTGAAGATTTGAGACAAAGTAAGGCATATTTTCTGTACAATACTTATAATTTACAACTGAGCGCTACCGTGGCTCGGACGAAAGGTTAAATTGCAGGCCCCGTTTGTTATAATCGTTTACCATGTCAGAAGCCTTCAGGCGGCTTTAGAAGTTTGACACCAGTGTCAGCCACCCGGCCTATACGAGCTCACTCACTCACTCAATGATGTGATTGTCCCAACAGGAACGCCGGGGGATCTTGCATGCCGATAGCCCAGTTCCCAGACGGCTACACCGGCGGGTGCACGCAGGAGAACGTCTACGAGAGGATGCATGCCTTCGATAAGAATGGGAAAACCCTCATTAAAGAGTTAAAAATACCCTCCAGTTGTGCTTGCACAATGCAGCCAGTTTAAGAATTTGGTCATAGGCCGAATCAAACTCCTCGCGGCTTCGGTTTTTTTGTGGTCATTACATAACCAATACTTATAATTTTGAATTTTATTGCACACCAAAAGTAACATCTATAATCTGAGCTGTAAGATTCCGTTCTTTGATCATGTATCTGTCCAGATGTCATGAACAAATATAAACATTAAACATCAATCACAAAGAAAACGGCCCGGATCTTTGACATCCTTCCGTGTCCTATGTTTTTTAATAATTGATACCTATTATTCTAACTGTCGCGGACGGGTTGGTTTAGGCACCGTATCACGCCTAAATGTATTGTTGGGTTCAAAAATATTTAAGCAGGTATACCTGGCTGGCACATGGATCAGGAGCGGGACTAACTAGTCTCCCTAAAACTCGAGAACAGCTGGACGGAATAGGCTTGTTTAGTGAAAAAATATAATTAGTCGGTCAAATACATTGTCAAAAAATAATTAGACACGATTTTTTTCTTATGTCAATTTAATGAAAAATGATGAAGATATAGCCCGTTAAGGTTTTGCGTGACGTCACTAACCGCTATCAAATGTACTGGCTAGTGCCGTCACGAGCCCCCACTCTTAAACTTTGATAAGGTTTATCTTTGTCATTAAATTGACAAAAGAAAAAATATGTGTCCAATATTTTTTTAATAATCTAACCGACGGACGAATTATAATAATGATTTTTATACCCAGTAAACATCCCTATTGGCTAATTTAGATCTTGAAATATCTGTGGAGGTTAAGGAAAGGTTTAAATGGTGAGACAATATAGAAAAGTAGCGAAAAAGAAAACATGAATTTAATTTTCCCAAAAATGTTCCTGCATGTAAAACTTCTCGTACTTACGAGTATCTGACCGTTGTTGGTGGCGCTAAATCCTGTCGAAGTTAGAATCGATCGAATTAGTGTAACAGATGAAGGTGATAATATGGAGCTCTAGTAAGATATAAGTAGATAAGAAAGGACACAGACCCTGGAGTCTCTGCAGAAATAAATAATGTAAAAAATATATAGGTCCCGGTACTGTACTGCCTTTTAATAGTCCACTGCAGGATGTAGGTGATTGGGCCATGTCCACCACGCTGGCCCAGTGCGGGCTAGTGGATTCACATAAGCCATCGAATTTCTTCTACGGACGTATGGTTTACGTCCGACGTACGACATACGACGTTTCGGTGTAGGAAAACATCGTGAGGCAACCTCACGATGTTTTCCTACACCGAAAATCAGTGGTGTTAAATTCCGTACATAAATTCCGAATTTCGAATTCCGATTCATTGGTACGGTCGCTACACCAAAATAATAACTTCAGGGTAGGATCGGCGAGCGAATGATGCAACGCTCCCAGGTGCGCCAGTGGCTAACGTCGCGTCGTCTCAACGTCTGGCATGTCACCTGGCTGGCGACCCAGAATCCCTGCTCTCTTGGCTTCACATCCCGACACGGGTCAACGAACCAACGTACGATCAATGGATTTAGACCGACTCCACTGATTAACGGATTGACACTTATATAACAACGCATACTGATTAGGTAATCTTCATGTAAAATTAAATATAATCAGCCAAGTACGAGTAGGAGTCGCGCACGCAGGGTTCCGTACTGTATGGGAGCCCCCCTTAAGTATTTATTTAATTTAATTATTTATTATTGAATTGTATATACAACTAAGCATCCTGTGAATATTTCAAGCATCTACCTGTTACCATAATTAATATCGAGCGAAAAACGGTTAAAAATTCAGATTTGGTGTATGGGAGCTCCCCTTAAATATTAATTTTATTCTGTTTTTAGTATTGTTGTTATAGCGGCAACAGAAATACATCATCTGTGAAAATTTCAACTTTCTAGCTATAACGGTTTATGAGATACAGCCTGGTGACAGACAGACAGACGGACAGCGGAGTCTTCGTAATAGGGTCCCGTTTTTATCCTTTGGGTACCCTAAAATGCTGTCATTCTAAATGAGATTGCCCAGGTAATTTGGCACGTAATACGCGTTTTTCGATACATAGGTCTTAGTCTTTGGCCTACAAATTAATTAATAAAAATATTATTTCAAAATAAAAAGATAATAATTAAATATCCGACAATTAGTAAATCAATGTTAAAATTGTGGAATCATTTTAAACATATTATATCAAAAAAAAAATGAGGAAAAGCTATAATTTTTTTAAGCCGTGCTGGCCTATAAATAGTGGCACCCGCCTTGCAATCGTGAGGTCGTGGGTTCAAATCCCGTACCAATGAGTTCTTTGGAATTTATGTACGGAATTTCACACCACTGGCTTTTCAGTGAAGGATAATATCGTGAATCAACCTGCATACTTCCGTAGAAGAATTTCAATGGCATATGCGAATCCACCAACCCGCACTGGGTCAGCGTGGTGGATATGGCCCAATCACCCTTCGTGGGTAGGCCTACGTCCTGCAGTGGATTATTAAAAGGCTGATACAGTACAGTACAGTATAATTTTTGGTAATGATGTTTGATTTATTCCTCCAATAACTTAATTGAAATAACAGTAGAAGCTTAGTTGAAATAACTATGTAGCGCGCAAGACTGATGATCATGGCAGGGTTGAAAAAGTTCTCGAGTGAAGACTACGTACCGGCAATCGCAGAGCATGACCACTACCCTCAAGGTGAATGGATCACCACAGGATCACGCTGGATGTAAGCGGCTTCCAACCGAACTTATTGGAGATCTATAATCCCTACTGCTAGAATGGGGCTCCCGGCTTGTCTTCTACATCCTACGATGCATTCTTGAGTGGAGACCGTGGTCTTTTTTTAAAACTTTTTCGACCCCATCAGACGGTCATCAGTCCTCCTTTCTATATGCCCTGCCCACTGCCATTTCAACTTGCCAATCCGTTGGGCTATGTCGGTAACTTTGGTTCTTCTACGGATCTCCTCATTTCTGATTCGATATCGCAGAGAGACCGAGCATAGCCCGTTGGGCTACTTGGAGCTTATTAATAAGGGTCATAGTAACAGGCCTTAAGCCCACGCTGGTAGCACACACTGGTCGAACACTTTCGACTAGAGGTACTGAGGTAGGTATGTCAGACGAGAAGACGTGACGCAATTGTCGGAACGCTGCCCAGCCGACTTGATACAAAAAACATACAGACGAATTGAGACTTCCTTTTTTGAATTCGGTTAAAAATACTCCTGGCTCAGGAAAAAAGAAACATCAAACTGTTGTTGTTTTCGATCGCTCCAGCTTTCTAATTTTATCTACATCCCAGACGCTGAAAATCAAACTTGTACGAACGAGATCAAAGGTAGGGCATCATTTACCTAAATTATATCGTCCAACTATTTTTACATCGTCTCTTTCCAAGGACAAATAATAAAGTAGAACACAAACTAAGCGAGTAAGTAGATAATAAAATGTGGCATTTTATTAGCAAAGTTTAGTTTTTAGTACTTTAACTTTGAGATCTTATTCAGAACGTTTTAAAGTTTTTATGATAAAGTTTTATTTTTTCCACTAGCTCGGTATTATGCAATAACCAGTCTCTCGAGTTTGGTACGCTATGGATATTAGTTTCAGAAGCTTGATGGCTGCAAGCGGCTTGAATCTCACGAAAAGAGCAAAATGAATTTGCATTTTTTATAGTACTTAGGTATATACTTACGAGACTTGGAAGACGTGAGGCTGAGGCGAGGCGTGGTGACGACAAGTGGTGCATTTCCACAACTTAGTGAACCACCACTCGGTCGGTCTGGACTTCGCCGTCGTAAGATTGGCAGGTAACGACGGCGAAAACCAGGCCGACCGACAATGCGATGGGTCGATGACATCAAACGAGCAGTAGGCTGCAAATTGATGCAGTTGGCAAGGGGCAGAGGTTAATTGCATAAATAAAGGGAAGCCTATGACCAACAGTGCGTTATCATGGGCTGATGATGACGATGCTGATACTAGAAATGGGCCTGCGAGTCGAACTACTCATCGCCCAACAAAGGTTGATTTTAGGTTTATCTATAGACCTTCAAGGGTCTTCGGTTGATCCAATTGCTTTGCATGTAGTAGTAGTTTGTTGTAGGTAGGTAGTTAATAAAGGCAGAAGCCATATAAAAAAAAGGTTTTAGGGTTCGAGATCAGCAGTGGACTTTTTAGAAAGCTGATGTTGTACCTAAGATTACAGGCATAATTAATACTAAATACATATTGTTAAAACCAAAATACATATTTGTAATCTGCGGTCACCAGCATCTGTCCGGTGTGGAGATGATAGGTACGAGTAACATCAAGGATGTTGCATACAAACACATCCATGAATACCATAGACAGATACTCGTCACTGACAGAAAGATGGCGGTCGCGCGTGCGAAGCACAAAGCTTGTGAAGTGGATTAAAATGGGAGAATACCGTTTTCATCCCCCCATCTCGGAAAGAGTATTTTTGCTCTTCATAATCTTAGTGTAATAGCCGTTTTTTTACCCGGTAGAGGGCAAAGTAAAATTGAATTCTGAACATCGTGTGCAGTAAGTTTGTGAATCAAAAACATCATTAAACCTATTTACTTCTACGTTCATGGTCCCGAATTTATCATACGACTTTTTTAATTTGTTAAAAACTCAGACTCGGATCCTTCTTGGTGTAACTACATAATTTTTTTAATTTGCTTTGCGCGCGCCATTTTCTTTATCGTCCTATTGTTAAAACCAACCTGTTATAAAACCTCGAAAATAAGTGAAAAACCTAAAATTTGTGATTCTTGCAACGACGATTTTTATTTGACGCCAACAGAACTGACTGAAACTGTTAATAATGCGCAAACGAGCTTTCTCCCTCAACAATCACGCGAGAAGTATTTGAAACAGTACGTAGATATGTAGACGACTTTAGTCATTTCCTCGCTGAGGTGGGATGAAAAGTTACGTGTTGCACTCGAGTGCAAAGACTTTTCGCCTTGTGTTCATTCCCTCCCTCGCAGATGACGCTCAGGATTCTAATTTTTGCCTCACTCGCTGCGCTCATGATTCAATTTTAGAATCCTTCGCTTGCTCGGTCATCAAAATTGAGCACTCGGTTAAAATGTAACTTTGCACTCTTCTATAACAAATAACTATTAAATCCTTGTTTCATTACTGAGTACGGAGGTTAAGACTTCAACATATCGTGTTAGGAGCTGCGGCGATGTTCACTTGAATGTAGGTATAGTGAAAATCGAATATCACACATGCATATTCCAGTCGTAGTAAATAGTAATATTAAAGGTATTAGAAGAGGTCTAGGTCTATCCAAAGAGATTCAATAAGAGTAGGCACTGTATGTACTAAACTACAGTGTCCAGACTCAGATCCAGTTTTCTTGATTTTAGTGTATCTCGGCGAGTGTGTTGCTGGCATAATGTGCAAAAGGAGTAAACTCGTACAGAATGCGTTCTTTTTCACCTTGGCTTTTGGTTTCGTTGGAGTGGCATTTACGAGCATGCATATTTTTTTATAGTTCCGTGGCAAGATTCGTTCGGAGCGAAAAATTCCTTTTGGTTTGAAAAGATTTGGGTTTTATACCTATCATATTAACAATTCACAGGAATATTATAGGATACTAGCTTTTACCCGCGGCTTTGCCCGCGTTACATTTGATTTTGGGTTACCTACCAATTTTAGTAAAATATGATCTCAAAAAAATATGTTAATAAAGTAGTAAGTGCGTCACAAAATATGAGTCCCATACTCAAATGTCGTAGCAATAATTTAAAACCCAAAAATAGTAAATCTTAACCAATTTGTTTCATTATCGTTATCATCCGCAGCTTTCTTTATCCCACTGCTGGGTATAGGTATGGGTATTGGGTATCCAGAACTGGTGTAGGTACTAAGCCGAAAGGCGGTGATTCAGACTATCATTATGAACAACTTTTACTATGGAGCCAACCCGGAATTCGAGAAAAAAATCAGCTGTTTAATGCGTTTTGTCGATTGCGAGTTGCAATTTTGAATGGAACAGATTTTTCTCGTACATATTAAGAATTGACTCCCTAATAAAAGTTATTCAAAATACCGTTCGGATTATTAAGCAGATAATAATTTTATACTTACTCGTAATTGCCGCAGTGGGTATACGGGTAAACAGGAATTACCTCTACACCCACGCCGGTGGGTGAAGCCAGTGGGTACACGGGTCGCGAGTCCAGATAATCCTGTATACTGAATATCTACAAGTGGTGGAAATTTACACACAACTTCCTTTACTAGGTACCAAGATAAATAAACTTTTACTATATCATAATATTTACTTTTATTATCCGTTTATATGTATACATTAGCCATAGGACGACCACTGCTGTACACAGGCCTCACCTATGGATCGCCAATAAGACCAGTTGTCTGCTGCCCAGATGAGGTTATTCTGTCCATCTTGTGGTTGGACGTTCTACCCTGCGCTTGCCGAAACGTGGTCTCCACTTGAAAAGTCATCGACCTATATAGATAAGTCGAAAGTTTTCGACCAGTGTGTGTTTCCAGCAACGACTTATGGCACAGAGAGGTGGTCTCTCAATATAGCCCATATTACCTATCTAATGAACTCGTAGCCCATTGAGCTATGGAGAGAGCTCGGATCGGAGTCTCTCTGCTAGTTCGAATAGGAAGTGAAGAGGTCAGTAGAATTAAAGTTACAGTCTATATAGCGGATCGGAAAGTTGAAATGGCAGTGGACAGGGCACATAGCACGGAGGACATATCACTGATTATAATCAGTAAAAAAAAAAATTACATATCGACAAAATATATGTAACTGATGTTTTTTTTCGTGACATCGGGGTTTCTATCATCTTAATGTAGATACAGGGTTAGTGGTAATCAATTAGCATCCTTTTTGGGGCTTATTCTGTACATCAAAACTAACAACTTTTGTTCTGCGATTTTTGTCAAAACAAAAAAAAAACAGCTGTTGAGGGTGAATGATGATGATGAACCCTGTATATAATATACTAGTTTTTGACATTACGCATGATATTTTGATTTTTGACGCATTATCATTATAATTTAGAGCCTATGTGTTGTTCTGCTATATAAGCTACTAGCTGACCCGGCCACGCGTTGCTGTGGCTAAATAAATTAAAATTGCGACTATAATTTGAGATTTAAACTATCCTATCTCTCAAGTTGGATCGAACTGCACATGGTGTGCGAATTTTATTATAATCGGTTAAGTGGTTTAGGAGTCCATTGAGGACAAACATTGTGACACGAGATTTATATATATTAAGATATTATTGCAAAGTTTCATCTCGATTCGTTCAGTAGTTTTTGCGTGAAAGAGTAACACACATCCATACATCCATCCTCACAAACTTTCGCGTTTATAATATTATAATTATATATATATTATATAGTAGGATATAGTTTTTGCGTAGGTACTTGTAAGCTATCAATAACCCGGTAGGTAGGTACCTAGATATCAGCTCCTGACAGAACAGCAATTTGTATTGCAAGAATTTTATCCGATTCGGTTCTTGAAATTGTCTCGATGTTGATTATATTTGCAACTATGGTTTCTACGAAGTCGAGCAGTTTAGTTATAAAAGCTCAAGAGTAAAGGGCTTATTCATCAGGACTGTTGCTAACTTGTCTTTCTCGTAATAACTACTCATCGTCTAATCTTTTCTCATGGCAATCTATTAGACGAAGAGACAACACTTTCAAATTACGTTTACAGATATTAAACAGGCTTCAAAATTGAGCCCAGGACACAGAGACACCAGAGGGATAATGTGCTTGATCGAGAAAATCTGTAACAGATGCATTGATTTAATATGGCACAAGGTTAAAAAGAGACACTAAGTCCTACGTGATTTGGAAATTCTTATTGACGAGTTTCGTCTTATTCGTTTAGAGCTAATTTTTTCGAAATGTGTACTTTTCGTTTGCGATTCATGTCCGGATAAAGATTTGATACTTGACAAATTTAATGATTTGGCATCTAATATCAAATCCGTAGACAATTTAAGTGTTCTCTTCGCCTTCTGGGTTCGCCGATATTAGAGTATTTTCCGTCTTTCGTTAAAAAAAATTCAACATTTTTTGAGTGCTTCTAATAGGCTACTCAAAATTAACGCCCACATGACTGCCATTATAAGATGTTGTCTGTTTGTTCCAAAATTTATGTACGCTTTACGATGTAGTCCATTGTGGAAACATAATGAGTTATTTTTGAGCTTAGACGATGTTGTAAAGCAGACCGTAGTAGAGACATTTAAATATCTCTATTCGGTGGTTGTTCACTTCTTGGCAGTGGTGAAGTAAGCTATAAACTGTGCATATCCCCACTACTATGCCACTACTCAGGTATCTGACACAAAGAATTTGCTTACGCACTGACTCGCCTCGTGTTCACAGCCGTTCTATACCTACCATAGGTACCACCAGTTATAGTAGGCGCTACTTTTACAGTAGTTATACCTACCTACATAATTATCTGTGCAGGCAAGTAAACAACCCATCTGGGAAATTTAAAATTCAGTGTAACTTAATTTAACACTTTTCACAATTCAAGTCCGTTTCAAGTAGGTACCTATTCTACTTATTAGGCTGGTAGTAAGTAGTACATAGGTAATAATCGGAATTGCTGCGCCGTATCTAAAATTTTACAGAAAAATACGGCCAATTCTCTGTACAAAATCAATGTCCTTCTTTCTGTGCCTCCTCACTAGGCCAAAACTTGAACGTTTTTCGAGCTTTTGAATTAAAGCTTACTGAATGGCTTGGCAAAATGTGCGAGATTTGTATCAGGTATTATTTATGATCGTATTGATTTATTGCTTTACTTTGAAAGACGAGGTATCATTTTACATTACGTGTATGCAATAAAAATCTTTTCCACTAGTTAGCAGAAAAAGTGAGGCCTCGCAACCGTTCCAAAATTACTGTATTGTGAATAGTGGTTCGAGGTGAGTCATCCCAGACTTGTAGACAGACAGACAGACGTAAATCCACGGCTTTACTACCTTATTGTTGTTTGTGAAATCAGACGGCGCGTATCTCGTAATGTTCGCCTTTTTGTTGGCTGGTTAAATTTGTCTGGATTTGTTTGGGTGCGCTCGTGAAGGACTGCCACGGAGCGCTGGCAGCGCGCCAGTCTTGCCAGAATCGTGCGCATCCAACGTGTCGCCGACACCGTGCGCTCGATCCATTTCCCGCACTCGACTAGAATTGTATATCTAATAGAATACAAAGATCATTGCCCACGGTTAAATGTCGGTACTAAATTATCTAACGATTCATTTCGTCAGTGACGACGAGACGCGGTGGCACCGTGCTCCGGCGCACGTGCGCGCGATCTATCTTGCTAATTGATGACTTCCAGTTTAGCTGATTATTGTTTTGATTGCTTCTACACTCCTTAATGATTATTAACGAGACTGGAAATGCGTCGTTCATTAATAATTTAACAGCTTTATGCTATTGCCAACTTTCTTAAAACATTGCGTCAACCTTAGCGTCCCTGTTTCCATGAATCGGAGATTCCATCTTTTTTTAGAAGTTACGGAGAAGTGAGATGTAGCAGGAAAATATGAACTAAAAAAAAACAACTGCGTAGTTTCTTTTTCTGATATCAAATGTTTCGTAACAAACACACACTTAGTGGAAAAAGTGGAAAGAAGCGCAGGAGATGACGCACATCGAATTCCCTCCGATAACATAGTAACCTCTGATGACACAATTAGGTAGGTATCTACTAATCGAAGAGAGATCTGTAAGTACCATCAATAAATATTTTCTTTAGGTACTTACCACACAGTAAAGTTAACTTTTATTTTATTTTATTTTTTAATTAAAATTTTCTAACCACAGACTCCAGGGTCTGTGCCCTTAGTTAACTAAAATTTACAATTATTTGATTATACTGTACAAAGAGAGTTAGTATGTACTAGAAATCTTAGTCTAAGTTAGTCAATGCACTGCGTGAATGCCACGAGCAGACCGGCGACCCGCAAGTAGCACCCGATCACGAGTGTGACTCATGTGCCAGCCATCGCTCTCCTCGACCATATTTGTGGGAGGAGAACGACCCGACACATGATGCCGCCGCAAGAAGGAGCCTTCGATGGCGAGCATGAATGCTTGGGGCATGCACACAATGCTTATTTCTTATAAATTACAAATACACATTTTTCACGTCCTATGCCAATTTTGTTGCCTTCTCCCGGCCCAAAGCCTCCATCACCGCCTCGTTCTGATCTCTGACGGCCATCTGCAGGTTGTATTCGATAACGACTGCGTGTGAGACGCTCTCGTGTGGTCTCATTTTCGGCTTTGTTTTTATAACGATTACCGACTCGTACGTTAGTTCCTGAGCTTCGAGAATGGTAAGGGTGCGTGATCCTGAGCCTCCCCCATAACCTTGACTTATGAGGGTCTCCTTTTCTTCTTGTTGTACTAAGAAAAGGGTGTTAGGGAGGGTTTTTCGATATTTGAGCCCCCTTGAACCTTTTCTGCTCAAGAGACCTAATACGATGGGCTGAGGAATATAATTATACCTGAGTATATTTCCCTCAACGCATACGCGACATCCATTGGGTCTCTGTGTGTGTGTTAAATCACCCATAGGCACTTACTGCAATAACAATGGGAATATATCCAATATCAAAAACTGCACGAAGGTATGCAAAGTAGGTACCTTCCTAACTATAGCGTAAAACCTTAACGTATACCTATTGCAATTGTTTATTTTTTCCATTAACTACTTTTCTACTTAAGTGTACGGATAAAAAAGTGTATCGCGGGGTGAATCCCCCAAGACTCTTTTTGAATGCCACTTTTCGCCCCGCTTCAAACAATGCGACCTTCAAAGAGAGCGCAAATGGGCGATTCGCCCCGCGGTGCGGACCGCGTGCGTGGTGAAACGCAGTCATATCCAACGTACCTGAGTATTTTTTCAATTCAGCTAATTTAGCTTGTTTCATTTTTTAAATTACGTTGAATAACGCGCATATTTTCATGTATATAACCTTTCTGGCATGAGGTCTGTGCATCAGGGACAGCTCGGCTCGTCACAAGGTTGATTTTTGCCACATAGATCCCTAATATGTAAAAATTAGTAGTTTCATATTACATACACATTTAATTTTAGTCTCAAAAATGTATTATTGTAGTTGTTGTTTTTAAACTTTCACGATTTGAACACATTATTATTATGTACTACGGGACTAATCGCGCAGTAAAAAATACGAGATAAATCATCATCATCCCGACGTTTCGACCGAGTTGCATCGATCGTGGTCACGGGTAGACTGATACTACCCTACTACTATGGTAGATGTGTACCCGTGACCACGGTCGATGCAACTCGGTCGAACCGTCGGGATGATGAGGTATTTTACTTATCTCGTAATTTTAGTGCGCAATTAGTCCCGTGGGACATAATAATAAAATTGTAGTTTTCTTAACCGTTTAGCCATGTCAGAGGCCTTCAGGCGACTTAAAATCTGACACCAGGGCCAGCTACCCGGCACTAACGAGCTTACTTATTGTTGTGTGTAGGCTTAGATCCATGACTTTCCTGCAAAACATGTTACTCCACTAATATATCCGTAGTGAAGTAGAGTAGGTGCTTGCCAGGTGATGCTTTGCAAATAGGCATAAATCTGGGTAAAAAATCATTATTATAATTAGGTAGTGAATTGTTTATCATAATATTGGACACGCATTTTTTTCTATTGTCAATTAAACAACAGAATTATATGGCAAAGATAAAGCCAATGCCAGTTTTTGTATGGAAGGTGGCGCATTATTTTTCGCGCGGCCATCAACCAAACCTTGTTTTTATAGTTCAGTATAGTGTAACAAATTATGATTATTTTTATCACCTAGGCGCAAGTTACGAGCTAAGTTGACATAAATAAAAACTGTTGAATGATTTAAGAATTGTCAGGAGTGAGATTGCACCTCAAACTATCTCACCTTCTGCAAACCTTATCTCCATATTATCCGTTTTTGTCTGTAATGTGGTTATTGACTATTTACTTGAAAGATGGCATAGAAGAAATCGCTTCGACAATGTATTTGTCTATGTCTGTGTCTTTGTGTGCAATGAAGTGTTCATTAATTCCTTTATTTACCGTATATAATGCGTAATACAGGGTTATTTCTAATCAATTAGCATCCTTCTAGGGACTTATTCTGTACAGGACCGAGGGGCAAGGTTTGGAGGATGCGAGTACCCTTCCCATTCCGCGAGGACGGGCGGCTTCGCTCAGCACCCTCGTCAGCCTCTAGTATGGCCATCGTTGGCCATATCTTGGCTTGGTGGAATTGGGTTGGCCATTTTATGGCTTGGTGGTTGTCTCAGATTGGAGTCTTCACGACCTGCACTGAACCAGGTGCAGGCGGCATCTCTTCCTCTTTGACTTGATATGACGTGACGCACGTCAAGTCCGGTGGCGTACTCGTACAGGCGAACGAGGCTTCGGATGGTCAGTCTCGAGAGTGTGCACTCAACCAAGACCGACTAAAGCGCGGAGCGGAGCGCTCTCAGCCTGTCGGGGTTCGTAGCGATGCGGAGATGAGAATTACTAGCCCGGCTCAAGCGCGCCGCCGCGCGAGTTAGGCATCACGTGTCTAACATCCCCTTGAAGCTTCGGTCGTGGAATACGATGGTCAACGACGCAGGTTGGGCGGCGTCAAGCTCACACCAGGGCGGAGCGACGCCTACCCGTGGTTGTCCGGTAGTGTGCCACGATGGTGGCTGGTATCGATGTTGAAGCGGCTGGCACCGGGGGAGAAACTCGACCCCGAACGCCGCCGAGGCGGGCTCGCGTGGTGGCGAGGCCCGATGTGGCCGCGCGTCGCATAAGCGACAGCAGCGGCACGATGGCTGGGCGTCATGACGCTAGGCGTCGCGAGATTAGGTGTGTGTGGGGCGCGAAAGCGCGTGATATGTCCGGAGAAGCGCGCCTCGACCGAATACCAAGGCGTGAGATAGATAGACAGATAGATAAACTCTTTATTGCACACCAAGAAATAAACAAAAAGAAGAAACAAAGATACATAAACAGTGTAACAATGGGCGGCCTTATCGCTGATATCGATCTCTGCCAGGCAAGAGTGAGTGAGAATTAGTTGATCTTTATTCTTTTAATTGCCGTGGGCGGGGCGCGGGGGTAGGGGGCGGTTCGTAAGTGAGAAAGTGAAACAAATCAAGCTCCTTTTCGCGTTAGAGTAGGACAGGAGACAGCCAACTACATCCTCGGCAGTGGCGGCGGCGGCGCGTGCGGCGATTCCAAAACGCCGGTGGATTGACCACTGCCAAATCACGAGTGCTTGGCGCACCATAATATAGTAGGAACCGATATAACGATTATTTGGATGTTTTAAAGGATCTAATACGATATCTTTACAAAAAACCTGATGAATATCTACAAACTTCTAACTCTCATGACTTTTTTCTGACTGAGGCGAGGGTAGAATTTTTTTGTCATCTTACTGTACTAAAAAAACAAGGTTTTGTTAATAGCCGCGCGAATTTGATTTTTTTTAAAGACGCCAATTTCAGGCATTGTCTTGGGAGTGGGCGAGTCTATACATTTGTTTGATACTCGTGACGTCACGCGGAACTTTAACGGGCTATATCTTCATATTTTTTTGTTTAATTGACGAAAGAAAATTTACGTGTTTAATATTTTTAGTAATCTATTTGACGGACTAATAAATTTTTTAGTCATCATGCCATCATGTCATTTTTTAGTCATGCCTATTCCATAGGATTAACCTCGAATTCTCGATAAAATGATCTGTTTTATTCATTTTGCCGAAACTCTAATCAACTTGTATTCTTTGAGTAATCAAACACATCTTACACACACATCTTACACACGGTCTCTGGCCCCATACTAAGCAAAGCTTGTGATATGACTGCCAGAGACTGATATAGGTACTACATATACTTATTTTTAAATACATTTTATATAGATAGTAACTAAACAACATCTAGACACAGAGCAAACACTTATGTTCGTCACATAAATATTTGCCCTGGGTGGGGATCAAACCCACGCCTCTTTGATCCAGAAGTTAGGGTCACTAACCACTGAGCCACCGAGGCCTGTGTAAGATGTCCTAAAATATTTATTTATTCTTTGATTGGGACTACACCATACTGATATTTTTTAAATTTGGCGCGCGTTTTCAGTGTCAGCTTTCTGTCGCCAGACTATATGAACAACATAAACCTAAACGCTCTTAAGATCTGTGCCATGTGCTTACAAACTGTTGTCCAGTATTTATAGAGCGCCATGTGCCAGCTCGTCATGCACTCCATTGCACTTGATTACACTGGCACCTGCACCAGCTATTCTCGGAATAGTGTATTCACGGCCCGTTAGATTTTCCACGGTCGTCTCGATCAAGGTCTCTGCTATTACATTTCTCCGGCCTTTTGAGCTTTCCTTGATTACGATGTAACTAAGGTTAAGTACGCATTGTCAAGTTGAAATGGCAATTGGCGGGGTACATAGCACGGAGGACTTATGAGCGATGGGGTCGAAAAGTTCTCGAATGGAGACCACGTACCGGCAAGCGCAGCGTAAGACGACCCACAAGACCCACAAGGTGGATGACGTCTTTATGACCGCATGATTGCGCTGGATGCAAGCCCCTTCCAACCGATCTTATTGGAGAACCATAGGGGAGGCCTACGTCCAGCATTGGATGTCTTATGGCTGAATGGATGGTTAAGAACCTGACGACCTCATCAAGACCGTAGGATCTCGCTGGATGCAAGCCGCTTCCAATCAGTCTTATCGACGATTCATAGGGGAGGCCTATGTCCAGCAGTGGACAACCTATGGCTGATGGATGAATGGAAGAGTAAGTAATGTACTCCTTTAAATGATATCTGTGTAAATGATTAGCCCTTGGTATACCTAAAATTTTTCTCTAGGGGGAGCAACTATCTACTTTTGCTTGGTTCAGAAACATATAATGTGAGTACTCAATAACATAAAATATTTTTACAAAAATTCGCTTCTCCATACATTTTGCCCTTATTGTATGAAATAGTGATATTTTCTTCGTGATTTTCCAAAAGTCCTAGAACAAAAGTTGTTTGTCTAGAATAGTCTAGATGTAGTAGACCCGCCCTTAAAAGGTTTTGCGTTTAATACCTACCAGCTGCGCCCCGCGGTTTCACCCGCGCAGCTCACGGTTGCGTTGGGACAAGACTGAATAAAATGTCTTAGTGGCAATTTAACAATTAGGTAGGTATATCTGAAAAGCCGTGGTGGTCTAGCTGTAGCGATACTCGCCTTACGATGGGTTCAAATCCCGGCCCCGTACCAATGCGTTCTTTGGAATTTATACACGGAATTTCACACCACTGGCTTTTTGGTGAACGAAAACATCGTACGTGAGGCAACCTGCGTATGTTAGTAGAAGAACTTCGATGGCGTAGGTATGTGAATCTACCAACCCGCACTGGGCCAGCGTGGTGGATATGGCCCAAACACCCTACGCGGGTAGCCCTACTTCTTGCAGTGGACTATTAAAAGGCTGATACAGTACAGAACAGTTATATATCAGATTGATAAGGCGCATCATATTATTGTTTAGTGTAGGTATCGTCCTTCGTGGGTAGACCTACGTTATGCAGTAGACTATAAAAAAGGATGGTACTGTAGGTAAGTATAATTAAATATCACTATTTCTCATGTTGCTTTGAAGCTATTTTCATATTCTGTAACCAAGAAACGGGGAAAGACAATTAAGCAGGTTGAAGAACGCGCAGCAGCATTTTTGGTGCTCCTACCTTAAGGTGCAACTCATGTAGCAAGTCTGGGGGACCAAGACTATGTAAAAGCCCTACAGGGCGGCGTTTAGCATTGTCTCCAGCAACTGATCAACAGGTTCTTTGAATTTAGGTATCTATCTACATAATCAAAGAACAGGTTACATTTCTTATCTGAATGGTAATTTTTAAAGCAAATAAAATGTATGTGAAAAAAAACCACATACATTTACAGTAAATCCATTATCTTCCGGAATACATCTGCACTATTTGGGATCACCAGATGATCTAATGATTGGAATCTCAGCAAGAGGTTTATGAGTCATGAGGGATCATGATACACATCCACGTTTTTTTCTGGTTGGAGGATACCTAAGATTCAGGCGGCCAGAATCCATCGATACAATAATACCATACTGAGATTCTGGATTTCAAACCAAATTTATCCTATTCCTCCATGATTTTGTCAAAACGATAATAGTGATCATTATCGTTTTTACATGCTTCTTACTTGATTTGAGTCGCCATGGTGTGTAATAATGCTATGTCGCCATATATGAAGGATGTAATTCGTAAAAGAGAATCTGCGGCCTTATTTTGTAAGCGCTCTGACGTTCGGCTTCGCTTTTTCTCCTGCTCGCGCCAGTTACTCACGCCGCAAGAGCGAGCGGGAGGAAAAGCGAAGCCGAACGCCAGAGCGCTTACAAAATAAGGCCCCTGGACCGACTTCTTATTTAGTTTGAGTCTGGACCACGTTTTTGCAATTTGATGGTATGATGTGATGACACCTGATTGCCACGAATATGAATCCCTAAGGGAGCAGTTTCATTAGAAGTTTATATTTTATAATATAATCTATCAATTTAAGCTGCAGGCAGGCTGCAGGGCACAGAATAGGCCCTATTACACAGGGCACAGAAGGAGCCTCTTCATACAAACCTTGACTTAAAAATGTGAAAAATACAATTTGTACCATAGACAACTTTTGAGTGAACTTGCCACTTGAAATGGGATTTCAAAATACATGATGAAAAGAATCGATTCCTAAATTGATTCGAGTCTAGGATGACGTCATGTCTTATCACATGATAAGTCCGACTGGCTGAAATTTCGATTAATCTATTCACATTTTGACTCTATTTAATAGGTGGACTTATGTAATTATATATACGTTTTTATCGTTCATTCCAGAAGTTATAAACAAAAGTCAATAAAAACTTCCTTTTTTTGTGATAAACATTTCAAAAAACATCAATATCATATCATTTTTATCACAAAAAAAGAAAGTTTCTATACACCTAGTGTGTGAAGCACGATAAAAGTCAATAACACTATTAAATAACAGCTGGCTGCCTTAAGTACCTCAAAATTCGATCTTTTCTCTTCCAGAAATAAAAAAAAAACATTTGATTCGTAAACCTAAAATAAAAATACATACAGACGAACATAGAACCTCTTCCTTTTTTTAAATCGGTTAAAAATGTGAACACGTCACGTGATGCTGCTCCATAATGTTATTAAATCGATCTAAAACTAGTAGTTCGACCCACATTGACCTTGCGACCTTATTCCTTTACATGGCCGGCCGCCCGGGTTAAAATCAATTTTGACCTTAAAGTTAATCGATTTGACGAGTCAATATTCGATCTCATACTGACATTATCCGACATTTCTAACTGACCATAGATAAATTTTCCATTTGACAATGTAAACAGAGGTTTACATTGTCAAATGATTTTATTTTCAATATTTTGCTTTTGCTTGTAAATCACATAGAAAGATATTTATTACTTACCGGTGGTATGTGACAATGCCTTTCGTTATTTATTTTGATACCGAGTAATTTCGGCAAGATGGAATGACGCAGTTCACCATATTTACCTCTTTGCTTCGAGATGCGACCGCAACGCCAGTCTAATGAAGACTAGTAATTGTATTGGTTGATCCTATATGGATTGGTTGATATTGGTCAGCGACATTTCATTTTGTACGATTAGGTGTCTATCTTGAAGGTCGCTGCTGCAGGGTTGCAAGTGAAGACACATTTTAATCATAGATGAATAAATAAGTAGATTCTAAATACCTACAAATTAGAGCTACGCTGGATAGGACTCAATATGGTCGTCATTACATACATAGCTTATTTTTCACCAAAGATGGCACACCTGATTTCAATCATAGGTACAAAATTCATGTAGTTCGCTCGAATCGACGTGTACCATTTTTTGATAATGATGATTTTTCAAAAACGACTTTTGAACTGAATGGAACCACAACGTTATTTAGGTATGTAATTCGTTTATTCTCGATGTCTAAAAAAACTGCTCGTCAAATGAAACTACCTCTAAAGTACCTTTGATGTAGCAAACAAAAAAAAACAACAAAATCGGTTCATTACTGTCCAAAATATCGCGTAACTTACATACGCAAAAAACATACCGCTGAATTGAAAAACTTCTTTTTTGAAGTCGGTTAAAAAGCATCGGTATGCATCATGCACTCATGCATAATGACGATGTATTTACCGATTATTTTCGCAGTAACTACGTAGTAAGTATTAATTAACCAAAGAAATATGGGAACATATTATAAAGAAAGTGAGAGCTGAAAGTGACAAAAAACTGTGACCGGTTCCTCTATTTTCTTAACTCAATGGTTTCCATAAATCTGGATTTCAAACATGTCACTTTAACAAAATAAATAAATTGTCAAAATTTTGATTAATCAGTCAACTGTCAAATACACCAAAAAGTTTCAATTCCGACGACGAAATCATTCGCCCCGAAAATAGCTTTTTTCCCTCCTTAACCCAGATAGGCGATACGATTTGAAAAAAATACGTTCACATCTAAAGATTGACAAGAAATACTCTAAAAGTAACTTACAGATCCAATAATATTAATACTTCGAAATCACAAAACACAAATTACACAAACAACAGTCAATCGAGAAATTTTCGTTTACTAGCACGTGACGTCACCAGAGTTGCCACCCTTTATAGAGCGTTTACGTCATAGATGAAATATCAAAAAATATCGTATTTTATTTCGTTCGATTTGCGAACATTAGACATATTTTAGTTTTAATAAAGTGAAATATGTCTTTTTCAGGCTATTATCTGTATGGATTATCACAATTAATAGACTATTTTCAATGTTGTCAAGTAGCCTATTGAAACTTTTTAGTTTATTTGATTGACAAAATATTAATTTGGCAAAATGACAAGTTGACATTGACATGTTTGAAATCGAGATTTAAAACCAATGAATTAAGAAAATAGAGGAGGCGGCCACAGCTTTTTTGTCACTTTACCGCTCTCATTTTATATTTATAATATGTTCCCATATTTCTTTGGTAAACTAATACAGACTACGTAGGTACTGCGAAAATAATTGATTTAATGGTGAGCATGTTGTTGCTGCATGTTTTTTGTGTATGTAAGTTACGCGATTATTTGGTCAATTATGAACAGATTTTGTTGATTTTTTTTGTTTGCTACTTCAGAGGTAGTTTTAACTGACGAGCAGTTTTTTAGAAATCAAGAATAAATGTATTACATACCTAAATAATGTTGTGGTTCCATTCAGTTCATTAGTCGTTTTTGATAGATCATCATTATCAAAAAATGGTAAACATCGATCCGACCAAACTAATTGAATGTTGTACATATGATTAAAATCGGGTGTGCCATTTTTGGTGAAAAAAATAAACTGTATGTAATGGCGGCCATATTGTCCTATCCACCGTACGCCCTAATTTGTAGGTAATTTGAGTCTACTTATTTATTTATCTATGATTCAAATGAGCCTTCACTTGCAACCCTGCAACCACAGCCTGCAACCCAATTTGATATAGATTATAAAATAGAAACTTCTGATGTTCCTTACTCCTAATGAAACAGCTTAGTTAGGAATTTAAATTCGCGGCAACGAGGCGTCACATCATAGTATCAAAATTTCAAAAACGTGGCACAGATTCTCTTTCAAGAATTACATCCTTAATAACATGGAGGAATGAATGAATTTGGTTTGAAATCTAGAATCTCAGCATGATTTTATTGTATCGATGGATTCTGGCCGCCTTGATCTTCTCCTCCAACCAGAAAAGAACGTAGACGTGTGTCATGATCCCTCATGGCTCATAGACCTCTTGCTAAAATTTCAATCATGTAATCATCTGGTAATTCCGAATAGTGGAGATGTATACAGTAAAATAATGGTTTCACTATAAATATATATGGTTATTTTATCAAATACTCATTATTTGCTTTAAGGAATTCCCTTAAAAATTACCATTTAATTAGGAAATCAAGGAAATGGAACCATCTGTTCTGACATGTAGATGTAGAGAGATACCTAAAATCAAAGAATCTGTTGATCAGGTGCTGGAGACAACGCCGCCCTGTAGAGCTTTTACATAGTCTCGCTCCCTCAGGCTTGCTACATGAGTTGCTCCTTAAGGTAAGAGCACCAAATATGGAGTGCACTGCTTGAGATCGACATTTTGCTGCTGCGCTACCACTTAATTTTCTTTTCATATTTCGTGGCTACAGATGAAAATAGCTTCAAAGTAACTTGAGAAAACTTGATATATACTTATAGTTACCCACTGTACCAGCTTTTTTTAATAGTCCACTGCATGACGTAGGCCTACCCATGAAGGGTGATTGGGCCATATCCACCACGCTGGCCCAGTTCGGGCTGGTGGATTCACATACGTCATCGAATTTCTTCTAATAACATATGCAGGTTGCCTCACGATGTTTTCCTTCACCGAAAAGCCAGGGGTGTGAAATTCTGTACATAAATCCCAAAGAACTCATTGGTACGGGACGGGATTTAAACCCAAGACTTCACGATTGTAAGGCGGATGTCACTACAGCTAGACCACCACGGCTTTTCAGATATACCTACCTAATTGTTAAATAGCCACTAAGACATTTTACTCAGTATTGTACCCAACATAATCGTGAGGTGCGGTAATGTGATATAATTATCTCATCTATCCTACAATCTACATCGATACATAATTCATTCATTCGTGTGCACTATTCGAATTTTGTATACGGTTGAAGTCAGTTTTGCCAATTTTAGCGAAAAATAATTTTATGAGCCTTACAATCATCAATAAAACAAAAAAAATTGCCAAGTCGATTACAACCAGCCCAGCAAAAGTCCCAAGTCCAAAATCCATAACGTAACAAGATGGCCATGACTCATGATGATACTCGTCGTTAAAATTCGTGGACGCTTCTTATCTTGCCAAAATTATACAGAAACACTATCTATACCTACCTACAATATTATGACGCCACACATACGTCAAACAATTGACGAAGATTCCCTACCACGAGTAGTAGATAACCAACTTGAAATATTTTTTAAAAACTTAGCGTATAAAGTACATGTAGAGTAGTAGGTGTACATGATGATTACCCTGATGCCGGGGCACTAGAATACGGCATCGGTATCCCCTGCCGGTTTTAAGAGCCTACTAAAAGGGGACCTCTGGTCTCGTGGGTGGTCAGAGATGGGGCTCTGGTCACTCACTCAAACGGGCCCGGGGAGGATGACATGTGTGGCAACGCTGTCGTAAAGGACAGCACAAGCCTAGTTTTATCACTAGGCGAATAGTCGTATAAAGTGCTAGAAGCACCAGTGCGTTCCTTTAGAGATCCCAGAGCTCCCCAAGAAGGCACAAAGGCTGGCCACCGAGGGAGTTTTAGTGGGTATAATCCCACATAACCCGACTGCACCCCAAAGCAGTCGGGCATCTTTCAAAGATTTCCCCCTCCTAAAAAAAGTGTAGGTACATTATGAATCTAAAAGTAACTCCCATGTCAAAATCACATTCTTTAGTACCTAGTCGCGAGGTTTGCGTAAGTACCTACCTATAAGTATTTAATTAAACTGAAATTTAAAACAATAAACTTAATAGATTAAGTTACTCAATTAAAAATACTAGTTTATATACATAAGTAAATCGCGTGACAAGCTTTTATGATCATACTCGTACTAGCTGCGCCTCGCGGTTTCACCCGCGTAGCTCACGATTGTGTTGAGTACAATACTGAGTAATATGTTTTAGTGGTAATTTAACAATTAGGTAGGTATATCTGAAAAGCCGTAGTGGTCTAGCTGTATGACACCTTACAATCGTGAGGTCGTGGGTTCAAATCCCGGTCTCTTACCAATGAGTTCTTTGGAATTTATATACGGAATTTCACACCACTGGCTTTTAGGTGAAGGAAAACATCGTGAGACAACCTGCATGTGTTAGTAGAAGAAATTTGATAGCTATGTGAATCCACTAACCCGCACTGGGCCAGCGTGGTGAAATGGTCCAATCACCCATCGTGGGTAGGCCTACGTCATGCAGTGGGCTATTAAAAAAAAGGCTGGTACAGCAGGTATCTATATAATTAAATATCAATTTTTCTCATGGTACTTTGAAGCTATTCTCATCTGTAACCACGAAATGTGGAAAGACAATTATGCAGGTTGAAGGTTGCGCAGCAGCAACTCAACTTAATGAGCAACTCAACTTAAAGAGCAACTCTTTAAGCATGTAGCAAGCCTTCCCAGTAAGACTATGTAAAAGCTCTACAGGGCGGCGTTTAGCATTGTCTCCAGCACCTGATCAACAGATTCTTTGATTTTAGGTATCTGACTACATAGTTTTTAACTGAATTATTTATATATTTGCAATAAATTAATAAATAATCAAAGAACACCTAGATTTCCTAGCTGAATGGTAATTTTTAAAGCAAATAAAGTGTATTTGAAAAAAAAACTCATACAGTTACAGCAAATTACATCTGCACTATACTTAGTGCAGATTTCCAAATAGATCTGGAATCACCAGATGATCTAATGATTGAAATCTCAGCAAGGGTTTATGATTCATGAGGGATCATAATACACGTCCACGTTATTTTCTGGTTGGAGGAGAAGATCCAGGCGGCCAGAATCTATCGATACAATAACTCTGGTGATTCTAGATTTCAAACCAAATTCACCCATTCCTCCATGATATTGTCAAAATGACAATGATCGCCATGGTGTGTAATAATTCTATGTCGCCATGTATGCAGGATGTAATTCTTGAAAGATAATCTGGACCACGGTTTTCATTATTTTTTTTTGAGGTAATTATTTAATTAAATATTCTGTGAATATTTCAAGCATCTAGGTACCTGTCACCGTAATTATTATCGATCGAAAAACGGCTAAAAATCAAGTTTGTTTATGGGAAAAATATTTATATTAAATATTTGTTTATTTATGTTTTTAGTATTTGTTGTTATAGCGGCAACACAAATACATCATCTGTGAAAATTTTGACGTTCTAGCTATAACCGTTCATCAGAAACAGCCTGGAGACGGACAGACGGACAGCGAAGTCTTAGCAATAGTGTCCCGTTTTTACCCTTTGAGTACGGAACCCTAAAAATTTAAAGTTTTGAATACCTGGCATAGCCATAAAAATTAAGTTAGGTTAAGTATGTAACTATTTTAGATAAATAAAGCAATGTAGAACAGGTAATGTAGGTAGGTATTACAAGTTTAAACAATGTAGGTATTACAAGTTTTCGAAAGAGTTATTTACATTTTTACGCCTCGCATTTCGGCGGCAAAAAAATCATTATTTATTGCTAAATAATGAGCAACCATAAGTCCATTTATTTTAGGTAGGTTATGCGATTGTCTTTTATTGAAACTTTCATCCATTTTTAAAACAATTCACACAGCGAGCAGCAAAGAAAGAATAGAAAACACTGCACGGGACCTACTCACTGGTACTGCTGGCCCTCTAGGATGCGACCCACGAGAACGATCGTATTTCGAGTAAAATAGAAATATTCCGATACTTCTACCTACTCTAACATGACAACACACTTATTTCGTCTATTTTTACTCTGTGGTGTAGAATTCTCGCGAATGATTTTTGTACTTGTGGCACTTTTGTCTACAAACTCTAACTTGTGCACGCGAATTCAGCCGTATGTTGACATTTCACCGCGAATATCTTTTTGAGGGCGAAATACTACGAAATAGGTAAAAGAAACTAAAATAAACAACCAACTCTGCTGAATTGTGAAGGGTTTGTCAAATGACGGGGAATGGAGACGCATTAGAAATTGTTGTGGGGATAGATATTTTATTGTATCGATTTAGGGATGATTTATATTAGGACGGGGCGGGCCGGACGGGGCCGTACGACGCCCGCACGACGCACATACAACACACGTTCCATATATTTTGTGTAAAAGCTCGGACGGGCCCCGTCCGGGCGTCGTACGGGCCACAACAAAAATGTATGGAACGTGCGTCGTACGGGCCCCATGCCCGTCCCGCGCCCGCCCCGTCCTAATATAAATCATCCCATAGCGAGGTAGTTTTTGAAAACAGGCTCCGTGCTGAAACTCCTTGACGATTGCAATTTGGCGAGGTATCAGTTTAGATTGGAAATCGGGGTAATTTTTCTCCCCGATATAGAGAATTTTACTTTGGATTTTCGGGAATTAGGAAAATCGGCATTGGCAACGCTGCAAATACCAAACACAGAGCTAGTACAACATATCAAACTTACAACAGTGGACCCATCTATAATCTAAGAGTGCACTGAGCTCTTAAGTGATACTGTCACAGACTATTAAAGATACTATGGTGCGTTTACGCGCTCCAGATAAATTTTATGCTGGAGAAAAATTATTCCCTGTGGCGTCCGTGAATGGAGCTCTAGACCAATCATAGCCCTCAAATTTATTACAAATCAATCACATTTATCAATCTCTGGAACCATCTGTCAAATTCGATTCGATGAATACTAGCTGACCAATCAGACAAGATACGGGTGACATTGACTTAACCAGTTTAATTTTTAATGTCCAAGGAATCGCGCTCTCCCATACAAAGTTTGCGACGCAATTTCACCCACTTAGGGCTTGAATTTCGCAAAATCCGTTCTTAGTGAGCAGCTAATATCCTAAAAGGATTTTCCATGTAAAATTTGAGACTCCTAGCACTTGTAGTTTTAGAGATTTCGTGATAGGTAAGTCAATGAATCACGATTTTATATTATATATAAATTGTAAGTAAATGAGGTTATATGTTGATAGTTAAAATTGTAAAGGAACATTTTATTTTCTTCTGTTTTAGAGAATTTCAATAATTTATTTGAAGGGTCTTTTGCTTTTAATTTATTTTTAAAATTTTAGTTATTTAACCTACATTTTTATTCTCAGCGAACCCTTTCATTTAATACCCATACTATAGGAAAGCATAAAAAACTTAAAACTAAAAAGAGTGATGTCAATTTTTTTTCTAATTATTCTCGACAAACTCTTTCATTTGATACCCATATCGCAGAAGTGCATAAAAATAACTATTTCGCCATCTTGGATGTTCCGCCATATTGGAATTAGAATGATGTCGCATAGCTTATCGTGTATTGTCTTCCAAATTAAATGTGTATACAAAATTTCTGTTCAATCAGCTGAAGATATCTGCTTCAAAATTGAGTAGCAAGACTCCACCCGAACAAACATACATACATTGTAAAAAAAACTGAGCGTAAAAAGTACATGTATTGTAGAAATACATTTAGGGTAGTAGGTGTACATGATGAATCTAAAGGTAACTCCCATGTCATAGTTTGCCCTTACATTCTTTAGTATTTTTCCCGCCCACATCAGTATGCAGTTTTTTAATAGTCCATTGCCGAACATAGGTTTTCCCAAAGAAGGGCTATTGGGATATGTCCACTACGCTAGCTCAGTCCGAGCTGCATGGTGATTTCTATTTTCACACATAAGCCTAATTTTAGCACTACTTCGCCAAATAAAACATTTTGCACATAATATCAGGTAATATTTATGTACAAAATGTTTTATTTTACGTAGTTGTGTTAAAATTACCTGTTGTCAAAGTGAGGATTCCTTCATAAATCTTGGAACGAATTCGTACCGTGATGCGCATATAAAATCGAAGTTTTTAAAAAATCGGCAATTCCCTCTGTCTGGGCTTATAATTATGATATTTTCGTACTAAAAATACCTACTTATAGGGGTTTAGTGTTAAAATCGTATCGTTAACAATTCGACCGTTCAGGATTTTCCTCGTAGATAAATGATTAATCTCTTACTAGGCCCGCTGTTCAGTTTTACATAAATCAATCATCCTTTATAATAAACACAAATGTATACAAATGTAGGAATGTTTATAAATTGAGTTGTTTTCGCCACGCCGAGTAGAACTACATATCGACGGTTGAAAGGCAATAATTACCAAGCGACATATTGGCAACTTTACACCAGAGCATTTTAAAGTTTTATTTTTGGGAAAAAAAATCATATAAAATTTTCTATTACTCATTTCTACTCGGTTCTTATAGATTATATATGAAATTTAAAAGCTTTATGAACTGTCATTTAAAAAATATGATTTTTCTCAATAATTTAAGAGATAGTGTCGGTTAGTAAAATTTTGATCAAAATCACATACAGGTAAAAATTACTAACCAAAAACAAAATTTTATCATAAAACATGTAAAATTAACTAAGCTCCAATATTTTATGATTATATTTGAAGCAAAATGATGCATCCAGAATAAACAGATTTTTAACACATAGGTAAAATGATCGAAATAAAAAGATAAACCACTTTACTGCCAGGCAATTTCAACCATAGTCCTATTTAAATAAGGTAAGTGTAGGACAAAAAGTCCTACACTTACCTTCCAAAAAGGAACAACCTAACAAAAATTCAGGTTTGTACACTACATTAGAAACTTTTGCAAAAGTTTTCAACGGATATCGTCATCACCAATTCTTAAACAGCCCTTGTCATCTACAATCACTCTCTACTGAGTATGAACCTCATCTGATGATGAATGAAAAAAGATGCTTTCAAAAATATTGTCACAATACAAACTACTTAAAATTAAAACTACAAAGTTGACACGGTTTCTGGAAAACCTATCTAAATATTTATTTTAAAAATCAACCATGTCAAATCATTACCTAGGTATTTTATTGTTAATTATTGTTTCTATTAATTTGTCGTCGTCGTTGTCTTTGCAGACATTGCACAGCTGGACTAAGGCCTCCCCTATAGATTTCCAATAAGACCGGCTGGAAACGTCTTGCTTCCAGCACGGTTTTGATGAGATCTTCCGTTCATCTCGGAGGTGGACCCATAATCTTATCAAGACTACGCTGCGATTAGGCCCACAGTAAACGGTCACGTTTCGGGAACACACAACTGTTGCAACTCTCGTCTTGAAGCACTGAGGTTTATCGGATGAAAAGACGTCATGTGGTTTTCCGAACGCTGCCTAGTTGAGTTGGATTCAGCGATTGACCTCCTTCTTGAAGTTTGATTTACCTAGCTGGACTACTTGTCCTTTTTTTTCCAAAGAAATATTTTATGGATACCACCCCGCCGGGGGAGCAGGGTGGTTATGTGGGCGTTCCACTGATCGGTGTACCCATTACAAACCCTGGAATGTTGCTGCCTATGTGCTGGAGCTCCGGGGACGCTTTCGCACTCGTTCGCGGCTCCAGTAGGACTGACCCCCTAGGACCTTGCCCTATTTAAGGGTGGATTTTCACCCTTCTTTCCTTAAGTGGCGCGGGGAAATACTACACGCTCTTCCTAGCGTAGCTCTCGGGCTACGCTTTTCAGGCAACGGGCTCCCTCGAATTTGTTGCCCAAGCCACCTGTTATGGGGTCGAAGGAGAGCGTGGAAAATCCTTCTCCGACGCCCAGTTCTTTGGCGGCGCATCGGGAGTTCCGAGAAATTCTCCCTTTCGCGCTCCACCGTTTCCTTTCGACACAAGCGCAACATAACTTGTTCGCAAAAGGAAACGGCTGTCTCCCACGATCTCTCACAACCAAGCATTGACTGAATCAATGCTGGAAGCGAGAGATCAGTTCCTACACTTGCGACGAAGCTTCGGCGTTCATTTGCCCATGCTGAACACTCCTCCAAAGTGTTTTGCGCCAAATCCTCGTCGCAGCCGCAGTGGTGGCACTCTGTTGTCGGTACTTTTCCGGCTATGCGGCACAAGTACTTTCCGAAGCATCCATGCCCAGAAAGCACTTGCGAATGTTGCACGAGCCGGAAGATAAGCGACCCATGCGCCCTCTCCAGCCAGTCAACGAGGACGGGCTGTATAGCTTCGACGGTCCAGCTGCCAGCTGTATGCTTGGCCAGCTCTTCCTTCCACTCATCGAGCATGCATGCGAGTGCCGGATTCTGCCCGCGTTGGCGGAGCTCCGTGCGCCACGAGTATGTTCGCATGTACCTTGTGTTTACTGATTTTAACGATTTACTGTGTTGTCTGAAAATAAAATTATTTATTTATATTATTTATAACCCAACCAAAAGGCATGTCGCGTCACACGAAATAGTGCGATAACCTCTGACTACCCCGATTGCCATTATAGAAAAGCGACCGTTTCTCGGTTTAGGGCGTCCGCCCATATAAGCACCCCGTACAAGGCCATCCACCACACCACTCCAAGATAAAAAAACGACTAGCGGCAATTGGTTCCCCAAGATTAGAAAGAAGGCGTTTAAGTGACCCAGCCGCACCCATTATTCGAGGAACTAACTGGGCGAAATGCTCCCAAAAGTTCCACTTTTCATCGAGGTGTAGTCCTAGATACTTCATCGTAGGCTTCACCTTAATCGATTCACTTCCTAGTGATTCCGGCGCTCGTCGAGGGCCATGGAATACCAGGGCCTCCGACTTGTTCAGCGCTATTTGGAGTCCCAGATTCACTATCCTTCAACCACCATCTGCACCGTTGCCATCGCAAGACTGGCAGCCTCTTCGTAGGTTCTCTACACAAACCCACGGCAGTGTATTAAATGCGTTGGCGATGTCTAGAGACACGCCACCAACACTTGACCATGAGCCACCGCCTCGTCCGAGAGGGCTTTGACACGTTTAACAGCGTCGATTGTAGACCGGCCCGCCCGGAAACCAAATTGCTCGTCGGACAAGTGTGGACCAATCCTATCAAGATACTGGATGAGGCAAGCAGCTATCGCGCATTCGAACAGCTTGTCCACCTCATCCAGCAGTACTATAGGGCGGTACGCGGAGGGAGAGTCCGCAGGGCGCCCGTCTTTCCTGAGAAGGACTAACCTATCCGACTTCCGTAAATTTAGGAACTGACCTGTCTCCAGACAGGCTGGACTACTTGCGGCATCGCTGTATAGACTCAAGCACAGCCCATGTCTTGACCGAATCAATGGCTATCTCAAAGTCCACATATGCTAAACACACTGAAACACACCAAATTACCAAGCTTCTATCTCGCTTCAATCTACTCGCTTTTTTCGATTTTTATGTACTTTTAACAATAGATTTAAATCAATGTAAAATATAAATTTAATAATCTAATATAAAGTCATATCTGAAAATCTATAAATATAAAGTCATAAAATCTTAATAATGCACTTACTGAGTACACAAACAAGCTACGGGATTAAGCACTTTGCACCATGCGCGCACGCATGCGTGTTGTCTAAGCGACAGTTCGGTGAAGACGTAATGGTTATTTTGTTACCAACAGCCACTTAGAATCTGATTTACAGTGCGGATAAGTGACAAAACAAAAAAGGTGCTGTATGGATAAGGTCACTTTTAGAGAAATCTCATATCAGAAATAGTTATCTAAGTAACATAAACTTTAAAAAAATCGGCGGGTAGAAAATTACTTAACGACATAATATATCCTGTTTTAGGCAGGTAGATATTCACTACTTCACATTTTTGAATAAATTATTTTTAGGTAAAAAGTACTAAATGACAAAGAATGTTTATTGAAGGTGTGTTAAAAAGTCTTAAATTACGAGAGAGAAAAACAACAATCAGGTAAAAATTCTTAAGTAATGCTAATTCCTGGGCACTCGCAAGGCAGAAAATACTTTATGTTTAGATGCATTATTTAGAGTCGAGGCAAAAATTACTTAGTGTAAATTATAAAAATCTAATCCTTACTATGTGAAAAATATTCATAAATCCTTAAAATTTTAGTCGCTTGGACGCCGAAAACTGTGAAAATGTGTATTTTTTTAAGTTACCAAACGACAACAAACTTCGTCCTAGCGCCGTGAGAGTGAGACCAATCGACGCAGTTTTTTTTCTGATTTCAGTGATATATATAACTCAATATCGCCCAAACTGTCGCTTGGTAATTTTTGCCTTTCAAGCGTCGATATTGCGCATTAATGTGAGACAGATTTACATGAATGAATTTCAATGATATTGTTTATGATTGCCACAAACGCAGGGCCGGATCTACCGTAATATGGCTTTTTGGCCTTCAGCTCAGGGCCCCGTGGATTCCAGGTGCCAGCTAAGTCAAGTCAAAGTAAAAAATAGACGACAATGCTTAAAAAATCGATCATTTCACTAAATTAAACTGTTCGTAAGGTTTGAAATTGCAGCCCTGTGAATCCTGCGATTGATAAAACCCATTTAATTCAAGACTACACGTTCAGGTGATGGCACTTCGAACTGACAGCAGGCGCGGATTCATCGAGGGGGCCCCCTGGGCCCATGTCGATCTTTATGCTCACTTCCTTTACTTCACTTAAAATCGGCTATTTGTTGAAAAAATTATGCATTTTTTTGCGCTCGCTTCGGTCGCCAAATTTAAATGTTCGGTAGTTATCTTTACTCACATCTGATGTCACTTTCAAATCTAACCTTTACTGACAAAATATCGAACAAATATTTCAAACTTATTAAACATACGTGCTCAAAAGACCATGTCGGTCTTTTGTCTGGCTATGGTTTCATGACTGATCAACTTCATACATAATTTTCTTGCTTGCTACACTTGCATTTTTTTAAAGTTTGCGTCCGCTGCCTTTGCCTTTACTAGCAGTACACTGCTTTTTCGTGTTCGAGTTCCGTACCCAAAGGGTAAAAATGGGACCCTCTTACTAAGACTCCGCTGTCCATCTGTCTCCAGGCTGTATCTTATGAACGGTGATAGCTAGAACGTTGAAATTTTCACAAATTACGTATTTTTGTTGCCGCTATAACAAAAATTACTGAAAAATATTTAAAAAGTGCTCATATACAACAAACTTGATTTTTTAGCCGTTTTTCGCTCGATATCAATAATGGTAACCGGTAGTATCATGAAGTATTCACAAAATATTTAGTTAAATACTCGCTTTAAAAATAAATAATTAAATTAAAATAAAATAAATATTTAAGGGGGGCTCCAATACAAGAAACGTGTTTTTTCGCTCGATATTATACGGTAACACGTAAATGCTTGAAATATTCAGTTAAATATTCGCTTTAAAAATAAATAGTTAAAATAATTATGCTAAGGGGCGCTTTCATACTGTACGGAACCCGATTATTTTAGCTCATATTTATTTTAAAGTTACTAAAAATACCGTAAAATATTTGCTGCTTTGCTCATACTTTTTGAAATTATTGTAAAAAATAAATAAAAAATCTTGTTAATTGCACTCGCCCTTGACAACACTACAGTGTACTGTTTTTCTGAAAGTTACTGAAATTACTGCAATAAGAAACCAAAATTTCTTTTGAAATTACTGAAAAAATGACAATTGTCGAGCTTGCTGCGCTCGCCCATATTAGCAGAGTACTGCTCTGCTTTGCGCATATCTATTTTATCTAAAAAAAGATAGTAAAAAAGCCGAACATTTTTGTTTGCTATTCTTTCCTTTTTCTTTATCCTATACTTTTAGTAATAAGGTGCCTAGGTGGGCCCCTAAGTAGTATTAGGCCAGGGCCCCCTAAATTCACGGTCCGGCCCTGCACAAACGAGAGTACGTGCGCCGCTGTGTACCTACACTTGGCCTTATGACCTTATGACTACGTGTTACAATGTAATACTGCCATATATATATTGTTTAATCTCTCTGAATGGACGCCCTTTTCACCTTAGATTGATAAAGTGTTCAGAAAACCCAGTAGGATTTGAGTGTTCCATACCAACAACGTGTTTGTCTTATATATGCTTCCGAAACAGTAAACCAGCTAGGTGGCCCACATTGCAGACGAACAAGATGCTTAGCTCACGAAAAAATCTACGTGCTTGCCATTAAGCTTCTTGACCTTCTCTGAGTTCCTTTAGGTACCTATTTGATTTTAGAACTCTTATAGGTAACATAAGGTGAAACACGTGTATATTAGGCATAGGTACCTCGCTGTTACTGTTTGTCCAGCCACACTATCTACCAGCTAACAAATCAAACACAATAGGTACCTACCTATTACCATTTTTCGAAGATTATGGCCATACTAATTCAACCGCCTTTGTGGATAAATCCAGAAGTCAAGATAAAATGCGGTGAAAAAGCTGTGAATACTACAGACGTCTTTTTTTCATATTATGTGGGTAACCCAGGAAGCCCCAGACAAAATAATATGCAATTTGTTGCAAAATAGCTTCAAAATAGCGACATCCTACATTTATCTAGTGTTGCTCAAAATCCTGGGTGATGCTGACTTTCAAGTCAAGACAAGACAAGTCAGCATCGTAGCATTATAGCATCATCATCATAGCTTAGCATCAGGCCATATTCATTACTCGACACTTAAGAGTATACATCTGGACAGCTATTTCACACATGAAACACTATAAAAATATATATTTTCTCAATTATGCTTTGAAAAGAGATAATGCAAAAATATGTGCGCATTAGGCAATAGGCATTGCCTTTTACAGTATTTAATCATTTGCTTTATTAGTTATTTGTTTTAGAAACTGATTTTCCTATTCAATTCTTGAATGAAACAATCTCTACTTAAAGTAGGTATTTTCATATTTACATAGAAAATTAAGCGTTAAATGCCGCTGCTTTTTCCATGGATTTGTTTACTAAGTATATTTTAACGTTTTTTTGGGCTACTGTACAAAGTGTGGGCGGTGTTTGCAAGATCTTCTTTGAGCATTACTTTGACAAACTTCTTCGAGGTAAACCAAAATTGATGTAGGTTCATAGGTACTCCCCACGGCCGGAATTCGGACAGTGAAGGCTATGCAACCGGTACTCGAGAACTGGCTGTATAGGGCCCACGGATCGTTAACCTTCCGGCTTGTTCAGGTACTTTCTGGTCATGGCTGTTTTGGAAAGTACCTATGCCGTGTAGCCGGAAGAGAACCAACGACCGCGTGCCTCCACTGGAGCATACACTGGAGGAGTGTCGTGCCAGCGAGCGCCGTAACCTCATCGCTACACCAGGGGGTGACCTCTCGCTCCCAGCTTTGATTAATTCAATGCTGGGAAGGTGAGACGTCATGGGAAGCGGCAGTTTCCTTCTGTGAGCATGTTATACTCCAGAAGGAAATAGCGGAACGCGAACGGGAGTTTACAACAGATCTCCCGATGCGCCGCCGGTGAATCGGGCGTCGAAGGAGGCTTCACGCCCTCCTTCAACCCCCATAACAGGGGCCTTGAGCGATGCACTCAGGGGAGTCCGCCGCTCAAAAAAGGTACATAGGTACTCGCCAAATAGTTACATGCCCACATGTGAGCAGCGGCGTGCCTGTCATACATCATATGTGTTTTGTTAGGCAGCCAGATAATTTACTATGTAAACTCATGTCTGTAGTGTAATTTAAAAATCCGCCAAGTGAGAGTCAGACTCACGCACGAAGGGTTCCATACCGTACGGAAGACCCTTTAGCCTCATTTCAAGCGTCTACCTTTACCGTTATTAATAACGAGCAAAACCGGCTAAAAATCACGTTTGTTGTATGAGCAAATATAAATACCTATTTTTTATGCTGTTTTAGGGTTCCGTAGTAAAACGAGGAACGATGTGGTTCGACGATGTTCCGTAGTAAACGGAACCCTTATAAATTCGTTGTGTCCGTCCGTCAGTTCCATTAATTCAAAGCCTTATAACTTCCACATTTATCAACAAAATTACATGAAATTTAATATTTTGATAGTTTAATTAAAAGTCTCAATTTAAATACTTAAAAAAATTAAAACTGTGTATTTAGGGGTTGCTCCCATACATGTATGGGAGCAACCCCTAAATACATTTACATGTAAAGTGGGAATGAATTTTTTTTTCAAAACATGTAGTGATTTTCTTTTTTTATTTCTAAAATGAATGTAAGGTGTCCTAAACATTTTTTTTGTCACGTGTACTATTGGTGAGATATAGGTCGACAAAGTTGAAAAACGAGTGTCCTCCCCCTCTTAATTTCTAAAGTGTACAAGATAGAATATTTAAACTTTCTGATTTTATAGACCACATCAAAAACTTTCCCTGAAATTTATTTTGAGCACTGTGGGATCATAACTTTTTGTGTTTTAAAGAAAAAATGAAATTAATTAATTAATTCAAATTACACTTGGCGTGTGTTATGTTTGGTGTCATTAAACTCAAAACTCCGAGTTATCTGTATGGGAAGTTGTCATGGAAATCGAACCGTAACCCAGCCCGCAAATGTACAACGCAGCTAGTGACGCAACGGCACAGCTCTGCTGCTTTTAGAGGTAGTTTCCGCTATGCCGCTTCAAAATGCTGGAACAATATTCCTCCGCCTATTAGGATCCTGCAAAGTATACATAGTTTTCGACTAAAACTTAAGAAATTTATCCTCGATCATCAGAAGGGCGAAGAATCACTTATAGCAGATACTAGTGCCATTTAATCTCATTTATTTACCTCAAAACCTATATATTAAAAAAAAAATCATGTCTCTACATGTGATAATTTTGTAAAAATATTTTCTTGTTTTCACTTATTTATCATTTATATAATATTTTAAATTGCCTCTGCGCTAAATACGTTGTTAAGTTTATGTACGTGTATATGTATAAAATCATGGTATGTAACTGAGCGTGACGCGTGTGTGACGTCGCCTGTCGGCGCCATCGGAAGATCAGCGCCGGTTGTTCGCAGCCGGCATTATGCTGAGATGGAGCCGAGTTGTCACAGAAGTAAAATAATGTTTAGTTAGTGTTTTAGTGTAGTGTAGTGTTAAGTTTATTTTTATTGTTTATAAACATTTTTTTATTTTTGTTTCATAAATAAATTACTTACTTACTTACTAAATTTTTGAATTTTTAATAACATAAAAAATTGTTTATAATCATCATCATAATCATCGTCACCATCTACCTATTATACGCGTATGTCGACACGCACTTGTAAACTTATTTAGTATTTGTTATAGCGACAAGAGAAATACATTATCAGTGAAAATTTCAACTGTCTAACTATCACGATTCATGAGATACAGCCTGATGACAGACAGACGGACAGACGGACGGACAGCGGAGTCTTACTAAAAGGGTCCCGTTTTTACCCTTTGGGTACGGAACCCTAAAAAGTGATAAAATCTAAAAGTATGACGAAATACCTAAATATATCAACGTGTCTAAAGGAATTGACGGTAAGTAATAAACACAGAACACCGAACTACTTTAGTAATAAACTTCTCACAAGATATGTTTTGGAGAAACTGCTTGAAGTTAATTATGCTTTCTTAGATAAGTCTTGTTTCTATGTCTTATTTGATAGAAAATTACAAACAGAAGTTATTCCTAGCATTCTTGATTTTTCATCAAATTTCACAGAATGTTAAGCCCAGTTAGCGGGGAATAAGTGGGTACAACTAAAGCTCTCCGAATACCTACTTACTGGTATTTCACGAAATTGCGTGACTTATCATACATAGTTGTAATAAAAATTATTTCATTACTTATCTCTAAGAGTTCAAAGGTCTTACGCGTGCCTCAATAGTACTCATTATGTAAAATTGAGCTCCACCTTCAGCCTAGGTAGGTACAATATTTAGGTACCTGTCTAATATTTTCTGTCTGTGAACGACATTTAGATTCCCGGGAAACTAGGAGATGAAATACCTAGGTATAAGCTCATCAAAAACTTGTTTATTTGATCAAAGGATATTGGATCCTGGAAAGGTCTAGAATTCTAGATTGCCTAGTTAGAATCTAACGAAAAGAAAATAATGATTTTCAGGTCAGTTACCTGTGTAACTGCGTATCTACGAGTAATATCTCGAAGTTCCTACTTACCTACCCAGTAAAAAGTCTTCAACTGGCTTCCAAAAAGATTAGATGATGTTTTGTATTCAACTGTAGGTGCCTACTTTTGTTTTCTTGTTCGATCCGCCATATCCATTGCTGTATAATATTAAATCCATTGTTTCTCTATTTTACAGAGAGTATACCTTGTCGCGAAATGTCTCCATATAGAAAAGTTCTCGAATGGAGACTTTGTACCGGCAAGCGCAGCGTAGGACATCCACCCACAAGGTGGGCGGATGACCTCGTTAAGACCGCAGGATCGCGCTGGGTGCAAGCCGCTACCAACTGGTCTTATTGCAGATATTTCGGGGAGGCCTATGTAAAGCAGTGGACGTTCTATGCTGCTGAAACGACGACGACGACGTGGCTCGAGATATTTATAGGACGGACAGCTACCCACTTTTTAATTTACTCATTCCTCACACGAACAGCCTACCTACGCTTTACCTGGGTCAGCCTTGCCGCTAAGGTACAATGTGGGTGTCTTCAAATCCCGAGTAAATAGGTATCTTCTAGGTAAGAGTGCTACACCCTAGACCGCATATCTGCATATCAGGGAATAATTATGTAGTCGAACGCAAACCTTTACGGAATAAACTTAAAAATTATTGGGCGGGCACCGCTTATACCTTTGGTAATATCTTCTGGCATTTCATCATTGGCACCCTCGAGCCCTATAGCCAAAGTACTGGCATTAAAATAGGTTTGAAAATAGTTGAGACCGACGCGAAGGAATGATGCAACTGTACCGCGTACTACCGTCATTAAGTACTCAAGTCATTAGTGACGACGCCCGTTGTGTATCATGGAGACATCTGTTCTCTATTAATGGACTGTAGGTAGGTAGTTGTCTTCAAATCCCGAGTACATATAAGTACCTATCTTCTATTTAACCGAGCTACACCCCGCACCGCTTATAAAAATATCTGCTAAACATGGAAGTATTAGCTATACCTTTCTCTGTTTACCTGTCTTAAAAAAGTTAAGTAGGTTTACACACAAAATAAAATTTTCATCGGGCAAGTTCCTTTATTAACAACAGTAAATTGCTATAGCTAAATCTACAAATACGACTAACATAAAAGGATTTGTTCCGTTACCGGTATTAAAATAAATAAAAATTCTAACCAGATCAATGATTGCTGTTTTATAAAGAGCATTCAAAATGTAATTATTATCTAATAAAAACATATTTTTAAAGCCCTGCGATATTTAGAAAATTGTTAATATATATATAGATAGGTATGTAACGTGAAATGGAACGGATATCTCGTAAAGAAACACGCTTATCTGAAAAATCTCAAAGCTAATTTAAAAAAAAAATATAATAGAAATGTCTATGTCAAAAGAAATTGATTGATTAATTTGATTTTCGATCAGTGTTGCCACCTTAGCCCTTTTGGAGCTAGATCTAGGACTGTTTACTGTAGGTGAACCTGACGTGTAATGATTTAGCCCGTGAAGGGCTATCTAGCGCTAATTTGCCCTATTTATTTTCTGAGAAAATATGATATTGAATTTCCAATATACTTTTTTAAAATAACAATTTAAAAAAGAATGCAGGGTTATATATTATTTTTTATTACTCAATGGAGCTTTAAAAATTAAGTACATTCCTAGAAAAATTTAATGATCTTGGTTAGAATTTCAATACCGAGTTCCTTGTAAATCAGGTACAACTCCTTTGCAAGCAATTTTATCAAAGCAAATTGATCAACCACAGAACCATTACGGTTTAAAGATAAAGATAAATAATACTCAATATCAGTCGGCAGCGTGCCCAGCATGCGGGCTTTTAAATAATCTTTGTGAGCAATGAGCATAATACTCGAAAGATTTTTCTAAAGTTTAGTTTATTACATTTAAAAACATAAGAGTAAAGATAGAAAAACTATTGTCCACCACTGTAAAAGTCTATTCGCGTAGACCACTTCTACGCAGTAGGTAGTTTGCTACGCTTGGATGCTACGCCGCAATAGATTTCGTATCTGCAGGCACGTGTTATGTACCTACCAGCTACCTACACGTTTTTTACTGAGTAATTTTTTGTTCTAAATTATATTAGTTACTTTGAAATGAAAGTATTTTTTTCGAGCTTTGGTTACCTAGTGCTAACTAAGATTCCATCGGTATAAATATAGCAAAATCATAATACCTTATCAAGCAAAATATTATGCTAATATAGTCAATCAGAAACCAGAGGAATAAAAGGGATTCAAAACAACAAACTGCGTCTTCACAGCACAGACAGAATACCTACATAGAACGATAACGTAGGGGCGCGCCAGTGAAGCGTGCCATGCATTGCGTACCCGGCCCATTCATTTCATCTGAGTGACACTGACTACTCAGTAATAATTGATAAAACCCTCTCATATCGCGTACTTACTATACGCTTCGTTATTTCTTTAGGAAAATCTTATAGATAGGAAAACGGCGCGAGGCGCGGGCGGGTTTCAGCCTACTTAAATAAACGCGCGGTGGCACTCCGGAGCCACTCTGACTCGCTCCGCCACTGCGCGCACCTCCCTCTTGAGAACGTTAAACTTTTATAATCCCCGCGACTAAATTGAACACAATGAAACTTTTGATGATCCTGGCTGCGTGCACGTTAGCCTGCGCCTTGGTCCCTCGCGACAGGGTAAGTACTGAGTGCCGACACCTACGCAGTTCAAAGTGCATTTGATTTAATAAATTACAATCAGCCACGTGTGTGATATGTCATTTTGTTGTCATCATCGATGTAAAGTTACGCGTGTGTTTATGTTTACTCATAGTATCGATTAATCTTTGAATTGCGTATTTTGATCGAGACAGTGAATTGTGTTGTTTACAGAAATTGTCACAGTTGAGTGATTCCGAGTGTTGATGTGTTTGAATTTTACGTAATACAATGTTTACGGAATGATTTAAAGTGGTTAGTGTACAAGTAGGTAGTACATCGCACAGCGTTCCAGAACACAAGAGATGGGTTTTACCTACCATATAGGGTTTAATTCCAACGCAGTATCTACTATTTTTTATTTGTACCTACGGCCAAAAATGTTCGGTTATTTTGGTGAAATGGGGGTATGAGTAGATAATTTTATTTCTGAGCTGCTATGACGATGCAGGTTTATTTTCAATTTAAATATGAGAAAGTATACAAAATACAGGGTACTTCTCTAGACAGTGGAGATATTCTAGGATATCATTGTACTCATCCAGAAAAAATGCCAAGTCGATGTACTCATCAGTATAACCCATTAGTACCTACATTTCGCAATTTCGATGTTAGTGTTCCATCAATTTGGTTAAGTTTGTTGACCGTCCCAAGTTTTCGTAAACTTGAAATGAGTAGTTTTTATCTGTAAAAGACACAAACCCCAAAACCATTGAATTTCGCGCGTTGACTATAACGGCTCTTGATGTTCCCGAATAAAACGCGTCCATTTTAATTAGGGTTCCGTACCTCAAATGGAAAAAACGGAACTCTTATAGGATCACTTTGTTGTCCTTCTGTCCGTCTGTGTGTATGTCAAATTCTTTATCTCAGGCACGCGTAAAGATATCGAGTTGAAATTTAAACTGTACACGTATATCTATGGTTTCTTGCAGTTGTGTTAAAGAAAAACTTCTCAGTTATCGTTTAAAAAAGTTGAGCCGTTTATGTCGTAAAAAGCCGCATATTTTGACACTCACAAAGATCAAAACCTACAGGGTACTTCCCGTTGACTTAGAACTATGAAATTTGGCGAGAAGCATTGTCTCAGAGTACACATATAGGACTAAATCTGAAAACTGTACATTTTTATTTAAATCACAAAAAATAGGGCTTCAAAATTCACAAAATATGGGTTCAAAATTCAAAGTGAGTAAATCGTACCATGTCAAATAACTTCATTAGCACATGCTAAAACAGGTTTTTAATTATTTTAACAATGTGTAATTTTCGATTTATGACGAAAAAAGTAAAAAGAAAAACTTTTTTGTCGATGGTTGTAGTATAGAAATTTTAACAACTTTATGAAATTTTCTGGATTTGTACGGAAACCTTGATGTGCGAGCCTGACCCCGTACTTGTCCGGTTTTATTTTTATGTTGCTCATTTAGTGAAGTCGGGTTTTGGCTTTATATTTTTCATGATCATAGTTTTAAGATACAATACACAATAGATAAGTAGCTTTTGCCCGCGGCTTTGCCCGCGTTATATTTTGATTTTTGACGTATACCGTAGAAACCATACCTATTATATTTTTCCGGGATAAAAAGTAGCCTACCTTCTGTGTACTAAATATCGGGAATTTGTCAATAAAACAAAAAATACAAATTATTCATCTAAATTTATTTTATCGCCTTCAAAGTAGGCCCCATCGCTTGCAATACAACATCTCCAACGCTTCACCCAGTCTTCCACACATTTTTCATAGGCTATTTGCGGTATGGCCTTTAGCTCATTCAGCGAATTTTCTTTTATGGCTTCTATCGACTCAAAACGTTTACCTCGAAGTGGTAATTTTAACTTGAGAAATAAAAAAAAGTCAAACGGAGCCATATCAGGTAAATACGGTGCTTGGTCGAGAACTTTTGTTGAATTTTTCGCTAAAAACTCTTTCACTATAATGGCTGTGTGTGATGGTGCATTATCATGATGCAGCATCAATGAGTTGTGTTGCCACAAATCTGGACGTTTTCGGCGGATACTCTCACGCAAACGCTTCATGACGCCTAAATAATATTTATTATTCACTGTTTCTCCCTCTGGAAGGAATTCGGAGTGAACCACACCACGGTAGTAAAAAAAAAACTGTCAGCATCACCTTGATTTTGGAGCGACTTTGCCGCGGTTTTTTGGGTTTCGGCTCGTTTTCGAGACGCCATTCTGAAGACTGTTGGCTTGTTTGCATGTCGTACTCATAAACCCATATCTCGTCGCCAGTTATTATATGTTTCATAAAGGTCGGATCCGTAGAAGCTCGGGAAACCATGTCTTCAGCGACATGATTTCGCTGCGCTTTTTGAACAAAATTGAGCTCTTTTGGAACGAGCGAACTAGTCTAGTCGAGCGGCGACGCGTTTCATGCCTAAAATGTCAATGAGAATGTTGTGGACGGACTTAAAAGATATGTTCACCTCACTAGCCAACTCTCTCAGACTCATACGTCGATTTTCGAGCACTAGCTTCTTGATTCTGTCGATGTTTTCTTTGGTTGTAGCGGTTGAAGGTCTACCAGAACGAGGCAAGTCTACTACTACTTCTCGGCCTTCTTTAAAAGCCTTATACCATTCATAAGGCCTTGTTTTCGATATACACGATTCGCCGTAGGTATTTCGCAACATTTTTAGTGATTCACCACTTGAAATATCATTCGAAACACAAAATTTAAGGCACACTCTTTGTTCAACAATATTTTCCATTGTAAAAATCGCCGAGAACTCAAAACTATGACCAACAAAAAGTGTAGTTTAAAACAAATTAAATGACAGATCCCGCCCAAACTTAGCGCGCTAAATCAGTACAGTGCTACCAACATGCAGTAAAAAAATTAGAACGACCTCTTTTACACGGGTCTTTTTATTGACATATTCCCGATACTTTTTACACATAGTAGTATGTCACTTTCCGGTCTTTGAACTATATCCATGCCAAAAATCATCATCCATCCGTTGCTCTGTTGCTGTGTGAAAGAGTAACGAACATACTTTCGGATTTATAATATAAGTAAGAATACTACAGATGTTTCAGTTTCAAGGGAATCAGATGAGTTACCTACTAAACTAGTTTTGTTGCGAAAGTTTATTTTTGTCCCCAAAATAAAGTCGTCATTACTAGCGACAATCACTAAATTAGCAATATTAATAGACTTGAGAACATCGTCGGTCGACCCTTACAAGTAATCATTATTTTTCGCAAAAAATGTCATTCATGACCGACTTCAACCTGTACAGAATTCGCGAATATTTCGCACGGATCGATGTAGCATTTTTCACATTTATGTTGATATCAAAAATGACTCAGCTAATTTAAATGGAACCAATTTCAAAGTAACAGCTGTTCCATACATTTTGTCGCGGGTGAACTATATTTTTCTATGGAACAACAAAAATTTGTTTTGAGTTTTGACGCAAGTCATAGAACAAAAGTTGTTAGTTTTGATGTACAGAATAAGCCCCTAAAATGATGCTAATTGATTAGAAATAACCCTGTATAAAAGATAAAAGTTTATTAAACAAGGGATACATATTTTTCGTCGAAATGAGCATATTTATTTATTTCTACCCTAATTAATAAGTTTGAAAAAATATTATTATACAGGTATTTCGCCAATTCATCAAAACATGTTTTGTGTCAAAGTGAGTTTGGTGTCAAAAAACCGGACAAGTGTGAGTCAGGCTCGCAAATCGAGGCTTCCGTACAAACACATTGTTAAAATAATTAAAAACCTGTTTTAGCATGTGCTAATGAAGTTCTTTTATATGACACCTTACATGATACGATTTACTCACTTTGAATTTTGAGCCCATATTTTGTGAATTTTGAGGCCCTATTTATTTGTGATGTTAATAAAAATGTACAGTTTTTAGATTTATTCCTATATGTGTACTCTGAGACAATGCTTCTCGCCAAATTTCATAGTTCTATGTCAACGGGAAGTACCCTGTAGGTTTTGATATACAGTTTAAATTTCAACTCGATATCTTTACGCGTTCTCGAGATAAAGAGTCTTGACATACACACAGACGGACAGACGGACAACAAAGTGATCCTATAAGGGTTCCGTTTTTTCCTTTTGAGGTAAGCGTTAACCCTAAAACATCATCAAAAAACATGCAACACTAAACTACAGTTTATATTAGTTTTACGCAACACTTTATATTAGTTGCAGTTTTCTACTAAACTATAGCGTGAGTAACACCCGTGCTTTACTTAATTAAAACACTAAACAAAACAAGTACCTATGTAGTACTTATGTTGATTAGCATTTGATTGGGTAGATCACTTACTCGAAAGATAGTAAATAATGTAATTGTTTACGATGTTGACACAGAAATCACTGGAACTAGCCAATAGAAACTATATCAACGATAAGACGCAATTATTTCGGCGTAGTAAAAACAAATTGAAGCGAGGCTAGGTGGTCAACGACCCACATACCTTGGCCGACGACGTTGCTTGTTTGTTTACATCTTACTCAAAGGATTAACTAGACAGAACGTTAAATAATAATAATTACAAAAG
Organism: Hypomecis punctinalis; assembly: GCA_949316475.1. Taxonomy (NCBI): domain Eukaryota; kingdom Metazoa; phylum Arthropoda; class Insecta; order Lepidoptera; family Geometridae; genus Hypomecis; species Hypomecis punctinalis. The sequence continues at coordinate 12,860,049 of OX438807.1, forward strand.
TAAGAGAGGGCGAGATGTGCAAGCATTGAAGTGTGAACATGACGAAACTAATATCTTTTGTCTCTATTTGCGTATACGTTTTTTTTTGCCTGACTATTACGCACGGCCTACACGTAGACAACTTTTTCGCGCCACAAACTACTGTAGAATTTTTTATGAGCTAAAGTAAATCAACATATTTATGAATTATTATCTATTTTCAATCACTTCTATTAGTATTATGCAGGTTTTTACCGTTATCTAGAGTCTAAATATGATAAAATCATAACAACGTATATATTAGCTATCTAAGTATGTATGTATAGCACTAATTTTTTCTCACACCCTATATACCTACGCTAGTAACTGTTCCAGTCTTCCTCCCTCCACGGTTTACATGTATGAGCTACTCTGTGCGAGATCGAATCAGAAATGACGAGATTCGTAGAAGAACCAAAGTTACCGACATAGTCCAACGGATTAGCAAGTTGAAATGGCAGTGGGTAGGGCACATAGCGCGTAGGACTTATGACCGATGTGGTCGAAAAGTACTCGAGTGGAGACCATAACGCCTCTCGATGTTCCCGAACCACGTACCGGCAAGCGCAACGTAGGACATCCACTCACAAGGTGGACGGATCTTATTAAGACCGCGGGATCGCGCTGGATGCAAGCCGCTTCCAACCGGTCTTATTGGAGATCCATAGAGGAGGCCTATGTCCGTAGACGTCCTATGGCTAATGGATGTTGAGCTAGGTTTAGGTAACACATGAATCACGTGCTATACATTTTTACTTCAATTACGTATTTCGTCACCGATGGCTACCTAAACAGAGTTATCTGTTTACCAAGTAGTAAGCTAAAAGAGGGTGATCAAGTCCATCGTTATGAAAAACTTTTACTATAGGGCCAACCCAAAATTAGAGAATAAAATCAGCGTTCCATACAAAACTGCAAAATTGTAAAAGTTGTTCATAATGGTGGCATGAATCGTCTCCTTTTGGCTTAATACACCAGTTCTGGATAACCCTGTATAGTTAGTGTGACTCGTGGAGGCCAAGTGTCCAATCTCATTTTATTTTCAAATCCAAGTGTCTGATCTACATCAGCACTATCATCACTACATATTATAAAGCAAAGTCGCTATTTTTGTGTGTCTGTCTGTCTGCAGTCTTATTACTCATAAACTACACAACAGATCGTAATGCGGTTTTTACTATCTTTTGGAATGTTTCAATCGGAAGGAAGGTTTTAAGCTAAATCTAATGTTGCATCTGGGCGATTCGAGGACGGGCAGCTAGTGTTGATCATAATTCTACCAACTGGTAGAAAGCTGGTCGCTGAGTGACGTTCAGATTCTTTTTTGATTTCATCGGTTCAATGGATTATTATCTAATAAATGGACTAGTAATTGCTCTGGGTGTAGGTAGTAGTTCGAGTAGGATATCGCTATTAGTACTCGTATCATCTGTATGTAGAATCATAGACTATCCCGTATGCTATTTATCTAGATTTTCAGGATTAAAAGCAGTTTTCATCATCACGAATTTCTCTGTCTCAATTAAACTGACCAACCACGTTTATATTAAAGCTATCACCAAAGCTGGCTCACAGTCTGTGCGATCATTTAAATATTTTTTTCATCCCCTCGGATCAATCTCGGAAAGACTATTTTTGCTCTTCGATACCTGAGTGCAAAAGTCTTTTTTATCCGCTAGAGGGGAAAGTAAAATTAAATGTAGAACTTCATGTGCACTATTTTTGTGAATTCAAAACATCATTAAACCTATTTACTTCTATCTCCATGGTGCCGAATTTATCACACAACCTTTTTTTAATTTCTTGAAAACTTAGACGCGGAAACTTCTTGGTGTACTTTTATTTTAAGGTGACGCATTGATAAACTATAGTTTCAAAATCGAGTACCGCGCCCCTTCACTCGGACAAAATTTTACGCGGTCTCACTTGACAGGATCACGCCAGAGCGGCGGGCGGCAACGCTGGGCTAGCGTACGTGGCGCTGCTAACGGCGCGGCGGCGGCACGCGTCAACTCAATTTGCCTAGAGCATAGATAATCATGGAGTCGCCTTGTCCTTAATCAACAATTTAAAAAAAAGGCAAAAATTATTTTGATCTTTTTAATGTTTTTTTTTTTCATACAATACAGGGTTATTTCAACTGCTGTTTTTAAACTTTCGCGATTTGAACACATTATTATTATATACTACGGGACTTATCGCGCTCTGAAATTACGAGATAAATAAATAACTCATCATCCCGACGTTTCGTCCGAGTTGCATCAACCGTGGTCAAGGGTAGACACTCCGTAGAATAGTGAGTGACCCGCAACAAAATGTATGGAACAGCTTTTTTTTTTTAATTTTGAGAAATGTTGCAGAACAAAAGTTGTTAGTTTTGAGAAATGTTGCAGAACAAAAGTTGTTAGTTTTGATGTACATATACAGAATAAACCTCTAAAAGGATGCTAATTGATTAGAAATAACCCTGTATACAAATTAATGTTGATTATGTACAGGTATCATAATCAATGAACTTATTTTTATCGTGCTTCACACACTTAGAAAAGGGTTTGGATGCCAGAAATAAAATATTTAGTTAATCGGTTTAAAATATAAATCATTTATTTACCGATATTTGGTAGGATAGGTGCGAGTGCGGTCTAGCACAGCTCTATAAGAACAGTGGTGAGGAATTCATAATAAGCATTAAAGTTGTAGAACAAAGGGGTATTTTACTATAATGTAAACGTCGTGAAGGAAAGAGAAACACTCACATACATTACATGTTAGAGTGAGATAGATTAGTTTTTGTATCATATTCCAACACGCCCCCTCAAAAATTAATCTATTTAAAAATCAATTCCTATTTTGATAACGAAATTTTATACAATTAAAATAACACAACACACCTTCCTACCTTGTCTGGGGATACATTCAAATTGGTTCAACATTTGTTGCGCAGGATTGGGGAAAACCCAGAAAAACCCAATCAAACCAATTATTCATCTTAAATATACTGTTTCAGTAACTCTACAATTTAAATATCAAAATGTTATTTATTTATGCATACAGTGAGTTACATAGGCTTCAGTAATTGAAACTACCTTTTCAATAAGGTATAGTATTGTACTCTGATTCATATTGTTCAAAGAATTCAAACAAATAGTGTGCTTTGATGATTGTTCTAATACACTACCACTATAAATATCATAACAACATTACTTCTCGTGACATAAATATTTGGCTCAGTTCTCAAATGTCCTTTTTAAATTAAATCTGTGGTCCCTTTCAACTCTTTCAAGTATCGTACGAGTAGGTCCCTTTTTAAAATGTATCAAATGATTGTTATTGTTATCAAATCTGCTGGATGTTTACAACATTATGTCGGTTGATTCTACAACGGGCTTTTGTATTATCGTTAGAACTTCTATACTATCTATTCTACTATCGTTATCGCTAGATCGTAACGATCTACCAGATAAGAGCTAATTGTCTCTCATCTATTTCCTGGTTCTATAGAGTTCACTCTATTGACCACTGGCTTTATAAACCTTTCGTTTACCACATCTCACACCTTGTATTAATTCGGTTCATACTAATTTAGTGAACTTACTTACAATATCTCTTGACTTCAATAAATTAATAAAAATAAATTCATTAAACTTAATAAATTAGTAATTTAAACAAAAAAAAATAGTCTTCAATAGAATAGAAGTCAAGATTAAAGTACATTATTTTATGATTACATTTTTTTTTTTGTGTATACCTGGTTACATATACCAATAAAGTCATTGTATCATTGCACCACTAATAAAATTAGCATCAACAATAACAACAACGAAATCGATACCAATAAACCATAGAATAACACCAATAAAGTCTATGTACCATTGCACCACTAATAAAATTAGCATCAACAGTAACGACAATATTGTTAACAATAAATCAAAGTAATCGGCCAAGATAACTTTCACTGATTTTTCATCAAACTTGGTTCCATCGTTAAAATTTTAATTTTGAACCGAATAATACTGCCGCCAGATGCGACTAAATTTATAATTTATTGGTGTGTTAGCGACGCACAAAATGCGTTATTCAGTGCTTTGTAGGGCTCAACATCTTAGGTTTCAGAAGCAGTTGTCACTGACTTCACCTAGATTATTCAGTCAACTAGGGTCAACCAACTCGGGAAGAAGACAATCATAGTAAAATTTAAGCAGTTTTGGCTCCATTATATCTGACCAAAATTTATCGTCTCTTTCTATGATTTGATTATATGATGTAATTATATAATTATTAAAAAGTTAAAGCTAACACAATTATTTAGGTGATAGAACATCACCTAATAAATATCATTATTTTAGATAGGTTTCTAAAATATCAAGAGACGACTCCATAGCTTTTTGTTCTGATATTTGTTTCCTACAGTATGGTTAGTTTGTACAGACAAATCTTAGTAGGTACACACTTGAAAATAAAGAATAGACGGAGTATTATTACTAGATACTTTAAATTGATTGCTGACATGATAGATAGGTACTTGGCATGGACTCACTCTCTATCTACTGGCCCTGTTGAGGATGTGGATTGACAATCGTCAGGTTGCAGTTTCCGTTTTTTTGACCTAAAAAAATTGTAAATATAGGTAAATGCAGAAAAATTGAAGTACCTAGGTAGTAAGAATGTGATAATCCATAATCTGTAGACGAATGTGTATTTGCCAAATATAGACTTTATTATTAGGGCATTAGAGTGCAACTATTTATTGCAAGTTTATTATATATGTAATTCGACTTACCCAAACATTCCGTCATTTTTTTTAGGTTTTCTTTTTCGTTTTTGTAAAAACAATTCTTTCCGCTTATTTTTCCTCCCCATTTTCTATGCACACTTGTTCACTACTATTTACACACTACCAAATAAAAATACTAAGTACCTAACTTACTACCTACTATAATAATGTTCTAAAGCTACAATATAATATAGTACACTAAAGTCTAACTTATAATTTTGAAAATAATTCTGAAGTAAATTACTCGGTTGTCGTCGCACAGAGTACCTAGAAGACAATAACCAAAAACAAACAGCACGCATCTCGCGCCGTCCGTACTTTGCGGCGTTGCCAGCCCGACGCTGAGCGAATCATGCGCTCGTCGGAGTCGCAACGTCGCACCGGTACGGCGGCGGCGGCCCAGATAGTGCCGGATCAAATATTCTGAGCAAACACTGTAGAGTAAAAGCTAAACTAGAGTAGGCGCGAAGAGATTTGATTGAGTTTTTAATTAATTACTCATAATATACAATTTAAAAAAAAAAAATTCTCGGTTTATAATAAAGAAAAGGGATCTGGCTATTTTATTCGTAAAAAATAATGGGGTGTTGTCGCTGATAATTCTGAGCATTCGAATTACTAAAATTTTTTTGGTGAGCAATTTGTTTTATTTTTTTTTTAATAAAGCCGGTTACTTTTCAAAATTTTGTCCGGTTCATTCAATTTATTAAGATTTTCCCTTATCTATGACATTTTTTAAATTTGAATCGATATCATTCATCCTCTCACATCGCGCATTCAAAAGTACTCGTTTTTGCCGTTTTCGTGTTTCTCGGCCCGGTGCCTCGTCTTAATTTGCTTTGCGTGCTCCATTGTTGTTTTCGTGTCATGTTATATTTTATGTTATATTATTATACTGTTTGCTTTATGTTAAAAACAAGAAACTTGAAAATAAGTAAAAGACCTAAAATTAGTGATTCTAGCGACGAGTAAGTATTTGACAGCAACATAATTGACTGAAACTGTTAATATCACGCGAGAAGTATTTGAAACCAATGATGTTTAATGTCTAGATAAGCAGACTCAAACAACTGCGTTGCTAGGCATGGCGACACATTAACCGCCCGAATATCGTTGGTAGGTAATCAAATAATCATATCTCTATCCCTGTTACACTAGTTGCTAAAGTACGGTAAGACGTTGAAAATGACAGAAATAGCAATATTTTTAAATTTAGTCGGACAATGCCTACATAGGGTGCCAGTTCATTAGATTGAAATTTCCCCAAAATGTAACGATATCTTCTCAATGTCAGTGATACAAACCGATATTTTTAATAATCAACATTTTGATTATTAAAAATATCGGACATTATGAATTTGAGTCATTAATCAAAATCAAATATAAATAAAGTTATAATACAAAGAATATTTTATTCATTTATCCGACCAATATTTATTCGTTCTTGATAATTAAAATAATTATCGCCATAATAATACTTAATTATCAAAAACGTGTCATATTGTAGGACAGGATATTCCTTAAGAAAATTCGAAAGCATTGCATGAAGAATCTACAATATATTGTTTTGAAAATTGCAGTGATGTTTTTTTTATTCTGGAACCGTTGGAGTAAACAATTATAATAAACAATAATAAATATAGCAGACTAACAGCTAGCATAGCCACACCGCCACCCGTGCCCGAGTTCGTTAGCTCTTACCACTAGTTACCACGCACCCCGCACGGCCCGCGTGCAGTCTGTGTCACTCATACATACCTATACCACGCAGCGCGCGCTTTTTCAGTATCTCTGTATCACGTAAAACTTCTTTGAAAATTGTAGCCTAATATGTTATACTATACCTGTACTTCAATCTCCGGACATAGATACCTGTTGCCGTCGAGCTATTTGATTAAACTAATAATTACAAAACGTAACCTATTTAAGCCTGATTCTGCTGCTTGATTCATAACTATCAATAATTATAAAAATAGTAATGATTATTAGTATTATTTAAAATCGCTGTAGACGTTAATGCCGCCCATTAATCTAGGCACCGGATTTGTTATTATCTTTTTACTCTTGTATTTTTAGTATTTATTGAAGTTATATTGTAATCTATTGTAATTTCACTATTTACTATTATTATCCAGTCAGTTTCTTTTCGTAATATTCTAATGGCTTTTATCCATTATTTATCGTTATATTTACGTATTTTGTCTGCGGATATCCTATAGTATCAAAAAAGTTATTATCGATTAGTCGAAATCTCCCATAATTACGGGGAAACAAAATCATGTGTCACCTGGCATCACCAACTGTAAAATTATTTACTTTTAAAATCATGATATTATATGTGATAGTTTCAATTAATACGAATAGTGTAAACCGTATTTACCTGTGGAAATAAATTCCAGAAGCTTTATGAAGAAATTGAGAACGAGATTAAAAGGTTTTGACTACACATTTCCCCATTTTTAATTTTTCATATAATTTTTTGACGTTTGATATATTCAACCATTTTGTATAATCGCGACTAAGGCCGGTCGGCGCGCTTCGCCGGCGTACGCCGGCAGTTGGCTGACGTCGTCATAGACAACAATCTTCAGTTCTCGTGTATTATACTTCATGTTTGAAACAGTACGATATGTAGACGACTTTAATTATTTTCTCGCTGAGGTGGGATGAAAAGTTACTGTTGCACTCGAGTACAAAGATTTTGACCTTGTGCTCATTTGATTCCCTCGCCAACGCTCAGCATTCTAATTTTTGAAACACTCGCTGCGCTCGTGATTTAATTTTAGAATCCTTCGCTTGCTCGGTCATCAAAATGAGCACGCGGTTAAAAAGCAACATTGCACTCTTGTATACATAACAAATAACTATTTTATTAGATTTCTTCAAAAAGTTTAAGCCCACTGAATCGATTAAACAACGGAACCTATCTATGTAGGTACTTAAAAGATAGTGATACATTGTAGCATATCAATTGCAGAATTCATTCGTGGTATAAACAATGACTTTCACGAAGTGTAATTGCATACGAGAACCTATCTATTTAAATAGAAAACAAAATTAAAATGCTGGCAAATCTCAATAAAACTTTTTAAGACGACGCGCGATAGTGAGCTTTGGCATTTTTTACACGCTTTTATTTAGTTTCACCTGTCCCGTTGTCTGTCTGTCGGTCTAGCTGTAATCCAAATGTTTATGCTGTAAATGAAATTTGATTCGTCTTGACGAGTACTTGTTCAGTAAAAGCTTGTTTTAAAAAAGTTTTTTTTTTAATTTAAATTTACTAACCACATACTCCAGGGTCTGTGCCATTTGTTAACTAAAATTATTTGATTATACTGTAGAAAGAGTTAGTAGGTGAAAAAACACCGTTAGAGCACCGATATACAGAACTTATTCTTGTTTATTCAGCGTCCTTTTTAGATGGTTTTATTTTCATCCAAGTAAATTGCGATCATGCTACTGCTACTTGTCAATTAAACTAAACGAACCACTTTAATTTCCACTCTGTATACAGAGTGGAAAGCTGACGCGAACATTAAATGAAACCACATATTTGGTCTGTCGTTTTAAAGAAATAGAAAGAAATTAATAAATAAAGCTATTTACTTAGTTATGTACAATTTTCTAAAACAACCTGTATCTAAACAACGATTAGAGCTATTTTGAAGTAAGCCAAAATTGCAGGTATAACAGTATTGATTAGTCTTATGTCAATGACAAGAACGAATTCCATTTAAAGCATGATGCCTCATTACTTCCTTTATTTATTATTTCGTTTGAAAATTTTGTTAAAACAATGTAAGGAAACGTTTTTTTTCTTATTACTTTTGTGATTATCACTTTTGATTAGTACTATTTGTGGGTCATATTAAAGTCTGCATCAGCTATCCACCCTACTGTATATTATATAGCTTTCAACGCCGTTAGGAACCTACAAACCCTTTGATATGATAAAAAAACAAACCGACACCCATGCCATCGCCAAATTAAGAATATCTATTAATTATCACATAAAGTTTAATGGCATTGGTAATGCCGTTTGCAATTACAAACCTCAGTCGCATCATACTGTAAAGGAACTAATTCATGATATTATTGATAATGCCGTTTGCAATTACAAATCTCGCATCATACTGTAAAGGAACTCATTCATGATATTATTGATAATGCCGTTTGCAATTACAAATCTCGCATCATACTGTAAAGGAACTCATTCATGATATTATTGATAATGCCGTTTGCAATTACAAATCTCGCATCATACTGTAAAGGAACTCATTCATGATATTATTGATAATGCCGTTTGCAATTACAAATCTCGCATCATACTGTAAAGGAACTCATTCATGCTATTTTGACATTAGGTTGACGCAACGTCTCCTTACTCTGTTCAGATACAGGTTGCTCCAAAATGATATTTAAGAAAATTGTACTGTTAGCTCTATTCATTAAATTAAAAATATAAGGTAGGTGCACCAGTTGTGGCCATCTTAGTATCATTAATGGCCATTTTGAATTTTAATGCTTAATTAGACAATTTAATGTTAAAATTATATTTTTAAAGAAATTTTCATACCTTAAGGTTCACACAATCAATGTAAGTATATAAATGGTGTTACATCTACACTAATACAATAAAAAGTAAATGTTTGTGATTTGTGAGCTAGTAGGGGGTAATCTCACGATCCACTGAACCGATTTTGAAAATTATTTTACCAATAGAAAGCCACATTATGTGTGAGTGTCATAGACCGCAAAGTAAGAGTGGGCGAAGCCGCGGATAAAGACTAGTTGTTTATAACTATCATTTATGCAATAATTTTGACACCAAATGACCACAACCAAACCGGCACTGTGTTGAAGGCTTTAAAACTAAGGCCAAATATTTGATCATAATGTGGATGTCATCCAGTCAGTATTAAATATGTATATTTTAGTACTTATAAAGGCCGAGAATCTCAAAAAGTATTTTTTTAAGTTTGGTCGGGCCGTTAGTTCTGAACATATCACGTATACATGTTGGTACTAGAAATGTCATCATTCATTCATCTTCATAATTTGTCCCGCATCTGCAAGGCAAACTTCAAGCGGATACGCTCAAGGGCGTGCGTAACGTGCGCCATCGTACGATGTATACGGACCGATAAACGCTCGTCAACCCTGTTTGATAACGAAAGCGTTTGTAGGACGTCACTATTCGCTCTAATATCGCTCAAATGAAGCTGCTGTGATAACGTCGCATTCATTGATTAATTACTTTTAGGTTTGGTCCCTTTATTCGAGCAGAATTACATCTTATAGCCCGAGATCCCACCGCAAGAACATCCCGCTCATAGCGTACACGGTTCAAACCATTTTTTTAACGTAATTATATGAATAGGAGAATATATTCAAATAGGGTTGCCTGTGCGAAATTTGACCGCAAGTATTTGAAACTTAATAATGTTGATTTAATTTATAGGAAAACATACTCGTATCCTCTATTCGTTTTTTATATGAAAGTATTGAATAGGAGAATACAAATTTACAAAGGCAACCATTTGCGAAATGTGACAGCCTGTATTTTTGATTGAAAAAAGTTTGATTATTTTTTGACAAAACATTTCATTCACTTGTTTTTTAGATTCATTACGAAGCTTAGAATATATGTTTATACGGTTTGTTCCCAGTGTTACTACCATTCTTACTACCAGTAGTAAGAACGGTAAACGAATTACTCTTCTTACTACTACAGTTGAAAGTTCTTAGAACAGTAATAAAAAATTACTCAATTAAAATAACAAAAACAAATAAAACATGACAGATTTGTATTTCAAACCGTTGCATAACGAAATGTGGAAATCAAAATGTTAGGAAATGACAAAAATTAGAAGCTACAATCAAACTATGAGCGGGATGTTCTTGCGGTGAGATCTCGGACTATTACTTACAAATGGTAGGTAAGATGTGATGCTACTCGAATGAATATAGAGAAAGGGTAGGAAGACATAAATGTAGGAAGATTTCTACGTCCAGATCAAATTCTTCAGGTCATTCAGTCATTATCATCGGCGACTCAGCTTAACAGTACTGTAGGACACCGTAGTTTAGTTTACAAGTAGTGTTTTACAAATATGAAAGAGACTAAATTGATTCAAGTAAATAAGCATAATTATTTTGGTCTTACAACCATTATACAATTATTTTTCGTAAAAATGGCATAACAATATGTCATCAGTGTAGTAATTTTACACATTACTGTTAATTTTTCAAAAATGGCTCAGCTTTTTTCATAAAGTTTGAATAATAAAATAAAATGGGACCTCTTCGGAAGTATGATCTATCAAACAAAAAAATAATCATCAAAATAGGTTCATAATTGGCAAAATAATCGCGTAACATTCATACAAAAAAAAACATACAGACGAATCGAGAACCACTTTTTTTGAAGTCTGTTAAAAATGCTCTCCATTATGACGCAATAATTTATCAGTCAAGTCGTGAGTTATACATAAGTATCGGGCATACCTACATACCGAACACCAAAATAAAATGCTCGCCACATCGTCAGCTGATTTTAGACGTCATGCAAGTTGTCGTTATACTATGGAAAATTACGTCATCACAATCTTAGGGTTGATATAAACCATTTTTGATACAACCTGCTCGATAATGACTAATTACATAATTCACAAAATATCACCGTAAAACAAGACATTAAATCCGACCGTCGCCGTCGTCGGATTTAACGTCTATAATGCGAGAGGGCGATAAAGTCCCAAGTGATTTGAATATGCTACGTTAAAATACGTACGAAATCTTCTATAGGTAAACCTACAACAGTACGGGCATTGTAAAGATGCTTACACGTAGACTTGGACAAGACAAGAGTTGCCCGTTAAGTTAGGACCCAAGTTAGGAACCGAAGTTAAGTGCGCGGTGCGCGTGTTTTCATAGAGAATTACCCTACTGACAACCTAAGGACGTTCAAATCTGATTTGAAGGTCTAAGTCTGTTCTAAAGGTTCGAAGTCTGGACTCGGTGGGATGAACCCTACGTGGGTTGAACTTATTAAGTAGCTTTTGCCCGCGTCTCTGCCCGCGTAGAATTTGACTTTTGTGCTATCCCACAGGAACCTTTTATTTTTGGGATAAAAAGTAGCCTATGTCACTTTCCAGCTCTTGAACCAATGAGCTTTCACAAATAGTGACGTTATACTCATTAAAAATAGCCCTAAAACGTGGCAAAATTATGTTGTACTTTGGTAGAATATATACTCGTACCTATATGCAGCATGGTTTCCATTACTTATTAGCAGAGTTTAAAACCCAGTTGTTAGAAACAGATAACACAGGTTCACGTAAACTTCGCCTTGTACGCCTTGTACGTGTGACGAGTGTAACGTCGGCTCAAGACAAGGCGCGACTGACTTGACTCAAGCTAATTAGCTTGACTTGAGTTCGCCACGCTAGGCAGAGTATAAAGCATCTACCTCAGTTTATATATAATATCATTGCCTTGAACTATTTGACCTATATCCATGCCACAAATCAAATCAATCCGTTGCTCCGTTGCTGCGTGAAAGTGGAACAAACCAACAAACTTTTCGGATTTATAATATTAAGTATGATAATTATATTATGATACCTACTTATAGTATAGTTTAGTATGATACAAAATGGCGGCAAAACTTTCGAAACTGTATAAAAGTATTACAATCCGATGCGAGTACAATGCATTGACGCACTTAGGTGTAGTAAGCGATAACTTCGTTGCCCTTTAGACAATGTTATCATTGACTCATGATAAAAAATATATTGGTTCGCGTTATTTAGACCAATCGATTTTCTCATAAGGAATAAATAAATCTAACACGGCTTAAATTATTACCAAAAGATGTTTCAATGAAACATATATGAAAAAATTCAAAGAAGCCATAAACAAATTAGACTGGAAGACCATAATAATACATGGGCAAACAATGAATAAAAATTATAATAACATTGACAATAAAATAAAAGAACTCCATACCATTAAAAACATCTAAAATCAAATTTAAAAATAAAAACAACTGGATGACCAAAGGTCTGAAAACGTCATGCAAACACAAGATAATATTACAAATACCTACTTACAAACGAATCCAATAGCAAAACATTAAAATTACATCAAAAAATATATCAAAAAATTCTTAAGAATTGTATAAAAAAAGCGAAAAGAATACATATACCAATAAAATGAAACACTCTTAAAAACAAAGTAAGAGCTATGTGGTCTATCATAATAGATATAACACAAAAAAAAACACTAACAAAAATATCAAACTAATGCACAAAGAGAAAATCATAGAGGAGCTACTATGCTTACGCCTACTCCTGGTTACGCTACGGCGTCCTTTTATGGGGGAATAGCACCGAAGCAAATACATTATTTGTATCACAAAAAAAATGTATCCGCATTATAGCAAATATTATGTAAAAATGTAGCAGCAGACCGCATTTCATCCGCTTAAAATTTTTTACACTCCCATGTATCTACATACTAGAAACAGCTATATTCGTCAGAAAGAACATAAATATGTACAACAAATGCAATAACTCTCGAAGAAATGAGCAACTATTACTACCACAACCAAAATTGGAAATATTTAAAAGAGGCCCTGAATATATGTGCTTAAAAAATTATAATAAAATCAGATACAATAAAAATAGAAACTTTAGACAAATCCTTTCAAACGAAACTACGACACTTCCTAATACATGTTATTATAACATAGGTGACTTTTTAGATGATAAATTCTGATTTCAGCTTAGGTCTAACAGCATAAACATTATTGTATTTGGCTATTAGTTTACCTAGTTTTAAGTAAACTACACAAGTATAGTTCTACATCTGTAAATTAAAAAAAAATGTATATCTAATAATTATTTAGACAATGTTGAATAATCCTAGCCTTACATTATGATAAAATTGTTACTTTCGTCCTTATTAGAATACTACTAAGTACACTGTATTCTCAATTATTAAAATCAGCCATGCCCTATGTAACAGGGGTCAGTGGCGTAACTATATCATCTGAGGCCCGTGGCAAATTCTTTAGATGGGCCCCCTGCCAATAAAAAATATCGAGTTGTAATTTAATGTTAATAAACCACTTACTAAAAAAAAGCCGTGGTGGTCAAGAAAAAAAAGCCGTGGTGGTCAAGAGGTAGTGACACCCGCCTTACAATCGTGAGGTCGTGGGTTCGAATCCCCGGTCCCGTACCAATGAGTTCTTTGGAATTTATGTACGGAATTTCACAACACTGGCTTTTCGGTGAAGGAAAACATCGTGGGGCAACCTGCATGCGTCCGTAAAAGAAATTCGATGGCGTATGTGAATCCACCAACCCGCACTGGGCCAGCGTCGTGGATATGGCCCAATCACCCTTCGTGGGTAGGCCTACGTCCTGCAGTGGACTACTAAAAAGGCTGGTACAGTACAGTACAAACCACTTAATCCACACGTTGTAATTTAATTTTCATAAACAATTACCAAACACTATTAATAACATTATATGTATTTTAGTTCAATACCTAGTAAATCTTATTTTCTAAAGCAGCAAGCAGCGGACACAAATACTTTTGAATATTACTTTTGTAATTAATTACAAAATCTAGCCATATGAAATCTGAGCCTACGGGAAATCTTTCACGCGAGCGCAACGAGTACATTTTTTGTGATTTTATTATAAAATACAGGTTTTTATTTGATATAAACATCAGAAAAAGAGAAGAACAGACAAAAAACAGAAAACAATTAACATTAATGTTGTAGTTGTAGTAAATTAATATGTTATGCTTAGATTTATCATTTGTTTATTGTAATTTTTATTTTTCTTACTTGTGAATTTGTAAATTCTAATAGTGGTGTTAAATATATTAAATGTAAATATTACTTACATTTTAAATAGTATCAGGTTTCCCGCGATACAGGTTTTGTATAAAACTATCCATAAACAAATGTTTTGTCTTAATAAAACTTCTCATGCACTTGTGTATCTTATGTTTATGTTAATAAATACTTTTCATTTTCATTGAACGGGAGCGCAGCGAGCGCGAAATTTTTTGGATGTTTTATATAGTAAACGGAAAATTTGAGATGAGATGCGATTAAAACAAATATTTTAATTTGTACAGAGCGCGAAAATTTTTCATGGTTTTTTTTTCTTTAAAGTAGTAAGATTTAGAAATTTTGTTCAAAATGTTGGGTTATGGCCTCTTGAGCCGGGGCCCTTCGGGTCGGGGGCCCGTGGCATTTTGCCAGCCTTGCCACCCTATAGTTACGCCACTGACAGGGGTACATGTAACTAATTAGATATACACTCCAATTGTACCTGTGTTTTGCTGAAATAAATAAATATTGATGCCTATATCCAATTATTTATAGTATGTAAGTTTTCAGATTCTAGAAGCTAATTTGATGTTTTATATAAAATTACTATACAATATTCCCGAATGCTATGTACACAACATTATGACATTATTTGCAAACAATAGTAGGAAACTACCAACCAACCACCAACCCGCGCTGGGCCAGCGTGGTGGATATGACCCAATCACCCTTCGTGGGTAGGCTCACGTCCTGCAGTGGACTAATAAAAGGCTAATATAGTACAGTAGGAAACTCGCCTGAGTTTGAATTGATTATGGCTATCCCTGAAAATGTACACGGTTCCCTCGGAATACCTATGTAAAAAAAATGTACAATTGGTAACGATAGTAATGTAATTTCTACAAATAGTTAATTTTGTACCTAGCAAAACAGAATTTTGAAAATGAATCAATTCAATTCGAAGGTCTCGGATATTTTGTCTTTCAAATATGTACTTGGGACAGCCAAAGGCCCTTAGGCCTCCCGGCAGTCCCAATGTTGATGTGCACAATGTCCTGAACTTAATAGTTTTTGGTTCCAGCGAGCAGTGAACACGGAGGAAGATGAGGAAGAGCTGAGTAAAATAGAAACAACAACACCCCCTACCGATTGTGCGCCGCCGACACCGTGCCAATGGATAATGTACAACCAAGTTCACCACGAAGATATCCTCATCGTGAACAAATTGTAAGTAGAATAAAAAAAACCGGACTAGTGCGAGTCAGGCTCGCACATCGAGGGTGCCGTACAAACACGTTGTTAAAATAATTAAAAACTTGTTTTAGCATGTGCTAATGAAGTTTATTTATATGATACCTTACATGATAAGATTTACTCACTTTGAATTTTGAACCCATACTTTGTGAATTTTGAGGCCCTATTTTTTGTGATTTAAATAAAAATGTACAGTTTTCAGATTTATTCCTTTATGTGTACTCTAAAGCAATACTTCTCGCCAAAGGTGACGTCCACGAGTGGTATATTATTCATAGACAAATCGAACCAAGATGATATATACATCATTTGAAAGCTTGTTAAATGGGCTTCCTTAAAAATGTTTAATTTAGATTATTTCACCCCTCCGATTTTTTTAACACTAGAGTACACGCGTAGCCTACTATAGTAGACCAGGGTTACTCTTTTTGCGGTAACTTTTTAGTTTTGCGCGCTAGAAACTAGCGATTCCAGCCGGGCTAGTATGCGCGCCACGAATTATTTCGTTCGTAGTGTCAGAACGAGATACCGTTATGGCAAAGTATATTTCTGTCACTTATTCACACGTCGAAATGAGTTCTTTTCGTGGCTATTCGTGGTCGCATGCTTGACTAGCAGGTAAGCCTCGTCAGATATATTTGTCTTTACCTCAGTACCCCGCGCGATCCCTGCGCGAACGGACGTGTATGATATTTGGCGCCAAAAGCGCGGGCCTACTAAAATAGTCCGCGCGTGTATTGGTGTAACAAAATCAGGTAAGTCACTTTTCGTGTATTATCGATTTATAACGCTATAATAATGATTTCCAGTTATAGTATATATGTATATTTATATGTTTATTAAATTATTGTTATATTAAAATTGTAATACGTATATTATTTTTGTTTTTTTGTTTTTTTTTTACAGATTTATAACCGTTTACATCATGAATGATGCACAAGTGGAAAGGTGGCTAGAAGAGCTAGCTAATGATGATGAAGATTTAATTGAGAGTGAAGATGATGAAGTTGAGCCAGAACCAGACTTACAGGCCCTAGTTCGTGAGGCAGAACTCCAGGAAAATGAAGAGGAAAGGATGAGTGAATCTGACGAAGCATCAGATTCAGATAACGCTCCACTCTCGCAACTAGCATCTGGAAGGCGTGGTCCAGTCTACAAATCGAAGAACGGAACTATTTGGCACAAAGATATACCACCGGCAACGCGAATTCGAACCCAAAACATTAGGATTAGACCACCAGGCCCAAAAGGAGATGCAGCTAGGAATGCTAAGGATCCATTATCCTGTTTTGAACTATTTTTTACACAAGATATTTTGGAAATTTTGGTAAGATGCACTAATATATATGTAGATCAAATAAAAGACAATTTTCAACGAAACAGGGATGCTAAACCCACTGATATAGTAGAAATGAGAGCATTTCTAGGCTTATTGTACGTCATGGGAGTGTCGCGAAGTGGACGGCGTAACATAAAAGACTTTTGGGATAACTCTCAGGGTACTGGCTTAGAAATTGTATATGCCACAATGTCAATAAATAGATTCCGATTTTTGATACGTGCCCTAAGATTTGACGATATTACTGACAGAGAACAGCGCCGAGAATTTGATAAAATGGCACCGATTCGACAAGTTGTAGAGCTGGTCACTAACAATTGTCGTAACAACTTTGTTCCTGGCGATTATTTGACGCTAGACGAACAACTTGTCGGTTTTCGAGGACGTTGCGGCTTTATAATGTACATACCGAATAAACCAGACAAGTTCGGAATCAAGATTTTTATGGTTGTCGATACAAAATTTCCGTATGTCTACAATTTTGAGATATATGTTGGAGCGCAACCGGAAGGTCTGTTCCAGAAGTCCAACAAAGTAAACGACGTTGTCCATAGAGTACTGGAACCACTTTATGATTTGGGTTGTAATGTATCAATGGACAATTATTTTACAAACCTGCCTCTGGCTAAAGAGTTATTGCAGAAGAAAATAACGATTGTTGGTACTATGAAAGCAAATAGACCCGAAATTCCTAGGGAGTTCAAAGCTTCGAAGTCTAGGATAAGCAAAAGTTCTCTTTTTGGGTTTCAAAAAGACGTTACCCTTGTGTCCTACGTTCCTAAAAGAAACAAGGCAGTCAACTTACTGTCTACAATGCATTATGATGCAGCTATCGATCCCAATACAAACGAAGAACGCAAACCTGAGATTATTACTTTTTATAATCGTACTAAATGTGGTGTAGACATCCTAGACAAAATGTGCAAGCAGTATAGCGTTCTGCGTAACAGCCGTCGATGGCCCCTAACAATATTTTTTGATTTGATGAACATTGTTGGAATCAACGCTCTGGTAATCAACCAATTGAATGCCTCACCCGAAAAACTTATCAGGCGTAATTTTTTGCACGAATTGTCCTTCAGTTTGATAAAACCACTTTTGATCCGTCGGGCATCCATTGAAACACTTCCCCGACAACTTAAATTCAGGATTGGAGCACTTTTGGGCAGCACAGCTCAAGAATCACAAGAGTCTCAACACGAGTTGACACCAAAGACAGGACGAGTTGGTCGATGTGCACTCTGCTCGAGAGCCCGAAATCGGTCGACAAAAAAGTGGTGCAAGACATGCTACAAATGGATTTGTCCCGATCACCAAGCAGTAGTGTGTCCTGAATGCTACGAAAATAAAGAAAATAGTAATTAAGTTAAGTGTTAGTTAAAAAAAGTTACGTTGATCTCAGAAGTGCCATTTTTGTTACTTTTTCTTAGATGTTTACTAAATTGCCTATTGTTCACTATTTAAAATAATATATCTAAATTGTAATGTTGTAATAACTAAGTAAAATAAATAACTTTTCCATTTCGTTTCTTATTTCAATCAAAATAATTATAAATATACAATTTATTGACATTATAAAATGGCCTAATATTGTAGGCCACGCGTGCACTCAAGTAAAAAAAAGGGGCGCGTGTACCGTAGTGTTAAAATGCGAAAAATAAATTGTATGAAAAATAACAATACAGCTTATTATTTTTTCTAGTTTAGCAATAATAAAGTGCTTCTATAGTTATTTTACTTGCATTCGTAGCTGATTCTTCCACATTCATTTCTTAATTTGCCAAAATTAAAAATTATAACCTACCAGTGTGACCAGTTAATAGGTACAATGTGACAAAAAATCACTTAAAAAGTTTGTCTAATTAGTAAAAATGCTTTTATTTAACAATTTGGTGGTTACTTAATCAGGGCTACTAGAGATAAACTACCTATTGAGCTAAATATATTTATTTTTTCTAATAAATTCTAAATTAATTTTAAAAAATCGGAGGGCTCTTTTTTGTTTTTAACTGTTGTAATAGACTCAGAAAAATATGAACTTTTTCGAAATGTAACGAGTGTTGTGGTTAGAATTTTTGATTATTATTATACCAGCCTCCATACAGTTTGTGGACATGTCCTTTCATAGTTCTATGTCAACGGGACGTACCCTGTAGGTTTTGATTTTTGTGAGTGCGAAATATGCGGTTTTTTACGACATAAACGGCTCTTACTTTTTCAAACGATAACTGAGAAGTTTTTCTTTTACACAACTGCAAGAAATTATAGATATACGTATACAGTTTAAATTTAAACCCGATACGGTTAATATACTCGATACAGTTTAAATTTAAACGCGTTCCCGAGAAACAGAGTTTGACATACACACAGACGGACAGACGGACAGACGGACAACAAAGTGATCCTATAGGGGTTCCGTATTTTTTCCGTTTGAGGTACGGAACCCTAAAAATAAACCGTTAAAACTGAAGTTCATGTTGAAATATTTATAAAAACAATTTTTGGCCCTGTATTTATACTTTCTGTTTTACACTGCTCCTGCACTAGGCTGAGCACATCTTGTCTGTCTTCGATCTAGTCTCTTTCGCTCAGGTACATAATAGGACCAAATTATAAAGGCGCCATCGTAAATTTAATAGCAACGTAAAAAGTGTTCTCTCTATCGAATGCATTCAGTGAAAAAGAAACAGGAATATTCTAAATTGCTATTATAATTACGAAGGCGTTTTCATAAATGAAAGGAGCACCAAAAATGCTGCTGCGCAACCTTCAACCTGCTTAATTGTCTGCCCACATATCGTGGTTGCAGATGAAAACAGTTTCAAAGTAACATGACGAAAATTGATATTTAATTATTGTTACCTACTGTATCAGCCTTTTTTTTAATAGCTCACTGCATGACGTAGGCCTACCCACGAAGGGTACCTACACTAAACAATAATATGATGCGCCTTATCAGTGTGAGATATAACTGTTCAGTACTGTATCAGCCTTTTAATAGTCCACTGCAAGACGCACGCCTACCCGCGAAGGCTGATTGTGCCATATCCACCACGCCCAGGCCCAGTGCGAGTTGGTGGATTCACATAATCATTTATTTCATAAATACCATTTACACGTATTTATTTACACATACTGTACCAGCCTTTTTAATGGTCCACTGTAGGACGTAAGCCTACCCTTGAAGGGTGATTGGGCCATATCCCCCACGCTGGCCCAGTGCGGGTTGGTGGATTTATATACGCTATCGAATTTCTTCTACGGACGTATGCAGGTTGCCTCACGATGTTTTCCTTCACTGAAAAGCCCGTGGTGTGAAATTCCGTACATAAATTCCAAGGAATTCATTGGTTCCGCACCGGGATTTGAAACCATGACCTCACGATTGTAAATCGGGTGTCATTGCCACTAGAACACCACGGTTTTTTTACCACTAGAACACCACGTCTTTTCAGATATACCCACCTAATTGTTAAATTGCCATTGCACATTGGCCTAGCGCGGTAGACTATTTAAAATCGGCCAAGTGCGAATCAGACTCTCGCACGAAAGGTTCCATACTGCACACTCTCTTAATTTATTTTTTAAGAGAATATACAACTAAATATCTGCTGTTATTTTAAGTTTTCTTATAAACGCAACAGAAATATATCATCTGTGAAAATTTCAACTTTCTGCTACAAATTACGGTACATGTGATGCAGCCTGGTGACAGATAGACAGACCGACGGACAACAGAGTCTTATAGTAATAGGATCCCGGTTTATTCACCCCATTTTTTTTTAAATGTGAAAAATAAATTGTATGAAAAATAACAATACAGCTTATTAGTTTTTCTAGTTCAGCGATGATAAAGTGCTTCTATCGTTATTTTACTTGCATTCGTAGCTGATTCTACCACATTCATGACTTAATTTGCTAAAATTAAAAATTATAACAAACCAGTGTGACCAGTTAGTAGGTACAATGTGATAAAAACACTTTAAAAATGTGTCTAATTGGTAAAAATATTTTTATTTAACAATTTGGAGGTTAATTAATCAGGGTTGCTAGAGACTAGAACTACTATTTACTTTTACTACTACTATTGGGCCAAAAATATTTATTTATCGTAATAAAATCAAAATTAATTTTAAAAATATCGGAGGGGTCATTTTTGTTTTTAACTGTTGTAATATAAATAAAATGACTCAGAAAAATATGAACTTTCTCGAAATATAACGAGTGTTGTGGTTAGAATTTTTGATTATTATTATACCAGCCTCCATACATTTTGTGGACATGTCCTTTGGTTGAAATCGGTTCAGTAGTTGAGAAGTTCATCGCGGACCAACAACGTGACACGAAATTATACTAGCTGACCCGCCAAACGTTGTTTTGGCATTATAATATTAACATATATCACCAATAAAAAAAATACGATTATAAATTGAGATATAAACTATCCATTCTCTCAAGTTGGAACAAATTGCACAAAGTGTACAAAATTTGGTTGAAATCGGTTCATTAATTGAGAAGTTCATCGGGGACAAAGAACGTGACACGAATTTTTTATATGTTAAATTGTTTTTTTTTTGTTACAGTTGTGTTTGCAGAAACGGGGAATTCTGCATGTACACAGAAAATGACACGAGCACATTTTCATATGTGTACCGATGCCGGGATCCCTCTAAGGTGACTGATGAGCTTGTTTTCGAAGACAGCTACCCGACCGGAGCTCCATGACTATGACTGTACATCCATCCATCTCACCCCCCATCCATCACATACGAGT
The DNA here is from genome assembly GCA_949316475.1 of Hypomecis punctinalis. NCBI lineage: Eukaryota > Metazoa > Arthropoda > Insecta > Lepidoptera > Geometridae > Hypomecis > Hypomecis punctinalis. Next base: position 12,882,061 of record OX438807.1, read on the forward strand.
ACGTTGCTACTGATGAAACAATCCCTTAAATAGTAATTGACAGTTTGTAGTTTTGTAAAAGAAACTGACAATAGGGTGTCCGTTAAGTGAAGCGTTATCTACCTGTAACTGCGGATCGGTTGTTTTTTTTAGTAAATTCGCGTTCTGCTCAGTTTATTTCATGAGTGCCATTTTTAACAATAATGACTATAAAACCTTTTTTTTATTTATCGACTAATGTTTAATCCATCTAAAAGTTTTTTTTACATTTTTTTAAAGTTAGCTTTTACGTAAATGTAGGTACAAAGTAATAGAAAGTTCAGTCATAAATTTCAAGCTGCAGTAAAATATATGTATAATAGAACGTAACGTATCCGCATTTAGAGAAAAGGTAAATGCTAAGTCATTTTTTCGGACACGTATATTTTTGTTGGCAGAACAGAAGGAAGTGAGTGCATATTGCGGCGCCTGGTTCATAAAATTAAAGACCAAATTCACACAGTGATTATCTTTTCGAAAAAATAGTCCCCTGTGCAATTTTCGGTATTCGGTCATGTCTTATCATCAATGTTTCAGTACTCTGTCTTTGGCGAAGATTTATAATTTGTAGATGCGCTCGTTGGATAGTTGCTCGTTCAAGCTCTGAAGCGTGTTGTCTTTATTATGTATGTTTTCTTTATCTACACTGCCTCGCTGAAAAGGGAGACGTGATCCCCGCAATCTTTCTAACCTCTAACGCCTCTCGAATGAGTCAAGCTCGTCACGCCAGCAGTTTTTACGCCTTCCTTGAGTTATCGTCCATCATGCACCGACTGCGTGACAATCCTGGCTCATCGGTTGAGGTGTAATCGCGCCACATGTGCAGGACAGTGACACAAATTCAAAGTACCTATTATATTAAAGTAATCATGCTTCAAAGTTAAAGATAAGTCAGTCGTATATTTTCTCCAACTCAAATTAAACGCGGTATCAGGTATTTTTATTTAAAAAATAAATTTAAAATCATAATTAGGACTAGGTACTGAAAATGCACGACACAAAAATCATTAGAAATAGGTTATTGCAACTAGTAACTTACATGAAATCCGCCTTTCCATGGTAAACTTAATAAATATTAGGTATTTTTGCATTTTTATGTTTATATTAAGTCACAAAATTGTTAACTTATTCCATCATCATGAAAAATTAATGTACTTACTAGATGTAGATCATTTTTAGAAATCATTGTAAGAGTAAGCCTGCATACGTAAAACAATGTCGATATGTACCTACGTCAAATAAATGTTCCTATTTAGTTAAGGTTTATTTTTTAAATCCATTTTATTTGTTTCATATATAAGCAAAGTTTACATTTGTAAGAGAACATTGAATCTCTTTTGCAACTGCGGAGATGCTGAGAATTTGAGGTTGTTTTTTAACCAATATTTTTGTGCGTGATATACCTACGCAATTTGTGTTGAAATAATATTGTAAAACTTATTAGTCTATCCACATAGGTAATAAGTCATTGTTTAATTTGATAATTTGTGTTAAATGTACTAATTGTACATGTAATGTGTAATTTGTGTAATCTACATTTTCCATAATTGTGATTACAATGTTTAATTGATAATTTTAAAATATGATTTTTCACATGTGTACTTATGATATTTTTATGTTTTATTGATGTTTTGCGTTTTATAATAAACGACTAAGTATTTTCCGCACAACTTGTAGGTATAAGTAACGAGTGGGAATGCTACTAGATATTTTAATGACAGTTTTTTAATGAGATGTACACAATATTCAATACTTTTAGGAACAAATGATGGATGGGTGTTTGGATACTTAACAACGATATTGAAGCTTCCTTCTATCTAGTAGCTCCGACGGCTTATGCAAGTATGTGCAGAATAACTTTGTTAGATAAGTAGTATGTCGGTTCGATTCATGCGAGTATTGAGTAACAATAGCAATCGGACATAAGTAGCCTAATTAGCGTGTAAGTTAATTTTTTAAATTGAATTCATGTGAAAAAAAATTGACAAAATAAATTTTTAATTAACAATGTTTCTGTTGTTTAATTGACCCAGCAAGCGAAATGTTCGCAAAATATCCCTTTAGGCAGGGCCGGATCTACCATATTGCTTTTTGGGCCTTGGGCCCCCTAGATTCCAGGAACCCCCATCTAAATCCAGTCAAAGTAAAAAATAAACGATAATGCGAAAAAAACTATAATTTTACTTAAACCGATCTAAACGTCTCTTTCTATCTTGCTATCCTATACTTTGAGTACCTAATTAGGTAGGCCCCTCAGTAATATTAGCCCAGAGTCAGGGCCTAAACTCACGGTCCGGCCCTGCCTTTCGCATAATGTTCCTTTCGCAAAATGTCCTTTTTGCAAAATATCCCTCTCGCACAATGTCCCTTTCACACTACCTATGTCCATTTCCAAAAATATCTAGCAGTAGTAGTCCAATAGCTGAAACGACGACGAAAGAGACGAAAAGACGAGTGATTTCATCCATCCATCAGCTATAAGACGTCCATAAGGGAGGCCTATATCCCCCCTGCTGGATATAGGCCTCCCTTATGGACATCCAATAAGACTGGTTGGAAGCGACTTGTATCCAGCGAGACCCTGCAGTCTTAATAAGGCCATCTGCCCATCACCCCTACGTTGCCTGTAGGTAGGGGAAGGTGTGCATGAAAGAGCCAGGTCTTGAAGGAGCCACTTTAAATATTTCCGTTTATAATGTAATTTTAACCGGTTTCGTGTTTTTATTATGTGTCAATACTTATTATTAGTCACTCACAAAAGTTTGACAGTTCGCTGACTCTTAATGGCGAAATAGGAGCACGCCGAAAAAATCCGGACCATAAAGTAGATTTTTTGTTCATAAACTTAGTGTTTTAACTTGTTTTCAGTGTAACTTACCCTTAATAATTATAAATAATGTGATGCATTTATTTCGCCTTCATAATCAGATATTGTATGGAAACGGTGTCTTGCATGTTTCTTTAAATTTTATAGATTATTTATTTTTTGGAAACTTGTTATGAAAGAGCCACCTAAAAATGTTATGAAAGAGCCGGCCTCTGGTGATTTGACATATACCTAAACATTGTCCTAACACAGAAAATAACAGAATTTTTTCTATTGAACAAGAAGATTTAATGGCAGATTACTTAAAAACTGCGTCCAAAATGTACGGACTGACAAGACATCAGGCAAAAAAACTGGCATATGATTACGCTGTTGCTAACAAAATTTGCCCAAAAACGTGGGTAGTTGCTGAAATTGTTAGCGATGAGCGATAGATTAAGGGGACTAGGCACAGCGATCTAAGAAGTAAACCAGAAAATACATTACTTTCTAGAGCCACAAGCATTACAAAACAAATGTCGAGACATTCTTTGAAAATTACTAGTTTAAGTTTCCGCCATATATGATTTTAATACTGATGTAACAATGATGATGTTACATCAGTATTAAAAATCACTTTGGTTTAATTTCTTTTCGTTTTCAATTTGAAATTGTACGTATTTAGTTGTGGCTCTTTCATAAAATGTCGTGGCTCTTTCAATGCATGCATGTCTTGAAAGACCTGAAGTTCGATTTTTTTTTTATTGCAAATTTCTATATCTAAATCTTTGAGGAAATATTACTACGTATAGAGAAGCTACCGTGACCAAATTTCATGCTCAATTTTGTTAAGAATATAATCTAAAGTGCGCTTCAGCACTGTAATAATAATTAGTCGTCTAATCAGCCAGTATAAACACGCAGCGCTAGAACGCTTTTAAGGTATAGTTTTCTCGTGGCAAAAAGGTCGAAAGCGCCGCAATTCTTCGAAGCGCTTACGCGTTTCGTTCAACGTTCTGCATTAACTTGTCGTTTCTATAGACTAAGATGCTGACTGACTACAGAAGTGACAAAGTTTATATTACCTACACACGCTTCAATTGAATTCGTACTTTGTTTTTTCTTCTTCATAATATAATATTATTGGTAGAGTTAATTTATTTATATTATAATAAGATAATTTAATACAGCTGTCATTCTTATAAAATAAAATAACAATAATACGAATTGTTACACATGTCAAAAAAACGTTGTAATATTATTTGAATTATTGATCAGTAGAAAATATTATATTCATCATCATCATCATCATCTCGCCGATCATTGACGTGGTACTTACCTACACAGGGGTAGCTTGCGAATTGTGTCCGTACCGGGACAAATAACTTGATAAGCCGTGGTGGTCTAGAGGTAGTGACACCCGCCTTACAATCGTGAGGTCGTGGGTTCAAATCCCCGGTCCCGTAAATGAGTTTTTTGGAATTTATGTACGGAATTTCTTACCACTGGCTTTTCGGTGAAGGAAAACATCGTGAGGCAACCTGCATGCGTCCGTAGAAGAAATTCGATGGCGTATGTGAATCCACCAACCCGCACTGGGCCAGCGTGGTAGATATGGCCCAATCACCCTTCGTGGGTAGGCCTACGTCCTGCAGTGGACTATTAAAAGGCAGGTACAGTACATCATCATCAGCCCGTAGAAGTCCACTGCTGGATATAGGCCTCCCTCAAAGATTTCCACCACGAACGTAATATTATATCATAATGTAAATATTTAAGTTAAACTAATTCATTCGTTTAAGTATTTTATATAATATACCACTGTTTGCCTAATCACACTAATATTACACGCAATGTATTATATGTATATTAGGTATTTATCATTAATATATTTTTATATTTTTTTGTTAAATCACTGATGTGTACTTTTTATGTGTTAGATTATTATTTCCTCTATAAATCTATAGATCCTCTATAAAAAGAAACTTTAGCTAATTTTACCTACACTTGTTACACACACAATGTCACATCTTCATTTTTAGTCTATGATAAGAACCGCAACATGGCGTCCACGCGCCATCTGATAATATTTTGTTTGCATTTAATTGTAAAATGATTATCTAATTACTCACCGATGTAAAGTTATTCCTTTGCACTTCGCCGTATTCTTTGTATTATTCGTGCAATATCTTAACACACACGAGACCATATTCAATAATTTTGAACTTTTTTCGTATTAAAACAAACTAGACTGATTTACTCAAGAGCTAGCAAGCAACTAATTGATGTGCAGCCATATGGCTGCATTTGGGCGGAACATGGTAGGGATGTGCGTTGTCCTCTCTATACGTAGTAATATAGCTCGATGATCTAAATGAAACTTTTATGCAACTAAGTTCTCTGTTACTTCTTCAGTAATACTAAGTTGGTTAAATGATAAACACTTCACGAAATTAGACGCGTAAGCAGTATTGCGGATTAGCTCAGTTGGGCAGAGCGTCGGGCTAGTGTTCCGAAGACGCAAGGTTCGAGTCCTGCATCCGCGAATAATTTTGAAGTGTTTATCACAAAAATAACTCTTTGAGATAAACCTAGTGTGGGATGCACTATAAAATTAAAATAATTTAATACTAAAGGTATTAGTGTGCATATATTTTATCGTTCTATTCGAATACTGAATAGAGTTAGGTAGGTGTCATTCATTCGTGGGCTCGGCCCACATATTATATATTATATATGGGTATCCGTCTATTTCACAAACTTTTTTATTTCATAAACTAGCTTGTGATAACCACGGTTTGACATACCCATGAGTAGCTAAATGATTATTACACAAAAAAATATTTTAAAAATTCGATATATATCACAAAATAATTACTTGAAAAACTTACATTCTATAACGTATGATTTGACATACAATTCTTTTGATTTTTTCGCTAACTAATAAATGTTTAATAAAAACCAACACTTGACACATTTTTATTTTACTACGAGTAAGTTTTGTTTGACAAATAATTATATTGATATTTAAAATACTTAACAAATGTTTGAAAAACATGTCGCTGCTGTTGATTTTTCCGTAAACAAAATAAACCAAAATATGCTCGTGGTAAGCAACTTTTGGTATGACAAGTTTCGTTTGGTAAAATTATTAACGTGCCGCGGCAGCGGCCGGCAAAGTGCCTGAAACGAATCGCTTTTGTAAATTAGGTTTGAAAAAGTAGGTTAGATTGAAACATGGTAAACAACGCAAGAGCCAAGCGAGCGAAACGAGCGTGCCGCGGCAGCGGCCGGCGAAGCGCCAGAAGCAAATCACTTTTGGAGATTAGGTGTGAAACAAAAAGTAGGTTAGGTTAGCTTAGAACATGACAAATAATGACGAGCCGAGCGAGCGAATCGAGTGTGCCGCGGCAGCGACCGGTGAAGTACCAAAAGCAAATCACTTTTGTAGGGTAGGTGTGAAACAAAAAGTAGGTTAGGTTAGTTAGAACAAGACGTACGCCTACCCGCGAAGGGTGATTGTGCCATATCCACTACGCTGGCCCAGTGCTTGTTGGTAGGTTCACTTACTGTACCAGCCTTTTTAATGGTCCACTGCAGGACGTAAGCTTACCCATGAAGGGTGATTGGGCCATATCCACCACGCTGGCCCAGTGCGGGTTGATAGATTCACATACGTCATCAAATTTCTTCAACGGACGTATGCAGGTTGCCTCACGATGTTTTCCTTCACCGTAAAGCCCGTGGTGTGAAAATCCGTACATAAATTTCAAAGGAATTCATTGGTACGGCACCGGGATTTGAAACCATGACCTCACGATTGTAAATCAGGTGTCATTGCCACTAGAACAACACGGCTTTTTTACTACTAGAACATCACGGCTTTTCAGATATACCTACCTAATTGTTAAATTGCCACTAAGACATTTTACTCAGTAGGTATTGTACCCAACACAATCGTGAGCTGCGCGGGTGAAACCGCGAGGCGCAGCTAGTTGGTTATAAAATGATGGTTTGTAAAATAAAACATTTATGGATATAAAGTATTTTTGAAATAAATAACATAAGAAACGTGTAAGGTAAAAAAATGTAAAGTTTTTGGAATGAATATTACGCGAATAGTTGGTTTTAAACTAAAATTTTGCTAAAAAATGTTTGTGAAACATTAGGGAATCTGTCTGATTTTATTGTGAAGAATGCCGAGTTGCCTAGTGAGTACATTTAGGTTATGAGTGTTTAACATTAGGTATTTATATTCCTGAGTTTTATTGTCTCGCGGCAGATATGAAAAATAGAGAATAGAGAAGTATGCACTATGCACCGCTAGAAAAGAAAAAAGTATGTCTTCTTGTTCTTGTTTCACTCAGGACTATAGGAATATGACATAGTAAAGTATATAGGTAACTAGACATGCACTAACTAACTACTCACTAGACAAGGTGCTAAATAATAATAATTACAAAAGTAAGAGAAGGCGATATGTACAAGTATAAAGAGTGAACAGGGCGAAAGTAATATCTTTTGTCTTTTGCGTTTACATTTTTTTTTGTCTGGCTATTACGCACTGTCTAGACGTAATAGTCAGGTAAATTTTTCGCGCCAAAAACTACTGTTGAATTTTTGATGAGATGCTTAAGTAAATCAACATATTTATGGACTATTACCTATTTTCTATCATTTCTATTATGCAGGTTTTTTCTATTATCTAGAGTCTAAATATGATAAAATCATAACAACGTGTATATAGCTATCTAAGTATGTATAGCAGATCTTTTTTCTCACACCCTATACGCAATTGACGATTCTAGTCATACTTAACTATGGAATATGATATATGACCTCGCTTCGCTGTGCTCGCTGTGACACAAAATACGACTTTGTTCTCTAGGTGGATATGTGAACTATTTTTGGCCGATGGTTTTGTAAAAAGTTAAGTTTATTCCAAAGAAGTAAAACTTGCACTAGATACAGGCCACTTTCAACCTATGCGATTTATAGGGAAGGCCCATGTCCAGCAGTTGATGTCCCATGGCTGAGAAAAAATAAAAAAAAATCACATCATCCACCTACAATCAGGATCTGTCTGTAACATAATTGTGCATTGATTTATAACACCGTACTTCTCAGTTTAAATAGCTATTCGGGTCGTATAAACCCTAGAATGTCGGTTTTGTTTTTATTACTAAACTAAATAAATAAATAGTTACCTACACCTAAAATAAAATAACTGTATAATTAATTATCCCAACACGAAGCTACGTTACAGTAAAGTATTACTAAATTCCCGTCCTGCACTCATTTATTAACAATAATAATTGACCACCGATTTCCATCAGAATTTTCAGTGCCATTCAGTCATCCAGTGTTTAGGAATCTTTATAAATAAAGTGAGTTTGTGTAGGCCGGGTGGCTAGCCCTGGTGTCAGAGTTTTTAGGCCGCCTGAAGGCCTCTGACGTAAAGAAATGGTTAAAACAACCGGGACCTACCATTCAACGTGTCATCCGAGTCACGGAAATGTACTGAAATGAACTGTAAATAAATAAAATAATAACAATGATAGAAATCAATCAATTAATGTAGAACAGGAAGTTCTAGAATAAGCTTTATTTCTAAAGTGAGGGTAGATCGCAATTTTGTTCCGATACGGCCATGCACGACAGTGCCAACTATTCCAGAAACCAGTTATGACTTTACAACTCGTTAGTAGTTAGATGTGTGTGTATTCGTGTAGCATAAATATCGCTCGCAAGCTCCGGAGGTTTCTTTTTGTTCTGATCAGTAGCGCGTCGTGGTTTAAAATAGAATAATAATGTCTTTTTACAAACCCATGGAGGCTGCCGACAGTGGCATACCGACACCAAATAAAACTATTTACACAACTGCGAGTGAAACTTTGACGACTGCTACTACTGTAAGTTTAGCTTTAATATTGTTTCTTTGTCTTTGGCTTCAGAATGATTATTACCTCGTATTTTTCCTGATAAACCTTCAATGGATAATTATGTCCAGGACAGGCTTATGTTCAACAGTGAAATATTAAAAGGCTGGTATAATACGATTCAAACTTAATGGCGTCGATGACCACGATGCGAGTGGTTGCGTTGTGGGAAATTTATAAGTCAGCAGGGGTGAGGGGCGGGGGGGAGGGGGGGTTCTGCTCAGAGTGTTGATAACTTCACTTTAATGTTGCTAACTCACTTTAATATGATTCGATCTATGTAGTTCTGTATAGATACATTGTTTTTGGAGATGGGGCACTTTGAGTAACTTAACTTAAATGGTAGGCAGGTTATTAATTTTAGCATGAAAACTTTGAATAACTTTGTTCTGTTTATTCAACTTTAAATACTTATTTGTTTACTTATAAACGTAAAAATAAACTTGTGGTTACGTAAAATCTGGGTGATATTTTTTCGTACGTAGGTAAGCCATGGAAATGAACAGTGCCAGCGAGGCATTTCACTTTCGAAGAGGACGGTTATTTCTAGATTTATTGTACGTTTATCCATCAGCCGTAGGCCTTCCACTGCTGGACATAAGCCTCCCCTATGGATCTCCAATAAGACTGGTTGATAGAGGCTTGTATCCAGCGTGATCCTGCGGTTTTAATGAGGTTATCCGTCCACCTTGTGGGTGGACGTCTACGCTGCGCTTGCCGGTACGGTGCCACTCGAGAACTTTACGACCCGATCGGTCATCAGTCCTCCGCGCTATGTGCCCTGCCCACCGCCATTTCAACATGCCAATCCGCTAGGCTATGTCGGTAACTTTAGTTCTTCTACGGATCTCCTGATTTCGTTCTCATTCTCATTCATTATTGTACCTACGTCACGCGTTGGTTTTTTTTTTAAACGAATCCTTATTATAAATCCGTGAGTGTGTTTGTTACCCTTTGACGCGGCAACAGAACAGTTACCGGATAGACTCGATTTTTGGCATGGATATCATTCAAAGGTGTAACACATAGGCTACTTTTATCCTGAAAAATAAAAGGTTCTTACGAGATAGCACAAAGGTCAAAAGTCACGTGCAAAAGCTAGTTAATTAAACATAATTGGTTAGTGATATGTTGACACTAATTCATGATGTTATATACGATTATACGAAATGAATTTTATTACAACAAAACTTAAGAGACATTTCAAAAACTATAACTATTAAAAGTTAACCTACTTAAATTAAAAACTCAAACATAAAGAACTTACACTAAAACTTATAACTAACCTAAAAGACCCGTGGCAGAGGGTAATGTGGCCAGAATGCTGGCGGCGTGGCCTCGCTGAATAGCAATACTAATTTTTTGGCCAAAGTAGATGCCAGCATTCTGGTCACGTGTCACTCATCACACCTCTACGAGACGCCTAACCAGGGGCCTTATTTTGTAAGCGCTCTGACGTTCGGCTTCGCTTTTTCTCCTGCTCGCGCCAGTTACTCACGCCGCGAGAGCGAGCGGGAGGAAAAGCGAAGCCGAACGTCAGAGCGCTTACAAAATAAGGCCCCAGGTCTTTATAAATAATGAGTGAGCGTCCGGCCCCCATTGTGACCAGAATGCTGGCATCTACTTTGGCCAAAATATTAGCATTGCTATCAAATTGCTTGTTTCATTTAATTTGATGTATGTATGGGCCTGAAATAAAGAATGTTTAATACTACTTAAATATTTTTACCCGAATACCTGAAATTAGTGTAATATTTATCGACATCGACGGATCAAAACGAGACTAAATTATGGTGAGGTATACCTATATTTGTCACATTTACATACATCGATAGGTATTATAGTGTTCCTTCCTCTCTTCTGATTTCGCTGCGTCCGACGGGGTCCATATGCCACTTTGTACCATTTATATTTTTACCACCATGTACTAAATAAATAAATGAAGTATGAATTATTATAATTTTATGTCGTGTTCGAGACGTTGGTGTTAATACCTTCCTAACAAAAAAATACCTATAATGCAATGCAATGCAGCTGTTGGTTGGCTTTTATATTTAGCCCACTAACCTTTTCCATTGTTGTATCAGGAGAGCTACGTGTCGGAGGGCCAGAGCGCCGCCGCCGGTCTGCCGGAGAGCAGGTTCTCTCCGCTGGCCCCGAGCTTCCGCTCGCGAGGCAGCAGCGACCTGATGGGACTCATGCACCAGGAGCCGCTCCCTGGAGACGTTGGTAAGTTTACTATCTTCCATTGATGTCTCGGGAGCGCTACGTGTCTCAGGGGCAGCTCTCATTATGTACTTACTCGCCTAGTGGCCTTGGACTTCGCGTTTTTTATACTGGCAAGAAGTCTGTATCATTTTCTTTCTAATAGGTATATCTACAAAATTGTCGTATAACCAAAGAAAATATAGTATCTACTACTACGTAGTATTACCATGTTGAAATAACACTAGTTAAATACCGGTGCATTAACACCACAGATCAACACAATGAAAATGAGTACTTACCTATCCTTATTACGCAGCATAAGCTTAGTCAGTGATTTCATAAAAAAATAGTAAAAAAGACCTTTTCGGCAGCGTATGTAACCGTATTTTGTAACCGGTTACAAAAGATTTTTTTTCTTTTCTCGTAACCTGGTTATAATTTGTATTTTTAATGCCGTCGTTTTTTAATGAAGCGTCAAAAAAGAAGATACCCACATAATTTAAAATTAAAGGTACTAAGTGTGATAGCAATTCAGAATAACATACATTGCCATTAGTACTTTTATACATTTTTTAGTGTGACGACTCAAACTTGGAACATAAAAAAATATATTTGTAAATCTGGCAAAAATATTATTTTTAGTAAAACTGCAACTCCTAGTTGTATTTATGATTGTGACTTGTAGCACATTTACCTAGGTTTACAATTCAGTCATAAAAATTAAATAATGATGAAAACTCAAGGCACGACTAAAATTGGAGTGCCACAAGGTAGCATTTTTGGTCACATTTCTAAAATTGACCATATCTCAAAAACCAAGAGGGTAGGGCTTCCGAGCTTTCCGGTTTTAGAGCCCATATAAAAGTTTGGGGAAAGAGTTTCTTCGCATTTTTTAAGAAAATTCAAAACATTTTTAATATAGTTTATTTACATTTAACTAAAGTATGTAGGTACCATTTTGTTCGATAACTTTTTGCCATCTTGTACCTAGGAATACGAAAAACAAATGAAAATCACACATTTTCCTAATTTGAATTTGAAATTATGTCATTTAAAATTTAAACTTTCAATGATACCAAAACCAGCCAGATACAAATAGTATAGCCAAAAAGATTTTATTACAAGTTCATACGTATACTTTAATGCGAAAAGACTTTTTCCTAATATTCAGAATGTTCCAGCATTTCCGGATTGACGTTGAGTTCTGGTACAGCCTGTAATATACATTCAGGTAGGTATATTTTTTTTCTGTATGACCACGCATAACTTTTTACAGAGTTGTCAGATTTAAATAATTATTTTTTTGCTACGTAGATTATACCGTTTGAATTTTATAGAATACGGCTGAGCCACTTTTGATAAATCAACAATAATGTGAAAATTAATACTACGACATTCCGTGCCAACTATTCGAAATTTGCACAGGGTTGAAGTATAGCGAAAAATAATTATTAGGGCGTTTCTACTTCTTTCTTTATTGTAAGATTTGTATTCGTTTGTCGTCCAGCGCCTGCCGCTCTGCACGTGGACAACGAGATGCTGATGAACTTCCGGAACAGCACCTCGGACTTGTTTGATGATGTCCACAATTCCACTTACGTTGTTGGTAAGAGCCTTTTTTTATTTTTTATCGAATGCGGTGTTTCTCACTGCGTATATTTTTTAGCGTTCCGTACCCAAAGGGTAAAAACGGAACCCTATTACTAAGAGCCTGCGGCCCGTCTGTCAGTCTCTCACCAGGCTGTTTCTCATGAACCGTGATAGCTAGACAATTGAATTTTTATTTCTGTTGCCGCTATAACAACACATACTAAAACAGTAAAATAAACGAAGCACGAAGGGTTCCGTACCGTATTCTCTTACGGTACGGAACCCTTCGTGCGCGAGTCCGACTCGCACTTGGCTGATTTTTTTTTTTATTCGCGCTTTTTTTAATTATTTTATTTATTATATGCCGTGGTGGTATAGTGGTAGTAACACCCGTCTTACAATCGTGAGGTCGTGGGATCAAATCCCGGTCCCGCATCAATGAGTTCTTTGGAATTTATGTACAGAATTTAACACCACTGGCTTTTCGGTGAAGGAAAACATCGTGAAGACAACCTGCATATGTCAGTAGAAGAAATTCAATGGCGAATGTGACCGCCCTGCAGCTGATAAGTATAGTATAGTACAGTATTTTTTTATCGAATGCGGGTGTTTCTATCTGGGTCCCATTCTTACATGTGTATTTCATCGTTCGTCGTCGTATCAGCTATAAGACGTCCATTACTGGACATAGGCCTCCTCAATAGATCTTCAATAAGACCGGTTGGAAGCGGCTTGCGTCCAGCGCGAATCTACGATCTTGATGAGGTCATCCGTCCATCCACCCTGTGGGTGGAGTAGGGTGGACGACCTGTTGACTTCAATATGAAGTCGACTACTTATTAGGTACGTTTTTGATAAAAAAATTTTTTTACAAAAACTTACCTAATTTACGTACCTAACGTTTAGGATAAAAATACCTAATTGTGCACAGGAGGTGGGCGACCGGAGTCAGCGGCGAACATGTGGGGCGAAGAATCTGGCGTCAGCGCTTCATCAGGCAGGAACGAGGACTTGGCTGACTCCTTTGACTTCCTCGTTAAGAGTAAGCACGTTTTATACTTATTTATATTTTACTAGCTGCCCCGGTGAACTTCGTCTCACCATCTGTTAATTGTCAATGACAACTTTTACGTGCAACAACATTTTTTATGGGAAAATGAAATTAATGTTTTTATTATTTTTCTCGCAACTTTTTAAAATTTTCTCATCGTTTAAATCTTTCACAAATATTTCAAGATCATAATTAGCCAAATCGGTTTAGTATTTCACGAGTTTTAGCGACGCTAACAACCACGATTCATTTTTAGGGTTCCGTTCCCAAAGGGTTAAACGGGACCCTATTACCTATATACGTAGTATTATTATATCTTCTTTGCTATTACTAAGACTCCGCTGTCCGTCTGTCTGTAACCAGGCTGTATCTCATGAACCGTCATAGCTAGAAAGTTGAAATTTTTACAGATGATGTAAGTTCTTTACAACTTAACTTTTTTCATAGTCGACAGTGTTTGATGATTTTTTAGGGTTCCGTAGCTCAAAAGGACAAAAACTTCGTCAACCTTTTAGGATCACTTCCCGTTTTTGGCAAGGAACATTCTCTTAGAGTACACATCTAAATCTAATATATAATAACTCGGAAAACTGTACTTTTAAATTTAATTTAAAAAATTGGGCCTCAATGCATAAAAACATGGGCCCGCACATTTCAAAGTGAGTTAAGTGTACAGACCGTTTCACTCACGAAGTCGCGCCCCTCCACAGTATTTTTTTATTTATTACTAAAGGGTTACACTGTCGTACAACTATATTCAATAAATATGGAGGGGCACGCCTTCGTGAGTGAACAGATCTGTACCTAGGGCAGTGATCGTCACACTTATCTGGTCAAGGGCCACATAGGACAGTGCGATGTATAACTGCGGGCCGCACACTGATGAACTTTATTATAACATAGGTACTAGCCCGCGTTGTTTTTGGGTTACCGCGTTGCCAAAGGAACATCCAAAAGCAAAAAAATAGGCGCGAGCGGAGCAAGTGCGAAATTTTTAGGTTTTTTTCAGTACTTTCCAAACAGACATGAGCAACGCAGACTGATCCTTTTCTACTATGAGCGAGTGCAGCGAGTTCCAAAATTTTTCGGCTTTTTTCAGTAATATCAAAACAGAAAATTAAAAATTTAATTTGAAAGCATGTTTGTACCTATGAACAATTTTGTAATGACCTTCACCTGTACCGCGGGCCGCACCAAACACGGGCGCGGGCCGCGGTTTGACGACCACTGATTGTAGGGTATCATATGAAAGAACTTTATTAGATTAGCGCAAGCTAAAACTAAGCCGTGGTGGTCAAGAGGTAGTGACACGCGCCTTACAATCGTGAGGTCGTGGGTTCGAATCCCCGGTCCCGTACCAATGAGTTCTTTGGAATTTATGTACGGAATTTCACACCACAGACTTTTCGGTGAAGGAAAACATCGTGAGGCAACCTGTATACGCCCGTAGAAGAAATTCGATGGCGTATGTGAATCCACCAACCCGCACTGGGCCCGCGTGGTGGATATGACCCAATCACCCTTCGTGGGTAGGCCTACGTCCTGCAGTGGACTACTAAATAGGCTGGTACAGTACAGTACAGTACAAGTTAAAACTGGATTTTGATTAGTTTTACTATGTGTAATTTTCGAAGTATGAGATAAGTAGTAACGAAAGGTTTAACAACTTAGTTCCCAGTTTAGTGCAATTTTCAGGATTTGTACGGAACCCTCGGTTTGCGAGTCTGACTCGTACTTTCAGGCTTTATTTTTATTTGGAAGTGGATGCTTCCCGTTTGTTTTTTATCAAGATCTAAACAATAGTTTGCCAGAAGCTTGCGTAAAACAGAATGTTATTTTTAAACTTTCGCGATTAGAACACATTATTATTATACATATACTTCGGGATTAGTCCCGTAGTACCTATACTACTAATATTATAAACGCGAAAGTTTGTGAGTATTTATTGATGGATGGACGGATGAATGTTTGTTACTCTTTCACGCAAAAACTACTAAAAGGATTGAGATGAAACTTTGCAATAATATAGCTTATATATCAGAATAACACATAGGCTATAAATTATAATGATATTGCGTCAAAAATCAAAATATCATGCGGGCGAAGTCGCGGGTAAAAACTAGTGTAATAATAATAGAATGTTATTTATTGCGAATCGTCCAAAATGGGTTGCCTTGTAGGTTCATCAGGCCTGTTCATATCACGTCTGCGTCACCAAGTATATAAATTCACTGGTTATCATTTATTATGCACTAAGTCCACTATCTTATAAGCTCATTAAAATGTTGTGGGCATCAGCGAAGAAATAAATCATGAAATGGAAGAAACATTTCACTATTATCTCGGTAAGATAATGTATGTTTATTAATTATTAATAATCCAGGAGAATGTGAAAACTAAACAAATACTAATACTACTAATAATAATAATCTTTTTTTGGAAATAATGAAATATCTGTGTACAAAAAACTCGAAACAAAATACCTTAAATGCACAAATTAAGACAATAAGGAAGTTTCCTTTATCATAAAAACTAAAAATAATTATATACATTTAAAGACGTTAGAAATATATTAGATACAGTGAAAAAATTACTCGGATATCTTAATAAATGACGGAGTTATGGATGTCTAAACATGACCGCATGAAATCAAAGAGACCCGCGACGGATTTATGCGTGTGACGTCATCCGGCTCAGGAGCCGCGCCGTGGGTAAAGCGGAAGTAAGGAAAAAAGGAAATAAAGTGCTTCATTCTATACCGGGTATTTTTCTAAGCCACGAATACGTTCTAGGACATCATTGTACTCATCTTTATGTTATGATCAATATGGGACTAACACCCCAATATTACGAATAAAAAGTCAGCATTCCCATAAATTTTGTCGTGAGTAAATGAACTTTATTTCTAAATGGAACAAGACTTGGCGTGTGTACCTAGTGTACTGCTGTTATTACATCTGTATATATTGACTAGTAGTTTTCCAAATAGTAGACCTCACAAGTATATATTTTGGTGTAAATTGTCTGGTAATCAGTTTTCAAAAATGCACAAATATATTCATAATTACAATATTATATCCTAAAATATCATTGTATATTATGACCAACTTTTACTATGGGACTAATACCCATATTAGGCTGAGAAGTTTTGGATAACCCTGTACATATCCAAAGCTTCTCAGCCTAATATTTGTTCTTATAAAGTACTTGTAGGTAATAGGTCTTTTCAGGACTTATTTTTTAGTTCTGAAAATGATGTCAAAGTGACAGCTGCCATTATATGGCATATTATTATAGAATTCATACTATATAGAGTGGCATGACGGTCAATGGTTTTGGCGGGAACGCGGAAAAATCATGTCGCCTCATTGTATTATTTTGTTAAACTTGTGTTTTTATCAGTGATAATTAGTGAAAAATGGTGGTATTTCGTTGATTATGAGCTTATTTACCTGCATAAGTGTAGGCAAGTGATATAATGTGACGTATCATGTTGTTCCGTGTTGTTACCAAAACTCCATAGACGCCTCTAGTAAAGTCTCCACTGCTTTACTGAGGTATGAATTGGACTATGATTGGACTTGACAGCGACTTTATCGGACTATGACGAGACTACGACAGTGACTATTTTGATAAAATATTATCAAAAATTATTAAAACTTAATACTTGACACTGGCACATGCACAATAATGCGACGCCAAAACTAAGAAGAAGAAGAAGAAGAGTGGCATGACAGATGTCATCCGAAATGTAGATCGCGTTGAGCTCTATCAATTTTGTGCCTAATGTAACGGTCTAGAAACGACAGTTACAAAAAAGGGATTTTCAATTCATGTGTGTTCTTATTACTTCATATCTTCGTGTTTTCTAAGGAAATTCGCAAGTCTCTTTTTACAAGCTTTTATTTAACTTGCAATGTTCCTATGTATGTAAATATGTGTGTTTGGGTGGGACGTTGCAACGCAATTTTAAAGCAGATATTGAAGCTATCTGCTATTTATCACGTAAATCTCGCGAAAGGATTTTATATCCCTAAAATTGTGTAATATTCAAAATTTACGGGTTTAATTATTTTTTCTTTTTCAACTACATATTTAATTTGAACAAAACCTTGTTTTTAAAAAGATTTTCAAACTAAATTTATTTATTGCCCGTTGAACAAAATAATGTGAGTATTTCCCTAAAAAAAATTAAATATAACTTAGTTATTTGGAAGAATTTTCAGTAAAAATACGAGTAGCGTATATTGAAGCGTCTACAGAAATAGAATAGCTAAATCGCTACTTTTGCTCGCTGTTTTTGTTTGAGGTCAATTTTGTAAAGGTAGATGTGTAGGTGTTACGATTTATTTTTTCAAAAAAATATTATTCGAAAGAAAATAAATCTGAATAGATATACTTAGCTTATATCACAAATAATGTAGCTTTCTAATGCGAGAAACAATATTTAGTAGGATTTTTTTCGTTCGCTATGCTCCATGCTAGAAAACCGGAGCTTATGTACCATGTACCTACCACATTTTGCTGCAATTCCAAAGAATTCAAAAACTTCATGATCGATTGCGCACGGGCGGGTACGGGAAGGGCGCGGGCGGAGTTGTAATATGTAGTATTATTATATCTTCTTTGGCAATGAGCAGCACACACACAAATACAATTATTGCATCACACATAGAAGCTCCTTGGTTTGGGCGCATCGCGACGGCTGCAATAGTTTGGTCCAAATGCCTACTTCTCAAATTCCTCGGCTCTAGGATTCCCTCTTAATTCACAGAGATACCAGAGAGATAATGTGGTCGATCAAGAAAAGAAATAAATAAAATGCATTGATTTAATAAGGCATTAGTTAGAAAGAAACATAAAAATATCTCGATTTAGTGGCTAGTTACCGTGTTTTTGTCCCGATAGTGTCAAATTCTTGTAAAGTAAAGAGTTTTCTCATGGTCTACAGAAAACGCGAAAACACTGGTTGATTCAGAATCCTCTTAATGTTCACTGCAAAAAATAAAAACTCAGAATAAAAACAAAAGTAGCTTGGATTAAAATAAAAAAAAATTCTTCAATTCAAGCCGCGGGCAAAAGCCTAATATGTACCTAAATAGATAGGTATATAAATCAAAAGTTAATTGAATAAAAAATATTGTCGCATTTTTACGCATTATATACAGCACGGACCACGGTATGGTGCAAAATAACATCTCTAAATTGTTCTTCAGGCCTGGCGTCAGCCAACAGCTACGTGTCCATGCTGACGCGCGAGCAGGTGTGCGTGCTGCGCGCCTTCCGTCCCAGCCTGCTGTACGAGTTCCTGCAGGAAGTGGCCAAGGTGCGCAACGACAAGCGCCTCCGCCGCGCCGGCCCCAACGTGAGTACACCATTACTGCAGGACTGATGTCACCGACAGTTGCGTATCGATGCTGCCGCGAGCAGGCGTGCCGTGGGTAAACGCACTGACAAGACCTAGTGGTCCTGTATTCACCAAGCAGCCTCGATATCTTGCGGTCGAAACGTACATTTAAGCGCATTCCATACTACTTGGGCCTACGACCTTAGCAAGACCTTGTGTACATATACACAGAGCCGTTTTTTTTTTTTTGTTCATGATTCATTTTTTTAAAAAACTTTTGGAAAAACTGTTGGAAAAAACGGAACCCTTATAGGATCACTTTGTTGTCCGTCTGTCCGTATGTCAAGACATTATCTCGGGAACGCGTAAAGATATCGAGTTGAAATTTAAACTATACCTATACTCGTACGTATATCTATGGTTTCTTACAGTTATCTAAAAGAAAAACTTCTCAGTTATCGTATAAAAAGTGAGCCGTTTATGTAGTAAAAAACCGCATATTTCGACACTCACAAAAATCAAAACCTACAGGGTACTTCCCGGTGACATAGAACTATGAAATTTGGCAAAAAGCATTGTCTTAGAGTACACGTATAAATCTGAAAACTGTACATTTTTATTTAAATCACAAAAAATAGTAGAAATTTTTAACCCATATTTTGTTAACATTTTATTCACAAAATATGAGTTAAAAATTCAAAGTAAGTAAACTGTATCATGTAAGGTATATATAAAATTTTAATAGCTTCATTAGCACATGCTAAAACAGGTTTTAATTATTTTAACAATGTGTAAATTCGATGTAAAAAGTGAAAAAAATAAAACTTTTTTTGTCGATGATTAGGTATACCTAGTACCTAGGTATAGAGATTTTAACAACTTACTTCCCAAAATTGTGAATTTTTCTCGATTAGTACGGAATCCTCGGTGTGCGAGCCTGACTCGCACTTATCCGGTTTTTTACTTCTCTAAAGGTGGTTCCATTTAAATACAGGGTTATCCAGAACTGATGTACTAACCTGAAAGAAAGTGATTCAATCCATTACTATGAATAACTATTACTATGGGCCAACTCTGAATTCGAGAAAAATAAAAACCTGCTGTTTCATACATTTGTCGATTCCGAATTGCAGTTTTGTATGAAACATCTGTTTTTTTTCTCAAACCTTCGGTTGGCCCCATAGTAAAAGTTGTTCATAATGATGGTCTGAATCACCCCCTTTGGCTTTGTAGGTACAGAGTAATCAGATAACCCTATATTATCGAAATCGGCAGTCATTTTTGAAAAATTAAAATATATGTGAAATATATTATAATATGTGAAAACTACTACGTCGATGATACATTGATTCGTGTGAACCATGTGTGAACTGTTCGAAAGTCGCTTATAAATGCCATTTTTGGCGAAAAATAATTATGATTTTGCTACGATTAAGCCGAAGATCATGATGCGGCCGCGGTTAGAAGCTTATAGAGTTATGGCCGCGGGTCGTACTCTGTGTGATTCTTGACCCGAAACATTGGCAACACTGATGCATACATGATATGTTGTGGCACAGGAGTGCGCGTTCTGCAAGAACAACGGCGAGAACGAGGAGTGCTACTCGTCGCACGCGCTGAAGGACTGGCGCGGGCGCGTGCTGTGCCCCGTGCTGCGCGCCTTCCGCTGCCCGCGCTGTGGCGCCACCGGCGACCGCGCCCACACCATCAAGTACTGCCCCGAGCACGCGGACACCTCCGGTCAGTATGACAATACTAGTTGTGTTTTAGTATCAACCATTCTTCAGTTATAAGAAGTACGTCCATTGCTGGAGATACGTCTGCCCTATGGAGGCCATCAAGTACTGCCCTGAGCACGCGGACACCGCCGGTCAGTATGACAACACTAGTTGTGTTCTAGTGTACAACCATTCTTCAGTCATAGGACGTCCACTGCAGGAGATACGTCTCCCCTATGGAGACTATCAAGTACTGCCCCGAGCATGCAGATACCACCGGTCAGTATGATACATATTATAGTACAATACTTTTTGTGTTTTACTGTCCAACCATCACTAACGTAAGTATTACGTAGGTACTCGTACCTACTTACATTACTTTACTATTGTCATTATTATAGGTCTGAAAGTACCGTCAGTGTACCCTGTACTACATCATCATTATCAGTCATAGGACGTTCATTTCTGGACTTAGGTCTCCCCTTTGGATTTCCAATAAGACCTGTTGGAAGCGGCTTGCGTCGAGCTTGATCCTACGATGTTACTCGTAATTAATGAGGTCGTGAGTCCATCTTTTAGATGAGCGCTAATACAGTGTTATTTCTAATCAATTAGCAAACTTTTAGGGGCTTACGAGCCCTTATTTTGTACATAAAAACTAACAACTTTTGTTCTGCGACTTTTGTCAAAACTCGAAATCAGCTGTTCCCCATACATTATGTCAAGGGTGAACGATATTTTTCTATGGAACAACAATTTTATTTTTGAGTTTTGATAAGTCGTTGAACAATAGTTGTTAGTTTTGATGTACAGAATAAGCTCCTAAAAGAATGCTAATTGATTAGAAATAACACTGTATAAGTGTATACATATATTATACTAGTACCTACAGTATACAGGGTTATTTCTAATCAATTAGCATCCTTCTTGGGGCTTATTCTATACATCAAAACTAACAACTTTTGTTCTACGACTTTTGTCAAAACTCAAAAAAAAAATCAGCTGTTCCATACATTTTGTCGCGGGTGAACATTTATCCATATTTTTCTATGGAACAACAAAAAATTTTTTTTAGTTTTGACGAAAGTCGTAGAACAAAAGTTGTTAGTTTTGATGTACAGAATAAGCCCCTAGAAGGATGCTAATTGATTAGAAACAACCCTGTATACGTGGCCTTCCGTCGAGAACTTTTAGACCGATCCGTCTTCAGTCCTCTGTGATGCGTGTCCTGCCCACTGCCCGTGCGCAAAGGTATGTCGGTTACTTTGGTGCTTCTACGGATGTCATTTCTGAGAGACTCCCAGCATATCCACAGAAAATGTATTATATATTGCATTTGGTGTATTTCTGTAGTTTTTTTAGATTGTATAGTCGGATTAGCCATCATGCAAAGTAAACAGTAAAATTCCGACAAGAGATCGTTGGGTTCCGCACTAAAATGTGTAACGCGCACAATACGTTGCCAAAGCGTCTGATAAAACGCACAAAATTAGATCGCAATACAGACATAAACTCACACACATTAACTCTTGGAACTAAAGTCTAACTTAGCAATGTACAAGTACTTACCTACATTGCACAGTTCTAGCCCAAATTCTAAAGATATAAAAATATAAATGATAAGATATCGAAACAGAAAAATGTTTCATAAATCAGCTGAAAATTATCCTATTATCCAAATGATTTAAAAAAATCCAATGAAAAAATTTAGACGAATTTTTTAAGGATGATCTAGCAGAAAACATAATGAATCGTTCCAATACGAGCAATATAATTGCCATACCCTTATTGAGTCATACCTTTTTTTTTTTTTTTTTTTTTGTCCAGGGGAAATCTTTTAAAGATACCACCGCACCTCGGGACAGGCGGGTGGTTATGTGGGAGTCTCCGCCCATTGCTGGACGGCATACCCACCAAAACCCCTGGGTGTTCCGCCACTGCGCTTGGCGTCGGGGCTACGGGCACGCTTGCGCACTCCTCCGCGGCACCCGACAGCGCTGGCCCAAACCGGGCCCCACCTCAGAGCGTAAGCTCCCTCCAGAATGACGATGTGCCGAACACCAGACACATCGTCATCCACCACCTGGGACCAACCAGCACTGGGCGTCAGACAGTACCCGTGTCCGACAGCCCTGGTCCCGATGCGACGTGTCAATTTAAGTGGCCCCGCGCCTGCCACTACGGCTGCAGAGGATAGGGAGAGCGGCCGACGACATACCGACACTCCTCTTCCCCTGCAGCCCCACCGCGTCCGCCATCAAAACGGTGGCGACCCCGTCGAGGCCGCGGAAGGCAGGGAAAATGGCAACGACACACCAGGAGTCCTCTCCCGCCGCGGCCTCCAATCCTCAGGCGCAGTGCCTCCCATACGACACTGCAGCCCCCCTCAGTTGCGGTGCCCCCCATAAGGCACGCAACCTACTTTGGCCAGCCTCCGCACGGGCTTGTCGAGGCCCAAGACCCGGAGAGGCGGCCCCAACTCGGGTTCCTCTTAGCTTCACCAGGCTGGCGAGACCTGGCTACTAAGCCCCCCCGCCACGACAAGGCAAGAACCCACTCGGGGGGGTCATACCTACCAAAAGAATTTAACCACTACCCCACGTAGGTAAAACTATATGTATACAAAACGTGCTAATTAAGAACCGCTTGTAAATAATTATTATCTACATATTATAATGCAATAAATGATTAACTATATCAAAGAATATACATATATATATATATGTACATTCGTCCTTAACCTCCTTAACCTACTTACAATATTTTATCCCCTGTCTAGCTCTGTTCAGTGTAATAGCCAACATGTCACACTTTATACTTGATTTATTCATTTAAGATTGTTGAAGTTGATGCGGTCGTAAATTAATAAGTGAATAACAAATGGTTTCCGATTA
Organism: Hypomecis punctinalis; assembly: GCA_949316475.1. NCBI lineage: Eukaryota > Metazoa > Arthropoda > Insecta > Lepidoptera > Geometridae > Hypomecis > Hypomecis punctinalis. The sequence goes on from OX438807.1 coordinate 12,905,632, forward strand.
TCTGAAGTGACAAAGTCGAACAACCTTTTAGCAAATTTATATCTATCATAGCGTTCAAGGTTACAAGGTTTCTAGGTACCTACTTCAGTCAGATCAGTCACATATTCAACTTTTCGTTTTACAATCAATGTCGTTTTATCATTTAAAGTATAAATAGGTACCTACTTACCTATGTGAACCATAGGGAATACTAAATGTGTATTTAGGTAGGTACTTCTGATTCTGTAAATTCATATTAGAAAGAAAAAAAAAAGGTTTTGAAAGGAATAACTTAGATCACGAAATGTAAAATGGCGAAAAAAAAATATCTGCTGTTCTTTAAGTATATTTTGTCGAGAGCCTGTAAACTTTTTGTATGGAATAATTTTCCGCGATATCGAGGTTGGCGCCACAGTAACAATTGTTATGACGATAGAGTAGTTACATCTACATATTATTATCCTTAAATCACTACACTTTGCAAAATAAAATCTAGCATTTAACCGTATTACCACAAAAGTTTTACGCACGGTTTAGACCATGCTTAACAGCACAAATTGCACGGTTAAACAGTGTTTAAAGCGTGTTTAAATCTTTTGTGGTACGGCGGTAAATGTTTTAGTTATAACTTATTTGGACGAGCCAGATCCTACGGCCATCATTATCAGTCTTTATCGGTCCATTGCTCCCAAATCATTTTTGTATGACCTAGCCTTGCGATATACGTCTATCAAGTATAAGTTCAATACCTAATACTTAGCATGTGCTGTGCGTGTTAAAAATAAAATACTAATATTGAAAAATACTAATTGAAATTACAATTGAATAGTACGAAAATTTTTGTAAGAATTTTCTAAGGACTTATTATAACGCGCAAAAATGATATTACCAATTGGCGTGTAATCAAGAAAGTAGATATAATTGGATTGGGTAATTTGGGAAGCCTATGTTCAGCATGTAGTATGTGTGACTGTAATTATGGCAATGAAGCTTGAGCAGTTTTGCGATTATGAAAAATACCTACAGTGTAATATTGTTGTTATACCTACCTACTTGTAGGTGTAAGGTTTTTCAAATACAAAAATCTATCTATCTTCTATATCTATATATCTTATATATCTATATATATATAAAAGAAAGTCGTGTTAGTTACTCCACTTATAACTCAAGAACGGCTGAACCGATTTAGCTGAAAATTGGCAGGGAGGTAGTTTAGAGCCAGGAGAAGTATATTATAGAAGTATATTTTTATCCCGTTCCTTTATTTTTATTTTTTTAATAGTTATTCATATTATGTTTTTCATATCATCTATTCCCTTAAAAAATTGTTAGCGAAACTGTCACCTATCACAACGACGCTAATAGGCCCAATTTCAAGGCACCATCGTAATTATAACAGCTAATTAGAATATTTCTGTTTCTTTTTCACTTTAGGCATTCGATAGTGAGAACACATTTTTTATTCAAATTAAATTTAAGATGGCGCGTTCATAATTGGGCCTGATATGGATTGACGAAACGTAATAACGCCGCCCCCGGAGAACAAAATGGCAATCGCAAAATCACAACTTTCCAGGAAAAATAAAAAACCGTTTTTCGTTGATTGCTGATGATTCACTGTACAGTATTGTAAGTGAATGAGCTCAAATGAAAGATATTTTTTTAAATATTTCTTTTGTAAAAGTATTGTAATTAACAGTAGTATAATTAAATAGATATTAACAAAATAAGATATTGATAAAAATTAATCAACGTCATTTTTTTTCTATGTCCGTTGTCTTTTTATTCTCGGTTCAACTAAGCGAAAACAAATATTGCAATATTGTATAATAATTTTATTCAATGATTATTAACAGCTCAATTGTCGAAATTTAATATCACTTACCATTGTATCCTCGTTATAATTTTTCCATTTTTGTATGGTAATAGAACTTTGGACTGTTGTTTTTGCCTTCAAAATGAAACAAATTATTGGTAAACATTAGTTGCTTTAATTTTATAGAAAATAAAATGACAACATCCATAGCACTATTTTTATAGACTCGTTTGCACGGGAATATTGTGGCTAGCGATATTATCATTTTGATACTAGTTGAAAATGTTTACTATTGTTAGCTGGCAATTTTATTCGCGAAACTATTTAGGTAATAAAAAACTTCGAATACTATTGCATTATTTTATAACTTCATGAGTAACGACAAAAAAATTATGAAAAAAATTGTATAGATGTATTAAGCTCCATTAAAGTCGAATATGGTATAACATTAAAATCAAGACAATAGCGATTGTCATTTTGTTCTCCGGGGGCGGCGATAAGATGACAGGTGACATACATTGACTGAAGACTTTTTATGAATGTCACGCTTAGCATAGCAAAGAGACAAATTGTCTTTTCACCATTATAGCTCCTCGAGAACGAAATATAGTATGGATTGACAATGACAACTGACATTAAAATTGGAGAAAATGTTTTTTCCTTATGCCATGCTACATATTACAATGACGTTTAATACTGGGCCGTCATTTTGTATGACATTAAAAATATTTTTAAATATACCACCGTGAGAGGTTTTTTTTTTTTTTTTATTGGGAAATTACAAACCACAGACTCCAGGGTTCTGTGCCTTTTGTTTACTAAAATATTCAATTATTCGATTTTACTGTACAAAAAGAGTTAGTACAATAGAGATGGGTTAGTTTAAATTTTAGCCTAAGTTAGTAGTTTCGGTGCATTGCGTGAATGCCACAAGCAGACCGGCGACCCGCATGCAGCACCCGATCACGAGTGTGACGCATGTGCCAGCCATTGCTCTCCTCGACCATATTTTAGGGAAGAGAACGACCCGACACACGACGCCGCCGCAAGAAGGAGCCATCGATGGCGAGAATGAATGCTCAAGGCATGCACGCAATGCTAAACTCTAGATATTACACACTTGCTATGATTTATTTTGTGAAAGCGATCATTCGCAGAGTCCGAGGCTACGACTCTGTGTTACTCGGTGGTTTCAACTCTGCTTGTGATCACTCCCATGTCCTTCTATAACAACTCTGTTGCCTCCTCCCGGCCCAGAGCCTCCATTACCGCCTCGTTCCGATCTCTGATGGCCATCTGCAGGTTGTACTCTATGATGGCCCTCAATGACGCGGAAGATGTTCGCCGCACGAATCGGCTAATGGCATCATCTTCGATGTCGTCGGCGTAGTAAATGAAAGTTCCAGTGTGCCGTGATAATGCAACGACAGCGTGTGACACGCTCTCGTGTAGCTTCATTCCAGGCTTAGTTTTGATGGCGATTACCGACTCGTACGTTAGTCCCTGAGCTTCGTGGATGGTAAGGGTACGTGATCCTGCGCCCTCTCCATAACCCTGGCTGGTGAGGATCTCCTTTTCTTCCTGTGTATGCACTAAGAAAAGGGTGTTGGGGAGGGTTTTGGATATTTGAGCCCCCTTGAACCTTTTCTGCTCAAGAGACCTAATACGGGGAGCTGAGGAATATATACCTGAGTATATTTCCCTCAACGCATACGCGACATCCATTGGGTTCCTATGTGTGCAGAGCAACTCCTGGGTAATGTTTGCAACCAGGGTCGGGCGATGGTACCTCATCTCGAAGAGATTTTCTCTGTCGATATAAGGCAGCTGATTGACATCTCCAATGAGGACAAGATCGCTAGCACCAGACAGCCTTGCAGCCATTATTATGGCTCCGAAGTGGTTCATTAGAGCTTCATCCACCAAAAGGCGGCTGAAGCTCTCTTTTCCAAAACCATTGACGAGGGATGAAGCCATGGTTCGCACTCTGGATTTTACCAAATCTCCTATTCTGTGCGATAGCTTTTCTCTCAAGTCTTTTGCTGCCTCTGTTGTTGTAGTGATGATAGCGTCCTTGTCCACATCAAAGTGTCGAATCACCCATGTTGTCTTGCCACAACCTGGTACCCCGTTGACCCATTGTATCTTTGGTACCACCCAGTTTTCCCAGCCTGCCTCGACGTCCGAGCCTCTTTCAATGGTTTTAGCCATCTCAAGGATTCGTCCAGCATTATCTTGGTGCACTTGGCGGTGACTACAATTGGGTCGTTCGATGGTATCGCGTATTTCGGTCTTCCTATTCGTTCCGTCTCTCTCTCATTCAGCTCCACGAAACCACTTTCTGCACTGTAAGCTGCCATATGCTGTCCTTTCATGGTCCCTCTGATGACTTGGGAAGTGACGTTATTGTATATGGCTGCTTCTGCCTCTTCGAGTCTCGATTTTAGTAGACTCTCACTTACCGGACCGCCTAGCCTAAAGAACTCCAGAATGTTGTCGCAGTTCTTGAGATTGACAAGTTTTGTCGCTCTCAATAAGGCCAGGTATTCGATAAAGGCGTTTCTTGCGTGGTCTCGCGGGGCCGAGGTCAAGATATAACGGGGCGAATCGACCTGTCCCATGTCGGCTCTCGTTCGGGTTACCTGAGGTTGTGAAACCACTCTCGAGATCACCGCTGTCTGTGGAGGTGGAATTTTGGGTGTGAATCGGAACAAACTCTGCGCTGCAGCACTGAAAAAACCTGATATAGTGCCACAGTTACCACTTGGGCGGAATACAGTTCCTTCAGAAGCTGCTTTAAGCTCTGCTCTTTCTGAACCAGATAGGGTGGCTGAACTTGGAATGGGATGGCCCCAGCTGTATGTTGCATTGTTAGGGTCGTTACTTGGGGACTTCAGAAAACTCAGATTTTCTCCTCTGTCCTCATATACGACAACCTCGTGGTGTTCAGAGGCTTTGATACAACCCAGCCGGTCTACGGCTTCAGCTTTTAATCGTTCAACCACCATCGCATCCACGCTTATCACCCGGGGACTGTCTCCTTGTATGCTAAGATGTTCAAGCAATGAGCTAGCCTGCGTGAAAGGTGACTGGACGCCCCACTCGACTAGTGCAATCGTTTTGTTTTTCGATCTCACCAGTCGGAATTGGTGGCCGCCTGCCTCACACACTGGCATAGCGTCGTAGGATTTCCGCTTCATTGTTACTTTGGCGGTGCTCCCGTTAAGAAGACATGCTAGTCCTGGTGACAAGCGGACGCGTTTCCGGGCCCTGACTTGGCAAAAGCTTATTCCAAATCTTTCTCTGTTGCTGTCCATGAAGATGGTCTTCCAACCGTGAGAGGTTAAACGTGTTTCTTTATTCTACCTTTATGGTACAGAATCCATACTAGTATACGAAGAAACGAATCGACTTGATTTTTAGGAGTAGTATGGCATGAGTATAAGTATCTTGAATCTAAGGTTATTAACCTTGACTGTGAACTGTGACCTTGACACGAACATACATTTCTGTTGGTTTGGTTAGGATTGAACAGTGATAAAAGTCTCAGTTCGCCTCAGTTGCGGCACTCCTCATGAGGCACACAACTTATAGGCCAGCCTCTCAGCTGCTTTAGTTAAAAAGCCCAGAAAAGCGGCCCAACCACGAGTGCAAACTTCTAAGCTGCCAAGGAAGAAAAGACCCAAAAAATCGGGAGACCTCGAGCGCCGCCTTCTCAGCTGTCTCAGAAGAAACACAGAGAAACGGCTCTATCTGGGATTCCTGCGCCGCCCATATGCCTCGGCTACTAAGTTCCCCCGCCACGACAAGGCGGGAACCCGTACACTCTAACCTTATCTTAATCAACAGAAGCATTTATAAGTATAAGGTATTATGATGTCAGGTTAGGTTTGGACAGTGGCAAGGTGCAAGGGTACTTGACGTTTTTTTTACAGAGAAAGTGCCTTTATTAACAACCACTAAATACAAGACTTATAATGTGAAATTTCATAAACTAGGTACTACTACATAACAAGCAATTGGATCATCCACAGACCCTTGAAGGTCTAAAGATAATCCAAATACTTAAGCCCACTGCCAGTTAGCAGCGTGCCCAGCATGCTGGCAGCACTGTCACGATGATTGGCAATGCTATATTATATACATTATATTGTATATGCTATATTGTTGCTATATAATATATATATATACGTTAGCCAAATAAAAAACAAGCATTTTGGTCACACGTCGGGTACACCAGACGCTCAGAAAGACTTTTGAAAACAAGACTGGCCACCACGGGCACAATGTCTCAATTTCAAACGGCTCAAATATGTAACCACTGCTAAGGTTAGCATATTTGCGCCGTTTGTGCTGCTCCGAATCGGCCAACGCTCAAGCCCTTCTCTGAGTCTCAGAAAGATGTGACGGCACCCAAACCTTAACCAAACCTATCGACTTGCGTCGATACGCAAGTCGCGTCTCATACTAAGGACCGTCTTCACTTCCATGGGACCAGCTTCATACCGTCAGGCCTTTTGCCATCACCAAGCGCAAACCCATTCGGTTCAAGTACGGCTGCTATATTCGCGGTCGCAAAAGCCCTGCGTATGACATCGTTCACACTGGCGAGGCAACCAATTCGACCAGCGCTTCTTGAGCAAGAAAGACGGTGGTGACCAAGTTGGTCAACTAGGGTACTTGAATAGGTGAGTGCACTCAGCTATGTGCGGCGCGGCAGCAAGTTGGGTCGACTATCTCGACGATATCATCAATACGATGACCAGGCTCGACCGGTGGGGTCGAGCCTGGTCACGACCGGCAAAGAGCCGAGGCAGATATCACAGAAAAAGAGAGGCCTATACTCAGCAGTGGGACAAAGAAAGCTGCGGATGATAACCATGACGAAACTTATTAGTTGAGATTGACTGTTTCTTGGGTTTGAAATGATTGTTTGCTACAATATGTGTGTACCGTTTCACATTGAATTGGGGCTAATATTTTGTGGCGCACTTACTATTACTTACTTCGTATCTGCCGATTTTAGACCAATACTCTCTTTACAAAAGTGAGATAGCTCAACCAGATCTACATTTTGTATGACAGCTGTCGAACTTAAATCTCCGTAACTGTCAACTTTTGATCACTGCTATCTTTACGAAAGTGAGATAGCTCAACCAGATCTACATTTTGTATGAGAGCTGTCGAACTTAAAAGTAGTTTATCTCTATAACTGTCAACTTTAGAACAATGCTATCTTCACGAAAGAGAGATAGCTCAATCAGATCTACATTATGGATGAAAGCCATTAAACTTAAAATATCTTAATGTAGGTATCTCCGTAGTACGAAGTTCGCCGGGTCCGCTAGTAATTTATAAAAACCAAAATTATGTAGAATACATAACCATACTAAGAGCTTAAAGCTAATAATAAGCTTATTGGAACTAGAAACAGTATGGTATATGTACAACTGTACATAGGTATACAGAGTTATTCCTAATCCATTAGCATCCTTTTAGGGGCTTATTCTGTACACCAAAACTCACAACTTTTATTCTGCGACATTTTTCAAAATTCAAAAACAAAAAAATGTAGTTCCATAGAATAATATCAAATGTATGAAACAGCTGAGTCTTTTTTTTAGTTTTGTCAAAAATCGCAGAACAAAAGTTGTTATTTTTGATGTACAGAATAAGTCTCTAAAAGGATGCTAATTGATTAGAAATAAAACTGCATACCTACTTGAGATACGTGGCGTTAAAATGAAATTTTATGCCAGTCCGTTTAGAATTTTAGAAGTATTATACCTATCTAGATATTTGCTCGAAGGCCCGTCCACGAAAACAAAAATCTACCATAAAGATATTTTTTATGTAGGTATGTAGTTAACGGTGCATATGGTTATTTTCAGGATTGGACCGTTCAGGCAGTTTCGGTCGTCGCCGCTCGTCGTCCCTGCTGTTCGGGCCGCCTCCGTCCGTGTCCGGGCCTCCGCCCGCCCCCACCCCGACCCCCACCTCCCTCGCCCAGTCCTTCTGGAACTTCAACATCAACTAACCTTGCACTGAACAGTTACTGCGGTATCTATCAAAGAAGAGCTGACCGGAGAAAGAAAACTGAATCAAACTTCTTGACGGCTGTGAAGTTAGCTTCAAACTGCGCAAAACCCAATCCTGAAGCTTACATAACAGCTGCGCTAGGGTTGGGCTTTGCGCAGTTTGTAGCTAAAGTTTCAGAGCCGCTAAGAAATTGGATTAGGCATATATCTACCAAATGCATTCAGTGAGAGATTTGAGGTTGGCAGCTACCTCCCTCGCGCATTTGTATATTTTGGACGATAAAAAATTCCCGGGAAAGATATTTAGAAAATTTATCATATTATGAACATTGTTGTATAATTTTTCTAGAACTTTTCCCCAGTCATTTTATGTCCTCCAAAATGTATATAATGAATGGGCGAGTGAGCTAACTGCCAAACTCGATCTCGCCCGATGTCTTTGGAACCGAGCTGCCGACTACAACTGCCACCTGTTTTGGCCACAGTTGCAGTACTAGTTTGTATCAGCTGCTGCGCTTTCTGTCAGCACTTCGGTTCCAAATACCACCTTTACGCAATCTGGTCTAATAGGTATCAATGGTTCCCATTTACTTGTATTGGTATGGAAACATTACTCCGCTTGGCTTAGCTTTGATAGCCGACTGACTATCTATAGCTGCATTTAAGACCCATGCCTTTGATCAACTGTCAAGACCGACTCATTTTTTTTTTATAAGGATGATGCACATTGCACTAGATATGCTGAGTCTTTTACTTTGATGTAAGCTTTGGGCTCCCGTGTAATGTCTATCGTTCTTTAGTACTAGCATATTTTTGTGGTATACCACCAGAAGTATTTGTATTAGGTAGCTAATTATAGCCAAAAAGGTTAATTCTAATATAGGGCTATAAATGCGAATTATAAGGTGTTTCTCACGATTGTGACAATAAAATTAGAAACAATTTAAATTGTAGAACAGCGGATTCAAGCGCAAGGCGTGCGCTACTTTTGATATACCTAAACTGAAAATCGCGTTTATTTTCCTAGTTGAAAAATTAGACTAATGAACAGCATATCGGTAGGGTTTGCCAGGCTATTCAAGTCATTGTATGCCGGTCATACAAGATTTGAAAATACGTCAGGACAACTATTCAATTACAACGCAAGCCCTGCACTTTTATACGTTATCAGTGTTGTTTTTAATGTTCAGGCATTTTAGGAGGAGTATACACTCATAACGAATAACGTTTACTATGGCACCAACAATGAAATCACGAAAAAATATCAGCTGTTGCTTACAATAACCTTTTTTATGGAACAGCTTTTTTTTTGCAATTTCGAGGTTTGTCCTTTAGTAAGTTTGATGATGATGAGTATAATCAAAGTCAAAGTTATTTATTTGCCAGAATATAGGTATTTGCCAGCATAATACACCTCTTACAATCCATATACCTAATTTGTAAACCAACACCTTTTATAATACCGGACAACTGTACAGAGCCAACCTGATACAGTCGAAAACTTCCGCATTTATAAGTTTTTTTAAATATTATTTTTGTAATAGCAACTTCTATGTAGTTCATTATTATTATGTTTTCTTATGTTTGCTATCAATTTTTCATTGGGTTTTTAGAATAATTTTAAACAATTCAGTTGCCTGTTACCCGATTAATACCTACCATTAACAATATAATTGAACTGATTAAACTGTCAATCAATTTCTTAAACCAATGTTTTAAACTAATTCAATTACAATTTTATTAATTTATTGTATTAGAGACCACTCAATTTATTTGTGGAATTCAAACAAATCAATTTAAATTACGTAATTCTGCTTTAATTATTCGTTAACTTGGCAAATAATGAAATTAATAAATATTCCCGTGTACCAATGAAAAAATTGTTTTTAATGAAAAAATTGTTTTTAACAACCTTTCTAAATACTGAAGGAAATGTATATTATGCACCATTACTAATAAAGGTATACAACTATACATATACTAGTTAGTATAAGGTGCCTTTATTATATTCCTTTTAAAATAATTTTACACTGGTTAATATTTTTTTTAATTGTATCTAATTGTCTTTTAAACTGATAAATTATTATTCTTTCACATTTTTATGTTTATTGTAATATTCAGTTTTATTAGGAGCCTATAATGAAAATTCCAATAAGTCAATCTATGTACAGTGAATAATTTTTGACCAGTGTAACTGCAAGTATTTTTAATACGTTGTCATGTTTAAATTAAATAATAGTCACATTTTATATTCTTTTCTATACACATTACAAATATAAAGTATTTTGAGCATTGAACATCTGCATTTTATTTATTAATTCTGCTTTCTTTGGAATCATATAAGGTACCTACATATTAAGCCCGATTACAGAGGCGCCATCGTAATTATAATAGCTAAATAGCATAGTTGTTTCTTTTTCTCTTTAGGCATTCGATAGAGAGAACGCTTTTTACGTTGCTATCAAATTTACGCTGGCGCCTCTATAATCTGGCCTTTCAACGTTTTATATTAGGGTTTTAGAAATTGGTACCTCATTAACGAATAAACATTTTTAGCATTAAGTATTTTAGTTTATTTAATAAAATGAGTACTTAACATTGTTTATCATGAAAATTAGATATTTTTAACCCTAAATAAACCTATTTCTAAATACTAAGCGAATGCGAATTCATTAGCAATCAAATTCAATACTGTAGGGTGTATCTGTGCTCGTCGATACGACTAACTCTCACTATGAGCACAACTCCGAAATCATTCCATACTCCCTGGCGGGACTAGGTACCTGATTATATTCATTCAAATTATATTAGTGGAAAAAATTGTACATAATTTGTACAAATTTAATTGTACTTAAGTACCTACTTTTTTAGTAATCGTCAAATGAAAATGGTCTTGCCATGGAGTGTATTCTCCGTGGCGGGACCATACTCGAAATATCTGTTTTTTCACACAGGTAATGCATCTAAATAACACTTACAGTTTAGTTCTATGTCAATTATATAATATTTTAATCACGTTTCATTATTTCGTAGAAAATTACGCCTTATGAATTATTAGCAATGAACTCCTTTTTCCCAAATATCAGTTATCTTACGCAGTAATATAAACGTAATATAGAACAAAACTATATGTTATTTTGATGTACAATTATTGTACATTAATTTAGATGCATACCTGCGTGAGATAACTGATATTTAGGAAAAAGGGGTCCATTGCTCATAATTTATATAAGGCGCACTTTTTTACGAAATAATAAAAAGTGATTATAATATTTACCTAACACAGACCAAAACTGTAAGTTATTTCGAATTTTAGATGTACAATTTCTGTACAATTATTTAGATGCATTACCCGTGTGAAAAACTGATATTTCTAGTAACGCCAGGGAGTACCTATACTCCATGGCGGGACCATCTTCATTCGACGATTAGGTACTAAAAAAGTACTTATATACAAATTGTGTACATTGTTTTCCACTATATTATAAATATTACATGAATACAACTAGGTGGTCCCGCCAGGGAATATGACACCCGAAATCACGTATATCCAGAATCGTAAATTGCAAGCATTTCTGAACCTAAAACGATTTACAGGATGCGATCCTCATATTTGCACACTCTACGCAATAGAAGAAAAAATCAACTTTGTCAACATTCGACGATCTTTTTGTACGGAATAGCTGATTTTTACCTATGTGATTTTGAGTTTGACCGACGAGCTCTGCACCCATTACATCACCAATTCGCAATGATGCCGAATTAATCCAACAATTCTAGCTTTCATAAATAAAAATATTTATAAGCGATGGAATCTAATCTTACGAAAAATAGACAAAAAAACAAAACAATCAGATCATTAAAACATGTTTATTCAAATACAACTAGAATAAGGAAGAATTACATCAACAGTACGATAACAGAGTATTGGCTTATTTTTCATATTAATTAGTGAAAATATTTTATTACACTATTCCAGTGGTCGATACGTAGTTACTTCATTATGCAGGGTTATTCAGGAAGAGTGTACTAAGCCGACAGAGGATGACTCAAAAAAATTAACAACTTTTACTATGGTGTCAACCCAGAGATCGAAAAAAAAATCGACATACATTTTCATCAATTTCGATTCTATTTTGTACGAGGTAGACGATTTGTTTTCTCGAATTCCGAATCGACCGCATTGTAGAAGTGGTTGACAACTCTCTTTCGACTTAGTTAATACATCCTTTTTGATAACCCTATATTTGTTTACATAATATAAATCTTAGAGATAAACTTGATTTTCAATGGAATATTTAACAGCAAGTCTTTTCATATTGTATAAAAAGTTTAGCGTTTCATATGTGAACGCCTAGCCTAATATATTTGTTTAGTTCTAAAATATCACTAAAATACAAATATTAACATCACACAAACATAAATTCGCATAATATGGTAAATAGGATAAAGGGGTCTCAGTCGGTACTCGAGGCACGAAACCATTGTGTGCACAAACAATGAACACACACTAAGATAGACACCGCGAGCGCGTCAATTTTTAACTTTCTAAAAAAGGAGGAGGTACTATGTTCGTCTGTTGACGTATTGTATTTTTATGAACACAAACTTTTGGGATAACTAGGAAGACCTCAATGTCGAGTCAAATGTCGAGCTGTTATTGGCATATATGTGTGTAGTGTAGCCATCAAAGGATGATGGGCGTTTTGGTATAATCGTTGGATACCTTTTTTTTATTTGGATATATATTTTCAGGGGTAAAAAAGTCAACTAAGATAACTAACTCTAATACTAACTAACTGAAATTTAAATAGAGACAGTTTGTCTAAATTTAAAATTAATTTGAATTCCATTCAGGCCGAAATGGCCAAATATACTGTAAAATGTTAATTTAATTTATTTTTTAGATTATCTAGTAAACTATCTGAAGATTATGAAATATTAGTACAATCTTATATTTACTAATATTCTTTATTGTTCAGTAAAGTTTAATGCAGCGTGCTTCGTAAATTATATTGCAAGTGTTTATAACATATGCAATGATGTAGTTATTAATGTGAAGCCTTAATAAGTAAATAAAAATAAAAGAAATATAGTCTTCAGAAGAACCGGTATTGTTCCCTCCCCCGCTCTCTGACGCGGCTACCACGGAAGGTGGCGCGCATCTTGAGACACTCGCCGCGCTTGCGCAGGTTCTGGTGCTGATCTTTTTTTATTTACCAAGATAATGACAAATATTTATATTGTTAAATAATAATATCATGCCAAGTAGGAGGAAAATGTCACAGATTGAAATAATTTAATAGCGGTGGCAAAAAAATAATCAGTAACTTTTTAATTCCAATTATCTTTTATATAAGTACCTATGTAGAAAAGTTAAGTTCTATAAATATCTTGCATATTTGACGGTAAAATCTTAAATTACGTAATTTTGCAGTCGAATCTTCAAGTAACTAAAAAAAGCGTCCGAAAATCGTATGTCCAAAACGTCGGGATACGGTATAAAGTAGGAAAACTTGCGATATCTATCATAATATATGTCCGTGTTTATGTGTCATTCACACATGAGCGTAACCTTAAAATTTAATATCAGTTCGTAAAGTTCGTTCAAAATGTTATTTATTTATAAATACAAGATGTTAATTTGCAAACTGCAGGAACTTTCAGATGTACATAATATATTTATTACTCATCATTATTAGTAAATTATACCATAGTACCAACCCCGAAATAGCGAAAAACTAAGATGTTATCTACGGTTTGTAGTAACAATTAACTTATGGTACAGTGAATGCAAATTTTTAGTACTTTTGGGACAGCTGTTTTTTTTTTAAGATTTCGCAGTCTGTCCTATAGAAAAAGTTGTTCGTAATGGTAAGTAGGTATTATACACCTCTAAAAGTCCCTCTACTTTGCAAAAGAACCACCTGTATCACCGCACACGAGCGCCACACCACAGATATAAAACGCGGCCAAAACGTCGCAACTGACGCTTTGCAGCGTTAGTGGTCGCGTTTACAGCTCGTGTGCGGTGACACTTAGTTACAGTTCAAGTTGATAAAACCAGTTATAACTAGATATAACACGATATTAACACGATATATTATTCGATTATGTTGCGGTTCTTACTAATGAACATTATATAGACAACAACTGAGTTAGAACGCGAGTCACAATAAAGTTACATTCATTTTTTAATTTGCGAGAACGGGACTGAAATATCTGTATATCTATCATAAGTTCGTTTAGGCCGGGTGGGCAGCCCTGGTGTCAGAGGTTTGCAGCCGCCTAAAGGCCTCTGACATAAACAGTTAAAACAACCGGGACCCACAAATTTAACACATCATCCAAACCAAGACAGCGCTCAGTTGGATATGCCATCCGCGATTATCCATCCGAAGACAGACCGTACCGAACGTTGCATAACTTCGGTGATCGCTGACAAACACCTAGTCAAACTACGCTATGAGCGCTACATCTTTATCATGTAACACATATACAAGTAGATGAATTTTTATCGCGGCGCGCGTGCTCGGTACATCACTGGGTAATTACCTAATTCTTGACATCAATAATTGTAATTATCATTATTTTAGATTACGAAATACGTGAAACAATGAACTCATGATTTTCATTATCTTAGCAATAAGAATACATTGAATTAACGCATGACTCAAACATTCATCAACAACTTCAAAATAAAAAATTCGCCCAATCCTTCGCGAAGGTGTTGTACATTTTACAATGACAACTCGTGAAACCGCAGGCGATGGAAAACGGACGACGGACGCGGTTGAAAACCGTTCCGTGAGTTTATAGCCTAAATAGGTACTATTGAGTCAACAATTTAGATTTAGAGTTTAACGATTTTGCCTATCTCAAGTCTGTATTCAGCCTTGAACTGAAATATTCGTCGATTTGACACAAATTTAGGCAAGTTAGTTAAAACAATTGGCAAGTGAATAGTTAATTATTTAGGTACTTTAGACAAACATTATTTTTAACAACTAGACGATTATATACGATTTTTTTATATTATAAAACATTATGTCGATCAAATCGACTAACAATGCAATCGTTAATCAACAAATGGCCAATCGATGTATAATCTAAAATAACGATTACTTATTTTAATAATTATTATAACGGGAATACACATGTTTATTTTGATAGTCTTTACATACGACTATAGTTTCGAACACAGCACAGCACAACGTGCAAACTATTCGAATTCTGTACACGGTGGAAGTTGGTATTGCGTTTTTTTGTGAAAAATAATTATAGGTTATAGTCAATTAGGTTCTAAACACAATACTGCTGTGTTCAAAACTATATAGTCGTATGTAATGACTATCAAAGTAAACGTGAGTGCATTCTCGTTATATAAAGTATTAAAATATGTGAAAACTACGTTAGTTTCCATAATATAAAGGTTACTTATTAAATACCTAGCCTATAAATAAAATAAAAAATATAATAGAAAAAATATTTGACGTTTAAAAAACAGACACATTGAGATTCGCTCTGAGCCGAATGTTTAACATTAATGTTTTCGTTTTTGAGTAAATGCTCATTGAAGTGGAATGATTTGTACTGCTCTATATGTATATGTAATAAACGGGAATGTTAAAAAAATAATCAAGGAATAATATCTGCTTTAAAATTGAGTTTGAACATTTGATTTTTTTTCATTACATAATTTGAATAAAACAATGGAAAATATACAGACCGAATCAAACTTCTTGGCGGCTGTGAAGTTAGCTACAAGCTGCGTTAAATCAAATTCTATCGCAGCTGTTAAATTATCTTCAGTCAGGATTGGGCTTTGCGCAGCTGCCAAGTTTCATCCGGCCTATAGTGACTCCATTATAACCGTTAGCGATATCATTTGAATTCATTAAAAGATAGAAACATTTAAATAAAAACAAAGCAATAAGAATGTGTTCGAATAAACTTCATACATTATACGAGTAGATTTATACAAAAAAAAATCATCGAAATTGTATGCAGCCGGCCCGCACGGTAAAATTGTTCCCACCCACTAGTACCAATACTCAAATCTTTGGTTCACTAAAATTACATCACACCATTCATATGGCCTTACGATTCTTATCATTTCTAACATAAGAATATAAGGAATAGGCATGATGACTGCGTAAAAAAATCACTATTTTAGTTAGTCAGCGAGTTAGATTATCAAACAATATCCGACACGTATTTTTTCTTTTGTCAATCAAACAACAAACAACAAAGATAAACCTTGTCAAAGTTTGGAAGTGGGGGTCGTTACATCACTTCTCTGCCAAATATTTGTGTGTGACTTGTGACGTCACGCGGAACTTACACGGGCTAAATCTTCTTCAATCATTGTTTAATTGACAAAAGGAAAGATACGTGTCTGAGATTTTTTAATAATCTATCTGACGGACTAATTACATATTTTTAGCCATTATGCCTATTAAGCGCCTATGAGATATAACGACCGGTTTACATTATTCCAGTCCAGCGACCGTATCCAGTGCAGAATTGCAACTGGAATAATGTAAACACTCTCCAGTGCACTTCAATGCCGGTTTATACTATTCCAGTAGCAATCCAGATAAGAACTTTCCGTCTTTAAGTCCAACCGAAGAGATTATAAACTGCACAAGTTAAAAACAAGTTAAACTTCTACCAAAAATAAGTAGAGAGATCTAATACAAAATATATACAATTATACACATTGACCCTCAGAATACGAACTAAAGTAATAGAAACCGTACTAAAATAGCAAGAGATGTACATCACTTTGTCCCATTTTAAATATGAAAGGTGATGTCCACAAGTGGTATATTATTCAGAGAAAAATCTAACCAAGATGATATATACATCATTTGAAAGCTTGTTTTATGGGCTTCTGAAAAATATTTAATTTAGATTTTTTTATCCCTGCATTTTTTTTTAAAGTGAAAAATAAATTATCTGAAAAAAAATAATGCAGCTTTTTATTTTTTCTAGTTTAACAATAATAAAGTGCTTCTAGCGTTATTTTACTTGCATTCAAAGCTGATTCTTCCACATTTACCTCTTAATTTGCTAAAATTGAAAATTATAACCTACCAGTGTGACCAGTTAGTAGGTACAATGTGACAAAAAATCACTTAAAGAGTGTGTCTAATTGGTAAAAATGCTTTTATTTAACAATTTGGAGGTTACTTAATCAGAGTTCCTAGCGATAAACTACCTATTGAGCCAAATATATTTATTTATCCTAATAAAATCAAAATTAATTAAAAAAAATGCAGGGCTCTTTTTTGTTTTCAACTGATGTAATAGACTCAGAAAAATATGAACTTTCTCGAAATGTAACGAGTCTTGTGGTTAGATTTTTTGATTATTATTATACCAGCCTCCATACATTTTGTGAACATGTCCTTTAAAAGGTGTCAGAAAAAGATGCACATACAACTTGCGTAATTTCGAAGGGTTTCACAAACTAGCATTGTGCTTTCTCGGCTGTCCAAATTCAAAAAGGTAGAAAGTAGGAAAGTAAAATGATCAGAGATTTGAACCTTCTATTCTATTATAGGAACTAGAGGGTTCAAATTTCCGAAAAAAAACAAAAGACCAAGTGGAACCTAATTTTAACTATTTTGACATTCCAACTGGTGATTTTGACGTTTAACGACAGACGATGCGTTTTTTTTTGTTCTACTCACTCTTGGCGTATGTTAATACTCTATAAAATTTAACTTGATCTCTGCGACATAACATTAATATCATAACATTTTTTGCATGTATTTTGCATAACATTAATATCATAACATTTTTTGCATGTGTAATTAAATTAAACCATTTATATGTTACATTAGCATTGATAATAGTGAAAAACGACGAAAGTTACATTATTATGAGTATTTAATTAATATCATAACATTATTTACATGTGTACATACTTGATCTTTAATAATAGTAAGTAAATAAAATCCAATTTCTCACCTTCAACTACTCATTCGATTTCATTACAACATTGTTTGAAAATCGATTTTATCCACCACTATCTCAACTCTAAAAATGTCAATCTTCTATGTCAATGTCACTGTCGCAGAGATCAATTTAAATTTTATTGAGTATAGATATGAACAAGACAGCTGTAACGTAGTATTTATTTGAGTAAAATTTAGCAAGGTTTCGATTACTTGTCATTATTCTGAGCATTGATCTGAGTTAACATGTATAGGGACGTTTTATTACGGTACTTGATACAAAATAACTTTTATAAAATATTTGCTGCGGCTGTAATTACACCAATTTCAATATCGTAATGTATTTCATTACGCACTTGTGCGTTATTGTAATGTAAAACGCACGAGTTTTTTTTAATAAGATAACATGCACGGTTTTTTAAGATGCTCTGTCTAAAAATGAACGATACTTTTTAAAATCTTAGCAAAGAGTTTTTATGTCAGAAAAGTTGTCAATATCCTGGCAACGTAACAATCACTTTTAAAAATTGTTCAAATTTCTATAACTGCTTTAACAAGTAATTAAATATTTATTCGTTCAAGAAAGTCAGAGTTTTATTAATTTCCTCGCAAATATGTTATAAAACGTCGTATGACATACGTGCGCTTTGAAAATTACAGCCACTGCTTCCTGATAGCAATATCGCCTCGGCTGTAATTTTCAACTTACCGCACTTGTATCATAATGTACTATTACGCCACCCTTTATATACACGTTGACTTGAGTTAAAGTGTACTTTACATTTTGACGTGTATACATTTTGGATAAATTAAAGGAACTAATTTATTCCTCATTTAGGTTTTGTATTTATCCTCAGTGAAAACATTTTTGTGGAGAAAATAAATAAAATATATAATACATAAAATCTTGGTAGGTACGAGCACCTATTATACAGAAAGCTCATCATAATTGGTTCCCTTAAAATGCATGCTATTCAAAGTCGGAACTTGTTACAAATAAAATAATACATTTGCATTAAATTCATCATTATCTTAAGCAATTTATAATTACTCATAGATTTTAAAATGCGATAAAAATACAATTGTTAAAATATTAAAATTTGGCAGCAAATTTTTAGCGTTTATAAAGCCTCGATGACAATTTGCGGGAGATCAATAAAATTTAATTTTAAAATTCATAACATAGCAATACATACTTAATTAAAATTTTAAAAATAATACACAAGTTTAGATCGTTCTGTTCGGGCTTTCAATTAAGTCGCATTAGAGTGGAAACCTGCTGAAGCATTTTGCGTTTAGTTGTTACCATTCTAAAGAAACAAATGAAATATTTTTTGTTTCCTAAGTAAAGCCGTGGCAAAATGACACTAAAAAGTAATAAAGTAAGTTCGTAGGCCGGGTGGCTAGCCCTGGTGTCAGAGTTTTTAGGCTGCCTGAACGCCTCTGACATGGCTAAACGGTTAAAACAACAGGGACCTACATTTTAACGTGTCATCCGAACCACGGTAGCGCTCAGTTGGAAAATGCCGCCCGCGGCCACCCATCCAAATACTGATTGAAAAATTACACTAATAAATTAGGTATTGTTTTCTACGATATGTAATCTGCGAATCTTCATTTCATCAGCGGCGTGGTGGATTAATGACCTAGCTATTTTCACAAGCAGAGAGGCAAACATTCAACTAGCGACCCGCCCCGACTTCGCACAGGTTGTATTATATGTATATATAAAACTTCCTCTTGAATTACTCTATCTATTAAAAACGGATCAAAATCCTTTGCGTAGTTTTAAAGATATAAGCATACATGGGGACAGACAGCGGGAAGCGACTTTGTTTTATACTATGTAGTGATAATACTGTTTATAACTTCACTGTTGAACAAAGGCTGGCCTATATTCATTAGTACTGCTGTATCAAAGTTTAACAATTCACTGTTGAACATCGGCCTATATTCGGGACAATTGCGCTGGCCTAGTTCATTACACTCGATAGATTGGCAGGTTTACACTCTAACCACCTTATCAATCAACGCAAAGTTACTTTGAAGTAGTTACTGTCCATCTGTCTCTTTCTTTCATTGACAAAATCAATTTATTTTTAAAAGACAGAACCACGGATTAACAACTCCGAAATAGCTTTGTAAAATAAGGCCCTGAGAGACGACGTTACACCACACATTATTTTAAAGAACGCTACATAAAATGCCAGTATTGAGAAAGATACAACAAAGCTACAGATAGGTACAATACCTAACCAAAAGCAGTCGACACGCCTAAGCACCGAAGTCTGCCAAGTCAGTGGGCGGTGAAGAAACGCACACAAACCAAAATATAAGCAAGTTTACACGCACATAAATGTAATTAACTAACACTAGCTGAAAATTAACGCAACACAAGCGCAACCAGACCGATATATTTATATAAAGAGCATGACCGCCGGTCGCGTACTTTTGGCAGAGGGGTACGCTTTACAGTGTCGACTCCTTTTGGTTAGGTACTTAATGGATAGGTAAGATAAAGGCAGGCGCATACGTGCAGAGTCGGTCGGAGTCACCACGGCCAGCGCCGGCGCGCAGCCGCCCGCTGTCAGTCGCTGCCTTGCTCGCCTACAAGTCAAACATTCCCTTTACGTTTGGTAAATAATCGGCCAAGTGCGAGTCGGACTCGCGCGCGAAGGGTCCCGAACCGTATGGAAGCCCACCTTAATATATTTTATTTTAATTATTTATGTTTGAAGGGAATATGTAATTTAATATTCTGTAAATATATTGCAAGCATCTTCCTGTTGCCGTTATTAATATCGAGCAAAAAAATCACGTTTCTTGTATGGGAGCACCCCCTAAAATATCTATTTTATTTTAGCTAAACTATTTATTTTTAAATAATATATTTAACTACATATTAAGCCTAATTTTAGAGGTGCCATAGTAATTAAAATAGCTAATTAGACTACTTCTGTTTCTTTTTCACTTTAGGCATTCGATAGAAAGAAAACTTTTTATGTTGCTATTTTTACGATGGCGCTTCTAAAATTGGCTACTTCTGTTTCTTTTTCACTTTAGGCATTCGATACAGATATTTTTTTTTACCGTTGCTATTAAATTTACGATGACGCCTCTAAAATTGGCTACTTCTGTTTCTTTTTCACTTTAGGCATTCGATACAGATATTTTTTTTTACCGTTGCTATTAAATTTACGATGACGCCTCTAAAATTGGCTACTTCTGTTTCTTTTTCACTTGAGGCATTCGATAGCGAAATTTTTTTACCGTTGCTATAATATGCATAATATTTCAAGAAGAATATAAGAAAATTTAGGTTTGTTGTATGGGAGCTCCCTTAAATATTTTTTTCCTATTTTAGTATTTGTTGTTACACTAGCAACAGAAATGCGTCATCTGTGAAAATTTTAACACGGTTCATGAGATACAGCCTGGTGACAGACGGACGGACAGACGGACATCGGAGTCTTAATAATAGGGTCCCGTTTTTACTCTTTGGGTACGGAACCTTAAAAAAATAAAGTCTATAAAGAAAAGTTGTCTATAAAGTCGATAAATTTACGTATTAACGTCATAAGAATACATTGTTGAATCAAAAACTGAAACAAGCCGGACGTATATCTGTTGGAAGCTTAAAATTTTATCCCCGAGGTCGTACTCCAAGACGATGGCACAAGAAAATTGAGAAGTTTTAAAAGGTCTGGACGGAGACAGCACAGAATAGAAAGGTGTGGAAAGAATAGGGAGAGATCTTTGTGGACCTTTGTGACCAACAGTGGGATATTAAGAAGATGAAAACTTCTCTCTCGCATCTTTTAGTTTAACTTTAGCCGGAGTCTGACAGTAATGAGATGAGTTTTATCGTGCTTCACACAGGTTTATAAAGGTGTTCATTTTGTAATAAATATTTTTCTGGCAGTAATGTCGTAGGTTTACCTTCGTTGTTGTTGTGTTTGGGGCGCACGAGCCGCTCGGGGTGCGAGTGCGCCAACTGCGTGTAGTCGCGGAACACTTCATTGTAAGTGTCGTCGTTTGAAGACATCTCGCTTTCGCGCATCTCTTCGTTCAGCTTCGTTAGCCGGAGCCTGGAAAAGGTGAAAAAGTGAAAATCAGTCTCTAGCCACAACTGTCGAAATACGATGTGGTATATATGCGAGCGTAAAGTCAGGCGCACACGTCAATATTACAATAAAGCTTTGTCAGCTGCTATGAGAACAAAAGATCTTTTTTATACTATATATAACGGGAATGAACTCACGTGTAAGGATAGTCGTAACGACTATAGTTCCGGTCGCATTTGGCGACCTTTCTCAAGTTGGCGAGTGCTAGCACGCGGAGCCGTCTCGCAATGCATTGAGAAAGGTCGCCGAATGCAACCGAAACTATAGTCGTTACGACTATCCCTACACGTGAGTTCATTCTCGTTAGATAGCGATAAGTGAAGTGGAATGTGGTGTTTTAAGCATCAATTTAGTATTAAATGCACAACATTAAATTCCTCATTTATTAATCGCTTAGGAAGAAATACTCACAGGGTGACGATGTCAGCGTTAGCGTGGTCGACGGCTATATCGAGCGGCGTGCGGCCCTCCGCGTCTGTGATGGCTTGGTCGGCGCGGTACCGCAGCAGCAGGCAAACCTGACACGTATAGACATTGGAATAGGGATGATAATCCTTTCATACATATACATAGAAACCTTCATGTAGGGTCCCAGCAAACCTGACACAAATCACATATTAGATAGGGGTGATAATCGTTTCAATATGCATTTTACTGAGTATAAAAATCATAAATATAATTAGTCCGTTAGTTAGATTTAAAAAAATATTGGACTAGTATTTTTTCTTTTGTCAATCCAACAATAAATGTCGAAAATAAACCCTTGTCAAATTTGAGAGCGGGGACTCGTGACGTCACTGGCCTGTACCGGTACATTTGTAGTAGGTTAGTGACGTCACGCGGAACTTTAACTTGCTATAACCTCATAATTTTTTGTTGAATTGACAAAAGAAAAAATACGTATCTAATATTTCTTGATAATATGATATATTTGACGGACTAATTATATTTTTTTTAGTAAACAAGCTGACCTTGCATGTTACAACGTATTATTAGAAAGACCGTTTTACATCTATAAGAAACTTCGTTCAATGTTACGTTTCCATATTTCTTGACAGAAACGAAATAGTAAAGAGATGAGCAATGCTCTGGCGTCATGTTAAACATCACAAATGCCTAAAATCGAAAAATCGAAAAATCGGAGATCCAATAGGATCTCCGATTTTTTTTTTGTCAATCAAACAACAAATGGCAAAGATAAACCTTGTCGAAGTGGGGTCGTGACGTCACCTCTCTCACGAAAGTCTACAACATTTATATGACACTCGTGACGTCACGCGGAAATTTAACGGTCAATATCTTCATCAATAGTTGTTTAATTGACAAAAGAAAAAAATACGTGTCTAACATTTTATAATAATCTATTTGCCGGACTAATTATACTTTTCTTTTAGGCTTCATGCCTATTTTAAACAAGGGATATCAATTCAAACGCGTCGTTAGACGTATCAAATATTCATGGTAGTCTTTTAACCTTTTAAATTGTGCGTCACGCCACAAATCATTTCTCATTGTGTTTCATATCATGTGACCCGGTTTTTTCACACAAGTGCTAGTCAAGTATAGATAACTGGCGCTCATGAGTTAAAATAAAATAATTATAATTAAAATGTTGTTGTTGTTAGCCTGTCGGGACTCACCGCTGGGCAAAGGCCTCCCACTGAACTTTCCAGATTTTGCGGTTTTGTGCTATAGAAAATGTATGGATATTATTAAATGAGAATAGAAGATTGTATCACATGGGAGCAAAATAATATTTTACGGCGAGAGCGCTTTTTTGAATGCAGAGCGAAGTGAGGGATTCTAGAGTAGAAGAATTCTCTAGAGAAGAAGAGTTCTTTAGTAGAATCCTGAACGTAGCGAGGGATTCAAAGTACGTCTCCCGAGCCAAAAATATATTTTGCGCCCGAGTGGTACACTCTACTTTTCATCACCTCTATGAGAAAATAAAAGGCGTCTCTTATTTTACTGTAATATTATTATTAATTTAATAAAACGTAGAGTAATAACTAAATTGAAACTAAATGGTATCTGATAATAAAACAAATTAAAACTTATATTTTCTTTTCATTAATTTTCTTGGCGCTGAACAACAACATTACAAATACTTCCATATTCAAAAAGTGCGCGGCAAAGATCATTCCGGCGCACTTGTAAAGTTCCTTATAGAAAACACCAACTTTGGGCGCACTTAAAGGCGAACCAAGTAGTTCTTTTCGAACAGATGTGATGAAAAAGTTTATACCTGTGCGGTATGTCCCGCCTCCGTAGCGAGATGTAAGGGAGTTTTCCCCTCTTCGTCCTGCACGTTCAGCTTACTGCCGTTGAGGAGGAGGAACGAACACGCCATCACTGAACCCTGGAGTAATACAACGTCAAAATTAACAGCTGTTCCCTAAATTTTGTCAAAGGCCATCGAACATTGTGATTGGAACAGCTAAATATTTTCCTGTAATTTTTGTAAATCTCTGCACGTCGCAAATTAATCCTTACTAATATTATAAATACGAAAGTTTGTTGGTTTGTTAATTTTTCACGCAGCAACAGAGCAGCAGATAGATTGATTTTTGGTATAGATTTCAGGGGTTGGAAAGTAAAATAGGCTACATTTTATCTCAGAAAATTAAAAGCGAAGGCGTAGAAGCCGCAACAAATAAATATACTATTCTGATACTGGCAAATACTCAAAACCGCGACGACGAGGTCTCGAGGTTTTCAAGGCGGAGAAAAAACTAAAGACTGAGCACGACGTCACTTCAGGCTCCAGGTATCCATAGTTGCGATCTGTATGCTGAGTGAGTTTAGTCGTAAACATGACACGCTCGCCGCAAGCGCGTAAGCATGAAATTTGTATGAACTTGCCCTCGAACAAAGTGTTTCAAAAACGCGCCGCTAGTGGCGCTGTACATTTCTTCATACAAATTACATGCTTACGCGCTTGCGGCGAGCGCGTCATGTTTACGACAAAACTCACACTCAGAATACTGTTTTCTGACAGTGCTAACAGCAAATAAGGATACACTCACACTTATAGCTGCTATATGTTCTCTAACATAACTAACAATATTTAGGTAAGGCTAATACTGAATACAGCGTGGCGTAGTCGCGACCGTATAATATGCTAATGTTCTATAAAAGTACTAATAATAGGTAAGGTAAGGTAAACTTACACTAAGCACCGCGTCATGGAGCGGCGTGCGGCCGCGCGTAGCCGCTGCGTTGACGTCTGCACCGGCCGCTAAGGCAGCGCGCATCACGCATACATTATGCGCACGCGCCGCGCGGGACAGTACCGCACCCGCTGTTAACTGCGATATGTCGTCCGATACTGTAATAACGGGCACAAATATACTATTCAAAATAACTTAAAGCCTCGAACCACAAAAAACATTGAAAACAACAAAAAATTCAAGAAAAATATTTAGGAAAACCAACAATTCCTCATACGTTTCAACTGCATAATTCGATGCGAAGTTCACCGGGTCAATGTGACGTGTATATTAGGCGTTTTTTTTTTAATATCCCTGACGTGATCAGGGGTCTTAATTACAATTTTTTTTTTTTTTAACACTAAATGTATACCTATTTTTATATAGGATTAACAAACATTTAAATGTTTGTTAATGTTTGTAAATGATTATTACTATAGGATATTACTATTATATAAATAACTATTTATATATACTCGTATTACTATTACATAAATGTTCCATATTTTTGTCTCATTCATAATCATTCAGTGTAAAGAGTGCTGTAATATTTAGTCTCAGTTATATCCTCAGTTATATTTATATATTTTTTTTTACATTAATATTTTTTTAATTTTTGACATTTTTTTTATCTTTGACATTTTATTTTATAAATCTTGACACTATTCAATTTCATTCCGTTCTATTTTATCTACTTTTATAATTTTTGAGTTATGTAAACCTACCAATCAAACCAACTGGTAGATCTCCAAAACTCATTCTGGCAACATTGTGTTGTGAATGTCATATTGTCAAATTATTAATTTTCATTGTTTGTTATTGATTTGTTTGTTTCTTTAATTCTTTATTTTTGTTTATTTCGAATGATTATTGTTGTTGTTGTTTTTGTGGTAATTAGGTATGTAATTGCCTTTACATGATTATATAAAGTAGGCTAATGACGTTTCAAAAATGTATATTTGTTGAAATAAATATGATTGAATTGAAAAATTTCAGGATGGACGCTGGTAACCTTACTAATATTATAAAATCTGAAAGTTTATTTGTTGGTTTATTGCTTTGTTTATTACTTTTTCATGCAGCAGCAGAGCAACGAATCGTCTTGAGTTTTAGAGGTCGGAGAGAGTTCCTGGGATTTTTTTATGTCGGAAAAAAATAAGGATGCTAAAGGAAGCCACAGGTAAAGCTTGTAAATAAATATAAATACCTTGTTCATCGTCCTCGCCCTCGGTGGAATCGTGGTCGGAAGGCAGCGCTAAAGAAACGCGCGCAGCCGCTAACTCCGCGCCGATCTCTAGCACCGGGCTGCCTGAACTACTTGACTCTGGAATAAAACACAAGTTATTGTTAAAGCATTCTAAGGACCAAAATATATAATTTATCGGTGTACATTCTACTTTATTTGTACAGTAGGCTGCGTTGAGCTATTTTAGGTTGGAATAGTACATTACTGCAGCGCATTGTTTGACAAAAGCACTGTACAAGCTTTGGCCACAACTAGGCATTGATGGACGTACGTAAGTTGGGAGCCGAGGCACACATAAGTGAGTCCATCAATGCCTAGTTGTGGCCAAAGCTTGTACAGTGCTTTTGTCAAACAATGCGCGGAAATTACTTACTAAAATAATTATCGAAATTAATGATGAACAATGAACCATAATCAATCATTTTTCATTTCATCGTGGTTTTTTGTTTTTTTTTTTTTAAATAAACAGCGTTCTATTTCCAAGCCAGCTCGAAATATAAATATATACCTCCTTGGTTGGCATGTTTCAGACTAAAACATCATTTCATTTTTGGCCGACGAACCACCGGAGGAGGTATACAATTCGACGCGTATTTATTTTTTTATGTATAACCACGCATAACTTTTTTCATAGTAGTACGATTTTTTTCATAATTCTTTTTTTACTGGAAAGAGTATACTTCAAAATTGGTCCCATTTAAATTTTATCGAAATCGGCTGAGCCATTTTTGATAAATCAACAATAATGTAAAATATGCTACATCGATCCGTGCGAAATATTCGCGAATTCTGTACACGAGTGACGTCGGTCATGCTAATTTTTGCAAAAAATAATCTTGTTAAATTACACAACGGCATATTTTCATATATTTTTTGCCGGCCGCTGCTCGCATGTATTTGGCCACTATAATGTTGTTTTAGGTCGAAAATATTGTCAAAGTAATGTTCACATTTCCAAGCACGTTTGAGAAAGTAAAATTAACTAACTTGGGAAGCTCACACTCAAAAATGTCTAATCTGTTATGTAATAAAATATGAGCTCACCACTGGTGTTGCTGTTTTCGTCACTCTTGTCGTCGGTGATAGTCTCCGGCACGGCGGGCGCGGTGCGGACCCTGCAAATCAGTGTTAGATGGTTAAAGTGAATGATAAGTAAATAAAATAAACATAAATAAATAAACATTAGGATACACCTTACACACAGTCTCTGACCCCAAACTAAGCAAAGCGGATGATATGGCTGCCAGAGACTGATATACTACTTAAACATTTTTAAATACATACTTAAAGATAATACCTAAATAACACCCAGACACATAGAAAACATCTATGTTCATCACAAAAATGCTTGCCCTGGGTGGGAATCCAAACCACGCCTCTTTAGACCAGGAGTCAAAGTCTCTAACCACTGCACTGGGCCACCGAGGCGGTCAATATTTAGGTTTCGTATCGAGGATGCCTATTTCCAGCAGCGGACGTCAAATGGTTGATCGACGACGACTGACGACAATGACGTTGGCATTTGTATTCGTTTATAAATGTGTTAGTTTCAGTCCCCAGTGTGTGACAATATTACCTGCGGCGCGTGCGGCGCACGGACCAACGGCGCGTGTTGCGGTGCGTGCGCGCAGCCTCCAAATCGCCGCGACGGACGATGTCGCGCACAAACGACAGCGATACGTACTTCGCGCGGATCCACGCCTCGCGTACGCACCTGATGAAATACACCAATTCAAACACGTCACCACAGACCTAGTATAGGCCGAGTCATACAACTTGGCGGCTGCGATGTTAGGTACAAGCTGCGGATAACCCAATTCTAACTGAAGCTCACTTAACAGCTGCGGATTAGTGTTAGCTATGAGGTAAGGACCTCATAGCTAACACTAAAGCCGCCAAGTTGTTTTATCGTCCTATAACAGTATAATAATATACTATTCAATCAACGACAAAAAATAGTTATAATAAAGACGCAAAATCAAAACAACGCAAACGCGTGACGCAAGAATTCATAATCAGCTTGATAAGAACGTAGCGCACGCAACGTATTCCCATTTTAAATAATCGCTCCGCTTGAAATTAGGTCATAAATTGGCAGATAACAGAAATTGTGTAACAGACGTGTTTACGTTATGCTCCAAGTGTAAATAGTGCCAATTGCTATTCTTCTGGACATACATCACGTGTAATGAATACTAATAATACGAGAAAATAACAGCGCACATAAACTACTAGGACTGAACCGGGAGCAGTTGGGTTAGTAAAGTTTTAAGAATATTTGACTTACGTTTCACAATCCGGTGTAGCTCTGGTAACGGTGGTGTCATCTGTATTAGCCTCGTAAATTAAATTCACTATTCTATTTCCTAATTCAGCCATTACCTGCAATTAAATACAAAATCATAGTTCGTCTCGGTGCGCGTCGTCATGGATGTATTTTTATAACGGATCGGATGTGAAGTCACTTGTTATCGAAAAACAAAGCTTCGCCTTGGAGCTACCTATGTATCATTTTAAAGAATCAATAATCCTTATTGTGATATCGAAATGTCACATGTTATCTGTGAGTTACGAGAGGGTCGAGATCATTTAGTCTTATTTGGCTTTAGGTCGAATCAAACTTAGTTTGTGAAGTTAGCTATGTACAAGCTGTGCAAAACCGCACTCTTCACCACGGCTAACATATAAATTAGCTACTGCGCAACGATTCGCCTCATATCACAGTCAGCATTCAGTTCGGTTTGACTCGTAACCTCATCTCCTTGTTTCTCACATCCATGCACTCTTTCCAGTTGGGACAGAGAATTCAATCAACATCATTTCTGTACATTTTTAGGATAATCTCACCTTAATAATATCAGGTTCCCAATCGTCTAACGTGAGAGATCTGACTTTGCTGACGTGGACACCCAGCGAGCGGTGTGTTCCCGAACATTCTGCAAAATAAAACAATAAAATGACTTCTGAAAAACAGTAAAAAATATTCATTTGAAACATACAAGACAGCATGTATGACATAGTCACTGTACAATTTTTTTTTGTATGTTGTGTAGGATAAATAATAATCGATTGCTATAGATTTCCGTTTTAAACAGAGTCTATGTGTTACATTTTGTTTTGTTTTTGTTTGCTTGCACTCGTTAGGCTTGGTTACGGAGAAATAGTGTTTTTTTTACTTCAACAATTCAGTTTCACTCAGGTAGATGTTCTCTTTGTTGTTTTTGTTAGAAAACTAAACTTTATACAATATAAGTACAGCCAGAACACAACGAGATACATATTGTGCTGACCGTGCATACGAACAGCCAGAAAATGGAACGCTTTGCCAAAGTCTATCTTTCTGCTAAAGTACTACATAGGTGTCTTGTAGGTAAGCATACTACATCCTAGACCGGCCCCCCGACCGCCTAAGCAATAGCAATCGTAATCTATTTAAACTTTAAAAGACCACGTTTCAGTTCCATATGTCATCACTGGCAACACACAACTATCGAAAACTCTCGTCTTGAGGCACTGAGGTATATCGGATGAAAAGATGTCACGCAATTTTCCGAACGCTGCCCAGCCGAGTCGGATTCGGCGATCGACCTCTTCCTTAAAGTTGGACCTACCTAGCTGGACTACTTGTCCTAGGTAGACGTACGAGTCAACGACTTCAAGAACCGAGCTCTCAACAGATATTGGGGTGGGTACAACATGGGCATTACACATGACCTTCGTTTTATCCATGTTCATTTTAAGACCCACCTGTCGAGAAACTCGATTGAGGCCTTCGAGCATCGTGCTGAGTTCTTCCATCGACTTTGCCATGACCACAATATCGTCAGCAAACCGAAGGTGCAATCGTAATAGCAATCGTTTATGACTTCATTTTAGTCATTTGGCACCGCCTATGTGACGTTAGCCATCAATTGCTTTGCGCGGATTGCGAAAGCAATCGTTGAATGAACAACTTTGATGGCTAACGGCACATAGGCGGTGCCAAATGACTAAAATGAAGTCATAAACGATTGCTATTACGATTGCTATTACGATTGCTATTGCTTAAGCGGTCGGGGGGCAGATCCCGATCCGGTCATGTAGCATGTAATCAAAAGCAAACCTATAGGAAATAAAATAAAAAAAATATAAAAAAGATTTATTATTGCTTACCGATACACAGCGTGATGCCGAGGTTGATGCTGGCCCAGCGAGGGTTGGGGGAGCCACAGTCGCAGCAGAAGTTATTGCCGGGGATGCTCAGAAGTTGCTCCCATATTCTAAAACAAATAAGTTAATATAAGCGAGTGTAATTCCTTTATAAACTGAAATTAAACTATTTGGCAAACTATGTGCCATTGAATCGATTCGTGCGAACCGACTTAGTTTCTTACACTAGGTAAGTACCGTATATTCTTCATGGCGACGTTGACATGCCTGACATCGCTGGGCCGACTGTCATCGGGAACTAGCACGAGTTGCGACTCCGGGTTCTCCAAGACTCGCATTTCACATTAAACTTTATTCCTGTTTATATAAGAACTTTATTAGCGACGTACCGAACTTTCTTCATGGCGACGTTGACATGCCTGACATCGCTGGGCCGACTGTCATCGGGAACTAGCACGAGTTGCGACTCCGGGTTCTCCAAGACTCGCATTTCACATTAAACTTTATTCCTGTTTATATAAGAACTTTATTAGCGACGTACCGAACTTTCTTCATGGCGACGTTGACATGCCTGACATCGCTGGGCCGGCTGTCATCGGGAACTAGCACGAGTTGCGACTCCGGGTTCTCCAAGACTCGCATTTCACATTAAACTTTATTCCTGTTTATATAAGAACTTTATTAGCGACGTACCGAACTTTCTTCATGGCGACGTTGACATGCCTGACATCGCTGGGCCGACTGTCATCGGGAACTAGCACGAGTTGCGACTCCGGGTTCTCGCGACTCTGTCCCTGTTGTATGGCCGAGCGAATCCCGTTCTGAAGAGCTCCGAACCAACAGTTCAACATCTCTTCAGAGTCTGCTTGGAGCATGTGACTCCTGGAAAAAGGTAATAGTTTTATTTTTTAACTTTCGTGACTTGAGCACATTATTCTTATATTAATTTTAGCACATTATTCGAGATCACGCATCTCTTTGGAATCCGCTTAAATCCGAACATATGGCTCCTAGGAAAAGGTTATAGTATTATTTTCAAGCTTTCGAGATTTGAACACATCATCCTTATATTATTTTTAGCACATTATTCGACTCGAGCAGGAAACGAAGTATTTATCTCATATTTTATTATGCGATAAGTTCCGTAATATAACAATGAAGTAGTAGTCATTGAAATTTATTATTGAACTAGCTTTTGCCTGCAGCTTCTCCCGCGCTTTACTAGCCTGCATGTGACACTGTTCGACCTTTAAACTATATCCACGCAAATTATTAATTTTTCGCAGTGCGTGCACGCGGGTACAAAGTTCAAATAGTTGTAGTTCGTGTGAATGTATGTGTCATTCGTGTAGTATTTTATACATTACATATTGTTTTTCATAAGATTTCGGTAAAACTTAAATGCGACAATTTCTAAACTATGATCTACTACTTAACCAAATAAAATAATCATCAAAATCGGTTCATAAACTGGCGAAGTAATCGCGTAACATACACACAGAAAAGTATTGGTTGTCTGAACTTGTCTATAAAGTCCGTTTAAAAATAAAGGTGATGACAGTGATAATGATGAAGGCTTACTTGGAAGGCGAGAGCACTTCGAAGCAGAAACGGCGCTCCCCGTCATGCACGGGCTTCACGGTGCACAGCCTCAGGTCTTCTTCCATCACGGTCACGTTCAACTCGCCGGTTCGTTTCCTATAACAAATACCATCACATTGAGTAACTCAGAGACTGAAATTGAGTTTGAGTGACATTTTGAACCATTGACACGACGAAGATGAAGAATATGCCTAAAATCAACTTCGTAATTGAATGTTCTGAGGGGTTAATCCAGGTATACACGTAAATTGAAACTACAGCTGTTTCCGTATGACTCTATACATTTTTGTACAGCGCCCCTGGCGGAAACGAGGAAGAACTAACCAAAATGTATGAAGCCACACGCGAACGCAAAAGTTTAAGTAAACTACGCAAACTAAGGGCTCTGACCTAAAAATCTACATGAAAAATCGAACCTAGAGTAAAGACAATTTACTGTAATGTTCAATTATATTATTGTATTTCAACAATATAAAGTGCTGTTTTGCAAAGTAGAGACTTTATGGGTATATACTCACCATTATGAACAATGGTTACTATGGGACCAACCCCAAAAATTGGTTGTTTGTAAAGTCGGTTTACGGACGAAAATTTTACGTGATAACGTCATAAGAAAATATTGTTGAAACATCAACTGAAACAATCCGAACGCTTAGTTAGGCCGGTCGTGCCTCTATTGCTCATTCCGCGCTCTCGCTTGCACTGTAACTAAACCCCTTACCTACATATATATAAACCTACCCTTATACTAACCCCTAACCCATTTACCCTTAGCAATACTCAGACTTTTTTTTTTTGTAATATTAATATTATTAAGGGGCTAATTTATGTTGATAGTCTATGTTAACCCTCAACTAATGACGCTTCTCCCATACTGCTTAACCCTAAATTAGTAACCATGAAACTAATTATCCTTAAAGAAATAATCATAAGATTATATTTAATTCCGTTATAGTTAAAGTACTTAAAGCTAGGTTTGGCCAATGATCGAATAGTGTGAACCCTACATTATGTATCGTAGAACCCTAATGGTTTTGGAGACTATACTTACGTAACTATATGTCAAAGTTATAGAATTGATTAAAATATAATACAAGAAGAGGTAGAAACAAGAAAGTAAATTTAGATTATTGTTAAGTTAGTCTTAATAATTCTAGTAGCTATTTTTGTACAGGCTTTTCGGAGGTTTCTATACGCAATGTTAACTAGACAGAGATAATAGTGAATGCACATAGTCTCAAATAAAACTATATTTGAATTTTTATTTATTTTTCATGACTGTCTGACGATAGATGCAAATACTAGTTAAAAATAATTTATATTCTTTAAATAAAACTATTGTTTATTTTACTTGGTAGTGGCAATGGCCAAGAATAAAATATTATTTATTTTTTTGGTAATGGTCTCCGTTCCATCCCCATACAACCACCCTCTTCTCCAACAGTGGCATTTCTTTTTTTTTTTCTTAAAGTTATATCTAATAGTTAAACAAAGCTATGTTTTTGCTTTGATAACTCTCCGTATCAATTATACTAGATAATTCAAAATTCAATCAACAAATCGATTATAATTGGACAATAATAATAATAATGCCATTCAGGTTATTCATAAGATAATATTATAACCATCATATTAAGAAAAACTGTTTACTTAGTCTTTTAATACAACTGGACTGAATATGAAAGAATCGAATAACAATATTTGATTTGACTATTATCAGACAGTCAGTTGATGTCATTCAGGAATTATACACCAAGCCTGATTACTGGATTCAAAATTTATAAACCTTTTAATGAACTGGACCTTAAGGGTCAAAGTTATTTACTGGACTCTTCTGGAATCTTAATGTCTGTCAAGTATGTCATATAACAACATATACGACTAGGTACATTCACAACCATTAAAATAAACATAAGTTCTAATTAAAACTACAACATGTATTTTTTTATTAATCCTAAATCTTAAGACAATCTAGATTCTACCCAAAGTCTCCCGCGCTAAACCTATTGCAAGTAGTTGCCTGAACGTTTATCAAAGGTGTTCTAATTAAATTTTGATTACATTCATTATTAATTGGTTTAGGTATAGAAAGACTTTACTTAATAATGAATTAGATTTTGGATTTGATAAGAACAAGCCAGTGTTTCGACGGTAAGTAATAGCACTCCTTGTGTATAGTGTTGTTTCACCCACCTGTTTTTCAAGGATCATAGGTTAATTTAACACATTCGAAACGTCAGTTCGAGATAAGGAGCCAAATCCTTACAACTAGAAACCTCGGCTTAATTCACTCAGCTTCAGTGAGCAAAACCCGATATAACTATGTTACAAAATATTTGGATAAGCGAAGTCAATTCTAGACCTTTTGGATAGAAAGATCTGAGAAATATTCAACCCTTGAGGAACATCCAGGTTTCCTACATACATAAGTAGATATTCCCTAAATTTCAGATTAGAAAGTATAAACCTAATCACTAACATTTCCCATTTTAGGCATAAAATGAACCGAGTAAAATATTAATCGTAAACACTAAACATTCTAGAGTAATTCTGAAAATAATATACTCAAACAGATAACAAGAACATAAGTGAGCTTGACGCAAGTTAATAAACCAGGATGTAAACACATTATGGATACGGCAGTAGTCAGACGGTTAAAAGCAATGGTAAAAGTCGATTAAAGGCTCTAAAGCAGAAACAAGAAATATTCAGTAAAAATCAAAACACACAAGTAGTAAACATCAAAAACACAAGTACATACATGGACTATACACATAAGCATTTAGAAATAAAAGTACTAAGTAAATAAGTGTCGTAGTCATTATACCTACAATACACAGAAACCAAGAAAAGTACACAGGTAATTCACAAGATATGACACGATGGAAATACGAATTCACAAGAACATAATATAAACAGTTAGAAAACACACACAGTTAAATATAGAAGCAAGTAAAACACGTAAGTATAAATAATCAACAAGACACGAAACCACACGAAATAGTAATCAAGTAATAAAAGGTAAAACATAGAATAATTTTCGAAATAATATGTAATCACACGAAACCTAAATAAAGTTCATAGAATTAATGATCAGCGGTAAAGACGGCTTTGCTTTATGTAATACAATACTCTGATACCACCCTTTAATAATTATTCTAAATTTAAACTATATCTCTCTGTTGTTCAATAACTTATAGAAGATATTTAAAGTTAGGCGAGGTACTATTTTCAATTCGTAATATAGTCCAGTACTAAAAAGGGATTAGACCAACAATAGTTTCCAGGTTTCATTTTAAAAAGAAAATAATATTATTTATCAAAAATAACTAGATGTCGGAAGGCCAAGTCCCGCCAAGAATTGAAATAACCTTTTAATTAAAAGTACATTTAATTTTTAATTATTTAAGTTTCAGAGTATTATTTCACAAATACAATCACCAGGATAAATTGGAAAGGACTCACCGGATATTTCCCTTCGGTAAGGGAAATAAACAACCCAGACTCCGCACTTACACCAAAACACCCACTTTTTTAAAAAACTTAAAATAATCACTATACTTATCACCAAAACTACAAGTTCTCCGAATTTCTATGCGAACTGTCAAGGGTCAGCTCCGCTCGTTCCAATGTTCAGATTTCGACTGTGTCCCCTCTCCCGTCCCCATCCCTTTTATACTATTTACCAGGTACGCGTTATTTGTGATTGTGCCTCCTGTTTGTCAAATAGCCTGTTATTTGCGAAATAGCCTCCTGTTTGAGATATAGCCTGCTATTTTCGCTTGTGCCTTCTATTTCCCGGTACGTCAGTTACAGTTTTCGTCCAATCAGCGATCTAGGTTCCATGTGTAGAATCTCGTGTTTATGCCAGCCAATCAAATCCCTCAAATCTATGTGATCGCATATCCAAAGTTACCAGTCGTATAATCATATTTGTTAACAAGTATTTCTACGGATTTTTAGAAAAGATAGGAATAAAAATCCTCCTTTTTTTTTTTCGTACTTTAAACTAGAATAATAAACTTCTGTTCAACTAGCTCATGATTTATTTAAAATTATCCTTTGTATTTCCTTGATTATTTTTTTCTTAGTCTTTGAGGAAATAATCATTTCGTTCTATAATTTTTCACACCACGATACGTATTATTCATCCTGTACTGGTAATACTAAGTATGGAATACCTTCCGTCATTATTTCCAACAATTTGTAAACAATTCATATTTTTGAATTTAAAATGAGAGTTTTTTTTCTCTTGGATAACAAGGAAGTTTCTAATAAAACCAAATTCGGCCACAGTGTCTGTGAGATTAGACAGTGCTTCAAGTCAGTGCAACACGTTAGATGATGTAAATACCTTAAAGAATAACCTAAAATCGTCAACTAAATTGGTTGTTTATTTTTCGGGTTCGCTGTCTCAAAGCCGAGCAGAATCTCAGCTTCCTTTATTGGAACATAACTCAAATCTTCTCAAAGTATCTAGAAGGATTCTTGATAACTTTTCTGGAATAAATGCAACAGGATAATCTCCAGTTTATTGCAATGCCGCACGGCGATCAAAACACTACGATATCGGTTGAACAGGTAAGTTCAAGTATTTGTTTCTTTTCTCTTCTTACTGTCATTGTCTGTAACTTTTGAGCCCAAAATCTTATTGTTATTATTAGTTTGCAATGGCAGGCAAAAGCATGTCTTTTAAAGTATCTTATGATTGCAGAACAGTAAAGCAAGTAAGGTTTTTTAATGCATCCATGAATATTCATAACAATTCCACGGATCTTTACTAGAATGTAGCTTGTTAATCTCCTCAGTTTGTTAAATAAGTATTCAGCAATCTGTAGACAAATTGTGTTGTTTCCAAGTTGTGTTGTGTGTATTTCTGTTCCAAAAATCTTTCAATTTTAGATTATCAAGTCTGAAATCAGATACTTAATTGTACTTCTGATCTATTCCAGCATGTGTCTTCGCATTGATGCCTACGAGAGAGAGATGCAAGTGTTTCAAATACCAACTTCTCCGCTCCAACTTGGTGTGTTCATCCTTCCTCAACGGGTGAAATGGCGGACAGGAACATTAGTTTTGTAATACAAATGATATCTAGGTAATCTTTTACACAGTATGTTTCAGCGAATATTACTAAAATAATTGGAATTTATTATCTAACATTCCAATGACCGAGCTATTATGCAAATTTCTTACTTGACCTTGTTTTTAATAATTAATTAAATATAAATATGATCTATTTTGTGGGAGACTTTTACATATGAGATAGATCTTTATATGTGGTTATGGCGAGACCCTGTATCGGTACAGCACGCTCGGCTCAGGCGGAACGTGACACTTTTTCGTGCGTGCAGCCGGCGTGCAGTCATCAATTTATAAAATGTTATCACGTCAAAAAAAAACACACCATCAAAATCAATACGTTTTGTCGAGAGTTAATTTGGAACTTGTAGTAAGTATAGAACAGGTCATTGTTTTCGAGATTTCGCAGGTGGTTCTATAGACTAAATCATCTTGAAAATCCCATAACTCTTCAGTACAGTCGGGAAGTAAAAAATAAAATCTTGACACCAACCAACACAACATCAATCAAATCCTTAAATGTCGTGGGAAAACACTACCTACCTACGAACCATCGTACACCTTACTACCTACCTAGATAGGCATATTCAATAGGAGTATGTCACGTTACCACGAAATTCTCACGGCAGTTGAAACCCCGCTAACAGCAGATAAACAAATAAACAATAGGCATTAGTTACGGGCGCGGCCGTGGCCGGAGCCCGCCAGGCCGGTGGCGGCCTTATTTCACAAGCCTTCGAGCTGTGCTAATGACAAACACCATCCGTGAATATATTATTAGCATTTTGCATTTTGTTAGCTAGCTGCGTATCGCGATTTTCCTGTTTTCAGCATTTATAAGAGCAATTGCAATGTTTGATAATGTTTCATACTCATTGCCCCCACTAGGATTCCCTGTGCCATGGAATACAAAGAAAGACATCTCAAACCCAGACTCAGTATAGGTCGTGCCCACAAGTTGGTGGATGT
This sequence comes from Hypomecis punctinalis, assembly GCA_949316475.1. Classification (NCBI taxonomy): domain Eukaryota; kingdom Metazoa; phylum Arthropoda; class Insecta; order Lepidoptera; family Geometridae; genus Hypomecis; species Hypomecis punctinalis. Next base: position 12,943,811 of record OX438807.1, read on the forward strand.
TGAGCTAGCTACAAGCAATCCTGGCTGAAACTCACATAAAGCCGCACGTTGATTGGCTATTGCGCAGCTTGTAGCTAACTTCACATCCTCTAACTTGTGTGGCGCAGCCTATACAATCACAAAGTGATGCGGTCTAGGTCGTAGGATGCTTACCCAGAAAATATACATTTAGTCGAGATTTGAAGACAGCGAAGTGCTGCGAGGATCTGAGCGCTGCCGCTCTGTCGTCCTATATACCTAGTTTTTGCCCTTGTATTTTGACTTTTGTGCCCCTAAAAACCCTTTTGTGTTATCGAGAAAAAAGTAACCTATGTCACTTTCCGACCTCTGAACTATATCCCTGCGAAAAATCAAGTCAATCTGTTGTTCCATTGCCGCGTGAAAGAGGAGCAAACCAACAAACACACTTTCAGATTTACAATATTAATAAGGATGTACGTTCTGACACCGCGTCGTCGCCGCATCGCCACATCGCATTATGTTATACGACTCTAAGTATTTATTTGTATATATGTGATGAAAACATACCTATAAACCAGCCGATTATCGTACAAGTAGAACCACCGTCTATTCCACGTCTTGAAAGCATTGGAGGTCCTCTTAAACAGATATCCCTGCATCCTCGGCTGGTTCTTCAAGCTGGGAGTGATGAGCAGGCCGTCCTTACAGTCCCCATCCTCGGTCTTACAGCTCGGCAGCACCGTGTCCTTGCTGTTGACGATCGTGTGCCGGTTTTCCATCTCTTTGTCCAGTATCTTGGTATCGTTCCGCATTGTTACGATCTGAAAATGAAGTAAAGTAACTTCGTATACACCGGAGGCAGCTAGAAACCAATTACATTTATTATTTTGTCCTAAAGTAATCTGTTTTTTTTTAAATCTGTTTGTCTAATAAACTGTTTTTGTTTGTTTGTTTGATGGCTAGCAGTTTCCAGCGTTTTTAAGCCGCCTGAAAGCATTCGACATGGCTGAACGGTTAAAACAACCGGGCCCCTACAATTTAATGTGTCATCGGAGCGACGGTAGTGCTCAGTTATAAATGCCGCCCGCAATCATCCATCCGAAGACTTATCGTGCCGAACGTATCTTGACTTCGGTGATCGCTGTCAAACACCTAGTCAAACTACGCTATGAGCTACGAAAATAAAGTCATAAAATACTCGGAACGAATTATGATTTTCGTGACAAGGAAACTCAGTGAGGATCAAATATGATGTCATGGTAAACAAAAATTACTTTTTATTTGACTGTTTAGTCAGTTTTTGTGATACATATTTTATTTAATTTCAGACATTAAGCGCACTGTATCTTCCTCCCATTTTCATCAATTTTCCCCGTTTAAGGCTAATTATGACCACAGTGACAGAATAAATCTTTTTTACTTAAAATAAGGCCTTATGATGACCACATTTTTATAATCTGGAATCCTAAGTGCCATTACAAATTATTCATCATCTTATCATTCGTGTGACGTCCGCTGGACATAGACCTCCCCTATGGTTTTACAATAAGACCGGTTAAAAGCGGCTTGCGGCATCCAATGTCTGTCAGCGGTTTTATTGTGTGATAATAAGCATTTTTATGGTATAACTAGCTGACCCGGCGAAATTCGTTTCACGCAATATCTTTATAAATTATGGCCTATGTGTTATTCTGATGTATAAGCTTTATTATTGCAAAGTATCATCTCAATCCGTTCAGTAGTTTTTGCGTGAAAGAGTAACAAACTTCCACATATACTCACAAACTTTCGCATTTACAATATTAGTAGGATAAATATAGAAGAACTAGTTTTTACCCGCGGCTTTGCCCGCATGATATTTTGATTTTTGACGCAATAATATTATAATTTATAGCCTATGTGTTATTCTGATATATAAGCTATATTATTGCAAAGTTTTATCTCAATCCGTTCAGTAGTTTTAGCGTGAAAGAGTAACAAACATCCATCCATCCATCCATCCTCACAAACTTTCGCGTTTATAATATTAAGTAGGACTATAAGGACTAGAAAATGACGGGAAAACATAGCCACTCCACAAGTCCTATTATAATTAACTGAAGATGGCATTAGAACATCGTGTTACGGTCTACAGATCTTAATAACCATTCTTAAGGTCAAGGTGAAAACTTTTAGAGCTCCAGTGAAAATCGCCACAAAACGCATCATATTATATTATTTACTTTACGATGAGAGGATTGTTAGTGTTAATTGAAGTAGACACGCGCGTTTATTGCTCAGTGATATTACCGCACCTAAAATATGACGAAGCATTGACTGATAACTAGTCTGTTGTTACAAAAATCGTACTATATACATTTGGCTTTACATAATTTATAGTTAACCTAATAATTAATTAAATAGGTATTTAATATTACGTAATTAACGTAATTTGTGGTCTTATAGATAATCCATTTTTGTCTGTTTTGCAATAATTGTTTCGACCAAAGAGCAGTAGTCATTATTTTTGTAATTGGGTTAGATTGCGTTGAAAAATTAGCTGAAAAAGAATGGAACAGCCATAGCTAAGCTTAGCTATACCTACTAGTAGCTAAAATATTATTACAGACGTAACCATTTGGGGTTTCAACAATTTTGTATGAGAGCTGCCATATCCCACCCGCCCACATTATGTTTTTTTTTTTTATAAGTTTCCGCGCACAATGAAAGTAGTATATATGGGTAGGGGACACTTCTAAAAACAATAGATGTTAGTACTATGATACCCTAAAGTGTCACGTTCTCGAGATATTTTGATGTAAATATCGCAAACTTTGCGATCTTTACATCCAAATATCTGGAGAACGTGACACTTTAGGGTACCATACTACGAAACAATTATTGTGTGTTGTGTCCCCTACTCATATATACTACTTTCGCCGTGCGCGGAAACTTATAAAAAAAAACATAATGGCGGCGGGTGGATATGCCACAAATGTTCAAAAATTTCAAAGTAATTTTGTGAAGACAGCAGTGTTCTACAATCGATAATAACCGAGATAAATCACTTTGAAATTTGACAGCTGTCACTTTGACAGCTGTTACTGTGACACCTGTAATACCGCTAGTTCTACTATTAGAACTAATGGTAGAACTTACGGGAACGATGCGACTGGATGGGGTGACGTCATTTAATTACCGAGTTCCTATGGTCACCTTCCAGCTTCATCATCAGACCCTGGTTACCGTCTAGTCTAGTCGTCATGATAAATCAGATGAGTCCATATTCGATAGAGATATGTAGTTTCATTACTGAGTTCCTAAATCCACCTCCCAGCTCCATCATCAGACCCTGGTTACCATCTAGCACCAAAGTGCTCGTCAAGGCCAAGCTAGCGAGCCCATACTCGATGAGGTTATGTCATTTAATCACTGAGTTCCTATGGCTCCATCACCAGACCCTGACCAGAAAATCAGACAAGTCCATACTCGATGGAGCTATGTCGTTTTATTACTGAGTTTCTAAATCCACCTTCCAGCTCCATCATCAGATCCTGGTTACCATCTAGCACCAAAGTGCTTGTCAAGACAAAACAAACGCGCCGAGACTCGATGGGATTGCGTCATTTATTTTCTGAGTTCATCAGATCAGAGCCTGACAACCATCTAAAAATAAATTGTTCGCCAACACTAATCAAACGAGATAAAACTCGGTGGGGTTATGTCATGTCAATACCGAGTTCATATGACTCTGCCTGCTCCATCATCTGACCCTGGTTACCATTGAAAAACAAACTACTCGTCAAGACGATTCAAAAAGGTCAAACTCTACGATGCTTTACGATGGTCTCTCTGAGGTTGTGTAATTTCATTGTGAAGTTCCTTTGACCTCCATCCAGCTCCATCATCAGCTCAGCACTATATCATCATAATTTGGCATTGTCACGCGATTTACACATGTATGCAAAATTTCAGCTCAGTCGGTAAGCGGACATCAGGACAGGTGAAGAAATTTCAATAATAGCTTGTAAAGAAAACAACTTGTTTTTTGTACTTTTGATTATATGCTAAAAAATGTTTTCACGCGAAGCGGCAACGTCGCGTCGCGCCAGCACAGCGATATAGCGCCGCTCTATTCTTGCATTGCACAGTCTGACAACCACGTTTTTAGCATTCAAAATCTACGTCAACTATTATGACGTGCTAGTAAAACTTGCACTACTACAAATGTAAAATTAGCCGAACTTTTGGATTGAAATAATGTATTTCTCGGCTATAAAATGATCATATTATTGAAATCGCCAATGTAAAAGCCAAGATTAGGTCTATCTTAAGTAATAATAAGTTGAAAATCATAGCAGGTTACGAAAGAAGGTCAAGTGAAATTTGTATGGAGGCACTCCGCCTTAAGTAATAATGAGACGGCAATACTTGGATGAGATTGGCATAAATCAGGGACGATTAGTGAAAAGAGAGGAGCTTTATGCCAAGCGGACAGAAATAAAAAAAAAACTGGTAACGATGATGATTTTGATAATAGTATGTTCGTATAAGCAGGGTAGATCCTGGGGTCAGTTTCTAAGACGCCTCAATGCCCTTGACATGACTAAACGGACCTAACGGTCATCCGTATACTCAGTTGTAAAATAAAAACCATCCGCGGTCACCCATCCGAAGACTGACCGTGCCGAACGTTGCTTAACTTCGGTGATCGTTCAGAAAAAAAACTTACCACGTTAAATGTAAGCCGCTTTCAATCAGTTTAATAATGAAACTGTATGAAACTGATTGAAAGCGGCTTACATGAAGAAACACAATGAAACTTTCATTAGACGTCCGTAAGAGAAATTATGTATGTTCAGCAGTGATCGACTTCCGGTTGTCAAATGACGATGTGAGTTATGTGAATGTGATGATGATACACTATTCCAATATGGTCATTGGTCGTACCTCGTCAGCAGTGGTCTTCAAGTAAAACTCCAATTCTGCGCCCTGGTCTTAGTATTATACTCGTATGTGTATTGTGATGATGAGTTACTATAGCAATATCTACCTCGTCAGCGGTGGTCTTCAAGAAAGGCTCCAGGTCCTCCGACAGGTCGGCGCCCTGGTGGTAGTAGGTGCAGCACGCTTGCAGATACGACAGGAACTGTAACAACGCACTCCATCAATCTAGGCGGACACTTGATTGAATACATTAAAATGTCGCATTACCACTTTCTATGCAGAGTAGGTAGGTACATCATGTATGGAAGTACGTGTGTAATAATTTTGTATCAGTGATTTCTGTTTAGAATCATAGTGCCTCTTTATCTATTATATAAAAGGCTTCCCTGAGTGACTGACTGACAGACAGCCTACAGCCCAAACCGCTTAAGGTATGAGCTTGAAATTTGGAATATAGGTACATTGAACGACGTAATGGAGCACTAAGGACGAAAATTTTGAACTTTCGACCTATAAGGGGGTAAAACGGGCCCTTTTCGTTTGTATGTAACTTTTTATTCCCTGTACCGATTAACTTGAAACTTTGTATAAGTGCTTTTCAAACAAAATAAAAGTTACGTTTTCTCCTGTTTTTCCGAATTTTCCTCATCTAAGGGGTCAAATAAGGTCCCAAAATTGGTGAAAAAAGCGTCAATTACATCGAACCAGCTGAACGGTTATGGTTGAAAATTGGTATGAAGGAAGCACACAGCATGTTTTAATACAATAACTTATAAAATCCAGGAAAATCTATAAAGTTCCTTAGGGATACGCAAAAATAATAAGTTTAGGCTACAGCCCAAACCGCTGAAGATATGAGCTTGAAATTTGGAATATAGGTACATTGAACGACGTAATGGAGTACTAAGGACTAAAATTTTGAACTTTCGACCTCTAAGGGGGTAAAACGGGCCCTTTTCGTTTGTATGTAACTTTTTATTCCCTGTACCGATTGACTTGAAACTTTGTATAAGTGCTTTTCAAACAAAATAAAAGTAACGTTTTCTCCTGTTTTTCCGAATTTTCCTCATCTAAGGGGTCAAATAAGGTCCCAAAGTTGGTGAAAAAAGCGTCAATTACATCGAACCAGCTGAACGGTTATGGTTGAAAATTGGTATGAAGGAAGCACACAGCATGTTTTAATACAATAACTTATAAAATCCAGGAAAATCTATAAAGTTCCTTAGGGATACGCAAAAATAATAAGTTTAGGCTACAGCCCAAACCGCTGAAGATATGAGCTTGAAATTTGGAATATAGGTACATTGAACGACGTAATGGAGTACTAAGGACTAAAATTTTGAACTTTCGACCTCTAAGGGGGTAAAACGGGCCCTTTTCGTTTGTATGTAACTTTTTATTCCCTGTACCGATTAACTTGAAACTTTGTATAAGTGCTTTTCAAACAAAATAAAAGTTACGTTTTCTCCTGTTTTTCCGAATTTTCCTCATCTAAGGGGTCAAATAAGGTCCCAAAGTTGGTGAAAAAAGCGTCAATTACATCGAACCAGCTGAACGGTTATGGTTGAAAATTGGTATGAAAGAAGCACACAGCATGTTTTAATACAATAACTAATAAAATCCAGGAAAATCTATAAGGTTCCTTAGGGATACGCAAAATTAATAAGTTTAGGCTACAGCCCAAACCGCTGAAGATATGAGCTTGAAATTTGGGATATAGGTACATTGAACAACGTAATGGAGCACTAAGGACGGAAATTTTGAACTTTCGACCTTTAAGGGGGTAAAATGGGCCCTTTTCGTTTGTATGTAACTTTTTATTCCCTGTACCGATTGACTTGAAACTTTGTATATGTACATGCTTTCCAAACAAAATAAAAGTCACGTTTTTTCCTGTTTCTCCGAATTTTCCTCATCTAAGGGGTCAAATAAGGTCCCAAAGTTGGTGAAAAAAGCGTCAATTACATCGAACCAGCTGAACGGTTATGGTTGAAAATTGGTATGAAGGAAGCACTCAGCATGTTTTAATAGAGTAACTAATAAAATCCAGGAAAATCTATAAGGTTCCTTAGGGATACGCAAAATTAATAAGTTTAGGCTACAGCCCAAACCGCTGTAGATACGAGCTTGAAATTTGGAATATACGTACATCGTACGACATAATGAAGCACTAAGGATGAAAAACGTACCCAACTCTAACTTACGGGGTAAAACGGGCCCTTTTTGTTTGCATGTAACTTCTTATTCCCTGTACCGATTGACATGAAACTTTGTATAGATGCTTTTGAGACTAAATAAAAAATATGGCTGTACCGGTTTTTCTGAATTTTTCTAAAAAAAAATTCTTAGGGGTCAGATACGTCCCAAAACTTCAATGCGCTTTTTTAAATAAGTTAGTATCTAGAATAGGATTATGATAATGATAGGTTATCTTTAAATGGGGCAAAATGGGTCCCCAAAAGTTTACGATTTTTTTTATTTTGTGAGCCAATAGTCTTAAACTTAGCGCACATATGGATCAATATAGATATTTTACTATGGGATCAATCCTGACAAGCGAAAATTACCTACATTTCCCATACATTTTTTCGCGAGTCGATGAACTTTTTGTGTTGAACAGCTGATTTTATTTACGTGCTTTTGGGGTGGGTACCATTGTAAAAGTTAATCAAATTATGAGTATAATAGCATCCTAGAACATGCCTGACTAGAATTACGACTTGTGTGCCATATTTTCATTTGCCTGGAAAATTACATTTCTAATGACTTAATGAAACATGTCGAATACCTGTACCGGCCTTAATTAATAGTGCACTACTGAAAATAGGTACTACGGATAGCACTACGGATAATAGAAACAGGTGGGTCTTAAGATGAACATGGACAAGACGAAAGTCATGTGTAATTCCCATGTTTTACCTACCCCGATTTCTGTTGGAAACTCGGTTCTTGAAGTCGTTGACTCGTACGTCTACCTAGGACAAGTAGTCCAGTTAGGTAGGTCCGACTTCAACAAAGAGGCCAATTGCCGGATTCAACTCGGCTGGGCAGCGTTCGGAAAAGTTCGTAGTGTCTTCTCGTCCGATATACCTCAGTTCCTCAAGCCGAAAGTTTTCGACCAGTGTGTGTTGGCAGTGATGACTTATGGCACAGAAACGTGGTCTCTCACTATGGGCCTTATTAGTAAGCTCCAAGTAGCCCAACGAGCTATGAAGAGGGCTATGCTCGGAGTCTCTCTGCGAGATCGAATCATTAATGAGGAGATCCGTAGAAGAACCAAAGTTACCGACATAGCCCAATGGATTGGCAAGTAGAAATGGCAATGGGCAGGGCACATAGCGCGGAGGGCTGATGACCGTTGGGGTCGAAAAGTTCTCGAGTGGAGACCATGTACCGGCAAGCGCAGCGTAGAACATTCACCCACAAGGTGGACGGATGACCTCATTAAGACCGCAGGATGCAAGCCGCTTCCAACCGGTCTTATTGAAGAGCCATAGGGGAGGCCTATGTCCAGCAGTGGACGTCCTTCGGCTGATGCATGACTAAAAATAGGCCTATCTGCGAAGGGTAATTGCGCCATATCCATCAAGCGGGCCGAGCACGGGTTGCTGAATTCACATAGGACATTGATTTTTTATACGTACGTACAGGTTGTCTCAATGTTTTCCAGCAATGAAAAGTGAAATTTCTTACATAGTTACTCATACAATTATTATTATTGGCTCCCTCGATGGCTCAGTGGTTTGTGACCCCGACTTCTTCTTCTTCAGCCAAATCACAAACTATGCTTAGTTTGGGATCAGAGACCGTGTGTGACATGTCCCCCAATATTTATTTTACATATTTATTTATTATTGAGTTAATTTCAGAAATTCGGCAATTTATCATCCAAAAATTCACGTACTCCGTAATAAGCTTTAGATACAAGTAAATTAAATAACCAAATACTGAGACAATTCAGGCTAAACCGTGGGCATTATTTTGCAAGTAATACGATAATAAGCTCAGTTATGAAGACGCCATGGTAAATATAATAACAACATAAAAAGTGTTATCTCTATGGAATGCTTAAAGTGAAAAAGAAACAGATATAATTATGATAATTAGCTATTATAATTACGATGGCGCCTTCATAATCGAGCCTAATGCGGGCTTAACCACGAGATACTATTATTTTAAGTAAGTGCTAAGAAAACGCGGGCCTAACTGTGGGTTTTTATCATTTTTAGCAGTTACGAAAATAACGCGGGCCAGGCCGTGGGCTATTATCATTACAAGTAATACAAAAACGCAGGCTAACGGCATGCTATTATAATTTTAAGGATTTATTAAGACAACACGGACCAGACCGCGAACTATTAGATATTATTATAAGCAAATGCCAAGATAACGCGGGTTGAACCGCGGGCTGTTATTTTAATCAAGGAAGTATTAAAACAACGTGGGCCAAACTGTGAGTTATTATCATTGTAAGTACCTAATTATTAACACAACGCAGGCCAATCCGCGGGCTATTATCATTTTGAGCAAGTACCAAGACAACACGGGCCAGACCATGGGCTATAATCATTGTAAGTAATACGACAATGCAGGCCAAACGGCAAGCTTTTATAATTTTAAGCAAGTATTAAGACATCGCAGTCCATGCTAATGCCATGCCAACATTATAGGCAAATACTGTTACAATTTTGGCCAAACCGTGGGCATTAAGTGCATGCAAGTAATTTTAAGCAAGTATTAAGACAACGCGGGTCAAATTGCGGACTATGAGATATTATATCGCGGGCTATTTTCATTTCAAGTAAGTACCTATGTACGAAGACAACGCGGGCGAAGCCGCGGGTTTTAAGCTAGTAGCGGTATATATGTATATAGTATATAGATCGTAATTATTGCCTACCATTAGATATTCTTGAAAAACTTAGATTACACTGTGCAGTTTGGTCATTAAATTCTAAGTAATATATCACTAATATTGTTTTTAAACTTTCGCGATTTGAACACATTATTATATACTACGGGACTATTCGCGACTAAAATTACGAGATAAATAAATACCTCATCATCCCGACGTTCCGGCCGAGTTGCCTCGACCGTGGTCACGGGTAGACAGATGATGAGGTATTTATTTATCTCGTAATTTTAGTGCGCGATTAGTCCCGTAGTATATAATAATAAAATATATCACTACACAACAAAATAAATCAAATAGAGGGATTTAAAGTAAACCAACTAAATTGAACTAAATAGTAACATCGAGGTAGAGATCTTTCAGTCTAAAACTTCACGCCCCACCACAAAATATTGATCTCTATTTTGAAAAAAAATATATAAATTAGAATTTTCTACTTATTTACGTGTATTCGATCATATTGTGTATGGCTTGCTGCTACTCACACAGGAAAAAGTTGCAATAACATTACAGTCCTATTACGAGATAAAACAATCGTGTTAGAGGGGCCTGCAGTTAGACTGAAAGGCGTCATGTGGAAACTCTACGTTATAAACACTCTACAATATAAATAACATTAAACCACTATGTTCTAAATAGAAACCGTAGGTATTGTGAGGACAACCGAGGACTCGATGTAGTAGAAACACCATTATTTCAACAACTCTTTGTAGATTTATTTCTTCCAATACATTGTTCCTTAAGCTTTAAAAATAACTAATCTAGACTGTTCTTCGCTCCGACGGCTCGACCAGAATGGTCTAGGAGTAAATATTTTCTTTGAGAATGTGTAATAGCCAACCAGAGCTCGTTTCCTGTTACATTTACTTTTTAAAAGTCTGTGGTTGATTGCCACCCTCGAACTATCGTGACCGTTCAAAAACCGCACATTATTTAAAATATGCAATTTTTGCCCAAAACCTAACAGTAAGTATATAATATTTCACACAGTCCTTACATACATAAATCCACGTTATCTTTCAGAACAAAGCGCACGCTAATCCATTTAGATTTCCGCCTTGGCCTCAAAGTTCAACTTATTGATTTTCCAGTTTTATTACCAGCGCGAGTTATTAATAAACAAGCCGTAAATATTGACGTAGGCAAGGTAAGCTACGTAGATAGTGTGACAGACAGACATTGAGTCATATTTAGGAAGGCAGTAGTAATGAAGCGACTTCCTTTACAGGTACACAACACATACTCGAAAATAGAATATTATGTAGGTAACACTAGTGATTCATGCGTTATTATGAAATAGGAATGTTTCGGGTTTTAACAATTACTTGTTCTAAAGGACTAGTATACTTTTCAGACACGTAATAGTAGACTATGTGCAATTTTGCACACCGCTAGTCTCTTGGGTGAAGGACGATTTTTTCAATACTGAAGGGGTCAGGATAACTGAGTCTAGGACGGTGAGGAATAGTAAAAATAGAAATAAGTGTCAAAACTATGACTAGTTCTACGCCGTTCTGTCGGTTGGTTACTTTACAGGGCCATTTGCTGCTTCTCGGATGTACATTCATGTTACCATTTTGTTTCAAATATTTTTTATAAACGTAAAATAAATAACGCGGGCGCGTTACATAGTTGTTTTATGTATTAGTGTAGAAATCAGATAAGTGGAGTCAGGCTCGTGCACTGATTGTTCCGTACAAATCCTGGAAGTATGTATGTCCGTGATTTTTAGCGAAATAAATGTAGGGTTACTCTATTAGATATACAACAGCTACTCTATCTCACTCCACCATGTTATGTTTGCGAGTATTTCTGTTCTGTTTCCTTCACATTGTTTTTATCATGGTAAAATACCTCTTTGTTCGATAGCTGAATCACAGGGCAGAGCTTGAGAACTACCAAAGGGAGTAGACGGCGCTAGCGCCTGTTCTACTTAAAAAGCATATTATTATACTATTTTATAGTAATGTGAGCTACATTACTATAAAATAGTATAATATATATTCATGTGAATGAAAATGTAAGTACTGATGTGGAAATAGAAAATTAGGACAAAATAAAAGGCTTTAACTTATTATGACAAATAAGAAATTTGATTTTATACACAGTTGCAAGAGGGTACAGATCTGCGTATATAATATATGTAGTTTTAATTTCAACACGTTATCTTCACGGTTCCCGAGTGTGACAAATGAACGGACCGACGGGAAAACACATGGACGACAAAGTTATTTCTATAAGGGTTCTGTTTTTCTATAGTGGCACGGAACCCTAAAAATGCGTAATAAAGTTGCGTATGCTTAACGCATAAAGCAACTTTATTAATTACAAGTAGCACAGAGACCCTAGCTCAACTATGTTATACTATTTTTGAACACACAATTTTTACAGCGTTGTTTTGCAGTCCACAAAATACATACCTAAATAAATACTTTAGTCGAAGCAACCGACAAATCTTCAACCCGTCACAAATCGTACAAAACTGTTATGCTTTGTTAGCGGAACACCTGTTTTATGGCCGGCGCTAAATTCAATAACAAAAATAAACTACACTGTACCGTTTTTAGAACCCAAATGTCGCGGTGGTCGTCTCCAAACCTCCTCCCATACTGCGCAACCTTGCACAGAGTAGGCAACAGCCACTACGATGCGCTACAACCTTGTCTCACAGATTAGGTAACAGTCACTATTATGCGCCAAAGCCTTGCACCACAGGTTAACGTTCAGTTACTAAAGCATTACGAAGCACTAGACTTGCGGCGCAGTTTATGTCTCAGTCACTAGGATGGACTAATTTTAGAAGCTTCAATAAAGTCTCGACTGCGAAAGAACCACGAAATCCACATCACAATATCGACTTACAAAATATTCGTCGCAGTTAGGTAAGTAACGGTGTTTTTTCGCGATTGATATTTTCGCTGAATAGGCGACTATGTTTCCTAGTTACGGATGTGCACCTTCCGCGAGAGTGCAAAATCAACTGTTCAAATCTATTGATTTGTGTTTTGAGCGGTGTTAATATGAATCATTCTAAAGAATTAGTCACTCCTTAGAATGATACGGTATCATTCAAGGATATTTGTAATTGGCGATTCGCCTTATTCGGCTCCATTCGATACGATTGTGAGAACTCACTGATAGGGTTCGATAACTGATAGGTGAAAAGAAAATAACAATTGATTAGTAAAAGTAGGTTATATTTCCTTTCTTCTTTAAACTAAGATAAGGAATAGGAAAGATAACGCGGTGTTACCCGCGTTAGTCCGAGATAAAAAGTAGCCTATGTTTTAATCTAAGGTCTAATTAAGCTACCTTCATACCGAATTTTAGCCCTTTGTTTAGCCCTTTGGGTGTGAAAGAATAACAAACATTCATACATACAAACTTTGGCGTTTATAATATTAGTAGGATTTATTCACTGTCACTCAAAAAATAACATTTTTGATATACAATATGCAGAGTTAAACCCGCTGAACGAAGCAAAATGTATTCGACATGCCCTGTGCCATTGACAGCGCAACGACCTGAGAACAATATCCAGAATTTAGACTAAAAGTCGCCGTCAGACAGAAAAATAGTCAACATAAATAAAGTACCAAAATCTCTGCAGACACGCAAACGGTCAGCTAAATAGATATATAACTCAGTCTACAACGGACGCAAGTGGGATGTAAACAAAACACGTGACTCATCTTTTTTTTTCAATTAAAATTCATGATAGTCAAACATGCGCGTCAGCGAGCACTGCTTTATATTTACACGAATAGACGATCGGGCAAGAATGAATGTTATAAATTAAACTTTAAATTCTAAGTCGTAGAGTTTATTTATCCTGACATCTCGTGTTATGGTTTGATCTCTGATAGTCATAATCACCTGCGTATATAATCGATAGTGAGTACAAGGTGCTGTCAGCTGTATTGGGTTAATTTAGAACCATGTCTTAGTAAAAAGAATAAGTTTTATGAACCGTATATTTGTGGTTACGACCATATCATGGTGTGACATGGTACCATAATGATGGAGCTTATCGGTAGAGTTGATTGTACATGCTTGTACGCAGAGTGCCTTGAAGATGGAATTAGTCGATTGTTATATCATAAAACAATAATTGCAGTTTTATGGCATATACGGATAGTCAGGTGGATCTCCACTGTCTGGTAAGAAACAGCATGTTTTCGTACGTAGCAATTGTAGCCAATTAGATATTTTGGGATATTCAGTAGACGTATTCAATAGACGTAAATTCAAAAGCTAATGACAGTATTTTTACGAGGTCGTTGGTCTCTTCACGTAGGAAGGCTATTATACTACGCTTTTTCTTTCAATTTTAATCTCTTCTATATCTTTTCATTGCTTACTGAAGGATAAAATAATCCCGTACTCTACTCCTATTGGATTTTTCGCCTAAGTTATGTAGAGTCACAATCATAAATCGTGTGGAGTCAAACGCAAACCTATATGAAATAGTAAAAAAAAATTGCTCTATGTTCAAAATAATTTATAATAAAATGATGTGTGTAGATTTTAATCTTAGCTAGCTTTAATATAACCATCCTGTAAGCTCCATAACTTTATTACAATTATTTCAAAACATTGAGGTTTACGTGCCCTTTATTGTTGTACAATGTGTTCATGCTCATCATTATGATAAACAACTTTTACTATAGGATCAAGAGCGAAATCGCGGAAAAAAAACAGCTCCTCCATATGAATTAACGAGAGTCAAAGAACTTTGTAAGGAACAGCTCATTATTATCGCGATTTCGCACTTGGTCTCATTGTAAATATCGTAAATAAAAGCCCAGCATTTTGCGAAGCAACACCTTAAAATGTAAGTTTGTATGTAAGCAATAGATTCTGAATCACTTCATAAAGGTCATCGCACCAACGTGCGCGACCTATAATTCTGTCGCCCCAGAAATTATCCGTCCATTGCCCCGCCCCCTGAACTTGGCCATATCCTTCCGTAGTACTTATATACGCTTCGGTCATCGGCATCCTCATAAGTAGCCCATTTCCTTGGGGAAAATATGTTTTCTTCCCCCATCTCGGAAAGAGTACCTATTTTTGCTCTTCGAAATCGGAGTGCAAAAGACTCGCTGCGCTCGTGATTCAATTTTAGAATTCTTCGCTTGCTCAGTCAAAATTGAGCACACGGTTAAAAAGCAACTTTGCACTCTTGTATAAGAAATAACTATTAACTAGAAGAGAGCCCGTTAAATAATTGACTGCTAAACGTAGGCCTACCTACGAAAAAACGAAGGGAAATAGAGCCATTTATACTACGATGACCCATTGCGGGATGTTGGATTCATATACACTATCGAATTTCTGCTACAGTATGCAGGTTTCCTTCATCAAAAAGCTGGTGGCGTGAAAATTCGTGCTCTGTCTGTAAAATGTCTTCTGTATGTAACCGGGACTTGTCATGATCTCACGATTGTAAAGCGGACGTTACTACCATGTTACAGATGCCTCCAAAGCTTAGGTATTCTAACTAGATCCCACCGCAGGATCATCCCGCTCATAGCGTACACGGTTCAAACAAGTTTTACGCAATTATATGAATAGGAGAATATATTTATATAAAAAACAAAAGAAGGATAGGTATTCTTATAAATTAATTAAAACATAATATTTCAAATATTTGCGGGCACTTTCGCAAGGCAACCGTTATATATTATCCTATTCATATAATTACGTCAAAAATGGTTTGAACCGTGTACGTTATGAGCGGGATGATCCTGAACCCATAACTCCTTTCGCTCCTTTCTTCCGTAGAACCGTGTTAGGCGCAAACTCTCCAGTTCCCAGAATAAGTAGGCTCGTTAACGAATATCAACATAATCGTAATCTATTATATAAAAGGCTTCCCTGAGTGACTGACTGACAGACAGCCTACAGCCCAAACCGCTAAAGATATAACGTTGAAATTTGGAATATAGGTACATTGTACTACGTAATAGAGCACTAAGGACGAACATTTTGAACTTTCGACCTCTAAGGGGGTAAAACGGGCCCTTTTCGTTTGTATGTAACTTTTTATACCCGGTTCCGATTGACTTGAAACTTCGTATACATGCCTATCAAACAAAATAAAAGTTACATTTTCTCCTGTTTTTCCGAATTTTCCTTATCTAAGGGGTCAAATAAGGTCCCAAAGTTGGTAAAAAAAGCGTCTATTACATCCAACCAGCTGAACGGTTGTAGTTGAAATCTGGTATGAAGAAAGCACACAGCAGGTTTCAATACAGGAACTAATAATATCCAGGAAAATCTATATGGTTCCTGAGGGATAGCCAATATTAATCAGTTTAGGCTACAGCCCAAACCGTCGATGATATAAACTTTAAATTTAGAATATAGGTACATCGTACAACATCATGAAGCTTATTTAGCTTTTAGTTGACATTTAAATATTTATTTTGTAATTTTATTCTTTTTATGGACATTTTAATATTTTTTTAATAATTATAATATTTGATTTTTATAATAAGCATAAAAAATAATAACAAAGTTTTTTTTTTTAATAATATAGTGAAATATCTAGAATAGAATTAAGATAATGATTTATCCTTATATGGGGCAAAATGGGTCCCTAATAGTTGACAATTTTTTTTATTTTGTGAGCCAATAATCTTAAGCTTAGGGTACATACGGGTCAATACACAGACATGGGCTGTGCTCGAGTCTCTCCAACGATGCCGTATAGACTATCGGTACATCGAAGTGTTGAAGTGTTTGTATAATAACACCACTATGTCAGTCCGAGTACAGGAGGAGAGCTCCAAGGCGATTCCTTTAAAAAGAGGGGTCAGACAGGGAGATGTGATATCTCCGAAACTGTTTACTACTTCTTTGGAAAACGCCTTTAAGCTCCTGGAATGGAAAGGATTTGGCATCAACATCAATGGCGAATACATCACTCACATTCGGTTTGCTGACGATATTGTGGTCATGGCGAAGTCGATGGAAGAACTCAGCACGATGCTCGATGGCCTCAATCGAGTTTCTCGACAAGTGGGTCTTAAAATGAACATGGATAAAACGAAGGTCATGTGTAATGTCCATGTTGTACCCACCCCAATATTTGTTGAGAGCTCGGTTCTTGAAGTTGTTGACTCGTACGTCTACCTAGGACAAGTAGTCCAGCTAGGTAGGTCCAACTTTAAGGAAGAGGTCGATCGCCGAATCCGACTCGGCTGGGCAGCGTTTGGAAAATTGCGTGACATCTTTTCATCTGATATACCTCAGTGCCTCTAGACGAGAGTTTTCGATAGTTGTGTGTTGCCAGTGATGACATATGGAACTGAAACGTGGTCTTTTAATGTGCGCCTCATGAATAAGCTCAAGATAGCCCAACGTGCTATGGAGAGGGCTATGCTCGGTGTCTCTCTGCGGGATCGAATCAGAAATGAGGAGATCCGCAGACGAACCAAAGTTACCGACATATCCCAGCGGATTAGCAAATTAAAGTGGCAATGGGCAGGACACATTGTTCGAAGAACAGATGGTCGATGGGGCCGGAAAGTTCTCGAATGGAGACCACGGACCAGCAAGCGCAGCGTAGGACGTCCACCGACTAGGTGGACTGACGACATAATAAAAATCGCAGGAACGCGCTGGATGCAGGCCGCTTCCAACCGGCCTTATTGGAAATCCATGGGGGAGTCCTATGTCCAGCAGTGGACATCCTACGGCTGATAGATAGATAGATATGTACTTTACTATGGGTTTTACTATGGGAACCCTAAAAAGCGAAGATTACCTACCTATTCCATAGATGTTGTCGCGGGTCGATGAACTTTTTGTGTTGAACAGTTGATTTTATTTACGTGATTTCGGGGTTGATACCATAGTAAAAGTTAGTCAAATGATGAGTATAATAGCATCCTTGAACTGACTGATTGTCTAGATATACACTATGTGTTTCTCGACAGTAATAAGATATATTTTTTTCATCTGCCCGGGGTCAGACCACGTCTGAAAGTCCTACAATTGTCTCGATCACTTATAACTAGGTGAACGGTTTTGGGCGAGATTATCACAATGTCTCTCGGGAAAAATGAGTTCAGAATAATCGAAATTAAACTTCTAATGACTGAATGAAACATGTCGAATACATATACCAGCCTTAATAGTGCACTACTGAACGTAGGCCTACCCGCGAAGGGCGATTAGGCCATCGGCCATATCCATCACGCCGGCCGAGCGCGGGTTGCGGAATCTATATACGACATTGATTTTTCTCTACGGATGTACCTATACATGTTGCCTCAATGTTTTCCATCAATAAAAAGCCAATAGTGTGAAATTTCTAACATTGGCACTCATACAATTATTATTAGTATTGAATTAATTACAAAAATTCAGCAATTTATCATTCAAAAATTCACGTACTCCGTAATAAGCTTTAGATACAAGTACGAGTAAATTAAATACGCAAATACTAAGACAATGCTGTTTTCGACCAGTGTGTGTTACCATTGATGACTGATGGCACAGAAACGTGGTCTCTCACTTTGGGCCTTATTAGTAAGCTCCAAGTAGCCCACCAACAAGCTATGGAGAGGGCTATGCACAGAGTCTCTCTGCGAGATCGAATCAGAAATGAGGAGATCTGTTACCAAAGTTATCGACATAGCCCAACGGATTTGCAAGTTGAAATGGCAATGGGCAGGAAACATAGCGCGGAGGGCTGATGACCGATGTGGTCGAAAATTCTCGAATGGAAATCACGTACCGGCAAGCGCAGCGTAGGACACCCACCCACAAGGTGGACGGATTACCTCATTAGGACCGTAAGATCACGCTGGATGCTAGCCTATTCCAACCGGTCTTATCGGAGATCCTTTGGGGAGGCCTATGTCCAGCAGTGGACTTCTTATGGCTAATGGATGGATGGAAACAATGCAAGCCAATCCGTGGGCTATTTTTGGCAAATACTTAGACAATTCAGGCTAAACCGTAAGCATTATCCTTGCAAGTAATATGACATTAGGCCCAGTTATGAAGGCTCCATCGTAAATTTTAAAGCAACGTACAAAGTGTACTCTCTACTGAACCTTATTCACGAGCTATTATTATTTTAAGTAGGTAAGTGCCATGACAACGCAACAACGCAGGCTAGACCGTGGGCTATTATCACTGCAAGTAATACAACAACGCAGACTAACAGCAGGCAATCATAATTTTAAGGAAGTATTAAGACAACGCGGGCCAGACCGCGAACTATTAGATATTATTAAAAGCAAGTGTCCAAATAATGCGGGTTGAATCGCGGACTTTTATTTTAAGCAAGTAAGTACTAAAACAACGCGGGCCAAATGGCAGGCTATTATAATTTTAACCAAGTATTAAGACAACACGGGCGAAACCGCGGACTATTAGATATTATTTATAAGCAAGTACAACCTACCTATGTACTAAGACAACGCGGGCGAAGCCGTGGGTTTTAAGCTAGTTTGGATATATATGGAGACAGTTTGTCTAAATTTAAAATTAATTTGAATTCCATTCAGGCCGAAATGGCCAAATAGATTGTAAAATGTTAATTTAATTTATTTTTTAGATTAGTTTAGTCTAGTAAACTAGATTATGAAATACTAGTACAATCTTATTTTTACTAATATTCTTTATTGTTCTGTAAAGTTAAATGCATGCTGTGCTTCCTTAAAAAAATAGCACATTAAGTTAAATTATATTGTAAGTGTTTATAACATATGTAATAATGTAGTTATTAATGTGAAGCCTTAATAAATAAATAAATAAAAAAAAAATAATGAGCGGGATGATGCGGCGGGATCTTTGGCTATTAGGCATCCAGTAATATCAGTTTAAATGACATACATTTATCTTCCTCAAATTAACTCGTTTAGTAACACTTGCGATCACAGTGTCTGGTTTACACCTAACATGCCTACAGCTGTTTTGTCATGTTGGGTAACGGACGGACTTTCGCTTGTTGAAAATTAATAAGGATGTTACTTTCACTTCTGTAATGCGTATTGGCTTGAATATTAAGTAGATTGAAGGCTATAATTTGATTGACTGTCAGCTAAAGCTGTACGTTGTATTTGGCATGATGATATAATATTAGAGAACTGTGTGAATAGCTAACTAGTGACCTAAATTTTTCAAGGCCAGGTTTCACGATAACAAAATAAGAATTCACAAACATAGATTCTAAACTCAATTAGAAATTTTAACACGTTTCTCTCAACCTTGCGTCTATAAGCATTTCATTCACGAATCCAAAATTCGTTGGGTGTCTGTTATCAATATTAGGGTGAAAATCTGCCGTGCGACAAAACTTAGAATAACATCAAGACCGTCAAGTTATGATCTCTAATAATATCATTGTGTTAAGGCAAGCGCATCAAATAGAAAAATAAAATAGCCCAGTAACGCTTGGTACACGCATTTATAAAAATGAGGATTACATACAAAATCCGTGCGGCTCCTAGCATGTAAAACCAAAACTTCATAACTACTCTTCATATATACATGGTTATTGGTAATCAATTAGCATCCTTTTAGGGTCGAATTTTATTGAAACTAAAAAATAAAAACAGCAGTTCCATACCTTTAGTTGAGGGTGAACGATATTTTTCTATGGAACAGCATTTTTATTGTTTTCACGAAAGTCCCATAACAAAAGTTGTTAGTTTAATGAACATAATAAGCCCCTAAAAGGATGCTAATTAATTGATTACCAATAACCCTGTATATATTTTATTATTTTTAACATATACTGTAATTACTGTTCCATTCTTCGAGGTCTCCCCATTTCCTTCCAGCCCAGTGTAATACAACTCTCACAAAGAAAACTTAGTAACGTTCGCGATGACAAATTCCTTTAACCATTTGATAGCTGTGAGTTCCTAGCACTTACCGTAGCCAGCACCTCGTGTCGTTTCCGCGCCTGCAGCATGGTGATCTTCTGCACGTGGTCGAGGGCAGTGTGGCGGAAACACGAGCGTGTTGCCAGCAAGAGATTCATGCACTCCTCCACATCCGTCAGCTTATGCCGAGACACCTACGGACAAGGTATAGTATTTAGTATTTCTAGCCTAACAACGAGCTATGATTGATGTCACTTGGATATCCCAGGATTTTTTTTTGCGGTATCAAACCAGAAATGGAGATACTAGGATGCAATCCG
Organism: Hypomecis punctinalis; assembly: GCA_949316475.1. NCBI lineage: Eukaryota > Metazoa > Arthropoda > Insecta > Lepidoptera > Geometridae > Hypomecis > Hypomecis punctinalis. Next base: position 12,964,777 of record OX438807.1, read on the forward strand.
GATCTTACGAGATCTCACCTCATTTTTAGGGTCCCGTACCTCAAAAGGAAAAAACGGAACCCTTATAGGATCACTTTGTTGTCCGTCTGTCCGTCTGTGTGTATGTCAAGACTCTTTATCTCAGGAACGCGTAAAGATATCGAGTTGAAATTTAAACCGTATACGTATATCTATGGTCTCTTGCAGTTGTGTGAAAGAAAAACTTCTTATTTATCGTATAAAAAAATTAGAGCCGTATATGTCGTAAAAAACCGCATATTTCGACACTCACAAAAACCAAAACCTACAGGGTACTTCCTGTTGACATAAAACTGTGAAATTTGGCCAGAAGCATTGTCTCAGAGTACACATATAGGAATAAATCTGAAAACCGAACATATTCATTTGTATCCCAAAAAATAGGGCCTAGATTCACACAATAAGGGTTGAAAATTCAAAGTGAGTAAATCGTATCGTGTAAGGTATCATATAAAAGAACTTTATTAGTACATGCTAAAACAGATTTTTAATTATTTTGACAGTGTGTAATTTTCGATTTTAGAGATTTTAACAATTTACTTCCCAAGTTTGTGACATTTACTGGATTTGTACGGAACCCTCGGTGTGCGAGCCTGACTCGCACTTGTCCGGTTTTTTGAGATCAACCTCGAAGCATAAAATGACGAGATCTCGACCGAGATTGACGAGATCGAGAGGAACTAGAAGATACGTTGAAAGCCTGTAAAAGTCCTTGCTCGCGGGTTGCTAGTGCTAGACACGCGGGTTGCTAGGTCAATAAGTATAAATAAATAAGTATAAATACTTTTTTCAATAATTAATGTTGTGTGTTGATGTTGTATTTAACTCTCATCATAATTACAACTAGGTACTAAGCAGTTTCAATCATGTTTCAGTTATCTAATGAAAACAATATTTTTAAAACCCATACGAGATCTCAAAATTGCCGAGATCTCGCCGAGATCGAATTTCTGATCCCTCGAGATCTCGACTAAGCGATCACGTCTCGAGATTGCATTCCCTATAAGAGATACTGATTTGTTACTTTCAAATGTGGTGGTTTACTAGGAGAAAACTTACTTTAGAAATGTGAGGCGTGGGATCAAATTCGGTGACGTACCATAGAAGTCTGCATTAGAGATTTTACAATTCATGGACAGTCCCAATGGATTTACACACTTGCTTTGCTTCATGCACTCGGCTTCGGCTTTGTGGCGAAGGAAAGCATCGTGAGGCAACTTGCATGTGCCCCGTAGAAGAAATTCGAAGGCACATGTTGGTAGTGGAATATGAGTCCACCAACCCGCACTGAGCCAACGAGATTTATTTGACCCGATCGCCATTACGCCAGTTACGCGCACGTTTAGCTAGCTAAGTTTAGTTATTAAGTTTCATTTATTTCTAGGTTGGTGATTTGATTGTGACCGCAAGAAACAAGCTGAATAGGGGAATAGTGTTTTTTTTTTTTTGTTTAGGTTTTTTTTAGGTTCGCGTTGTTGTAGTATATAGGTACTAACAATACTAAGCGCCACACAAATCGGCGGATGAGATGTTAGCCGCAGATGACACTTCGCCGTGATTGGCTAATTATTGCGCATGTGTGCACAATTCCGACACCGCGTGTCGTAGTGCGTAGGGAGCGCGCAGGAGGTATGAGGTTGGTGGGCGGGTGTGTCCCGGCGTCTCGTCTTTTTGGCTCCCGCGTATACCTATATTTCGGCTTTTACGCAGCGTTCTGCACATACTTCCCATCCGCCGATTTATATAGCGCTTAGCATACCTAGCTGAGAAGTTGATGATGACTCAGTGACAAATCAACATTATGGGAAATTATACGTTTTAAAAATACAACATTACGAGAATTCAACTTTTTGTACCTAAAGGTTAAACGCTTCCGCAGGATGACAACGTTGCTGATTTTCTATGTTTCACGGCTTTTAAACATACTTAAATCAAACCGAATTGTTATTCGAGAACACAGTTGCCAGTCGAACCTGCTAGCTTAGCATGCGACCACGAAAAGCCCCAAAAAGAACTCTTTTTGACGTGAAAAAGTGACAGATATATACTTAGTCATAATTCTGTCTCGTTCTGACATGTCGAAAGAAACTTTTCTTGGTGCGCATCCTAGCCCGGCTGGACACGAATTTCGTAAGAGCGAGACAGATGACATAGTAAGAAAAAGGCCTATATCAGTGGGATAAAAAAGGCCGTGAAACATAATTTGCAGTAAATTAAATCTTTATTTTATTGCAAAAATATTTTATTACACGGAATGTTCAACACATTCTCAATTATAACATAGTTGAGTACGTGAGTACGAGTACCTACACCTGTATCAACAATGTTTTAATTATCTCACTACGCAATTAAATAAATTAGATGTACGAGATAAACAAAGATTTGTAATAGATATAACATCCTGTTTCTAAACTATTTTCTTTACTTTTCTACTCAATTTCGAAGAAGGTATCGTTTTTGAAAAATACAGGGTGTTTCTCTAGACGACGCTCATATTTTAAGTTATCATTTTACACATTATTATGACCAACTTTTACAATGGGGCCAATCTCGAAACCACGAAAATAAACATATAACATACATTTTGTCAAAAGTCGATGAATTTTTTTAAAAGAACAAAAATATACTTGATGTTTTTTGCATTGCAATTTGTTCGCAATTTCACGGTTTTCCCCACAGTAAAAGTTGGTTGGTCAGATGACCTCATTAATGCCGCAGGATCGCGCTGAATACAGGCCACTACCAACCGGTCTTATTGGAGATCTTTAGGGAAGTCCTATGTCCAGTAGTGGACGTCCTAAGGCTGAAGGATGGATGGATGTAAACGTTGGTTATAATTATGAGTACAGTATCTGTGATCCGGTATTATTGTTTGAGCTGTCCTCCCACAGCCTAAACGGCTGGTGGACGAACTTTGATGTGACTAATATTACCTATTAAATTGCTGTCTTCAGCATAGAATCGTATCTCTAAAAATATATACTATTATAAAATCAAGATAAGTTCTGTTATAAGTTGGATCTTAAGAATTCGGTGCATTAACTAGTATCTAAAGTATACATGCTGTTAAACTTTATGTTGTTTAAGCCTTATTTTACAGCTAGAACTATATTATTCTAAATAAAATGAATGTTTATGAGCTATGCTTACCTGAGAATTCCTATTTAAAGCTATGTCCAGATCATTTGAGATTTTCTCGAAGTGATGTTTGCTTTCCTTGACGCCTTTAATGTCACTGTAAAATAAATCATAGTTTAAAAAACTAATAAACACACTTTAGTTGATATCTTTGACTATATAGTCAAAGGTTGATTTGTTATCGTAAAAGTCGATATCAAAACAGAAAAGATCTGACGGTTTAAGGGATGATTTATGTTAGTAGGGGACGGGCACGGGACGGGCCCGGACGGAACCCGGACGACGTACGCATGTCCGGGCGTCGTACGAGCCACTACACAAAATACATAGAACGTGCGTCGTCCGGGGCCCTTGCCGTGGACGTCCCTTTCTAATATAAATCATCTCTAAAGTGCTTCGAGGGTCAAAATCGAGTTCACAGGAGTCGGTTACAAACAAACATACAGATAAAACTTATAAAAGCGTGTCAAAAAGGAAAGTTTAACTTGTTGTGTACACAATAATCTACAGGATGAGGGGTGTCTGTTTCGAGTTTTATTATCAATCTAAATGCCTGAGTCACACATCAATACATTGTTTAAGAGGTATACTGGTTCATACATAAACAATGAACAATGTTAATAATGTTCAGAATAGTATTTTTTCCTACACTGATAAGTATTCATGATCAATTCTTGTACCTACTGTAGTATAATCATGTATGTACTACTATGTATACTGGATAATAATCTTGCAATGTACTAAATGTCGTAAAAAAAATCTGCACCATACAAAAACGGTCAAAAGGAAAAAATATTAGATATACTTGTGATAAAATGATTTCATATCCAAACCTACAAACTGCTGTATTATAACTGCTAACCTCGGTAGTGGTTACATATTTGAGCCATTTGGAGTTGAGACTTTGGGTCCGTGGGGGTCGGGAGCTCATATTGTTTTCAAAAGTCTTTCTGAGCGTCTGGTGGACGCGACGCGTGACCAAAATGCTGGTGTTTATTTGGCTCAACGTATAAGCATTGCTATGGCAATGCTGCCAGCATGCTGGGCACACTGCCAACTGGCAGTGGGCTTGAGCACTTGGATTATCTTGAGACCTTCAAGGGTCTGTGGATGATCCAATTGCTTTCTATGTAGTAGTAGTGTAGGTAGTTTTAGCATATAAAGTAGTATTGTATCATATTGTAGTTAATAAAGGCACAAATGACCGTAAAAAAATTATTTATAAAGTATTTATAATTTTTAGAAAACTCATCTTATCCATCATCTTTCAATTTACTTAGTTTCTTGGTAAAGTACTAATAAACCTCTAATTAATTAATTAATGAGCCTTAACTTTAACTTATCTTATAAAGGATTACTTCTTTTCTCAATTGTTTACTCAGTAATTGGGCTTAATTGAGCACTTAAGATAACTCACATAACATTTTTTGATTGATTATTTTGTTAATATTAATACTATTAGCATATTATTATGCATTTACTTACATTTAATTGTAATTAATTTAATAACTAAACACCTTATCATAAATAATATGTAGTATTCCCAAAAGTGTAGCTGTAGGCACTTTTTAAAACCTAGAATGAGTATAGCTTTGAAAATATTTATAAATGCGATACCATGCTTAAGCTCTACAATAACCCCAAAATAAAACTACAAAAAGGTGTAGTAAATAGAGAGTACAGGCCGAAATGAAAATAGTTATACTAAGCGCCACACAAGTTGGCGGATGGGAAGTTATGCGCAGAACGCTGCGCAAAAGCCGAAATATAGGTATTTGCCAGAGCCAGCAGAGCAGGGAGCCAGAGAGACGAGACGCCGGGGCACACCCGCCCGCCAACCCCATGCCACATGCGCGCTCTCTACGTCATTGCTCAATACTACGCCACGCGGCGTCGGCATTGTGCACACAAACACAATGATTCGCGAATCAAGGCGAAGTGCTATCTGCATCATATCATCTGCAGCTAACTTCTCATCCACCAACATGTGTGGTGCTGAGTTTGCACTACACAGGTCACCCTAAAGTAGGTTGCAATGCATTATTGTACATTATCTAGGATATATTTACTTGTATGCTTTGTTCTAGATGTATATAAGTCAAAGATTTTGATAAACAAACAATTGACTGCCTCAATGACCCAGTGGTTAGTGACCCTGAATCCTGCACCAAAGAATGTTTGCTCTGTGTCTATGTTGTTATCTGTATAAATAGTATGTATTTAAAAATATGTATATGTAGTATTTTATTTGTTTATTAAGGCTTTAATACATACATTATAATAACTTATGATATAAATTAAATTAATGTGCTATTTTTTAAGTAAGTATATAAGTCTTTGGCAGCCACATCACAAGTTTTGCTTAATTTGGAGTCAGAGACTGTGTGTAAGATATCCCCTAATATGTAAACTACAATATAAAAAACAACTTACACTTTGATGAAAGCTGTGAGATTCTTGAGTACAGTCCGGGAGGCCTGGTCCAGGAGGATAGAATGGAACTTGTTCATCTCCTGCATGGCGTGGATCATTCGGTTAAGGGTCGCCATCACTGCCGGGTCCTCGGAGAAACACCCAGTCAGATCCCATAGGGCATTTGTGAACGTCCTGTTAAATTGTTAATGATGTTTTAGGCTGATATTCTTATTATTTGACTGCCTCAATGGCCCAGTGGTTAGTGACCCTGACACAGGCCTACGATTCCCGCCCAGGGCAAGCATTTTTGTGATAATCATAGGTGTTTGCTCTGTGTCTGGATGTTAATCTATGTATGTATTTTGAAAATATTTATATGTAGTAGGTATATCAGTCTCTGGCAGCCATATCACAAGCTTGGTTTAGTTTGTGTAAGATGTCTCCTAATATAAAAATTCATTGTGTTTTGTGCATTTCCTTCTCTAGGGTCTACCCAAACCAGATCAGCTCTTTCAAATATTGGAGCATAATTCTGGGCCGCTGGCAAAACTGCTTCAGTGGCTTGGATGGTATGTAGATGATGGCAATGCGGATGTCAATGCTTATGATAATGTAAGAAACATCATGCAACACTTTAGCCTACTAGATTTAAGATGTGGCTTCACTTGCGTGATAATATTTATTTTGCTAAAATTATTGTCAGTTGTCACCTTTTTATTCAAAAATTAACTGAAATATGAACAATCAATTAATATTAATTTGTAGGTATATTTTTATCTCATGATTTTATTAAAGATAATAAATTAATAGATTCAGGGGTGTGTTTGCACATTCCAGATAATTTTTATGCTGGATAAAAATTATTCTGTGTAGCATCCGTGAATGGAGTCATAGCTCTAACCAATCATAGCCCTCATATCTGTTAAGAACCAATCACATCTGTCAATCTCTGGAACCATCTGTCAAATTTAATTTGATTCAATGACAACTAGCTGACCAATCAGAGACAAGATAAAATTTATCTACCTAAAAACTTTAATAAAATTTAGCCTAGTCAGGAGAAAAATTATACAAGTGGAAGTGCGTGAATGGGGTAGATTAATTTTTTGTCTGAACAATTTTTCGCCAGACAGATGCCCTAAACGGGTGACATAGACTTAACCAGGTTAATTTTTATCTTAGTCTGGAGTGCGTAAATGCACCCCTGAAAACTGTACCTACCATTTAAATGTTGCCAAATTTTATCTCTAGGTTAAGAATAATGTAGAAAGTTTTATGATGATAAGCATGGAAATTATGGTACAGTTGAACAAATATGTAAGCAATTTTAACCCTAATTGTCATAAAATCATATTTTATCAAGGTGTTGGAAAATATAGGGGAATGCAAGATGCAAATGACTTTGTATGGTTTTCTTGCAGTACTTAATAATAAACTAATAAAACACTAGAAAAACATGCTTAGTCCATTACATGGCCTTTCTCACAAGTGCAAACACAACTATGATACAATATTCTATCATAGAATGCCAGTGCCTATCTTCCGGCTTGGCTTAATCGTGGTCAAAGTTCATTACAAGACTTTTAAGAAATCCAAAACAGCTATGATACAATTTTTCATCATGGAACTTCCAGTTTGTATCTTCCGGCTCAATCATCAGATTAGTTCGACAGTACCATCATATTGTCATCAGAAATACATACAGCTCCCAATTTTCTATGACCCTTGGAAAATGGTTAAATTAGTTACCTTAGATTCCATTACATAGGTTACATACAGGTTGACCTAATAAAAGTGTGTTAAAAAGGACATCTGTTTAAGTACCACATTTTATTCCATCTTATCTACACAAGGAATTAGGTAAGATTATTACAGAATACATGAATCAGATAAGATATGGCTGATACTATCTACTAATTTTATACAAACCTATCAGTAAAAAATATGTTATAGAAAAACTCACAGGTAATGATATTGCAAACTAATAAACACACGCCTACAAACAAAAGCGATGTGAATTACATCCATATACAACACTTAACTAAAAAACGAGAACAGTTCTCACCCTCTATGAGTCATGTACGTTTTTCCTGAGTCTATCATAACTGCACATGACTTCAACACTTTGTCAAGTTTCTGCTCCAATCCATCAATGCTAGACTCTTCAGTCTCCAGCTGCTCCCTAAGAAACATATCGTGCAAATTGTAAATATTAAAGCATTGTAACGCACAACACGTATGAACATCTCACTTTCTATTCTATTCACTTTCATAGTCCTAATAATTGTATTTACCGAAACTTAGGAGAGTCCCGGAGACATTCGTCAAAATCGATTAATGGTTTCATGCTGAGTTTCTAGATTTGCACAATGTTATAATCAATTCTAATCATTTCTGTTGTGTTCGTAGAACAAAAAACAAAACTTCGATGAAGTGAAGCGATAGTTACAGTACTACAAACATCTATTGGTATACATCAACTATGACATCGGCACCATAGATGTCGGCTGTCGCCTGTCGCTCGCTCGCCTTTTGGATGCGGTCCGAATTCGAACATTAGTAACATTCATCGATCCATGATCAATTTTCAGATCAGAAGTGCATTCATGAAATAATCCGAAGATTTCGTCATAATGTCGTACACCGAGATGTCCCACCTCCAACATAGGTAAGTAGATATTTTCTCGTAGGTGCGGTAGTTTTTCATAATTTTAATTTTATAGAAACAATTCCTTCGCTCAAAGTTTTCTCTATAATAAGGAAGTTTCCTCTATCATAAAAACTAAAAATAATTATATACATTTAAAGACGTTAGAAATATATTAGAAACAGTGAAAAGATTACTCGAATATCTTAATAAATGACGGAGTTATGGATGTCTAAACATGACCGCACGAAATCAAAAAGACCCGCGACGGATTTATGCGTGTGACGTCATCCGGCCCAAGAGCCGCGCCGTGGGTAAAGCGGGAGTAAGGTACTCATTGTACTCATCTTTATGTTATGATCAACATTTACTATGGGACTAACCCCCCAATATTACGAATAAAAAGTCAGCATTCCCATAAATTTTGTCGTAAGTAAATGAACTTTATTTCTAAATGGAACAAGACTTGGCGTGTGTACCTAGTGTACTGCGGTTTTTACATCTGTATATATTGAGTAGTAGTTTTCCAAATAGTAGACCTCACAAGTATACGTTTTGGTGAAAATTTTCTGGTAATCAGTTTTCAAAAATGCACAACTTGCACAGGCAAATATATTCATAATTACAATATTCTGTCCTAAAATACCATTGTATATTATGAGTAATATATGCAATAGGTTTTTTCAGGACTTATTTTTTAGTTCCGAAAATGACAGATGTCAAAGTGACAGCTGCCATTATATAGCATATTATTATAGAATTCATACTAGAGCGGCATGACAGATGTACGAGGAACCCTTAAAACTTCGTTATGTCCGTGTAACGGACGGACGCCGTTTATAGACCATATTAAAAACTTTCCCTGAAAATTATTATGAGCACTGTCATAAATATTTCAGCTATAATGGAAAATTGAAATTTTTAAACATTAGAGGTCATCGACCTAAACTCTGACACCAGGGCTAGCCACCCGGCCTATACTAACTTACTTACTTACTTACTTATCGACCTAAAGAGTATATTTCATACAAACAAACAAACAATAACACTTTATTAGACAACCACATTACATAAAAAAAAAAAAACAAATTACAGGGACAAAACAATACAATTTATAGGTTTGACTGGTGGCCTTATCGCTTTAAGCGACTCCTTCTAGGCAACCAAGAATTCAAACTAAATTATGTTTTCCTAGTAATCATCTTAAAAATTGGTTTTTATCAACATCATAATCATCTCCACGTCACATTGAAGCATTGTTTGGTCAAATGGTATAAAATCATTACCACATTGAAGCAATCCTTTTATTTGATTTATATATTATGGTACATCCATACACTCCGCGAGGCGACAAGAGCGCCGCAAATGCAGCTAAACTTCACATCGTATACAAGGCGGCAATGTGAAGTTAGCTACAGAAGCTTCTAAAGAAACTTCTATAGCTTACTTCACATCGCCGACTTTTATACTTGTTTACGATGTGAAGTCAGCTATATATACGGTGCTAGTGTCGCAGAGTGTGTGGACGCACCATTAAAGAAATAATGAAAAACAATATACAAAACCTCAAATGAATACACACCATCGTAACTGTTTGTCTTGTCCCACAATTATCATGAACTATGTAGGTATAGCCGTGGTGGTCTAGAGGTAGTGATACCCGCCTTACAATCGTGAGGTCGTAGGTTCAAATTCCCGGTCCCGTACCAACGAGTGCTTTGGAATTTATGTACGGAATTTCACACCACTGGCTCTTCGGTGAAGGAAAACATCGCGAGGCAACCTGCATACGTCCGTGGAAGAAATTCGTTGGCCTATGGGAATCAACCAACCCGCACTGGGCCAGCGTGGTGGATATGGCCCAATCACCCTTCTTGGGTAGGCCGACGTCCTGCAGTAGACTATTAAAAAGGCTGGTACAATACAGTACATATAGGTAAAGGCCGAATCATACAAGTAAGCGGATGTGAAGTTAACTACAAGCTGTGCAATATCCAATCCTGAGTGAAGCTCTCATAACGCTGAGCGTTGATAGGGTTTCGCGCAAGTCGGCGTATGTGAAGTATGGTGCAATACTTCATATTCACCGGCTTTCGATTTGGCTTAGACTAGACAGCTACGTCCGACATGAAAGTTACGGTTATAGCAGAAAATGTGACTTATTATGTTAATCACAGATGTTAATTGAATTCGGACCAGATTCAATAGTGATAGCTGTCACGTCTTTTACTATGTCAAAATCTTTCAAAACATGTAGTAATAACCCTTAAAACCATGGATTTATTATATAAACAGGATTAAGTACTGGCAAAGAAAAACGTGCCGACAAAGATAGCACATCAGATGATTGTGTCTCTTTTCCAAGTAGGATGACCAAAACATCTCGATCATCTCGGGATATAATATTTTTTTAGAATTTTTCTGCACGCAGGAATTGCAGTTATCTTACCCCTAACTGGTCGTCCTTCGTCATCGTCGTCGTTTTAGCAATAGGATGCCTACTGCTGGGCATAGGCCTTCCCAAAAGATCTCTATAAAACCAATCCCCATAAAAGTAATGGTCTAGAATTAATATATACGGAGATAATTCAGTCTCAAGTTTGACAGCTGTTATCGGAAATGTAGATCTCAAAGGTTATTTCACTTTTGTTAAGACAGCAATAGTCTAGAATTGATAATGACGGAGATAAACCACTTTTAAGTTTTACATCTGTCATCGGAAATGTAGATCTCGATGAGTTCTTTCACTTTTGTGTTAACTGTAATGGTCTGGAATCCACACTTTTGTACCAAATTGTACGGGCAGGAGAGCACGGCCCGTATTTCATGTCCCATGCCACCAATTATCAGGCTGTACAATACGTGTCGTACAATACTACTGGCCGGAAATTATCACCTCGTGCAAATAATAATATGATTCAATGATTTAATGATTCAATGATGATTCAATGATTTATTAGTCTGTGAAACTAGGTATATAAATGTAAATACATAGATGTCCGAATATATAATAATGTATAATTGATAATTAATATAATTGTATACCTAATTGATTTGGCATGTAACAATGGTGTTATTAATAAAAATATTGTATTGTATTGTATTGTATATTATAAAATGTTCTCTAGCCTCCGCCATCAATGGCATACAGACAATTGGTTGTTTGAAGCTATATAAACATAGTAAGTTTAAAATTAGGTACATCAATTAAACAGTATGTCAATCAGATTTAAAGTATATAAATGTCAAAAATAATTAATTGTCAAATCAGTCATGATACAGAAGGTCAACAAGCTGAACACTTATATGTAAGTATAATGCAAAAATGACTTATATTATGCCACTCATGTTTTTATCTGAAAGAAATTCGTCAACGCTGTAGCACAGCCCGGACACTCCGCGTTTCTTCATACAAAATCTGCTGTCTTACGCACACAACGCTATATTTATTCACAGACACTACACATACGCACGAACGCTACACGGGTATTTGCAGCGGCCAGTGCAGCCCGCGCGCAGAGTAGTAATTCGTGTCCTGACACGGGGTGGAAGTGAGGAAGACTCAAACGGGTGGGGGGTTACGAGTGGCCGTTCTATACGTAGTATTATTATATCTTCTTTGGCTGTAGTATGCTTTTTTAACTAACAAATTGTTCAGTAAGTTTTTGAATATATTTAGATCATTATTATTACGAATGGTTTCTGGTATTTTATTGTAAATAATTGGTGCCATGCAGAATATACTTTTATTTAAAAATGTTGTTTTTGAAGGGACAATATGTAAGCAACCCTCTCGCCTACTTCCTACTGGCCACACTTTAAAGAGTTCAGGATTGGACTTAATGAAAACAGCAATTTCACTAATGTATAAACAAGGAAACATACTATACAACCCGCATTTTGCGACCCAATATTCTACAGCATGATAAAACGTGTCCTAAAGAAAAGGACACATAATATCATGCTGTACATTATTGTGTCGCAAAATACGGGCTTTACATTATTTGCCTTCGTTTTGTTTTCTAACTTGAATTACTGGGTCGTACATTTATTGGCTCCAAAAGCTCGAAACATACTATCGGACGCGGCTTACGGACGCGGCTGATGGACGCGACTTAGCAATGTGCACAGTCTTAAAACATCAGGTGTGCCAGATCGCTCTCGGACGTCCGAACGCTCAAGGTCGTCCGAAGGTGACGTCCGCGACTTATGTCCGATAGTGTGCACGGCTCAGTGTACTTTCATACTCTAGATACCTATCAGTTGCGTCCGTAAGCCGCGTCCGATAGTATGTTTTGAGCTTTATTCTGATGTATAAGCATTACTGTTGCAAAGTTTCATCTCAAATTCTCAAACCATTCAGTAGTTTTTGCGTGAAAGAGTAACAAACATCCAATACAAACTTTCGTGTTAATAATATGAATTAGGATTAAGAGTACATGAAGCATATTTTAAAAAAATATTGCGTTTTTCTTGTACCTAGTATTTTTGCATAGTTAGACATAGACCTGGGTTTTTGTAGAGCAGCGGTTCTCAAACTTTTTTTGTGACGGAACCCTTTTGAAAAGCAAAATGTTCGACGGAGACCTAAAAGTAACAAAAAAAATGTTTGTACTCGTTTCTTCGGTACAATGTCTCAAAAGAAGCCCTCATTAAGTGCAGCCCAGTAATATTGGCCAAATTCTTCAAACGTCATCTTGAAATCTTTCTGCGTCGCTGAAACTTATTTTTGTTTTATTTTTTCTCATTAATTCAGTATTCTCATGGAACCCCTACAGAGGCTTTGCGGAACCCTAGGGGTCCGCGGAACACACTTTGAGAATGGCTGTTGTAGAGTAATGTCACCCTATTGAAAAGAGAGATCGGACCCCAGAAGAGTGAGATGGCGATAAATAGGTATTTGCTTCAAGTAGGTATTAGGAGTGTTGGCTCCATTTTTACCTATAACTTCATGATTGGCTCCCAATGAAAACCATAATCAAGTACCTGACGGAGTTTTGGCGGGAACGCGGAAAAAATCATGTCGCCGCATTGTATTATTAATTAGTGATAATTCGTGAAAAATTGTGGTATTTCGTTGATTATGAGCTGATTTTTAAGTGCATGAGTGTCGGTAAGTGAAATAATGTGACGTATCATATTGTTCCGTGATGTGACCAAAACTACATAGACGCCTCTAGTAAAGTCTCTACTGCTTTACTGAGGTATGACTTGGACTGTGTTTGGACTTGACCGCGACTTTATTGGACTATGACGTGACTACGACTGACTATTTTGATAAAATATTATTAAAAATGACATATTAAAACTTAATACTTGACACTGGCAAATGCATAACAATGCGACGCCAAAACAAAAAAGAAGAAGAAGTACTTGACTATGATCAAATCAAAATTCAAAACAATTCAAAGTCAAACAATGTAAAATTCTCTTTGACGTCAAGATTTTTGCAGAATATTTAAAATTATGTACAAGACAATTTATTAATAACGTTATCTTCAAAATCTTAATTTTTATCTAATTTACCTGTAAAGTTTCACGTCTGCTTAAAATCATTTAAAAATGACACTGCATAATTGTTTTTGCCGATTCAATTAACTTTTAATTAATGTAGCTCAAAAAAGTTGATTAATATTGAAGAGATAAGAAAATTAACATAAATAAATCGTATAAAATGCTGCGTGTTTCGAACTAATTGTTTGCAGAGGTTATGTGTACTTCACCTTATTAGCACCTACTCTGTGAAAATGAGTCCACCTAAAGAGAAACATATTAAAGACGACCATGTACTCACGGTGCTTTTATGTGCTATATCTATCCCACTTTCTATGTCGATGTGGATAGTCAATATCCTTTATTCAAAATTTATTGCCAAAAATGATGGATTTGATGGTAAGTATTTCTTGTTATTTTCTAAACTTCTTGCCGTTTTTTGCAAAATAAAAGTTTAGTGTTTTCGTGTCTTCTAAGTATTTGTTAAGTTATCAAAAAGTACTTACATTTATACAGTATTAATAGGAGAGGCATACTCCTACTGATATTATAAATGTGAAAGTTTGTGAGTAAGTATGGATGTTTGTTACTCTTTCATGCAGCAACAAAGCAATGGATTGACTTGATTTTTGGCATGGATATAGTACAAAGATCAGAAAGTAACATAGGCTGCTTTTTATCCCAGAAAAATAAATGGTTCTTATGGGATAGCACAGAAATCAAAATATATGGGGGCGGAGCCGCAGGCAAACGCTAGTAAGCTATAATAGGTAATTAACTTTGCATTTATTCTAAGAAACGGTACTGTTCTAAAAATAGATAAAAGAAAGTTTAAAGGCATGTTCAGCTTAACCTTTAAAAAAGTAACATTTAAAGAAACTGTACACTACAGTGTACAAGACCATTTTAAATTATTACAAGACAAATTGTAGCACAGAAATCAGGGTTTCAGTCAAAAGCACTCATATCAAAAAACCTAATAATATCTAATCATAAATGACTAAAAATGTTAAACACAACTTTGCATGATATAATAATGTTTTTTTTATTCATCAAAAAAGGCTATAAAATAAATAACTTGTAGTATGACTTGTACAATAAGTTTTATTTTTTCATTTCAGAGCCCATAGTAATTTCTCCAGGACGATGGCTTGCCTCCTGCCTCATCCCACTGCTCGTAGCAGTATATGGGTACAGGAAAAAAAGTGTCTCTATCAGTGGGGCTATGTTTGGCTTTGTAGTAGCATTCATCCTCACTCTCAGCAACTACGGATTCCTGGCATGCCTCTTTACATTCTTCATATCAGCTTCGAAAGCAACTAAATTCCGTCCACACTTGAAGAGAAAAATTGAAGTTGATTTTAAAGAAGGTAATAAAAGTATTGCAATGAGCTCCTCAGAACGCACAAAACACCCCATGCGGGACATCAGTTGGCCTTATTGATAAGAATAAGAGCACCTTAGAATAATATTGCTTTAATTTTAGCAAGTTTTATTTAGCTTTATTGTTGCTAAGAGTGTGTGTAAAGGTGTTAGACAGGCAGCTACCTTTAGAGGCCACAATAAGCTAGACTACTAAAAAATTAAAAAATATAATTATTCAATCAGTTAGATTATCAAAATATATTAGACAATGTAAATTTTTCTTTTGTCATTACACATTAAAAATATCAAGATATAGCCCATTAAAGTTCCGCGTGACGTAATGTACCTAAGCATTGCATTGATGCACTTCAGAGGAAATGCAATGCTCCATGCGAGATCAGTGCATTACCTATCACCCTACACCAAATAAAAACTGCTAATAGTAGCATTTTTATGCTTTATTATTTAACAAGCTTACTTTAAATCCCAGCCTTAGCTTTTATATTAATAATACTAATTTAGTAATATTAATTACTAATTTTCAGGTGGTCAGAGGAATTGGGTTCAGGTGCTGTGTAATTCAGGCATGGCGGCCCAGCTTGGCATACTGTACTTATTAGATGTTGGAGCGAATGAAATGCCTATAGATTTTGTCAAAAATTACAGAGCTTCGTGGCTCTCCATTGGCGTACTTGGTAAGATCCTTGTTTTAACCTTTTGAATGCTGATGTACTACATAAACAGCACTTGCGGGTGCTACTGACGTCTATACATATATTAACCGTCAAAAAACGGACAAATAATATGAAATAAAAATAACATTTTTAAATATACATAATTAATAAGCATAAGCATTGCGAGATGGTCCCATAAAAAAATAATCCAACAAAAACATTTTCATGTAAAATATAGCCAAGACCACAGCTGGCACTTTCAAAAAGTTGTCAGATCTTATGTAGAGCCAAGCTTCTAACTCTACACGACTTAACTCTACAAGTCCTTACTCCACAAACTCTACAGCTTAGTCAATATACGTGACTTGGCCGTTTCGTTGCAACAAGAACTATTTGTTTAGCGAAATTCGTGAACACTTAATAATTTATCTTCACTTTATGCCCATGTGGAGTCAGCGAAACAGCCAAGCCGCATATATTGACTAAGATGTAGAGTCTGTGGAGAGATGTGGGAAAGTCTCATACAAACTTTCATCCTCCAGTTTTAGGGGTTGGGGGGTAAAAGTTCGATGTTTAAGATATTTTCCTTTGTATATGCGTAATAGTGTACCTAGATGCCAAATATCAAGTTTCTAGGTCATCTGGAAGTGGGTTAGGTTTTTGATCTATAAGTCAGTGAGTCAGTGAATCAGTCAATGAAACCCCGGTTTTTAAACGATTATATATCATTAACTGTTGAAGCAAAATTAACGAAATTTTAAATTCTAGTCTAGCTAAACTACTTTAATAAGTAGGCTAAATTTCATATATTTAGGTTAAATCGTTTTCGTGTTATGAAGGGGTCAAAAGTGGCTCGAATTGGTTCGTGTAATATTATTACACACGTCGCGTCGCCAGCTTTTTCTTTGTCTTGGCTGGACACGCTTCCGCGTGTTTACATTTAATTATTTTACATTGTAGTTTTAAAGCAGTTCCAAAAAGTCGTGAAAATGTTAGCATAGGCGGCATAGGTATATAGATTTTTTTTTTTTTTTTTTTAGCTAAAGTATAATAATAATAATAAATTTATTTCAACTGAAAACATTATCAAATATTTATCATGAATCCATTGACACCGAACTAGTATAAAACTGTGTTTCGGGTGCCAAAGGCTTCTCCCAAAATAATACTTTTAGCGAAACTAAAAATTAAAGAAAAATAAAAGAAAAAGGTCAATTTACATTTTGGAAATTTTGACAAAAATAAATTACATTTTTAAATTTAACTACTAAGCGCCACACATATCGGCGGATGGGAAGTAATGCGCAGAGCGCTGCGCAAAAGCCGAAATATAGGTATGCGCGGGAGCCAGAGAAACGAGACGCCGGGGCACACCCGCCCGCCAACCTCATGCCTCCCGCGCGCTCCCTACGCCCGTGCTCAACACTTCGCCACTTGTGTCGGTATTGTGCACACATGTGCAATAATTAGCGAATCACGGCGAAGTGTCATCTGCGACTTACATCTCATCCGCCGATTTGTGTGGCGCTTAGTCTACATACTAATATGCATTTAATACAAATAACCACTTTCTCTAAAGCGATTTGGTTCGGGAGGGCTTCTATGAATTTGATTGTCAGTTGTAAAAGAAATGGCAATAAATAATTCAGTACCTATTTGTTGTACTAGATTCATTTACAGTAGGAAGTAAACTGCTACTGAAGGACTATTTTTTTACATCATTCTAATTCAAATTGATTTATCCTACTCCTACTAATATTATAAACGCGAAAGTTTGTGAGGATGGATGGATGGATGTATGGATGTTTGTTACTCTTTCACGCAAAAACTACTGAACGGATTGAGATGAAACTTTGCAATAATATAGCTTATATATCAGAATAACACAGGCTATAAATTATAATGATATTGCGTCAAAAATTAAAATATCGTGCGGGCGAAGCCGCGGGTAAAAACTAGTTTACAATAAATATAGCTTGACAGACTTACATCCAATACGCTACATTTGTAGAGTTTACGTGGCATTTTCTAGTTTTCTCTTGGCTAAGCTAAGGGCACAGGTAGACAGTAAGCCCGATTATAGAGGCGCCAGCGTAAATTTAATAGCAACGTAAAAAGCGTTCTCTCTATCGAATGCCTAAAGTGAAAAAGAAACAGAACTATGCTATTTAGCTATTATAACCTGTTTGTTTACTCCAGAAAACTTCTATTATTCTGTGTTGGGCAAAGGTAGGCATAGGCCAAATCACACTTGGAAGCAGTGCTATGAGCTATAAGTTGCGGATTACCCAATCCATAACCCATTAACATCACAGACGCTAAGAAGTTTTATTCGGCCTATATGGGAGCCCCCCTTAAATACTTATTTTTTTCTGTTATTTGTTGTTATAGCGGCAACAGAAATACATAATCTGTGAAAATTTCAACATTCCTAGTTATCATGGCTCATCTGGTGACAGACACCCGAAGGATGTACAGCGGACTTTTAGTAATAGGTTCTTGTTTTTACCCTTTGGGTACGGAATCCTAAAAAATTAATTGTTAATCCTATCTACTTCCATCATTAAAGCCATTATATATTTTATTCTTTATTGTTACACTGGCCTTGTGATGTGTGTGGAAAACGCTTAGTACTTATAACAATTTATTGGATAAAAAGTATCCTGTCAACGTTTTCCTGTATAAATGGTGGCCGAGGCAAGGCAAGAAGAGCGTTGGTCCTCCGGCGGCAAGATGGGTCGACAATATAGTTAATATCGCGGATCGAACCTGCGGGCTTAGCATACGGACCAAAAAATAATACTATCGACGTGTCAGAACGTGACAGAGTTATGATAAAGCATATATCTGTCACCTTTGCACACGTCGGTAAACTCTTGTCGTGGTCTTGTATGCTAAGCTAGTTGGACACGTTTAGCACAGGACCGAGAAAAATGGCGCCGTAAGACAGAGGCTTATACCCAGCAGTGGGATAAAGAAGACTGCGGATGATGATGATGTCCATATGAACTGTATACAACAAATCTCATCTCAGCCGCGCAATTTCAAATTATTATTAAAAAATACTAGGTGCATGTGATAAATAAATTTTAAGGGATATCTTACACATGGTCTCTGATGATCCCAAACTAAGCAAAGCTCGTGATATGGCTGCCAGGGACTGATATACTACATATACATATTAAATATATAAATTGCGTGCTTGATTGCGTGGAGACTTGATTGAGACCTTCAAAATTCTCAATGGCTTCTATAATCTTCCGGATATCCACGACATGTACACCTTGAAGGAAAATATACGCGATAGCAGACGCCATAGAGTCCTCTTACAGCCTACACCATCACAAACCAACACTGCACACCACATCCTCTGCAATAGAGTTGTATACAATTGGAATAGGTTGCCTGAGGATGTTATCTCGGCAAAAACTATAAACACATTTAAAAATAGACTGGACCTTTGGATAAAAAAGGAAAAAATTTCCTTGACAGATCACACATCAGTATACACTGCTCGCCTATAAACAAATAATAATAATAAATAAATAAAGATAATAACTAACACCTATGTTCATCACAAAAATAGTTGCCTGGGTGGGAATCGACCCCACACCTCTTTAGCCCAGCCCCCCTACCGCCTAAAGCAATAGCAATCGTAATAGCAATCGTTTATGACTTCATTTTAGTCATTTGGCACCGCCTATGTGACGTTAGCCATCAAAGTTGTTCATTCAATGATTGCTTTCGCAATCCACGCAAAGCAATTGATGGCTATCGCTAATATTACGATTGCTATTGCTTTAGGCGGTAGGGGGGCAGGTATCAGGGGTCTCTAACCACCAGGCCACTGAGACAGTCAATCTGAAACAACATAATATATTGCTTTACTTGTTGTTTCAATGTAATCTCAATTTATGCAGTCCTTATCCATTGTTTAAAACAATTAAAAATACCTCTAGACGTAAAGACAAAATAAATGTCACTTTGTAAAAACAAGAGTTCTGAATCTCAATATTTAAATTATTTATTTTATTTTTTCGAATATCGTTTAAATGTAATTGCTATAAATCCATGGTCATCATGAGATTACTAAGTAGCAAAGAAGGCAAAAAGCGGTATTTTTGGCCAGGTTTAGCAATTATTCCAGAAAATAACTGGGTTAGCTCACCTGCATCATTAACGATAAAAAATACCTAAAGTCTTAAAGACTGATGGCAAGATTAAAAAAAATAAGTTGCTAAGTTCGTGCCGAGACACGCGTGTGGTAGTTATAAGACTAATATTAGGACAGACAGGCACAACGAAGTTATAAGGGTTTTTCGGGACCCTAAAAATGTTCCCTTTACAATTTTAACTTGCTAATCCGCTGGGCTATGTTGGTAACTTCTACATCCTCATTCTTGACTCGATCACTCAGTCTCTAATAATTTATGTAATCTGAGACCTTATGTTACAGGTGTGTTTGCTTGCTGCAACGGCGATACGTGGGCGTCAGAGCTAGGGACTGTGTTATCTGATGCTGAACCCTTTCTAGCCACAACTTTCAAGAGGGTACCAAAAGGCACAAATGGCGGTATCTCTACGATGGGCACAATAGCTAGTATGCTGGGTGGATTAATCGTGGGACTCTCGCAATATTTAGTTATTTATTACTTCTCCGATCAAGCCTTGTGGATGTATTCGCCGCCTCAATGGCCAGTGATAGTGTTTGGAGCCCTGGCGGGTGTGCTGGGGAGTTTTATTGACTCCTTGTTAGGAGCAAGTCTGCAATATTCAGGTATATAATATTTTTTCAGTGTTCTGCCTTTTTTAACATGTCGGCAACGGATATGCTGGCTTCTGAAATCAATAACAGTCTGAGGAATTATTTTTGACTTACTCGTACGCTTAGAAACTTTTATGTAGTACTAGTTTTTACCCGCGGCTTCGCCCGCATACGCAATATATCATTATAATTTGTAGCCTATGTGTTATTCTGATATATAAGCTATATTATTGCAAAGTTTCATCTCAATCCTTTCAGTAGTTTTTGCGTGAAAGAGTAACAAACATCCATACATCCATCCATCCATCCTCACAAACTTTCGCGTTTATAATATTAGTAGGATTATTATATCTTCTTTGCTCTTATACCTACTACGTTTATTTTTAATTTACTTATCTTTACTGATTTCAGACTTTATTCCCGAAATTTATTTAAAATTATTCATTTCACGTAGAACATTAGCACTGGACAAGTGGACACTGCTATTTTAAAAGAAACTGTAAACTGCAAAACAGGAAATCGTCAAATGGAACGTTAATAAAAAATAGTTGTCCGTGAAGTTCCGTATACGTTTCTAACCGTACGAAAATCAAAAATAATTCCCCTGATCAACCAACTCTGATCCACCAAATCGCCTGATGGTAAGCGATGTTGTGGTCAAAGTTGAAGCACACAGACGATACCTATTCGCTCTGACTTTGAAAAGCTTCAGATTATAAATCTGGAAACAAAAAATCCGGCAGTCTGTTCCATTCCCTGGTCGTATGGATCAGAAACACTGAGTCAAACAGCTTCATACGAATCAAACGAAATTCAATTAAAATCTAATTTTTAACTGACTTAAAAAAAGGAACATCTCAATTGGACTGTATGTCTTTTTGTATGTATGTTACGCGATTGTTCCGCAAATTATGAACTGTTTTTTTGAATCTTTTTTTGTATAAAATAAAATAGATTTTAACCAATAATTCCTTAAATGACTGTTGATTGCGGCATTTTATTAGGTATAAAAATACCTGTGTCAGAAGACCCCGCTCTTCGATGTCCATACTATGGTAACATCTTGATTAACTTTAACAATTTTTGACAAAAAGCATTTTGAAATTAACAATTTACTCTAAACTTACTAACTTACAAAATTTCTTTTTTTGTTTGGTAGAACATACTTAGTGTGAAATTCCGTACATAAATTCCAAAGAATGCATTGGTACGGGACCGGGGATTCGAACCCACGACCTCACGATTGTGAGGCGGGTATCACTACCTCTTGAACATCACTGGCTTTTTAGTGAAGGAAAACATCGTGAGGCAACCTGCATACGTCCGTAGAAGAAATTCGATGGTGTATGTGAATCCACCAACCTGCACTGGGCCAGCGTGGTGGATATGGCCCAATCACCCTTCGTGGGTAGGCCTACGTCCTGCAGTGGACTATTAAAAAGGCTGGTACAGTACAGTACAGAACATACTTCAGAGGTCTTATTTAAATTTTATCAAATGCGGCTAAGTCGTTTTTAAAAAATCAACAATATTGTGATAATTACCTACTACATCGACGACACATCGATCTGTATGAACTATTCAAATTCTGTACACGGTTTATTCTGTAGTCGGTTATGCAATTCAAGGAGAAAAATAATAATTATACAGTAACTTTGTTTTGTTACAGGCTTGAACAGCGAAGGGAGAATAGTGAGTCATTCTAGTCTTTCCGTGAAACATATCAGCGGTAGAAACGTTCTCGACAATCACAGCGTGAATCTCATCACCACAGTCATCATGGGCCTCCTGTTGCCAACGATCAGCAAAAACTTGTGGCCTCTTTTTTAACTCGATTATTTTTGTTATAGTGCGACCTACTTATTAAAATTAACATTAAGCAGACGACTATTTATAATCCGCGCCACACAAGTCGGCGGATAAGAAGTTAGCCGCAAATGACACTTCGCCGTAATTCTTTGATTGTTGCGCATGTGTGCACAATGCCGACGCAAGTGGCGTAGTGGTGAGCACGGGCGTAGGGAGCGCGCGGGAGGCATGAGGTTCGCGGGCAGGAGTGCCCCGGCGTGATTCTCTCTGGCGCATACCTATATTTCGCCTCTTGCGAAGCGTTCTGCGCCTAACTTCCCATACTTTGATTTGTGTAGCGCGGATTATACCTAAGGTTAAACCTCTCCATATTTTTTCATCAGACATAACATCGCGGCAAATTTGGTTTTATTTATATAGTTACATTTGGTCATCAATCAATCATCGTAGTTTCACGAAAACTGATTTTTTGCCAACAATTTTATTTATGCCAATATACTATGACAAAAATCAGCTATGAGCGATTGCTCATACCATACCGCCCACTATAATCAATTGTGATTTACAAAAAATTACAAAAGAATTGGAATATGTGGTGTTAAAAGATATGTTTCGTAATGGGTACCACATCGGATATTAAAATATTTGAGTGGTTTCCTTCAAAAGTGAGTATAATAAGTTGGTCACCTTGTTCAAATATTGCCCTCGAGTCTGATATGAAAAAAAAACATTGTAATTATCAAACGTGGATTGTAATAAAATAGCATTTATTTCATTATAACATCTAAGACAAGGATAGCAACAATTATTGATGAGTTGTACTTACATCAGATTCGAGGGTAATACTACTTAAGACTGTTTGACAATGTAATTCAATTTCACGCATTTTGTGTCATGATTTTCATGACTTCAAACAGGCTAGGAGTAGACCAGATTAACTAGCATACGTACACGATATTATTTTTTTGACGAGCCAAAGAATACTAAGTTTTGATGAAGATTTTTTCACACGTCGATAATATTGTTGTGGTGTGTATGATAGCCGTGCATGGCCTTGATTCCCTATCGAGAAAACGTAATGCAACTTGCCAAATTTTTTTTTATTATATTATATTCGCGAATTTCGTTTAATAATAATAACCCTAAAAAAAACTAAGATTAATCTTAGTTTTTTTTTTATTTAAATTTTTTACTACATTGAGTGCGTGAAAATAAAAATGACATTAATATGCGCCCTACTTTTTGCTCTCGTTTTGAGAAAAAAATGTTAATTTATTAAGTAAGTAATTAATGAATGCTACTGATGAATGTTAATTTGTACTCGGGATGTGGATTTAGTTTTTTTTTGGAATAGGTATGAAGTAGCTGTTTAGCAGCTAAAAATAAATGGCCTTTGACAGGTGTGAAATAGTCAGAACGTTAATTTAGTGAATCAGAATTATATTTTTGTAATGTTTACTTTAAATTGCATAAAGATAAAATGTGTAAAATAATGTTATTTTATGTAATAAGATACTTCTACATTTTTGGTACTTAAAGTATTAGATTTTTAAAAAATGTTGATTTGTTTCATTTACTTCTCTCCCCGTTCAATATTTTGAAGAATTTTGTTTTGTGGCTGATTCAAAGCAAGATAATAAATTACCTATATGTATGAGAGGAGCCACTATTGAGTTCTGTGATGAAAGCAGCAGAGCTCACGACAGTAATCATCGTTATGCCAGCTGTAGGGCCCATAGATCCCTGCTGATAGAACTAAATCTACAAAAAGTGCACTTATATTTACCACGATAGCTTGGCAGGGATATGTGTAGGTACTAGCCGGAATATCCCACTGTTGGACATTTGTGTTACCTGCAGATTTCCTATTAAGCCGTTTCCGGTAACCCAATCTGCTTGCATTCAACGTGTTATTAGATACTGTGATTTTTCAGAGCCTTCAAAGCCTTGATCTACACTAAAAGTATTTTTTGTTTCGCAATTTAAACATTACATGACGCTGACAAATAACTACTACACAATACGCAATTTATAAAAAATATATATTTTGACATTGACATTTCTCAGTGTTGACATGCTGCATGCAGTCACTCAGTTTCTAGGGTTCCACAAACCAACAACATGAAACTCCGAGGTCTGGGGCATTGACGAGAGCGAGCAAATTTCATAATTATTATAAATAAAAGATGCTAAAAGTACGTACGTTGACTCGCAGGCGTCAGTGCGGGTGAGAAATATCAAACATGACGTTTTATCCAAGTGTTCTCGTACCTACATAGTGGATGTGTGGGTCATGCAGTTTAATTATTGGGCAGAGGCGGGTGATTAAACTTATACTTGACATTGGCAAATGCATAAATGTAAATGGCAATATCAAACTGGCCGCCAGGCATTTGCACGATTGTTACCTGCTGTAGACGTGGGTCTACAAAAAAAAATAATTCAAATATTTTTTATATTAATGAAAAAGAACATCAAGTTTTTGGTGGCTCTAGCTGTTAAACAGGTGTTGGAAACCTGTGTTTTGGAAACTAGTTTCTACTTAGGGAAGTGGTGAACATATTAGCAGTGTGCGTTACGTATCATAGCAGCTTTTTAAAACTGTTTCTGGCTACGCAAAAAACCAAACCGTTTTGTTGCAACCCGCGCGACATCAATGCTGACGGCTACACGGTGAAGGTCCAAACTAATCACGGCTACATACACAGTATGAACTTTAACTCTACAGAAGGTCCAATTTAGCTTCCTCCAAGAAACCAGTGTTTTTCTCTGGATATGGCATCATGATAATTTCACCTTCATTTCGACTGATTAAGATTTATTTTTACTTGGCAAGAAAAAAGTACACAGTTTTTTAGAAGAATTAGTTTTGCAAATGGCTTTTCATTTACATTACATTATTTAGGTTTTTGCTTTTGTAAAGAAACCTTCTGGGATAGCATACGAACCACGAAATAATTCTATCGAAGTGTCACTTTAATAACACATTGACATAACTCATAAACAAAAAAGTCTAATATCCAAGTATGTATTTACTATAAGGATTGAAATGTAAGATTGTTACGGAACCTTACAATAAAAGACAAGTTACGCTGTGCGCTCTTGTGACGGTTCTATAATCTAAGGTTCTGTCAAGTCACAAGTCAGCTGGTAATGCCAGTTAGCGATTTTTTCCTAAACTTCCAAAGAAGAATTATTTTATAGTTTTCTAAGTAAAAGTGCTGTTAATTTAAATAAATTATTATAAACACCATAAGTGTAGTAACAAATATATTTGTGAATTTTTGTACAAGAAAAACACTCAGATAAATGAACAATTCTCTGTCTGACAGTTGCGAAGTGGAGTCGACTCGAGAATCTTGTGTTGTGTGTGTGTGATTTGAATGTTTTGTTGGTAAATTATTCTTTGTTCATGTCCGTAGTGAAGAAGGGAAGTGAAAACATCATAAGTCGCCGTGTGACTCATTAATAAATAAAATACGCGCTGTGGTGAATTCTACGTTGTGATCCTCAATACTGCCTATAAAAGAGCCTACGTAAACGAAGTGATTTTGGATGCTAATGCATTTTACAAAACAAGTTCACTCGTAATGGTGTTATTATTTTGATTCAACATGTCACTTCCAATAGAAGAGAGTCCTATTATAAACTCGGACATCGAACATGATGTTACTAGCAGTCACAGAAATCTCATTGAAACAGAACCTGGTAAGATGTGTGTCATTTCCAACTATACCTACCCATTAGAATAGGTCATGTTCAAGCTAGATAACTAACACAATAGTTTTAATAGAACTATGACTTGACATTGCGAACAGTCTAACATTATCTTACAGCAACACAATCAAACACACCTCTGTATGTTGGACCAGTAAAAAATGAACCTTTTAAAGTTTTTTAGTTGTTTACTATGCTTCCCAATATGCTTAAGTTTGAGTCGATTAGGTATTAAAATTAAATAAGATGAATGTGTTAATAACATTTTCAATTGGACACCGCTTTTCTGGCTATCTAACAAAGAAATAGAGAAAAAAGCTATTCATTTGTTACTTTAGATTTAGATGATAGGTGTTTAATAGTTGATTTTGTTTTCACTATTTCAAGGGCACTTACTTGCAATGAAAAGTTTATAACAGCAAGTGCAATTATTTTACACAAAGATTACAAAAGTAAATGTTTGAAATAATGTTTGTTTCTTCCACACATTAAATTATATCAACAAATAGTCAGATTCTACTATTTTATCATTGAATGTTTGTAGGTACCTTGCCTAGCCATGCCATTTCAATAGAGTAAGGATTGAAGACGAGAAAATCTAAGGAGCTTTATTAGTATTTTGTTATGTTTTTTTAACAAAATCAAAAATAATTTATCAGAATTTGCTGCAATAGTAAACTTAGTTAATAAATTAATGTTGCTTTTATTGATTACACAAAAGCTGCCCTCAATTTGTGCTTTTGGTGACTGAAAGATTATGGCTAAGATGACTATTTTATTTATTTATTTATTTATAGGCGAGCAGTGTATACTGATGTGCCTATATCAAGCAGTGTCAAAAAAAATTAGTATTTATCTGTCAAGGAAATATTTTCCTTCTTTATCCAAAGGTCCAGTCTATATAGTTCTTGCTGAGATGACATCCTCAGGCAACCTATTTCAATTGTAGACATCTCTATTGCAGAGGATATGGTGTGCAGTGTTGTTTATAAAGTCAAAGTCAGTCGGGAGGAAAGTCATCAAAGTAATCTATAAGCCTCTGGTCTAGTTAGATTAACAGCGGCCCCCAAACTCGGCTAGGCCGGTCTCTTGGATTGATGAACTGAAACTTGAAATTGATGAATGGATGATTACGAAAACATATTTTTTACCTGCTTATTTACTTTTTAGTGGAAGAGACAACAGGATGGGTCAAATGTCGAACAGTGCTGGGAATCATGGGCTTCCTTGGCTTTGCCGTAGTATATGCCATGAGAGTGAACCTCTCTGTGGCTATAGTAGCTATGGTAAATTCCACCACTCCAGTGCCGTCAAATGATTCGACACTTGATGTCTGTCCCGCCTCAGAACCTACCAACAGTTCTCAACCTTCGGTAAGTATCATTTTTATATTAACCAATAAATGTTGTCCAGCATGCTGGCAGCATTGTCACGGTGGATGGCAATGCTTGTGTGTTGAGCCAAATAAGCAGAATTTTTATTTCAGTTTTTATATACATATCATTACAACTGTATCCATATCATTACACTTATGACATGTAATTAACAATTATGAAATAAATGATTACGATTGATAAATTGCTCTGAATTATTTGTTGGCAATATTTAATGAAACTTAATTTTATTATTTGTTTGGTTTTAGAGGCCCGGAGAGTTCAATTGGACAGTTAGTCAACAAAGTATAATATTGGGATCTTTCTTCTATGGATATGTATTGACACAGGTACTTGACATAGGTGACTTACACTTTCATAGCTCAGGCTCAGGGAAGATCAGGCAATTATGTGGTCAGATGTAAAATTAACCAGTACAAAAAAAACCCGTATAAAATGGTTTTTTACTTAATATTATATTTGTTGCACAATGCACTGTTACAACATAAAGTTGTACATCATCAACATTATCAGCCATAGGGCGATTTAATGAAGACCGCAAGAACATGCTGGAAATCCATTGGGGTGGCCTTTGTCCTGCAGTGGGCGTCCTGCGGTAGTTAAAGTTAGACATATTTACATATTATTAAAGTAAAGAGTTCAAAGATGGTATGTCCTTGATAAGAAAATGAACAAAATGATGTGGAGAGATATCTAAAGTTTATAATCTTTTTAGTGCCTGTTTGACTATTTATCTTATTTATTTCCAATTTATCCTGTACACTACTTTGAAATTAATTCAATCTGCATAGATTCCAGGTGGAAGAATAGCAGAAATGTATGGAGGAAAACTGGTTTACGGCTTCGGGATATTTTTCACAGCAGTATTCACAATATTGAGTCCAATAGCTGCCTACACAGATTTCTGGTTCTTTATTGTAGTACGAGCGCTGGCGGGGCTGTCTGAGGGCGTCACTTACCCCGCTATGCACGCTATGTTGGCGAAATGGATCCCTCCCTTAGAAAGGTCAAAATTTGCAGCCTATGTTTATGCTGGTAAGAATGATTTTGAAATCACTTTTGACTGTGAACAATCTATTAGTCATCATTATTAGCGATTGGCAAAAGTTCTAATAGCCATGTGTGATGTGAGCATGCATAAAGTAACTAAACACACAGCAGTCGTCACCGCAAAAAGCAGCCTGAATCGAACCACCATTATTATTCTTATTATTGCTTTTCAACTGAATAACAAAAAGGAAGAGGTCCCAATTCATCTGTACCTATACTTTATTTATTAATTTTTATTTTTTATCTACTGTCATAAAAGTAAATTTTGAGCAAACCATTACGCCATAATCCACTTCTGAGCTCGTTCAATGTTAGAGATATGGATCAAAATTTTTAGAAATTTTGCTGGCTAAAATTTGAAGCAGCTGTGAAAAAAATATGTTATTTTAATATGCTATTTCCAGGGTCGAACATAGGAACAGTAGTGACGTTACCAATATCAGGGTGGCTGTGTACACTAGATTTCGCCGGCGGCTGGCCGCTGTGCTTCTACATATTCGGAGGCCTGGGGGTCATCTGGTTCGTTGGTTGGCTGTTCCTGGTCTACGACTCGCCACAGAAGCATCCCAGGATATGTCCGAAAGAAATCGAGTACATCACCACTTGTATTGGACCACAGGTGAGAGAAATGTACAGTAGTCTGGTTTTTAGTGGTTTTAGACGAGAACTGCTGACGCTTTAGATACAGTATTGCTTAGCAAAACGGTGGAAATTTCAGAGGTATCTATAGATCGAATCACACAACTTGGCGGCTGTGACGTAAGCTACAAGCTGTCAATCCTGAATGAAGCTCAATTAACAGCCGCGCGAGGATTTGGTTTATCTGCAGTTTTTAGCTAACATCACAGACGCCAGTTGTGTGATTTGAACCATACTCACAAGCAATGTTATGGCATCAACCTCTAAATCGAGAAAAAAACAGATTTTCATATGTGTGTAAAACCAGCTTATTGATACATTTAACGAAAATATGAGCTTTTCATAGCCCAGCCTACTTTTTTCACTATTTCGGCGTTGGCCCCATTGTATAATTTGTTCATAATAATGAGCATGCCACTGAAAGTCTTTGTACTTTATAAAGTTCGGCATGTATTATATTTATTTGAGATGTTTGAGAGCTAAAAACAGCATATTATTATGCTTGCGCCTATTTCTCGCTATTTTAAGTTGCTTATTGTTATGGTTATGGTATAGGCCGAATCAAACTTCTTGGCGCCTGTGTAGTTAGCTATAATTGAAATTGAAATTGAATTGAAATTGAAAAAACTTTATTCGACATTACAAATACAAGAGACACAAAAAACAATAATGATATACAAATAAAGAATTGAAATGTCGAAAAGGGCTCACCTCAGCATTATGCTGAATGCAGGTAGGAACCGCACACTCAGCGCTGGTTTTCAGGTTAGCCCTTTTTGAGGGTAGGAACAAAAAAAAACATAAAATAAGAAATAAGTGAAAAGTTATTTGATAAACAGTGCAAAGCTAAGACAAAGGAAAATCAAACAAAATAACGTTAAGGTTAAGGAACACGAAATAAACGCAATAAATATATATTTTCACATACAAACACAATATAAACAACAGTGATAATTATGATGATAATTAATCTACAAACTTATGTAACGAAAAAGAACAACACAAAAATGAAAAAAAGAAAAAAAAATTACAAAATTACATAAATTGCCAGCAAAAAATATCCAGAACATGGAAAAAGAGCGGAGTCATATAGAAAGGACTGGTCGTACACTATTAATCCGTGCTGAAGTTGTTTCGAAATAAGATAGCGTTTCAATTGTACTATAAATGGCAAAAAACACAAAAAAATGATTTCGCGCGCTGACCTAGTGAATCCACCAGTCAGGATTGGGTTGCGCGCAGCTTGTAGCTAACATCATAGCCGCCAAGAAGTATAATTCGGCCTATATGTTTCTTTCCATCCATCCATCTATCAGCCATAGGACGTGCCCTGCTGGACATTGGACTGCCTCAGATTGGAAATCCAATAAGACCGGTTGGTAGAGGTTTGCATCCAGCGCGATCCTGCGTGGATCTACTGCTCGACATAGGCTTCCTAATAGATATGCAATAAGACCGCTCGGCTTGCATACAGTGCGATTAAAGATGGGTTAATACCGATATTTCACAAGATTAGGTCATATTAATAGATTACCTGAATATTATTATAATACCTTAACTAATATTAAGTATTGATAATATTTTTCGGACGTGGATCTTAAAAATCCCGCCGCGTCCGTCATTCAAAATATTATTGCGCGTTTTAAGCCTGGTCATCGTCATCTGTTGTCATCTTACGTAAACTTTTTAGTTACCGTTTAGGTGGCCGTACTATTTAGTTCCCAAATTCAGACATCAAACTTCAGTGGTGGCGCGATTGCTTATTTATTTTCCATCTCATTCTTACTCCAGTAATTTGCAAATGAGCGTATGAAATGGCGCATCTCTTTCATTCGCTATTACGAATAAGATTCGTTATTGTTCCCTGAATCCGATATCCGCTAATCATAAAGATCTCGAGCGATATTATCCGGCTTCTTGAATGGTCATTTCGAATATTAAATGAATACAAAAGATTAGGACATTTGATTTAGTGGGATTGCTAATACTAGATCTTTCCAATATTACCAATCTCTTAACTAATCTTAATATATTAACCCATTCAGCGCCGAGCCCGCCCATCGGCGGGCAATTTTTTTTAACTTTCACGCCGAGACCGCCCATGGGCGGTTTGATTTTAAGCTGCAATAACTTTACGAAATAACGCCAGAAAGTAATGAGATGATGTGTAATGATTTGTTTCTATAAAATTTACTGGCAACTCAAATGGCCTGCTGATATTTGAAGTTTTGAAAAAAGCCAATTCTAATCTGACATGCCGAGCCCGCCTTTGGGCGGGCAAGATTTGATTTCACAAGTCACAAACCTTTTGTAAGATTTAGTACGACTATCAACTATTATTAAGTTTTTACATGCTCGCTACTTCTTGAGCATGGATTTCGTGTACAAAAATAAAGTGTTATCCTCTATTTCACATATAGGTGTAAAAATTGTATAAATATACTTTGTAATGGTTTAAAAATTGTATTTATTGGTTTAATGTAATTAATCATAATAGACGTCAATATGTTATTTAAAATACAACAAATCTAAGTTGGTCGTTGTCATGGATGTTTTTTTTTTAAAGTTGAAAGGATGTTTTTTTTTAAAGAAACTGACTAGGTTGGCGCAACAAGCCAGTGAGTCGTGGCCTCCGATATTAAGTACAGTTAAATTATGGTAAATAAAGGCTGTACGTTACTTGAGAAATGTCATAGTGTCCTTTATAAGGCCTTTTTAAATTAGAACATATGTTATGGTTAATATTGTTTGAAACGATGTCGTGTTTAACCGTGCATCCACACTTCATTTCCTTTTTTTTAGCAACACTCTGCAACACGGTAACATATTGTAACATTATATGGCTGTTTGTTGATTGTAACTCATCGCGTCAGTCCATACCCCCAGTAACATAAATTAACAAAATATAACAAACCGAACGATCCACGCATGTTGACGGATGTTGCTCACAAAATTATTAGATCTACAAAAAGTAACAGCGGTGTGGCTTCTTAGGGTTCTGATTACAGTTGTGGAAAAATACTGAGGAACAAAATTTATAAACAAATTTCCAGAACGTCTCTTGCTTAAAAAAACCATATGCCTTCGACATAGAGTTTATATTGGCCTGATACGTCCCAGACGTCGTATTGCAAAAAGTGCCGGCCGGGCCAATAAACAAAGGGCGGCTCTTTTTAGGCGTTCGCGTTATCTTAAGTCAAATGAACCTTTTCTAAATAAAAAATAACAATAGGGTGCGCCGGCGTACCTCGTACTTTACTATTTTTTTAAATCACTTCTGCTTTGTTGTTCTTAGTAATCAGACGTATGTTCCGTTCCTACTCTTTGCTCTTCCGACGATATTCGCTTGCGTACCTGGACTGTGATCTAATCTTGAATTTATGGTGACTGTGGCATGTATACCTGGATTTTGTGATTTGCTATATGTGACGTTATTGAACTGTGCACCTGGATTCCCGTGATTACATTTTTGACGACTACGGCCTGTAAAACTGGACTCCGAGATATCTTTAGTTGCTGTGGCTTAAAATAGGTAAGTTTTTGGTCTTAATCTTTACATAGTCTTTACAATGTATGATTTGTTCATCGTTTCCTATTGAAATTTTACACGTGTATTTCTGAATACCTCGGCTAAACTAAGCACCTTAATTTAAAAATGTAGACGATAAATAAATATATAGTTTAAAGGTTAATATATTATACAAGAAACCGTAATAAAACAGAAAACTTAAAATACTAACTAAAACTATTAAAAATACTTTAAAGGTTTAAATGTGGTTATATAAGCCACTGGCAAGTAATGCGGGTCTTTATTATATGAATGCATGTTTGTGCCATGACGAGGCGAAGCAAGGAAGGCACAATAGACAGCACGGGTGTTACAAAAACTGATTACGTGCAGTGGCATACAATGCTTTTTCTACTACCACGAAATAACATCATATTTTCCGATAATCCTACTAATATTATAAATACGAAAGTGAGTTTGTTTGTTTATATGTTACGCTTTCAACTTTTCAACCGATCATCACGAAATTTTGCATTGTCAGGGGTACAGAGAAGGACATAGTGTACTAAGTATATAACCGCGGGTAACACCGCGGGGCGCAGCTAGTGATTTATAAATTTTAGTTGCTCTTCACTTCATAAAAATTTCATGCCATGTTTCGTATTTTTTCTTTAATTTTTCAGATAATAAATATTTTATCTTCTTCATTGCCATTGCAGTTAACTTCTCTTAAATTATTGCTCGTTTTTGTAAAAAATATTTATCAATGTACGTATGTAAATTAAAAATGGTGTGCATGATTTTTAGATTACTGTTTTTTTCTAATTGGAATAGCTAAGCCTCGTTTCTTGTATAATCTCGAAAGATGCCATGCGTAATGTTTCGTGTGGAGAATACCTGGCCCCCTATTCGGGGAAATGAGATAAAAATCTCGTCTCGAAAAAAACTCGAAACTCGAGATTTCCTATTCTCAACGATAGAGATCGAGATATTCACATAGTAATAATTACGATCTCTATCGTTGAGAATAGGAAATCTCGATTTTCGACTTTTTTTCGAGATGAGACTGAATCTCGAGTTGCAAGAATAGCCCTCCTGTTCCTACATGAGTTTCATACTATAACTCATATATCCCTTCATACTCATTAAATAAGCACTTTTAAAAGTGGACATCTGTCGCGCGGAATAATTTTTGCGAGAGCAAAACTATCATTTACCACCATCTGCTTTCAGGAAAACAATGGATCCTCAGCCATCTACTTCACAGTCAGCTGCTGTTCGCGATGGAATTGATGATACCTTGGCTACCTGGGACTCTGCCTACCTCGCTAACGAGGAAGTTGTGCATAACGAGGGCTTATTATACGACACCGACGAACTCTATGGAATATTGGCGGATAGTGTCGATGACACGCTGGACACGCTGGAGAATGGCAGTCAGGGCATCGGAACAGAAGCACATAATTTGTCCTTGTGTGAAGACCCCTCAAGCGATGACGAAACTGAGAACGTAACAACCACCCACGAATGGCATTATGGAAATGCGCCAAACACCAATAATTTGGAATTTACAGCGACTACTGGATTGAAAGTCGACATGTGGGAGAAAGAGCCGATAGATTTTTTTTTTATGATTTTATGTCCTTCGATTTTAAATTTGATTCTAACATGCACCAACAGGTATGGAGAGGAATTAAAAAATACGGCTTCTGCTATGCACAGTAGAATGAAAGAATGGCGGCCAATAGACATGGAAACGTTAAAAACTTTTATTGGGTTGGTCATTCATATGGGGACTATACAATATAATAGAATGTCAGACTACTGGAAAACGCATTATTTATTCAAAAATGATATTTTTAGAAAATACATGCCCAGAAACAAGTTTTTGAACATAATGAGAGCATTGAACGTCCAAAACGTGGCAGGAAACGCAAGCTTAAATAAAATTAAATCTTTAATTGACGAAATAAATAAAAACATGAAAAATGTTTATCACCCCACTAGAGAAATTACAATTGATGAGTCACTGATGTTATGGCGAGGAAGACTAAGTTACCGCCAATATATAAAATCAAAAGCCAGTGGATATGGAATAAAATTTTATAATTTAGCCGATAATACAGGCACAATTTTTAAAACACATTTATATGCTGGTTCAAAAGATCCTTTAGTTTCTGGGCGCGGACATACCAATAAAGTTGTTCATTTACTAATGGATGGCCTTAAAAATATAGGCCACTCGCTCTACGTGGATAATTTTTACTGCAGCATTCCTCTCACAAGAGATTTATTAAACAGTGGCACATTTTGCACAGGGACACTAAAAATGAATAGACAGGGGAATCCTAAAGAATTATTAAAAACAAAAATTAAAAAAGGCGAATGCATAATACTGCATGATAACAATAATATAACTTTAGCAAAATGGATGGATAAACGGGAGGTGCTGTTTCTTTCAAGCGAGCATAATAGTGTCTTAGAAGAAGTAAGAACTCGTACCAGAAACAGCACCTCTTTGAAACCACGAGCTATAATTAAATATAATAAATATATGCGAAACGTGGATAAACATGACCAAATGCTGTCATATTATACAGGTGAACATAAATCAATACGTTGGTATAAAAAGGTAATAATTCATTTGATTGAAGTGTGTTTAATTAATTCTTACCAATTATTCAAATCAGAAAAAAATCTGAATATTAGTTTATACGACTTTCGAGCAAATATTCTGGAAAGATTGTTGCCACCTGTACATCCACATGAGGAAATACCTCTGGCGATTTGTCCAATACATTTCCCTAAACAAATTACTAAAGAACCAAATAGTCGGCGGGCAAAAAGGAAACAGTGCCGACAATGTGCGAAGCAAAAAAAACGTGTAGACACGATATTTTACTGCCCTAATTGCCCTGATCAACCAGGACTCTGTTTAAATTGTTTTAAGCCATACCACCGGTACTGATCTATGTTCAAAGACAGCCCTTAATGTGAATGTGATGTGAACGAGTGATCTTATCAAAACATAAAAAATATCTCTTTATGTACAATTTTAGGGTTGTGATACAAATTGTGTATAAGTGATTAAGATGTTAATTTGCAAATAAAAGTTAGTAAATTATTTAAATTTGTTTTATTTTACTTTAATGTTTATTCATATTATAAGAGAGCGCAAAAAGTTAGATGACATGACTTATTTCAGTTTTCTTTATAATTATTTACAAGAATTTCGACGTCATTTAGAAATTCCATCAGACGATTGTTTGGCACATTCTCCACTAGGCGCCTAATGGAAATAGCTACCAAATTTTTTTTACAATTGCATGGAGACAATCCAATATCTTCTTTAGTCTGGGTACTTGCATCTTCTGTTTGTCTGCTGCTAATCTTCTTTATCTTCACTTTTATTAGTCGTTTGATTTCTTCCATATTATTGTCAGTATTCAATTCAGTTTTACTGTCTGAAAAAAAAGAACTATTTAATTATTACCTAAAATGAAACCCTTATAAGATAAAAAAAATATTTTATATGTACCAATTTTTTACTAATTTAATGCTGTAGGTATACAAAAAAGTTGACAACACCTGACTTTTAATTAAAGCCCATAAATGTACAGTTTTAAATAGATTTTGGATTCCTTTATATAAAAATTAGCTAAATTACACAGGTTTACATGGTTTCGTTTCAATCAACTGAAAGTTATGACTTACCTTCAGGCTCCATTACTATTTCAGCTAATAACGAATAAAACTGTCACACGATTGCCACAAATATCACAGAAAACTGCACATATACGCTTTACGCACGGTACAGTACATGTAAACTGAACATATCAAACGATTCATGTCGGAATCTGCAGCTTCATGCCGAAAACGCCAATGGGCGGGCAAGGATACATAATCGAGATGCTGGGACCGCCGATGGGCGGGCTGCATAGTGCAGTACGGCGGTATCTGGGTAATATCGTTACTTTTCAGAAAGGCGGTGAATGGGTTAACCACACACCTAAGTGCGATCCTACGGTCTTAATGAGGTCATCCGTCCACTTTGGTGGACGTCCTAGGCTGCGCTTGCTGCTCCATAAGTTTCTTTATTTGTATAAATTCAAAACTGCAACCTATGACAACGTGGCGCTGGTTAAATGACGTAATTTGATATCTTTAAGTCGGTAGATACCGAATTGTGGATAGATAACCTTAGTTTGTTATCTCAATATTTTGGAACCTGCATAATATGCTATTCTAAGGCTAGAATAGAATTAGGCTAATTATTTCATTTTATCTATTTATTTATGACCAAGTACCGGATGAACTTTACTAGATAAATTTTGGCTTAAGTCCTTTGAGAAAATATCTACAGAGCCACAGTCCCTAAGTAAAAGTACGTAGTATTATTATATCTTAGTTATTATATCAGTCTACCCGTGACCACGGTCGATGCAACTCGGCCGAAACGTCGGGATGAGGAGGTATTTATTTATCTCGTAATTTTAGTGCGCGATTAGTCCCGTAGTATATAATAATTAAATTATTATATCTTCTTTAGTAAAAGTAGTAAAAAAATGTCCGAGCGCCTGCATACATACCAACTACAACAATTAGATATTATATTATTTACATTAAATAATTCACAATGACCCGTTTTCTCGAATCTCGACGTTATAATTAGTGCTCGTGCTCGGTTACACCGAGCAGTTTGGCATCGCGCAGCGTTGTAGTTAGCTTGCAATCGCCTTACGACTAACTAAAAAGCCTGCCCACTACGTAGCTTGGGCAAGGTTTTGGCTCGGACACTTTTTGTGCACGATTGTCACTCTGTATATATTTGCTCAAATCTTAAGTCTTAAAACATTCGCCCGTCGTGGACCTATGTTCAGCAGTGGCCTTTTAATAAAGGTCGGTACAATAAGTCATAAACATTTACTGTTGTATGTTTTCATTTTCATTGTGTTATTTGGTCAATTGAGAACAAATTATTATTTTAGCTGACTCGTAGGTATCAGCTTGCGCTCATCCTATCAGTGCGATGCGTTGACTCACGCGACCTTACATGTGTTATTTGTAACGTAATAACATAACATTTTGATTCCAAATATTACGCTATTCATTTTCCGCCTTACCACAAAATATTTAAACACGCTTTAAACTCAGTTTAACCGTGCAATTTGTACTGTTAAACATTGTCCAAAGTGTGCGTAAACTTTTGTGGTAAAACGGTTTGTGAATATGCCGTAACTAGCCCCTCCCCTCGGCTTTATTTGTGGTTTACCGGGTCTATAAGATCTTATCTGCCGGGATAAATACGTATTCTTCAAATTCTTCAAATATTTAACTTTAGGTGCTCAATTTCATCAATTTTCGTTTTTTCGTGATTAATAACAAACACACAGGTTCACATTTATGGTAACTGTAGGAGTACCTATAAATACATTTATAGATGTTCCAGAAAATCTAACAGTAAATGAAACCATCGTAACGAAACCTGTCATGTCAGAGTTTGATGTAGCGAGGGTCATTCAATAAATACTTAGCCTACAAAAAGTAAACGAAAATTTTGGAAAAGTGGCAATTTATTTTTCAACATAGTCTCCTTTTAGTTCGATACACTTAGCCCAGCGATGCTCCAACTTTTTTAACCCGTCCGAAAAATAGTTTTTGTCAAACTCTGCAAAATAGGCCTCCGTGGCGGCGATGACCTCCTCATTTGATCCATATCTATTCCCGGCGAGGGATTTTTTCAGATTAGGAAACAGAAAGAAGTCACAAGGGGCCAAATCTGGAGAATACGGTGGATGGGGCAGCAATTCGTAGCGTAATTCGACCAATTTGGCCATGGCAACGGCAGACGTGTGAACCGGTGCGTTGTCGTGGTGAAACAGCACTTTTTTCTTCGCCAGATTTACATAATTATAATATGTAAAGTTCCCTATCTCGTATTTACTCGTAGTCCATGTGGTGGATTATGGCTTAATCTTTCCCATATGCCATAGAGAGACGAGGCCTATGCTCATTTGTGGGACAGCTTAAAATGTAACATCCATCGTCCATCCATCAGCTATATGACGTCCACTGTTGGACATAGGCCTCCCCTATGGATCTCCAATAAGACCAGTTGGAAGCGGCTTGCTCCAGCGTGATCCTGTGGTCTTGATGAGATCATCTGTTCACTTCGCAGGTGGACGTCCTACGCTGCGCTTGCTGGTGGTCTCCACTCGAGAACTTTTCGACCCCACCGGTCATCAATCCTCCGATCTATGTGTCCTGCCCACTGCCATTTCAACTTGCCAATCCGCTGGGCTATGTCGCTTACTTTCGTTCTTCTACGAATCTCCTCATTCCTGATTCGATGTCGCAGTCAAAATATTGTAACAAGCAGTAGCAACTTCGCAGTGCATGCTTTTTTAGGCCAGCACACTCTTTCCTTTTAATTAAAATTCCATTTCCGAGTGAGTTTTCTCATTTAGCAGTACTTACTATTATTAATTCTGTGATAATAATTATGTATTGTAATATTCAGAAATCGTGTTTCGCGGCTTGACCGCGTTTGCTGGTCGGCGCCCGCGCCGTACCGTGACTCATTATGATGTCATCGCGCTTGCATGGTTACAATCGGTTTCATCTATCCGAGATGCAAAATTAAAAAAAATAGATGTGTGGCACGAATCATACATTTTGGCTGCTGTGGTGTTAGCTATAAGCTTCGGTTAACCCGATCCTGACTGAATCACACTTAACAGCTGCGTAAGGATTGAGTTTCGCGCAGCTTGTTGCTAACTTCACAGCCGCCAAGAAGTTTGATTCGGCCTGTACCATAACCATAACAATATGCAACTTACGCGCAGTCAGGTTTGGGCTCAAAAAAATATCAAAATTTGCTTTATTCTTTAGACATATGAAAATGCGCTTAGAATCGTCTTTTTACAAAGGTTTTCGATAACATAATTACTAATTACAGTTGTATTAATTAGGTACATAAAATAATCTATGAATAATTAGAACACCCTAACATAAAATTATCTTATTATTTTATGCTACGGGACTAATCGCGCCCTAAAATTACGAGATAAATAAATACCTCCTCATCCCGGACTTTTCGACGAGAGTCTACCCGTGACCACGGTCGATGCAACTCGGCCGAAACGTCGGGATGAGGAGGTACTTGTGTATCTCGTAATTTTAGTGCGATTAGTCCCGTAGTATAAAATAATAATGTGTTCAAATCGCGAAAGTTTAAAAACAACACAAAATTATCTAAAAAAATAAAAACAATATAATAGGTATCTGCAATAGCATCGTCATAAAAAGATCAAAAATAATTAAAATTATATAAAATTAAGACAGTATTCAGTCAAATTACAAAATTTAAATAATACTAACCTAAAAAAGATTGTATCTGCAATAGCATTGTCAAAAGATAAAAAAAAACACCTATTCGCAACATGTAGCTAACATTGC
The DNA here is from genome assembly GCA_949316475.1 of Hypomecis punctinalis. NCBI lineage: Eukaryota > Metazoa > Arthropoda > Insecta > Lepidoptera > Geometridae > Hypomecis > Hypomecis punctinalis. The sequence goes on from OX438807.1 coordinate 13,004,867, forward strand.
AGCCGCTATGATGTTTGGTCGGTCTTTTTTTTACTAATAGCTGTTGGCCTCAGAGGCCTCTACAGCTTACCGGGCATGGGCGAGCGCAGTAAGCGGCTGAGCCACAAGATTGGGTTAAAGGGTGACTAGCGCAAGGGCACTTGAGAATAGTCAAACAGCTCAACCTATTGATCGGTCTATACCTATATAGTTTCAAGTGCAGCGCGCAGGATGGCCACTTACAAGATGGGTTGACGACCTCATCAAGACAGCAGGATCGTACTGAATGCAAGCCGCTTCTGATCGGTCTTATTGGTTATCTATAAGGAAGCCTATGTCGAGCAGTGGACGTCTTATGATCATTATGATGATGTTGATGGTTCTCCGCACAACATTGACTCTATTTTTTAATAGGAAACCTTGGTGCACTCGCTAGTAACCTCACCCTTATGACTCCTTCCGCTCGTTTTGAAAATTTTTATGGTGAATCGTTCGCATTCCAGGCTGTTCAGCTTTGAAATGCATTGCCTGTGTCCATCAGACGCGCTCCATCTCTGGCGGTTTTTAAAGAACTTGTATATAATATGTCGCAGTTGCCGTCTCTCTAGGATGATACACATTCACTTTCAATATTACTGTTCCATAATTATTTATTTTCGCTTATTTTCGTCATCAGTATAAGCAGTTTAAATAGAGTCATTTATAGTTTTCCGATATTTTATTATTTATTAAATATATTAGTTTATTTTATATTTTGTATGAGTTGGTAATTATTAGAATTTATTAGAATGTATGTTGTTTAAGTAAGTATATACAATGTATATCACTTTCATACACACCCCGTCGCTTAAACCTTTAAATTAATCCTTCACAAGTAACGGTTGCCTGGAAGAAATTGCTTTTTAGCGATAAGGCCGCCGATTGTAACACTTACTATAAGTTCCTAGTCTAAGTTTTCCTAGTTTATTTAAGTTTTGGTGTGGCAATAAAGAATTTATCTATCTATCTAGTAATAGCACCTTCCTGCAAGAAAATTTAAGTCTTGCTACGTCAAATATCTACCTAAAAACACTATATCTATGTTTATTGTAGTTGTGATATCGGCATTCTGTATGAAGGTAGGTACGTGTGTAGCCGACTGCATGCTACAGCAGTAAAGAACAGTGACGTCGCAACGCTACTGGTTTCCATGTATTGCTATGGAATACATTCCGTAGTCAGCGATACGTGATCGTTCGACGACACTATAGTCTGCTGCTGTAGCGTGCGCAGACGGCTAAGAAATTATTAACACTTCGTTTTTTTCGCAAAAACGATGCAGTTACAGCAGAGTCTTTAGTCCAGGTTTTTCGTAGTTTACCTAAACTTTCGCGTTCGCGTGTGGTTCCATCTCAGACCAATTAAAAAAATCAAGTCGTGAACAGACAAACGAGGCCGGTTTTTTATATATGTTGTGAGTGCGTCGGTGCTGCGCCGCCATGTTTGACTTGTCAGTCAAACAATGGCGTAGTTTGCTTGTACGTGTATGTTTGTGTATTGTGTCTGTACACAGCGAGGCGTAGTTTTGCCGGCCTTAATTGTTTCGTTCACAACATTCTGTCTTGATTTTTTTATTTGGTCTGTGGGCTCCATACGTTTTGGTTAGTTATTTCTTGTTTCCGCCAGAGACGATGTACAAAAATGTATAGATCCATACGGAAACAGCTGTAGTTTCAATTGACGTGTGAACCTGGACTAACCCCTCTGGTTACTGTTCAAGTAATAAGGTCCTGTTTCCCAAAATGTATCTTCAAAATCGTTTGTTTTCAGGAGGACAAGCCTTCCATGTCGATCCCGTGGGGCAAGTTCATAACATGCGTGCCTCTGTGGGCCATCCTCATAGCGCAGTGCGGGCAGGCCTGGGTGTTTTACACTCAGTTCACCGAGCTGCCGTCCTATATGAACAATATACTGCACTTTGACATCGTCGCAGTAAGTGTAACTTTTTTTTTACGAGGAGGAAATCCTCGGAAGATTCCCAGCTCACAGCTGCGGGGTATAGCCGGATTATGTGAGAATGCACCGACTAAACCCCCTTGGTGGCCTGCCTTTGTGCTGTCTTGGGAGTTCCGGGATCTCCAGGAGACCGCACCTTAGCTCCCAGCACTTTTCTATTAAGTAAGTTTGTATAGGCCGGGTGGCTAGCCCTGGTGTCAGAGTTTTTAAGCCGCCTGAAGGCATCTACATGGCTAAACGGTTAAAACAACCGGGGCCTAAAATTTCATGTGTCATCCGAGCCACTGTGGCGCTCAGTTGTAAATGCCACCCGCGGTCACCTAACCGAAGACTGACCGTGCTGAACGTTGCTTAACTTCGATGATCACACCTAATCAAACTACGCTATAACTTTTCTATTGACGGTCTGCGATTGATTGACGCATACATACTTAAACAACAACGTGGCCACTCAGCATTGTCGTCCACCCCTGGACCGTTTGAGTGGACGGCTAGAGCCCCATCTCCTACCTCCCGCGAGCCCAGAGGCCCCCTTTTAGCAGGTTCTTATAGGCTTACGAGTTGAGGATACCGATGCCGTATTCTATTTTCTCGTAATCAGGCCAGAACAATATACAGCACTTTGACATTGTGACAAGTGTAACCTGAAACCGAAATTTGTTGGGAATACGTGGAACGTGCGTCACGTTGTAAGCTGGCACCAACCTTCGCAAATTGCTCGGTTTATACAGCTTGGGGCTATCTTGGCTAGTAGCAGTTAACTAGTAGAAAATTTGTTGGTAGTAATAATTGTTTTTATGCAAAATGGGTTAGCGTTTGACGATATTTAAGAGGTCTAAGATCTCAGTCACTAACATAACTATTTTTCCCACTGCGGAATTAATTACCCATATCTAAATGCTACCTTAACCTGCCTGTGTTAACTTAGTTTAGTCGTAATGTAAAAAGTCATTGTCGATTTCCTGGTAAAGAAATACGGAACAAAAAAAAATCCTTGAGAGGGCGTCGCTTCATTATTTTTACGGGTCTATTATTTTCTCATCTTAACAGAGAACAGACAAACTTCTAACACTATGAGAAGGAGATAAAAGGGGCCAAAGTTTAGGAAAATAGTTTTTTTGCATTCGTTTGGTGCTGTAGCTTTAGATCTATCATCTCCATCCCCTAAATTCAATTACACCGTTGGATAGTTAAAATATGAAAGAATTCATTACATTACCCCAAGTGAGGACTGATGCTTTGCAGGAGTGGAGGGGGAAGCCCCGACATTTTGAATACGTAAACGTATTCAATTCACGTATAACACACGGCCGTGTTCATGACACTGCCACTTTTTTACTCTTATACCATGACAGAAGGGTACGTTTCTTGTTTTATTCTTCAGAACGCGCGGCTGAGTGCCCTGCCGTATTTGACGGCGTGGATCGGAGGGGTGCTGCTGTGTATCGTGGCGGACTGGACGCTGGCCAAGGGCTGGATTTCACGACTCAATAGCATGAAGTTCTGGAACACTGTCTGTGAGTTGTTTCTCTGAAGTTTGACCGGTGGCATAACTCCTGCATGTTAAGTTTTATTTAGTATTACATTATTTCGTTTTTTTTTATCTGTCCAATAAAGTGTTATTGTAATTTCCAGCGGCGTTCGTGCCCGCGTTCGGTCTGCTGGGCATCGCGTGGGCGGGCTGCGACCGCGTGGCCGTCATGTTGCTGCTCAGCACGGCATCTGCTTTTGGGGGCGCCGCTTATGCTGGTAAGTAGTAATTATATATTACTAACTTAGAGTTTCCATGAAAAAAAAAAAACGATCGATCCATTGCTGCGTGAAAGAGTAATGAATAAGGTTGAGTTTTTTTAAAATTTATACACGGCTTTTCATTGATTTTTCAGTGAACGAAAACATTGTGAGAAAATATGCGTACGTCCGTAGAAGTAATTCGATTGCGTTAAGGTAGATGCGCCCCCATTCATTTCTCCTTTTTTTTTTGCGAAGCTGTTGGTACTTATTGATCATGAAGCAAACATTTTAATTTACAAAAATTTTATAGCTTGTATGTTTTAGTATACTCACTTAGTTCCTTACTGTTACTTGCAGGTAACCAAATGAACCACATAGACCTGTCGCCCCAGTTCGCGGGAACCATGTACGGTATAACGAACGCCGCCAGCAACATCTGCGGCTTCATGGCGCCCTACGTCGTCGGACATATCATCAGCCCGGAACAGGTAACTATGAACCACTAGTGTATTGCAGGTAACAAATGAAACAGTTCGCGGAAACCATGTACGGTGTAACGAACGCCGCCAGCAACATCTGCGGCTTCATGGCGCACTACGTCGTCGGACAAATCATCAGCCCGGCCCAGGTAGCTATGAACCACTAGTGAATTACAGGTAACAAATGTACCACTAGTGTATTGCAGGTAACAAATGAAACAGTTCGCGGAAACCATGTACGGTGTAACGAACGCCGCCAGCAACATCTGCGGCTTCATGGCGCACTACGTCGTCGGACAAATCATCAGCCCGGCCCAGGTAGCTATGAACCACTAGTGTATTACAGGTAACAAATGTACCATTAGTGTATTGCAGGTAACAAATGAAACAGTTCGCGGAAACCATGTACGGTGTAACGAACGCCGCCAGCAACATCTGCGGCTTCATGGCGCACTACGTCGTCGGACAAATCATCAGCCCGGCCCAGGTAGCTATGAACCACTAGTGTATTACAGGTAACAAATGTACCACTAGTGTATTGCAGGTAACAAATGAAACAGTTCGCGGAAACCATGTACGGTGTAACGAACGCCGCCACCAACATCTGCGGCTTCATGGCGCACTACGTCGTCGGACAAATCATCAGCCCGGCCCAGGTAGCTATGAACCACTAGTGTATTACAGGTAACAAATGTACCACTAGTGTATTGCAGGTAACAAATGAAACAGTTCGCGGAAACCATGTACGGTGTAACGAACGCCGCCAGCAACATCTGCGGCTTCATGGCGCACTACGTCGTCGGACAAATCATCAGCCCGGAACAGGTAACTATGAACCACTAGTGTATTACAGGTAACAAATGTACCACTAGTGTATTGCAGGTAACAAATGAAACAGATCGCGGAAACCATGTACGGTGTAACGAACGCCGCCAGCAACATCTGCGGCTTCATGGCGCACTACGTCGTCGGACAAATCATCAGCCCGGAACAGGTAACTATGAACCACTAGTGTATTACAGGTAAAAAATGTACCACTAGTGTATTGCAGGTAACAAATGAAACAGATCGCGGAAACCATGTACGGTGTAACGAACGCCGCCAGCAACATCTGCGGCTTCATGGCGCACTAAGTCGTCGGACAAATCATCAGCCAGGTAGCTATGAACCACTAGTGTATTACAGGTAACAAATGTACCACTAGTGTATTGCAGGTAACAAATGTACCACTAGTGTTTTGCAGGTAACAAATGTAATACATACACCCAGTGGTCAATTTACGTCTTTGCCGACTGTAGGCTTTTGAATTTTTGAAGCCCCTCTAATATCTGCCGCTCTAAGCTTTAGCCTACTCAGCCTATTAGTAAATCCGCCACTGCATACATCTGTCGCAACAGTTCGCGGGAATTATGTGCATACAAGTCGGAATGATACGTTACTTTACTACTGTACTCTCTTTAGCTTAACGAGTGTGAGTGAGACGAGCGAGCGTGGAGCGAAGTCTAAAAGAAAATCGATTTTTATGGAAATTGGTATTTAAGAGAGGTTTTTTCAGAAGTTTATTCGATTTTGCAAGAAATCCGCGAAATTTCACATCACTGACAAATACTTTTTTATAACGACATCTCGTGTCAACAGCCAACATTAATTATTTCATATATTCAGAAATGCCGATTCATACATATCAGGGAAGGAATAGTTCCGGCACAGTGAAAAATATTATTTCATACATTCTCTACTTCTCACTATCCGTGTCAGTACCGACACCGGCAATCAATAGACTGACGAGTGGGGATGCGTTCATAGAGAATGTATGAGAGAATATTTATCACGGGGCCGATACTGTACCGGAACTGTGCCGGACTAAACTGATATGACGTGTGAATCGGTAAAGATCTATCACCCAGATATTGATTATGTAAAACGGTCAACCAATAAGCCGGTTGATTCTAACGAAGACTGTTATTTCCAGCAAACCCTGGGCCAGTGGCGGGAGGTGTTTTATTTAGCGGCGGCTATAGATCTCGGCACCAACTTGTTCTACTTATTCTTCGCCAGCACGGAAGAACAGGTCAGTTTGGACTTTTTTTATCTTTCTGTTGATGTTAGTGCATATAGGCCGAATCAAATATCTTGGCGGCTTTGATGCCTATATCACACTTCCGCTGCGAAACAACAACTGCGAAACCGCTGCGTGAGTTTCGCTGTGCAACAGTACTTCACTTACGCGAAACTATAATAGCGAAACAGAGCGAAACCTAACAATAACCTAAAAATTATCGATTGCTGCAGACGCGTCCGAGATACACGCGGAACCGCTCCAAAATGGCGGACAACGGGCGGAGATGTAGACGGCGCCTAAGCAAATGAGCGAAATCATGTTAGAAAGACACAACATCATAGGCTGTTTTGTACGTTAGAGCAGGGAATTTCGCTATTGTTTCGCCGCCCAACAACTCACAACTCATAGCGAAACTATGGCGGTTTCGCCCTTTGAGTTTCGCAGCGGAGGTGTGATATAGGCATGATGTCAGCTACAAGTTGCGGATAGCCCGATCCTCGCGCAGCTGATCAATGAGCTTCAGTCGGGTTTGGGTTATCCATTGGGTAGCTAGCATAACAGCCGGCAAGTTGTTTGATTCGATCCAGGGCAGGACCGTCAGTTTAAGGGGGCCTTGGGCTGATACTACTTAGGGGCCTACCTAATTACTCCAAGTATAGGATAGCAAGATAGAAAGAAACAGAGTCTGAGAGAGAAACATCGGAGCACGATCGAGATCGAATAAATGTTTAATGGATGCCGAACATTTTAACTGTCAGTTCGAAGTACTAACTTGAACGTGGACTTGTATTAAAGGGGTTCAAAATTAAAAAAAAAAAATTTATTCCATTGACACATTACATGTACTTAGAACAGAGATATAGGTTATAGATAGGGTTAGATTATTCACAGAATTCGCAGAGCTGCAAATCTTACGATCTGCTTAATTTGATATAAAAAATTATAGGTTTTTTCGCAGGACCATCTATTTTTTACTTTGACTTGACTTAGCTGGAATCCACGGGGCCTTGTGCTGAAGCCCAAAAAGCCATATGATAGATTCGGCCCTGATTTGGCCTATACTAAGCTTAGAATGAATTGTCACTGTAATTCAGTATTTTGTGTCCTTTGCTCCCCCCAAAAAAACTTTATATGCTTTGACAATAGCTCTATGTTCATTTGTAGGACTGGTCTCTACCGGACAACGACGATATGACAGCGTCAGCGCCGGTGGAAAGCATCCTGTTCCCAGAGTCGTAGTACACACACCACACGAGCGATACCAGCTTATAGCCACATTGCACCTACGGCTGATGGTACTAAGGTGCATTATTGCCTGGCGAAATTGCAGACTTAATTGATGATTGTTCCAAACATAACCTAAGGTGTATTTAAAAGAATCAAGTGTGAAAAGTGGGGATACAAACGTATGCGTCTGAATTTTTAACACAAGAATTATAGGCCCAACCAAACTTAATGGCGTATGTGACGAGTTGAGTTGTTGCGCAGTGCAGGTCGAATCATACAAATCGGCGGATGTGAAGCTCGCTACAAGCTGCGATATGCAATCAACGCGCAGCTTTATCTTAGCTTCAGTTAGCTTATGATTCGGCTTATAGTAGTATATTCATGTCAGCAGCGCAAGGTGTGGGAATGCGCAGATTGTTGCTATCTTCAAAGACGCCATTAAGTTTGATTCAGCCAATACTTCCTTGTCTTCCTTTCAAGGTACAATAAAATATGTTACATGTTTTAACCGACTTTGAAAAAAGGAAGAGGTTCGCCGGTTTTTTTTTAATACTATAAAGCATGTCTCGCGCTTTGCGAGATTTGTACGTGCGCTAGTACTCGATAGCTTGAGGAAACTCTAGTTGTAATGCCAAAACACGTGAGTAATTTCCCATTATGAACTAAACAAGTTACAAATTGATAGTTTTCCTTATTTATATGAAAGATAATACATAATATGATTTGATCATTAGTTCAAACAGAATCATTTGAAAAACACCACAGCAGCCAAGTTATATGATTCGGCCTATACCGAGAGTCTCGGGAGGATATGAAGTAGAAAGCCCTCTATTTCCTTATACTCCAGCATTTTGGTGGAGTTTTATAAAAATTTAACTTTTTTAGAGAGCATGGCCACGTGTTCTCTGAAAACTAGTGGATAAATAGCCCAAAAGACTAAAAAATATAATTAGTCTGTAAGTTAGATTATCAAAAAATATTAGAAATGTAAGTGTTATTTTTGCTAATTAATAAAAAAAATTATGAATATTAGCTCGATAAAGTTCTGCGTCCCCAACTCGACTTTTCGAAATGACGTCACGAGTCTCGATTCCTACGACGCGCTTTTTTCATTGCCTGGTTTTGCCATATTTTGGTTTATTGGAAAAAAATACACGTGTCCAATATTATTTGATAATCTAAATAATGTACTTATGATAATATTTCCTTTATCCAATAATCATGCCTATTGTTTAGTTCACTTCACTGCGTCTTAAAGTAGACAATAACTTCCATTAATTTCTACCACTCTAAACTAAAATGACAGTACTAAAATTGTCGACGTTTGTTTGCATTTCGACGGGTGACAAGAATAAGTGAAAACGGCAATAATTTAGGACCTGTCAGATTATGTTTATTGAGAAAAACAGCGCAACAGAATCAACACAATTATTGCACAGAAAAAGTCATGTACTTATAGGCCGTCTGTCGGCGGATGCGAAGTTAGCTACAAGCTGCGCCAAACCCGATCGGCGCGATTTATATGAGCCTCAGTCAGGCTTGGATATGGCGCAGCTTGTATAGTGCGTGCCAACAAAGATGAGACTTGACGAGCATCATTGGTGGGGCATTTTGCGCAGGTACAGTCGTGTACAAACTAATTACCTATCCAGAATTATTATAATACACTACGGAACTAATCGCGCACCTAAATTACGAGATAAATAAATACCTCATCATCCCGACGTTTTCAGTCTACCCGTGACCACGGTCGATGCAACTCGGCCGAAACGTCAGGATGATGACGTATTTATTTATCTCGTAATTTTAGTGCGCGATTAGTCCCGTTGTATATTATAATAATATGTTCAAATCGCGATAGTTTAAAAACAACATTAATTATCCAGAATTTGTAAATTTATTAAACGTTTTATAAACGTTTTTTAATAGTTTGTATATCTATTAACCAGAATTTGTATATTTATTACAAACCAAATATAACCAAGTCTCATCTTTGGTGGCACGTAGTATATAACCGTTCCATAACCGCTGAGATTAGACCTGTTGAAAATCTATTGAAAAATTTGGCACAAGTCATAAAAATAGTACATAATTATTACGTATTTTCAACTCACATTTATAATCTTTTAAAACTATCAGAATATAGTGATATGTTTAAAGCAAAGCTATTAGGTAATTATATTCGTCAAAGGTTGTCACGACCCTAGTTCTCAGCGGTTATGGGACGGACTATAGCTTAATTTCACATCCGCCGACTAGTATAATTCAGCTTATTTAGCGAATAAATAATGAAAATTCATTATCTTACCAAGATCGGTAAGATAACGTTCGTTGAAACCAACATTAGGCGAATTATATATCTTCGAATGTCAATGTTCATTATTAATTCGCGCACACTGTAGTAACTTGTTACGTTTATAAAATTACTCTATCACAGGTAATAATTAACATTTTTATATAAATGTATGAATGTGTACTGAATGTATCACGGATTTTAATATTTTTATTACTTAGATTATAATATATATAGTCTGTGATATGTATACACAAAGTATGAAAGAATATCATTTTTTAAATAATATTACGTGTATCTCTAATTGTATGTATTCTACTAGCGAAGAAATATTAAAATAGCTAATACTAGAATAATGTACATTTTACAGGTATTCACTGTACATGAGAATGTATTTGTTAAATTATTTTAAAATAATAGATCAATTTGTGGGCAATATTTACATGTCAATTTGGTGTATTGTTTAAGATATGTTTTGTGAAGCTTTTAAAGCTGTTATCGAGATGCTAGCCTGCGCGGGGTGTGTTATTGTCAACGGCTCAGCTTGAGTTGCTCGACTAGGGTGTTGGGAAATGGTCAATATAAGCAGTCGTTCTATTTTTGAACCGACTAGGAGCTCTATTAGGACTTATTTGAAAATAGTAAAGCCGGAAATATACTATCGGACGCGGCTGACGGACGCGACTGACAGTTGCGACATAGCAATGTGCACAGTCTTAAAACATCCGGTGTGCCAGATCGCTCTCGGACGTCCGAGCGTTCAAGGTCGTCCGAAGGACGTCCGCGACTTATGTCCGATAGTGTGCACGGCTCAGTGTACTTTCATAGTCTAGGACGCGGCTGTCAGTCGCGTCCGTAAGCCGCGTCCGATAGTATGTTTCGAGCTTAATGAGCTTGAGTAAGAGCAGGAGCGAGCAGCAGAATCTGTATTGGTGCCAACGGGATTGCATAGCATGCGATTATAAAAAACATGTCACGTTTCAACCCTTGAGCTCTAGACCGGTATTTATCGACATACGAGCTGAGCACGGTCACGGCGCGCGCTCGCTAGTCGGTACGCTGCTTAAGTTGAAATGCTTCGTTTAGCTTGTCGAACTCTTTAATTACTAAAACTAAATACTGGTTTAAAACTGATTTAAAAACGTTGTAAATTGTATGCTAGTCTTCCAATTTCTCATGGTTAAGCCTATACAAGCTCGTGGAGACCTGAGCAAAGTGCTGAGAGCTCCGGTGCTTTCCCCTGGAAATCTCGAAGAGCGCACATAGGCCGGCTACCGAGGGGGATTTAATGGGGTACAATCCCATATAACCCGGCTGCAACCTGCACCTGTAACCAGTCGGATATTTGCAAATACATATTACCCCCTCGTAAAAAAGGCATACAATAACACACTTTTCCAACGCTAACGTATTTTATTTCAAGTTTATGCCTGCCTAGGTGTATCATGATAGGTGAATTTATTTGTTACATCATTACACGCTATTTGCTGGTGCTTTTGCGATGACAATAAAATTTCTACTTTCTGTCGTTTACCAAAGATTATTTGAGAATATCAAGATGTAGTGAATAATAGCTGAACGTTTTTTAGTGAGAATTGCACTAGTATTGCAAAAACGCTTTAAATCTAGTTAATTTTACTTTGATCCAAGGATATTTATTTTAATTTCCTATTGAGTTGCTCAATCAAATTGAGAACTTACAATTCCCAGTATTCAAGGCTGCTGCACTGACAAGAAAGAGGCGATATTTTGAAAATTCCTATACCGGGTTACTACTTACGAACAACCGCTTAAAGATAATTTTAGTATATCTAGGTGATCAACTTTTGCTATGGAAAAGCCCTGAAATCGAAAAAGAAACTGTTGTTACAATTTTGTCGAAAGACAACGAACTTTTTGGATAAAACAGCTGATTTTAGTTGTTTATCTTGATATACTAAGGCAGCTTAGAAGGTATAGGCCGCGCCACACAAGTTGGCGGATGTGAAGTTAGCTACAAGCTGCGTAATAGCCAATCAACGTGCGGCTTTATGTGAGCTTCAGTCAGGATTGGATATTGCGCAGCTTGTAGCTATTAACTTCACATCCGCCAACTTGTGTGGCGCGGCCTATACTTCAGTTACCAGTAACCTATTCGACCAAAATAAAATGATTGCCCGGACCATTTATCGTGTTCAGTGAAATAAATAAGTGAAAATTCAAAACTATCACAGATTATAAACTATACTTCAATGGTAAATTTTATTATAAGCATTCATATACATACTAATAGGTATATTTTGTAAAAAATTCAGAGAAAGGTATAATTTTGTGGTCTTTTTTATTCGAATATACTAGAGTCGTGACGCGTCTCTTCCTACGTCCCGAGATAGAGTGAGATGTAGTGTGAGCATGTAGCTTGCTTGATCAACTTCAATAGTGGTATTTTTGAGAACACATTCTTTCATTATATTTTGGTCGAAGAGTAACCCTGTGTAGACTTAACTATAAAATTACCATGATTCTGTTGACAAGTCTAAAGCAATTAAAATTAATAACCAATATCACTGGTATTGGTAATACTAGGTTAGTTGGTCTCAAAGTAAGTTGGCCTGTAATATAAGAAGTAGTAATTTGCGGCAACAGTAATTATTGGAGACTTAAATACAGCCATCAGAAGTGTTTGTTTATTTCTCACAGCTATTGGGTAAAAGAACGCACCCATTGGGCTGGAATCCGAAGCGTATAAAACACGAATGTAGCGCACGAATTGATTGCTTTGTGACATTAATTTTTAAAATAATATAGAGATTCATAGTAGTCAGTCCCAAAAATTAGGCACTAAATAAAATGGTTGCCTAATTTTGATCGAAAGTTTCAAACTGTGCACGCTTGCCATTGACAGAATGCAAGAGTGTAGGTATAAATGTTTTTATAATGTACTTATTTCAATCCATCCATCCATTAGCTATAGGACGTCCACTGCTGGACATAGGCCCCCCCCTATGGATCGCGATCCTGCGGTCTTAATGACATCATCCATCCACCTTGTGGGTGGACATCCTGCGCTGCGATTTCCGGTACGTGGTTTCCACTCGAGAACTTTTCGATCCCATCGGCCATCAGTCATCCGCTATGTGCCCTGCCCACTGCCATTTCAATTTGCCAATCCGTTGAGCTATTTTATTTTATTTATTTATTAAAATCAACAGCCCTTAAAAACAAGGTAACTTTGGTTCTTCTACGGTGATCCTCATTTCTGATTCGATCTCGCAGAAAATCTCCGAACATAGCCCTCTCCATAGCTCGTTGGGCTATTTGGAGGTTATCTCAATGATTAGCATGAATTACTATGGGACGAAGCCGTGGTGGTCTAGTGGTAGTGACACACGCCTTACAATCGTGAGGTCGTGGGTTCAAATCCCGGTCCCGTACCAATGAGTTCTTTAGAATTTATGTACGGAATTTAACACCGCTGACTTTTCGGTGAAGCAAAACATCGTGAGGCAACCTGCAATATGTCAGTAGAAGAAATTCGACGGCGTATGTGAATACACCAACCCGGGCATTGGGCCAGCGTGGTAGGTATGGCCCAATCACCCTTCGTGGGTAGGCCTACGTCCTACAGTGGACTATTAAAAAGGCTGATACAGTACTATGGGACGGCGGACATTAGATCGGTATTTTCTCTTATAGAAATCAATTCGTTCTGGACGCTTCGATTCAGTTTGTCAACGGTCGCGTAGTTTAGAAATATGCACATGGGTAATGACTGCACTGTGCAGTAATAGTAATATTTTGAACCTAGTATGTCAACGTGACAATTACTTGTGATAATGGCCGTATTGTGCAAAAGATAAAACAATATAATAAAACATATCAATCAAGCTCAATCATTGTAAAGTATGAGTTTTTTTTGGGAGCGTATTTTAATAATGTGACCCAATGCAAAAAAGCTAGTTCACCGTTTTGTTCACCGTTTTACGTTATTAGATCTGTCGTGGCAATCATTTTTTTTATAGTAAATGTAAGACAGTGCCCGCGACACTACTGTAAACACAGTAGTGTCATAGGAAATGTACTTTTTTACCAGTAGCACTAAAAGTAAAATTTCCCTTCGCTCTACTAGTTGAGCCAAGCAGTAGAGCCACAGCAGATAAACGATTATTTTGGTTAACCCACGGTACAATACAGACAATAAAATGCACTAATTCTAAATCTATCATTCCATTGTTTTACATAGTATCAATAGCTCAATAATCTATGGATTACCTCAGTTATTTCTCAGGAATTGCTCCTAAGTCTAGTATTCGTACTTGATGAAATTCTTTGGTATAGTATAAGCATATTTTACTATTTTATGTGGTTCATACAAATATTTAACACGTCATACAGGCTGATGTTTGACAAAGTTCGTAACTTTCAGAGCGATATACTACTTTTGAAATTTTCGCACTTTGCAAACCTACCCTTGAGTAGGTCATTTATTTCGCGTCTCATGACCTAGGGCCTAGAATCTAAGTAGGGTCTACCTAGATTCTAAATTAAGCAGCCGTGTAATGTTAAACGTCTTATCACAATAGAAAAAACGTACTAAGTAAATTCTTTAAAATTCAGGACGCAAGGATCAAAAACTTTACGCTGATAATGATACATAGCTAAAGTACTCATACGGACTGTGGTTTTGCTAAATACAGAAACTTTCAAAGGGTTATATTATACTAAACATTATGAACAACTCTTGCTTTGGGACCTTTTTATAATTATACAGGGTTATTTCTAATCAATTAGCATCCTTTCAGGGGCTTATTCTGTACATCAAAATAAACAACTTTTGTTCTATGACTTTTGTAAAAACCAAAAAAAAAATTTTGTTGTTCCATAGAAAAATATCGTTCACCCGCGACAAAATGTATGGAACAGCTGTTTTTTTTTTTGAGTTATGACAAAAGTCGTAGAACAAAAGTTGTTAGTTTTGATGTACAGAACAAGCCACTAAAAGGATGCTAATTGATTAGAAATAACCCTGTATACCTATATCTCGTAACCGTTCAATGAGTCTCGACAAAACCAACAACTCCTTTTTTTCGTGATTTCGGGGTTGGTACCAAAATAGAAATTAGTCATAATGATGAGTATGTAAACATCTGATAGTCCCTGGGAGTCGCAAGGCACCACCTTGTAGGTACCTATTCAGGGTTATTTTCTCAACCTGTATTAAGCCGAAAGGGGGCGATTCAGACCATCATCACGAACAACTTTTACTATGGGGCCAACCCAAAATACGAGAGAAAAAAACAACTGTTTCATACAGAATTGCAACTGGGAATTTACAAAATGTATCACCTCCTTTCGACTTAGTACAAGGTAAGCAAATAACCCTGTATAGAATTATACATCTTCAAAATGCAACATGCGATGCCACTCGCTCACCAAGTGTTGACGCAATGTAACTCGAACGAACACTCAATTCGACGCTCACAGGACGTCGATAATTTGCGAACATGTTACATTTCAAATATTATTACGTGTATGCACCTTTGATATTCAGATGGGTAATGTTCTTTCAGGGGTGTGCGAACGCGATGGTTCATGTTTCGTTCTCTACTTCGCGCTCTCTCATTCTCTCTTTAATAGACATGATGACTAAAAAATATAATTAGTCCGTCAGATAAATTATCGAAAATTATCAGACGCGTATTTTTTTTTTCGTCTATTAAACAAAAAAATATGAAGATATAGCTCGTTAAAGTTCCGCGTGACGTCACAAGTCACATACAAATGTATAGACTTCTGTGCAAGAAGTGACGTCAGGACCGCCACTCCCAAACTTTGCAATTGTTGTTTGATTGACTAAATAAAAATACGTGCCAATATTTTTTGATACTCTAACTTACGGCCAGTCATTATGCCTATTCTGTTTCTCTCTCTTGCCACGAACACAAACCCCATCTGTATTTAGTTCTTATATTAGTTCAATTATACATTAATTTATCATTCCAATAAAAATAGCACATTTATTTGTTATTTTAATTTTATTAATTTAAAATAACGCAACTACTTCGAGTTCAAATGTACACAGTATTCAATTTGTTTTCCACATGATAATTTAATACGATGTTACTCAGTGTAATTGGTTATAGAATAACTTAATTCTAAGATTTCTATGTTTTATTGTAAGTTTATATTTGCGTAGTTATGTATTGTACGTGGCTATGATATGATTTATTTTACTCATCATAATTAAATAGAAATGGAATATTGCTCTATCGTGTAAAACTTTATTTGTATATTAGAATAATATAGTTATTTTTTATAGCTTTTAGAATCTCTCATTATAACAAATCATTCTGTTTTATTATTGGCTATGCTATTTAAATGTAACTAATAAAATTTGTTCGTCATTATAAAATGCAAAGCATGTTATTTGCTGTGATTATTTTTAAAATAAAATTACGAATAATTATTTATCTCCTAAGATAATGGATATGTAAATGACGTATTTTTGTAGACGGCAAATAAATTTTTCAACTAATATTGTTTTGTTATTGCAGCCCTGATGACGTTTAGATTTACATAAAGATTGTCGAAATGCGAAGAAAGGAGAGTGTGATTTTTTGCGGGTCCCGGGTATAATTGCTCACGCGTCGAATTATATCTCGGAGGCAAAGTGGGCAAAGAATGGTTGCGGGTGTAATCTTTACGCTATCGGCGCGAGCGGGCCACGCCAGGTATATAATTGGCACGTGTGAACGCCCGCACGTCAATACTAATATTTGTTTTCGCCCTGCAGTGATGTTTTTGCTCCAGGATGAGAACGTTTATCGATAACGAGGTGTGGTTGGGCCGCAATTATGACACTCATCAATTTCCGAAACTGCTGTTGCGAAGGGCAGGTGCGACATTCTGAGAGACGCGCGTGAGTCCTACAATTACCCTTCTCTCACTTACCCGCGTTGCTTAGAACGACGACTAACGTTTCCCTGCGCGTTCCGTCTGTGGTTCGTGCCTGCCAATTACAAAGCTATTCTCTTTATGGCCATGGCACAGATCTTTATTATAAAAATATGTTAAAATATAGCTTTTTAACGTCAATACGCGTAATTTTACCGTCGTAAACGGCAATTTCCGAAAAAAGTGGTGAAATTTTTAAACCTTTCTGCGACGTCGTAACATAAACGAGCAGAAGAGTTTTAACAATGGCGAAGTTATTGGCGAACCCTTACAATTAACTGTTAACAAAATGCGTGTTTGCTAAATCGGTGCTATTGTGTGGGGTTGGTTTTGTTTCGGCAGCAACCCGTCAATATGCGAAGGACGAGAGGCGAGGCGGTCATCGATAAACATTGAAGAAAAAACCTTTTATGAGCCGCCAAAGGCAATTCGAACGGCAACAAAGCTTAACGGCCGATGTGTTTATGGCGGTGGGCTGTTTAACAATATTTTCGTGTTGTAAACTGATATTCTATAGCCCGTCCTGTATTGCGTATCGTCCCTGCTTCGCTCGGGAGAAAAGAATAACGGCAAGGGACTGTGGTGGTAGAGCGTTAACTTGTTTACATTGTCCTTTATGGCGTTAGACAATCATTTTAATTTGTTATGGCTTTTTATGGTTTTATTTATATCAGGACAGTGGGCTAAAAATACATACATATGTAGGTACTACTCAAAGAGATAATCGCAAGTTTTACCTAGCTTCCAAGTTCATTCTACTAAGTTTGTAGTAAGTTGGTAGGTAACCAAATGAGATGATAAAAATAATAATATTTATGTTAGATTAAAACTTCAAGAATTTTCATTTGCTCTTATTTTTTTTACGTTATATTTGTTAATTTGTGCTATTATAATTTAATAGGTGTGATACGAACCCACGTTACCAACATGTTTTAGCCAGTGATATTTTGTGGTCTTAACTATCACTCGAGTTCGTCACGCTGATGTATACAACAGCCATAATAAGAGTTTTCAAGAAAGGCAGTTAAAACTGTGGCTCCCCAAGCCCTTTAGATTCGGTAGCTATAAAACTTGCGTTGTCATCCACAAAAGGGTTTGTTTAGGCCCTTACAGCCCTGCCCTTATATCAGCTTCTGCGAACCGCGGGTGTCGACGCGAACTCGACAAATAAACCGTTTATGTGCTTTGAACGATCCTTGGCCAACCGGAGATAATTGTTGAAATAATACGCTGTAAAACCCTTTGACAAGACGTCTTTTTTACTTTTGTGGAAGTGGCCGACCGAAATAATACTCTTTATATTATTTATGCACTCAAATCATGTTTAGTAACTATAAAATAGTACCTACCTAAATACTTTAAAAAATAATTTCTTTTCCCCCTGGAAAATCTTATCAATATCCTATCAAGGCTTAATTTTTACCGACTTCCAAAAAGGAGGAGGTACTATGTTCCTCTGTTTGTATTTTTTTTGTAGGTATGCTCATTGATATTTTCGCCAATTCTGAACCGATTTAAAAAATATTTCTTAATTTGAAAGAGTATAGTTCCGAGGTGGTCCCATTTAAATTTTATCGAAATCGGCTGAGCTGTTTTTGCTAAATCAACAAAAATGTACATGGATGTCACATCGATTCGTGCAAATTATTCAAATTCTGTACACGGTGGAAGTCGATTTTTCCGAAAAATAATTGTTTAATTTTTTTTGCACTATTTCCCCAAGGTACCTACTTGTGGCTTTCAAAGTGGAGATACAGCAGATTCGATTTTTTTAATAATAACACTACTTAGAGCATAGCATGAGTGTAGCTTATAATAAAGTTTGTCTTTGCATTACCTAAGGTACTTGTTTATAAAAGCGGATGTCGGTGTTAAGTATTCTGCAATGTATGGCAATGTGGATTTTTCTATATCTTTCCAAAAACTATACTTTTTGCGCTGGGCACCAATTATAGTATTCTTAGAAAACAAGTTTACTGTTTAAAATACACAAAGAAAAGTGAAATATCAGCAAAAACGTAAAATAACAGTACTTCCTGACAAAAATAATAGAGCTGTTACAATAAAAACCGTTGACAGTTACGACAAAAAGTGTTCTATATTTTACCGTAAACATTATTAAAATAGAGCAAGCTTTTGTTTACGAAATGGTAACAAATAGGGTCCGACAATGTCGTAAAGAACATTATTTTAGAATATCTGTTCCGTTAATTGTAACAGTCAATTTTTTGTCTAAATATTTACAGTTAATTCTTTAGAACGGAAGGCTCTATTTAGTTTTTTTTATTGCTTTAGGGACAGTTTATGTCAAAAAACCTCTCATCAATATTTTGTGACAAGACGCCCTACAAAAATATTTAGTTATCTATAGCAAGGTACCTCTTACTAATACTATGCTTGTCAGAATATGTACTTTTTAGACAGCGATCTTCAATTTTGAACAATTGTTTAGTTTTATAGTAATTGTGTAGTATTTTACTAACTACTTACTTTATTGATTTCTGATCCCTGTGCGCTCCGTTCGACTACAACGAATGCGGAATATCTTTTCTGGAAGTCGGAATTTACCTAACTCACCTAACTGCGAAATACTATTATAGACACTTACTCGTAATTGTTTTATGTGCGTAATATTACTACGTACTCGTGGCATCGTATCGTAGCAAAAAATGTGGAAAAAGGTTGCCAATGACGTCAAGTTTATAGCTACGAATAATAAAATTGTGTAGGTGTATTATTGTAAGTCTTCATTTCAGAGTCAATGCTTTTGTATTCAGTTGTAGTGTAAATTGTTACCTAATAGGTACCAACTTAATCGTCATCGTCATTTCAGTCATACGTCGTCGACGTCTACTGCTCGATATAGATAGTAAGTACGAGTAAGACCGATGCGATGGAAGCGGCTTCTATTCAGTACGATCAATATTTGATCATGCATCTCAAAAAGCTCGTAATGTCCACGTTGTCGATGGACGTCCTTCGCTGCGCTTGCCAGTACGTGATTTAGTTGATAGGTACTAATTTGTTCTTTGAACATACTCTGAATGGGATTTTCATAAAATTAATATGACAATGTCATATAGCTACGTAAAAAGCAGATTCAATTTCGAATTGATTGAACTTCCATCAGCCGAATTCTCTAAACAATACCTACCTTCTTAAAGTTACCTAAAATGTAACTATTGAAGCTAGAATCCCAGTGTGCCGTTGCCGCCCCGCGTAGCCCGCGTCACCACCGAATCTCCATCACAATGGCTGGTCGGACGAGCCACTCAAATAATCCGTCAGCCGAGCGACAATGCCGGCGGTCGCCGCCGCCGGTCGCCGGTCGCCGCGCGCCGCTCGCAGCCTCCTTGTGTGCTTACACATCGCTTCTCAACTTGGGGTTTCGTCGCGACCTCGAGGAGTATTATTATTATATACTACGGGACTAATCGCGCGCTAAAATTTACGAGATAAATTTGCCTACCCGTGACCATGATCGACGCAACTCGGTCGAAACGTCGGTATGAGGAGGTATTTATTTATCTCGTAATTTTAGTGCGCGATTAGTCCCAAAGTAGTTATACGTATAATAATAATGTGTCCAAATCGCGAAAGTTTAAAAACAACACTTGAGGTGTGTGTTAGAACTGTAAATACCTAAATCCTTACTTCCTTATCCATACCTACTAATGTTATAAATCCAAAAGTGTAATGTTGGTTTGATTAATACTCTCGTTTACTCAGCAACAGAGGGAGGAATCTACTTGATATTTTTATGAATTTAGTTTAGCGGTTGCGTCGGAGAGTAAAATAGGTCATAGACTACTTTTAATAACGGAAAAATAAAAAGTTCCTATGGGATACGATAATTTCGAAAACCCCTGACTGGATTTTTTGGAAATAACACTAAGAACCATTTCATCTATCTACATCAATTTTTCAACAACAAAAACTGTACTAAAATCACTCCGTGAAATAACCAGTGTTGACATGCAGACGCCTATAACGTAGATAAATAGACGTCAAACTTAAATTATCTCCTTCACTCCCTTCGTCTTGGTCGTTACAAAGGTTGAGAAACATTACGGTAAGGTCTTTCGGCGGGCTTTGAAGTCGATCGCTGAACAAATTTATGCGCGTGTCAATACATTAGTACCGGCGACGCTAGTGATGTCAGCGCACGTGGGCGCGTTTCCATTTAGCGGTGGAGCGTGGGCGTACGAGGCGTATTGCTAAGCACGTGTTAAGGAGGCGTTCATGAAGACGTTTGTGATTATGGTTTGAACTGTGACATTTAGGTATACTTACTACAGTTTTAAGTAAACTATAATATTATTACTCAACTTATACATATAGACGAGTTACTGAATAAATGTGCGTGTCAATACATTAGGACCAGCGACGCTATACCTATGTTACTCGTAGTGCAGCGTGGGCGCGTTTGCATTTAGCGGCGGAGCGTGGGCGTGTGAGGCTTAGGTACGGCAAACACGCGTTGAAGAGGCGTTCATAGAGACGTCTTAGCCTTTGTGATTAGACATGGCGTGAACTGTGACATTTATACTAACTACAGTTTTACTATTATTACTTTACTTAACTTATATAGACAAATTACTGAATAAATGCGCGTGTCAATACATTAGGAGCAGCGACGCTAGTGATGTCAACGCAGCGGGGGCGTGCGATGTTTACGGCTAAGCACGCGTCGAGGAGCCGTTCATAGAGATGTCTTAGGGTTAGTGATTATGGTGTGAACTGTGACATATACTTACTACAGTTTTATTATTATTACTCAATTTATAAATACAAGTTGCTGAATAAATGCGCGTGTCTACGCGATATGTCAGTGCAACATGGGCGCGTTTTCATACAGCGGCAGAGCGTGGGCGGTTGAGGCTTACGGCACGCGTTGAGGAGGAGTTCATAAAGACGTCTTAAGGGTTCTGATTATTGTGTGAACTGTGATAAAAATGGGAAATAGTTTAATTTCCACAAAAACGAACACAGATATAGGTATAGCTATACTTAGGTACAAATTACAGAGGGTTTCAAACTCGGCTTAGCCTGTATCTTGAGTTTCGATATTAGCTTAGTTCGTTGCGCACGCTTAATAAAAAAAAATTGTATCAGTCAAATATAGTAGAATATGTTAGTGTGTGAGAATTAGCCAAAGTACTGTAAAAAAATCATAGGCTCTATACTTACCTATATGTAAATTATAGCCAAGTTTGCGCGCTAGTAAATCAGACTCAATTTTTTTATTTGGACTCCCTGACGTAGATATACATAGGTCGCACTTGGTTTCGGCCAGTTTAGATAACAAATGAGTACGATAAGGCCGTGGCTAGACAATGGAGTCGCGCGGGTGATAAACTGCAAGCGGCACACCGGCGGCGGCTGCGCTCACGTGCCGTCTGTATAACACCCTGACTAATGAAGGACTACAGAGCCTACAGATCTTCTACTTTTACCATTTTCCTTAGCCATTAGCTTAACTTACACTTGGCCAGTTTTGATAACACAATGAGTAGATAAGGCAGCCGCTAGACAATGGAGTCGCGCGGGCGATAAGCCGCAGCACACCGGAGGCGGACGGTGCGCCGCTCGCGTGCCTTCTGCACGCGACTCCGAGTATGAAGGACTACAGAGGGACTACTTTGAACATTTTCTTACCACATTACATTTCAATATAATTGGAGAATTGGAGTGCCACCGCTTATCGCTCGCGCGACTCCTTTGTCTCGCGGCGACCTTATCAACTCCTCGTATTATCAAAACTGGTCAAGTAGTCAACCTAGTCGCAGCGTGTTGCGTTCGCGTGCACTACACACGACTCAGGACTACAGATAGAGCACTGCCAGTTTGATAGTTAACAAGTTAAGCTCGACCATAAGATCTAAATCTTTCAAGATTGAAGATTAATTTGTAACCGCGCCCACTTTGATTACTTTTTCTAAACCTAATTTCAATCATTCACCATCTATGGAGAAACAGTCGACAGTTTAACATAATCCTACTTATATCCTACTAATATTATAAACGCGAAAGTTTGTGAGGATGGATTGATGGATGGATGGATGGATGTATGTATGGATGTTTGTTACTCTTTCACGCAAAAACTACTGAACAGATTGAGATGAAACTTTGCAATAATATAGCTTATATATCAGAATAACACATAGGCTATAGATTATAATGATATTGCGTATTTTTTTATAATATAACGATAAGTGTTAAGTAAGATCTGAGAACTCTGAGAAGCTATTCTAGAGTGCGCTTCAAGAAATGTCAAAAAAAACAACTGTCGAATCGAACAACCGCCAAATCGTTTTTTGTTTTATTTTTTTGGATATTCCACTTCCTTTATTAAGGGAGGTAAGGTAGGGCCTCGGGTTTGAAAGACGGAACGTGACATAGTCTACTTTTTATCCCAGATAAATAAAGGGTTCCCATGGGATAGCACAAAAAACAAAATATCATGCGGGCGAAGCCGCGGGTAAAAACTAGTATATATATATATATAATATTATAAACGCGAAAGTTTGTGAAGATGGATGGATGGATGGATGTATGGATGTTTGTTACTCTTTCACGCAAAAACTACTGAACGGATTGAGATGAAACTTTGCAATAATATAGCTTATATATCAGAATAATACATAGGCTTAAATTATAATTATATTGCGTCAAAAATCAAAATATCATGCGGGCAAAGCCGCGGGTAAAAACTAGTCTTTAGTATAAGTACGAGTACCTCACCTACATCGTACATGATTAGCTTGTTCTTTTTCTTTGTCTTTTTGTCATTTTTTTTAACAGCTCCAGATGCTAAGTATACTGCTGTGTGTAGTATGTAGTATCTACTTACATTTATTACTATTCTATAGGCCGAATCAATCATACAAGTCGGCGGATGTGAAGTTAGGTACATGTTGCGCAATATCCAATCCTTAATGAAGTTTCTAGCTGCGCTTTGATTGGATATTGCGCAGGTTGTAGCTAACGTCACATCCGCTGGCTTGTATGATTCGGCCTATACATTTTATTAGTTATAGGTAGGTACTTACTGTTATTGGTAGGTAGGTATAGTACTTACGTCAAGTATACGCTTTGAAAAACTTTCCCCTCTGCAGTATTATTCTCATCCATAAGTTTTCCTTGGCTACGCGTCCCAGCCTCCCGATCTCGCGCGTCTCGGCGGCCGGCGCGGCCCGCGCCAGTCGCGCGTCGACCACACGACGCGCCGCACGTCGCGTGTGTGTCATGCAGTAACCGCTGTGTAGTGACGAACTATGGTGACCGGAGTGCCCGCCCTTCAGGCCAGCCCTGCCAACATGACTTCACCAACGGAGACCAAGAAAGGAGACACTAGAAGGGTGAGTATTCTTTTTATAATACCTACTATATTTATATCCTTGAATGTTATTGTAAAACTGCCGGTGAAAAGTTTTTAGATAATTCGAGTGTGTGAAAGACATCAACGCGCGCCGATTTTTTATTAGTTGAGATTTTTAAATTTTACCATTTTACCCATTACTATTTATTTTTAATATTTAATCTGTATTTTTATCTATAATTTTAAAGTGCTGGAAGGGTGGTTTCTCAATGTAATTATTAATTTTCCAGTTTCAAACAAATGAATGTCAGTTTTTTCGTATCATATTTCACTTTGATTTGTACTTGGCTGTTTTAGTTATTATAACTATGTGCAGTTTAATTCAGCTGAATTTGAGTTTTACTTTTTATATATTTTAATTTTATTTCACATTTAATATACTAATATTTTCTATATAGGTTTGCGCTCGTCCTTTCCCTTTCAACAGTTGATTTATTTATTAAAAAGTGAGGTTTTTTTTTAATATAGGACCTAGCCTCTTCTCTAATACAAAAACACGTTTCTAAAGAAATAGTACAAAAGCACAGTGTGACTAGTAGGTAAAATATAAATAATGTTTCCCTACATATCTAGTCATATCTACATTAGTTCGACAATATTGGCTGCACACGTTATTTTAGCGAGCAGACGCAAATTACGCCAAATGATATGTCACGACATCCGAGATCGTGATTCTATAGTCTTTGTTGACTTTCGTGGAGGAAACTCGTGCAACTACTATAAAGAAAACGTAGAAAGTTTTGTCATGAAGTTATGCTAGAGGTATATAAAGTACTATAGTGAAAGATTAAGGAATATTTAATATCGAAGAGACGCATTTAAATTTTCATGTATAGTATTTGGTTTCATGTTGTATTTGGGAAACTTTTTAAAATTTTTCAGTTTTCACGCAATTAATTTGTAGTAACATGAGATGCTCTCACATTTTGTTTCTGAGTCAGCTTTTTGAATCCGACTATAATGTCAACAGAATATTTTTTCACAGAATTTTCATATTTCAAAAGTACCTATAGGTACATATACCAGAGTGAGGGTTGTATTGTCAAAGCTTCGTAGTTATGTTGGTCCAATATGCGCATTTGTAGGTACGAGTACATATAATATTGTACTTACTCGGTACTATATAAGGTATGTTATGTGTTTGTAAAAAGGCTTAAAATGCAACTCAAGTGCATAAATGTTTTCTGATATGTTCCTATAACACCACATTTCTGTGCATTATCATTATTATTAGCCAATACCCATGTATTAAGAAAAGAAAAGGATACTAAACTCTGACTGAAAATGATTAGACGGTTTTCTTGCCGTCCTTAGAGAAACTTTATCTTTATTTACAGACAGTAACTTATTTTTTAATCTATAGTAGTCTACAGGTACCTATGTAACATATAACTGACGCAAGTTATTGCAGATTTCACAAAATTATTAAAGCACATTTACCTATTTTTTCTAATGCTTATTTTATGCCGTCTAGACTAAATTTTCAGACCAGAAATCTTCGTATGGAGCTATTATAATGTAATTTATGAAACATTAACTTATTAAATGGTCCAAAAATTGGATATTAAGGCGTCGGCGTTTTTAAAATTAATTCATATGACGCGTTTCTTGATGTTCGAATGCTCATCTCTGTAAAATAAATGTCAACTTTAGTGATTAATTGCATCATAAAATAGTTCTCGATAATTCTGTTATGAAACACGAATAAAAATTAATGGTTGACATTGGCAAATGCATAATATTGCGTCGCCAATATTTATGTTATTATACGTTGATTTGATTAACTAGATCAAAAATGTTAGAGAAAAGATATTTTGCTCGTAGAGCGCAAGCTGCAATGTTGATTTTCTTGTATAAGGTTCCAGTAGAGTTAAAGCCATTTTGTTTCACAACTCGCTAAAACTAATAACCGCCTTACCACAAAAGATTTAAACACGCTTTAAACACTATTTAACCGTCCAATTGTACTGTTAAACGATGTCTATAGCGTGCGTAAAACTTTTATGGTAGGACGGTAGAGGCGGTCTACGTATCTGAAACGGCTAAAATTACATATGTGTACTACATACTTATATTTGCTGTGATTGTTGTTATTAACAAATTTCAGTGTGCTTGTGCTTTTTAAAGTTCCGTAGTAATTTTTATATGTACCTATTTTTCGCGATTATTCCGTCAATTATGAACAAATTTTGACGATCCCAATGATTGAAGTTGGTTGAGCTATTTTTGGCACAACCGAAATAATCTAAAAATATATCCGGCATAATATATAATCCTACTAATATTATAAACGCGAAAGTTTGTGAGGATGGATGGATGGATGGATGGATGTATGGATGTTTGTTACTCTTTCACGCAAAAACTACTGAACAGATTGAGATGAAACTTTGCAATAATATAGCTTATATATCAGAATAACACATAGGCTATAAATTATAATATATAGATATATAGCGTATGCGGGCGAAGCCGCGGGTAAAAACTAGTTATACTATATATTATGCCGGTTATGGTACTTATACTAAATATACTTAGGTAAATTGATATTTTTGAATATTCTTATTGTCTCATCCAGTATCAAAAAATACAAGTGGAGTCCCTCCGCGCAGAAGAAGTGAAACTTCGACGCAACAATGCTTTTATATCCCCTCCAATCTCCATGGTAGCGTTAAACGTTTAACGCAACCTTGTTGGAAGTAGCATTAGAAGTTTCACTTCAAAAACCTGCCACCAATTTCCTATCAATTGTAAGGGGCAACCTCGTCTCGACCGCAGTGGGCAGACCCGGGGTGGGCAGGCGGAGTGAGTCAGGGGTGCCTACTGCTTTACATTCTGTGGCGGGCGCGGGCGACGCGTGGGCGCCTTAGCACTCACCGACAAACTCATCTGTACAGCTGATAAAATTGTGGAACTAAAAAAAATCTATGGTAGACTGTCACTTTTGCTCAAAAATGCGGTTGCGGCGCCGTTGTCAGGCTCTACAGTGGTGTTGGTGGTACGTAGTAATAGCCGTGGGAACGCCGCCGCCCGCCGACGCCGCCCGCCCACAACGCAGATTGTATAATAGTTACAACTACCCACAGTAGCGCCACTGGCCTCAGTAATAATAAACCAAGATTAAAATGTGTGAAGGCGGCGTAATGACGTCTTAGATTATATTAATCGCATAAAAAATGGATGTTTTGATTATTAGTAAATGGATGACGAAGATCATCGGCCTTGTTGATACGACAGTAAAAGTGTTTTTATACAAGATAGGTTTGCGTTTGACCACATCCAACTAATTTTAAGCACCACTCTGCATCAATTCACCACGACAAAGTTATGTCATTTTGATTAATCCTTTTCATTCATTTTACTGTTATTTGCGGGAGCCATTTTCATTTCAAGCGAGTAGAGTTTTAAAAAAACTTTTTTTTCTGAATATTTTCATTGATGTTTATTTTCATTGATAAGGGATGCTACATTATTTCAACAGAAGTATGGTATAGCCACAGATCAGAGAACAGCCTTGGTCTCTGGTATGTGGCTATAGCCATAGAGATCTAACAACATCTAGTCTAACTCAGACCATTTTTGGTGTTACTTCTTATTTCACTAAAAATAGTACCTATATCAAAGAGTGTTTCATAAATGCGTAGTGGCATGTATGGTGGGATCCTCGTAAAACAATTACGATAAGAAATCACCGTCGCCACCGACACGGCGACGGCAGTTAGTTAATCTCGAGAGGAAGCTATTAGCGGCGGCGATCCATCATCGTTGATAAACATCGCACCGAAGACGATACGCGGCGTGTGACCAGTGGCAGGGCAGGGGCACCCACGCTGCGTCATTCCACGCGGTATATGCGTTCATATCTAGATGAATGGAGCGAAGACAAATTCAAAACAGTAGAAGTTCTACCTGACAATTATATGCTTTAGGAAAAATTAAAGGAACAATGATAAACATCGCGCCGAAGACGATAGGTAAGCGGCGTGCGACCGGGGTGGCAGGGCAGGGGCACCCACGCTGCGTCATTCCGCGCGTCTCTCCGTTTATATCTAGATTAAAGGAGCGAAGATAACTACAGAAGCTCTTGCAGATAAATATACTGAACTACGCTGTACCTACAAGTTAATCTTTGAACTTCTAAAACAAACTCAAACAGCACAGCACTCACTGTAGCTTTGCTGTGATCGGTGGCGGGGCAACCACGCTGCGTTATTTAGCTCATCGATACGATGGTATCTAGATGAATGGGGCGAAGACTAGTTAAAAACTGTAGAAGCTCTACGTGATAATTATATGTATTCTATAAGAAAAACCAAAAAGAATTAGTTACAGAACAATGATAAACATCGTGCCGAAGACGATACTCGGCGTGTATCCGGTGGCGTGGCACCCACGCTGCGTCATCTCTCATCTGCAACGCTCATATTAAGATGAATGGAATAAAGACAACTACAGAAGCTCTTGCTGTATATACCTAACTATGTTTTAGGGCTGATTAAATTTGCAAAGAAGACTCCAGCATTTTACTGACGTATCTAATTATGTATCTGTTTTGTAGTATTTTTGGGCATCTTTTGGGACACAAACTACTATCACTTATTCCAGTTTTCAACAGAACATATTTTTTGACATTAATCCGTCCGTACATTTTAAGTGTGTCAAAGTAGAGAAATGATAGATAGTGCAACTCATTTTATACGCAGAGGTATGATTTATTTATAGATATGTACCTTGTATACTTTTAATAGTTATATAATTCCTGTGTTCAGCAGTCACGTAGTGCCACCTACGCCACGCTGATAAAATTAGCACTTGACTTTGATTGAACTATTGGGCATGATCGTGAGATAGCATGACAAAGCATAATATATGCAACATATTTTTCTTGAATTTCTTGAACAAAGTTATATATTTTATCCTCTTAATATTTATTTAGTTATTGATCTACTTTAGACATTCTACACAAAATAAAGAGTCTTTGGAATTAAAATTATCCACTGTAATAGAATTCAATGGCGTCAAATACACATAAAGTTATGTATAATACAATACACACAAAATAATAAATATTAGAGGACATTTTACACGGTTTCTGACTCCAAACTAAGCATAGCTCGTGATGTGGGTGCCAGAGACTGATATACTACATATACATATGTTTAAATACATATATATAAAGATGACCACTACTAACAGCCAGGCACAGGGGAAATGTCTGCAATAGTATTATTTTATCAGTATGATTATTTATTGATTAAGCAACAATAGCGTGTGAGCCATCCACCATCCTATCTTATCTGTATAGTTATCCGAGAGCTACTCCTCGCTACGTCACTGGCTCACTGTACCTCTAGTACAAAGCTACATGTATATGGATATGGCATCCATTATTACACATTTGACGTTCAACGTTTTTGTGTGGACTCCTCATTGACACTTCTAATGTATGTACACGGGCAACAACGAGCTTTGGTAAGAATTAGGACCTTGTTAGGGTAAAGTGCGATTCGTTTACTTTTCTCTATTCGTACTTATCTAAGTGTTTGGGGAAACATAAATCTTTATTTGGTAATTGCTTCATTGTTTTTTAGAATATTTTTTATATAGGTACTTTGGTAGGTATATATTTTTAGGAAGAAAATAATATTCTCGATTGTGCTGTATATTGTATAATAGTCGTCGACATATAATGCTTATAAATAATTTTCCAATAGCCAATAAAATTATTGCAAAGAGTTAGCACTTTATTACCTACAACTGAAATGCGTAATTTTTTTAATGCGTTACAGACATCTTATAATTATAACCTATTCAGTATGGTCAAAAAGTAGAAGATAGACCCACTGACCGTAAAATTAAACCGAATTGAACAAACTAAACAAAAACGAGCGTAGCAAAGGCATAAGCGTAACACCCTTACTTCAAGGCAATTTTACGGTTTCCAGGCAGCCTACGATTAGCATTTATTGTGTCCATCACGCAGGCTGACTATACACACAGGTTGTTTCTCTAGACGCCGGCCATATTCTAGCTAGGATACCAATGTAAGTACCTATCCATTAATTATGACCACACTTTACTATAGATTATAGGATCAACCTAAAAATACAACAACATTAAAATAACTGCTGCATGCAGTATAAGCTGATGATTTGTGATTTCGTGGTCCGATACTAAACGTTGGTACAATGATATCCTTGAACAGTATAATATGTGGTCGTCTAGAGAAAAAGTCAGTACCTATACCTAAGTATAGTACACTGGGCGCATATTATCGCGATCGGCGTGCTATCCATCAGCAATCGCATGTCGGTATCGCGTGCGGTGTGCCGCATCCACGCGCTAATTGTCGATCGGGCCGGAAGCCGCCGCGGTCGCTCCCACGCTTGGCACGCGACTGCGACGATGTGCCAACGGCGCAACTATTACTCCTAAGCTTCGATATAAAAAGGCCATCTTAAAAGTCACTCTTGATGAACGAGGGATCTTTAGAATCTACTTTATTTATAGGGTTACATGAACGATTTAACGTTGGCTCTTTGGCTCTATGTCTCTACGATGAGAACTGTATGATAAAATATTGTTTTAATAAGTACAATGTAGGTGTCTTCAAATCTCGAGTAAATCGGTATCTTCTAGGTAAGCGTGCTACATGCTAGACCGCATATCTGCTTAACAAAGTGTAGTCAAAGGCAAACCTATTTGAAATAAAAAAAAACAAAAACATTGTATTGTATTTTATATACCCAGCTAGTTATAACTTGCGATTCTTATGAGTCCAATTAATTTATTGTACGTAAGTTTGTGAACTGTATTGTACTGTATCAGCCTTTTTAATAGTCCACTGCAGGACGTAGGCCTACCTACGAAGGGTGTTTGGGCCATATCCACCACGCTGGCCCAGTGCGGGTTGGTGGATTCACATACGCCATCGAATTTCTTCTACTGACATATGCAGGTTGCCTCACGATGTTTTCCTTCACCGAAAAGCAGTGTTAAATTACGTACATAAATTCCAAAGAACTCATAGGTACGGGACCGGGATTTGAACCCACGACCTCACGATTGTAAGGCGGGTGTCACTACCACTAGACCACCACGGTTTGTGAAATATTTGTTTTGAATTCCATAACGGATTTTGACGTGAATGGATGGATATGTATAAGTCGATATTTAACCCGGCGCAGTTATCAATCATACCTGAGAACTATCACGATCTTGTTACTTGGATATTCCACATTTTTTTAATATCTTGGATGTTCTCATTCTCATGACATTTCTATAGAGACAGTGACGGAGATAATCTCAATCGCTCAGCCATACTTTGGATGCATCTCAATTGATGAAATCTCACTGCGTGCCAACGCGACACAGATTCGACCACCCGCCGATACACTACCAACTATCAATAGGATTGAGAAAGGGGCGCTATGATCGAATTTCCAATACAACACTGATCAATTCCCTAGAAGTATCTCAAGTTCCTCATTTAACCACATTGGCTATATTGTCGCATTGCTGTCGCCACGGGTAATGCTCTCACTACGGGTGACGGCTGACCTATGCCATTTAGCTACGGATATTTTCAGAATTCTCAGAACTATTGTGTAACTTTATACAGTTTAAGTAGCTTTGCTAGGAATTTAGACTGTTACTAATTTTCTTGTGAAAGAAAATCTTTCGTCTTTTATTTTGACTGATGGCTTGACAGTTCGTGCGGTAGTACATTATTCTATTTAATATCTATCAATTGTTTTAGTCAACTTGTTTTTGTAATTTTAAATCTGAATTTCTCTAAATATATTACATCTAGTGTTAGGAGGTTTTTTCATTGCATTGCATAAGTCTGTTTGAACACCATCTTGCCTTATATAAAGAGCATGAATTACATTCATCATTATTGCGTGTTTCATAATATATTCATCTGATGAATTTACACTGAACCTGTAAATTGTGTGTAAGCCGTGGTTGTCTAGTGGTAATGACACCCGCCTTAAAATCGTAAGGTCGTGAGTTTAAATCCCAATCTTGTCCAAATTATTTCCTTCTTTGGAATTTATGTACGGAATTTCACACCACTGGCTTATCGGTGAAGGAAAACATCGTGACACAACCTGCATACTTCTGTTGAAGAAATCGATGGCGTATGTGAATCCACCAACCCGCACTAGGTCAGCGTGGTGGATATGGCCCAATCACCTTTCGTGGGTAGGCCTACATCCTGCAGTGGATTATTAAAAAGGCTGTTACAGTACAGTACTGTAAATTGTCCCATCGGAAAATTGCTCTATTAAATCATTACATTAATTCTTCATCAGTTGTGACGACGCATTTCGAATTGCATCTTCCGCGTTTACAATCAGATAAATCAGTTATTTATGTACGAGTTAAACAACTTGCTATGCTTCCTTATTGTGTGCGTTGATTAAGACGTCAACTTGCGTAATTTGTTGGCGCTTAACCATCCTCACGTATCTATTGTTCAACGTTGGCGTAGATTTCTTAAGAATATTGTTAAGAAATTTGATTTAATATCGTTAGAGATAATAGCAGTGTTGTGATTCAATTCCAATATTTATTGCACAAAACATAGTGTGCTAGAATTTTCATCGTCATCATCATCAAAATTTAAGTGCGATTTTAGGTGTACATCTTGATAAGTCATATTATCCATGGAATTATATTCTGTAGGTATTTAAATTCACTCTACAATTTATGTCTGAGTGAGCATAAAGTAGTATGATGTAGTACTCTACAAAGAAATCAGGGACCTTTAACTAAAATAATAACGTTGTAATAAAGAAAAGAGTAGTATAGTATATGCACGGATGTACCCGTTGTGGCCACTGCCCCGGTTTTGACCATTTTAATGTTTAAAATATTGCATACACAATGCATCACTGTAAAATACTGTAAATATTGTTTGTGCTTTTGTCAAAGACTTAAAATTCTGAATAAAATGAATGTTATTTTATCTCTAAAATTGTCCACTGTACTGTACTGTACCAGCCTTTTTAGTAGCCCACTGCAGGACGTAGGCCTACCCACGAAGGGTGATTGGGCCATATCCACCACGCGGGCCCAGTGCGGGTTTGTGGATTCACATACGCCACCGAATTTCTTCTACGGACGTATGCAGGTTGCCTCACGATGTTTTCCTTCACCGAAAAGCCTGTGGTGTGAAATTCCGTACAAACATTCCAAAGAACTCTTTGGTACGGGACCGGGGATTCGAACCCACGATCTCACGATTGTAAGGCGGGTGTCACTACCTCTTGATCCACATAATCATTAAAATTTAATGTGGCCAAACATTACACTAACATAGCCACAAGTGGTGTATCTACTCTATAAAGATGTAAGAAGTGAAAACACAACCGACTGGCACGCCTACCTTTCATACAGGATTCTGAAATGAGTATTACACTGTAGCTCTACAAAAAAAGAGGTGTGCCTACGTTCAGCAGGAAGTTAATAATTGTTTGAGAGATGAGGCCAGCTAAAATTTGTAACAGTCGGTTTTCGTAAATAGCTGTCAAATGATAGGTACACCGCCCTGGCCGCGAGCCAGCCGGGTAATGTATCTGTCTAGTGTCTACCGCTATCAACCGCTCGTATACAGGGTTATTTCTAATCAATTAGCATCCTCTTAGGGGCTTATTCTGTATATCAAAACTAACTACTTTTGTTAAATCTCGAAATAAAAATTGTTGTTCCATAGAAAAATATCGTTCATCCGCGACAAAATGTATGGAACAGCTGATTTTTTTTTTGATAGCTGATTAGAAATAACCCTGTGCACTAACTACGGGTTATCGTATACCTACAGGGCTATTAAAGGTGTAATAAGCCGAAAGTACGTGATTCAGTGGTGACCGTGGTGGTCAAGAGGTAGTGACACCCGCCTTACAATCGTGAGGTCGTGGGTTCGAATCCCCGGTCCCGTACCAATGAGTTCTTTGGAATTTATGTACGGAATTTCACACCACAGGCTTTTCGGTGAAGGAAAACATCGTGAGGCAACCTGCATACGTCCGTAGAAGAAATTCGATGGCGTATGTGAATCCACCAACCCGCACTGGGCCCGCGTGGTGGATATGGCCCAATCACCCTTCGTGGGTAGGCCTACGTCCTGCAGTGGACTACTAAAAAGGCTGGTACAGTACAGTACAGTACGTGATTCAGACCATCATCAACGTTTACTATGGAGTCAATACGCCACTCGAAAAAAACATCAGCTGTCCGAAACAAAATTCCATCTTGGAATTGACGAAATGTCGCAGCATATGTAGCAGCTGATTTTTGGATTCCAGGTTGGTCCCATAGTACTTACCACGTTAAATGGCATCGTTGGTTAAACACAAACATTTATGGTCACACGTCACGTCCACCAGACGCTCAGAAATAAATCGTTTGACTCACTTTGACTCATGTAAGATACTAATATTTTTATTCCTACCGACTCTATCTTAATTAACGTTTTAACAACAATCAATACGAGTAGAGTCATCAATATAGCAAGTCGATGCGTAGAATGTAGGTAAGTAATTATAATTATCACGCTTCCAGCAGCGTGGTTTTTATAATAATCAGTAAAAACTGTATATTTTTGTTCTGTTTAACACACGGCAAATAATGTGACTGTCTTTGTTTACATACTGTAAATGCATAACTATGTCATGCATGATGTGATGAAGCATTTTCTATGATAAATATTTGACTCAATAGCAGTTTTTAATTTAAGTAGGTTTAATTTTAATAGTTATAGTTATTTCAAATCAAATTATATAACTGCATGTAAATTTCGTATGTTGCAATAAATGATTTGACTTTAACTCAAACAAATACAAGTTCAATTCCTGCTCTTTCAGGTACTAAGAGATGTATACTATGTATATTTTATTTTTACCTTTTGGAAGTTTTGGTTGATTATATTATAAATAAGTAGCCAGAAATAAATTACACGGAGAAAAACAGTATATTTGGAGGTCTAAACTGAAAACTATGAAGATATGAAAAAAAACTAGGTATAGATTTGTTGTGATGTACATTTAAAACTGTAGAGTTAGCTACGCCGGCGTAGACCATCATTTAATACAACAGAAGACATTTTATTTGTACTCGTAGTATTCCCTAGTGGAATTCTTCTTCTTCTTTTTAGCCATAGGACGTCCACTGCTGGACATAGGCCTTCCCTAACGATTTCCAATAAATAAATAATAAATATTTTGGGACATCTTACACACGGCTTCTGACCCCAAACTAAGCAAAGCTTGTGATATGGCTGCCAGAGACTGATATACTACATATACTTATTTTTAAATACATACTTATATAGATAGTAACTAAATAACACCCAGACACAGAGCAAACTCTTATGTTCATCACATAAATATTTGCCCTGGGTGGGGATCGAACCCACGCCTCTTTGATCCAGAAGTTAGGGTCACTAACCACTGAGCCACCGAGGCAGTCGATAAGACCGATTGGTAGCGGCTTGCATCCAGCGCTATCATGAGGTCATGATGAAGTCATCCGGCTACCTTGTGGGTGGACGTCCTACGCTGCACTTGCCGGTACGTGGTCTCCACTCAAGAACTTTACGACGCCATCGGTCATCAGTCCTCCGTGCTATGTGCCCTGCCCACTGCCATTTCCACTTGCCAATTCACTGGACTCTAGTGGAATTGCTGTCCATAATTTCAGGCGTATTAAAGTCTGAGTTATAAATCGTCAGGTAGGTTATATATACTTTGACATCCGGGCTAGCTACTCGGCCTTTCACAGTTTATTTTCTGAAGCAGTTGAAGCACCGACCGGCTAGTGTAGTAGGTATTTCTATCAGCCACGTGCCGCGCGGGCGCGTGTGGTGCGCCAACCGAGGCGCCGCCAACCAAATCTATTTCGCATGACTCGTCGCACGTTACGTAAATAGTCACGTTTTCATTGTCTCTTGTCTCCCGCCTCACGATACCGAATAATCTGAATATGTTTGAGGGTTCTGTAGCTATTGATGATTGTGCCGCGATGGCGCATTGTTTTCTTCATTTGAATTTTAATTATCATAACGTCTACGTCTGCAAAATGAAACGGCCGGTTTGTTACCGTTTCGGAACGAGGAAGCGTATTATCCGTCCATTTATCAGTAATATCCGCAGTGTTTATGCAAATGTTATGTCATTGAACTTTGTGACGAATGCGTTTGTTTGAATATCTGAGTTGTTTTGCGCTTAGGATTTTTGTTTTGCTACAACTCGTGGAAATTGAACTACTTTTATGTGGAAATTAAGTCAGGACGACCACATGCACTAAACATTTCAATACGATTCGGTATTCTTTTGTTCATAGAGACATTTTACTATTCTATAGTGTCTTCGAAAATTTTATGTTTATTTCATGTGTCGCAATTTCCCTGCAAAATTCAAAGGCGTGTTTTCAGTCTAGCCGGTTAGTTCCTTGGCTCGGTTTTCTATCGCAGCTGGGGCTACGTGTACTTGGCACGTGCCGGCTACGACGCGACGTGTAGGCTGGCTATAACTATTACTTATCTAGCACGTTACAGTGACTTGCTCGTATTCTGTGGCTAGTTACGTAGTAACTATTTTATATTCTGTGGCTAGTTATCTTTGTGAGTGTTATGTATTCTGTGGTTAGTTGTCGTAGGCCGGCGCGTGTGCGTCGCGACGTGCGGTCACCTTTGGTTTGTGATTAGGAGATTGTTTGGACGCAGAATACTTTTAGCATGATTTCACTAGGCTAGAAAAAACAAGACGTATCTTTACACATCTGTTTCTTTCTCTCTCATTGGTGGGACTAGCTATCTTCGATAGACTGTTTCGTCAACCTGCTAACTTACTGAAATAATAGAGCAAACAAGCGGTATTAACAGCATGCTTTAGGTAGTTCGAACGAGTTCACTATCGCTAAACCATAAACATTAGGAGCTGGTCCTGTCGTCACGAGTCTAGGTATGTGCGATAACCTCTCTATTGAACTGTACCTGGTGCTAACTGCTACTTGACGAGAACTCTACAATCTCGAGTGATTTACATTCTATTGTAATATAGATCAATTATAGAATCTACTGTTTCGTTTACTTTATAGACCGTTAACAAAGTTATTGTATGTTGAATCCACCGTTGGACATAGGCTTACCATTTTTAAAGGTACTGGGCTATGTCCACTACGTTGGACCAATTGAGAGATGGTAGATTCACATACGCCAACGAATTTCTTTTCCGGACGTATGCACTTATGCAGGTTTCTTAATATGTATAAGTTAGTATGTGATGCTCGCCCGACGATACTGTTAACTACTGCTGCTGTAGCGTACTGTTGGCTACGGAATAGTTTGGAATTGTTAGTCTTTATACAATCTGTGGTTGTTGCGCGTGTCGCTTAGCGTGGAACTATTTCGTATTCTGCGTCAAACGGCGGCCTTCACCTTGAGCCGCACGCGTCGGATTAATGGCTCTATTTCTCACCCGCGCCGCGGTTACCACGCCGCCGGGAAATGGGAAACTGAACGTATTACGCGCAAGCTTTCATAAACAATTGATATAGACCTCGTGTGTCTTTTTACTTGATGAGTAAAAGTAAGCTGGTAGGGCGGGGCCGTACAAACTCTGATCCTAGGCATTGCCAAAATATGATAAAGCTACGTAGAACTGCTAAACCCTACTTGTGTAACATAACATAAGTGATTGCAAAAGAAAATAATTATGATAACGCTACGTAGCACTGCTAAGCCAAAAGTTGTCCAATATAAGTAAGCTGAGAAGCAAGCTGTCAGAGTTATAAATGTCACTCGTATAATAGT
This sequence comes from Hypomecis punctinalis, assembly GCA_949316475.1. Lineage (NCBI taxonomy): Eukaryota > Metazoa > Arthropoda > Insecta > Lepidoptera > Geometridae > Hypomecis > Hypomecis punctinalis. The sequence goes on from OX438807.1 coordinate 13,042,766, forward strand.
GCTTGCTGACTTTTATTTTGCGGCGATCGGTTAAGAAAATCTTTTTTGGTAAATATCGGGAAAAAACTAAAACTACAAAAAACTACTAAAACTAAAATCTAGCTGCATTGGGGAGCAACTCACTGGTTTATGGAGACGTTTTTACTAATACTAAGTAATATTCTGTCTGTACCGGACTTTTTAGTCCTGTCCACGAAGGGCGATTGGGTCATACCCACTACGCCGGTTCATTGCGGGTTGGTGGTTTTCAGACGTCTACAGATTTTGCGAAAAGCGTGAAATTCTGTAGGTAAGAGTACAAAGGTGCTGAAGATCTCTTTGGTTCAGAACGAAACCTACGTTCTCACGATTGTAAGACGAGCGTGCCACAATGCTACCAGTGAGTATAGGTACTACTGTAGGTATAGTATATAGTATTATTAATATTCTGTGGTCCGAACAAACAATAAACGCCCAAAATGTATTTAGTTGTAGTCAAGCCACAATAGTCACGGCTCGGCGTCGCGCTGCCAGTCGGCGTCCAAATTGCCATTACAATATATGTAATGTCTAATTGGCTTACAAAGTCGTCTGCGACACGACGCCCGAGTGTTGTTTGGTCTACAGCCAGTTTTACAATCCTTTGTTTATCCGATGTATCAGCTTCAGGGACGTTATCAGTCATGATGACATCCAGGAGCTATTTCGAACGCTTAAATTCACTGCAAATACGATAGACTCTAACTAGCACCTGTCATTACTTTTTGAGTTACATATATGTAATAATTTATTTAGAAATATTTTAACAATAACAATTTACAAATACCCGTACCTATCAACTACTAAGTTTGTTGTAACTAAGTTTCACTGTTACGTTCAATTAAATAAAGTTTTACTTCTATGTACGAGTAGAAATGCCTTTATCATTTTGGTAGAGTCATCGCCTTGGCATTTTTTCTTTCCTAAATATATTGATGGGTAGAGTTTATAATAGTTGCGGGAAGTGGAATTAATAGAAAGAAATTACCTACTTTCGCATAATTTATATATTTCTTATATACCAAATGTCACCAGCAGATGGTTACTAAAAAAAAGTTATGTTTCTTGTATTCCATAATTTGTTTACTGAGTAATAGCTTACTTCGTGTACATAAATAAATACAATACAATTTTATTGTACATCAAAAAACAAAGTAGTAATAATAAAAACAAGTAAGTAGTTTAAGTAAGAAAGTACCTATTGACATTATTCTTTAAATTAGGTGGTACAAGGACGGCCTTATTGCTTTGAGCGATTACTTCCAGGCTACCTTTAGATGGACGAATATGTACCTAACCTACAGTCTATACTGAACCTTTTTAAACGTTTTCTGTAAATATCTAACACTATACAGTTTGAATCTATATGTACTATACAGTTTGAATAGTTATAGAGCATTAGCAATTTTCCTACGCCAGTCGCTCACGTCTTCTCCGATGATTTTTTTGTAGTCTATTGTTACCTATAAGAATAAATATACCTACTTTTGCCTACGCACGATATTAGCAGCAACCTTCACCTTGTGCAAACGTTAGCCTACACGTGTAGTGCTAATTGATGCAAATTCTCTCGACAAGGATCTTAACTGGTAATAATTATATCTATATATCTACGACGGCCACTACCTGTTATGTTGAAAATAGGTATAGAGATTATTATTGTTGAGCTAGACACTTTCTGCAAAAGAGTTCAACAACAAAAAACAACTCAATTCAACCTTCCGTTATTTAATCTCGAAATATTTTAATTTTAACAGTCGAGCCGTCGACGGGGGCGCGCCTATTTCCTGATGAAGGAGTACTGATTAAAAATAATATATATTTTGTATTGTTACAGAGTAATAAGCCGATTATGGAAAAGCGGAGAAGAGCACGGATCAACAACTGTCTGAACGAGCTGAAAGCTCTCATATTGGATGCTATGAAGAAAGACGTAAGTTTTACTTACATAACTTTTACGATTTAGTTGAATAAATATAATCATTTTTCAAAGTCTTAGAATACAGTTCTATAGAGATATTAAACATATCAATTCGTATTATTCATCAGCAAACGCAGCGTATGACGTCCAATCACAAGGTGAACAGTTTATATGTGTTTAAGACAGGATTGAATTGGATGCAAGAAACTTTTGTTGTCATAAGCATACATGAATGACTCAGCGTCACGATAATTCGGCATTCAATTGTATTAAAAAAATCAAGTCCTACAGAGTTAAAACAAAAAACTTTGATCAAAAAATGTAAAGTACTACTTTTCTATCCACAGCCGGCTCGCCACTCCAAGTTGGAAAAAGCCGACATCTTGGAGATGACCGTGAAGCACCTGGAAGGCCTGCGCTCGGAAGGCGCCCGGTCCCCGGACCGTTTTCACGCCGGCTACCGGCAGTGTGTGACCGAAGTTGCCAAGTTCCACGGCCTGGAGCCCGGGCTACGGAGGCGGCTGGTGAAGCACCTGGAAGGCGCAGTGACCGTCGCCGGAGCAAGCCCTCCGCCTGCCGGAGCAAGCCCCCGGCCTGCTGGCGCGCCCACGCCACCGTCTGATAATGAAGACGGCTCTCAGCCACAATCTGCTATTTTTATTTCTGGTAAGTCATCATGAAGTCATGTCCTTCACTATCATGAATTTAGTCTTAGAACATTTTCTGCTAGCTAAGCCTATATATATTATATATAGGCTATAGATATATTATTTTAGTTTTTCAATAGGAATCGTAAGCAGCATAGCATACATCTATCGCGATCTTGTAGTCTTTAAACAAATGCTGTTGTAAACCTGACCAAAAAACAGACTGTATTGCCACAAAAGATTTAAACACACTTTAAACTCTGTTTAACTGTGCTCTTTGTACTGTTAAACATTGTCTATCTCATTGTTTATCTTCATCATTGTTTAACTTCTTACCATGCTATAATTTTGCAACTAACCAAACATTTCTTCGGCAGCTGGTCCCGGATCAGGAGTTCGCCTAGTCCCGACGAGGCTGTCCAACGGGGACATAGCTCTAGTGCTGCCCGCTGGAGTGAACACCAGCAGCTTCGGCGTGGTGCCTACCCTCGTGCCTCTATTTCCTCCCGACGCGTCTTCCTCATCCTCTTCCGAGCCGCGGTGTTTTTCCCCTGTGAGCTCGGGGTGGGGCACTCCACCCCCCGCGCCCGAGGAGCCCGCCCCCCTCGCGCTCGTCACGAGGAAGCCCCCCGAAGAGAAGCCGTGGAGGCCGTGGTGACATTCCTTTACTTGTAACCTTTGAAGGCAAACCTGGTCAGTGTTGGAATTTCCTGAAGTTCGTAAAAGTTGGTAGAAATCATTAACATTTTGTGGTGATTTACTGAAGTCTAAAAATGGAAAATGTAATTTTTATTCATTATGTTTCTTTGAAATTGATATTCAGTGGCTGGAAAAATGTAAGTGTTCTTACTTTCCTTAGTTTTGTAACACTATTAGGTACCTACATACCGCGTAGATTTTTTTTGGTTTTCAATTACGTACCTGAAGCCTTTACGAGTTTTTAAGAGTAAATCTAACCAAGATTTACCTATTTCGCAAACAAACACAATCGTTTTCTATCTTAGCATCTACGAATTTTAGGAACCTTCTGCCAGACCAATTGCCTCTACTTTTAGTAATACTGTGATATATTTAGTTGTAAATAATGCACAGAGTATTGAAGTTCCTAGATTAGAATTTGTCATATAACTACTAAAAGGTCAGTTTTGTGTGATAAGTTAACAGAATTTACTTAATTATATCACAATCATTAGTTTTAAGTTAGGTGCTATCTCCAAGGGCGTACAAATCGCAAATTATAGTGATAGAGTTCCACGTGGAGATAACACCTCAAATTTGTACATTAAAGGATGACATCTGTGGCAGTATTCGTGTATTTCAGTAGAACATAAAGGTTCTATTAAATACACAGCGTAAATATCCATTTTAGGTTAGTGCCATTTAATTTGCCTGTATATAAGAATTATGTTATTTAAACATTATTATAGCAGAAAGAATTCTATGTGCCTTATACAGCAAAATCGTAAGGTCTTCCAAATAGTAGTTAACACTAATGCCAGTAATTTGTTATTTATAAATTGTGTGTATGAGGATAATTTTGTGACTGTTAAGCAGTGTCGTAAATAGCTCTTTATACGCCCGGTGCGAAATAAAACATCGTTTTTAAAACTACTACCCGTGGTGCAAATCATGGTTTTATGTAATTTTTTGCGGCCCCTACATGATTTACGTCTGGGTTGGTTAGGCACTGCTAGTACAGCTCTACCTACTTCTTTTCATAGACATTTATGAACCACCACCCGAATTTGACTGCCTCGGTGGCTCAGTGGTTAGTGACCCTAACTTCTGGATCAAAGAGGCGTGGGTTCAATCCCCACCCAGGGCAAATATTTATGTGATGAACATAAGTGTTTGGCCTGTGTCTGGGTGTTATTTAGTTACTATCTATATAAGTATGTATTTAAAAATAAGTATATGTAGTATATCAGTCTCTGGCAGCCATATCACAGGCTTTGCTTAGTTTGTGGTCAGAGGCCGTGTGTAAGATGTCCCCAAATATTATTATATTATTAATTAAACGTGTCATTATTTTTCTTTATAGTCCGAAAAGTACATACCTTACACATATACACACGATCATAAATACAATTGTAATCATATAATTTATTTATTTTCATCATTTTTTTTTAATCTATTTTTGTAACAGCTGTAAGGTTCCCAATAAAAATAAAAATAAAAAAATAAAATAAAATAAAAATTTAATAACTAGTTTACTCACTGTCAACATTTTCGTAGAGAGCTATTAAAAGTGCCAACTTATTTGGACAGGAGTATAATTAAGATACTTTACGGCACTGCTTTAAAAGATTGGAAGAACTTGACTGTACTTACAATTTTAAGTTTATAACTTAAGCTATTATAATTAAGTGCTTAATTTTGTAATTATGTGACACGCCGAAGCGCTCAATTCAGTTTTTGTTACCGTCATGTACCAGTTTTTATATGTAATGAATAGGATTATGTTGTCTTCCAAACAGTTACCTTGCTTAAATTTATATTATTTATCTTTAAATTCCTATCCATATTTTAAACAAATTCACTAAGAACTTTTCCTTCCCTAAGTTTGGTAATTTTTTTAAGTAATTACCGATATTACCTAAATCCTTCGGTTAGTTTTAATTAAACTACCTGTTAAAGCCTATAATAATAAAATATTTTTAGAACAAATTAATTATATAAGATAGAATTATTTAGTTTTATTTGCTGATTTTATTATAAGAATAAAGTGATATTATTTAGGGTTATATTATAAAAAAAGTAATTTATATGTACGTACCTAAAAGAAATACCTAATAAGTACATAATGCCATTAATGTATGAAATATAACATCAAAGATAAGCTTGCATTTTATTTTTCTACCCTTTTTTTTATAAAATTATCGAAATACCTTAACATCATAGCCGTAATCGTCTAAGCAACGTCGCATCTGAAATTGAAATAGCCATAATTACATGATAACTAGTCTGCTGTACCATACGCGCATTGCTACGCCACCAACTAAAATAAAAAAAATTGGTAGCACCAAGTCAGAAACCTTTGGCTCATGCACAACAACTTTGCTAAAGATCATCATATGATCAAATGCATAGTTTACGATTCTATAAAGAACATTCATTTTATATAAATAGATAAATATAGATTGCAGAGTTACTATAGCCATAGGTACATGACGCAAGGTGTCATAGGAGATTTAGCTGAAACTGGCCATTTGGCTCTGAAGAAGGAGAGGCCATTAGAAATATGGAATAGGGAACATAGAAATGCATAGAATCTGGAAAGAAGATCACTACCAATAAAAATACAACCTCAGCTTGCATACAGAAAAGTAATAGATGTACCTACATAAAACATAAAATGTTGCTTCAAACATTAGAGTTCCTTAGACTGAAATTGTTCCATCCAGAATTCTCTCCTAGATAGTTCAAAGGGACATGGCTCCAATTTAGTTCAACAACTCTTATTTTCGAGAAAATGTTACTTACTTGTGATACCGTAAGTAGATTTTTTTCATGTCTCTACATAGTGACATAATTTGATCAATGATATTGAGAATGAGACACGACCTTATTGCTGCAAACACTTATTCCACGCCAAGTTTAATTATCGGATGCTCCACAAGCACCCACATTCCATACTTCCTACTAATAACAACTTACAATAGAGTTTTGGGTGGTCCGAAAATTTATCAGCACACCTTTGATTGCGTGTTCGTTTGTTTGCACTGTCCTGGCACTGATTGAGGGGTATTGGAGGAATTATTGCACCGGCAGCTGTAATTTTCCACAATCATGGCCCGCCATCGTTTAATTATTCAATTTTTGCCCACGTTGGGTGGCGAGCGTCTTTTAGGAAAATATGTGGCCGCGTTTAAGTCCTGGCTCTGTAATAGCCATTATTCTTTTGAAAGTCGAGAAGTTACATTATTGTGTTGCGACATCGTGTAATTAATGTTCGTCTTTATGGGAGAGGAGCAAAACAGGAAATATAAAACAGTAACGCATCATCAGCGTATCTGCTGCCATTCATACAACAGGCCAAAGCAGTTTCTTCCTCGATACCAAAAGGCCAAAGAAAGTCAGTTACGTAAATGAAATTATTTTATATGTGCCCATGAAGGCTACGATATTAATATTTAATAACCTATAGCAATCTGACGATTGATAAATTAAGACCAAGGACAGCCGATCATGCGTAAAGATGCAAAATACAATGAGTGAGTAGGTAGGTATTCTTACCGATCTTATTAGGATTGATAGGGGAACCCATCGACTTGCCATTTTTTTGACGTTCAGTATTGATATGAACCCAATAAAGTGCAGCAATAGATGACCTATGTACGGACCGATAAAATACAAGTCGTCTTAATTAGTTTTCATATTATTCTGTGTGATAACCCACAAAAAATATGAATATGGATAAGCAGTGTATCTAAAGTTATTATGGAAATTATGGAAACTATCGTGGTTTTCATACATTTTAATATTTTTATACCTAACGGGAATGCTCTCAAGTTTATTTTCATAGTCATATGAACATTATAGTTTATTTTCAGGTCATAATTAATTTCATAAACGTGAGTGCAATCCCGTTATATAAAATAATAAAAAATATCTAAAGTCCTAAAAGTATAAACAGTTTCAAGGTAGTTTAAAAACATGTACTTTATTTATACGATATTTATACCAACGTCTTATAAGATATCTACTTTATTTATACGATATTTATACCAACGCCTTGTAAGATATAAATGCCTACTATGTCAAGAGACTGTATCATGCACCGCGCACCTAAGCATCCCACATCAGGTACCTAATTTATATTCAAAATATGATATGTTCCTGCCTGTAATATGCATAATATCTGACTCTAACGACGAAAGTAATTGAAACGTGAGTTTTTATTAATTTTAGCAACATCTGCCGCGCCACCCAAGTGGAGCGGGCACCGCGGGCACCTCTGGCATCCTCCGACTCTACCAGATTTACAGCCAATACCCTTATAATTTCAATTTCGTACCGGCTAATTTCGAACATATTAATCGGCCATCTCATCAATTGCTCTTTTAACGAGATTGAGAAATAAAACGGAGGTTTAATGGGCTGAACTGTTTCAGTCGGCTGTACCTCTACCTACATGCTTATTTCAAAGATTTCGGTCGTAATTTTGAAAGCGATCGGGAACACGCTTACCCGTACATATCGTTCGAGACAGGGACAATTGTGGACATCGAATTGCATATAAATTGGAGTTGTCAAGTGGTCGGCGTGTCGGCCACTGTCGGCTGAGTGACAGCTCCTCGTTACCGGAGGGTCGTTGCTTGCTGTCACTCGTATTTTTATCCTTTTTGTGCGTGGCCGACAGTCGAGGCCAATTAATCAATGTTATGACGCGTGACATGACCTAATGAGCTCGAGCACGACGCCGCATGCTAATCGCCGCATCAACTCCGATAATTACTTTCCTGGCGTCTACAGGATCACGACAGTGCCGAGAATCCGGGGCCACAAGCGACGGACTCAAACAATAGAATAGTTATCTTTTGGTGGTCTGAATTAAAGGTCCAGATTTCTTCTGTTTTTAGGGTTCCGTGCCTCAAAAGGAAAAAAACGTAACTCTTATAGGATCACTTTGTTGTCCGTCTGTCTGTCTGTGTGTATGTCAAGACTCTTTATCTCGGGAACGCGTAAAGATATCGAGTTGAAATTTAAACTGTTTAGGTACGTATATTTATAGTCTCTTGCAGTTGTGTAAAAGAAAAACTTCTCAGTTATCATTTAAAAAAGTTAGAGCCGTTTATGTCGTAAAAAACCGCATATTTCGACACTCACAAAAATCAAAACCTAAAGGGTACTTCCCGTCGACATAGAACTATAAAATTTGGTGAGAAGCATTGGCTTAGAGTACACATATGGGAATAAATCTGAAAACTACATTTTTGTATAAATCACAAAAATAGGACCTCAAAATTCACAAAATATGGGTTCAAAATTCAATGTGAGTAAATCGTATCATGAAAGGTATCATATAAAAGAACTTCATTAGCACATGCTAAAACAGGTTCTTAATTATTTTAACAATGTGTAATTTTCGATGTATGACGAGAAAAGTGAAAAAAAAAACTTTTTGGTCGATGGTTACAGTATAGAGATTTTAACAACTTAAGAGTACTTCCCAATTTTGTGAAATTTTCTGGATTTGTACAGAACCGTTGGTGTGCGAGCTTGACTCGCACTTGTCCGGTTTTTTGGATTATATCGCCTTGAATAGGCAGGCCGGAGGTAGCAGCGGGCTAGGTGGGCATTGCGGTGGTCGTTGCTCAGCGAATTCTGAGCAGAGATTAGCTCTGGCCCACCTTGATTGAGTTATTTTCAGCATTTACTTAGGTATTTGTGAATTGGTGGACAATGCACGTTCTAAGAAGTATGTGTCGACTTGAAATCTAAGTTAACGAAACGCACACAAGAAACTACTGCTACTGAAATTCCTCAAATAATCGAAACCAGAACTTAATTAAGAATGATTGGATCGGTGAAACAGCTAATGATTTGTTAAAAAAACATACGTTTTTCTGCTTAATCCAACTATCATGTTTGTTAAGTAAAAATAAACTAAAATTATACTTTATTAGAAGCAAGGTGGGCTAACATTGGTAGCTTTTAATAATGGCGATCTGACCAAATTGGGGACCTCCGGTGCCACCTATAATTTGTAGACAGGTAAATAAAGTCAGCTTGATTAGACTGTAAAAAATACCTGCATGAGAAGCCATCTCGTCAAAAGGTAAGCTTAAAAAACCTATTTAGATACGGATGTAGGATATTTGTTGTTATAAAAAGGAAACAGTTGATACACTTGAACCACCTTCTCAGTGCTTAGCAAACATTTATTATTTAGTATAAGTAGGTAGTAATACATAAATAGTCGCGGTTTATCTAAAGGAGTATGGTCACGTGTTGAGAGTAATATTAGATGAAGTTTGTGTTATATAAAAAACGCGACAGCGCCACCCACGGCGTCCGCCGCGCGCCGCCACACGTGCGGTCACTTTGATTTCACAGCGGAGATATTTTGCCAACACGTGTCAAGGGATTCGTTCGTAGAGTTCATAGATCAGGGTGGTAGTAGCAGTCCAAGATATCTTAGGGCGCCCTTCCCGTAAAACAAAAACAACAGTTTGATTTTAAAACGGATCGTATAGGATACATAGCGTCATATACTAAGTTAAACAGTGCACTAAGAAAAACAAAGCTATGTAGGTACATTATTAATTTTGATAGGAAGACCATAGTGAAGTAATTAGACTAGTTTTATAATTATTTAATAATATTCAATGCCAATTACAAACTTGTACCAACTAGTGGTACGATTGAATAACTATAATAAAATTGATGTACCTACATATATTGTTGTTGTTGTTGCTAGCCTGTCGTGTCCCACTGCTGGGCAAAGGCCTCCCCCCGACCTTTCCCACCTACATAATATTACATACATAAGTGTATTATGTAGAGTACGTACATTTATAAGAGAAACGTATATTATTCTCTGTACCTACTTACGTTGTAACAACTGATCAGATTAGGTGAAACTTAGTACGAAAGCAGCTTGTAACTTGAATTAACACAGCACGGGATACTTCTTATCTCAATCATTCGGGAATATAACAAGTAAGCTATATGAGAGAACAACTAAGTATATGTAACTTACATTTTAAGGCTAATACACATCTAGTCTAGCTATAGTCACTCAGCTTATATACGAAATTAATTCCTAAGCACCTATGTAGGTTTAACCGTCTAAAATATTTTGGATAAATACGAGACACAAGCAGTTTTCAACAGGTCTAATTGGAGATACTCGTATATAGGGCTAAGTCTACCAATAGACGTCATATGACTGAAACGACGAGTGCCATACAATTACTTATTTACTGCCGAGTTTTCTTAGATTCGATGCAATCTCGGAAAAGTGTTCTTAGATTTGACGCAATCTCGGAAAGAATGCCATAGAAGCCTCTTATTAATTCTTGATCGAAAACTTATTATAACGGAGTTTTTGGTATGATAAAAATAATCTTTTTTTCCTAGATAATGTACAATAATGAAGTGCCAACTTGTTAAATGTATAATTATCTAGATACCTTTGGTAACGGCTTGTGAGCATCGAATAAGAATTAAAAATCATCATGACGACCTTTAATTACCGTTTTAATGCGTCGGCAGTGTAGATGGTATCTGCCTAGAGACGTTCGACGATTCGTTCCCAACACGCCTCCAATATGTACGATCTCGATAGAGAAAGAATGGATTCTTCAGAGCGAACATTAATCGTTCCAATTACAGGCTCGCTGCTTTCGAACCGACGCACTCTCAAATTAATTGAATTGATTAACCAATTGAATATAGCGCAATTTAGTTTTTGTCCGAGTTCGGTGTTGCCCGACGGCCGATAACAGTGGCGAGATTCTTGTCAATTGTGCGTTTGTGAGTGTATTCGTTCTGAATGCGACTAATTAAATTGTTCGCCAAGAATTTTCGTTCAATTATTTGGTTCAGGGTTCAGGGTTTATGTTTGTTTAATCGTGTTTTGAACAGACAATTAGGTATTTAATGCTACTGACTTTCTCATGACGCTTATGCGAAATAACTTGAAGTGTTAGTTTCGTGAATATCCAATTAAAGCATTAGCAGTGTTCAATCAATCACTAAAATCGTTACAAATAATCGGCTAAGTGCGAGTCGGACTCGTCCACGAAGGGTTCCGTATTATATTTTAATTTAATTATTTATTGCTGAAGAGAATATACAACATAATATTCCGAGAATATTTCTAGCATCTTACTGTTGCCTTTATAGTTATCGAGCAAAAAATCACGTTTCTTGTATGGGAGCCCCCCTTAAATTTTTATTTTATTTTAATTTAACTATTTTAATTTAGTTAAATATTCTGTGAATGTTTCAAGCATTAACTTGTCAACGTTATAAATATCGACCTAAAAACGGCTAAAAAATCAGGTTTGTTGTAAGGAAATATTCATGGTTTATTCTTGTTTTAAGTATTTGTTATTAGAGCGGCAACAGAAATACGTCATCTGTGAAAAATTCAACATTCTTGAGATAGGTACAGCCCGGTGACAGACTGACAGACAGACAAAGCGGAGTCTTAGTAATAGGGTCCCGTTTTTACTACCCTTTGGGTACGGAACCTTAAAAATAATTTTGTAGGGTAGGTATTTAGACTCAAAATGTGTACCTGCTAATGCATAAATTACCTTTATCAAAAATTCAAGTACTTATATCTAAATAAGGTCACGCTTACGAAATGAATTTACGCTTAACGTCAGATTTTTCATTCGATATTAATTTGATTCTAATTTAGTAGCTACACGGAATTTTTATTCCAAATAAAAATCTTGTCGTAATTAGCAGCATATTTTATCTTGCAAGCATAACAAGTTTGCCGAGATGCCTAGTTAGCAAAAGAAAAATGAAAAGGTAATTATTTAGAGCGAGGTACCTCCAGCCTCATTACTTAAGGCGACGCCTGGCCGAGGCGACATTTCGATGCTTAATTACCCTCCATGTAATCAAGTTTTTAAAATAAAACGCTGTAAAGAAAGTTAATGTTCTGGCTTCAGATAAAATCAGCATGCAAAATTCATTGGCAACTAAGTACTGACTATTTTATGTTTAGGCGATAAATATTGTTTTGAAAATTATTATTCAGCCTTTAATGAATATTTAGCCTTTATCATCATACTGTATCGACACACTGCTGGGTATAAACCTCCTCTCCCTAGTGCTAGTTTTCCCTGTCTTGGGATGATATCATCCACGCGATGGATCATTATTTAACCAGTATTGTACTTCCTATAAAGAAGGACTGACCGTTTAAAAAACCTTTCACATTTCAGAGATTAGTGGTATCTTACTTTTGTTATATACACTTTTGACGTATGCGGTGGCATTGGGATAGCAATACCAACGAAGATGAATGAATTGTGTGCAAGATGACGTACTCGTATGATAGAGTGACGTGACTAAAGATAACGTGCCATGCCGACACCACCTAGTGGCATAAGGGTAATGTGTCGTTTTAGGCATTTGGTTGTTCTGAAGTATTTTCAAGGTAATTTCAAGTTTATTGGCATTTATAGCATTTAAAACATTCATAAGAGTCATCATAAATATCCTCTGATGAATAAAAATACCCTCTGTTATAGTGCACCAAACTTAGGCGTAAGTATGTAATTGTTTCCTTTGGCCCAAACACTTGTTTTTCTTTACTACATTGTTACTTGATAGTATAAAAATCTGCAGTTTATAGAAGGTTGTTAAAAACCTATAAAGCTTTAAAATACGACGTGCTATACAAAAGTAAAATACAATCTACTTTTCTCAGTTGTTTACAGAAATTGTATTTCAATTTATCACTTTTTTATAGGTCCACAAAGAGAAACCTGATAATTAAAAATGTCTAGGTACCTATTGGGATAAGGTTTACTGCAGGGAGTATTCATAAATTATTTTACGTATGGGATGACAAATAAGGTAAAATAAAAGAGCAGGGCGAATAATATGCAGAACTGATGGTCAATGAGGCTGTATCTGTCTGTAGGATGCTATTGTGCACCGTGGATAACAATAAAATATAACCCCAGGTACAAGTCGCGGCATATAAGTCTAGCGCTAAGCGAAGTGTGGAAGGGATGGCTGCGCATGGGTTTAGTATGACGGTGCCACTCACTTCGACACTTACGTGCCGCTACCTGTATGAGCAACACGAGTAGCACTCATAGCGTTGTCAGAGTAGGACTCAGTCCGACAACTCTATAAGGGCTAGTCAAGTAGTCACTATAGGTGTTGTTCAAAGTTAAGCAACGTTCGGCAACAGATGGGTGACCGGCATTTCCAATTTCGAGCGCTAGTGAGGGTCAGATGACACGTTAAATTGTGGGTTCCAATTGTTCAGCCATGACAGATTCTTTCAGGCGGCTTAAAACTCCGATACCAGGGCTAGCCACCCGGCCTATACCTATATACGAAGTTTGGTTGAATCTCTGAAAATTTATAAAAGAGGGCACATATTAAATAGAAGAATACTCAAGATTGTATACCTAGTTGTGATGATAAAAAAACTGAACTCTATTTATGTTATTCTATTATGTAGATTTTTTGATCGTGCTCGTTTGCTATGCAAAAATGTCGCACACCATAGTGTAATTATTTAGCTCTTTTGCAAAGCTTAGTACCACCACACCATTGTCAGTTATTTGACTGACTTGCAGTTCCGTGCAAACATTGCCATATTCCGAATCGAAACAAAAATTTCCGTGTGAAACCAAAAATTAAAAAAAAAGAAAAGAATATTGCTTACTTTACTTTTTTCTTAGTAATCAACGTACCAGAAATTTCAAAGCTCCGAAATTCGTATTCGTATTCCAGTAGCGTTTTCTAACACACAGTTCGGAGATTCTTGTTACAATGTTGCAGCATTGCTGTAATTTGGCACTTAAATCAATCTGTTTAATTCGCGAGTAGAATAAATACTGTTTTTGTGTCGGGCTTCAAACGCGTAGCCTCAGGAAAAGGGCGGCGCGGCACAAGAACTCAGAACTCTTCTTAGAATGTCAATTTTCCAACTTACAAAGAAATGTGTGTAAAGCTCTACCCCAGATAATAATATAGCCTCAGTTTTTAATGATCATTGAGTAGGTACGGGTCTCGTCTCATTGCAGAAGGGTTAGACCCCGTTAGGCCATAGCTCTACCAGATTGACCAGACTTCACGTAAATTCGAAATTCGAGAATACGAATATGTTTTCAACATGTATGTTTCCTCTCCGTTAGAAGCTAGCGGCAGTTCTTATGCATTTAATTCCGAAAAAAACTTTAAGTGCATGAACAAGTAAGTTTTGTACAAATGTACACAATTATAAGACCTCAGGATACTTAATATAATTATTTTTCGCAAAAATGGCATGACCGACTTCAACCGTGTACAGAATTCGCAAATAGTACGCGCGGTTAGATTTAGCAATTTTCACATCATTGTCGATTTATCAACAATGGCTCAGCTGATTTCTATAAAATGCAAATGGAACCAATTTCGAAGTGTACCCTTTCCAATAAAAAAAAAATATCAAAATTGTACAACCCTGTTAAAAGTTATGCGACTTGAGTACCTCCTCCGTATTTTCGTCGGACAAAAAATGGACGTGCGTCTAGCGCCTGTCTGTGAAAAACTCAAAATGTCTATTGCTTTGTTCAGTTATGAACTGTGCGATATTATTCTAGGTACATAGTAAATCTATCCTACATCAAAAAAAGAAAACAAAACAATAGAGTAAGACGCATGCTCTATCAAAGCGATCTATTTCAGTGAGCAGTAAATAAGAGGCAAGGGCCACGGCGCGCCACGCTCGGAGTAGGTGCCATTTAGCCCCAAGGTGGTATACTTCGTGACTTACCGAGAGAGCAAAAAGAATAAAAATAAAAGACGCCCACACGGCTGCTTTAAAAATGTTAAAATAAATAAAATGCACACGTCGGCCCTTATCTCGGATTCTCGTCCGGACCGTCACTGGGTCAACATAGTGTCAATTCCATCCTCAATTTTTTTTTTCCAAAATAGTGGTAAACAGTTTTCATCTTTACGTGAAACATACACCAGTTTGTAGCCTACAAACTGACCAGTGCAACGATACTCGTCTCATGAAAATCGGTGCAGAAACGAAGGCAATAGAAGCAAGTACATTTTAAAATATTTTTACTAACTGCCATTATTCGTGGCCGGCTCTGAGTGACGTGCTGTCGATCGTCGCTGCGCGTGAGTCATCACGCCCGCCCGCCGCGCTCCGCCGCCGCGCCGCTCACCCGGCCGGCCCGCTCGCAGTGCGGTACCGCAGCAACAACGGCTCGAAGTGTAGTAAGACAGCAATAGCCATTTTTTATATTGAAATATTATTGCACATAAATTATTTTCGCCACAATTACATACCACATCGTCGCAGGGAGCTTCAGTAGTCGAAAATGCCGCTAAACCGGTCACCACCTGTGAGTCAACTATCAGACTCCGAGCTCACAACCAGAGCCAAAAAGAGGAAAAACAGCGGTGGCACTTGCAATGACGACATAAAAACCTTCATGACCGATGTGAAGAAAATGTTTCAAGACCTCAGAGAACAACATTCGGTTAGTCTAACCTCATTAGAAAATTCTGTCAAAGAACTTAGCCAGCAAGTCACTTCTATTCGGGATTCGATGGACTTTGTTTATAAGCAGTGTGAGACCACTATTGAAAGAGTTGCCCTTCTGGAGAAAGAACGTAAGGACCACCTAAGCGTCATTCAGTCTCTTGAAGAAAAAATCGAATCCATTGAACGTTATCAGCGAGCATGCAGTATTGAAATTAGAAATATTCCTAAATCCGCGAAGAAATCTGAAAATAAAGAAGACCTTCTCGAAATAGTTCTTAGAATTGCCAAGGTGATTAATTTCCCTCTGAAAACGTCGGATATAAAAGACATCTACAGAACGAGTCCTAAGTCTGCTATCAAACCCATAATAGTAGATTTCACAAGCGTTCTCTACAAAGAACAATTTCTCAACGCTGTAAAAAAGTATAATAAAACCTACAAAACAAATAAGATAAATACAAGTAGTATTCAAATTGAAGGACCTCGAAAGCCAGTCTTCATATCAGAAAATCTCACGCGAAAAACAAGGAAACTATTTTATCAGGCCAGAGAATTCGCTAAAACTAGCAACTACAGATACTGCTGGTGTGCTCACGGAAAGATCTACCTCAGGAAAACTAGATATCACAAAACTGAAAGAGACTTTATGACTAAGCTTTCTTAAATGTAGCTTTAACTTTAATTTAGTAACAAACTGTAATTTTAAGTTTAACAACAGCTCAAATGGTGCTACCTGTTTGTGCATTTGTCTATTTGTATTTCACACACTCACAAACCTTACTTACACTCACAGTCACATCCGCCGAAATTTTTCCTTCAACAAACATATTCGTGCCTCCGGATTCTATAAACTCAAGCATAATCTTGAAAGTAATTCTGGCTCTCCAATTATGTCTGCCGATTTTGTTTTTTGTTTTCGCTCTTTGCAGGTCTCTGAAGCTACGTCACCTATTGAACAATCATAAAAATGATGGATAGACAACTGAACGATAACATTGATGCTTTGAATGTAGCCGATGCCTTCCAATGTTCACCAGAGGAATGTAATCGATTTATAAAGAAAACCACTAAATCCATAACTGCTTTTTATACCAATATACGTAGTGTAAATCGTAACTTTGATGAGATGGTTGTTTTACTCTCCAGAATAGACATATCTATCGATGTAATAGTCCTCACTGAGTGCTGGTTGAGTAAAATGAGTAATATTCCGACTATTGAAAACTATGTCAGCTACGGATCCAAACACCATAACCAAAACGATGGTGTTATTGTTTATATTAAGGCAAATATTACTCACACTATCACGGAGCCAGACATCGCAGATTGCAATTGCCTTATGATTACTTGCGAACCTGATATCGCCGTGATAGCAGTGTATAGATCCCCATCTTTTGTATATCCCGACAACTTTATTAACAGTCTTAGTGAACTGTTGCAAACAATGTGTCCTCAAAAAACCATTTTATTGCTTGGAGATATTAATATAAATATCAGTCTCAACGTTGTCGATAAGTACAAGGATCTGTATCTTGACATGGCTGCGTTCCATGGGCTTCTGCCGACTCATTACTTACCCACAAGAGAAAGCAACTGCCTTGATCATGTTCTGCTGAAGACCAACTTTCACAGCTCCACTACTCTGGTTCTTAGCTCCTTAATCACTGATCATGCTCCAATTCTTTTCCACATTAACTGTGCGTCACTTCGTGTCGCGGCAGAGAAAAGGGAGAGGACTCGCTTGAATTTTCAAGCTATAACTGCAGATATATCTCGAGTCGATTTCACGTCTTTATTTGCCTGCACGGACGCCAATGATGCCGCTGACTTACTTATAGGAACCATTTCAGATATTGTTAAAAACCACACAGAGACTATAAGATATACTCGAAAGACTAGGATTATAAAGCCTTGGATGACTTCAGGGGCATTAAAATGTATTAGGCATCGTGACAAACTGCACAGTGAGGCAAAGCGAGATCCAGCAAATAAGGTTTTAAAAATCACTTACAACAGATATCGTAACTTTTGCACTAACTTGCTGAGGAAACTCAAAACTAAGTTTGACAAGGATCGTCTACATAAAGCCAAGCAAAATCCAAAAGAGACATGGAAGTTAATCAAAAGCATAGCAGATATGAACTCCAGCTCTTCTTCCTCCACAGATCTGCTAAAATTAACAAATGACCCCGTAACCTCTGTAGACAAAGTCAACAACTACTTTGTTAATATAGGCAGCGAACTAGCTGACAAAATTATTAACGACAGCTCAAATCTGCAGAGGCCCCAAATATCTTTCCCTCCTTGTACAATTTACTCAAATTGTAACTCAATGGTATTACTCCCCACAGATTATATGGAAGTCGACATGCTTATCTCAGGATTGCGAAACGACTGTGCTACTGGATGGGACAAAATTCCTTCTAAAGTTCTCAAATATGCTCGGATACCTCTTGTTCCACCAATAACGCATGTCTTTAATCTGTGCATTTCAACGGGCGTTTTTCCCAAGGCGTTTAAGAAAGCCATAGTCCACCCTATCTTTAAGAGTGGCTCCAAATCTAGTGTTAGTAATTACAGGCCAATTTCAGTCTTAACGTCTCTTTCTAAGCTTCTTGAAAAAATTCTAAATAAGAGATTGGTCCTATACTTAGAACGCCACAAATTGATTGCAGATAACCAATACGGCTTTCGCAAGAGCAAAAGCACGGAGGACGCGGTGCTTGAGCTTACTGAAACGATAGTGCATCATCTTGAATCAAAACAAAAGACTATATGCATTTTCTTGGATTTATCAAAGGCATTCGATACCGTCTCTGTTCCTCTGTTACTAAACAAAATGAACAGAGACGGTATCCGTGGTGTAGCTCTGAGTATCTTTGAGGACTGCTTGACAGGCAGAACACAATCTGTTAAAATTGGTGAATATATTAGTTCAGAAAAACAGATGAAATACGGAGTACCCCAGGGCAGTGTCGTGGGGCCTACTCTTTTCACTGAGTACATAAACGACCTTTGCAAATTGTCGCTTCCAAACTGTAAAATTGTGACCTACGCAGATGACACTGCGCTAATAATTCACGGAAGTACCTGGACAGAGACTCAAATGAACGCGGAAAGCGCTCTAAGAAATGTTATGATATGGCTGACTAATAACATCCTCACTTTAAATACAAACAAATCACAATACATAGCCTTTTCTCCCAGCGTGAACACCCGTCCCCCAATGGATTCTATCAAAATTAAGGCACACACATGTGATCTCTCATATAGTGGATGTTCTTGTCCAGAAATCTCCCGCATCACTCATACTAAGTATTTAGGAATAACTATTGACGACACGCTGAACTGGAATCTTCACTTGCGCACTCTTATACCTCGTACAAGAAAACTAATGTACGTGTTCAAGAAGTTGAGGAGCGTTGCCTCTCCTGAACTACTCAGTACGGTGTATACGTCTTTGGCACAATCAGTACTGAGTTACTGCATTACAACCTGGGGTGGCACATATGCAACTAACTTGCTACCACTAGAAAGAGCTCAAAGAGCTGTTTTAAAAGTCATGTGCGGGAGGCCACGAAGATATCCTACTGTACAACTTTATAAAGAATGTTCTTTGCTCACAGTACGTCAGCTATATGTGCAACAGGTACTTCTACGAAAACACTCATCGCTGACATATGTTGCAAATAAGAAACGCAGATGTTTTAAAGTATGTGCCACTGTTCGATGTAGAACAACTCTCGCGAAACATCATTTTTATGACATCAGCTCACGTTTGTACAACAAAGCAAATAAAATCTTAAATATCTATAGCCTCCCCCTCTCAAGGTGCAGAAGGCTGGTCGGCACATGGTTGAAGGGTTTGACATACGATGACACAGAGGCACTTTTTAAAATAATTGAGTGACTGTGATCTCTTAACGTATATTTAAAATTAACTGCACAACCACACACACACACACACACACACACACACACACACACACACACACACACACACACACACACACACACACACACACATATACAAATTGACATAATTTATTTCAAATTAATAGTTTAATTTCATGTATGACATTTTAGTTGACATTTTGTGAATTTATAAATTATTCGTAGGTTTTTCTAATTTTGTTAGTAAATGTTGATTCCAATTTAATTAATTAACCAAATCTTTATTTTAATAAATTCTGTTGTTACATGCATATAGCGAGAATGCCTAGGCCCCAAGATACGGGTGCTTTGTTGTACCCAGTTTGGGGAATAGTGTATCAATGTAGAAGTTGTATAATTTGTATCTTGTGACAATAAATTATTTTGAATTTTGAATTTTTGAATTGAATCTGCCGCCGAGGACAGGGAAGGGCGCGCGCGCACTGCCGCTCTTTTTGCTGCGGCCATTTTTGTGGCCTAGACCACAATCACAACCTTTTTTGTTTAATACCTACTGGTACAGATAAATAGTGGTAATTGTTTGGACAAAAAATATCTACCGCTCGATACCATAGATATGATAGATGTTGCACAACCATCTTACCTAGCATTGTAACGATTTGTTACTAGTATTTAATGTCCAATGCTTATAGCTGTTAGTTCGATTTAAAATTTATGGGAGAAAATTTACTTACAAAAATTTGCTTTATTAATACTAGTTTTATAACATAAATTTATGATATACTAGCTTTTACCTGCGGCTTCGCCCGCGATATAATTTAATTTATGTTTAACTTGTCAAAAAAATATGGCAACAAAAATAGTAAGTGCGCCACAAAATATTAGCCCTCATTCAATGTGAAACGGTACATAAATATAGTAGAAAATAATCATTTCAAACCCAAAAAACAGCCAATCTCAACTAATTTGTTTCATCATCGTTATCGTCTGCAGCTTTCTTTGTCCCACTGTTGGGTATAGGCCTCTCTCTTGCAGTGCCATCTGCTTCGGCTCTTTGTCGGCCGTGACCAGGCTCGACCGGCGGTATTAATGATATCGTCGAGATAGTCGACCCACCTTGCTGCCGCGCCGCACATAGCTGAGCGCTCTCACCTATTCAAGTACTCTAGTTGACCAGCTCGGTCACCACCGTCTTTCTTGCTCAAGAAGCGCTGGTAATTAGTTGCCACGCCATTGTGAACGATGTCATACGCAGGGCTTTTGCGACCGCCAATATCGCAGCCGTACTCAAACCGAATGGGTTTGCGCGTAGTGATGGCAAAAGGCCTGACGGTATGAAGCTAGGCCTATGGAAGTGTAGACGGCCCTTAGTATGGAACGCAACTTGCGTCGATACTTTGACGCCGTTACATCTTTCTGAGACTCAGAGTAGGGCTGGAGCGGTGGCCGATTCAGCGGAGCAGCACATACGGCGCAAATATGCTAACCTCGGCAGTGGTTATATATTTGAGCCGTTTGAAATTGAGACATTGTGCGCGTGTTGGCCGGGAGCTCATCTTGTTTTCAAAAGTCTTTCTGAGCGTCTGGTGTACCCGCGTGACCAAAATTCTGGTGTTTTTTGGCTCAACGTATAAGCAGCATTGCCAAGCTGATTGGCAATGCTGCCAGCATGCTGGGCACGCTGCTAACTGGCAGTGGCCTCGAGCATTTAGAATATCTTTAGACCTTCCAGGGTCTGTGGATGATCCGATTGCTTGATATGTAGTAGTTTATGAAGTTTTATTTAGTGGTAGTTAATAAAGGTACTTTCTATATAAAAAAATCAAGTACCTTGCACCTTGTTGTTACTGTTCAAACCTAACCCGACATCAAAATACCTTATACTTATAAATGCTTCTGTTGATTATGATAAGGTTAGAGTGTACCCATGGGTTCCCGTCTTGTCGTGGCGGGGGAACTTAGTAGCCGAGGCTTATGGGCGGCGCGGGAATCCCAGGCAGAGCCGCTTCTCTGGGTTTTTTTCTGAGACAGCTGAGAAGGCGGCGCTCGAGGTCTCCCGATGCTTTTTGGTCTTTTCCCCCTAGGCAGTTTAGAAGTTTGCACTCGAGGTTGGGCCGCTTTTCTGGGGTTGTTAACTATAGCAGCTGAGAAGCTGGCCGGCAAGTTGCGTGCCTTATGAGGAGTGCCGCAGCTGACCCGGGCTGCACTTTTATCACTGTTCAATCTTAACCAAACCAACAGAAATTTATGTTCGTGTCAAGGTCACAATTCAGAATCAAGGTTAATAAACTTAGTTTCAAGATACTCATACTCATGCCATACTACTTCTAAAAATCAAGTCGATCCGTTTCTTAGTATATTAGCATGGATTCTGTACCATAAAGGTAGAATAAAGAAATATGTTTAACCCATGGATTTATCATATAAACAGGATTGAGTACTGGCAAAGAAAAACGTGCCGACAAGGATACCACATCAGATGATTGTGTCTCTTTTCCAAGTAGGATGACCAAAACATCTCGATCATCTTGGGATATAATTTTTCTTTGGAATGTTACTGCACGCAGGAATCGCAGTTATCTTACCCCTAACTCGTCGTCCTTCGTCATCGTCGTCGCTTTAGCAATAAGACGCCTACTGCTGGGCATAGGCCTTCCTTGAAGATTTCTATTAAAACCAATCCCCATAAAAACAATGGTCTAGAATTAATATACACGGAGATAATTCAGTTTCAAGTTTGACAGCTGTTATCGGAAATGTAGATCTTGAAGAGTTCTTTCACCTTTGTTAAGACAGCAATGGTCTAGAATTGATAATGACGGAGATAAACCACTTTTAAGTTTGACAGCTGTCATCGGAAATGTAGATCTCGATGAGTTCCTTCACTTTTGTGACGACAGTAATGGTCTGGAATCCATATTTACGGTGTTGAACAACGTTTAAATTTCATAGATGTAATCTTGACACATATCACGAAACCCGTGTCAGTACTTAACCACGAACATTTTTTTTACAAAAACTTTTTCACGGAAAACTTTGTCACAAATAGACCTTATCACGAAAAATCTTAATCACGAAAACTTGTCCACGAATAGACTTCCGTAGTTAACAGAATTTTAAGGCTTCCGTAGTAAACAAGGCATCCATTTTGAAATAAAAAATAGCGGACTCACTTTTTTGAAAAAGTCGTCATGGGTGTAGTTTTTCAAAATGGATGCCATTTTTGAAATCTACACCCCCAAAAACCTATTAAACGACACCCATGACGACTTTTTCAAAATAGTGACGTCCGCCATCTTTAATTTCAAAATGGATGCCATTTTTGAAATCTACACCCCCAAAAACCTATTAAACGACACCCATGACGACTTTTTCAATATAGTGACGTCCGCCATCTTTAATTTCAAAATGGATGCCATTTTTGAAATCTACACCCCCAAAAACCTATTAAACGACACCCATGACGACTTTTTCAAAATAGTGACGTCCGCCATCTTTAATTTCAAAATGGATGCCATTTTTGAAATCTACACCCCCAAAAACCTCAAAAGCGACACCCATCGCGACTTTTAGCAAAAAGTGACGTCTGTCGTTTTTAATTCCAAAATGGATGCCAATTTTGAAATCTACACCCCAAAAAACCTCGAAAACTACAGCCATGGTTTTTTCAAAAAAGTGACGTCTGCCGTTTTTATTCCAATATGGATGCCAATTTTGAAATCTACAACCTAAAAAAATTAAAAATGACAACCACGACTATACACCAATTGTACACCCAGCATGTTTAAGAAATATGTCCAGCATAGTCACCCTACTACACTTCTTTGTATACACCATAGTACGCCATTTGCAATCGACGGTGATACTCTAGTCAAAAATAAAAAATAACCGTTAATCATAAAGACGTAGGTATATTCATACAAAATAAATATCAAACTCTGTTTTATTGGCATCTATTCGCAATTTTAACTAAAATCTTATCAAACTACATTGTTAAAAAAACTAAGAAATGATTAAGACAGTCGCGGCTTTACAGGTAATAATTCTACCATTTATAAGTGTCGTTTCGAAATGGCAATAGTGCGAGCGGGACAACTTCATCACTTTGGGAAGTCTCACTCGGCACAGCGTCTCTCTTATACCATTTCAAAGGAATATATGTTTTGTTACAACGCATTAAGGTTGAATTTTTCTAAACTAACTTTGAGCCAAATTTCGTCTGTGCGCAGTCCAGATAGTATACAAAGTCCTTGGTTTAACCTCTAATGGTGGTATATTTAAAACTATTTTTAATGTCAGACGAAATGACGGCCCAGTATTAAACGTCATTGTAATATGTAGCATGGCAAAGGGAAAACTATTTTGTCCAATTTTAATGTCAGTTGTCATTGTTAATAAATACTTTATTTCCTCTTCGAGGAGCTATAATGGTATGTCACCTGTCATCTAATTACGTTTTGTCAATCCATATTAGGCTCAATCAACCCAATTATGAACGCGCCATCGTAAATTTAATAGCAACGTAAAAAGTGTTCTCTCTATCGAATGCCCAAAGTAAAAAAGAAACAGAAATAGTCTAATTAACTGTTATAATTAAGATGGTGCCTTCAAAATTGGGCCTTTTAGCGTCGTTGTGGTAGGTGACAGTTTCGCTGACGATAGATTTTGTCCTATCCTACGGGAATTATGCAATTTTCGGGATAAAATGTAGCCTATGTCCTTTCTCAGGCTCTAAACTATCTGTGTACCAAATTTCATTAGGATCGGTTCAGTAGTTTAGGCGTGAAAGCGCGACAGACAGACAGACAGAGTTACTTTCGCATTTATAATATTAAGTAAGGATAATATATTATCAGTATGATGATATCCAAGGACTGCTCATCGATTGATTTGACAGATATTCGATCGGCAGTTGTCTATTTTGACATTCTTGCAGCGCACGCTAGAGTAGCTCGCAGAAGGCAGATTTTTCCTACTTACTCAACATTTATCGTTATATTTTGGACAATTCACAAAATATCTTTATAAATTGTAGCCTATGTGTTATTCTGATGTATAAGCTATATTATTGCAAAGTTTCATCTCAATCCGTTCAGTAGTTTTTGCGTGAAAGAGTAACAAACATCCATACATCCATCCATCCATCCATCCATCCATCCATCCATCCATCCTCACAAACTTTCGCGTTTATAATATTAGTAGGATTTACCATGTAGATGTATCATCTTTACCATTTCATACTGTAATATTATGTTCCTAGGGAATGACCGATAATACTTATTATGCTTCAGACAGACAGACAGACAGAACTCTTTATTTACAACCACAATTTAAAAATAAACACTATTTACACATATATGACAAAAATATGATTATAAAGTGGCAGCCTTATCACCCAAGGCGATTTCTTTCAGGTAACCTTGACCTCCAGCGCCTCGACAATTAGGTACACAAGTTTCTCTAAACGGCTGTGTTCTGATAAACTATTTATATAACAAACAGTCAGATGCTAATAATAACCGTCGAGAGAAAAAAAAAAGGATCAATTATAATTAAAACTTAAAAGCATAATCCATAGTGTGCGGCAACTATTACCCTGCCTAGATGGCGTGTGCCAGCGGCAGCTGCAAGCTCTATAATACAGCAACAGTACATCGCAAATAATGCCCATCGCACGCCTCTCCGCAGATTCTACTTTCAGATCTAATGTGAGCTAGTGTAGAGAGTTTTCTTTCGTGGCTGTTTCTTTTTGTTCGAGTGTGCGGCGGGCTTGCGTGGCGTGTGCCCCGGGCAGGTGCGAGACCGGTCCTACAGTAATAAGGTTTAGAATCTACCAAAGCGGCGTGGTTGTCTAGTGGTAGTGTCACCCGTCTTACAATCATGAGGTCGTGGGTTCAAATCCTGGTCCCGTACCAATGAGTTCTCTGGAATTTATGTATTTCACACCATTGGCTTTTCGGAAAAACATCGTCAATTTTTTTCTACGGACATTCGCATATGTCCGTAGAAAAAAAATCGATGGCGTATGTGAATCCATCAACCCGCACTGGGCCAGATTGGTGGATATAGCCCAATCACCCTTCGTGGGTAGACCTACGTCCTGCAGTGACCTAATAAAAAAGGCTGATGCAGTACAGTACAAAGCGGCGTGGAGCGTAGATGTACCTGACCTGTTTAGAGAAATTAGATTATATCCTTGTATTGCACTGAACTATACCGGCCTACGAAGAGTCATTGGCCTATATTCAACGCGCTGCGTCAGCTCATTTGATTCCCATACGCCATCGACTTTCTTCTGTGGACGCATGGAGGCTATAGGTACCTTACGATATAATAAATAAAAATAAAATAAAATAGCCTTTATTTCTCAAATTAAATAATTACAAATTAATAATAACCTAAAAATTAAATTTTCTATTTAGGCACCCAAATTTGGTACAAGACCTCCTCCATGCGGTGCCATGAATATCTATCTTGGGCAAGTCGAGTCCAAGTCGGGCCCGCCGCTTCGACGACGTCATCGGACCATCTTTTCCTGGGGCGGTCGACTGGGCGCGCGCTCTCTCTAGGATACCAGTGTACGATGCGTGCGCTCCATCTGTTGTCTGTAGCTCGTGCAAGGTGTCCCGCCCACTTTCCATTTCAGTTTGCAGAGCATTTTTATTGCATCCATAACTTCGGTCTCTTGTCTTATATCTATAGTCATATAGTCATTTATTCATAACACCATTTGTTACAAGTCAATAAGTAAAAATTACATTAGGGCACTATACAATATAGCACAAAAAAAAATAATAGAACTTGACAATTACCAAATAAGTCACAAAATCTTAAAACAATTCAGGTAATTTCAAAAAGTCATTTACGTCATAAAATAGTTGTTCATGTAGCCAACACTTTAATTTATTCCTAAACGACCCAGCGGAAGGTGCATCCCGAACTTCTACGGGTATTCGGTTGTATATAGCGGGCCCACCAAAATATACAGACCTCTCCGATTTCGCCAGCCTATGAGAAGGAGTCACCAGTTGATTTTTTCTAGCATTGCTTCTTAAATTTAACCTAGAATAGGTACCTTTCCTCTCAAATAATCCTAAATGGTTGTGCGTGAAAAGGGCTACCTGATAGATTAGTTCGCACGGTAGTGGCAGTACGCGCAGTTCCCTAAAGAGCTCCACACAAGATACGTCGTCCGAAACCCCGAAAATGGCTCGCACAGCCCGTTTTTGCATAGAGAAAGCTCTCTTATACTCCGCTGCGCGGCCCCACAATTCTAATCCGTACGTAATATTACTATGGATTGTGGCAAAGTAACAAGAGCGCACAACGTCCCGCGTGGCAGTGCTCGCGAGCCGCCTGAGCGCGAAGCACGAGCGGCTCAGCTTCCCACATAGCTCCCGTATATGTGACTCCCACGTGAGGGCGCTATCTATGTGAAACCCTAGTAATTTCGTTGAGTTGACCTGCTGAAGCGTGGTGTTTCCGATCGATACCGAGTACTTAGCTTCCGATCTCCCATTCAGATTGAAAGTCAAAAAGCAGGTTTTATCTTTGTTCAATGCTAGGCCATTGGACTTAAACCACTCATCGAGTTTACTAACGGCAGAGTTTATCTTACAATGGAGCTGAGTAGATGATGGCGCAGTAATCACTGCGGCCACATCGTCAGCATACATGTATATCTCAGCGTCTTCGATGGCACCTGGCAAGTCGTTCAAGAGAAGACTGAACAAAGTATTCGAGAAACAGGATCCCTGGGGCACGCCTATTTCGTTCTCCAGCCTTCTTAGCATACAACACAACGACAAGAGTTTACCGACGTGTGCAAAGGTGACAGATATATGCTTTATCATAACTCTGTCACGTTCTGACACGTCGATAGTATAATTTTATGGCCCGTATGCTAAGCCCGCAGGTCGTCGGATGCGACGCGACCTTTGTCTCCTACCACGACTTGCGTTCTTCCTGACGTGAAGGAGATTATCAATGACCCGGAAGGACCGCGCATTCCGTGGAAACCTAGTTTCTGGGCAATAAGTCGATGGTCCGCCGTGTCAAAGGCGCGCGATAGGTCGCAGCAGACCAGAGCGACCTGCAATCCTGCTTCGCGAGCTTTCAGAATTTGCCACACTACTTCGCGCACTAAGTCTGTGGTTGAGCGCCCGGCCCGGTATGCGTATTGCCTGTCAGATAAGATGTCTCTTTGGAGCGCATAGTTTAAAACTCTTCTATTAAGCCCTACCTCAAACACCTTGCTAATAGCTGGAACAAGAGAGATCGGACGGTACGACTTAAGGTCTGACTTTTTCCCTTTGCCCTTGTAGAGGGGGCTAATTTTTACTCTTTTAAGAGCTGATGGGTACTCTCCGTTACGCATACATAAGTTGAAAAGTCTACTTACGCCCTACGGTTTTCAGTTCATCATCGTTTGTTCCACTTCCCTTTATTATGGTTCTCCTAGGTTGTTCGGATTTCTTAGCTCTGCGATTACGAACCGTAACCCATCCGTCATCGCAAGGGTTATTCGTGGTTACAGCTTGATTGAATGTACTACAGTCACCAGTACGGACGACCACGGGAGAGGAAGCCGGCTGCGCCATCGGACGCGAATCGACGCGTTTCGCCCAACTAGAACTCTTCGCGGGAGCAGCGGTCGGGGTCAGGGTTGATGCAGCCGCGCAGGTCATGGTCGTCGTGCGCGTGTGCTCGGATTGCTTCTTCGCAGAATGTTTCTTGGACTCAATCTGCATTCGCGGCGGTGTCGGTGACGGTACAACCACTGAGGGACCCGACTCGCGATTCTTAAACTTGTCGATGAGTATCTGCATTTGGGCTTCACAAACCTCAAATTTCTTCTCGTAGCCCGAGATGAGCGTGGCAGAAAGATTGAGTTTTTGATCGTATTCTGCTATTACGGAGACGCAATGGCTTAATTTTGTTTCGTAGGATTCTATGAGAGAATTTGATTTCGCTAGTTGTTCATTCATTTTTATCAAATCGCTACGCAACTCACGAATTACGCGCGAGATCTCCTGTGTCTCATCAGAACCGAGTTGTTCACTCACGGTGGCCCGCGGTACTTTTGCGCGGACGGTTACGTTCACGTCCCGGTTTCTTTTGGTGACGCCTACGGGGGTGAGGGTATTATCACCTCCTTTTTTATTCGCACAACGACATTCGGGACAAATCCACGTCGCACTTTGGGCATTAATCAAGTCCTTTTCTCCGGTGCACAAGAGATGGTAGCTCTTATTGCAGCTACGCACCATACATCGCAACATTTCATCATCCATTGCATTAATTACTACTTGGCAAGCGGCACAGTTCATAGTGATTGTTGTTATATACCGCTTGGAGAAACTTGCAGCAATACAATGTACCGGATTATTTGCGTAGGTAAAATTGATGACAATGTAAACAAACACAGCTGATTGTAGCGGCAGGTTCGTTGGCGAAACGATAGGTAAATATATAGAAAATCGTACCTTTACTGCGGCCAAACCTGTTTGAGCTGCGTCGAAGCTGTTAGAGATGACTCATAGGCACTTTATTTTATTTTAACACTATTTCCGCACACTCCGTTGAATAGTTTTTGATTATTTTTTTCACAATGAGGGTGATTCGAAATAAGTCCGTAGTATATTACAATTGTTTATTAAGATTTTTATCCTGATTATCTATTTATAATTGAGTCTTTAACACTGTTCCCTCAATGTTTATTTATTCCAAACACAGCACAAAAACAAAAACAAGAACCCACAGTCCACAGTCGTTGTAATGTTCACTTACAGGTAGGTACACACTTCGGGGTTGGCTGACTACCAATTGTTTATTGATGAATACAACAAAGAAAACCCTTTATGCCAATCACTCAATAACACTGATACTTCCTAATTATACTATTATTAACACAATAAACTAACTGACAATAATTAAAAGCACTAATTTATATTTCAATGATATTTTTACGCGGAGGCGATGTTACGCTCGCGGCGGTCCGAATTACTTCTATATTTCTATATTTCTTTACTATTATATTTCTAACTCTATCTTTTAACATGAGCCCTAGCATGGGTCGCTCTGTTTCTGAACTTTCTTTTGCTCTTTAGGTACCTTACGATATTGTTACATAATTTATCATACATTTATTGTAGTTATTGTACTGAATAACAAAAAAAAAACATCGAACCGCTCGCGATTGTGTTTTGTTTCTCAGTAAGGCAATCATGGCATTTATACGTAGACTCACTGACTACAACGTTCGCCCATGCACGTCTCTACACATCCTCGTGTCGCTACGTTTTGGTGGAGTCTGTGCCTCAGTACGAGCGCCACAGGTTAGGCAACAGTGTCGGTACAGGTATTGCACGGCGCACGCTCCCATGAACACCACATATCCCGCATATCTGATAAATTGTGCAATTAATTTTGGCATATAATTGGGTTATCGAATGGAAGTATTTCAATACAATATTTCCGTAGCTCGAGTTGGTATGTACAGATAATATAATTTGCAGTCACAAGATTTTGAATGCGGTTCTTAATTAACATGTTTTGTGTAGTTATTTATACATATGACCCTATAAGGGTATGTCAATTTTATTATTTGTATTTGTACGATTTATTATATTTTTTCCTAGATTATCGTTAGAAATAGCTATTAACAGTTTTTCTTTTCGATATCTTTTAAATTATTTGGCAGTTTATTAAATATTTTCATAGGCTATAAAAATGCTAAAAGCACTTATCTTAGGAAATTTTAAGGATAAAATATTTTCGGGAGTTTATTTATCGCGCGTTCTACCAACTCGTAACTCGCCAGTGTGGTGTACGAGTACATCGCCTGGTCGTCCTTAGAAAATTGGCTTAATTGTGTTAAAATTGCCGAATAACCGTTTGTTAAAGACTATTACAAATAATCTTAAAAAACATCATGATCTTCATCATTCGTTTAATCCACTAGACGGCAACCTTGCCAACGTCTTTCGCCAGCCTCAAATACTTACGTGGTTTTCATACGGTATACTACAGTAATATTTCGCGAGGTATATTCACAATATATTGTTTATACCACGATAATGAGTGCCCGTTAAAAACAAAACCTGACATAAAGCGCAGGCTAAAGAGGCGTAAGCTTGTGCTTATCCGCGCCGATCCGGTTTGAGAACCGTCGACCTTTCCCAGTTGTTTTTTCGTTGGCAAAACTGTCTTATTTAAGTTAATTAAGTGAAGTATAAGTTCGTGACTAGCCCTGTGGGAGTGCGGCGCGAGAAACGTGACGCGCCGGTCGCAGCAGACCGTAGTCGTGTCATAACCGACACCCAGGGTCTTATTTTGATCGGCCAGCTTGGTGATTGATGAACGTAATGTACAATGTTAAGTAGGAATTGATGACAACTTGGAGAAACTTTATGTGACTATAAATCTTAAGGTTGAATATCCGGAATGTCTTCACATTAATCACTTGTTTTACTCTACAACAATCGAAAGTAAAAAAAAAAGCTCACGAATCTTACATGTTAATAAAAAATATCGTATTTCAAATTATTGTAGAAAATAGAATCTACACTTATCTTTTTTCTTTTGTATACGAGGGTTAGGTTAGATAGAGTAGAAACTGCATATTTATATACCTACAGCTGTATTCCCTTAAAAGGGGGCATTTTCTTTTATACTCCTAACGCAAACTCACTACAGTGTGCGTTAAATAAATTATAATATAAATTATAATTATACATAAACTAGACTAAATTATATATAAACTAGACTAAGAAATGTATGTAATTTGTGGTGCAATAAATGATTGAATATTAAATAAGAAAATGCCCCCTTTTAAGGAAATAGAGCTAGAGTTAGCTGATTCAGAGGTTTTATGTTAGTCGACCTGGTTGGAAATTTATGAACATAATATAGGTACAATGTTTAGTAGGAACTGATGACAACTTGGAGAAATATTCTGTGACTATTCAATTTAGCGTTCTTATGTACATCTTTTACACTACGCCTATCATAAATCGCATTTAATAAATTACAAATCAAAGTAAAAGTAGAGTAGAGCAAAATACTGAAACTATACAAAGGCTACATTTGTTTTCTTCTTTTTGTATACGGAGAGTTAGATAGACTCGGACAGAAACACATAATATGTATAGGTAAGTATATTTAGCTGTAAGTATAAGAACTTAAGAAGGTACTCGACTTTAGCTGGCTGAGAAAGAAGCATTCTTTTACTTACTTCTATTTATTAATTTGATTTTAATTTTATTGTTAACCAGGCTTTTAAAATTGGACGCTGTACCTTCTTTCTTTCCGTACCTAAGATAATTCTAAACGTTTACATTGTACAAAAAGTATATATAGGTAAGACAATCACTATCAATTACGCGGGATCAATTTCACTAAATTGATGTGAATTATGATCCCATAGTAAGCATTATTACAGTTATTACGCGCCCGAGGGTCGACATTTATAAACTTCAAACCTATGGCGTCTTTTGTTGTATTAATAAATCATCATTAAAATAAAAACATCATTATCATCATATCATTATCACGTGGCAAACATAGAGGTAGGTATAAGCCACTAAAGTTCGTATAGGTCGGGCGATTAGCCCTGGCGGAGTTACAAAGCCGCCTGAAGGCCTCTAACATTGCTAACCGGTTAAAACAACCGGGGCTTACAATTTAACATGTCCTCCGAGCCACGGTAGCGCTCGGTTGTAAATGCCACCCGCGGTCACCCATCCGAAGACTGACCGTGCTGAACGTTGCTTAACTTCGATGATCGAACGAACACCTAGTCAAAATATGCTATGAGCGCTTCACTAAACTACAGGTAGGCCACTGAGGGGGCATCAGTAGATTGCCACATATCCGGATACTCAGGATTTATTGAAGGACATGTCCACAAAATGTATGGAGGCTGGTATAATAATAATTAAAAATTCTAACCACAACGTTACATTTCGAGAAAGTTCATATTTTTCTGAGTCTATTACAACAGTTAAAAACAAAAAAGAGACCTCCGATTTTTTTAAAATTAATTTTAAATTTATTAGGAAAAATAAATATATTTGGCTCAATAGGTTGTTTATCTCTAGCAGCCCTGATTAATTAACCTCCAAATTGATAAATAAAAGCATTTTTACCTTTAAGACACACTTTTTAAGTGACTTTTTGTCACATCCTACTAACTGGTCACACTGGTTGGTTATAATTTTTAATTTTAGTAAATTAAGAGATAAATGTGGAAGAATCAGCTACGAATGCAAGTAAAAAAATTATAGAAGCACTTTATTACTGCTAAACTAGAAAAAATAATAAGCTGTATTGTTATTTTTCATACAATTTATTTTTAAAAAAGGAGTGGTGAAAAAAATCATACTAAATATGTTTAGGAAGCCCATATAACAAGCTTTTAAATGATGTATCGTCTTGGTTCGATTTTTCTCTGAATAATATACCACTCGTGGACGTCACCTTTCACCCATTGACTAAAAGTACATGTGTAAGCAGCAATGTTGTTAGTTATTATTTTGAAGTGTACTGATGGATTTTCCTAACACACTATAAAATAAAAATTTTCTCCGCTTCTTGCGAAGTACAAAATGATATGTCAATGGCGCCGCCCGCCATTCGTGTAAGTAACCATAAATGCATTAACTCTCTCTCTCTCAGATGTTTATGGCGATTGTGTTACGAGATAATAAGGAAATTCGCAAAAGCGTAATTGTTAGGACGTGACCATGTGAGCAGTTTCTCTTATATCATCATCGTCATCTCAGCCGCAGGACATTCGTTCATGTAATGAAGTATATTGGAGTGATTTTCTTTATCGTGTTAAGTGTCGAATTGAGAAAAATATATACCCTCGTGGCTATAACAGTGGCTTACAACAACAGTGGTTCAAAATCGTGAGATTTTGAAGTTTACCGTTTTGATGGTCATATTTTATGATCAAAAGCAGATCGCCTGCAGTGAGTAATGATCATTATACGGATGTGTGACTGGGGGTGGCATTTATAGTCAAGTTTGAAATATATGAAGCACATACATGTCTGCGACGTAAGAGCCGCATTTGCCGGAAATTTTAATGCCTAGACCATGCGGATCATGTGTTCACGACGTCACAACTGATTTGATATAAAATATATTGATGACTGTGGCACTTGCGGCCCCTGCAGTGCTTTCACCCATAGAGTTTGGTTGACTGAGACTTTAAACCACGTCAGGTACTTTTGATCAGTCTTATAATTTTTTGACAAAGCATGAAGTGGAGAGGATCTACATATTTGTTTTACCGTCGAAGCATCGGAGGAAGTATACAATTCGACGCGTATATATGTTTTAAACGCATAACTTTTTTCGTAGTAGTCCAACTTCAATAATTCTTATTTTATCGGAAATGAAATACTTTGAAATTGGTCTCATTTAAATTTTATTGAAATCAGCTGAGCTATTTTTGATAAATCAACAATAATGTGAAAAATGTTACATCGATCCGTGCGAAATATTCGCGAATTCTGTACACGGATGAAGTCGGTCAAGATATTTTTTGCAAAAAAATAATTATAGTCAAATAAATAGTAATTTTGATTTTTAATCATCTCTAAGATATATTCCGATTACTTGCAGGTTTCTTGAAATCAGATGTAACTGTGCTATGTTTATGTTAAAAAATAATTATTATTGCATATTAATTAAGTCTAAACGTACGAGTATATGCAGCTCTAATTTTCATTCCTGTCTGTTACCAATGAAAGCCATGACGGATGAGGAGCAGACAGTCGGTCACGGTTGTAAGTGTACAAGACCATATCACATCCAAAGTTGGCCAAATGGAAAATACTAAATTTTCTAATAATGTACAACAGTTTTATTCGAAAAATGCGATCGTGGCTCTCCATAGAATGATAAAGAAAAGTTTGCCACACTTGGTGTCTTTTCACGCAACGTCAACTGCTACGTGGATACCGACAAAGAATGGGAAGTTGCCATTACATTTTTATTACATTCAGCTGAATTAGGTATATACTTCGCAGATTAGAGGTTAATTTGTAAAATTCTTAGCTGCGATTTATTTGTAAAGAAAATGTGTTGTGTTTGTTTGACAAAGTTCTCTTTTAAAGAAACGCCCTTTACGCAATACGTTGGTACCCTTTCAAAGACTTGTTTTTCACTGATAGTACATAATATTGTAGGTACCTTATAATTTGTGACTTAACTCAGCTGAAAGAGTGATAGCTAAAGAACAAGAATAATTTAAAAAAAACTTTTTTTTAAACAAGCTTTTACTAAACAAATACTCGCCAAAACGAATCAAACGAGCCGAAACTGGATGAGTTTGCGTCGTTTCGTTGCAGAGTTCCTAGGACCACCTTCCAGCTCCATCATCAGACCCTGGTTACCATTGATAGACAAACTACTCGTCAAGACGATTCAAATGAGCCCAAACTCGATGAGGTTGTGTCGTTTCATTGCAAAGTTTTTTTGGACACCTTCCAGCTCCATCATCAGATCAGCGCACCATGTCATTATTTTGCATTGTCACGCTATTTACACATGCACCATGCAAAATTTCAGCTCAATCGGAAACCAGGAAGAGGATCAAATTTAACATGCAAGATTTGATTACAGACCGACAGACAACGGGACAGGTAAAACAAAATTTTTTTTTTATTTGTGTTCAATACATGTACAATAATAATATAAACATATTGTACCAAGAAACCATCGTAGGTTTGTATTGGTACAAGATTCACCTCCGCGCTGATTCATAAACACAATAAATATATATTGAGAAACAAACATATTAGTAAATTGTAAACATTTTACGAGACGAGTCAAATTACTTATAATGCTTACAATAACAATTTAAGTTACGTAGTCATAATATACCTCATTAAATCAATTGCTAAATTTAGTAATTATTTTACCAACGAAACAATACTACAAAATACCAATAAACGAAAAATTAAGTAGGTAAATAACTAAATAAATAAATGACGATTCAATTTCACTGAGATGCTGTGATTTAATAAAAGTTTGTAAAAAAGTCTCAGTTCAGGACAAATTCAATTGTTCCAAATAGTAAGAATTATTTATAATTTTCACACAAGCCTTTTATTGACATCAACTCATGTTAAGTATATTTGAGCATCTGCCCACAAACACTCCAAGTGCTCTCAAGCTGAGAAACCTGTGGGCAGGTCGTTATTTCAAAATGGCGATGATTGCGAGCGGCATCTAAACACTACGAGTATTAACATTACGGCTGGGTACTACTACTAAGCGATGGCACATTTATTTTATACGAGATGCGAAGTGAGAGGATAGCAGAGCCAAGGACGACGCTCAGAAATGATGGGATTGCTCGTGGTTGTGTACTCGAGTAGATACATTCTAAGTAGGTATGGTTGCTGGTAAAATGGTCTCAATTTCCATTCATGTAATGTATATGAATATACAGGGTTATTCCTAATCAATTAGCATCCTTTTAGGGGCTTATTCTGTACATCAAAACTAATAATTATGATCTGTGACTTTAGTCAAAACTAAAAAAAAAACAGCTATTCCATACATATTGTCGCGGGTAAACGATATTTTTCTATGGGACGAAATTTTTTTTTGTTTTTCAAACGTCACAGGACAAAAGTTGTTAGTTTTGATGTACAGGATAAGCCCCTAAAAGGATACTAATTGATTAGAATGAACCCTGTATAAAGAAAGATTTTTTGTGTATGTTCATCTATAATTTCGCCAACTATAGTTCGAAAGGATATACTACCGAGGTAGTGCCATTTAAATTTCACAGTAATCGGCTGAGTGGTTTTTGAACAAGATTATTTTTTGCAAAAATCAGCATAACCGACTTCACCCGTGTACAGAATCATTACATAGTATAAAAACAAAGTCGCTTTCCCCTTGTATGCTTGTATCTTTAAAACTACGCAACGGATTTTGATGCAGTTTGTTTTAATAGATAGAGTAATTCAAGAGAAATGTTTATATGTATAATACACCTGTGCGAAGCCGCGGTGCATCGGTAGAAGTGTAGAACGCAAATATTATGCACGGATCGATGTAGCATTTTTCACATTATTGTTGATTTATCAAAAATGTCTCAGCCGATTTCGATAAAATTTAAATGGGACCAATTTCGAAGTATATTCTTTCCAATAAAAAAAGAATTATTGAAATTGGACTACTATAAAAAAAGTTATGCGTGGTTATACAAAAAAAAAAATATACGTGTCGAATTGTATACCCCCTCCGGTGGTTCGTCGGTCAAAAATCAAAAATAATGTTCGAATTTTGTACTCGATGGAAGGCGGTATTGCCATTTTTTGCGAAAAATAATTATTCTAGATAGTGAAAGATAACGTACAACTATCAAATAATCGATTTTACTTTGATGTGGTGGGCACTCTACATTGTGCGTAAGCGTACAATAAAAAAAATTTTAATAGCTAATTTCTAGCTGCCAATATAGATATTGAAGAAACGTTAGTTGATACAGTTTTTTCGAGTACTTTGATGTGGTGGGCACATTGTACGCTTACGTAAGCTTACGTACAAGAGAGTACCCACCACATCAAAGTACTCGGAAAAACTGTATCAACTAACGTTGTTTCAATATTTAAATTGGCAGCTAGAAATTAGCTATTAATATGCTTTTTATTCTAATCAAAGTCTGTCTGTTCTGTATATTCGTTGACCTTTACAGTCGATAGTACTCGTAAGTTAAACAAATGCTAAATTGTCAGAATAATTTTAATTTCAAATAATTTCTAGTTTTAATTTTTCTTTGATTGCCCCGGTGGCTCAGTGGTTAGTGACCCTAACTTCTGGATCAAAGAGGCGTGGGTTCGATCCCCACCCAGGGCAAATAATTATTATTTATGTGATGAACATAAGTGTTTGCTCTGTCTAAAGTCTGGGTGTTATTTATTTAGTATCTATATAAGTATGTATTTAAAAATAATTATATGTAGTATATCAGTCTCTAGCAGCCATATTACAAGCTTTGCTTAGTTTGGGGTCAGAGACCGTGTGTAAGATGTACCAAAATATCTATTTATTTATTTATAATTTAATATGAAGTAACGTCTAGTCTAATTTTGAAAAAAGCTCTAAAGATTTAACAAAAATTATGGCTGACTGCTTTCTATGTAGGTACTTAGTTCCAGCGGTCGAGAGT
Organism: Hypomecis punctinalis; assembly: GCA_949316475.1. Taxonomy (NCBI): domain Eukaryota; kingdom Metazoa; phylum Arthropoda; class Insecta; order Lepidoptera; family Geometridae; genus Hypomecis; species Hypomecis punctinalis. Next base: position 13,080,640 of record OX438807.1, read on the forward strand.
AATTTATTCAACTTATTCAACATTCGGTATTTGAGATCTGTAACGTTTCACGTCGATAAAAAGGTAAGTAGGTAAAAAACCTTAATGACACCAATGTTTTACCACAAAATAAAAACGTCAAATATCACACAGTCATTGCAAATAACAAGTGCTTCCACGTCATTATGAGCCGATGAGTATAATTCTCAAATGTAATACGTGAGCAGAATCGGGTTGCATTATAGTGACGTGAAAATATTTAAATTCATGCAATCTTAATACGAGTATTAAATGGCTGCTAAAAATAATATGTAGTTTTGCTGTTGTAAATGTATTTTTTAGGGTTCCGTACCTCAAACAGAAAAAACGGAACCCTTATAGGATCACTTTGTTGTCGGTCTGTCCGTCTGTCCGTCTGTGTGTATGTCAAGACTCTTTATCTCGGGAACGCGTAAAGATATCGAGTTCAATTTTAAACTGTATACGTATATCTATGGTCTATTGCAGTTGCGTAAAAGAAAAATTTCTCAGTTATCGTATAAAAAAGTTAGAGCCATTTATGTCGTAAAAAACCGCATATTTCGACACTCACAAAAATCAAAACCTACAGGGTACTTCCCGTTGACATAGAACTATGAAATTTGGCGAGAAACATTGTATTAGAGTACACATATAGGAATAAATCTGAAAACTGTACATTTTTATTTAAATCACAAAAAAATAAGGCCTCAGAATTCACAAAATATGGGTTCAAAATTTAAAGTGAGTAAATCGTATCATGTAAGTTATCATATAAAAGAACTTCATTAGCACATCCAAAAACAGGTTTTTAATTATTTTAACAATGTGTTGTAAGAAACCCTCGATGTGCGAGCCTAACTCGCACTTGTCCGGTTTTTTTTCTCTTTGGTTTAGTAATGGGTGCAAATCTTCTGGAATATTACAAATAAGTAGATCCTTTAGGTACATAAATGCTGGTCTTTATCTCACCCACACCTGAGTATAATCGCTTTGAAATATTCTTGTAGAAATGGAATAAAATAGTAGAATATATTGTTGTGCGTGGTTTGTCATGTTCTAACCTAGCCTAGTTTTTGTTTCACACCTAATAATGTAAGTTAATTTTTTAACAACGTGTAATTTTCGATGTATGACGAGAAAAGTGAAAAAAATGAAAAAACTTTTGATGACTCGATGATTATAGTATACTTAGGGATTTTAACAACTTACTTCCCAATTTCGTGAAATTTTCTGGATTTGTACGGAACCCTCGGTCACCTCGGTGTGCGTGCCGAATTCGCACTTGTCCGGTGTTTTATTGACATTATTTAAACAACTATTATTAAGATTGTTTGATTTTTGATGGTTAAGCCTAATTAATTTTACTAATGTCTGCATTAAATATTAATTATAATTTTTATCTTCTGACCAGCACCTATGATTTTTTTTTTTATTGGCACCAATGAGCCAGTCACAGCAGTTTTTTAACGTATATGAATATCCTGGGGTAACTATTAGCTACTATGTATAGGACTTACTTGTCAACGGATACCTTTGGCTACAGCTGTGGTATCTTGAGTACCTATTGATATAGTACCTGCCTATTTGCATCCGCAAAAGTCAGTCCCGTCTCTAGTGTAGAATAATTCGTCAGTAATGAGCGGGTGCAAACTTCGTTATTCCGCATCAGCTATTTCGTTTTGTAGACGTGCACCGCTACCGGTATTACAGCGTCATCGTGAGACGAGCTGCCGAGGAGCCGGCGTCATTCTGACTAAGGTACTTCAAGCTTCCATTGCTCTAGGATTTCAAGTCATTTTGCTTAGCTGTTTATTCCAAGTTATCTAAGTTTTATCAAGCAGAAATGCCGCAAGAACCCATGGTTTTTGTTGTAACTACTAGACATTTGTTCATACTGTTTTTTAACCTAACTTAACGTAATTAAAACCATTTTCTGCGAAACCTTGAAAAATTTACACGCGATTTCACAGTACGTTCTCGAACAAACACCGGTCTCATTCCTAACGCTTTTTTGTTTTGGTCAATAATTCTAGACTCTGTCACTAATGTAGTTCATTTTTTATCTAGATTTTTCCCGATAGAACTAAGCTTCAGTATCATTATGGACACAAAATATTTTTTTTTGACCGACGAACCACCGGAGGAGGTATACAATTCGACGCGTATATATTTTTTTTATGTATAAGCACGTGTTAGATCACTATCAAAATGAGGCTGTTACTTTATCTATTTTCTATTAAAATATCATTGTCAAGATAGAAGTCTTACTTTAAACTAATGTAGCAACCCTGATTCTAACATAATAACAAAGAGACTCTGTAAACTGACCCTAAAATGTTAGTGAGGGTAGTTACCTAACTTGAGGTTTCTAAATTAGTAAAGGAAACAAGTAAGTAGGTATTCTTTGTTTATTCATATACCTCATTGAGCCCGAGAGGGTCCTTCCATGTAATGCAATAACTCTAAGCCACATTCGTAAGGCCCTAAACGTCGTGAGAAGAAGTGGCAAGAAACTCCCGACGCTATCAATATAATCTTTTAATCTTTTGATACAATGTACAATGATCAGTCACATAATTTAGATATTACACAAAGTACTTAACTTTAGCAACATGGCGATGTCCACTCGGCTTGGCTTCGAATATAAAAGTACCAACACTCAGCATAACTAGCTAAGCGAGACTCCAACTTTATCATGATAATGTTAAACTTGTAGAACGCTCAGAGATAATAAAAGAACACCAAAGGTACTATGAGAACTGAAGCGAACACTAAGAGACGGTAAGAGATATCAAAAGGTACTAAGAGGTACCAAGCGAGCGAAGCCACGCCGGCAGCCTGTTTTATACTGATTTCACAAGCTCCCGCCATGCCTTACCATCGCTGCTCGATGTAAACATTAACAACGACCAATAGGGAACGAGCAAGATGGCGGGCACGGCGGTAGTCTCCATTTTACACTACTTTTTATACGTAAAGCCATCTTAAACTGCATATCATACTTATTAGAATTATAAGAACAATTATTGAAACATTTCAAGTCATCTATAATATTATGAAATCACAGTATTAAATAAATAGTGTATGTAAACAACAATGGCCGACATTCCGATGTCATGATATTTCTCAGTTCTATTTAGTTACTAATAAGTCTTATAATACATGTTGTAATTGTTATTAAATATTATCCTATCAACTATTAGAGAATAGTTGATAGGATCATAATCGCTTTGACGACAGAATAACATACTGATAAACAATATCGCAAACATAACTAGCAATGGTGGATATGGTGTCTTGATTTGTCTGTTTATAAGAATGGAAGGTAAATAAATAGCTTTAGACCAATAAAGGAAGAACAGGCTCACTTCTGAGGCCATTTTAAGTGATATAGAAAATTATAATGAAATCCCTAATCTAACACACGCATAACTTTTTTCCTAGTGGTTCGATTTCAATAATTCTTTATCGAAATCGGCTGAGTCATTTTTGATAAATCAACAATAATGTGAAAAATGCTACATCGATCCGTGCGAAATATTCGCGAATTCTGTACACGGGTGAAGTCGGCATTCTAATTTTTGCAAACAATAATCTTGTTGGTAAAAACAAGTAGACATCATAAGTGACAAACTTACGTCCACCAACGGTTATTACGGAAAAAATTAAATTATCAGATAACCTTTTTAAACAAAACCGTGAGCTCTCCAACTAGTAATTCCTCGAGCGTGCGGCAAATGAAGCCTTTGAATCTAGAAAGGTCCGTGATTGCATCTTCCCATTCATTCTATGCATCTGCCCTTTATTAAAGCCTTTCTATTTGTATCTTTCATTGTGCGGCACAAGTCTATGCGCTTATAATTTACTATCTTGTTTTCTCTATCAAGATTCCATTCTTGAGAATTTTATAAAAAATGTAAAGGACTGCTCTTAGGGCTTAGTATCCACTATCTAGGGAATTAAACAAGACCCTATTACTAAACTGGCTGTAGGAGTAGCTTGTTAAAATTTTTAGTAAGTGTCTTGGCATTCTTAATAACTTAGGTATGTACTTTGAGTATTTTTATAGCGTGTAACTAAACACACAAAAACTGCACACTTAATGCAGACGTTAAACAGCAGTAAATTTATTTTTAATTTAAGATACCTTGTGTATAAGTAAATGTCATTTTTGTTACCTCACAAGTTACCTCAGCTTCCTTTAAAATCGGTTTCGTCGGTATCATATAATTAGGTAGAAAAAATATTTATAACGCTCAGCTGTTTACTCGAGCCGTGCCAGCAAAATCTTCTCAGCTACAAAACGCAAACCATTCAATCAAACCCTTAAAATACGTAAAGAACATTCTCCGTAAACACATCAATCACTAAATGACGTGCCACCGTACTTGAGAATAGAACGTTCGAACGCAAGCGTGACTGAAGGATCCTCACGCATCGCTTCACGTGCGATCTCCGTACAATACCGACCAGGTATACTTGAACCATTAAGATTAAGTGTTCCAAGATACGGTTGCTGCAAGGTGGGGGTTTAGGGATGCTGGTTAGGTAGTAGAAGGATCTAATTCTCTGTGGGATCAGCGGATCACGAGCGAGCGGCGCGTGCGCAGGCAGGCAGGAGGCGAGCCGCGCACGACCGCGCATAAATTAGAAATGACGGCCGTCACTGCCGCGAATATCAATGCATAATGCGGACGTAAAATTGAGATGCACATGAGATGAGCCATTAGTGAGGCAGTCTTAATTTGAATGTTATGCGCCTTGTAATTGCGCCGTGTGAATGTTCCGCGCGGCTATTATGAATTTCTATTTGTTGGGTGTGTAATTTCTGTTTGCGTAATTGGTGTTTTCGTTTCGTGAAAATAGTTGTAGTACGCGATTTGTAATTATTTGCCCGGTATATTTAATGCAGTGGATGTAGTTACATGTGATTCACGATTTTAGTTTCATAAACTTTTCAAAATTTCTAATCAGTTTCGGGATGGTGTTTTTTTGGAAATATTTAGGTAGCAGTATGGACTACGGTAAAAGTAAGTAAGTTCGTATAGGTCGGGTGGCTAGCCCTGGTATTAGAGTATTAACCTAACTGAAGATTTGGCTGGTATTCTGCCTCTGATATGGCTAAACAGTTAAAACAACCAGGGCCTACAATTTAATGTATCATCCGAGCCACGATAGCGCTCAGTTGAAAATGCCACCCGCGGTCACCCATCCGAAGACTGACCGTGGGTAACGTTGCTTAACTTCGATGATCGATATAGAACACCTAGTAGTATAGTTATAAGATAAAAACTTACTTTTCCAGCCCGATAGTAGGTACCTAAGTAGGTAAGTATAGGTAACTTACTCGTATAGTCAAAAATAAATATCTCGAATGATGGACTTACTCCGAGGAACGAATTTTTATTCCGCGATTAGTAACGTGGCTTTTTTATAATGTGCCAGGCACCTTTGTATAGGCCGCGCCACACAAGTTGGCGGATGTGAAGTTAGCTACAAGCTGTGCAATAGCCAATCAACGTGCGGCGTTATGTGAGCTGCAGTCAGGATTGGATATTGCGCAGCTTGTAGCTAACTTCACATTCGCCAACTTGTGTGGCGCGGCCTATACATAAATATGCTGCAGCAAGAACTATGTATCATTCAGCTATATTCGTCAAGTATAGGTACTACTGTTTCTAGATAATGGAATGTGCAGTGTATTCACAGTATAATAATCTGACAGAGGTAGAGGTGTAGGTAAAGTGTATAGCTTATTATATCTGTGCGGTAGAGCCGCCGCCGCCGCCCGGTCCCACGGTCCCGGCGGAGGCGCGCGACCGTGCCGACCTCGGAGAGAGCTATGCAAGTATGCATCGTGGGCTATACAATACAGGTATTTTGTACGATAGGGAGGTGTTTCATTGGAACTCATCTTCATGGCTCGTGGACAGTCAAAACTACCTAAGAGCTCTATATGAAATTAACATACTTAAATAAAATAACTTCGCTAAGCAACTTCCAGCATGATCAGTTTTTGGATGGGTGACCGCGGCAAGTAAAATTGTTTGTTACAGTTGTTTTGACTGTTTAGTCATATCGGAGGTTTTGAGGAGGATCAAAAACTCTGACACCAGGGCTAGACACCCGGCCTATACGAATTTACTTTTTACTTTGTCTGAAAATTATCTCAATTCTGTTAAAAAACAGTCTTATAAAAGTATAGATACCTACATCTTTTAGAACTACGTGGAGTACTTAGGTAATTTTAAATTAAAGTGAGATGTGGTTTGAGTTAACCATAAGTTAATTCAAAAAGTTCAGGCGAGGGTCCAGTTTTGAGCTGGATCAAATCTCCCCTAAGCCGATCAATGAAATTAAGTGAAAGAAAGATTTTAAATACTGCCTCTATCCAGCACAAAGCATGTTCTATGCAGAGTCAAGCTATAATTTCGACCAAGCGATGAATAACAATCTATTATAGTTCATCAATTCATGTACCTAACTACTTAATAGAATAGTTCAGACGAGGGTCCAGTTTTGAGCTGGACCCATATCTCCCCTAAGCCAATCAATGAAATTAAGTGAGAGAAAGATTTTAAAAACTGCCCATATCCAGCACAAGGCATGTTCTGTGCAGAGTCAAGCTATGATTTCGACCAAGTGATGAATAACAATCTATTATAGTTCATTCATGTACCTAACTACCTAGGAGGAAACAAACACCATTTATACACACTATTGCATAAGTACAGACGTCATCTACGTCCCTAAGTATAAAATATCAGGTTGCTATGAAACCAGGTAAAGATTATTGTTTGTCTCCACAAATCTTTAAATAGTAGTAACTTAGTTTGACGATCTATTTACAATTTACATTTACATTCCTCCGGGCCATTCTTTCGAATTGTCCAGCGATCGCGTTATGTGTGCGCCGACACATACAGTAGATCACCGACCATTATGCGCCTACGCGCGCACGGCGCGACTCGTTCCACTTTGCCCCACTGAGCCGCCACACCAGGGCGGGGGGCGATGTGTCAAAATTCATACTCATATAAGATAAGATCTGCAAGGAAGCAAACATTGGCTGCACGTTTGTATACAAACATTCTCACTCGTCTTACAAATATGTTCACATTTAAATCCAGGGTATTCTTTCGAATCATCTAGCGATAGATAAATCTGGGTACCGACACATACTGTAGATCACCGTCCATTATGCGCTAACGCGGCGCACGGCACGAGTCATTCCACTTTGCCCCACCTGCCCACTGAGCTGCCCCACTTGTCCTACTAATTGTGGAACAGTTTGATGTTAACGTCTAACCAAGATACAAAGTCAACTGCAAAACAATGGATCACATAATGAAAACTTAATTATTTGTCAGTAGACCTAACTAACATGTCCATAGCACTAGTGAAGTAGAGTCAACAATTTGCCTCAACGACGTGAATTAGCTTCGTAAAGTTGGTATCAAAATTTAGACAAAATTCAAATGCAAAATACGAATAAATGGATTTTAAGCGACATTAAATTTTGAGACGCTATTACTAAATAATAAGGAGAAGAGAGGTGTAAAGTTAGGGAACAACAAGTACAAAGAGCACACCTTCCATTCCACAGTCTGTCCTGTGTTCCATCCTACTGCCGCATGCCATGTTTTACTTTCAATTTAGTTTGATTTTGATTAAATTGCATACTGCGCTTAAACTTGAGCAGTGTGCACATGCTAACTTAGTAGATGCTTAATACCTACAATACTTATAATTATAGTACCTACCCAAAAAAGGCTTATCAGTATTTAATTCTGTAAAGCACACACAGCACTACACATAGTAGTTTCAAAGCCTGGTGGGGCGTTGTGGAATGATGGCGTGGTGCGACGCGGTCGCGCGCTGGGCGCGGGCGGCGCGTGCCTGGGAACCGGCGGCGCGCGCGCGTTCCCACGGCCTCGCTGACCTGCGCCCGCGCACGCCGCCCGCGCCCGCGCGCCACCACCGCACACCGCCGCCACGGTAATGGTATCTAACAGTATTACATCTTCATACAAACGGTCGAAACGCGAATCACTTCCACGCGCCTCGGGGTTCAGTATAGGTTTACATTCCTTAGGTACGCAACGTTCGCAGGGACGCGCCGCAGTGTCGAACGAGTGTGGGTTTGTATTAGTGAGCGAGCGATTTACCTACCAGGCAGGCAGCCCTAGTTCGTGATACGATATGCGTGGCCACGTGGGGCTGTAGGTATTTATTTCAAGGACAGGGCTGAGTTATAATACTGTTAGACACCTTTACCGTGCGGCCGCACCGACCGCCGACTCATCTCAGGTATGAGTACATGGTAGCTTATGCCACCTACTAATATCGCCGTGCCGCGCCGGTGCTATATAGATAGACCCAATCAAACTGCCTGAGGCGTCTGTCAGAGTTAAATAAATATATTATAATTTTATTGGGTAATACAATGCAAGGCATGGCAAGTTGACAGAAACTTGTGATATACTATTTTCGCCCCGCATTGTTTGGAGCGGGCCGAATGGGGACCTTCAAAAAGAGTCTTGGTCGATTCGCCCCGCGGGACCAACCGCTTGCGGGGCGAAACGACGCAGGACTCTTTTAAACAATATCTTAAAAGATGCTTTAGACACTTCAGTAGTTGATGAAGTCAATCTAAGTGTTACATGTAGGAAATCAAAGGTGGGTGCCGCTACAGTAGGTATAGATACTTTGAATTATTATTCAAAGTAAGTATCCGTTAAAAAGCCGTGATGGTCTAGTGGTAGTGACACCCGCCATACAATCATGAGGTTATAGGTTCAAACTCCGGTCCGTACTAATGAGTTAACCGGAATTTATGTACGGAAATTAACGCCACTAGCTTTTCGGCGAAGGAAAACATCGTGAGGCAATCTGCATACGTCCGTAGAAGAAATTCTATGGCGTATGTGAGTCCACCAACCCGCACGGGGCCAGCGTGGTGGATATGGCCCAATCACCCTTCGTGGATAGGCCGATGTCCTGCAGTGGGCTACTAAATAAGGCTGATACACTACAGTACAGTAAGTAGTCGCGCTGCACGGACGCAGTGATGTTATGTAGACATGAGCTAATAAAAAAATATTCAGTCAATAATTCAGTCAGTTTCAATTTTCCATAGGTACCGAAGTAGTCAAAAGATTCTACACTTAACTACTATTTATTTACTTCATATTTATGTAAATTATCCGGTAGCAACTGTGTAGCAGCCAAAGAGTTTTAATAAGCTATTTAAGTAGACAAAAAGCAAAGAAAAAGAAAAAACTAATGTTCGTTTTAGAATACGCTAACCAAGTTTTTACCAAGAGAGAAAAGAAGGACCGAATTCATAAAACTGTAATACACTAATGTTTCTCATCAACCGTCATCAGCACAACATGTATGGGCATGTTTTATAACTTTTTAAAAGCCAGATATTCCTTGCAGTCAGAATACTCCGAACAGTATGCGAGGAAGTCTCCCACGGAGCTCGCGTAATGCCAGGCATGGGTAATAGGTACAAGACTCGCCGGCGAAAGCTTTTTCTGCACTTACAATACTTACATAACCATGTTCTCATATCTCTGGCCCTCATTATGTTAAAAACGAAAAACCTCATGAAGTTTAAAAGAGTTGGAATGAATGAGAAAAGAAAATGTTGTGTAATTTGCTTAGTAGCTCTACAATGTTCAAATGTTTTGTTGATTAACGCGAAATGTGTCTAGTTTAGTTCAGGCATATTATTATATCTTCTTTGGTTCAGGTATTACAGGAGAGTTTTTAATACTCTAGGGCTACCGTTGCAGGACGCTTATAAAATTAATTATATACGAGTAGATGTTTCTTTTGGATATCTTTATTAAGTGGTGTATTAAATACCTTTTATTTTAGACAAAAGAAATAGGAGAGTTAATAGGAAAAGCAAAAAGACTCAAGCTCAGTCGTAGGCAATCAAATGCCTGTTGCAGATGTAAGGGGATTAGACACATGGATTAATATTTCTGTTTAAGTAATCAGCAATTCAGGCATAATTTTAAGCCTGTCCTGTAATAAAATGCGTATAAAAGGCCGTGGTGGTCTAGTGGTAATGACAACTGTGAGGTCGTAGGTTCCAACCCCGTCTCGTACCATAGAATTCCTTGGAATTTATGTACGGAATTTCACACCACCATCGTGAGGCAACTGCATATTTCCAAGGAAGAAATTCCATGGCGTACCTATGTGAATCCACCAACCCGCACTAGGCCAGCGTGGCGGATATGGTCAATCACTTTTCGTGGGTAGGCTTGCGCCCTATTAAAAAACGGGTTGGTACAGATTGAGCCCATCGACATCATTTGTCTTTGTTCGCTGTGCCAGAAGCCACTGTGAGGTAAATACCTACTGTTGCCGTATCTAGCCTCTTACTGATCGAATCGAATAACTCTTTATTATAGTTAGTATTCTTAGCATGATCCATTTGCTGACTCGAGAAGAAGAAAAAGCCAAAAAAGTTATTCTAGTTCCATAGGTTAACAATTACGGAGGAATAATACCTATATCCTGATTTTGCTTTAATTGTACTAAGGATACAAAGTTGTGTCACTTGTAGCATCAATGGAACAAATCAAAGTTACTATTGACACAAAGACAATTTTTGATCGCGTTGACTAGGTGCTCAGCTTTATAAGATAACACGACTATACAGTGGCATTACCTCGTACCTCAGTCCACGCGTGGCCTCAGCGTCGCGCGTCGGTCTCAGGCGGCGCTCGCATCTCATTGAGTCATGCGACGCGGCACGTACCCGACAGGTTAGATGCAATCTGCTTGCTTTATGGCCCGCAGGTCGGCGGCCTTTATTCTCTTTCATTATATTATAAAACACCTTTATGTACGTAGGATGGAGTCGAGTAGGTACTGACTGTGGTCGCAAGGACAGTGATGGCGGAACTTTGTCGTCGAAACGTGGTCTTTTACTGTGGGCCTTATGAACCAGATAGCCCAACGTGATATGGAGAGGGCTATGCTCGGTGTCTCTCTGCAAAATCAAATCAGAATGCGGAGATCCGCAGACCAACCTTAAGTTGCGACATAGCCCAGCGGATTAGAAATTTGAAGTGGCAGTGGGCAGGGACATAGTTCGAAGAATGGATGGTCGATGGAGTCGTAAAATTCTCGAATGGAGACCACGGACCAGCAAGCGCATTGTAGGACGCCCACCGACTTTGTGGACTGAAGATAAAATAAAGATAGCTGGAACGCGCCGGATGCAGGCCGCTGCCAACCGGCCTTTACGGAAACATATAGGGGAGGCCTATGTGCTATGAGGGAAGTAGTGGACTTCCCACGGGTGATGGATGGATGGATGGTGGTTGCAAGGACGTCGGCAGCAAGAGCTGAAGGACTCTAGTACGTTTTGATTTGTGTCAGTGCTTAAATGAAATAAGTATCTCGCAATATTTAACCACTAAGGCCCATCCTTTCCTAAATTAGATAAAAAAGAAAGCTTACGAAGGTACCTACGAGGTACGTCGGAAAACTTTCCATACTTTTGGTTAAATAAGTTATGACGAATTATTCTGCAATTATTTCTAGATGTAAACCGGTAATGAAAACCAATGTTGAGATTTAATTTTGTATTTGCATAATAAATACCTACACAGTATTTTTTCTGACTCATTAATATCCTAATTATATTGATATGTCTCAGTAAGGTACCCATTAATTATCTGCCATTGCCTCGGTAATGGGAGATTCAAAATAAGACCTGGAACTCCTTATCATCCATATTTTATGGCTGCAGACGTGGTCGGTCTATAAATAAATAAATAAATGATTGCACGTCGATGTCAGGATTTTATTTCGAGATCCTCCGATAGGAACGTCCATAAAGAGACGTTTATTACCTGCCCGTAACTCGAGTAGAGGATCATTTGCGTCAAAGCGATATTTACATAAACAAGGTTCGTGACACGCCGCTACATGTGAGGAGCCCGACGAAGGCGAACAATAAGCTGGCAATACCCGAGGCCCAAGCGCGCACTCGGCAGGCCGCGCACGTACCGCTCGCGTCTTCATCTGCATCCGACGAACGCACATCTCGCTTTTATTTTCTTGCAATCTTGCACAAGATGCATAAACACAGAACCCCACCCTTAAAAGGAATCCTATAAACATTTTTTAACACGACTTGCGAAGTCACGTGCGGGGCTCGTGCGAGGTCATGAAACAAACAAACCAGTAAAAAGTTCGGCCGGCGCAGGCGTGCGCTCGAAGGCTCGAATTAGGTGAGGTCCTGCAAAAACGCGCTACCTGCGACTCGCGTCACTCCGAAACTTTGAGAGGACACCGCCTCGACCGAACCTAACCGAAATTAAGCAACTATAAATAGCGCTAGCCACGGAATGAGACATCTACCTGCTACCTGCCCTCCGAGAAGAAAAGGAGCCCGAATCTAAGCGGAGTCTTTGTCAGCGGTAGCCGAAACGAGTTATTTAAATTCAGAGTTCGTCTGAAGCGCGACGCCTACGTCAGCGGGTGAGATGGACGGCTTAGGTTTTTGTTTTGTGAAGCTTGTGGCGAGAGTGAAACGATCGTGCGGATGCCCGCTGCGACAGCGCGCGGCTAATAAAACAATCATACCACTGGTCAGGCCAATTACAGCCCTACCGACTCATTCGTGGGGTATCGAAAATTAAAATTTAATTGATGGCGCGCTGCCCGCGCCGTAACTCGCGCCCGCCGCCGCCCACCACCGTCTCCGCAGCAGTTATGCAAAGTGGATGTTAATTCAATTTGCGCCTTTTAACAGGCCATTTGCAAGCAAATACGCAATTTTGATCTAAAATTTATTGTTCGAGCATGTCTATACGGAACCTATATATCTGAAAATTGTCACATCTCAGTTCGAATAAAATAATAACACCTTAATAAAAGAGAAAAAAAAACAAACAACTTCGCCACATAGCAGCTATCTTCAAGAAAATAGTATTATTATTATTTTATTATTAATCAGTTTATTTTCAGTTTTAAAAACCATACAAAAAATTATTAAAATTACAATTAAATTCAAAAATGTCATCAATAATAAATTAAATTAAAATTACATAAATAATATAAGACGACAGAGACAGACAGATACAGTGACATCACAATTTTGCTCCCATAACAACATTCATCCATTTATTTTGTATGGGGCAATCAAGCTTACTAACGATCATCGTCAGGATACTGTTGGGGCTGGCTCGCACTCGCTGTCGTAATGAGGCGACTTTCTTGCGGATAACAGCATGAAAGTCGTCCGTGCGCGCCTCAGCGAACATCAGAGATGCGCTGCACCAGCGAGGCTGCCGCATCAGCATCCTGAAGATGTCATTGTACTGGACGCGCAGAATGCTGGCAGCCCGACGAGTGTGATTCACCCACAAGCTGCTCGAGTAGAAGGATTGGCAAAAAGCCTTAAATAGAGTACTTAATTTTTACTTCACTCGAGCAGCGAGCAAAACGGCGCGCAATCATGTTCCCGCGAACTGCCAGCGCCCTGCGCTCCCTCTCTATATCGTCGTCATCAGAGAGGTCAATTTCACAGTATTGTACACTGTCTAAAATTAGGCATGATCAATCTGAATTGCAAATGCACACTAAAGTACCCACTCAAACACTGCGCTCGTGGTTGCCGCTGCCTTTGATGGACAATCGTCGTTTGTTCATTCGAATTCCCTTAAATGACAACTTAAGTGGTCGAAACATGCTTCTCCTATAATGGGATGCAAATGCGATTTTCAAACGAGTAGCAGTGACAATGATTGACTTTAAAATGGGTATAAGCATCAGGCGAATCTCCTGTTACTTCACGGAACTCCGACAGTTTGTTTCTGAACTCACAGACGAGGCATGCAGGCATGCCTATCCTGGAGGGTTTAAAATGCACAGTAACCCCTACATGGGACATGAAAAGATGGTTAGGTTAGGTATTTACACAGGTAGGTAGCTCGGAGGCAATTTGTATCTGGCTGTGAGGCGCGGATGAATGGTCCGAAGGCGGAGGCTCCTGAGCGCTCCGCTCGCATACTGATGAGCCGGCACTGGCGGCTCTAAGACAGCTGGAGGTCCCAATTATTTCTGTCCTTTCCCACCTATTGTGATGCTACAGCTACAACCTTTTTCGGTGTAACGAACGAGAATTCCTTTTTGTACACCGTATTCGTTGAACCGTGACTAAATTGGAGCCGCCTCCTGCTCGCCGCTCGCAAGAAACACACTTGCGCATCGAAAGCACTTACGAAAACTATAAACCGCGACCTTAATTAACCGTTAATTGCTTTTTAAAGCTCAGCAATAACACGAGTGCGATTAAATTGTGTGCAATTTAGTCTCATTTGCCGTCGAGATTATTTAATACGGCCGGTTGCACGGTGAAAAATAAGAATCGGGTTTTCAAAAATCGATTAAGAAAGACATGATTAAGCGCCGAGGTTTTTGTGCTCGTTTACTGGCCAGTACGAGTATGTGAGGCTTAAAGTTAAAATGTTTGCATACGTGGCAATAAAGCAATCATGCGGTAAATAATTACGTTATCTTGCCGCTTTTTGTATGCGCTGTAACGCATAATTCTTCCTTTCTTCTTTTATGCGCACTGTCAGCCCGAGCCGGCTAAATTGCGAGCATTGTAAGCTTAGAGTATGTTTACAAGCTGTTGGAATTTCGTGTCTTTCTTTTTTACCGCTGGAATAAAAGTAGTAATTTATAATAGTATGAGCTACTTGAAGAAAAATTAAAAATATACACCGTGATTCGGATATGTGTTACCTGATATGTGTTTGGTACGGGACTGGGATTTGAACCTAAGACCTCACGATTGTAAGGCGAATGTCACTATCACTAGACCACCACGGCTGATTTAAAAATATGTTAAAATCAAATCTAATTTGATTGATTAATTTGATATAATCTTTATATTTCAAGCTAGAGAGATTTATTCTATTAAGTATATAATTTAATTGGACCTACATCAAGCTAAAGTTTATCAAGCATCTGCGATCAAACCCCCTCTGAAAAATGGCCTACACGTAAATGTCAATATATGATCGACATTTCAATATAACTCCCATAATAACTTAATTGAGAGAGTCAACAGAAAATCGGTAAGAATCATCGATGAAATATCGAAAATGTGGACGCCCACCAGCGCGATTTAATTACGAAATCAATAATCGAATTGCGTTCGAGTTAATTGATTGTTTCTCGATATCAAGCCGCTATCAATTCGCGTGCATCTCCAGATTTTAATAAATGCAAAATTAAAGGCGTATAACTTGGATTGTGATATTATGTTACAATTTAAACAAATTGTACATTCATACAATATAGAGTTACCGCCAATCCTGCATTTCCTCTAGAAATATTTTTGTGCCCTCTTTTGTGGTAGGTAAAACACTAAATAAATACCTATAGTGTTTTACTTACCACAAATATTTTTCTATATATATATTTTTAAATTGTATCGTAATATTTCAAGTTTTAATCAAATTCCAATAAAAAATAAATAGCAAGTAGTAGCAACGTCTTATACAAAAACATATTAATAAAAAACTTTAACTATAAATGAATAAAAATAGATTTTTAAATTAATTTGACTTAAAAAAAAAAAAATAAGTTAAGTAAAACTTTCCACTATGACTAACCTACTTAAACAATTACCTACTTAATTCATTCTATCCTACTTCCTACTAATCGCGAAAGTTTGTGAGGATGGATGGATGTATGGATGTTTGTTACTCTTTCACGCTAAACCTACTGAACGGATTGAGATAAAACTTTGCAATAATATAGCTTATATATCAGAATAACACATAGGTTATAAATTATAAAGATATTGTGTCAAAAATCAAAATATCATGTGGGCGAAGCCGCGGGTAAAAACTAGTAAATAAATAATTTATTATTTGGTAAAAATATTGGCTCTACAATAAAAAGTACAAGTAGCGTAAAGCGTATACTCTACACAGTGATTGTCTGTGCTTGACTCTTGACAATACTTTCCGTTGATAACCGTTGTATGGTATAAGACTTAAGTTATAAGACTACGAGTATATGATAAGTTAGATCTAGTCTATTCATTTCCCAATCATATATCGCTTTCTACATTAGTTTTTACCCGCGGCTTCGCCCGCATGATATTTTGATTTTTGATGCAATATCATTATAATTTATAGCCTATGTGTTATTCTGATATATAAGCTATATTATTGCAAAGTTTCATCTCAATCCGTTCAGTAGTTTTTGCGTGAAAGAGTAACAAACATCCATCCATCCTTACAAACTTTCGCGTTTATATTATTATAGTAGGAAGTAGGTACGAGAAACGATGCTTTAAAGAAAAATATGTTCCGCAACTCGTAGCGGTCGCGCGATCATTAAAATCGCATTAGACTTCGATAAATTATTTTATTAAATGTCGATTCACACCTTTGCCCCTGGCCAGCGTGCCTAATCGAGTCGAGAACCTTGCATTATTATTTTCATATTTCTTTGAATGCTGTTTATATTTTAAGTTTTCTAAATAGGTACAATACATAATTATTAAATTCAACATTGTGAAATATATGAATTAAAAAGGAGATATAATAAGCTTATAGAGAACAAGGTAAGATAAATAATTATCAAGATAGGCTAATATGTATGTATAATTTAAATATTCATTTACCCAGACTTGCTGATTTCAGCATAGCATTTGTGAAAATGAATTCGTAGAAGTGCCAATAGCAAGAAGTTGTAGCTAAACCAATTTTTACTGACTTCCAAAGAGGAGGGGGTACTATGTTCGTGAGTATGATTTTTTTTAAATATGTTTATCGATATTTTCACCAATTGGGAACCGATTTAAAAAAAAACTTTTTTAGTTCAAAAGAATATCTTTCCGAGGTGGTCCCATTCAAGTTATATCAAAATCAGCTGAGCCGTTTATCAAAATAAAAGAATAAAAATTTACATGGATGTCACATTGATTCGTGCAAATTTATTCGAATTCTGAACACGGTGGAAGTCAGTGTTGTGATTTTTTGCGAAAAATATTTATTTACTAATCCAAAAGACGACTTTGGAACCAATGGAATTTCAGAAATGTGATCTAATAATAGATAATTAATTTTTGCAAAAAAAATTTTGCACATGCCCGTGTACAGAATCATTACATAGTATAAAACAACTTTCCGCTGTCTGTCCCCATGTATGCTCATATCTTTAAAACTACGCAAGGGGTTTTGATGCAATTTGTTTTAATAGATAGAGTAATTCAAGATAAATGTTTATATGTATGTATAATACACCTGTGCGAAGCCGGGGCGCATCTAGAACGCAAATATTATGCACGGATCGATGTAGCATTTTTCACATAATGTTGATTTATCAAAAATGGCTCAGCTGATTTCAATAAAATTTTAATGGGACTAATTTCGAAGTATATTCTTTCCAATAAAAAGAATTATTGAAATCGACTACTATGAAAAAAGATACGCGTGGATAAAAAAATATACGCGTCGAATTGCTTACCTCCTCCGGTGGTTCGTCGGTTAAACATATATTACTGTCTATGATAATATCAAGAAATATAATCATGGTTACATAAGGAGAAATAGGATATTTACCCAATTACTCTTGTAAGTTGCCTACAGAGAACGTAGCGCAATAAATTTCATAATGTTCCCATGGCAAAATTTATTCATTGTAATAATTATCGAAGCCCAAAACACGGCGTAAATTAAATGAACCATCCTAGATCACTATCGCTTTAATTCAATATCGTTTTTCAGGTGTCGATTTTTATCAAGCAAACTTACAACCCGAGTTACGCCGAGTACTTTGCATACCCCGCGATGGTTTCACGCTGTGACTTAATTTCGTACATAAAATTCGCTTTATGTCGCCTAATTAGCCTTTAGGATCGGACGATAAAACGGAGATACCTATTTACTCGGTTTAATACTGTTTTTAGGAAATTCAACAGCGAAAACTGTCACTGGAATACGCTTCTGGGCATTCGTTTAAACAACTTTAGTATCGTTAACTGTTATTTTATATGCGGTAAAGTTGTACTATTATGCTTTTTACTATGCCTTCTAGGTCACAGTTAACAATTCTATCTTTTTATGAACTTTTTTTGCATACTTGCGTAAGTAAGCTCCTCAACGTTGTACTAGAGAGAAACTTGAATTACTGGAATGACAATGGGTACTTTAGGAGGATATAAAATTTGTACGATCCGTTGAGACCCTGTTTAGCTTTAGCCTGGCTTGTTCACAAAGCCTCATTGACTTGTCATCGTAAATCTTACACCTGACATGGACCGCTTCGGTGGTCCTCTCCGACCATCACGGGGTGAGGCGTGAATTTTTCGACCCATAAAACCCTATAGGGCTATAAAATAATCAAAGGCTGAAAGTTATTTTGTTTGATCGGATGAATTAAAAAAAAAAACTCAAAACTGATTGATATAAATAAATTTTACATCATACTCATGCTAAAGTTATGCCATACTAGCTGCCCGTCCAGGCTTCGCCCGAGTACGATTGGCTAAAGAAGACAAATATCCCTATTTTTAGGGTTCCGTACCTCAAATGGAAACAACGGAACCCTTATAGGATCACTTTGTTGTCCGTTTGTGTGTATGTCAAGACTCTTTATCTCGGGAACGCGTAAAGATATCGAGTTGAAATTTAAACTGTATACGTATTCAGTCTCTTGCAGTTGTGTTAAAGAAAAACTTCTCAGTTATCGTTTAAAAAGTTAGAGCCGTTTATGTCGTAAAAACCGCATATTTCGACACTCACAAAAATCGAAACCTATAGGGTACATCCCGTTGACATAGAACTATGATATTTGGTGAGAAGCATTGTCTAAGAGTACACATATATATAAATCTGATCACTGTACATTTTTATTTAAATCACAAAAAATAGGGCCTATAAATTCACAAAATATGGGTTCAAAATTAAAAGTGAGTAAATAGTATTATGTTAGGTATCATACAAAAGACATTCATTAGCACATGCTGAAACAGGTTTTTAATTATTTTAACAATGTGTAATTTTCGACGAATGACGAGAAAAGTGAAAAAAAAATAAAACTTTTTTGTCGATGGTTATAGTATAGGTATTTTAACAACTTACTTCCCCATTTTGTGAAAATTTCTGGATTTGTACGGAACTCTCGGTGTGCGAGCCTGACTCGCATTTGTCCGGTTTTTTTTAAATTATAATATAGGTAGCCTATGTTCACCGGTTTTTCAAATCGGTTCAGTAGTTTCGGAGCCTATTCAATACAAACAAACAATCAAATATATCCTCTTTATAATTTCGGTATAGATTTAAAAACACTGATATCTATAGAGAAAAAACCGGTGAAACGTAATGTAGAGCGCGCATAGCCACACAAGTAGATGCATTCACTGAAACGCTGCTAATACAAGTACATATTCCGTTTCACTGCATATTTACCTACATACTTTGGATATTACTTATACTAGTTTGCAAAGTGAGCCAAGCTTTCATAGCAAGACTACGGTTGCATAGATTGCACTTTTGCAATGAAAGTGCGCTATGGGCATCAGTTTATAGCCTTGGTTTACGAGCCCAGTAATTACCCTCTACCTTCGTGTCCGAAGCAGCGATCTACGAGTAGACGAGCGAAGTACCGGCATACAGTATGATGACAGATTGCGCGGGAAAACGTTACCAACTTATTGATTGCTTGTCGGGGCTGCCAATAGTCATGTTCTAAATTTTACCACAGAAGCACCTCTATTACGGCAAATAGATAAATTGTTTCCACCAATTTATTCCCCTCAAAGAAGAAACAATGTGAATTTATATTGACATTGACAACTGACTTATAAAACTATTTTTCGCCAAAAATTGCACGTACAAAATACGAATAGTCTGCCCGAATCGATGTAGGTATACATTCTTTGATCATTGTTATTTTGTAAAAATAAAAACAGCTGATTTCGACAAATGAAGTTCAACCTATGAAGAATGATCTATCAAACAAAAGAAGAATCATATAGATCGGTTCATAATAGACATGATGACAAAAATATAATTAGTCTGTCAGATAGACTATCAAAATATATTAGACACGTATTTTTTCTTTTGTCAATTAAACAAAAATTGATGAAGATATAGTCCGTCAAAGTTCCGCGTGACGTCACAAGTGCCATAGAAATGTATGGACTTCTGTAAGAGAAGTGACGTCACGTCCCCACTCCCAAACTTTGACAAGTTTATCTTTGTCATTTGTTGTTTGATTGACGAAAGAAAAAAATACGTGGCCAATATGTTTCGATAATCTAACTCACGGACTAATTATAATAAAAAAAAATACCCAGTCATCATGCCTATTGACAGAATAATCGCGTGACATACTTACATACAAAAAACATACAGTGGAAATAAAATCTTACTTTTTTGAAATTGGATAAACAGTTTGGTAGGTACGAGTATATCGAAAAAGTTTTGTAAGTAGTGATAGCTAGTAATCGTGTCGTTTTATTAATGATGCTTTACAGTCATTGTCCCCACTAGGACCGGGGAATGCTATGGAACATACCCATATAAATAATAAATAAATAGATATAATATCTTGTTTGTACTCCAAAAATTACAGTAATATACAATAGTAATTACAAAAAAAAAATGTTGTACAAGTGCAGCCTTATCGCCTTTGGCGATTTCTACCAGACAACCTTTGGATGGACCAAAACATATATAAAAAGGGAACTAACACTCAAACTTACAACAGATATTTAAAATAATCACCCAAATATATAACCGAATATATAAATCAAACCGGGGACTCCGGAACTGAAGCTAGAAGTTGTACCAACTGCACCAGGAGCGTAGTCAATGGGGTCCAAATTTGAGAAAGGACCTAGTACCTACATTAACAAAATATCTCTATGTAATAGCAAACCCCACATAAATCGGTAGCAAATATCCTGCATTTTGGGGAATTTTCCACAAGTTGGCAACAATTCTGTAATTTGTTGGTTTTTAATGGCTTTACTTAGCTTACATCATTTTATGCCCGGCGTGGATAGTGATAGATAACATGGAAAATGTTCCAATAAGATACTAGATTGAAGCACTTTGAAAAGCATTTTTATGGCACTTTTTCGCCTTTTTCTTAGTGTGCTTAAAAATGTATTAAGCTCTGAAATAAGAAGTGCAATGAAACAGCAATGATACAAAATGAGTGAACTATTCAAATGAAGTATGAAAAGTACAGACTCCAAGGTGCAAATAGTACAAATAGACTTCATTACCACATTATTAAGCTCGAGTTATTGCCTACCGTAGGCATTATTACGACTTGAGAAATACAAAAAGCCTTTATACAAATATAGACGTTTTGATTTGGTTGGAGCTCACCAACCGACCGTGGTTAAACCACACCGCGTCATAAATCAGGACACAAGGTTTTTCGTGCCATGATCAGTGGATCGTATGTAAGGTGGTCCTTCCAACATTATTATTATTATATCAATGGTTGAAGGCGGTGGACTCCAACCAGTCAACCATACATCGGCTCATTATTGGGACGTCTACGCGTCTGTAGCAATATGGATGTTTTGGCTGTTCGCCCCGATTTGGTTAGCTTTAACCAAGTCGTAACGTGTACTAAGGCTTATAATCATAATTACATATTTCTTGAATGGATTTCTTAATCAATGCATTTACCTTCGTGTATTAACGACTCTGTCAATAGTGAATTGTGGATCATTATTAAGCTAATTACTTTTTGAAATTATGTTACTAAGTTTAATTACGGACTGTGATATATGTAGCATCAGCAAAATACCTGTACAGCAGGGCATGCAAAAACCGGGTGGTTTTGAAAAACCGGGTTTTTCGGTTTTTGATTTAAAAAACCGGGTAAATCGAGTTTTTCGGGTTTTTTTAGTAAGTAAAGTAAAATACTAAAAATAATGGTTTGTTTGTTTGTTTATGAGCCTGTACTGTACCATTATTGGGCAAATGCCTTCCCTCAAGATGATGCAGGTAATCTACTATTTAAAATATCATAGAAAAAACCGAAAAGCCCGAAAAAACCGGGTTTATAACTAGCAAAAACCGAGTTTCATTTGCGGTCGGTTATCCGGTTTTTTCGGTTTTCGGTTAACCGGGTTGCATGCCCTAGTACAGTGCAGCATTAACACGTATACTTAGAGCAATATTTTATGCCGTATTTTCATATAAAATTTTAGAAATCGTAACATCATTACAGATGGAGGGTTTTCATAAGGTAATACTTCATACAAGATTAGAAATACTATAGTTTGGAAATAGAGCTTTTTTCTATTCTCATTTTAATGACTGTGAAAATCATCTATTAGTACTTTTTAGTTGCCATCCGGCAATGAGTATAAATACTGTATATATGCCTCGGATAATTGCTTTAGGGATTTAATGATACTAGGTGGCATGCCTTCTTCATCCAAGCCAGATCAAAAATAAAATCTAATTTAAAAATCAAGCACCACATCATTTAATTTATAAGGCATTTTTAATCTTTTTGGTTACGGAACTGAACCCTCGGTCGCTTATGTTTACATCAATGTTTAAGAACTTACGTAAGTAATGTATTAAGCAATTTCAATGAAACAATATACGGGTTTAAAAATCTGAATCCTAGCCTAAAAATTGCCCCGGGTTCTTAATAGGATGGCCAGTAATGGGCCATTCAAAGCAGAACGTCGTACTTTTTGTGGCGATTGGTCCCAAGATAATGGAGCACAATGTACCAATCAATATAGTGTATAATTAGCTGTCAAACGATAATCACTAATGATCGGTTTTTATACAGGACCTATTTTTGTAGCCTACAAAAAATAGACTACTTTCAAGTCTGCGCCCTCTGGCTGTCTGAGATTTTGAGACAAAGAATGCATATTTTAAACCCCAGCCAGACTTCGATTGAAAGTAGAGCATGTAAGGATAACATTGTGTTCAATTGTTCATCTATAAAAACATCAAAAGTACTTTTTGCTGAGATGTTAGTCGAGTGTACAATAGGCTATTTAACTAGTTTTTGGAAATCGTTTTAAATTATTCGTTAGTACATAATAAGCACACTACATTTATATTTCCGAGAGATCTAATGTATTAACAATGAAAATCAAGTGTTAAGGAATAGATATTTAAGATCCCGCCAGAACGACATTCTGTAATGGCGCTGGTCTGTTACGTCACACATTAGCTAAGACTAGTAAATACGCTAGTTCACATCTAAAAAAAATTGACAAAAATACTTTAAAAGTAACATACAGATCCAATAATATTACTCCAAATACAGAAAACACAAATTACACAAACAACAGTCAATCGAGAAATTCTTGTTTACTAGCATGTAACGTCACCAGAGTTGCCGCCCTTCTTAGAGCGTTCAAGTCACAGATAAAAATATCAAAAAATATAGTATCTTTTATTTCGTGCGATTTGTGAAAATTATACATATTTTAGTTCAATTAAAGTTAAATATGTCTTTTTCAGGCTATTACAGACAGACAGACAGACAAAACTCTTTATTTACAACCACAGTTTGAAAAATAAACACTATTTACATAAATACGACAAAAAATATGATTATAAAGTGGCGGCCTTATCACCCATGGCGATTTCTTCCAGGCCATTATCTGTATGGATTACCACAATCAATAGTAAATTTTCAAAGTTGTCAAATAGCCTATTGTACATAATTAAGAAATGCCTGTTTGAAACTAATTTCTGTAGAGACGTTATCTTATTATGTATGTGACTTTTTTAGAACTTCAATTGTTCATAATAATATCGTCGATATGCCGTGAGACATTAATGTGTAATGGTGCTAATAATAATAAATGAAATACAGTATCTACCTCACGTATACGTTTAAAGTGATGATTAAAAAAATAATTATCTAATAAAATGAAGTTAAAGACAGATCAGATAAAAATTCTGTAACCATTCTCGATAAGAAATACATTTTTTAAACATAAAAGGTTTTTCTATTTTTCTAATTCTAATTCTAATTTGAAGTAGGGGCGATAAGTCCTGCACTGACGTCCCGCATGGGGTGTTATGTGCATTTCCCCCTCCAGCGTCTACCCGAGCCAGCCCAGCTCCTTAAAGTAATGGAGGGTGGCTCTGAGCCGCTGGCATAACTGCTCCAGTAGCTTAGATGGTGAATGAGATGATGGCGATGTAGATAACAAAGCCAATGATAATGCAGAAGCATCATGCAACCCGTTAGCTATTCTAGTGTTTTCCGTGGCCTTGCAGTGCCACAGAACATGCTCTACAGTTTCGTTTTCCTGCAAACAGCCACGACAAAGTGGGCTGTCAGTGGCTCCAAGTTTATACAAGTGACTATTTAAGTTGCAGTGACCAGTTATGAGTCCTACCATAAGTCGGAGGTCTTGCCGCTGCAACCTCAATAGGTCGTTTGTGATGTTTCTATTTAAATTGGAGAAAGCAGCCTTAGAGTGCTTGCAGTCCTCCCTTTTTTTCTATTTCATATCAAAGATCTTATTTCACGGGCTGTTTCCAGTAAGTGAAGCAGCACGGGTAGCCCGACAAAGGGAAAAACCATTTTATCCACTCTTAATTAATGTCACTTGTCATTGTCAATCCATACTTTATTTCCTCTTCGAGGGAATATAATGTCACTTATCATTTTCAATCCATACTTTAATTCCTCTTCGAGGGGATATAAAGGTGGAAAGATAATTTTTCCTTCTGCCATATTACCCGTGCAGGAAGGTGCATAATTTGCGAGAGTGCGCTGGCGCCGTTTCAAAATCGATCTATTTTATGTTGCGTAGGGTTTTTTTTGAACGGTTTAAAATTCTGTATGGTGCTGGCTACGACGCATCGGACATGCCAATAACAGGGAATGTGTGATATTTAACATCAGGGTAGAGTGTTGTTCATCTCGTCACTCAATCGTAACAAGAAGTGTATTTCACGGGGTGTTCCTAGTAAGTGAAGGTGCGTAATTCGTGAGAGCCGGTGCGCGGGCGCCGTGACAGATTCGATTTATTCATTGTTGCGCGCTAACGATCTGTTACGGCCGCGTGCGCCTTACCGTGATCTTAACCGACGGTTATGAAACTACTTGAAAATGTTCCTAGCTTAGTTTGTTTTTTTTTTTACTTATTTGATATTGTTTTATTAACAGTCCGTTTAGCGAAACCAGCCCGCTTGCTTGTTACCAGTTACAACTCAATTTAAGAGATAGCTTACGGCATGGCAGCGGCGATAATTAAGAAAAGCGTTTCCTAAAAATGTCCCAACTGCTGTGGGAACAAACAAACCGGAATCACGATTCAATTCTCAAGATAATTTACCTTTTTAGGGTTCGGTACCTCAAAAAGAAAAAACGGAACCCTTATAGGATCACTTTGTTGTCCGTCTGTGTGTATGTCAAGACTCTTTATCTCGGGAACGCGTAAAGATATCGAGTTGAAATTTAAACTATACATGTATATACGTATATACACGTATATCTATGGTTTCTTGCAGTTGTGTAAAAGAAAAACTTCTCAGATATCGTTTAAAAAGTTAGAGCCGTTTACACACAAAACACTCACAAGACACTCACAAAAATCAAAACCTACAGGGTACTTCACTATGAAATTTGGCGAGAAATATTGTCTCAGAGTACACATATAGGAATAAATCTGAAAACTGTACATTTTTATTTATAACACAAAAAATATGGGTTCAAAATTCAAAGTGAGTAAATCGTATAGAGATTTTAACTTCCCAATTTTGTGAAATTTTCTGGATTTGTACGGAACCCTCGATATGCGAGCCTGAGCACTTGTCCGGTTTTTTTATACAATAGGTCTGTGTTTTTAAATAAAAAGTTTATTTATCTTTAACGTAGGCAACTAAGATAACACCACACTCGGCAGATGGCTGCTCTACAGCAAAGTTGCTTGCACCAATAAAATGAAATAATATAATTTTCTATTATTAGAAGTAAAGCGGTGGTTAAACGCATGCAGTGCAACCGGGCCCGGGCTTTTCGACGCAATCTATCAGTGGCATCGATTCAATTAGCAGAGGAACAATGGAATTGCCGGAACTGCGAGGAAGGTTACTGCCGGCTCCGGCCACCGATCACAGACCGTTATTAGCTACGGACGGGCTCAACCTGCCCAGGTTCATTACCATAAATTGTTTTTCATAGTTCAAAGTTCATCAGTTCAAAAATTAAGATACTACACGAACATTTTTGCGATAGCGTGTACCACTCTTTTTTAACCGACTGCAAAGGAAGGATATCTTTATTCTGCCAAAACGCTGAATGGTTTTTGACAGTTGTTTCCTCAGTCATCAACTTTCATTTTTAAGGGAGGATGGTGTCGAGTATGGACTGTAGACTTTCACAAGGATGATTACGTATACTATATATTTATTCCTGATTCGATATTGTAGGTTTGTTTGCCTGGAAGAAATCGCTTTGATAAGGCCGCCAGTTAGAAACCTATAAAATTGTACTGTTTTGTCCCTGTAATTTGTTTTCCATGTAATGTGGTTGTCTAATAAAGTGTTATTGTTTTTTGTTTGTTTGTAGGAATACGCTGCGCTGTCTCTTCACCATCATCATTAAGTCATCGTCATCATCAGGTATAAAATATCCACTGCTGGACATAAACATCCATAGATTTCTAATAAGACCAGTTGGAAGCGGATTGTAAGCGCGTTCTAGTGGTTTCAATCAGATCTAACCAGCTTGTTGGTGGACGTCCTACGCTGCGCTTACCGGTACCGATTCTCTCTACAGCTTAGCTCTAAACTCATTTTTACTGGAAATAAAACTAATTAATTTTGAATTTTTTTGGCTCTTGTCTGTAGCTCTTCGTATCGCAATCCCACGCACCGAAATATATGTTACTTACTTAAACCGTCCGCGGCGAACAACCAGTCATCAATAAGTATCGGAATTTATGACCCTCGCACCCACAGGATGCGATCGATAGCAGGCTTTAAACTTAATTCTGGGTCTGGACGTGTGGGTGGAGGCTTTTAAAGCGCACATTAACTTTTGTCAAGTACTGTCTCGCCTACATAAGTCTGCTTTAGTGCTGTACCTTAAGTTACGTCACGTTCACATCGTTATTCAGATATTACAAGCCGTTATTTATATCCTTGCCATATAACAAAATCAGAATGTATTACGAATAATTATTTTTCGTAAAAAATGGCATCACCGACTCTCACCGTATACAGAATTCGCATAGTATGCACGAATTGACGTGATATCCATGTACATTATCGTTGATTTATCAGAAACAGCTCAACCGATTTCGATAAAATTTAATTGAAACCATTTCGGAAATATGCCCCTATAGAAATTTTTAAATCGGTTCACAATTGACGAAAATATCAATAAAAATACAAAACAAAAAAAAGTGCGTGGAGTCCCTCCGCGCGAAAGAAGTGAAACTTCGACGCAACGGTGCTTTCATACCCCCATCGGTTTCGTTAAACGTTTAACGCAACCTTGTAGGAAGTCACATTGGAAGTTTCAATTCAAAAATATATACAGACGAACACAGTACCTCGCCCATTTTGAAAGACGGTAAAAATTTGGTGCCTAAATGTAAGGAACAGCTATTTTTTAGGAGAGTTTAAAGTTGACCCCAAAATAAAAGTTGTTCATAACATTAACTGCTTTTTGTAACCGATCTTTATCAATATGATGCAGAAGAATGGATAAGCATGTAGGAATTCATTCATTTCGTGTCGATGGCTATAATATATATATTTTTTTACATATATCAAAGTAATTCTGATAGTATATACAATATTTAGGTACGTGGGTTTATGGACTTAGATATTTTGGGACCAGAATCTGGCGACCTCTATGGCGGTAGCCAGGTTCAGGTCTTTTTGTGTGCATTGTTTTGGACAAAGCGGGCAGGCTAAAAGTTGTGCCATGGTTTGAACGGCAGCACCACATGCACACTGTTCACACTTTGGCCGCAGCAAAGAGAACTTGGTCAGGTGGGGCTTTTCAGATCAAGGATAGTGTGCATGTAGGAATGTAGAGCAACTTTTAGAGTAATGTCCGTTAGATAGTAAGTAGAGCCTTGTGTTAGCTGAATGGTTCATTTAGAACGTATGGAAAAACTTGCTCTACTATTGCAGATTTAAACGTCAGCTAAATTAAAAAAAAACACTATTACGGTTTTATACACAAACTAAATTTAAAAAAAAAAACGATTATAATTTAGAAGACTTGAACTATTTATTTGAATCTTAAAATATTTTTTGGCTTTAAAATAAGAGAAGTAACAATTCCTCTCAGATTTAATTTAAAGTTATGAGTTATTGAAAGTCCAAGCATTATGATAACTAAACACTACAAATCTACACTTCATGGTATCACGATTCGTATATTTGGCTGATATTTTTTGTAACTCGAACTGAATAAAGTTGTGTTGTGCCGACTCTTCACAAGTCAAAAGAGCATTGATAAAGTATGACAGGCCTGATTAATAGTATGTTAATGAGAACAAAATTGCAATTATAGCTCAAACTTACACGATTGATGGATTATCTTTCAAATATCGGCAACATAACAAGACTGAGATAAAAGATTGTCTCTTAATAAATAGCAACTGCTAGTTCAGGGCAACACCTTGACTATTACTACCGACAAAGGACGGAATGTCTCCTCCAAAGTAACATTGCGTTTATTGCGCTGTTTATAAAAAGCAGAAAATGCACAGCTAATATAATATCATTCATTAGTTTAATTTTGAATCTCATAGTTATGAAAATATTCTCTATGTTAATATTTAAAATATTGGTTTCAGTCAAGTCGTTTCTTATTGGTGACTTATATGAAAACGTTGTTATTTTTTATAGTACATTCTTAAATATTATTTCAAGTTTAATCTCGTCAATCTTATCTTTACACTTTCGGATTTTGTAAGTTTGCGTACTGTATCTAAATTCCCGATCAAACCATAATCACCAAACCTCACCTGTATCAATTAATATTAGTTAGTTTTCAGAAAAGAACATTGTGCATTTTGCTAAATTATATTTTCTGATACCAAAAAATCTAATTATAGTTGCACCTTTTCGATGATAGCCATTTCGTAATTAATAGTAGTTAGTTTTCAGAAAGGAACATTTATTTTCTTGCTAACCAAAAACGAATTAGTGCAACCTTTGCGATTTAAGGCTATATATAAACAGAATACGTGTTTTTTTGATAGCAGATTTTTTTTTTGTTTCTCTTTCCACTTTGTTCTAAAGAATTTGTTTTTATTATATACAAGTATGAAGATAACATTGTCCATGAAAGTAATGTTCAATCATGATTTTAATAAGCACTGTTGTTAAAATGAAATATGAAAACACTATGCTTGTTAACTTACTTAACGGTGGGTGAATGATTGACTTAAAAAGTGCAAGATAACACGACAAACCAACAAACACACTCCGTCTTACCACAAAAGTTTTACGCACGGCTTAGACAATGTTTAACAGTAAATTGCACGGCTAAACAGTGTTTAAAGTGTATTTAAAACTTTTGTGGTAAGACCGACTATGTTTACATGACTCAGCTGACTAGTCAACCAAATGACAAGGACTACTAACTAAGGATGACTTACGTAAAAATGTAAGAAGTAAAACGCGATAAGTCAATTTAAATCCAATAACATTATATGTACATATAACACACGAAAAATATGAACCTATAAATGCATTGGAGGACTAAATAGTTTTCCAAACCTTCAAGGCACTTCAAGCAAAAAGTCAGCGCCGCATTTTTGTGTCATAATTAGGTTTTGTTAATGTCGACTGGTGTTGTTACAAACACAATATAAAATGCGTAATCTGATAGGACAGGACATTCACTTGCGAGCTTCTAAGCATGACTAGAGTCACCGATATCTGGTGACTAGAGTTTGTGCAAAAAGAGAAGCGTCGTAGTTGAGGTCGCCCGTCTATCATTTTACTAATTTCGTTACGTTGACAAAACTGCTCTGTCATTGCCAGTAAAATCAAAAGTGTTTATTTATACTTGGTAGACAGTTAGGCACTAATTTGGTGTCATCAGTAGACTCGCGTCTACCAAGTAGTCGGTACCTCGGCTGCTGATTCAAATCTTGTGGTTAGTTCACCGTAACGCCACGACGGTTCTATTTTTGCACAAACTCTTCGTGTCACTATGAAATTGTAGTAAAAACACCAAATCGACTTATCTAATGAACAAATAGATGAATAATTTATGTTTAACTAGTTTTTACCCACGGCTTCGCCCGCATACGCAATATATCATTATAATTTATAGCCTATGTGTTATTCTGATATATAAGCTATATTATTGCAAAGTTTCATCTCAATCCGATCAGTAGTTTTTGCGTGAAAGAGTAACAAACATCCATACATCCATCCATCCATCCTCACAAACTTTCGCGTTTATAATATTAGTAGGATCATTATAATTTATAGCCTATGTGTTATTCTGATATATAAGCTATATTATTGCAAAGTTTCATCTCAATCCGTTCAGTAGTTTTTGCGTGAAAGAGTAACAAACATCCATACATCCATCCATCCATCCATCCATCCATCCATCCATCCTCACAAACTTTCGCGTTTATAATATTAGTAGGATGTGTGAGAAAACGCGAAAATGCGACTAACGCAATAGAGTCACAAAAATGTATGTATGTTGGAAGACAAAAATAGTCTTCTCCCTCTTAAGTGCAAACCTTCAAGCTCAGAGTCAGCGCCGTATTTTTGTGTCATTTTACGCCCATTAATGGCGGCCGGTGTTGTCACAAACACGAGATAAAGTGCGTAATCTGACGGGACATTAACTTGCGAGCTCTTATCGCCCCCACGTTAACATTTCAATTAAAGCCTGGATTAAGAAGTTGAGTTAATGAGTGGTCAGGTGATGCTGATCGCTTACAGTACGACACGGCTTACGAGATTAATAAACATTGAAGGCACGTTACTTGTGTCGAATGTTAGTTCTTGTCTTTATTGTTCGTATTACTTTGTAGATTTTATGTTGTTAGAAGTTAAGTAGGTATCTACTATGTGGATTAATGAGTTGAAATGGGCAGCTAACTTGCAGTTCCATTAAGTACACATAAGAAGAAATAAGTGGCAGGAACTATTTTGACGCTTATGAGCTACAATGTTTGTCTATTAGCTCTCATATTATTTTATGACCAAGATCTTTGAGGAGAGAGGAGCCCCTCTCTCTCCCCCACGATCTCATGTTCCTATGTAATAATACAAAAGCCTAATTATTTAAAAAAAATGGCAACGCGACAACCGACCTCTCGCAATTAAAATAAAAATAGCGGGGAAGTCACTCCATGCAGACAAAGAAACACTCACTTGAAAAATTACTACCTTTCTTATGCCTACAATAAATCCTACATTTAATACATTTGTTTGTTTGTACATAACTCAGATCTTGGTTACTGCTCTAAAGATTTAAGTGAATTTTGGTATTCAGATAGAACTTTTCTTTATAAGTTTATCTGTATGTCTACGGTATTTCCGCGTCTCGGCATAATTTTTTTTGTACAGAGCAAGTACCCGGTCACTTTCAAGTTTTTCTTAGCATGCGTGTAGAGGTCTACAAGCTGTAACTCAGCATTACTACAAGTTCACCATAAGACGTGTCGGTATACATTTGCATTTTACAGTATAGATTGAGTGAGGAACGGTAATTGGAATTAGAGAATATATAGGCCTCGTAAACACGAGGTTGGAGGTGATTTGAGCGCTGTCTTCTGCTTCATCGATGACCACTTTTCGCTGTACCAATTAAGACAAGCATGCGAAGCCTATAAGCTATAAAGTATTGGCTTCTGTTTATTTTTACCAAACGACTTACTATAACTTCTAGATGTTTGAAGAGTGTTACAGTAAGGTTCATCTTAAATCGGTAAATAAATGGGTAAAAATGGGCTGTTTGAAATTTTTGAGCGAAATGTTTTGAAACATTTAAGAAATATGTTGTTCTTAAACTTTCGCGATTTGAACACATTATTATTATATACTACGGGACTAATCGCGCACTAAAATTACGAGATAAATAAATACCTCCTAATCCCGACGTTTCGGCCGAGTTGCATCGACTGTGGTCACGGGTAGACAGTAGTCAGTCTACCCGTGACCACTGTTGATGCAACTTTAACTCGTATTTATTTATCTCGTAATTTTAGTGCGCGATTAGTCCCGTAGTATATAATAATTTAAGAAATATATAAGTAGGTGCATTAATTTTTGCGAAACGTCTCGGGTAAGTGCTAGTATAGTGCTTACTAACCATGGGTTATGTTGTCCAAAATACTTTTTGAATTTGTATTGGTTATGGACAAATCTAAGTATTCTAGGCATTTTTAATCTTTTAAATTTAAAAATATGGGCGTAGCTAGACGGGACCACAAATAGGCCTCGAAACAAAATAGAAACTTATTTGCTCATTCTAAGAACTTAAAGTCAGTACATTCTATTTTTCTGGGCGGGAAAAAGTAGGCAGCAGAAAACTTCATACTACAAAAATGATTAAACATTCTGAAAGGCTGAAAGCTCATGTGGGCTCATGCATCAAGCATGGTAGATAGAAATTAGCTACTTTTGTATCCATAATACGTAAGCTGTGGTGGTCTAGAGGTAGTGACACTCGCCTTTCAATCGTGAGGTCGTGGGTTCAAATCCCAGTCCCGTACCAATGAGTTCTTTGGAATGTATGTACGGAATTTCACACCACTGGCTTTTCGGTGAAGGAAAACATCGTGAGGCAACCTGCATATGTCCGTACAAGAAATTTAATGGCGTATGTGAATCCACCAACCAGCACTGGACCAGCGTGGTGGATTTGCCCAATCGCCTTTCGTGGGTAGGCCTACGTCCTGCAGTGGGCTATTAAAAGGCTGATACAGTACAGTACATACAGTATCCATCTTACTAAAAACAATAAAATAAGACGCATATAGTGTGTTGAGTTGTACAGTAAGTAACAAAAAACTATAGCATGAACTGATCAACTCGACCAAAATGAGGCCAACATTATAATATGAAACCAATCAACCAAATGAGCTGTCAATTCACATCGAAAATCAAGAGCAAATATGTTCAGGTTTCCCTATAAGGTAATTCGTAAAAACGCTTGCAAAAAGCCCGCTGCATGTTTGAATGGGTACGCGTCGCCGCAATCGGTCGGCCAGGCTGGTGTTACTAGTTCATGAAAGATATATTTCCATGGTTAAAAAAACATTTTTAATAGAGCCTTTATTAACTACCTACAATAAAATGTGATAAATCTATAGCTATTACAACACAAAAAACCCCTGGATGTCGCTAACAAATATCATGATAAATTCAATGATCAGAACCTAAATCGACTGCCTCGATGGTTCAGTGGTTAGTGACCCTAACTTCTGGATTAGAGAGGCGTGGGTTCGATCCCCACCAGGGCAAATATTTGTGTGATGAACATAAGTGTTTGCTCCGTGTCTGGGTGTTATTTAGTTACTATCTATATAAGTATGTATTTAAAAATATGTATATGTAGTATATCAGTCTCTGGCAGCCATATCACAAGCTTTGCTTAGTTTGGGGTCAGAGGCCGTGTGTAAGATGTCCCAAAATATTTATTTATTTATTTTATTTAAATAGTTATCACTTCATTAGTGTGCGCGCGCGCCGGTCGACGGGGGTGCGCGTATTCCCTGAGGATGGAGTTCTAAATACTCTGAAACTTGTTGGATTCCTTGCGGATCGACCGTATAATTATAACGTGAGTTTTAGCCGTATTCTGTTATACTTTTATTTAAATAGTTGTTCTAAATAAGGAGTACATATTGTACATATTTATGATTAATGGCAAATACACATATGAAAGCCGTGGTGGTCTAGAGGTAATGACACGTGAGGTCGTGGGTTCAAATCCCGGTCCCGTACCAATGAGTTCTTTGGGATTTATGTACGGAATTTCACACCACTGGCTTTTAGGTGAAGGAAAACATCGTGAGGCAACCTGTATATGTCCGGAGAAGAATTTTAATAGCGTATGTGAATCCATCAACCCGCACTGGGCCAGCGTGGTGGATATGGCCCAATCACCCTTCGTGGGTAGGCCTACGTCCTGCAGTGGACTATTATAAGGCTGATACAGTACAGTACAGTACACATATGCTGTTTTTATTTTACTTTTCAATTTAGTTGAAATAAGTCCGAAATTTCCCCTTTACTCCCATAAGTCCCATATGTAGGGAGAAACTCACAAGCTGCACCACTGAGCCAGGCCTTATAAGTTGAGGGCGAGCTCGCGCGCGCGCGTCCACAAAGAATGATACAAGAAATAATTACGCCCATTGATCGGAGCTCATTAAATCCAACCAATAGGAATACTCCTACCGACAGACTACTAAATATTCAGCGCTGCTTTCGTCGTACAAAAGGAAAACGGTCCGCAATTTGCCGCGGCGCCGCAGCCTGCCCTTTCTTATATTGAAATAATTCGAGTCCGCTACCGCTGTATTCAATTAGAGACGAGCCGTTATTCTCTGGAATTATCAATTAAAGTGAGCTCCCGTGCAGGAGGTCGCTCGCTCGTTAGCAGGCATTCTAAACGCGATCCGCTTTTCTCGGAGGCAACTAAAGTCTCATCGAACGTGACAGCAAAAAGTTTACTCATTTTTTTGATAAACACGTATTTACACTTAAAGGATCCTATTACAGGTCATAGAACAGGACAAAATAAAAAATAAATGTTGAAGAAATGTGTTGTTTGTAAGGATAGAGTTGTTTCAATTTATAATTTTATGTTCTCGTAGATGGCACGACGCATCGCGAAGTGCGCGTTGATGTCTTTTCTAGGACGCGTTGCAGTCACATTGTAGACAGTTAACACTACCTACTCCACATAATAAATAAATATACCGGTTTTTTTTCGTATTTTTCAGGCTATGGTATTATGTAAGTTTCTTCTCCCAGTACTATTTGGTATTCTGAATTTCTATTCTAAAAATGTACAGCTTTAAATTCAATATTATATTTAAATTCAAGTTTTACATGCCGTTAAGATTATAGAGAGAGCGGGTGAGTATTCTGTGTGTATCGTATTAATCGTTTTCGATTATATTGAGGTTACAAGACGGATATTGTTTTAAAGATTTTATCTTCTGAAGGGTTATTTTAAAAAAATAATAATACTAAAGCGCCATACGTAACTACGTGTATATTGTATAAAATCTAATAATATATTCAGCGTAAGTTCATCTACTCTTGTGTCAGAGTTTTTAAATCGTTTAATGGCCTCCGACAGGGCAAATTTTCAGAAGTTAACTAGTCATATATGTTGGTAAATAGTATCGTATTGGTATTACCGTCACCTGTGCCTGAATATTTACAGAATATTTCGTAACGACTTATGTAAATGCACTAAACACGGCGATGTGAAAATCAGCGCGTGCGCGGCTCGTGCACGTCGCGCGCTCTTCGCTTCGGCGGCAAATTACCATCCAGCTACACCAGTGTGGAAGATAATGTGCAGAAGGCCAAGTTCAGTGATATTTATTTTTAACCGACTTCCAAAAAGAAGGAGATTCTATGTTTGTCTGTATGTGTTTTTTTGTGTATGTACATCGATATTTAGTTCTGAACCGATTTAAAAATATTTTTGCTTCTGATAGACATTTCAATATTAAAAACTTTCTTTTCTTTTTGTGATAAAAAAACACAAAAAGAAAGTTTCTATACATTTAGTGTGTGAAGCACGATTGATTAAGCAATTCGCCATTTCTCGTTAATGGTAAGAAGTTCTAATAATGTCACGTTAAGTGACTAACTGGTTTAAAGCATTTCTCACAGATGGCGGTTCCAACAATGTAGTAGTTGGTAAAAATGATAAAAACACTTTCAGTAATTCGACGCTTTCGCAGACACGTTTCTAGCTTAATTGGATAAATCATCTGGGCCGGAATCCCAGAGGGATGCAGGTTCAAATCCTGCGAACGCGTCAATTTTTGAAATGTTTTTATCACAAAAAGAAAGTTTCTATACACCTAGTGTGTGAAACACGATAAAAGTCATTTCATTAATTTCAATATTATCAGAATCGGCAGAGCTGTTTTTGAAGAATCAATAGTATTCGAAAAATGATGTACACTCGAGCAAACTATTCGTCTTTTGTACACGGTTGTGCCATTTTTGACGACAAATAAATATCAATGTTGTTCACACAGAAAAAGGTATTGTTCAATAGGCCTGATGGCTAGGTAAAATAATTATTGTACTTAATTAGTCTGTTACTTATATTTTCAAAAAATATTGGACACGTGTTTTTAGGGATTCGTACTTCAAACGGAAAAAAACGGAACCCTTATAAAACGGATCACTTGTTGATCACTTGTCCGTCTGTCCGCCTGTGTGTATGTCAAGACTCTTTATCTCGGGAAGAAAGAAGATATCGAGTTGAAATTTAAACTGTATACGTAATCTATGATCTCTTGCAGTTGTGTAGAAGAAAAACTTCTCGTTATCGTTTAAAAAAGTTAGAGCCGTTTATGTCGTAAAAAACCGCATATTTCGACACTCACAATAATCAAAACCTAAAGGGTACTTCCCGTCGACATAGAACTATAAAATTTGGTGAGAAGCATTGTCTTAGAGTACACGTATAGGAATAAATCTGAAAACTGTACATTTTTATTTAAATCACAAAAAATAGGGCCTCGAATATCACAAAATATGGGTTCAAAATTCAAAGTGATTAAATCGTATCATGTAAGGTATCATATAAAAGAACTTCATTAGCACATGCTAAAATAGGTTTTTAATTATTTTAACAATGTGTTTGTAGGGAACCCTCGGCGTGCGAGCCTGACTTGCACTTGTCCTGTTTTTTTTCTTTTGACAATCAAACCTAAAGCGCACCAAAGTTACTTAGTGGCACATTACGTCAGAAGTGTAGTGTAGTTGTAACGCTACGCGTTTTTATAAAATTACCAAAAAAATAAAATACCTGTTTATTACTTTTTGAAAATTTAACTGACGGA
This sequence comes from Hypomecis punctinalis, assembly GCA_949316475.1. NCBI lineage: Eukaryota > Metazoa > Arthropoda > Insecta > Lepidoptera > Geometridae > Hypomecis > Hypomecis punctinalis. The sequence continues at coordinate 13,117,712 of OX438807.1, forward strand.
TAAATTATTAATAGATTTTAGTCCTCTAGCCTATATACTGTTAAAGGTCAAACCGAAATAATCACTATCTATATTCAAGTCAATTGATCAAATAAGAATTCGATTTAAAGTAATTCCGGTTGTGCACTAAACATCTTTAGTGTAATATGTACTTCTAAGATGATTCAAATAAATGCACAAAGTTTACTTTTAAGCATTTCATTTTAGACTGAGCAGACTGAAATTTAGTTTAGCACCTTAGTCTCACAAAAGCCAAGATTTTATTCATTGATGCACATTTTATTCAGAACTTCTACGCATTCGTACGCTTTATACGCCATACCTGAGCTCAGATCAAACCTTACCCTTCTAGAGTAAGATATAGAGTCGGTCGTCTGTGCCTATTTATTTTGTGGTGATGCCCTGATGCCATCATAACCCAAGCTAATGAAATTGCCAAACACCTTCAGAAAATGATACTTTACCCGGCCCTGCCCTGGTGACGGAATGCTTCTCAGAAATAAAGTTAACTTATACGCGATACGGTGTTAATTTTTATACGAGAGTGAAAAATTTTGATACCTACACAGAATTTTTTAATACGATTGATTCTGTAAAATTTAAAAATAATAATTTCTCAGTGCGAAATTGATTTCGATCAGGGTTTAGTAATTTTAAGACCAATATTAGAGGCCGGTATCTTAAATCCGTAAAAAAATAATTGAAACCTCCAATCCACTTTTACTGTATATCATTAGGTATAATGCGTGCCCTCGATGTATGGACAGTAATTCAACTCTCGCACTCGAAATTTTGAACTTGATTGCATATGTTGTAGCAGCATTACTTATCAGTATTTACAATTCGTATAAAACACTAATTAGGAACACTTCGTCGAACAGTTACATTCATAAAACAGCAATAATTGTAAACTGTCGATTTATTTATTGGAAGTTGGAACGTATTGCTACGTTTAACTTTATGGATGAAGCAGGGTTAAAGTTATGGCAGTTTTACGTTTTTATTCTTCACTGAGCTTTTGTATTACACTTTATTTTCGTATTTTTACCACAGTACCTACATTGTTTATAGTTGTGTGCTTGAAAAATACTTTTGCTGACTTATATTAACAAAAAAAAGAATGTTTAGAGTTTTAGACCAAAAAATAAAAACATTTTTTGTGAAAATAGTTTTCTACTTATGAAAGAAGAATTTCCAAAACAATGACTACAATGAAATTGTTTATTTTTATTTTTAAATTGTTAAACTTGAAAAAATTCCGATAAATTTACCTACTTGGGTTAGCATATCGCTTTTTTTCGTCGTGAGTTGATACGACTTATACTTATGGATAACACGAAAACATGTTGTGCTAAACTTTGTACTAAGCCTAATAGCTAAACAATGTACTAGTCATTTTGCTGTTTTTTTTACTAATAATCTTCAATATTTCACTCTGTGGAATCAATTTTAAGATATTGTCCACAAAAAGGCGTAAAAAATCAGTTTGTATCTTTAATTTCCCCTTAATCAGATGGATCATCAATCGACGACGCAATTAGTATTCAGTCAGTTAACCAAAACAAGAACCGATCACGTCCTTGTCGCAGAGCTTACAAAAACCTGAAACGTTAGTTAGTTTCGAGTACAAGAGAGCTGGCCAGTTTTTGCCAAAGTATTCCGTATCAATGGATGGCTGAATGGCCGGACTGCGCAAGCGCAACAAAAAGTGATGCGCCGCGTGTCGCCATTAGTATGGCAGCGGCATCCGAATGTGAGCATTAATTTATCGATAATACTGAATCGAATGATGCGGCATCGGCACTCGATATGTTGGCTGGGCTCGGCAGCACGCGCTCACTTATTTTAAAATTAGTTCATACTGAGCGCAGTACTAAATAAGATTCAGTCCAAACAGACCGCAAGCCTTCCTGCCTCGTGTTTCGCGTTTCACATCGAAATGCTGGCACATATTGATGACGCTTCGCTTTTTGCCAAATTAACCGGCTGTGAAACGAGTTGAAAGCCAATGAGGTTCCGTCGGCTTTCGGATAATTACTGGCACATGACTGAAATAATGTTCCACATTTAAACCCTTAGTAATCATGACCTAATTGCGTTCAATATAATTTATAAGCTCTCAGTATCATAGACGTAATATTTCCATTTTAGTTAACAGACATAATGAAGGAGTTATTTTGATCCTAATTTGCTCGGTGGAATTCTATAGATTGTGGTCAAGATACCTCTACATCATTTTAAGAATGTAATCATGTTCATCTTAGTGCCTGCACCGAAGGTTTCATTCCATCTACCTACGTGAAGATTATAGTTGCTTATAAGATTATACCTACGTATGCTTCTTGTTATTACAGGCGAGCAAAAACCTCAAGGATTGTCGATAAGCGGCGAGACCAGAGAAAAATTTAATCGGCGAAATGCACAGAAAATTCATGTGTGTGGTGTGGCATTAATTAAAATACTTGGCTGGCATTGTGCAGGCAGAGCCACAATCTGTCCCGCCATTTGTTATTCAGCAGGTTTTGATAAAAACACATTTATTATTCGAGCGCGTCTCGAATCAACATAATGTTTTGCAAAATGTTTGACTAAAATGCCGACGTAAATGGCTATTTATCTCTGGCTGTGGATGTTTTGTGACTGCATCAATTTTTAGGTATCGTATCTAAATAGAAGTTTCTTAAGTAGGTAAATCTTATATCTTTGATGACCTTGACCCTTCATTTTCCATTAAAATTCTTTGATCACAAACAGAAATAAGAACATGTCAGAATCTTTCAAACTGAGAAAAAAATATTATATTCATCATTCAAATCTAGTATACGTCGAATCATACTTATACTTAAGTCGGTGGATGTAAAGTTAGCTATAAGCTGGCAAATATTCAATCCTGACTGATGCTCACACAATGCTGCGGCCTGCGTTGATTGGTTTCGTGCAACTTGTAGCGAACTTCACATCCGCCGACTTGTATGTTTCGCCTTATAAGGAACTTGAGTCTTCTCAGCAGTCATCAGTTTCACTACGAATATTTACCTATTTTCAAATAATACCTAGATTGATAAATATTTATACAGAAAAGTGTACCTACTTTTTGACCGACGAACCACCGCAGGAGGTATACAATTCGACGCGTATTTTTATCTATAACCACGCATAACTTTTTTCATAGTTGTCCGATTTCAATAATTCTTTTTTTATTGGAAATTGGTTCCATTTAAATTTTATCGGAATCGGCTGAGCCATTTTTGATAAATCAACAATAATGTGAAAAATGCTACACGGGTGAAGTCGGTCATGCTAATTTTTGCAAAAAATAATCTTGTTAAATGAAGTACTAACTTTAGTTTGTTGTTTTTAAACTTTCGCGATTTGAACACATTATTATTATATACTGCGGGACTAATCGCGCACTAAATCATCCCGACGTTTCGACCGAATTGCATCGATCGTGGTCACGGGTAGACTGATGATGAGGTATTTATTTATTTCGTAATTTTAGTGCGCGATTAGTCCCGGAGTATATAAATAATACGTGTAGTTTATTGGTAATGCTTGGTTTTGTTTTCAATTCAAATTATGTTTTTTCTCTGCAAGCCCCAGACGGTCATTTGACTAGTCAGTAAAACGCATCTTGGTACATTTTAGCTACTGCTGAAAATTATAAAAAAAATGAATAAAGAAAGAAATTACTAAATTTAAAACTTCCATTATTAATTCAACTACCTTAAAACATTTCATCTAGGAAAGATAATCCCTGAATAAGTAACCATTGCATAATTACAGCATTACAGCAAATGCACCAGACGATTTACAAATGAAAGTTTAGTTCATCATATAACTTTAAACTGCCATATCAAGCCCGTAATGAGCTATAAACATTATAATAATAGTCGCTTAATTACGACAAAAGAACAACGAGCCATGAGTAGGGTTACCAGAAGAAATATTAAAAAGTCCGGAAAAGTCATGATTTCTGTTGAAAAATTAGAAAATTTTCGCATTTTGAAAATCTCAAATTCAGAGGGAGTCCTCCGGAGGTGTCTGGATAATGTAAATGTTAACTAACGCATGGGGTCATAGTGGAGTCTGTGAAAAAATACCTGACCCGGAATCTGAAACGGAATCCTATAATATAGGTAAGTACTCGTAAAGTTGACACCATAACAATAACTCATTTAAAAACTTCTTTAAGGAAATTGACACCGCCATTTGCCAATATGGCGGCGTAGGTATATTGATTGTATAAGCATGTAAGTATAAAATGAATAATTAAGACACTTAACCATCGGACCACCGACATTAATCCATCTCGATTAAATCAGCTCGCGAACAAAATAAAATCGCATCGGAAGCGGTTCATTCCTGTGGGAGCTGCAATGCTATAGGTTTAGCATTTCAGACGAACATTCAAACAGAAAAAACTCCGAAAAAGTCGATAAAGATAAGTTAGTTCGTATAGGTCGGGTAGCCCTGGTGTCAGTGTTTTAGGCCGCCTAAAGGCCTCTTGCGGCCTTCTAAACGGTTAAAACAACCGGGACCTACAATGTAACGTGTCATCCGAGCCACGGTAGCGCTCAGTAGGAAAATGCCACCCGCGGTCACCCATCTAAATACTGACCGTGCGGAACGTTGCTAAGTCGATGACACAAACACACTAACATACACCTGAAATATTTAATATCGCTCCTGAGGTCTCAGGACACATCTTGAGATATGGTAGCCCTACCCACGAGATAATGGTCATCGGTTTGCATACGCCCGCGGCTGCGCCGTCGACAGACGATTGACAATGAGCACTCATTAAAGTCAAGATCAGCCCCGATTCAGAGACAGGCTCAAAAACAACAGTATTAAAATAAGAGCACGTGCAAAGGTTATTTTCATCAGTCACTTGATGGAGTCAATTCAGTCGCTCAAAGCTTCTTTGTTTCATTTTCATAAAAGCGAACGCTTTCATAAAATTAAGACCTTTTGTAGGTTATAGTCTTTATGTCAGTTAACTATGTATATTAAACTAGACTAGATATATTTACAAAAAGTAGATCTAGATATTTGACACATACGCACTTTTTTGATTTTCCGTTCCTACTGCACCTACAAGCTACGGTCTAGTTCAGATATTAGACTATATGAAAAGGCTATGAGACAGCTCTAAATAAATTTTTAAAATGTTGACCTCCTTGTCTCCATCCATCCATCAGCCCCATAGGACGTCCACTGCTAGACATAAGCCTCCCCTATGGATCTCCAATAAGACCGCTTAGAAGCGGCTTGCATCCAGCGCGATCCTGCGGTTTTAATGAAATCATCCGCCCACCTTGTGGGTGGACGTCCTATGCTGCGCTTGCCGGTACGTGGTCTCCAATCCAGAACTTTTCGATCCCACCGGTCATCAGTTCTCCTCGCTATGTGCCCTGCCCACTGCCATTTCAACTTGCCAATCCGTTGTCTTCTTGTCTAATAGGTCGCAATGAAAGAATATATAAAGAAAGAAATAAAAATGAAGACTGCTACATTTTTAGTAATTTTAAATATGTCAAGATTAGCCTTCATCATTGAGCCGACTGCCTACGGTCAGACTAAGAGAATAACTCTACTATAGTGAAAAAATATCTAAAGACACCTCATAATATGTCTATTATAAAACCTAACACACTTTCAGCATAAAAGTTATCGAAGACAACAACCACACGGAAGGAACTCACAAGGAAACAAGTAGGTACCTCGTTCCATCCATCAGTCTCTCATGCATATGAACACGGCTATTTAGTGTAACCAAATGAGCTCAATCACCGCAGACAGCGCCTCTGGACCGATATGACAATAATTTATAGTTTTATACTTCGCCAGGAAAACCTGAGCGCCATGGGTGTTACTTTCTACCACGTAACCACTTTGAAGTAAGTGAAAATGAGAGTAGCTTATTAAAATTTGTTGTTTGTAACAACAGAGTGAAATTCAGAAAGAGAAAGATATACAATTTCTAACCAAAAAGTATAACAATTTAAAATTATGTACAGCACATATATTATTTTATGGGGGCAGATATCACTAAATGTAGACATACCTGCAAACAGCCACTTCGTGGGGAAACTGATGGTAACTATGTTAAATCTCTCTTCATAACATCAAATACCAATTGCACTATTAATAACTGTCTATAAATCAAGTCTTGTACTCGCGAAGCTTCACAACTGCATTTATAAAAGCTCTTTCTTTACTGACTTCAGTTTCTTAGCGCTCGATACAATCGGAGAAAACGGGATTGATATGTTCCATGTTTTTGTAACGTCATAAAAATCCGCCTTGTATTAAATTTAAGCGCTTTAAAATTGCACAGGAAAGCGATAAAGCAAGCGAATGAAAATCGATGACCTGATATTTGAGAGCACACGGCAGGATGCAGTTTTTGTTTCGCTAATACAATATTTTTTGTGAAGGTAGATAATTTTCTTGATCGTCCTTGGTGTCGTTATACGTTTTGACAGATTTTGTAATGATATATTTAGAAATTGTTATTTTTTTAATTTGTATTAAGTAGGTATTATATATTTATCGGTAAATACATACTTAATAGTTTTCAACCGCCAGACTCAGGGCCGTATTGGAGGCCTTAGTCACAAATAGAGGGACGAGTTTAATTTATCAGATTATTTTAAATTTACTGATTGCCTGATTTGATTGTACAAATAGGTAGGAAGAGATTAATTGTTTTTGTTAAAATCAAAGAACATTTTTTTTCTTCAAATGTAGGCAAAGGTACCTAGCGAAAAAAAAAAACCACAACTAAAGTTGTTTGCTATTGTTTACTAGTTGGAAAATAAAAGAATTTTTTCGACATCTATTGTAGAACCCCCTCTATTATGGAGGCCCCGAGGAGTTGCTCCGATTGCCCTTTCCCTAAATCTGGCCCAAGCCAGAATGTATGCTGCATATTCTGCTGACAGTATTTGGATTATTCCCCTTCCTAATAACTCTAGTTTTAGTCCTTAACTAGAAATAAAACTCTGTCTGGGAACTCCTGCTCTAAAGTCTAGAGTTCAGCAGTTCAATGGAGTGTATAGATGATTAAATTGTTTTTTTAATGTAGACTACCTATGTAGTTGTAGCTTAAGAAGTTGTTTTTATTGTAGTTAACAATACACAAGCCCGTTTTCCAACTATATAGCATTAAATTGGGTAGTGGTAAATATGAGACTGGGATAGATTGGTAGGTCTGGGATCATGTAGAATGAAGAATTTGGTCGCCCAACTTACCTATAAACTTCAGAACAGCGCCAACAGGACCACTTTCTTGTGACATTCGGGACAATTACACGACAACGGCATTCCGAAGGCAGCATCCTCAATGTTTATTCAAGCGAAGACTTCAGCACCCGGAATCCGCGCCGCGCACCCGGTCCAGTAAAAACCTGGCTCGCCCGCGCCCAGCTCAGCCCAGCTATTTGTCAAAAATAAAATTATGTTCTGATTATTATTTCAAGAGAGAAGAAATCGCGCGGCATCCGCCCGCCAGAGGCCGCGATGCAGGCGATAAGGCGACAATAAAATACATAAATAATTCATACCGGGAACGCGAGTATTGATTCGCAAGAACGTGTTTCAAATGTTTTATTATCGACGATATTAATAAATGGGGCAGATGTACGTCGTTGTTCTTGCGACTGCCGCATGATTGCTCCGGTTGGCAGTTCAATTAATTAAAATCAAATTTGTTATTTCTGCTGGATTGTTCGCTGAAGGGAACCTAAACGGGTGGAACCGGTTACATTTGATAGTGGCGAGTGAAGTCTCATATTTTAAAACCTTTCCCGTGGTCGACGAAAAAGGTATCCTTGCTTTTTTTGACCGACGAACCACCGGAGGAGGTATGGGTGATTCTTCGAGTAAGTCGTTCTTTGGTGATTTTCGTGGCAATTTTCAAATTCAATTTTTTTTTCAATTTCTTGCCAGAATCTAAAAAGATATGTAAAATTAATATGTTTTATAGAAGAGGCACCTCAAAGAGCCATATACTTACAGAGATAATCGGGGTTAAAAAAATTGAGGCCACGCAAATCATAAAACACCCCACGAAAATGATAATTTTAATTTGACTTTCTCAGATGAGTTACTTACTGTTCCTTCATATTGAAAAAAAGTTATTATGTTATGATAAAGTAAAAAATTGGTAAGTTACTAAGGCAGAAAACGTTTTTAGTAGTATCAGACCAACATTATTTATTATTTGTCAAAGAAATTACAAAAATACACAAATTAAAAAAAGATTTAAAAAAATAACAAAAATATAGGTAGGTTACTAAGGCAGACACAGTTTTTAGTAGAATCAGTCCAACATTATTTATTACTAGCTGACCCGGCGAACTTCGTTTCCCGCAATATCTTTATAAATTATAGCCTATATGTTATTCTGACGTATAAGCTAGATAATCAAAGTTTCATCTCTGTATTGTACAGAAAGATAATTTGATACAAAGTAAAGAGCATCAACTTGTGGCGCTTTATCTTCCAAAAATTTTGGGATAGGCTGAAGATGCTCCCATATTGCAAGTGCATCATGTCGCAGTGATTTGCTTACTGTGCAAAAAGGTGTCGTTATCATTTTGCCATCTTTTTTGTAGTATAAAACTACAGTGTGCAGAGTCAGCTATTTTTACTACCTCTAAAGTGAACGGCTTGGATTTCTCTTGAATATTTTGCATTGTGTTTCTATCTAAAGTTGCAATGGATTATGCATTCGTCTTGTTTCAGATTGTATTTTATTTGTTTGATGTGTCTGTGCTGTGATATTATATTTGAAACGTGATTCATGTAGGGAATCAGCTGCTTATCAAATTCTTTTATTAATGCTTTTGGAGAAGCAATTAATTTTTGGTTTGTAACAGTACGAGTTAGACCTACGTTGGAACAACAACAACCTGTTTGATGCATTTTCACACCAAAGCATATGGGAAACTCTGGAAGCTCAAAATGTGGAAATTCAGTACATAGATGTATTAAAACAAATATACGGAAAGAGCACCGGTAGAGTTAAGCTCGAAACCATTGGCCAAGTTTCCCTGTTGGTAGAGGTGTAAGACAACGTGACCCGCTCTCTTCGAGAATTTTTCTGTCTATATTAAAATCTATTAGACTGGAAAAAACAAGGATTGTATATTCAAGGCAAATATTTCAATCACTTAAGATTGGTTCATGATTTAGTGTTGCTATCAGAGTCAAGTAACTAACTACATTATATGATTGAAACATGATGCTAGCATGACAGTAGGCCTACAAATGAATATTTCGAAGACAAAGGTTATGTCAAATCACACCAAGTCAAGCATAATTGTTGGAAATCATATACCTGAATACGTAGAGCAATACATTTATTTGGGAAAACAAGTCGGATTCAACAGAAATAATAATGAGCTGGAAATAGAGAGAAGAGTCAATAGAACATGGAACAGTTATTGAAGGTATAAAGAAATATTTAAAAGCGTTATGCCTATAAAGCTCAAAAATAAGTCATGGACTCGTGTATTATCTCTTGTCTCACATATGCATGCCAAACATGGAAGTTTACCAACAAAGTTAAAAATAAATTAACTACTTGCCAAAGAGGAATGGAGCGCAGCATGTTAAACATAAAAAAAATACAAAAGATAAGATTAGACATTTGAAAATAACATCCAAGACCAAAGCAATAGATGCTCTATCCCACGCTTAAAAATTAAAATGAAAATGGGCCGGGCATGTAGCGTGCCTGGTAGATCGCAGATGGACCAATACTGTTACGACTTGGAATGGACCACCAGGTAAGGAAGATCCTACACAAGATGGGAAGACGACGTTAAAAAAATTGCGGGCCCAAAATGACTCGAAATAGCCCGTAGAGAGAAGTCCGTAGAGAGGCGGAGGACACGATAACTCTGAAATCCGGCAACCTGATTTACTACCGGGAAGGTGACCAGTGGTCCCAAAGTGGTGTCGGTTTTCTCGTTCACAAGTCCCTCGCTAACAATGTTATCACCATCGAAAGTGTGTCGAGCAGGGTTGTATATCCAATACTCAGAATTTTCAAGAGGTATTCGAAGGTCATTGTGGTATACGCACCGACCTCGTCACACCCAGATGACGAAGTGGAGACTATGTATGAAGACGTAAGTCAGGCCATACATACATCTAAGACCCACTTTACTGTTGTTATGGGGGATTTCAACGCAAAGTTGGGCAAAAGAAGCGATGATGAGCTGAGAGTGGGGCAATTTAGCAAGACATCCCGGACATCAGCCTGTACGAGGTTAGAATGGCCCTGAATCAGTTTAAGAACAACAAGGCGCCGGGTGATGACGGTATCACATCAGAGCTGCTGAGAGCGGGTGGAACACCGGTACTAAAAGTCCTCCAGAAGCTTTTTTTGTTTTTTTTTCAAGAAAGTTGACAACACCGTATTGAAGAAATACAGACCCATCTCACTTCTGAGCCATGTTTATAAGCTGTTTTCAAGGGTCATTATGAACCGTCTCGAGCGCAGGCTTGATGACTTTCAGCCTTGCGAACAAGCCGATATCCGAAAAGGCTTTCGCACCATGAACCACATTCATACGCTGCGGCAGGTTATACAGAAGACCGAAGAGTATAATCTGCCACATTGCTTAGCATTTGTGGACTATGAAAAAGCCTTTGATTCGGTCGAGACATGGACTGTGCGAGTGTGACGAGTCTCTCCAACGATGCCGTATTGACTATCGGTACATCGAAGTGTTGAAGTGGTTGTATAATAACGCCACTATGTCGGTCCGAGTACAGGAAGAGAGCTCCAAGGCGATCCCTTTAAAAATAGGCGTAAGACAGGGAGACGTAATTTCTCCAAAACTGTTTACGACTACTTTGGAGAACGCCTTCAAGCTCCTGGAATGGAAAGGATTCGGCATCGATATCAATGGCGAATACCTCACTCACCTTCGGTTTGCTGACGATATAGTAGTCATGGCAAAATCGATGGAAGAGCTCAGCACGATGCTCGAAGGCCTCAATCGGGTTTCTCAACAGGTGGATCTTAAGATAAACATGGACTAGACGAAAGTCATGTCTGATTCCCATGTTTTACTCACCCCGATTTCTGTTGGAAACTCGGTTCTTGAAGTCGTTGACTCGTACGTCTACCTAGGATAAGTAGTCCAGTTAGGTAGGTCCGACTTCAACAAAGAAGCCAATCGCCGAATCTAACTCGGATGGGCAGCGTTTGGAAAATTGAGTAGCGTCTTCTCGTCCGACATATCTCAGTGCCTCAAGTCGAAAGTTTTCGACCAGTGTGTGTTGCCAGTGATGACTTATGGCACAGAAACGTGGTCTGTCACTATGGGCCTTATTAGTAAGCTCCAAGTAGCCCAACGAGCTATGGAGAGAGCTATGCTCAAAGTCTCTCTGCGGGATCGAATCAGGAATGAGGAGATCCGTAGAAGAACCAAAGTTACCGACATAGCCCAACGGATCAGCAAGTTGAAATGGCAATGGGCAGGGCACATAGCGCGGAGGACTGATGACCGGTGGAGTCCAAAAGTTCTCGAGTGGAGACCACGTACCGGCAAGCGCAGCGTAGTCCACCCACAAAGTGGACGGATGACCTCATTAAGACCGCAGGATCGCGCTGGATGCAAGCCGCTTCCAACCGGTCTTATTGGAGATCCATAGGGGAGGCCTATGTCCAGCAGTGGACGTCCTTTGGCTGATGGATGGATGGATGGATGGGCAAAAATTGATTTGCGTGGGTCAAAACTACCACGTAAACCACGCAGATCACGACCACGAAAATCAAAATAAATCCTAAAGGATTTATTTACATAAAAACCTTTTAAACAAATAAACTGTGTTTTGAATATAAGTTACGTAACTTCATATTTGTTCGCTACAATATTTTACTAAATAAATAAATTCACAGACATCGGAGATAATTGTACCACGCAAATCAAAGTTTTGAGAAACCAAACCCACGCAACAAGGTTCTTACCTCTATTTTTTTAAAACTCGACGCACCATCACTTAAGTACTCTACCCGGCAATCGAAGCGCGACTAGTTGTAACTTGAATTAGGATCATGCAACATCAGGCCGCAAATTTAGAGATATGCTAGTGCAATTATAAAAATCCACGCAAATCAGTAACTACCTCGGGACAGTTACATTTAATTTTTTTGTAGGCAACGTAGTTCTTTCAGAACTATGGTTTAATTTTTTTATAGCATTTTAAACTTCTTAGGACTTAGTGGTATTTTTTTTGTAACCATGTAGCGTATAGTTTAAAATATATAATTGACTAAGTGATCAGATCGGGGATTGGGACACTCCACGAAAATCAAAGAATGGGGGTATTTCATTTTTTTATCATATTTATTTATAAAGATACTTGAATAATAATCAGTGTCCCAGTTCAGAGAGGTTTTAAGCTTTGCTCGAAAAAAAAACTGGCTCGCTGACTTTATGATTTATATTTTTTTTAAGTAAAGCCGCTTGAAAACCCTGTCCCAAAGAATGACCCGTATACAATTCGACGCGTATATTATTTTTATTTTTTTATGTATAACCACGCATAACTTTTTTCATAGTAGTCCGATTTCAATCATTCATTTTTTATTGGAAAGAATACTTCAAAATTGGTCCCATTTAAATTTTATCGAAATCGGCTGAGCCGTTTTTGATAAATCAACAATAATGTGAAAAATGCTACATCGATCCATGCGAAATATTTGCGAATTCGGTACACGGTAACAGTAATTTTACCAAACAAAAAAAAATAATCTACTTCTTTTCGGTAAGGCCTATAAAAAAGAGCGACCGCTCATTACTAGTACATTTAAACAATACGCATTTATTTCTTCCATCTCCATCTCGAAGTCTTGAACAAGCTATTAAAATTCAGCTGTTATCGATCCACAGCATGTCAACCAGGCAATTACATCCATATGGGAAAAACGAAGACCAGTCACGAAGTAGCCAATGGCCATTGAGGAGTGAGGCTGGTCACGGAGTAGGGCGGGCACTTGGCCCTAGAAGTCGGAGCCGCTATCAAGGCCACTTTTTCAGATCATGGACCTAGTTACAATAGCGGATTGGTATGTCATCGTATGTTCAATACATAAATCATTAATGTGGGCAAACAAAAATACCAGTGCCTATAACTGTAGGGCTGGTACTCTATCCCTACCGAGCTATCCTCCCTCGACATTACCTACATATGTAGGTACTTACATATGGAAAATAAAATGAAAGTAGGTACAATATACTGTTCCCATTCGTAGGTCTTCAATAGGTATAAGGTAAGATAACTTTATTGATATTAATGGAACCTAATATTACAAAAAAATATTGCATAATATAGATTCATTAACATGCTCGTCCAGTTAAACATTTTTTCACATGTTTTTTAATAATGATACAGAAATGACACTGCATTTCTAAAAACATCACAAAATAATATTAAATTCATTGACAAAATGTTATATAGGTACTGCTACTGTTTCATCATTATCATTATATTAGCAGTACATTTACTGCTGGATATAAGCCTCACTCACAAGACCGTTTTAAAGTGACCATCCAGCTTGTTTTCACATCCTGATCAGATCTTCGGTCCACATTGTTACTGGACTGATAAACTTTTATATTCTTGTAGATAATCATCTAATAATAATACTTTACTAATTAATATAAAAATAAACATAATATTAAGTACGCTATTAGTAGGGACTATTAAAAACTGCAACGAATAACAATCCAAAATAAAAATAACATTACGATCTGTGATTGCCTTCATTTGTTTTACTTTGTAGACCGGCTCGTGAAGCAAAAACGGGCCAATTACCTACAATATTTATAGAACGCATACATCAAAATTAAATAATATGGCCGGGTACATCAAAGGAAAACTTGCAGAAGTTGGAATACATTTCAGTAACAAAACTTGCGTACATAGTGTATTAAAAATTCGCAGACTTATTTCACGAGGCATAAGATGATGTAATTTATTTTTTGTATTACCTAGGTAGATTTTTGTTTGATTTGTTATTGCCAGACAATAAAGTTGTCATTCCATTAGCAAAAACACTAATCGGGAACTCCAAAAAAATATTTTAGGCAAAATATACTTAATGGCTTAAGCCATGGATATGCTTGGGAACTAGCTTGGGAATTTATCATTCAGTCGTGAAAGATTGCGCAATAAGCGTCACCGTAATTCCGACTATAACGCGCAGAAACGGAACAACCTAGGGTTTTAGTAGGAACATCAACCAGTCGGCAGGACTCCCACTTAACTACCCTGCCTTCTCCGGAACAGGGTGGTATCCGTAAAGGATTTTTAACTAGGGCAAAAAGATTTCACTCGGGCAAAATTAGGTACAGAAGTACCTTACATGCTTCCTGGAGCATACTCTACGTGGAATCTGTTGTTACCGGTAACTGTTGGCATACATCTATTCGTATTAAGATCGGAAACTGCACGTGACTGTATAGTGTCAAAGGCGCCGCGGAATGAAGATTTGCCCACAAAATGTCAACAAGGCCGACAAAGGCGGTCTTCGAATAAGGCTCGGGCCCGCGAGGTAAGGAGGGCCCGTGGATCGCCACGCTTCGCCATAATCGGCTAATTGTGCACCTAACGAGCACCCACCATGTAACCCTACCTGCCTGCCAAGACTGATTGATATACATATTTTTCTCTAAACTTTTAACATAGGATCACTGGTAACTTACGTATAGAAACTTTTTTTTTTACCAAGGGAAATCCTTTATGGATACCACCACACCTCGTGGGCAGGCGGGTGGTTATGTGGGAGTCCCGCCACTGGACGGTGTACCCACCAACAACCGCCCTCCTCCGCGGCACCCCACAGCGCTGGCCCAACCTGGGTCCCACCACGGAGCTAAGGCTCCCGCCAGAATGACGATGTTTCGAACACCAGACACATCGCCATCCACCACCTGGGATCAACCAGCACTGGGCGTCGGACAGCACCCGTACCTATCCGACAGCCCTGGTCCCGATGCAACGGATCAATTAAAGTGGCCCCACGCTTGCCACTACGGCTCCAGAGGATAGGGAGAGCGGCCATCGCGATACCGACACTCCTCCTCCCCTGCAGCCCACCGCCTCCGCCAACACGTTGACGGCGCCCGTTAGGACCGCTGGCAGGTAGGACAGGCAGCGGCACACTCGCCGCCTGTCCATATCCCACGCCGCCCCCGCCTCGATGGGCTCGGCCGCGACAAGCGCGACACCGCAGTCCAGCTCAGTGGCAAACAAACCCGGAGAGGCGGCCCCACCTCGGGTTCCTCTTCGTTCACCAGGTTAAGGCAGACCTGGCTACTAAGCCGCCCCGCCACGACAAGGCGGGAACCTACTCGGGGGGACGTATAGAAACCTGGACTAGGACTTTAAATACCTACATCATGATGAACAACATTTAAATCAATAAACCACATTTTGTTCCGTAGAAAAAGTTTATTGTTTTTACAATTTTCTCGATTTTTTTTTATTTATTTGTTACTCTCCACAGACACCGGGGCCTGTGCTCTTTAAGATATGCGTTATTTTTTAAATATGATTTGAACAATTTTTAGGTTTCCGTCCGTACCTCAAAAGGAAAAAACGGAACCCTAATAGGATCACTTTGTTGTACGTCTGTCCGTCTGTGTGTACTCTTTATCTCGGGAACACGTAAAGATATCGAGTTGAAATTTAAACTGTATACGTAAGTATATCCATGGTCTCCTGCAGTTGTGTAAAAGAAAAAAATCTCAATTATCGTTTAAAAAAGTTAGAGCCGTTTATGTCGTAAAAACCCGAATATTTCGACACTCACAAAAATTAAAACCTACAGGATACTTCCCGTTCACATAGAACTATTAAATTTGGCGAGAAGTATTGTCTCAGAGTACACATATAAATCTGAAAACTGTACATTTTTCATTAAATCACAAAAAATAGGGCCTCGAAATTAACAAAATATGGGTTCAAAATTCAAAGTGAGTAAATCGTATGATGTAAGGTATCATATAAAAGAACTTCATTAGCACATGCTAAAACAGGTTTTTAATTATTTTAACAATGTGTAAGTTTCGAGGAATGACGAGAAAAGTGAAAAAAAAAAACAAACTTTTTTCGATGGTTATATTGTATAGAGATTTTAACAACTTATCTACTTCCCAATTTAGCGAAATTTTCTGGATTTGTACAGAACCCTCGGTTTGCGAGCCTGACTCGCACTAGTCCGGTTTTTTCTTTATATTTTCTCGATTTCGGAGTTGATAGCACAGTAAACGTAAAGGTGGGCATACACGGTCAGTTCAACTGATCAGTTTTTCGCGTCACTCCAATTGGGGCTCATTCAGTAAATTAAAAGGTGGGAATTGGTGGCTCCATGTATAAACCACTACCAGAAGCTGGGCACACATGATGAAATGATTGCATCAGTTCATCAAATAATTGCAGCGGGGTTCTAATGTAGTCAACTATTGCCGATAGGTACTGCGATGGTTTGCATGTTTTTACCACTTCGATGAATAACTGAATCTTCAGTAACTCACGTAATTTCAATTTTTTATAAAAAAATATCTGAACCAAAGTTGTTTGGAATTTGATTTACTACAACTTTAATTCACATCAACTTTTGTAGGATCGATATTATTCGAATATCACAGTGGTGCCATTGTAAACAATATGGCACCACCGTCTTATCAAAAAAAATATCGATCCCAGAAAAATTTGATGGGAATCAAAGTTGTAGGAAATTAAATTTCAAACATTTTTGATTTCCAAAATTTCTCATGAAAAATTGAAATAACTCAAGTTATGGAAGAAGCAAAATGGCACCACTGCCTTATTAAAAAAAATATCGATCCTATAAAAAGTTGATGGGAATCAAAGTTGTAGGAAATCAAATTTAAAACATTTTTGGTTCCGATAATTTATCATTAAATATTGAAATAACACAAGTTATAGAAGAAACAAAACGGCACCACTGTCTTATTAAAAAACATATCGATCCTAGAAAAAGTTGATGAGAATCAAAGTTGTGGGAAATTAAATTTTAAACATTTTTGGTTCCGATAATTTGTCTTGAAATATTGAAATAACACAAGTACGAAAGAAACAAAATGGAACCACTAAGTTGTAAAAAAAAAGATCGATCCTGGAAAAAGTTGATGGGAATCAAAGTTGTAGAAAATGAAATTTCAAGCAACTTTGGCTTCGATAATTTCTCATGAAAAATTGAAATAAGAAGTTATGGAAGAAACAAAATGGAACCACTAACTTATTTAAAAAAATATCGATTCTGGGAAAAGTTGATGGGAATCAATGTTGTAGGAAATCAAATTTCAAACAACTTTGGTTTCGATAATTTCTCATGAAAAATTGAAATAACACAAGTTATCGAAGAAACATCATGGCACCACCGGCTTATTAAAAAAATATAGATCCTAGAAAAAGTTGATGGGAATCAAAGTTGTAGGAAATCAAATTTAAAACATTTTTGGTTCCGATAATTTATCATTAAATATTGAAATAACACAAGTTATAGAAGAAACAAAGCGGCACCACTGTCTTATTAAAAAAAATATCGATCCTATTAAAAGTTGATGAGAATCAAAGTTGTAGGAAATCAAATTTCAAACATCTTTGGTTCCAATAATTTCTCATGAAAAATTGAAATAACACAAGTTATCGAAGAAACATCATGGCACCACCGGCTTATTAAAAAAATATCGATCTTAGAAAAAGTTGATAAATCACAGTTGTGGAAAATCGAGTTTCAACCAACTTTGGTTCCGATAATTTCTCATGAAAAATTGAAATAACACAAGATATAGAAGAAACAAAATGGCACCACTGTCTTATTAAAAAAATATCGATCCTGGAAAAAGTTGATAGGAATCAAAGTTATAGGAAATCAAATTTCAAACAACTTGGGTTCTGATAATTACTCATGAAAAATTGAAATAACACAAGTTATCGAAGAAACATCATGGCATCACCGGCTTATTAAAAAATATCGATCCTAGAAAAAGTTGATAGGAATCAAAGTTATGGAAAATCAAATTTAAAAACAACTTTGGTTCCAATAATTTCTCATGAAAAATTGAAACACTTAACACAAGTTATCGAAGAAATATCATGGCTCCACTGTCTTCAAATATGGAACCACCAATTTCCACCTTTTCATTAACTGAATGAGCTCCCAGTTGGAGTGACGCGAAAAACTGATCAGTTTAACTGACCGTGTGTGCCCACCTTAAGCTTAACATGCTCAAATCACCTTTAAGGGGCCGTAAGTTCTTAACTTTTTAACACTATAGTAAAAATATAAATTATAATTTCGAAATTTTCGAATAAAATTTAAAATATGGCTAGTGATGTCAACTTTATATCCCTTTATATTATTGTCTGTGGGCATGATGCAAGCAAGTAATTTCGGTAACTCAAAATGCACATATATGAGAACTAATGACCGATGGGGTCGAAAAGATTTCGAGTGAAGACCACGTACCGGCAAGCGCAGCGTAGGACGCCCACCTACGAGATGATCTCACCAAGACCGCTGGATGCAAGCCGCTTCCAACCGGTCATCTTGGAGATCCATAGGGGAGGCCTATGTAGTGCAGTGGACGTTATATAGCTGATGGATGGATGGAAATTGTAATGAGACGTAATTAAACCGTAAGGACGTATAATTTTAGATAAGTATAGACAAAAACTGAGAAAGTTCAAAGCGGCGTTTTAGTTAGTAACGTTTGTCTTATAATTTGCTATGATTCATAGGTAAGCTAAACATTTAAAATAATATGAACTGTTCCTTACACTAATTCCATGGTACGGGGCCTAATAGTCCTAATACATAGTAAGTTATTCGCTACTATTAAATAGAAAGGTAATACGTACATTAAATACAACTCCGTTTACATTTTACTCGACTTCTATCAGTGCCTACAAATTAACATTGTATCCGCCATGAGATACCGATACTCTGCAAATTTAGCATAACTGCACGATAATATTAAAGAAACGAGCTTACTCATCGATAAATATTGAAATCCGCGATACGTGGGGACCACACACGCAGCGGTGTGTTTGTTCGTCGCAAACGGCTGGATATTTCAACAGCTTATTGCTGGAGCTCATTGCGAGTGTGTAATGCGATGACAAGTGAGGACACAAAATTCTCTTTATCTCCCTCAGGGCGATTCGATTAATTCTTGATTAAAAATAATTAACCATTCGCAACGGAGCCAGTTTGGCTCGCGCTCGAGTTTGCCGTATCTGCTCGTATTACAAGCGGTGATGAAATAGAGTACTAGAGTATCTAAATATAGTATGCCTTGTGCATTTTAGCAGATTATGGGAATGGAAGAAAAAAGATTTAAGGATAGTGACATTTTGGGAAGTAAATAAGTATATTAACTAGGTATTATGCCTGTCTTATACCCAAACGGCTTTTAAAATATATTCATATAGGCAAATCTAGGATTTCGTTCGGGGTGAACCCATCCGAAAGTAAATTTAGGGACGGACTCAGATACGTGTACTTTCAGGGAGTTCATTGAATCACTCGCTGCGCTTGTGATCTAGAATCCTTCGCTTACTTGGTCATCAAAATTGAGCACGCGATTAAAAGTCAACTTCGCACCATTTTGTCATCTTTTTACACTAAATGAATAATAGAAATAAAAATAACTCGCATAAAATTCTAGAGTCCGTACAAATGTGTCCTGCGAGTCGGGTACACGCGCCCTATTACCTAATCTCAATCCTGACCAAGATCTTCTAACCATAGGCGATATTTTGTACAGGCTCTAAAACTTCATGCCAGTTATTTCCCTTTATATTTAAGACAAAATATGCCAAAACCACGTTAGTTTACATAACAAAATATCTATCTATGTAATCGATCCATTACCACCCACTGCTGGATCTATATGCCACCACTCTATCTCATAGATAAATAATTAATTTTAAAGCAGTCTCGCATTATACCCACATCATCTTTGAATAAATCGAATTCGCTACTCAACCCAAACATTACAATTCAAAATTATCGCAAAAAGTTTAACAAAAGCTTGATTGGTCTTTTGAATCCGTTAGCTACGGTCTGCTACGGTCGACAGCTACGAAAAACCGCTAATAATAATTCGTACTCGACGTGTGACGGTTCTATTAAGCAATCTCATATTTTTTGCTTCTTGCTAGTATCTATAGAGTATAGATATTCTTTATTCGACCTTGGCATCGATGGGAAAGCATCTGTATAACTAGGCGGCAGGTAAATATTATACCTATAGGTATTTATTAAATTAGTCCACTGCAGGACGTAGGCCTACCCACGAAGGGTGATTAGAAAAGATAAGATAAATTTTATTGCAAAAACTTACACTAGGTACACAATTTTAAGTAGCTCTGCCTTTCGCGTTAGTTTAAAACTGTGTTGCAAAAGGCAGTCTCTTCCAGATGGATCAAGTGATTTTGCAAGCACAAACAAACCAAGTCACTATACAATACAAGAATGAGCGTTTGCATTA
This sequence comes from Hypomecis punctinalis, assembly GCA_949316475.1. NCBI lineage: Eukaryota > Metazoa > Arthropoda > Insecta > Lepidoptera > Geometridae > Hypomecis > Hypomecis punctinalis. Next base: position 13,138,267 of record OX438807.1, read on the forward strand.
GTGTGTGTGTGTGTGAGTGTATGTGTGGGTGAGTGTGTGTGCGATTAGGCCATATTCACCACGCTGGCCCACAGCGGGTTGGTGGATTCACATAAGCCATCGAATTTCTTCTACTGGTGTATGCAGGTTGCCTCACGATGTTTTCCTTCACCGGAAAGCCAGTGGTGTAAAATTCCGTACATAAATTCTAAAGAACTCATTGGTACAGGACCGGGGATTTGAACCTACGACTTCACGATTGTAAGGCGAGTGTCATTACCTCTAGACCACCACGGCTACATTATTTTAAATTAGTGTCTAGTGCTAAATGTTTTACCTGTTAGCACGGTAATGATAGGTAACAGAATTCTGTCTTTATACAAATGGTCAGAACGCAAATCATACCTACGCGCCTCGGAGTGCGGTATGCTCTCGGTACGCTAGTCAGTCGCGGCGCGCCGTAGTGACGAACGAACGTGTGGATTCGTAACTAAGTAGTAACGTTTTTAGGCTTTCTCGTTTGGCTACGGCAACCTGAAAAGCATCAAAAACACAATATATATTTTTATTGAACGCGATTTCCTTTTTCATTCACGATTTTTTTTGTAATAAATATAATAATTTTCATCATAATAGAAAGAAACTCAAGTAGGTAATGAGTAAGTAAATTAAATTTAAATACAGAGGCGGGCAACCCTAACGCATGATACGCTCCACATGGCCACGTGGAGCTGTAGGTATATAATATATGCATATTTCACAGGGCCGAATCACAATACTGTTACCTAGATATCATTACCGTGCTGTAAGCTTCAGGTGTCCAATTGTCCATCTCTTGAATCTCAAAGGTAACCAAGTACCGTGATATTCTGCGTTTGACAACCAACTCACATGAAGGAAAGCGACATTGTAGTCAAATCATTAGATAAGGTAGAGAGTTCTTAGATATTATTATTAAGGCAGGCGTAAAAAATCTCTACGCAATCAGTTTTCCAGTTTCGCTGTTATCACTAGTTAAAAGGTATTCGGCCCACTTCGTCGGTCTCACTCACCAAAAGGATTAGATAACACTTACTTTACCAGTAACTCGTACAGGTTGTTGGAAAAAAGTTGACTTCTATAACAATTCCCATCACCTTTTTGGAGATTTTATGAATCGGAAGGAGTTTAAATAAAGTTTTGTAGTTAATATTTGCTTTGTACCTACGACACCTACGTCCATTGAAAAAATGATGCGACACAGGTTACAGAGTACTTCTCTTTTGTGTAGGTATATATGAATGGGACACCCGCCGGTGAGGTGGCGACCGTGGGAGCCGGGGAGGGTCCTGGAAACCTTTTGCCGTGGGAACCTATCGATTTGACGAAGGCTTTGTCATACTGTGTGTATTGAAGATTTTCACAAGTATGTGGGAAGCATTAGCTGCTGCTACTACGCAAAGTAGGAATATAAAGTATACCGTATACGTATCTTTCTATCGATCATAATGGGAACGGGTCTCACAGTTTCCTGCGACTACTTCTAAAACAAGTCGGAAATGAATTCGTAGTAACTTACCTCATCGGCTTGGCATTTTTTTTTTCTTTTAAAACACTGCACGACTTCATAAGACACGCACTGCATGATTTTAAAATCAAACAGCAAGGATTTAAGAGTATGATTACGCAAGAACAGTCAGGAATCTTTTAAAAAACCGGACAAGTGCGAGTCAAGCTCGCACATCGAGGGTTCCGTGCAAATCCAGAAAATTTCACAAAATTGGGAAGTAAGTTGTTAAAATCTCTATACTATTACCACATTGACAAAAGTTTTTTTATTCACTTTTTTCGACATGCATCGAAAATTACACATTGTTAAAATACTTAGTTAAAAACCTGTTTTAGCATGTGCTAATGAAGTTTCTTTATATGATACCTTACATGATACGATTTACTCACTTTGAATTTTGAACCCATATTTTGTGAATTTTGAGGCCCTATTTTTGTAATTTAAATAAAAATGTACAGTTTTCAGATTTATTCCTATATGTGTACTCTGAGACAATGCTTCTCGCCAAATTTCATAGTTCTATGTCAACGGGAATTACCCTGTAGGTTTTGATTTTTGTGAGTGTCGAAATATGCGGGTTTTTACGACATAAACGGCTCTAACTTTTTTAAACTATAACTGAGAAGTTTTTTTTACACAACTACAAGAGACCATAGATATACACGTACAAAGTTTAAATTTCAACTCGATACTTTACGCGTTCCCGAGATAAAGAGTCTTGACATACACACAGACGGACAGACGGACAAACGGGCAACAAAGTGATCCTATAAGGGTTCCGTTTTTTCCTTTTGAGGAACGGAACCCTAAAAATTGAAAGGAAATTACCTGACTAAGTACCTAGTGTTATCCCAAAGAATCATTGCAACTTTACCAAATTTATACTAGGTTTTTATCTAGATGAATTTGATTTTTGAAAATTATGAATAATTAGTCACTAGGTTCGGTAAGTATGTACCGTTGTCATATGGTTCCGTACGGATCATCCAATCGTTTACTTCGACTATAAGCGTGGCAGAACGTCCGTGTATCGCAAGCGACCACAGTTAACTTTTATGGGGATTTTTATGAGTTTAACACGACCATTACGCACTTAATATTAATATTACAGCTCGCGAGTTTGGCCCTCGACTCCTCGCCTGATGAACGCAATCATAATTCGATTTAATGGCACCAACACTTTATTTTCAGAAAGTGAATAAGCACAAGCATTACTTAGTAATAAGGCTATTAAACTCATGTTACCTATTGGAGAATATACTCTACGTGATCTCGGGACAGCCTTGGGCAAATATAGATGTGCCTTGTAAGGAACTACGATCAGTGAGGTAGTTGTAGACAACTTCTGTTTATGCTCAACTTAGCGTTTTTAGGGTTCCGTACCCAATGGGGGAAAACGGGACCCTATTACTTAGACTCCGCTGTCCGTCCGTCTGTCTGTCTGTCTGTCACCAGGCTGTATCTCATGAACCGTGATAGCTAGACCGTTGAAATTTCACAAATGGCGTATTTCTATTGCCGCTATAATAACAAATACTAAAAATAGAAAAAAAAATTAAGGAGGCTCCCATACAACAAAACTGATTTTTTTGCCGTTTTTCGCTCTAGTAGTCCGCCCCGGACTTAGACCTCGCGCTATTCATATTTTATACCATAAATACCTACTGGGATTTGAAAAAAAGGTAACAATATTTGTACGAAAGTTAGCGATTTATTTAAAAACAAACGTTGAAACTCCCGCAGAAAGTGGCGCCGTTTTGCCTCTTTTTGGCATGGCCCTCGTATCTTCGCAACCACTGAACAGAAGATGCTCATATTCGAACTTAAAAATTCTATAAATATAAACTACGTTCATGCTAAATTTCATGGAGATCGGTTAAACAGTACTTGAGTTATCGTCGAACAAATATACATACAATAAACATACACCCAAGTGCCGGCTCGTCCCAGTAGACTCTGAGACCTCACTTTCGCTCGGTCAATGACGGTGACAGGTAGATGCTTGAAATATTTACAGAATAACTTAAATAACTTTAAAAATAAATCATTTAAATAAAATATATATTTACATCCAACGAACCATACAACAAACATGATTTTTTGTTCGATATTAATAACGTCAACAGGAAGATGCATGAAAATAAACATTCACAGAATATTAAGTTGTTTCCCTTCAAAAATAAATAATTAAAATAAAATATATTAAGGGGGGCTTTCACATGGTACGGAACACTTCGTGCGCGGGTTGGACTTGCACTTGGCCGATTATTAGCTTAGAGCTCGTAGACATAAATACGATACGTCGTCACATCGTGCTACGACACGACATCGTTTCACGATACGACGTCGTATCCCGAGAATCTACGACGAGCAAGCGACACCATATCGTTATATTGCTTCATAGAATGGCTTTCGTTATTCATAATAATAATTGAAAAAAAAAGTATGTATTCAGCATCTTCTGTGTGTCTGTTTCTTCTATATAGTTAAAGGCCGAATCATACAAATCAGTGCATGTGAAGTTAGCTACTTAAGCTGCATAATATCCAATCCTGACTAAAGCTCACATAAAGCTGCGCATTGATTGAATATTGCACAGCTTGCTGTAGCTAACTTCACATCCGCTGACTTGTGTGATTTGGCCTGTATGATGTGGTGTCGCTTGCTCGTCGTAGATTCCCAGAATACGACGTGGCATCGTGAAACAATGTCGCGGTGTAGCACGATGCAACATCGTGTCGTGTTGATGAGTACGAGCCCTTAGAGCTTCACTGAACGCTAAATTAAGACATCTACATCAAGAAACTGAAAATAGGAGGCTAAAATGGAGCTTTATTCCGCTTGTTTATCGCACTATCTGTTCTATATTTCTGATAAGTACCTTCAGACCTTATAGTCAAAATTATTAGGTTCTTAGAATGCTGTCGGGTATTGTCAACATTTTATTTACTCAAGAGCTATTTGCAGTTCTAATGAAATCTGCCACGTTTTTTACAATACATACCTATATATAGTCGAGTAGCTGTATAGCTTAGATATTATTATCAGGCGTTTGGCCTAGTATAAGTTTAAATCAGGGTACATTAAATATTGTAAATGTTCTATAAATAAATCTACTATATATATAAGTACTAACATTAAATAATAAGCATTTACTATAATATTTTGCCTTGTAATATTTACCTTGTAATAATTTAGCTTAAATAAAGTTGAAGTTAAAAAATCTATCTATGGTGACAAAATAACTAAATATTTATTTTCCAACATGCTTGCCTAAACTAATCGTACAACGTCCTATTATTACCTATAACCATTCAACATTCATGTTAATTAATGTACTATCAATGAATATGCACAACGCTATCAAAAATGCAGCCTAAGAAAAATAATGCTCCATTGTAATGGTGTCCAAGTTACGTGCAAATCTATTGATCTAACCCTTCACCGCTATCATGAACAAACAATAGGCGTCAATACCCGTCAATAACTTATCACATCATGAATATGCAAAAATAACAATTAGGATAATCAATATTCGCTTCGATCTTTACTTTTGTCGAGTCATCTAGCAATCATTATAAAAAGTCGTGTGAAAATTCTATCAGAAGTACGCATCCATTTTATGGCGGAGGGTTACAAACATCTCTATGGACGGTGGTTTTTAGAATGTTCCGGCATTTTTTTTTCGCTTAGTCATTCTAGATTTACGGTGAAATAGTTAACTAAGTAGGTGCCTAATAGCTCACGGAAACGATTGATTTAATTTTTGACCGACGAAAATTCGACGCGTATATATATATTTTTATTTAGTCCGATTTAAATAATTATTTTTTTTATTGGAAAGAGTATACTTCGAAATTTGTCCTATTTAAATTTTATCGAAATCGGCTGAGCTATTTTTGATACATAAACAACATTGTGAAAAATGTTACATCGATCCGTGCGAAATATGCGCGAATTCTGTACAAGGGCGAAATCGGTCGTGCTACTTTTTGCAAAAAATAATTAGATATATTAATTGTAAAATAGAGAATCGAAAATCCTATTAAGTAGATTAATGGTACCTTTTAAAAATTTAATTTGCTTTAAATCTCCTAAGATTTAAAGCAGGACCTAAAAATTATCGAGAAATAATTTTTCGCCAAAAATGGCACAACCAACTTTAATCGTGTACAAAATTCGAACAGTTTGCTCGAATCTATTTGTGATGTATTATTTGTATACATTCTATATTCTTGATTTTTCAAAAACAAGTCAGCCCATTTCGATTAGATTTAAATGGGACCAACTCGAACAGCGTAGCTCAAGTGCAACAGGGCGGGGATGGGCAGCAGCATCCCCGTCGCGAGAGCTACGCCCTGCGATTGCCAACACGCTTGCCCAGCGCGGCAATTATGGGCAAATCCCCCTTATGAGTGCACAAAATAAAACCAGGCCCCCAGTCCCCGGCAGCTCCGCTAGTCCTGGTTCCGGCAGCGACCACGGTAACGGCGGAGCAAGGGGTGCTAAGAATCCCCGGCAGAGATCCGGCTGCCACCCCAACAGACGACGACTGGCCCTGGCAACATATAACGTGCGCACTATGAGGACTGATGAGAAGATTGCGGAACTGGAAGAAGAGTTGGGTAGGTTGCGATGGGGTATTATGGGGTTATCTGAAGTTCGTAGAGAGGGCGAGGACACGATAACCCTGAAATCCGGCAACCTACTGTACTACCGGGAAGGTGACCAACGGTCCCAAGGTGGTGTCGGCTTTCTCGTTCACAGGTCTCTCGTTAACAACATCATTACCATCGAAAGTGTGTCGAGCAGGGTTGTATACCTGATACTCAGAATATCCAAACGATATTCGTTGAAGGTCATCCAGGTATACGCACCGACCTCGTCACACCCAGATGATGAAGTGGAGGCTATGTATGAGGACGTAAGTCGGGCCATACATACGTCTAAGACCCGCTTCACGGTTGTTATGGGAGACTTCAACGCAAAGTTGGGCAAGAAAAGCGATGATGAGTTGAGAGTGGGGCAATTTGGATGTGGGCAACGGAACCCTAGGGGCCACATGCTGGCAGACTTTCTGGAGAAAGAGGAACTCTTCATGATGAACTCTTTCTTCCAGAAGCCACCTCGCAGGAAATGGACCTGGATGAGTCCCGACGGTACCACGAGAAATGAGATAGACTTCATCATGACTAGCGAGAAACGGATATTCAACGACGTCTCCGTGATTCACAAGGTAAAAACCGGCAGTGATCACAGAATCGTGCGAGGCAAACTGAATATCAACGTTAAACTCGAAAGGTCCCGCCTGATGAAGTCTACGCTCCGACCTACTCGTGCCCACATACAAAACCCCGAGAACTTTCAGCTCGAGCTCTCAAATCGCTTTGCTTGCCTGGAGAACTTTGCGTCGGTGGACGAGATCAATAACGGGCTCGTAGAAACTGTCCAAACGGTGGGTTCTAAGTTCTTTAGACCCCGCCGTTCAGATAGACCTAAGAAATTCTCCGATCATACTCTAAATCTCATGGCCGAACGACGCTCGCTAAGACTGCAGTCTTCCGATGATGCAAAGTCATACAGGCGGCTCAATAGACAGATTTCAAAATCGGTGCGGTGCGACATTCGTCTCTTTAATACTAAACATGTTAAAGAGACAATAGAGCGAAATAAAGGCTCCAAAGTGTTCGCGAGGCATTTTTCTATTGGGCAAAGCCAGTTGACAAAGCTGAAGAGAGAAGATGGCAGTATAGCGTCAACCAAGGCAGAGGTATTGCAGGAGATCGAAAGGTTTTACGGACAATTATACGCCTCGGTAGCAAAGCCTGTAAACAGCGCGGCCAAAGACCCAAGAGCCAAGCTGACCCGACATTTCACCGAAGACATCCCTGACATTAGCCTATACGAGATTAGGATGGCCCTGAACCAACTTAAGAATAATAAGGCGCCGGGTGACGACGGAATCACTTCAGAGCTTCTGAAAGCGGGTGGAACGCCGGTACTAAAAGTCCTTCAGAAGCTTTTTAACACTGTCGTCCTCGAGGGCATAACGCCAGAAGCGTGGAACAGAGGCGTGGTGGTGTTGTTCTTCAAAAAAGGTGACAACACCTTATTAAAAAACTACAGACCCATCTCGCTTCTGAGCCATGTTTATAAGTTGTTTTCAAGGGTCATTACGAATCGTCTCGAACGCAGGCTTGATGACTTCCAGCCTCCCGAACAAGCCGGTTTCCGGAAGGGCTTTGGCACCATGGACCACATACATACGCTGCGGCAGATTATACAGAAGACCGAGGAGTATAACCTGCCACTTTGCTTGGCGTTTGTGGACTATGAGAAAGCCTTTGATTCGGTTGAGACATGGGCTGTGCTTGAGTCTCTTCAACGATGCCGTATTGACCATCGGTACATTGAAGTGCTGAAGTGTTTGTATAATAACGCCACTATGTCGGTTCGAGTACAGGAAGAGAGCTCCAAGGCGATCCCTTTGAAGAGAGGCGTAAGACAGGGAGACGTAATATCTCCGAAACTGTTTACTACTACTCTGGAGAACGCCTTTAAGCTCCTGGAATGGAAAGGACTCGGCATCAACATCAATGGCGAATACATCACTCACCTTCGATTTGCCGACGATATCGTGGTCATGGCAAAGTCGATGGAAGAACTCAGCACGATGCTAGAAGGCCTTAATCGAGTCTCTCAACAGGTGGGTCTTAAAATGAACATGGATAAGACAAAGGTCATGTGTAATTCTCATGTTGTACCCACCCCTATTTCAGTTGGGAACTCGGTTCTTGAAGTCGTTGACTCGTATGTCTACCTAGGACAAGTAGTCCAGTTAGGTAGGTCCGACTTCAAGAAAGAGGCCAATCGCCGAATCCAACTCGGTTGGGCAGCGTTTGGAAAATTGCGTAACGTCTTCTCGTCCGACATACCTCAGTGCCTCAAGTCGAAAGTTTTCGACCAGTGTGTGTTGCCAGTGATGACTTATGGCACAGAAACGTGGTCTCTCACTATGGGCCTTATTAGTAAGCTCCAAGTAGCCCAACGAGCCATGGAGAGGGCTATGCTCGGAGTCTCTCTGCGAGATCGAATCAGGAATGAGGAGATCCGTAGAAGAACCAAGGTTACCGACATAGCCCAGCGGATTGGCAAGTTGAAGTGGCAATGGGCAGGGCACATAGCGCGGAGAACTGATGACCGATGGGGTCGAAAAGTTCTCGAGTGGAGACCACGTACCGGCAAGCGCAGCGTAGGACGTCCACCCACAAGGTGGACGGATGACCTTATTAGGACCGCAGGATCGCGCTGGATGCAAACCGCTTTCAACCGGCCTTATTGGAAATCATTAGGGGAGGCCTATGTCCAGCAGTGGACGTCCTATGGCTGAAATGATGATGATGAACTCGATCTGAAGTATGATCTACCATTTTCAAAAATAATCATCAAAATCGGTTGATAATTATTAACCGATTTTGATGATTATTGAATAACCGCATGTATAATACATAAAATACATACAGACGAATTAATAATCTTCTTTTTTGAAGTCGGTTAAAAAGGCAACAGATAAGGCAAGACAGAGCGCCTGATAACAATATTACAGCTTTTGCTATAAGATTTTTGCTAGGCGCTAACTTTACCTCTCTGCCCTCTTTTACCCTGGTAAGTCTGGTAACCGTAGTATACTGAGCGCCACACAAATCGGCGGATGAGATGTTAGCCGCAGATAACACTTCGACGTGATTGGCTAATTATTGCGCATGTTTACACAATTCCGACGCCGCGTGTCGTAGTGCATAGGGAGCGCGTGGGAGGCATGAGGTTGTCGGGCGGGTGTGCCCCGGCGTCTCGTCTCTCTGGCTCCCCCATTTACCTATATTTCGGCTTTTGCACAGCGTTCACTTCCCATTCGCCGATTTGTGTTACCGTATACTAAGCGCCACACAAATCGGCGGATGGGAAGTTATGCACAGAACGCTGCGCGCAAAAGCCGAAATATAGGAAAACGGGGGAGCCAGAGAAATGAGACGCCAGGGCACACCCGCCCGCCAACCTCTTGCCTCCCGCGAACTCCCTAGGCCCGTGCTCACCACTACGACACGCGGTGTCAAAATTGTGCACACATGCGCAATAATTAGCGAATCACGGCGAAGTGTCATCTGCGGCTAACTTCTCATCCGCCGATTTATGTGGCGCCAAGTCGTCAGATGTGAAGTTAGCTACAAGCTGCGCCATATCCAATCCTGACTGAAGCTCACATAAAGCTGCGCGTTGATTGGGTGTCGCGCAGATTGTTGCTAACTTCTCATCCGATGACTTGTATGATTCGAGCCATCCCTACAATACTAGAGTACGTCAATAACAATACATTATGAAAACGCTTACCTACACGGGTTACACCGTCCAGTATATTTCCCGTCGCCACGTCCGTCGGTCGGTCGGAGCATTGACGGTCGAAAAGGTTCAATTTCAAAGGCTCCAGGGCGCGATACGTTCACCAAAGAGAGTGCTCATTGTCCGTATTCCTTAATCAGAGTCCCACTCTAGAGATTTGACTCCCGTGCTTTACATCCAAATCATAGATGTCTTCCTTCCATGGAGTCACTCCTGTGGTCAAGCGTGAAGAATAACAACAACACGTCATATTGCAACGCAATTACGCTATGATTTCATATTTCTACAGGGTTATCCAGAACTGATTTACCTACTAAGCCGAAAGGAGGTAATCTATAACTTAAATATGTCTACCCGTGACCCGTGACCACGGTCGATGCAAGTCGGCCGAAACGTCGGGATGATGAGGTATTTATTTATCTCGTAATTTTAGTGCGCGATTAGTCCCGTAGTATATAGTAATAAAATAAAAAATATGATACTTGATGTGCGTGAGTCATTTCGCGTATGTCAATGTCTCGCGTGTCAAGCTACATTTTACAAGGTATAGTGTCGAAGAACCTTAATTATACAGGGTTATTTCTAATCAATTGGCATCTTTTTAGGGGCTTATTCTGTACATCAAAACTAACAATTTTTGTTTTGCGACTTGTGTCAAAACTCAAAAAAAATCAGCTGTCCCATACATTTTATCGAGGGTGAACGATATTTTTCTATGAAATAACTTTTTTTTGAGACTTAAGTCGTAGAACAAAAGCTGTTAGTTTTGATGTACCTACAGAATAAGCCCCTGAAAGGATGCTAATTGATTAGAAATAACCCTGTAGTCATTATGAACAACTTTTTCTATGGAGCCAACCTGGAATTCGAGAAAAAAAAAACAGAAATTTCATATATTTTGTCGATTTCAGAGCTGCAATATTATTTTATTTAATAAACTTCGCCAACACTATGTACACCAATACAACATAAGAAGGAACAGAACAGATAGGTTTGTTTACTAAAAAAATATAATAAGTCCGTCAAATAGATTGTCAAAAAATATTAGACACATATTTTTTCTTTTGTCAATTCAACAAAAATTGATGAAGATACAGCCCGTTAAAGTTCCGCGTGACGTCACTAACCGCTATCAAATGCACCGGCTAGTGCCGTCATGAGCCCCCACTCTCAAACTTTGACAAGGTTTATCTTCATCACTAATTGTTTGATTGACAAAAGAAAAAATATGGTCTAATATTTTTCAATAATCTAACTGACGGACTAATTATAAAAATGATTTTCATACCCAGTGAACATCCCTATTATAAAAGCAAAGATACACAATAATACACATCCGTCCAAAAGGAAATACAATTTTTGGTGAACAAATAATTTAAGAAATGTTGTTAAAGATAATTGAAGTATGTTATTATATGTGAAGTATTGTTATTATTTTGTATCACCTGTAAACTAACTCATATACGCAGTAAATAAATGACTATGACTATGGAACATATGGAACAGCTGATATTTTTCTACCGAATTCCGGGTTGGTCCCATAGTAAAAGTTGTTCATAATGTTAGTTTGAATCACCCCTTTTCGAACTAGTACAGGGCAAGCAGATAACCCTGTATGATGAAGATCTCCCAACTTCTCTCATGCTGAAGGAACTAAACGCGGCGCAATCATCAATCTATATAATTATGAAAATAGCTTTTGCCTGCGGCGGCGCCCGCGTAATATTTTGATATTTGTGATATTTCATAGGATACCTTTTATTTTTGCGGGATAAAAAGTCAATGACACTCCGAGTCCGATCTTGACCTATCACGATCCCGATTTACTTCAAATGCTAAGTACTATAGGCCGAATCAAACCTCTTGGCGGCTGTGATAACTTCAAGCTGACAACCCAATCCTGACTGATGTTTCGCGATGTTTGTAGCTACCACGGTAGCCACCAACAAGTTTGATTCGCCCTATAAAAGGCGTTTGACGTTTCAGACACGGTTCAGCTTCTTTAGCGCGAGAAGGTAAGAGTTCAGATTTAGATTGCTACTGACAAAAAAAAACAAATAAAGTTTAGGTAGGCGTATCAAAAATCTTCGCTTTAGAACAATTATAGGTATACTGAGCGCCACACAAATCGGCAGATGAGATGTTAGCCGCAGATGACACTTCGCCGTGATTGGCTAATTATTGAGCATGTGTGCACAATTCTGTCGCCGCGTGTCGTAGTGCGTAGGGAGGCATGAGGTTGGCGGGCGGGTGTGCCCCGGCGTCTCGTTACTCTGGCTCCCGCGAATGCCTATATTTCGGCTTTTGCGCAGCGCTCTGCGTGCCATCCGTCAATTTGTATGGTGCTCAGTATACATAAAATTAGGTGCAAATAAAAATAAATTGAATATAAAAAATCAGTCAAGCTTTATTCGCAAAAATATATCTTGACGAAGGAGTTAATTATAAATGCGCATCTCTGATAATCACTTTCGAGTTCACTTACGGCTTGGAAATTTAAATTTCAAATTGCTTACATAATTATTGAACATACCTATTAAAAAGGTTTACATTATTTTAGCCATTACTCAAAAAATTCTGTTGGACAAAATTATTTCTCAGAATATGTGTATTTGAGTATGTACTTAGAGAAAATCCAAACTTACAGATGTCTTAAAATAATAAAACATAGCACATGCTGCACGCCGCGGCCTAGTATCAACCAATCACAGATCTTGATTTAACCATTTCGGGCACTGATTGGTCGAACACTAGGCCGCATCTGCGAGATGCTTTATGTAGGATATAAAAAAAATCTTATCTATGTATGTAAATTAAGCAAAGCAACAGCAAAATAAATTGCGAGGGAAGCATAGGAAGCTAATATGATAATATTTTTACTTAAATATTACGGCGTCATTTTCCAAGCGGTTTTTTTTTCAAAACATTTTTTAAATCTTTAAGGGTAAGAAATTCAATTTAGATGGACGGATTTAGATAAACTTTTATTCGTTTTTAAAGTTCGTGCAATTGCCTTACAACATAATTAATTATACACAACCAAATTATTTTTTAACTTGGCAACAGTAAGAATTGCGAATTCCTGTATCAAAATTTGATCGTGATAAAAGAACATTTAATATACATTTATCACAATCCTAGAAAAATGCCAGAGCACCTAAAATCATGACTGTAATATGAAATAGGAGAGATCAATATTAGCGATAAGGCCTGTTTTCACATAAATATTAAGCCTTTTTATCCTCAGGGTGTAATTAGGACCAAAACTAATGAGGCGTCCAACTCAAGGGCTTACAAGATTACTCTATAAGCAGATAGTCTTACTGTCTCACTCAAGTCTTACTAAAATGAGATGATTATGATAGTTTCTACTTTCTACTTCTAAAGTTGAAAACAAACTATCGGATACAGCTGACGGTCGAGACTTAGCAGTGTGCAGTCTTTAGAGAAAGACGTGGTGTGCCAGATCACTCTCGGTTGACCGAACGCTCAAGGTCAGCCCAAGGTGACGTCCGCGGTCCGCGACTTATGTTTGGTAGTTTGCAGGGCTCAGTGTACATTCATTATCTAGATACCCATCAGTCGCGGCTGTCAGTCGCGTCCGATAGTTTGTAGTTTAAGACTGTCTAGCACAGATACCAAAGCAGTGTACCAGAGAGATAACGGTGAACCACTTAAAGCAATTCTCATCTACAAAAATGTACGGAAAATACGGCCTCGAGTTATCAAATATGTATTGGAACTTGACAAGAATTTGACGTAATGCTATGAAAAATCCGACAACAGCCACCGAATAGAGATTTTTTTCATGTCTCTTTCTAACTCATGCCATATTAAATCAATGCATCTCTTTTCAGATTTTCCCGATCTCTGTGGTCTACATATTGAATAGCTTTTAAGCCCTTAAAGCTATACTTAGCGCCACACAAATCGGCGGATGGAAAGTTATGCGCAGAACGCTGCGCAAAAGCCGAAATATAGGTATGCGCGGGAGCCAGAGACGAGACGCTGAGGCACACTCGCCCGCCAACCTCCCGCGCACTCCCCCTGTATATGCGCCCTCACCACTACGACACGCGGCGCCGAAATTGTGCACACATGCGCAATAATTACGAATTACGAATCACGGCGAAGTGACATCTGCGGCTAACTTCTCATCCGCCGACTTGTGTGGCGCTCAGTATACACGAACAGAAGAGCTGCATCTTGTTCCATTTCATACGTAAAGAAAAAGACACAACACATATGCTCGTGAAAGACACGGGTTCAGTTGAAACACTCAATAACTTGAGATCAAGTTTTTTGATTAAGGCAATGTAACCAACATTAGTCTTACTGTATTACATCTAATAGAAAAATCGACCTATCATCCTTCTTGCATAGGCCGAATCATACAATACGGCGGATGTGAAATTAGCTACAAGTTGCGCAATATTCATCCTGGCTGAAGCTCACATAAAGCTGTGCGTTGATTGGATATTAGGCAGCTTGTAGCTAACTTCACATCTGCCGACTTGTATGATTCATCATTCATGAATTACATCAAAAAGTGTGATATAATGTACTTTCTAAGCCTAATGGGCCAATTAGATTAGTCAATTTGATATGCAATCTGAATAAAGCTCTGGTTTCCTAGGAAAGCAGGCCGTAATATCACTGATGTTATAAGTTTTCTCTCACTTTACTCTCTAGGAAAACGCGCCATTTTTTTGCACAGACAACGTGCTACTGCGTTGTTATTTACCTTTGTATTACGGCCGGTGTATGACGGAAACCACAATCCGAGGAAAACAGAGCTTAAGACTGTCTCACTGATGTCTTACTAACAAATTACATAAATAGCTTGTATTATGCTACATACGAGTACTTACCCGTGGTCCCGTTGGGTTGGCCTGTTTACGGGTCCACGGGGAATTTTAATTACTTACCCGTGGTCCCGTGGCACTAGGGGTTGATAAAGGAAGTGATAAATATTTTTAAGCAATTAATAAAAGAAAGAAAGGTAGTGTTTTACCGTTTAAAAGTCATAAGTATGACAAGCATACCTACTGTTTATAAAATAAATCATCTCTTTGGAACTGTTCTTTAAAACGGAAAAATAAATAAATAAATAAATAATAAATAAATATTTTGGGACATCTTACACACGGCCTCTGACCCCAAACTAAGCAAAGCTTGTGATATGGCTGCCAGAGACTGATATACTACATATACTTATTTTTAAATACATACTTATATAGATAGTAACTAAATAACAATGAAAATAAAATAACTAATAAAATGAGTGCAAAGGATCTGTATCTGTAACTATTAATAAAGTGCGTATTTTTTTCCGAACTTTTTATGCTGGCTGTCATAGAATTAGTTTAATTTAATATTTATCACTTGCTTTATCAATCCCCAGTGCCACGGACCACGGGTAATTAAAATTCCCTGTAGACCCGTAAACGGGTCAAAACAACGAGACCACGGGTAATGACTACTAACTGACTTATCATAATTTTGAGGACAAAAAATTAAGAATGATTAGGGATTAAACAAACTTACATTACATGAAGTTCTATCCCAATTATACGAGTTTTTTCGGTCCGATGTGACTATCTAGTATAATAATCTAATTAGTCTAAGCTTTGGGTCACAGACAGTCCAAGTCCAGTCCTAATGATGTAATTCATGGATGGGTTCTTAGTTTGAATTTATTACAGTTTCAAGATCCAATTTTCCAATGCCTTGATGTCAGCGGGGTTGTCATCGTCGCCAGTGTTGGCCGAGCCCTCGACGAAGTCCACTCGGTTGTTGAGGTGAGAAAACTCGAAGTCCTTGCCTTGCTTGCCGAGGTATGTGTTGGAAGACTGAGACGAATCCACTGATTGTAGCTGGTTGGACTTCGTGACGCGGACGAGATTTCTGTAATGATGCAATATGTATGACATTAAAAATACAAGATATGGTAGATTAATCTCAGTCAACTTTACAGCAGTGCAGTGCACCAGCGCAAACTATGCAGCAGTGCAGCAGCTTCTTTCGTGCCGTCAAAGCCCAAATGTGTGCACTATGCAAAACCTTCACGAGCCCCAAAGAGGGAAGAGCTTAGCTAAATTCTGGGAGAAAATCATTTAAGAGTTAAGAATCATCGACACGACTAATAAAAAGTTAGAAAAAGTCTAACTTTATATTAGTTCTTTACACGAAAATGCCAAACACATTTCCCACCCAGTGCAGAATAAAAACATCCTTCAGTTGATAAAAACAACCAAGGTGTTTTAAATCTTTAAACAAAGGAGACCACTATGTTTAAAGGTTCCTCAACCTTTAAACATAGTGGTCTATTTATATACGTTTCACTCTCATCTTCTTTTAACTTTGGCTCTTACATAGAGTCTAAAGCCCAATTAGCCTCCAAAAAACTTGGTGTTCTCTCTATTGTGAGACGGTATTTCACACCTGAGCAACTGCTTAGTCTTTATAAAGCACAAGTCAGGTCTTGCATGGGATGGCTTATTTTTTTATTTTATTTTATCATGCGATGTCAAGTTTTTGTCATTTATTATCATTATAAAATTCAATCATGCTGTCATGTTTAATTATTATTATATATTTTTTTTTTCGTCTTTTATGTTTTGGTATTATTTTCCATTTACTTATTAATATTCTATGACATCAATAACACTAATTGTTACTCCTTATTTTCAACTTTCAGCTTGCCTTCTGGCATAGGCCTCTTTCTGGGACTTCCATTTTCTTCGATCTTGTGTCATTTGTTTCCAATTAGAAACAAAGTTCAGTTCTTATGTGCCATTTAATAATGGCATGGGATAATAATTTATTATATTTTCTTTAATAGTAGGTATTCATTCAATAATATATTACAGAATTCTAGACCACCAGACATCTAAGTGCTTGATTTTGATCTATTCAGTTTTTTTATAATTTACGTAGTTTGGTTGACTTTTTACCTACGCAGTCGGACTTTTTCACTAAACTAGCTATAGTTTAGTTTAGTAGTACTTACATTTCCTTCTCGAGCAATCCCTGAATGACCTGGCTGCCCTTGGCGAGCGGCTGGTCCTGTTTGTTGCACAGGATCAGCACGGGCGGGCAGTTGCTCTGCACCACCGGGTCCACCAGGATCGTATACAGGTATCTGTTGGAAAAACATACATCCTTATCCTTACTAAAACCGTGGTAGTCTAGTGGTAATCACACCGGCCTTACAATCGTGAGGCCGTGAGTTTAAATCCCAGTCCGAGTTCTTGGAATTAATGTACGGAATTTCACACCAATGGCTTTTCAGTGAAGAAAAACATCATGAGGCAACCTCCTGCATATTCCATGCGTAGAAGAAATTCGATGGCGTATGTGAATCCACCAATTTGTTAGATATTTGGTTTGTTCCTCTTTCACACAACAAAGGTTTGTCTTGATTTTTGGCATGGACAAAGATTAAAAGAAAAAAATGACATAGGCTTCTTTTTATCCCAGAATAATAAAATGTTTCCAAGGGATAGCACAAAAATTAAAATACCATGCAGGCGAAGCCACGTCCAGAAGCTAGTATAATGTAAAACATATAAGGCTATCATATTCAGGGTTATCCAGGACCATGTGTATTAAGCCACAAGTGATTCAGATCATCATTATGAAAGACTTTTACTATGGAAGCAAACCAGAATTCAAGAAATAATCAACTGTTCCAAAGAAATCGCAACTCGGAATCCACAAAATGTATGATCTAGGGATATCCAGAACTAGTCTATAGGCCGAATCATACAAGTCAGCAGATGTGAAGTTAACTACAAGCTGAACAATATCTAATCTTAATTGCAGCTCACATAAAGGTTCGCATTGATTGGATATTCCGCAGCTTGTACCTAACTTCACATCCACCAACTTGTATGACAGCCTATACTAAAAGAGTTATTTTTGTGATAAACACTTCAAAATTATTCGCGGATGCAGGACACGAACCTTGCGTCTTCGGAACACTAGCCCGACGCTCTGCCCAACTGAGCTAATCCGCAATACTGCATACGCGTGGAATTTCGTGAAGTGTTTATCATTTAACCAACTTATAGCGTTGGCGGCGCCACCTGTGATACCCGTATTAGACAGGTTATCACTCAATTGAAGTTATAAGAACTTATGTATATTGACGAGAGATGGCGCACTGCTAAATCAATTAAATTATTTTAATTTTATAGTGCATCCCACACTAGTTTTATCTCATCAATTTTGAAGTGTTTATCACAAAAATAACTCTTTGAGATAAACCTAGTGTGGGATGCACTATAAAATTAAAATAATTTAAGCCTATACTAAGCTGAAAGAAGGTGATTCAGACCATCAATATAAAACATTTTTAAAATGGAGCCAACCCGAAATTCGAGAAAATATCGACTGTTTCATACATTTTGTAGATTCCGAGTATCTACATTTATCTCAGAACTCAATTTTGCATCACAGAATCAACAATACTAACTTTATAATAACGCATAATAATCAGAATAAAAGGCAAGTCTTACTCGGCAACATCTCGTATTTCCTTCTGGATAGTCACAGAGTCCACAACATAGACAACAGCTTTGGCACTGCTTTTGTATTGGTCGAAAAATTTGTTTCTCAGCCTTTCTTGACCAGGCAAGTCTATCAACCTTAGTGAATTCTGAAATATAAGAAAAAAATACATGTAACATTAACTTATAAAACATTTTAACATACTTGAACTAGACAAGTCATTAAAATATTGAGCTCCTGGTTCACTATATCAATACATTTATATATGCATGTAAGCATGTCACAAGTGTAGTTTTCATCTAATCTATTCGAAAAGAACTACTTGGTTCGCCTTTAAGTGCGCCCAAAGGAGGTGTACTGGATAAGGAATTTTATAAGTGCGCCGGAATGATCTTTGCCGCGCACTTTTTAAATTTGGTAGTATTTGTAATTTTAGTGTTCAGCGCTAAGAAAATGAATGAAAAGAATGTAAATATAAGTTTTCATTAGATACCATTTGATTGCAATTTAGTTGTTACTCTACGTTTTATTAAATAATAATATTACAATAAATTATGAGGCGCTTTTTATTTCCACATAGAGGTGATGAAAAGTAGAGTGTACCACTCAGGCGCAAAATATATTTATGACTCGGGCGACGTACTTTGAATCCCTCGCTACGTTCAGGATTCTACTAAAGAATCCCTCACTTCGCTCTAGATTCAAAAAAGCGCCCTCGCCTTAAAAATATTATTTTGCTCCCATATGATACAATCTACTATTACCTATTTACTAAGAAATGTTATTATTGGTTTAGCTTTTCAGGACTCTATCATCAATATCTACAAAGAACTAACCTATGGGCCTAATCATTCTAGGCGACAGTGAAGTTGACAGCTGCAAGCTATGCAAAACCCAATCCTCAAGTATCGGTTAAGCTGGAAACATACTATCGAACACGGCTGACGGACGCGACTGACAGCCGCGGCTTAGCAATGTGCACAGTCTTAAAACATCCGACGTGCCAGATCTCTCTCGGACGTCCTAAAGCTCAAGGTCAGCCCAAGGTGACGTTCGCGACTTATGTCTGATAGTGTGCACGGCTTAATGTACATTCATTATCAAGATACGTATCAGTCGCGGCTGTCAGTCGCGTCCGATAGTATGTTTCCAGCTTTAAGTGAGCTTCATTCAGGATTGGATTCTGCGCAGCTTGTAGCTAACATCACAACTGCTAAGAATTTTGATTTGGCCTATGCAAATTTTTTATTCACTTGCAGCATGCAAGTTCTAAGCTAGAAAGTAATACAATCAACATTGTGTATGAATAAGCTTCATGCATTTAGCATGTGCCTTTAAAAGCACCCTCATCTTGGCAATTTTAGTATTTCTTAGCTCATGTAGTAGTAGAACTACACTAGCTTTCAATAATGTGGAATACAAGGAGATGAGCCCTTTTGCACTGCTGTTAGAAGTAAATAGAAATTAGCTACAAACTGCGTACATTCCCTCTCTTGTGCTGCTACATTTATATTGCTACTGCACAACCACTCATGTCTTGTTCAGAACCGCTAAGACATTTGATTTGGCCTATAATAAATTTAGTTTAAAAAAACATGCTTTCATAGCATATCAAACTAAAATGTGTAAAATAATTTTCAATATAGGCACAAAATAAGAATGAATACAAATACTACCTATTGTAAAAAAAGCATGGGTGCTTTGTGCCATAATTTATTGTACATATAACGAGAACCTAATAAGAGTATTAATATTTTTTGTTCATTATTATTTTCTGCGTATATTGAAAATTATTTTACACTCTTTAGTTTGATATTCTACGAATGTGTGTTATTAGTTTTTTTTGTAATCAAATAAATGCATTCATCATCGTCATTTCATGGCAATGACTAATAAGTTTTAATTTTTCTTTTATTGTAATGCATCATCATCATCATGTCTTTGATAGGTGTACAAAGTTTAAAGAAAATCTGATCGCTAAAAGTAGGGCTAAATTGAGCTCAAAGGGGTTGGTTACAAGCAAACATACAGGTAAAACTAATAAAAGTGTGTTAAAAATAATAGTTCTTACATTCGATGTAATATAGTCTTCAACATTTTCTTTCATTGAAGTGAAGGTCTGACGATACTGTGAATATGCCATTCTGACAAACAGGAGAGTCTTTCCGGAGTCAGAGAGGCCTGTTAAAAGAACTGATCTGCGAGCATGTCGTCTCCTTGAGAAGCACCACCAAAATACTACAACAAAAACATGGTCACAGTAAATTATTTGGATGTAATTTATTCGTTTTAATGGTATAAAACGTTAAGATAAGTTTAATATATGGTAAGGTATATTCAGCGCCACATAAATCGGCGGATGAGAAGTTAGCCGCAGGTTACAATTCACCGTGATTCGATAGTTATTGCGCATGTGTGCACAATACCGACACAAGTGGCGAAGTGTTGAGCACGGGCGTAGGGAGCGCGCGGGAGGCATGATGTTGGCAGGCGGGTGTGCCCCGGCGTAATATTTCAGCTTTTGCGCAGCGCTCTGCACATAACTTCCCATACGCCGATTTGTGTGGCGTTTAGTATAAAAGGTATTTGTTTACTTACTGAGAGTGGTAATAAGAACAATTACACTTAGTAAGGTTATGTATCGTGGATCATTGAGAAGCGGCTCCGTTTGAATTTTTTCCTTTACTACTTCTGAATCCATGATTGCTAAATAGGAGCAAAGTAGAGTTTACAGCGATTATTTATAATTTGTAAACGTATTTATTTCGCTAAATATTGTTTTCGAAACCACAATGAATTGAAAACGAAGCAAACAAAATATTGAAATGAAATGAAAGGGAATAATGCACGACCCAGTAATTCACGACATGATAATGTACAGCCTGTTATTGTACAGCATGATAATTTGTGTCCCTGGCCACGGAATATCAGGCTGTGAAATACAAGCCGTACATTCTCGATCTGTGTCGGTAATGTCCGGCACAGTATTGCACAGCCCGATATTGTACGGCATGATATTTTTCATCACATCTATTCGAAAAAGACTACTTGGTTCGCCTTTAAGTGCGCGCAATGGTGGTGTTTACTATAAAGAACTTTATAAGTGCACCGGAATTATACTTGCCGCGCACTTTTTGAATTTGGAAGTATTTGTAATGTTAGTGTTCAGCGCCAAGAAAATGAATGAAAAGAATGTTATGAGGGGTGGTGCCTCTCATAAAAATAAAGAAACACAAGAGTCTTATGTTGGGTACGTTTTAATGTGAAGTTAAACACAAAATTGTCTATTAAGAGTAACACTAAAAATACGTAAACGTGGGTTACAAGAATGCGCGCGCCCGTATACAGATCGCTCCGCGAGAGTTCAGCGATGACTGCCCGCGCGGTGGAAACGTGTCGCCGGGGTGCGCCGACTGGCAACAGCGCGTGTGTGAGAGAGACGCAGATATAAGACGAGCGAGCTTATTCGAGGAATCGCGCGGGAATATGGCCGCGAGAGGAACGGTGCGGCAACGCCTCTGAATCGGTTACTATATACTCCCCCTCTAGTCCAGGGGAACGTCCTCGCTCCTGGACTAGGACTTTACCAGCAGCTGCAGGCCGACCTCGGTTTCTCTTCGGGATAAAGATCTCCGGGTTAGGTGGTGTTGTGTCTTTACCTTTGTATGGAGAAAGGTCCTGGACATGATATTTGCCAAGAATTTCACTCGGGCGTTCGACATTTGATAGAATATATGTTGTAGGACTCACCTTTTCTGATATTTTGTACGGCCCGTCACGGTTTGGTTCATATTTCGCAGTCACTTTCTTCCGGGTGTTTACGACACGAGAGTTAAGCAATACCAACTCGCCTATCTGAATAGTTTCTGCAAGATGACGAGATTGGCCAGCATACTTTTTGGTTTTGTCGTGTCGGATTTCTGACAGTGAACTAATAGAATTATTGAAGTAAGGCGTTATCTGTGGTTCTAAGTTGTTTTTGTTGTTTATTTCCTGCTTCATCAACTCCTTTTTCGCGGGATTTAAACGATAAGGTACTGCTAACGGTGGATGATTACCTGTCTCGATGCAGTGCTTCGCGACTGGAGTTGGACCTCCCCCTGCTCTGAAGATTTCCTGACCTCCCCCTGCTTTGAATATATCCTGACCTCCCCCTGCTTTGAATATATCCTGACCTCCCCCTGCTTTGGAGATTTTCGCGTTTGTGACGAGGACTTCAGCAAGAGCAGCACACCTTGCTGGGTTGAGATGAGCACTTTTGTCATCACGGAGGACATTGGCAGAGGAGCAGCATATTTGGAGTGAGGCGGGCTCGAAAAGCAGCTTATGTTTTACTTTATCATTTTGGCTAAAATACCAGATTTCTTTGTGAAAATCAATGACAATACCTGCAGCAGTGATGAAATCGATGCCCAGGAGCGTTTCGTTGTAGCCAGAATCCGGAAAGATCAGGAATGGCACCGTGATGACTGTGTGGCCTAAACTTACCTCTAAAGTAGTTGTAAGCACTTCCCTGTTTCGTATATGACCGTCAGCAAATTTGATTCGCCGCGTTGAGGAAACAAGAGGATGACCCTTTCGTAGAAGGAGAGCATACAGTGTGTGTCCGGCAATACAATGCTTCGCGCCAGTATCTATTAAGGCTGTGCCACTAACACCCAAAATGTCGATTTTTAATATTGGACGAGTTTCGCGATATGCAAGGGGCCTCTCGCGACTGTTTCGGGGCACTAAAACATCTCCACTACGTGTGCAGTCATCAGAAACATTACTGATCAGAATCGTATTTACATCATTAATTATTTTCTGCTGAAAAGTTTTCGTTTTTCTGAATGTTAACGTTACAAGACTTTTCTACAGCAACCCCGTGACAAAACATGTTTTGACAAGAACAACTGCACATACTATGGGGTGAATTTTCTTTGTCGTTAACTCTTGGACTATTTACACAGACAGGTAATTTTTGAGTTCCATTGGCTCTCGAACTATTTATGCAGATAGGTAAAGTTCGAGTTCCATTGGCTCTCGGACTATTTTTACAGATAGGTAATTTTTCAGTACAGTTGGCTCTCGCACTATAACGTATCGAGTCAGTGTCGTCGATTTTGTGAGTACTAGAATCTTTTGGTTCAACTAAACATTCATCAAAATCGGAGTCAGTGGATTTTTCTGAGAAAACACATAAACACTCGTTATTATGCGAGACCCAATTTCGATAGCACAAATTGGATGTGTCTTGAATGCTGCAAGTATTAGCCGTCGGACAGTTTGATTGTGAGTTTAGTTCTAATTGCCGCGCATCCATAAGCGAGCCGAGCCGAGGGGGCTGCGGCGGGGGGCAAAAGTCGTAATCGCGAGGCTCGTAACTATTTTGGAATGTACTTGCATCATTCGTAGCAGGCACACATGAATCCAATACATTATTACAATTATTATTATTATCCGCAATTTTAGGTATTTCGTTCAAATGATTATTTGGTATTTCACAATAGAAACGAACGCACTTGTTTTTGTTATACAAACTAGGAAGTCCGATACTATAAAAGCTCTCTTTGGCCTCATCACCACTATCACTCGATTCCGCGGGAAAACTATTTAAGTTCGACTCACCTCGGTTTGCCAACTTACGGCATTGGTGTTTTTCATGTCCATACCGTCGGCAGTAAGCACATTGAGGACGTTTTCTCCCTTGCGCGTCCGCTGTGGTATCTGGCAGCGAAGTCGGCGGTGGCCCCGACACAGCTGGTTTGAGGGCCGTTGCTGGCGGTGCAAACGAGCTGGCGGTAGCGTGTGCGGTCGGACCGGTGATGAAGCCGGCGCGCGCGGCGGCGCCCTGTTGCGCGAGTGGCGAGATCGTTGCGCGCACACTCGGAGTGATGCCGGTTGCCTGAGCTGGTTGACGCGCTCGGCTCGCGTGGCCAGTTGAGTTGGGCGAGGTCATGGTCGGAGCCCCTGCGTGATGATTGGCCTCCTCCGTCGCGTCTTCAATATGCCGCGCTTTGCTCAGCAGCATATCGAAAGAGTTGATTTCATCTCGACGTAATCGTTCTCGAATTTTCTTATTTAATAGAGCATAGGCCATATCCAGCTTGGCGTTTTCACTGAGGTCGCCGGCGGGTAATCTTGCTAATAAAGCACGAACGTGTGCAATGAAGAGTTCCGTGCGTTCTCCTGCATCTTGGTGCCGTCGAAATAATTCGATATAAATTCGGTGTGGTGGTCGGCGGTCTCCATAGGCCCCTCTGAGTGCGGTAAGAGCACCGCTCCATGAAGATATGGAGTCCTTCACGCCTAACCACCAGACTGCGGCTTGGTCCGTTAAGAGCAGGCTTAGCCCTCGAATAGAATTCTCGTCGGACACCACGCAGCATTCTTTATAAGCGACAACCGCGTCGATGAAAGCGTCTATGGACTCGCTGGTAGTTCCTCCGTACCGGGCGGTGCATCGTGAGAAGTTTCCCTGTAGTGGTTGAGCGGATGGCACCGGGGTCGACGTGCGAGCATAAACGGAGTCCAAGAGGCTTCTTAGGGCTTCGGTTTGAGAGCGCTGTAACGCTTCCACGATTGTGGCTACGTGGTCGCTTGAAAACGTGGCGTCGGCGGTGACAGTGGAATGTAAGCGCGAAGCGTCGTGACCGCCATTTTGTTGAGCGGTGGACGCATTCGGAGGAAGAACTGCACCATCGTCACCGTTTTCGTCGTTAACAATTTTGCTTCTTGTTATCATTTTGAATCGCACGTTTTATGAGTCTTTCGCTGGTTGTTTGATTTTAACAACTTTTCACTACTAACTGATCGCGGCGCGGGCGCGGTTCTTTTCACGTTAGGGCGCCATTTATGAGGGGTGGTGCCTCTCATAAAAATAAAGAAACACAAGAGTCTTATGTTGGGTACGTTTTAATGTGAAGTTAAACACAAAATTGTCTATTAAGAGTAACACTAAAAATACGTAAACGTGGGTTACAAGAATGCGCGCGCCCGTATACAGATCGCTCCGCGAGAGTTCAGCGATGACTGCCCGCGCGGTGGAAACGTGTCGCCGGGGTGCGCCGACTGGCAACAGCGCGTGTGTGAGAGAGACGCAGATATAAGACGAGCGAGCTTATTCGAGGAATCGCGCGGGAATATGGCCGCGAGAGGAACGGTGCGGCAACGCCTCTGAATCGGTTACTATAATGTACATATAAGTTTTCATTTCTTTTATTATTAGAAACCATTTAATTTTATTTATTTATTTAGGCTTCACATTGATAACTGCATTAACACTTACAATATATCACTTAACTTACAACATAGAACTAAGATAAATGCGTCACCTTTTGAAGGAAGCACCGCATGTAATTACTACTTCTTGGGTATAAAACAGTATGAACACTATTCACTTAAAAAGACTAAAATTAAAAATACAATTATAAATCAGTGCGATGAGAAGAGTTAGAGAGCAGGGTTGACCATTTCGGTCATGATTGAGTTTAAATTAATTTTAAATTTCATGAATGAATCTCCGAAAATATCGAACTGGTTGTGGTTCTGGAATTTATTTATGAGTCTACTTATTCTAGGCACAGGAGAATTGGCACCTAGCACAGTTCTACGAAACACTGGGGCAAATGGAGCTATTGGATAGCGTGGATACCTAAAGGGAATTCTAAATTTAAATTTTGCTGAAAACGTAGAACGTAACAACTAAATTTCAATTTAGTTGTTACGTTCTACGTTTTATTAAATAATAATATTACAATAAAATATGAGGCGCCTTTTATTTTCTCATAGAGGTGATAAAAAGTAGAGTACTGTACTGTACCAGCCTTTTTAATAGTCCACTGCATGACGTAGGCCTACCCACGAAGGGTGTTTTGGGCCATATCCACCACGCTGGCCCAGTGCGGGTTGGTGGATTCACATACGCCATCGAATTTCTTCTACGGACGTATGCAGGTTGCCTCACGATGTTTTCCTTCACCGAAAAACCAGTGGTGTGAAATTCCGTACATAAATTCCAAAGAACTCATTGGTACGGGACCGGGGATTTGAACCCACGACCTCACGATTGTAAGGCGGGTGTCACTACCTCTAGACCACCACGGCTCACGTAGAGTAAAAAGTAGAGTGCTCGGGCGCAAAATATATTTTTGGTCGATCGACGCACTTTGAATCCCTCGCTACGTTCAGGATTCTACAAAAGAAAAAATCTTATCAAAAAATCTTAAAATTCCTCACTTCGCTCTGGATTAAAAAAAGCGCCCACGCTGTAAAAAATATTATTTTGCTCCCATTAGATACAATCTACTATTGTGTCCCTGGACCTTGGTTATATTTTTATGGCAAGGTATGAGTCCTCTGAGGTAATTCGACTCTGTTGGTGTTGGTAAGGTTAGGTTAGAACAGTGACTACAATGCGCGAGTCGAGGGAGTAAAACGAGCGTGCCGCGGCAGCGGCCGGCGAAGCGCCACAAGCAACCTGTCCTTGTTAAGAGTTAAGGATACATTAAAGGTATGTGCGGGAGCCAGAGAGACGAGACGTCGGGGCACACCCACCCGCCAATCTCATGCCTCCCGCGCGCTCTCTACACACGTGCACAACACTACGCCATAAGCGTCGGCATTATAAGATAAGATAAAGATAACGTTTATTTTGCTCAAAAAGTTACAGGTTTTGGAGTTAGTAAATCTTGATGATGATAAAGTAATGTTAGTAGGTAGGTACTTAGGTTAAATTTACAACTTCCAGAGTGGAACCCTAAATCTCACACTAGGGTGGTCCTGTGTCGTGAGATTTAGTCTCTTCCGCTTTTAGATAAGACATCTCATAATTATTACCTAATGAAATGAAAAGAGTGACTTAACAATGAGTTCTTAGTAATTTACTTAATTATGCACACATGCGCAATAATTAGCGATTCACGGCAAAGTGTCATCTGCGGCTAAGTTCTCATCCGCCGACTTGTGTGGCGCTTAGTATATCTCTGTGGAACTGACAGTAGTCACAGACAAACCAACCAATAGGAGCAAATATTCTTCGTGCAAATAATGTACAGCCCGTATTTTGCGACACAATAATGTACAGCATGATATTTCGTGTCCTTTTCTTCGGGACACGTTTTATCATGCTGTACATTACTTGCACGTGATGATAATGTCCGGCCAGTACCGTACGACACGTATTATACAGCCGGATAATTGGTGGCATGTGACATGAAATACGGGTCGTGCTTTCCTGCCCGTACAATTTGGTGTCATCAAATACTTGCCATACAATACAACTCAACCTTAGATTATAGAGGGAACTCAACTCAAACAAAACTATGACCACATGACGTTTACACATAGATGCAGTGTTGACAACTGCACTATCATCTGTGTAGCTAGATATTTTGCAAAAAGTTGCCAGATTCCCACATTATCTCACTCGGGGCTTGCTCGGGGCAAGTATGTAATGAAGAAGCTACTAGCGTATAGGGAGTAAGAAAAAAGATGTGCTATACATACTTAGATAGCTTTAAACACATTGTTATGATTTTATCATATTCAGACCCTAGTCTAGATAATTGTAAAAACCTGCTTATTACTAATAGGAGTGATAGAAAATAAATAATAGTTCAATATGTTGATTTACTTAAGCACCTCATCAAAAATTCAATAGTAGTTTTTGGCGCAAAAAATTTGACTGGCTAGTAACGTCTAGGCCACAGAAGAGAGAAGGAAATAGAAAGGAGATGTGGAGGGGAGTTTATAGGCCACTATTACGAGTGTATACTCATGATACGTGAAACCGTTACATTTACCGTCACAGTCGTTCAAAAGATTTCAGAGGTAATTTATACAGGTAATTACTATAATTAAAAAAATATCGATATCGATAAATATTGATAGTAAGTTAATATATCGAAATTAGACATTTATTGTTATCTCCATATTTTGATTTAGTAAAGTATTTGTGATTGTGGTGTGCTTTTTAGTAGTACATAATTGTATTTGCACCACATTCTAACTGTAATACTCCTTATGAATAAAAGTTCCCAGCTGGGCTAGGATGCCCACGAAGTAATATTTCTTTCGACGTGTCAGAACGAGACAGCGTGATGGCGATGTATTTATCTGTCACTTTTTCACATGTTGAAAAGAGTTATTTTTCTAAGTATTTCCTACATGTTGAAAGCGGCTTGCATCCAATGCGATTCTCAGGTCATAAAATTATCGCCTTTCTACCTTTTTAGTCGGCATCTTACGCTACGCTTGCCCATACCTGGTCTCCACTCAAGAACTTTTTGCTCCATGGGTCATCAGTGTTATCTGTACTATGTGCTTTGCTCACTGCCACTAACATCCATCCATCAGCCATAAGACGTACACTGCTAGACATAGGCCTCCCCTATGGATCTTCAATAAAATCGGTTGGAAGCGGCTTGCATCTAGCGCGATCACCTTGTGGGTAGATGTCCTACGCTACGCTTGCCAGTACATGGTCTCTACTCGAGAAATGTTCGATCTCATCGGTAATCAGTCTTCAGCTTCATACGAAACGTCTCACATTAGTAACCCAACGATGGCTTGGATGGGGCACGTCCGGGCCCGGTTGGGCCACGTCTACGCCACGTTGTAATTTAAATAGTTTCATACGAAATGTATGTAACGTCTTACATTAGTGACCCGGCCACGGCCCGGACGGGGCCCGGACGGGTCCCAGACCGGGCACGGCCCGTGCCTGGCCCAGTCTAATATTAATCATCCCTAAGTCATCACTTACCGTAACAACGTATGCTAAAATCTTGCAAAAGTGACTACATTATCAATCTTGCAATAAAAATTGGCGCTAAAAATCTTGGCAAAAGAAATTCGCGACAATACTGGCAACAAAATACTTGCAACAATCATTGTCACATACTCGTAAACTTGAGACAACAACTTCTAAATTACAAAGTTTTTATACTAATTTGTTTAAAATGTAAAGTGGCTACAACCGGCACACCGCCGCGCGCCGCGGCCACAGCCGGTGCAAAATGGCCACTTTTCATTAAAATACTAGTAGAAAATATATATTTTTTTCTCGTAGTATGTACATGTAAAAATTATTAGATAAATGTCTACTCTATCATAAGAAACTTTAAAATCCCATGTCACAATTTTTTTTGTATTTTTGACGAATTTTTGAAAACTGAAATTTCTTAAAGTGGCCACAACCGGGGCGTCTGCCCTATATGTTATTTATAATGACTTTAATACCACAATATTGATTCTAACTAATGTAACCATGTATTTAGTAAGTACATCATGTGACAATTAAGGGTATTTAGAAAAGTTTTTTATATAAAAATCAACTAAAAAACAAAGATTTCATAAACATGAAAATTATCGTTGCAGCCCAGCTAATTATAAAGTGGTAGCTGTATACAACACAGCATACAGAAATATTTTTTACAGTTATTAGAGCTGTTAGGTCTAAGTAGGGACATTACATACCAGCAAGCGTAGCGTAAGACATCCTTAAAGATATTTCAGGACATATAGTGACACTTAACACTTATAACTGACAGATTCCCACCAAAAATACTGATATCTACCTAATTAAAAAAAATCAGTCTTTATCTTTAGTCCTCAGTTTTCAGTCATTAGTCTTAGGTCTTCAGTCTTCAATCTTCAGACTTCAGTCTTTAATCTTCAGATTTCAGTCTTCAGTAGGTATTCAGTCATCAGTCTTCAGGCTTCAGTGTTCAGTCTTAATTCTTCAGTCATTACCGCCAAGCTCAATTCCCCTAGGCTCAACAAATTCAACTTCACTTCAATTCGCAGAGTTGATTTGATGCGGAAGGTACCTAACCCAGCAATCGTCGATCACGTTTAAACACTCGCGATCGCCAACATTGCCGCGACAAGTCTCGATCCCAGTCAACTCGCCAGAGGGCGCTGCCAGAGGCGATACTAGCTCCGCCTATAAAAATCTTTTTAAATTAAATAAGTGCGCGAAATAATTTAAAAACAGTGTAATTTTATCAACAAGGTTTCAATTGAATAGTGTGATTGTTATCATAACGAATTACAACGAATAAAAGACTAATAAAAGCATTATTCATATTGTGATATGTCTGTCTACCTTCACAAAGATAAAATAACTGCATAAAATAAATAACAGACATTATGTTATAAACAGTGCCAAAAAGTGAAGTTAATGTGCAATAATATCAAGTGACTCAGTGATATTCACAAAAACCTTGAAACTCAACCATAGTTTTCACTCGGTTCGATTTAAACATATGTGACCTTTGAACTTTCATTCACATTACGACAGAATTGCTGCTATATTCGACAAATTTCACCTGCTACGTTAACAACTCGGTGGCCAAGCGGTTGGGCGTACTGGAATCGACGCCATCCTTTCGATTCCGGGATCGAACCCGCCTAAGCCATATTATTTTTGCTTATTTTTATTACATGAAAATAAAATTTGGAAGCATTTTAACAATTTTGTTGACTTTATAACAATGGACATAATGGAAACTGATAATGTAACCCTCAGATGTCGGCCTCGTCAAAGAGCTAGTTCGCTAGGCAATCTTACGGACTCTTCTGTGTTTGAGTCGACAAGAATTAGTCTGCCAGACATAAATCTTGACCAAAGCGAACTTTTATTACAGAAACAAATTATATCGGATTTAGAAATACGTCTTGCGTCTGCTAACAATGAAATAGATAACCTAATTTTAGAAAACAGAGAGATTAAAGAAGATTTAGCGAAATGCATAAAACTCAATGAATTGTATAAAAAAGTCGAGTGTGGTAACGTCCAAAATTCACCACTTCTTAGCAGAAAGAGTAAGCGGCAGCGCATGTCATTTGGAGGGGATTGTACTCCACATAGGTGGACATCGAGAACCGATGATCCAGAATTACTGAAGCAAGATAGCCAGCAAGAACAAATAGAAAAACTAAATTTACAAATACAGCAACTACAGCAGTGGTTAAACGAAGAAAAGGATAACAACAAGAAGTTTAGCCAGAAAAAATACACACAATCAAATAAACCTACAAAGAAAGGTGTCGTATTTAGTAAAATCTCACAAGGGACAAAAAAATACGGCAAAAAGTTAAAAAAGTTATCAAAGAAAATAAAGAAAATACATTCTAAACACGCAAAACTCACCGAAGAAAACGAAAAATTACGATATCATATTATGGAACAACAAACAAAACTTAATATTTATAATAATAAGCATATGAGTAACGAATTTGAAGAGCTCGCTAAACTGAACCATTACAACAAAACGTCGAGAAAAAACGAATGTTATAATAATATTAACAAAAAAGATTCAAGAAAGACACTAATTTTTTCAGACGATATAGGTAAAGGGCTGGGTGCTGCAATACTTAATAACCTAGATAATAATCACAAGATTGTTAACTTCTGTAAGCCAGGAGCCTCAAGTGATAAAATATTAGAAGGATTTGAAATGAAGACACAAGAACTAACAAAAAATGACACAGTTGTAATTATTATACATAGATATGAAGAATCATTTAATGTAACGAAAAACAAACAAAGTTATATAAAATTATTAAGACAAATTATAAATAAGAAGGATAGAAGTTTTAATATTATAATATGTGGCATGCAATATGATAATAAAAATAACATCCAAATTTACAACATCAACAAGGAAATATCACACTTAGCTCATACAAGCGAAAACATAAAGTACGTGGAGCTGAATGTGAGAGATAAATATGGCAAGCTGTACAATCAAAGCAGAACTAAGGAACTTCTAAGGAATACATTAGTAAAATCAGTAACATCAAAAACATTTCAAGCTACATCAACACTTCGATTTATCAGGTGCCAAGAAGAAATCAGCGATGCCACGTCCAAAGAAGCGGCAAATTTTCGGACAGAATCCCGATCAATAACGAACAGATAATACTACACGCAAACGTGCAAAGCATTAGTAATAAATATTTAGCTATTGAGGATTTAATTAATGACAACAATTGCGATATATTATGTCTATCAGAAACCTGGGCTGATGAAGACCGAGTTCAAACAATGATTATCCCTAACTTCGAACTAGCAACATATTTTAACAGGTCTTTTTTCTTGCACGGTGGTACTGCCATATTCGTTAGAGATAATTTAGATTTTAAAGTTAGAAAAGACATTAATAAACTTGCATTTGAAATGAATTTCGAAATAGCAGCCATAGAGTTAAGACAAACCAAATTAGTTGTTATTGCAGCGTATAGACCTAATAAGGACATAGACCTCTTTTTTGAAATTCTTGATAAGTTGTTACAAAAGTTATGTAAAGAAGGGAAACGTATCGTAATAGCAGGTGATTTCAATTTGAATATCTTAAAACCAGATAGAAAAGTTAAACGTGTATTAACAATATTGCGTAACTATAACTGTAAATTTATATTAAATGAGCCCACTCGAATAGAAAAGACAAGCGCCACATGCATTGACAATTTTATCGTAAATTTTGACAACTGTAAAGGCTATGTTTTAGATCGTAAGCTATCGGACCATAAAGTTATTAAGTTGCAAATAGATGATAACGTAAACAACAAAGACAAGAACAAAAACAACATTTACTATTGTAGGAATATGTCACCTAATAATTACAATTATTTTAATTTTTTATTTAATAGAGATTATGTTCAGTTAAAAGATCAAATAATAGCATGCGAAGACGCCAATGAAAGAATGAAAATTTTGCAGGATGCAATCAAATTTTGTTACGATGTAGCTTTTCCAAGAACTAAACGAGTAAACCGTAATAAAAATGTTAAATGGACCTCAAAAGGTATTGAAACATCTAAAAACAATTTAAAAACTATGGAAATGTTACAGGAAGTGAACCCCAATAATGAGCTAGTTTTAAAAATACGCAAGTATAAAAATATCCTAAGGAAAGTATTTATGGCGGCCAAAAAAGTCCAATATAGTCATAGAATTAAAGCATCAGGAAACAAAATAAGAGAAACATGGAAAATAATAAATGAGCAAGTTAGGTATGATAAAAAGCAGACGCGTAAAAAAAGAATTCAAACAATAAAATCTGAAGACGGGAAACATCTGACAGAATGCAAGGATATAGCAGATTCATTTAACATGTTTTTCAGAAATATTGCTCATAAATTAACATTTAATACTCAAATTGACATTGAAAAATGCAAAAATTACTTAAACGTAGGAAGTAAGGTGATAAAAAGAATCCAATTCAATCAAGTAGACATTGAAGAATTATTGACGATTGTAAGAAACATGAAACAAAAGACAACCCCAGACGTATATGACATGAATTCCAAGACATTGAAAAGAATTATTTTAGGCAATGGAAATATATTGGAACTTTTATATATAACTGTTAACTATTGCTTAGAAAAAGGAGTGTTCCCAGACTGTTTAAAGCCCGGCAGAGTAATTCCTCTGTACAAAAAAGGTGATAATATAGAACTAGGTAACTATCGCCCAGTTTGCATATTACCGACTGTTTCAAAAATACTCGAAACAGTTATTAAGAAGAGGATCATTGCGCATTTCGAAGAAAATAACCTTTTCACTGCGTCTCAGTTTGGATTCCGTTCAGGGAGATCGACTGAGATGGCAATAAGGAAAGTAATCTATTATATTCTGGAAGCATTGGACAAATCGCAAAAATGCGCAAGCATATATTGCGATTTGTCAAAAGCTTTCGATTGTTTAAGACACGACGTCCTAGATTTAAAACTGCAACATTACGGGTTTGAAGGACCGGAGCTGAGCATGATGAACTCATATCTGTATAAAAGACCTCAAGTAGTGTCAGTAAATGAAGTCAATTCAGCGACGACTCTAATGGATATAGGAGTGCCTCAAGGCTCCATATTAGGGCCGATTCTTTTCCTGATTTACATCAATGACCTTGTAAATATCATGCCGGACTGGAGTTACATTAGTTTATTTGCAGACGACACGCATGTAGGAATCAGAGATAAAAATAGAGATAGACTAGGAATTAAAATCGAAAAAGCCATACATACTCTTAAGGAATGGTTCAGTGCAAATGGTATTACCCTCAATACTGACAAAACTACCGTAATGTATTACCAATCTCGGAAAAACTCTAACGATGCTGGTGTAAAAGAAAATGTATTTCTTGGTTACACAATAGATAGCACTATTAATCATTCAGCCCACATCGGAAAATTATGCAAAAGATTGGCAAGTGCAAACTACGCGCTGTTGAAATTAAAACCGCTGCTAGACAAAGAAGCAATTTTAGCAATATATTTTGCACATATTCAATCGAGAATAAGGTATGCGGTTACGGTTTGGGGAAACGGAATAGACATGATCAAGGTATTGAGAGCACAAAAGAGAGCACTGAGAATTATGCTAGGCCTAAAAAAACGCACATCGGTTCGACAACATTTTAGAAACCTGAAAATAATGACTGCGGTATCCTTATATATCTACAATTGTTTATTAGAAATTTTTGACGAAAAATCTCAATTACCGAGAAATGATAATAAGAAGGCACGCAAATGTCGAAAGTATGAGGAGTTGCGCAGGCCATTTAACAGATTGACCAAGGTGCAAAAACAGGGCTTATATAATAAAATTTGTATGTTCAACAAACTACCACAAAAGATTACCAACCTACATGTAAACGAATTCAAAAGAACAATAAAACTATTCTTCGAATCTAATCCTTTTTACTCGTTGAAAGAATTTATGACACTGCACCTGACTGAATGTTCATTCTCGCATGCATAGTATAGGATAATAACATGACATTTTATCAAATTAATAGTATTTACAATTTTGACATTCCTTATAATTAATGTGTTCCGTTTATTGACTTTTTTAAATGTTTTCTTGTTTTTTTACGATTGTGCAAATGTATCCTACATTAAGACTAATTTAAATTTTTATGTATTTTAGATTGTAAATATTCTAGTTTAATTCTTTAGCTATTTGCATTAATTCTTTTAAATGTAAAATGACTTGCCCAGTGTAACGAACTGTTATAAGGCTAATAAATCATTCTTATTCTTATTCTTATTCTTATTCAAGCTACCGACAGTTTCCCAATTGCTGGTATCATCACAAATACAACAAGGATGCGAAACGAAGCTCTACGATTTCACACAGGAAAACTAAAAAGGCAATCAGTAATAACGACAACCGATAGCCAATCTACACTGTTCGTGACAGATAGCAGGTCGAAGATACAGTTTTTGGTCAACTTCGGGTAACGACCTCTGTGTTTTCCCTCGCACTGCTCGCCGTGAACGCCGAACTCAATAGTCAATAGATCACATTCATAAACATCGATAAATGTATCCAACTAGGTATGTTATGCATACATTAATTAAATTAGATATCATAACATTTTCACGACTCACATGTAACCTTCAAAAAAACTAACAATACAGAAAGAGAGAAAAATGACATACGTTCAAATTAATCTTTAGTCTTTAGTCTAAAGAATTTAGTCTAAAGTAGTAATTAGAGCTATGTATATTAAAATAATAATAATAAAAAAAACATTTTGTATTTTGATTTAAATAATTTGAACCGTTTAATACTGAGCAGACAAACAGAAAAAAATGCCAAGTTGATGGCGCAGACCTACTGAGAACAAACTTATTATTCTTAGGCGCGGTAGAACGGCGAACGGCATCACAATCAAACAGGTCGTATGGCACACTCGCTCCGTACCTAGGTAGTACTCGTACAAAGTATAATCACCCTCTCCCATACAGACCTAAATAGAAGGCAGTAAATACAAGCAATATTGTAAGCGATCACTCTCCGATACAACGTCGTTAAGTGGCCGAAATGATCCGCCATAGCCCCCATGGCGCGCGACACGGCCCGCACTTAGCGCGATACGACCCCGTGTTGCAGTCACGGTGCCACAGCATTTTCAACCATTTTTTTTCATCGCGAATAAGCCTGCGCTTGGCCACCAACTCGCCTGATGGTATGCGACGTTGTTCGAAGATTAAGCACGAACACTAAGACATTAATATAACTATTTAATAAAGAATACTAGAGTCTGGCTAACGAAAGTTGATACTGGAATTTTTCGCAAATTGTTTAAATGACAACACACGGTGCTACTACCATCGCGGATTTACCTTTGAATTGGGGTATTTTACCTTGTATAAACACCCTTCGTGGGTAGGCCTACGTCCTGCAGTAGACTATTAAAAAGGCTGGTACAGTACAGTACAGTACCTTGTATAAAAAATTTTTTTCAAACCTACGTCATGTACTAAACTGAACAAAATGATTTATTATATTATTATAGTCTTCATCGTAATGAAGTAGATAGTTACGCTTTGAAATCATTTGGATGGAGAGCAATGCAAAGCCTCAGTTTGGCATAATAATAAAGACAAAAAACAAAAAAATAATTAACGTAATGAATATAAAACTCCTACACGACAAGTTAAAGCTTGAAAATAAAGTTTTTTTTTTGATTCCCCCAAATATTTGGAAGAACAATGCTACATGGTGTGAGTGAGAGAAAGTGTTTTCCTCTCAGTTTAGGGCTACCATACTGATATTTTTAAATTTGCCGCGCTTTGTCAGTATCAACTTTCGCTAGCCAGACTCTATTACTTAAAGCTATTTCTCAACTAGCTCTTAGCCGACCTCGTTTATACTTGCTAAAGTAGAATTCATGGAATTATTCATGGAATTATTCCGAAATCGCCGAATTCCGCATCGAAAAGTTCATAAATAAATGGAACAGCTGATTTTTATTCTGCGATTGCGGGCTTGTTCCCATAGTAAAAGTTGATCATAGCGTTGACCGCAACTAATTCATAGACAGGATTTCCCAAACTATGGGTCGCGAATAGTTACGAGCGAATATTGAGTACTACATAAACTGTACCTAAATGCTGATATGAAATAGACTGTTAAAATGCAATGCGATGAAAAGTACTTAACTCGAGTTGAAGTTGATATCAAAACTGTAATTAACTGCCTCGGTGGCTCAGTGATTAGCTGGTAAGTGACCCTGACTACTGTCAGTACTGGGTCAAAGAGGCGTGGGTTCGATTCCCACCCAGTGCAAGTATTTACGTGATGAACATAGGTGTTTGCTCTATGTCTGGCAGTTATTAGTAATAACCTACGTAACCCCTACACCAGTCTCTGGCAGCCATATGACAAGCTTTGCTTAATTTGGGGTTAGGTAGAGACTGTGTGTAAGATGTCCCCTAATAGTTATTTATTGGTTATCGTAAAACATAGGAAACAATTTTATCCTTCCCTTTTATACATATTGTTATGGTAAATTTCGTAGAAGTTGGTTCCTTGTTTTGTAAACGTGTATTAGATAGGTCGTACCCCAGGCAACTTCTTTCTTAGAGTATTGCTGATGTACTTTCATCACCTATATAGAATTCTAAGACTTTCATATGAAGCTGATAAGTTAACTCTCGACATAACCTTGTTAAGTATTAATTTAAATGATCCCTATTCCAGGATGTAGCTATAATTATTTAAAGTTTATAATAATCAAGCTCACAGCGGAATTTATCGTCGGAAAATATTTTCTTGGAGCAGATTAAATTGATTTATGAATCTCGGGGCTTTGGGATATTTGCCTACGTGTTTTACCTTCTTCAACACCTACGTATTTCAAGCGATTTCCTTAAATGTCAATTGGAATATTTTTATACTAATTAGTATTGTAACTAGGTACTTACCTATCTACTG
Organism: Hypomecis punctinalis; assembly: GCA_949316475.1. Taxonomy (NCBI): domain Eukaryota; kingdom Metazoa; phylum Arthropoda; class Insecta; order Lepidoptera; family Geometridae; genus Hypomecis; species Hypomecis punctinalis. The sequence continues at coordinate 13,176,420 of OX438807.1, forward strand.
TAGGTAGTACCTACCGGTAGCACTCAGCGTGGTTCGACATTACTAACTAAGCTCTACCATGCCTCGGGCGACACCTTAACAGGTAGGTCCTGGTTGTTTTGGTCGTTTAGTCATGTCAAAGGCTTTCAGGCAGCTTATAATATCCTGCCACCAGGGCTAGTTAGCTGGCGTAGACGAATTTACTTAGGTAGTTTTTCCTATTGATGAAATAAATGTGCTTTCGCTTTGCCCCCAAATTAAGAACTCTAGATACTTATAAGTAGGTACTTATAACAATACATTTCAAAGCTATTATGAGATAAATAATTGGACATTTTTTTTTATTCTAATTAGTTTTATAAGGATGAGACGATCGTTTATTTATATTGAGAAGAGGCGAGTAGTGCAGTGATAACCTACACAACTACCTATTTACTTCAAAGTTCTTGATCCATAATAAGAAGAATAAGTTCTTCTAATAACAACTAAATGATCTTTAATAATCTTTAAATAACAACACAACTAAGTCACGAAGGGCTACAAACAAAGCTTTTGTAAAAACGTAGGTATGCCGTACGGTATTTTTCCATATCAATGAGAACCTGCTAAGCTATAGTAATCTCATTTTGATTGTCAACGTGTGTTTTCTCACAGTTTATTACGCGGAAAGCTATCAACGCCGATAGCGGCTCGTATGGTTTTACTGACCACTTAATAAATCGACCATTTTACTGCGACTGTGGTAGTTTATAGAACTAAATTAGAATATGTGCCCTTTTCTCTATAAAAAAAACATTACTAAGTATTACAACATTTTTGGACATGTCTTTTAAGATATTCATAAATTAGATTATTAGAATAATGAGTGTAGTCTGTATCGCGCAGGATTGTTCTCTATTTGTATGGTTCAAAGTTCTGTTTAGTGCAGATCAGACAATGTGACACTAGCACAAGTTCAAAGGCATACTTTTTAAACCTTGCCACTAGACTATGCTTATACATCATCTGGACATAGGCCTCCCCTACAGTTTTCCGATAGGACCAATTGAAAGCGGTCTGCATCAAGCGCGAACCTACGTTCTTCATATGAAAATATTATATCCGCCTTGTCAGTTACTTTGATTTTGTGACCCCGTCAATCCTGCCCACCATGTGCCCTGCTCTTTGCTATTTCAACTTGATAATCGGCCGGGCTATGTCAGCAACTTTGATTCGTCTATATACGTATATTTGAATTACACAAAGCTATATATCCTAACTACTCATGGCATAATCGTTGTATCTCTATGTGTAATAATACTATCCGCTCTAGATCCCTCTAGATCTATACGTTATTAGTTTTGGCTCAGTGGCGCCATGAGCGATAGGTCATAATAAAGCTGTCGAATTGTGGGAATCTTGTAACCCATGTAACTATGACGTTTTTACGTCTGAGTGTAGCCAATAACACGCAATTCTTCGTAATCCTCGGATTTGATATGAGAAAATACGAAAAAGTTATTATTTTAGAAGTACCCACCCGGTCGACACGAGAGATTATTTGATAGCATATTTGTCCATATTTTATTGGGGGCTTTTCCCGCGCTATTAAGTAGGTTAACACTTGAATCTAAACAAAAAACTCCATTCGAGAACTTTCGACTCCACCGGTCATCAGTCCTCCGCGCTATGTGCCCTGCCTATTGCCACTTCAACTTGCTAATCCGTTGGGCTATGTCGGTAACTTTGGTTCTTCTACGGATCTCCTCATTCCTGATTCGATCCCGCAGAGAGACTCCGAGCATAGCCCTCTCCATAGCTCGTTGGGCTACTTGGAGCTTACTAATAAGGCCCATAGTAAGAGACCACATTTCTGTGCCATAAGTCTTCACTGGCAACACACACTGATCGAAAACATTCGACTTGAGGCACTGAGGTATGTCGGACGAGAAGACGCTACACAATTTCCCGAACGCTGCCCAGCTGAGTTGGATTCGGCGTTTGGCTTCTTTGTTGAAGTCGGACCTACCTAACTGGAAGGTAATAGGTAGACGTACGAGTCAACGACTTCAAGGACCGAGTTTCCCACAGAAATCGGGATGGGTAAAACATGGAAACTAGACATTACTTTCGTCTTGTCCATGTTCATCTTAAGACCCACCTGTTGAGAAACCCGATTGAGGCCTTCGAGCATCGTGCTGAGCTCTTCCATAGATTTTGCCATGACTACTATATCGTCGGCAAACCGAAGGTGAGTGAGGTATTCGCCATTGATATTGATGCCTAATCCTTTCCATTCCAGGAGCTTAAAGGCGTTCTCCAAAGTAGCCGTAAACAGTTGCGGAGAAATTACGTCTCCCTGTCTTACGCCTCTTTTTAAAGGGATCGCCTTGGAGCTCTCTTCCTGTACTCGAACCAACATAGTGGCGTTATTATACAAGCCCTTCAACACTTCGATGTACCGATAGTCAATACGGCATCGTTGGAGAGACTCGAGCACAGCCCATGTCTCGACCGAATCAAAGGCTTTTTCATAGTTCATAAAAGCTAAGCAAAGTGGCAGATTATACTCTTCTGTATAACCTGCCGCAGCGTATGAATGCGGTCCATAGTGCTAAAGCCTTTTCGGAAACCGGCTTTTTCGCAAGGCTGAAAGTCATCAAGCCTGTGTTCGAGACGGCAGACGGTTATAAGGTAGTAAAAATTTCAAAAATCTACCTCTCTAACGTGTGATTAGACACATAATTATATTTTGCAAAAAATCGCAACACCGACTTCCACCGTGTACATAATTCTAATAATTTGCAAGAAATGGATATGACATCCATGTACATTTTGGTTGATTTATCAAAAAACGACTCAGCCAATTTCTATAAAATTTAAGTGGGGCCACTTCGGAAGCACATTCTTTTGAACTAAAAATATTTTTTTAATTCGGTTCACAATTGACGAAAATATTGATACATAACATACATACACAAACAAAATACATACAGCCGGACATAGTACCTACTCCTTTTTGGAAGTCGGTAAAAAGCACGGCGTTACGGCGCTTCCTAGAACTGACCGAATGACCAAGCACCACACCTACGGCATGGATCCTAGATCCCTCTTAGTTTCGCCGTAAAAAGGCACATCTATACTAAGGCTCACAATGACAAGGTGGAAACCCTCTGACTGAATTAATTTTACTTTTAGTTATGGACTTTAGCAGCTGATAATAGTGATGAGCTAATCTTCAATGTTATACTTTATAAATACCGTAGCTAAATATCTAGTGCTATAGCTAGCTCATATTGAAAAATGTTCTTGCAATTGCCATCCTACTTAACAAACGATGAAAACCATTGAAAATCCTTATGTAGGTTGATACGATACATTCACCGAGAAGATTGATGTGTTTATAATCACACCTCAAATTCCGTGGGAGCCATTTTATTTACATGCATTTGACATGTGAAAATGAATATTGGTACTCAACGTGCCATTGGCGGACACAAAAATTGTATCTACCCACATGCCTAATGTGTGTAGCATAAATCTTAAAACTTACACGTAGAACATTTTTAGCATTATGTAATTTTTAAGCTAATTAATTTTTTGGTTGATAAAAGGGCACTTCTTCGAAATTTCATTCTTCGACTGATTCATCTAGCCAAAATTTTATTTCAATTTCAGTTCTGTCGCACATGTCCATATGTAAAAAAAGGTAACTAAAGAACATAGATATATTTCAATGAGGGACTTGTTTTTATTAAGTAGTTTTTAAGACATCTACGTTTAAAGATTTTGTGCCCAGATGAATCAGAATTGATTACAGATGAATCAGAACTGAAAATGAAAAACTATGTAATTTGGCTGTGTAATAGGGAAATATCTAATCATATTTTACATACGTACTTAAAAAACGTTAAAATTTGAAACAATGTGTAAAAATATTATCAAAGATTCTTCTTATACAAAAGCATACTATAGTGTAAAAGATTTTATGTGTGACAAAAATTCCTTGCGTAAACTGACATGTGACATTATTTGTAAATAAAGCAATTGGATCATCCAAAGACCCTTGAAGGTCTAAAGATAATCCAAGTGCTCAAGCCCACTGCCAGTTGGCAGCGTGCTCAGCATGCTGGCAGCATTGCCACGCTGAATGGCAATGCTTATACGTTGAGCCAACGACGCGTCACGCGACGCGTGACCAAAATGCTGGTGTTTATACACCAGCATTTTGGTCACGCGTCGCGTCCACCAGACGCTCAGAAAGACTTTTGAAAACGAGATGAGCTCCCGGCCCCCACGGACCCAAAGTCTCAACTCCAAATGGCTCAAATATGTAACCACTACCGAGGTTAGCATATTTGCGCCGCTTGTGCTGCTCAGACGAATTGGCCGCCGCTCCAGCCCTACTCTGAGTCTCAAGAAGATGTGACGGTGCCAAAGTATCGACGCAAGTTGCGTCCCATACTAAGGGCCGTCCACACTTCCATGGGACCAGCGTCATGCCGTCAGGCCTTTTGCCATCACCACGCGCCAACCCACTCGGTTCGAGTACGGCTGCGATATTGGCGGTGACAAAAGCACTGCGTATGACATCATTAAGGCTGGCGTGGCGTCCTATCCGACCAGCGCTTCTTGAGCAAGAGAGAAACATTGGATTATCTTTAGACCTTCAAGGGTCTGTAGATGATCCAATTGCTTTCTATGTAGTAGTAGTGTAGTATTGTCATTAATAAAAAAAATCATTCAGTAATTAATAAAAAAAATGTTTAAAAAAAACTGTTAGTTATATTGTTTATGTTAATTTATATTTATTGTTTACTTTTGACATTCATAAGTATGCATTATTGTACCTATGTGAGAATAAATGAACTGAACTGAACTAATACTAGGTAAGTATAGTAATTGCTACATTTTATTATTCTCTCTGTTTATTTTTTTCCACGTTCAATTAACGAATCCTGTTTATTATATTATGAAAAAAACACAAAATTAAAGTAAGAAAACTGAGATCAACTTCAATTAAATGGAATTTTTGACAGTAATATTCCTTGGTAACTGTCACAGAAACATAATTTTTCTTAGTATCGTTAACTATAAATAATGAAGTCACAGTTAAGTACTAGTACAAGAAAAAAACCTTTAGCTTTGTGCAGGGGCCCGAGCTACATTCAGTGTCATCTTTAAAACATTTTTCTTGTTGACGAGATCTCAATTTTTTTAATGGAAGATTGAGTAATCATACCTTCACCAGCAGTGTGAGACTCTTTTGTAAGTTTATTTTATTGAAGTTTTTTAAACACAAAAATGGCCTCATCGTTTGAATCTGAACAATCATCCACGTTTTTCTGAAGAAACTGTCGATAAGACATCTCTGGTGAATTTTGGAGTAATAATTTTTTTCATCGATTGACTAAGTTTCAGCCCAAAAACTGTCGTCATCGAGGTCTTGTTGGGCTATATAAACTATATTCAAAGCTTTTCCAGTATGAATTTTACGATTTATATGGCGTTTTGACCATATGAATCAGGCCAGATGAATCAGGATTTTGCCGTAATACATGCATAACTCATCATACATACTGACTTCAGTATTGTCATTTTTGTACTTGAATCTATTACCCAAAAGCATTACACGAAATATAGATTGAAGTTGTAAAACCATAAAATAAATTTTATAAAACAGGCATTGTAATCATAATGCCACCTGAACTAAGCACAGATAAATCAGACATTTATCTTTGTAACTCCGGGATCCAAACGAACCAGCCGCATATCCACCTTCTGGGTCGTCTGTTGCACGACTGGCTTCCCCCCGCGCGAGAAGTCAGGCTCTCATCATCATCACCCGACCAAGCACGGTCAAGCGCAGCATACGCCACATTAATCAGTATTATATGCCGGACACTTCTTATTAGCCTATTTATAAACATACTAAGCTAGTTATAGCTAATACACATTTTTTTTGTAAATGAGCAATTCATTTCCGTTTGATATAATTATAATTTATAATGATTTACCAAAGGGAAAATGCGATATCGACCATTTTCTTTCGAAAAATGGAAAGCGGACGCGGTATATGAATCAGAAGTACAAACTTCAAATATTTTTAATTTATACTTAGACTGTAATGATTTGAAAAATATTACTTATCCCAGGTAGAGTTAAAAGTAAACTGTATAGAAAAATAATTACACACTGTTTTGTTTGTGGGTTTCAGAAATAAACCCATAGACGTCCAAAATTTTGTCTTTGAAGAAATACCCAAAAACATATTTTTAATTATGTATATTTTGATTATTTTACGAAACATGCAGATATGTGGTAATTTAAAAATAATAACATTTTACAAACGGACTTTTATTTTACAAAAATATGCGAAACTTTGTCTAAGAAATCCTCATGGATTAATGTAATAGGTAAAAAGTACCCAAAGGATCCTTAGAAAGAAAGTCATTCTTATTTCATGAAAAAACGCATCCTTAAACTTTCGTTAAACATCGATTTTAAATCAAATACACAGTACAAAGATTTTCCCCAGGCTCTAGTCAGGGGGTCCCGCGCCTCGGCATGGTAAAATGTGACTTGAATACGTTATCAATCGCTGATTAGAAGATTTAGAAGCATGATTCAGCTTTCCGAAGCACGTCTACGATCATAGCAATCAGCTCCAAAGGGAACTTTCATGATGAATAAATCAAGGATAAGTATAAAATCTATGCAATTTAAAAAAGGTTGGAAGAACGAGAGATAGCGTATCTTAGAAAATATAGGCACAGCACCTACACAGGGTTATTTCTAATCAATTAGCATCCTTTTAAGGGCTTATTCTGTACATCAAAACTAACAACTATTGTTCGACGACTTTTGTCAAATCTCAAAAAAAATCTGCTGTTCCATAGAAAAATATCGTTCACCTTCGACAAAATGTATGGAACAGCTGATTTTTTTTTAGTTTTGACAAAAGTTGCAGTACAAATTATTAATTTTGATGTACAGGATAAGCCCCTAAAAGGATGATAATTGATTAAAAATAGCCCTGTATGAGTATATTATGTAATAATTATTTTTTTGCAAAAAATAGCATGACCGACTTCACCCGTGTCCAGAATCATTACATAGTATAAAACAAAATCGCTTTCCGCTGTCTGTCACGATATACGCTTAAATCTTTAAAACTGCGCAACGGATTTTGATGCAGTTTGTTTTAACAGATAGAGTAATTCAAGAGAAATGTTTATATGTATAATACACCTGTGCGAAGCCGGGGCGCATCGCTAGAACGCAAATATTATGCACGGATCGATGTAACATTTTTCACATTATTGTTGATTTATCAAAAATCGCTCAACCAAGCGGTAAAATTTAAATGGGACCAATTTCGAAGTATATTCTTTCCAATAAAAAATAATTATTGAAATCGGACTACTATGAAAAAAATTATGCGTGGTTATACTTAAAAAAAAATACGCGTCGAATTGTATACCTCATCAGGTGGTTCGTCGGTCAACAATTCAAAAATAAAACACAGCCTCAATTTTTTTTTCTAACAATATTTTTATTTGTAACCAGCTTTTTAACGAAGATACAAAGATACCTATTTTATGTATGTATGTATAATTGTGGTGATTTTCTAATTCTAGATTTGTTAAAATAGAGTTCATGAATTCTTACAAAGGTCACAATTGTAAGAATTCATGAACTCTATTTTGCAACAATATTGCAATTGCATATTTCTGTTTTTGAAATAACCTAGCTAAGCTAAGTTGCACTTGCGAGTAATTAAATAAATGTACCTAACAACTATAAAATATTTCTAAGAATCTAAAAAAAATAACATAAAAATTGATATATCCAAAAAATATAAAAGCTCACGGTCATTTAGTAATCAAAAATAATGAAAATATTTTAGTTGTCTTTTATCAGTTTCATTATCATAAAAATACGTAACGCCCAACCACGTAAGTAATATTTTTCAAATACTTAATCTGTTATTGTTTAGAAACAAATTCCCCACGTGTGGGTTAGGGCGGGCATATAAAGGCTTGGGCGGCCCGACACGAGCTATTTAACTAAGCGAGCTTACGACGACTGCCCGCTCGGACCGGATGTGACGGTAACGGTGAAATAACGGACTAACGTAACGAAATTCGAAGGCGGTAGGCAACAGGTTGTTCGTGGTTGCTAGCTGGCAGTGTAGCAGATACGCTTTTTCTATTCCGTTGTGAGTAAAAATATATTTTTAAATTAATTATATTTTGTTGTTGGAGTAACCATAGTGTCCTAATGAGATAGGTATATTATTACAATCAATTAGCTAGTTTTAGTTTATTCAACTCCAGTTTCCAATTATAAAATTTGCACGTTTTAAAAAAATACCAAATTCTACAAACTTGTATCAATGAAATATTATTATAGATGCAGTTAAACTTTTTATTTTTGATTGTTAGGGCAGGATCAGTTTGGGTTTTTTACAATTATATTATTTTAATGAATACATCTAACTATGGTAAGGTAAAATCATAAAATGATTTTGATTTAAAAAAAAGTGATAACGTCCTTAATTTTTTTTTCTGTAACGACATTCATGTTTAATGACAATTATTTAGATTAACGTTGATTTTGACTTTATTTATTTTTATCAAAGTTAAATATACGTAAATTAAATGAAATACATGTAAAACAAATTATAATCAAATTGTGAATAATACGAATCAAATCAAATAACCCGCCCCTGATGGTTTCTAGTGCAAATTTGCCTATAATAATAGCAGTATTACCGCGATGAACAGCTATATCCTATGCACCAAGAACCATGTTATTGTTACACTGTACTGAGCTTGATGAAAAAGCATTATTAGACTGTTACCTATTAGCGAGAACTTGTTACTAGTAAATAGATTAATTCTTAAATTTGATTTTATTCATTTATCCTATATATCACTGCATGTTTTCCAAATAAAATAAATTTATAAAATAGTAAAAAAAAAACTACTGATAAGCACTTCCGAGAAACCATCATAGCGGATAATCTCTGAGGCGCAAATGCATTGCAGTTATTTTCTCAGTTTATTCGGTTTAGTTTTACGAACATTTTGTTTATAATTTTTAGTTAAGTATTTGGTTATTAGACATATTTTAAAAAAGGTGTCTCCTAATAACATATTTTTAGTTATAAGCTATATTACAATAATACATAATCACATTAAGCAAACTGCATCTAAATCGATCCATTTTATAGGAACTACGATTAAGTTTATTCGTAGTTTACGAATATGTTTATTTGTAGTTTAGGGATTAGGTACGATGGCACAATAAGCAAATCGTATTAAAAGAAAGTAGCGATGACGCTCTGATCTTTTGTCCTATTTTTATAAAAACCCATAGAACAAAGACGTAATCCAAACAACATGTTGTTTGAAGAAAGAAAATAAAAGACATCGGATAAAGTTGGGATCATCCCGTCAAAAGTATCGAGTTGAGTGTCATCTCGCAGAGCAAGAGCTCAAACTTTGATATATAGGTATAAGCCGAATCGAAATATAATATTATGGTAGATAAGCCCTCTCCTAGTTGGTTTCCGGGATGGCCTTCGAAGTCTTTGATGTTATCTTGATTACAAACTTTTTTATATGTCCAAACATGTAATATAACGTCTCAGATTTTAGTCAGAAGACTTATACAGGGTTATTTATAATCAATTAGCATCCTTCTAGGGGCTTATTCTATACCTACATCAAAACTAACAAGTGAGTTTTGACGAAAGTCGTAGAACAAAAGTTGCTAGTTTGATGTACAGAATAAGCCCCTAGAAGGATGCTAATTGATTAGAAATAACCCTGTATATTATTTGAAAGAATCAGTTAAATACAAAACTAAAACATTATCTATTCCTTTAAACATAATTAGCTATTTTTTACTATTTTAGAAGCTTTCATCATTTTTCATCGTTTCTCTCCTTACATAAGCTTTGAGTAAATAAATAAGAAACGGAGAAGTTATATCCTCAGTATTTGTTTGAAATTAGTAGGTATTTAGTGAATTACCATTTTTGTAACACAATTTTTAACCAAACAAAAAGATCGGTGTGATTAGAATTTTATTTATTACCCAAAGGCATCCCAGGTTTGCAAGATCTAATAAATAATCCAGATCTTATTTTCAGGAAAATTTTAAATTCGTTTAATACGTGACTAAAATGGACATAGTGTTTTACGTCCATGGTGACTACATATTATGGCCATGTCAACCAAACAAAAATACCACATTAATCGGTAACTCGCTCATCGTCACTTCATAAAATAAGATCAAACCACATAGAAACAATAATTGCGTTTGTTTGCGTAGCGTATCGAAGAACCCGTCACAATAAAGGCCATAACTTAATTAATTACTCTGACAGTGGCATTGGCCCCAAGGACAAAAACCACTTAATGATATACATTCTCCGAGCTGAGCTTTATTTAAATCAAATACATTTCTGGATGCGGAATTTAATTGGAGGTTTTGCATAATACGTCCTCATGGATTCATTTTTATAACTTAACCTGTTTTGAGAAGAGAGTCTGTACCATTAGCCAAGCGGACTCAAAATTGCTGCCAGTAGGCTATTGACATTTTGTAAATAATAATCTAGTAGGACTGCGAAAAGAAAATTCATTCATAATCCTATACTGAAAAAGATAGAAGCCAACGCAATGTATTGTACACGAGTAGTACATTGCGTCGTCTTATATATTTTTCAACAGCCAGAGTTGAGAAAATTTAACAAGAGTGTAGCCAGACGCCGTTTGATCAAATTAAATAAATAAATAATTGGCAGGTGTTCGATGTGTGATGATCATACCAAGATGATGAGCTCAATGCCGCTTCTGGTCCTCGCGCTGACCTCCGCCCTTGCCGCCCCCGCCACCATCTACGAGGACGTAGCCGTAAGTTATTTTACTAATATTGTACAACAAAATACGTACACGTACTTTATGAAATCTCTATTGAATTATCATAATACTTATGTAGCTAGAGGAAACCAAACGATCAATAGTAAAGCGTCGCCTATTGGGGCGTGATGCCTGAGTAAAATTAAAAATAAATACAATTAGTCCAGTATTTAGAATATTAATAAACTTAGAACTTTTTCTTAATGAAATAAAAAACTTACAAACATTAATTCGTAAGTAAGACTTCGTGACGTCACGACGTAGTAAAAATTGTAGTGCGACGTAGCCTATTCTACCATTCTCCACGTATTCCACGTCTCTTTTTTACCATCGTTTTTTAAATAAAATAAAATTGACATCGTCCCCAGCATACATTAACAATCCTTTTTTAGGGTTCCGTACCCAAAGGGTAAAAACGGGACCCTATTACTGTCCTCCGATGTCTAAAACTGTATCTCATGAACGGTGTTCTCGTCAAAAATAAATAAATAAATAAAAATAAAATCTATTAAGGGGGCTTCCATACGGTACGGAACCCTTCGTCGATTCCGACTCGCACTTGGGCGATTTTTGCAATGTACACAAAATAAAGCCATGCGGCCTCTCGTCGCTGGCATTCATGTTATTGTAATACTTAGGTGTTATTGGATTCACTTGTTGCGACACTTTTATTTTATTAGATAGAAATATTTACGTATCAAATGTTACATTTAAAATTATCAACTATACTATATTTACAATCCTAACTTGTTGGAAACTTAATTTCTTCACAAACTTCTGACCTAACTGCATATTATGTTTTCTGTATGTTAGAAACAAACAAGGTTTTTCCAAGTAGTAAGAGAAGGACACCCTTTTACGTACAATGTATCGTACATGCACAAAAATAGTAATGAAATATCCATCCATTCATCAGCTATAGGATGTCCACTGCTAGACATAGACCTCCTCTATGGATCTCCAATAAGACCGGTTGGAAGCGGCATGCACCCAGAGCGATCTTGCGGTCTTAATGAGGTCGCGTCCACCATGTGGGTGACGTCCTACGTTGCGCTTGCCGATACGTGGTCTCCACTCTAGAACTTTTCGACCCCATCGGTCATCTGTCCTCCACGCTAGTTAAATATGTTCAATTAGTATTAGCATGTTCCTGACGACTTTTTTAGAAATATTGTTAAGAGTTTCATCTTTTTTTAAATCGACTGGACGGAGTAAAAGTTAATACATAAATGATGACGTAATCAAACTTTGGTATATTTTTAGTTTGGTATATACGATAGATAGGATATTACGGCTAATAATAAATAGATGTTATCTTTTAAGCCACAATTTTGCCGGAAACAAAACTTTTGTGAACCCACACAACCCTTTTTCAACGATGGTATAAGCTTCTGTAATCTCTATTGTCTCTGTATTGTTTCTACGCACTTATGTATTTTAAAATCCTTGAATCAGCAATGTTCGTTAAAAAATATGCTAATCATTTTACCATCTCCGAAAATTCTCGTCAAAGCAAAATAATTGCAACAGAGCCAAAACTAGAAATTGTAAGGAGAAGCTCTGAATATATGTTGATAAATATTTTTAATAAACTACCTGGATATCTACGAATGGAAAAAAACCACCGAAAATTCTATAAAAATCTTAAAGAAATACTGATCACAAAATGTTACTACAGTATAGAAGATTACTTGAAAGACAAAAATGTTTCTGCTCGTAATTGCCAACTGATTGGTATAGACATCTCTTTCCGTAGGCCAGTCACCCCAGTCCTAAATCTTTTGAAATGGCATTTTTAAACTGATTAACATAACGTAAACGTCACGGTACATATTATGAAAAAAGAGACACTTCACATTTTAAATTGAAAGGGTAAAACATCTACTTATAAAAGTAAGTACGTATTGTTTACAAAACTTGCCAAAGCCAATTTTGTGCCGCCCTCAAGGGTAAAAGGGAAATTGCGCGAAAGTTGCACAGTACAACGTGCGCACACCAATTATTTAGGGTGTTACTCGCAAGACATTTACTACCTTGGTATTTCACCCACGCTGTCCGAAAAGAATGAAATTTTTTGTACTAGAACGGCGTGGGCTACCGTAAATTACTAGTAAGCACTTAAGTATTTTTTACCATCTTAACCTAAAAAAATTGAAAGCTTTTAGTTACTATCGCTAAAACTAAACTTATAATGTATTTATGAAATGTTTTATCAATACCGGGTATCGGCAAAAAAAACCGGACAAGTCAAGTGCAAGTCAGGCTCGCACACCAAGGGTTCCGTACAAATCCAGAAAATTTCACAAAATTGGGAAGTACGTTGTTAAAATCTCTATACTCATCATCATCATCATCGATAAAAGTTTTTTTTTTTTTACTTTTCTCGTCATTCATCGAAATTGTTAAAATAATTAAAAACCTGTTTTAGCATGTGCTAATAAAGCTCTTTTATATGATACCTTACATGAAACAATTTACGCACTTTGATTTTTAAACCCATTTTTTGTGTATTTAGAAAGCCCTATTTTTGTGATTTAAATAGAAATATTTAGTTTTCAGATTTTTTCCTATATGTGTACTCTGAGACAATTCTTTTTGCCAAATTTCATAGTTATATGTCAACGGGAAGTACCCTGTAGGTTTTGATTTTTGTGGGTGTTGAAATATGCGGTTTTTTACGACATAAACGGCTCTAACTTCTTTATATGATAACAGAGAAGTTTTTCCTTTATACCACTGTAAGAGATCATAAATATTTATATATACAGTTTAAATTTCAGCTCGATATCTTTACGCGTTTCCGAGATAAAGAGTCTTGACAGACACACAGACGGACAGACGGACAACAAAGTAATCCTATAAGGGTTCCGTTTTTTCTTTTTGAGGTACGGAACCCTAAAAACACATAAATACTTTATTGCGTCAGTTTAGTTAGACATTTAATTATAGCAGTACAAAAGGATAAAGTAATCGACTCACGAACATATTTTCGTACGTCTATAACAAAACACAACACAAGTACTTTAGCAGTTGGCTACTACTATGTTTGTATAATACATATCATCCAAATCTAAATGTCTACATACTTATAATCCAAATTCTCAAACCGTCTGGTTGGTGGCGTATCCATTATGTAAGCATTATAATGGAGAAACGCATTTGTTACAAATCTTTTAAGTCAAATAAACCACCTACAAGGTAGACGGATGATCTCATTAAGTAACATCACATAGGAGGTGCCAAATGACTAAAATGAAGTCATAAACGATTGCTATTACGATTGCTATTGCTTTAGGCGGTAGGGGGGCTTGCTACTGCCATTCCAACTTACCAATCTGCTGGGCTACGGATCTCTTCATTTCTGATTCGATCTCGCATAGAGACTCCTAGCATAGTTCATTCCTTAGCTCGTTGGGCTCCTCGTACTTGGAGCCCAACGTACTAAGGAGAGCCAGCATGCCAGTGTTAATCACTAATTTATTTTGTGACTTTAAACAGGAACAAGTACCTCAAAAGCGAGCAGCACTCGTCCTCGACCGCTTGCTGATTGCGCTACAGAAAGCTCTGCACGATGAAAGCAACGGGGCCTCTTACGACACGGACAAGGACGGACCCCGGACGGCGCCGCTACGGCTTGCTGACGAGGCCGTCGCCGACATGGTAAGGCACCGACCACACAAGCGGCCTGCCCTGGTGATAGACCAGCTGTTGATGGCCATCCAGAAGGCCTTGAATTCACGCAACGCCCCAGTAGAGGCCCCGGAAATGGATGAGCCTCGCGCTATCCCTGTTGTGTATAATGAGGAGTTTGATATGGTAAGATATATCTAGTCATTCAATTGTATTAAAAATTGTTATAATTTTTCAAATTTTAATGAGGAGTTACGAATGTTGTCTATGAATTTTATTTATATTCTCCATACAGAAGTGCACATACATTTTTAAAATATTTTCAATGCGTAGCATGTGCTACGAAATTGCTACAATATCGTAGCGTTAAAATTGAAACATTTGCATTCTATTTATAATCTCTGTCTCGTGTATTATGAATTTATAATGAATGAATTTATGTATTTTGAATTTGTGTACTATGTATTTACAGTTTTCCGTTTTGACAACATATATATACTATGTACATTATTCACACCCGAGATCTCCATTCTGCTAAATGTCTGTAGCCTTGGAATTCATTTTCATCTAGTAATAAAATCAACTGTACTAACAAAGTGTCAACTTCTCGTATTTATTAATTTTTCATACCACCTGCTCGAAAATGACTCATTATATGTCGTACAATGTCAACGTGAAATAAGTCATTATTACCTTAACACAATCTCGAGGGCTATGACAGGTCAATAATGTTGTGTGAAACTCCCTAGGGAGTAAAGTGATTTAAATTTGGAACGACTAAAAGCACGATTACAGAGGCGCCAGCGTTAATTAAATAGCTACGTAAAAGCGTTCTCTCTATCGAATGGCTAAAGTGAAAAAGAAACAGAACTATGCTATTTAGCTAATATAGTTACGCTGGCGCCTCTGTAATCGGGCTTTAATTCGTATGAAAATTTCTTAACTTGGAACATTTAAGGACATCGTAAAGAGGTTTGCATTGCACAGAAACAGGCATTGTGAGGAGTTTTTTTTTTTCCATTTTATAGAATATAACGTCTTTGGTGCGCAAATCAGTTCAATTTTATAAAACAAAACCTCTTTGCAATGCCTGTGTTAGGCCGTGATACTAGAGCTGGCCATGGTCTTATGTTTTTTCACGTAGATAAATAAATCAAACAGAATGTAAATAATTCTGTTTGATTTATGGTTTGTGTGCATTTTCCTATGAAAATTCGTTGGTA
Organism: Hypomecis punctinalis; assembly: GCA_949316475.1. Lineage (NCBI taxonomy): Eukaryota > Metazoa > Arthropoda > Insecta > Lepidoptera > Geometridae > Hypomecis > Hypomecis punctinalis. The sequence continues at coordinate 13,192,165 of OX438807.1, forward strand.
CATTGTAATTTGTTTTATTATATTGTAAACAATACCGAGTTGCCTAGTGAGTAGCTAGCTACACTTAGTCAGTTTATGACGTAAGTATTACTCATATTCTTGGGGTTTTATTTTCTCGCAGGATGTATGAAAAGTAGAGTATGAACCACTAGAACCAAGTCTGTCTTCGTCTTGGGCGACTTGAACCCCTCGCTTCACTCAGGACTCTAAATAATTCCCTTGCTTCGTTCGGGAATTAACTTAAAACACCTTCGCTGCGCTCGGCTTAACTATAATAGAGTGAGGGACTCTATTATAGTTAAGTCCCGAGCGCAGCGAAGGTGTTTTAAGTTAATTCCCGAACGAAGCTACGCTCAGGGTCCAATTGTTGCCCGTGACGTAAGACACTACTTGGTTTTCTTGGTGCATAATTTACTATTTTGCTTCGAATTCGTAGAAATCTCGTAACATAAGCTACGTGCTACGAGATTTCTACGAATTCTCTCGTAGCACAAGCTACATGCTACGAGATTTCTACGAATTCGTAGCTAAAGCAAAATAGTAGATTATGTACCAAGAAAACCAAGTAGTGTCTTCCCGAACGAAGCAAGGGAATTATTCAACTCTATGGTATATTTATTTGATTTAGACCAATTTTATTAATATTAGTTTCAGCAGTGAACCAAAACTGTAATGAATATTTATGAATGTAGCTCTGGATAATTCGTAGAATTTTGTGATTTATTATTATTAATGTTGGTAATTTTTCAATGATGTTTTGTTATCTTTACAGAGTTCGCTGGAGCGTCGCGGTCAGAACAACCCCGGCCGGGGCCGCGTGCTCCGCTGTTATTTCAACGCTGTTACATGCTTCTAATACTTTGCAAATACAAATTAAATCATTATATTGTATTTAAGTAAAAATGGCAGCTAATCTGAATAATTAAAATCCAATATGTATTTAAAACCATACGAAATTTGCTAGGGAACTTCTTTATTTGTCCATAATTTTAAGATTTAAAATATAATATGTTAGGTATAGTTGTCGGTACTGCCTAAATGAATTCTTTTCTTTGTTTTTGTGTACTAGGGCTTGCCCAGCCCTGCTGTCAGAGTACATAATACATATTTAAATCACCCGTAAAATATAAATAGCTATAACCCTCTTTTAGACCATGCAATGCTTGCGTTAGTTATTCATTGATGAAACATTTTTCAAAACGTAATTTTATACAAACTTATGATATATGTAAATCTACTTATAAGCTGCGTCACGCTAGTTGGCGGAAATGAAGTTAGCTACAAGCTGCGCAATATCCAATCCTGACTGAAGCTCACACAAAGCCGCGCGTTGATTGTATATTGCACAGCTTGTAACTAACTTCATTTCCGCCAACTTGTGTGACGCGGCCTAAAGCTATTATCATTATATCATTAGCTAGCTATGTATTACTTTTGATCAGTTGTACTCATAATGTAAGCTAGTGAAGACAACTGCATTAGGTCTTGAGGTTTAAATAAACATTTTTAATATAAAAACGTACGAAAGAAATATTTTATCCCTGCAAATTGTAGATTTTCTGTTGGCAAACAACTTTTTATCGGATTGGGTCGTTAAATATGGCACTTAACTTTGTTAGGCGTGAACTAACATACATCATACTAATCAATACTCCGAAATTATTACATGACAGAAAATTTACCAATTGCAAGGGTATCTCAATAAAGATTTTGCTTTGAACTGACTGGCCATTTAATTAGCTAACCGAATAAAGAGTAGAAATTTATAATTGGTACTTTAATAAATATGATAATAACGTTATATCCTAGTAATAAGTAGTCATAAAAGCTTGTTACGCATTTTCATGTTCTATTAAATTATGAAGGTACCTCGTATACTAAAATGTGCAATTGAGAAAAATATACATGTATTTCATTGATTATTTTGTGTCAATTGAAAAAAATACCGGTCCAAGGTTATGAAAGCTCAAATAGGTGACAACAAAGCATTCAGTTCTAATATTTTTCTTATATCAACTATCGTCTCGTACCAAGACAATTGTATTTCTTAGATGTCATCAGAATTTAATTCGTTTTTCTGTCATTTTTTTAATGAGTGTTCGGATATATTTTTACGCTGTAGATAAAAAAAAATTGAAAAATAAAACACACTATCTAAATGTTTCTCACTAACCTGACCACTTTGAAGATAATGGAATTTCTAACATCTGATCAAAGTTTATTTCGCTTGTACGGATAAAACCTACATATTGTTGTCATTATCTAGGTGTGTCTGGCATTAGTGAACGATAAAGATCGATTATAGTTAAATCATGAATTTTGTGTGGAATTCTTGAACATTTTGAAATTTACATTTCAAACACGTTTTTTCCTTGATCGTTTTATTTTACAAAAGTGTAAAGATATAATACTTTCTATAGACGTAGCTAAGTTTCGGGGGGCGGGGTTTAACTCTTCAATGTTGATTAATGCGTTTTACTCGACAAGTTTATTTTTGACTGTGTCTCATAAATATTTCAAAAAATGGTTTACCTATTTAAAAACATTATTACTGTTTGAATAAAGTTGAAAATATACTAGCTCATCGTTAAAAATGAGTGCAAACGCTGTAAGGGAGTCTTAAGAACAAAGTCGACTTGTGACTTACGCAAAACCTCGACCTCAGTACCTACATCAAGATGAACCATTTTTACCACGGGATGAACCCCGAAATCTCTAAACAAAAATCAACTGTTCCATATAATTTTCGACAGTCAATGAACTGTTCCATACAATTTGTCGAAAGTCAATGAACTGTTTGACTTGTTTTTGCGTTTTAGGAGTTGGTCTCCCAGTAAAAGTTGTTAATTTTGATACACTAAAATCACCTTTAAGAGTTTGTGTGAATATCACCAGTAACCGTTTATACTAGCTCGTAAAACAAATTAAATTAAAAAAAAATCGTGCGATAAAACCCAAGACAATTTGTGAAATTAACATAAGGTCGTATTGCTAGGATTTCTTTAGCCGATGTGTATTGTACCGATTAACCACTAAAATAGAATAAGATACAAACACTGATTTCTAATAAGTACATGTATGACTTAATTCACTGTAAATATACACTTTAACGCAATAACTTGTGTCGTATTGTAATTTTATCCCGTCTATCTAAAAGTATATCAACCATTCTTTGGTTATTGTGAAAAAAACTAACCGCCTTACCACAAAAGATTTAAACACGCCTTAAACACTGTTTAACGGCACAATTTGTACTGCTAAACATTGCTTAAAGAGTGCGTAAAACTTTTGTGGTTAGACTGAGTGTATGGTTGGTCACTCACATTACTCACGATGCAGCTGTACTCATCACTATGATCACTTTGATACAACTCTGAAATCGCGAAATAAATCAGTTATACCATACATTTTGCCGTCGTTACAGTTGTTCCTTACGAAGGTTCGATGAAAATTTCGTAAGGAATAACTTTTTTTTATTTCACGATTTCGGGGTTGGTCTTATAGTGAAGTTTGGTCATAATAACTAGTATAACTCTATCCTCGACTATTAGAGTGAATAATCAGTCACCCAGTAGGTATAAATAGACAAAATACGAGTAAATAACTAAAGCTTGCACTATATATGTTTCATATAATACGTGGAGCTACATATAGGTAGTAACTACAAAGTTTTAACTGATTCGTAAACTGAGTCTTACAACCGTCAAACTATAAGATCGTGCAAATAACCCTGTGTTCCAGATAAAAGAACAATGTTTCCAGCTCAGTTGCAGAGCAAAAGGAGTCTTAACAAGATGTAAAAAGGCTCTATTACATAAAAAATGTCTACTTTTTATGTAATAGAGCCTTTTTACATCTTGTAGAAAGTCTTTACTAAAACCAATTACCTCGATGCAAGTTACATAATTCTAAAAATTAATTATCTGTAGAAACATGGTAAAACAAATGAGTGCATATATTGAAAGTTACTTTGAAAATATTTTTTTGAATAATTAACTTATAAATATAACGTTTTCGTACAAGCTAAAACAAACAAGTTAATGCTGATAAATCTCTTCAACATATATAAGCAACTGCTAAACACACACACACATATATATAGAATATGTAACCTCGTAACATTATCTGTGGGTACGAGTATCATAATGAGATCGTTAAAGTCAGCCATAATTTACTTTCTAGTAGCTTGTTATATGAAAGATGTAAGTAATCCTAGCTTACGCATGACGTAAGGATATAGCAATATGCACAAGGTAAGTAATATGAGGATGCAATTAGGAAAGTTCATGTGTAAACTTACAGCACATCTACGTAGGTAGGTACTCGTATCCTCATACACTGAGGAGAATGTAATATTCTCGGTATGTAATGTGCCTGCTAAATACATATGGTTATGATTATTGACCGAAGCAAAGCGAGGCCCGTGCTTCACAGCGACGATTTTGCTTTCGTCTGTCCGGATTTTGATTTTTGTCTACAGGTCGAATTTTCAACGAATCTCGACGCATTTTGGTACATAGGTTCTAAGTATATACAAAATTATTTCTAATTAATAAACACCCGTTTAGGGGCTTATTCTGTACATCAAAACTATCAACTTTTGTTCTGCGACTTTTGTCAAAACTCAAAAAATAGTTCAATGGAATTCAATAAAATTTTGGATTAACGTTGTTTTTTTAAAAATGGCTCAACACTTTATGATCCTTAAAACAAGAAAAGTTTAAAATCAAGTATGTATTTACAAAATAGGCTTATATTAAAAAAAATAAAAGAAGAAATGTAAGACAAAAGTACCTTTTAATTAGTATTATCATAGCTAAAGCCGGAAAGATACTATCGGACGCGGCTGACGGACGCGACTGACAGTCGCGACTTAGCAATGTGCACAGTCTTATAACATCCGGTGTGCCAGATCGCTCTCGGACGTCCGAACGCTCAAGGTCGTCCGAAGTTGACGTCCGCGACTTATGTCCGATAGTGTGCACGGCTCAGTGTACTTTCATAGTCTAGGACGCGGCTGTTAGTCGCGTCCGTAAGCCGCGTCCGATAGTATGTTTCGAGCTTCAGTTCATGCTATTATGTTCAGTATGCTCAGGACCAATTTATAGATTACTTAAGACTTAAAAAAGCCCAAGAAGTCTAATTTTACTGGCACTCAATTTTTACATTTTCATAATTATTCATAAATCGACCAATCGCTACAGATTTTGATTCGATAACGATTTATAAATCTATGAACGCCGACTGCACGCACGAAAATGTGTCACGTTCCGCCTGAGCCGATCGTGCAAGCGAGAGGGCGGAACAACTGGAACAAGCGATAGAGAGGTACAATCGTCCTAAGCATTTGGCTTATTTCAGTTGTTGATTCAACAATGTTTTCTTATGACGTTATCACCTAAAATTATCGTCCTTAAACGACTTATTTTTTTAGTTAGATGAATCTCGTAGGTGAGGCAGAATAGAGTCATTTTGTCAATAAAATATTTCGAAGGTTTTAGTGGTAGTGCGCGGCGTCGCGATTCAGTAGTGCTTAAAACTTTAGCAGATTTATAACTTCAGTCGCATGTCACCTGCTAGTAGTTTGTAATACTTCCAGAGCTCAAATAATAACTTATCTCTCAGATTTAATTGTACTTTATTTTACTACTACCACTATATTTCAAAACTAGTAATACTACACTTTTTGTTTATACTTATCTTCTTAACGTTTTTTGCTTTTTTCTTCTTTTTATCGAGTTTCATAATTGAAAATCTGCGTCAATCTACCTAATGGTATTTTTTTCTCCTTGGTCAGTTTGTGAAGCACCCATCTTGGTCAAAGTTTAAAGAGAGAAGGAAGACGGGATTTTTTTTGTGCTGATCTAATGCTCAGTTCAATATCAAAGCGTTTAAAGTAAAATTGATGTGTTTTAGCATCAAAATTGCCAGTGAAAAACCAGTGTTTTCGATAATGTATGAATATCTTGATTATGAATATCGGATAAGCGATTAAAGAGAATTTAAGTACATTTGCCATGGTCTACGTATTTTTATTTAAACAGAAACAGATACAGATACTCTCGATGATATCTTAAGATGTGTTTCTAGTAAAAAATGGATTTCTTTTAAGCTTTCCGTTGCTGTACAAACTAAATACAAGATTTGAAACATTTTTTATTGTAAATTTTTTTGAAGTTCATATTCGCCAAAAAATCGCATACGAATGCAAATGCGAATACGAATGTCAAAAAGATGCGAATATTTGCGAATGCGAATGCGTGTATCCGTTACATTACTATCCTCCATGGATGTATTAGATAGTAAACAAAATTCTTGGTTTCCTCAATGATGTTGATTTCCTCATTTTTTTCATTATTTGAGAAAAGTTTTACTATACAAGCCTTGGCCACAATTAGGCATTGATGGACTCACGAATGTGTGCTTCGGCTTTGCCTCGGCCCACAACTCACGCTCGTCCATCAATGCATCTGTTGCTGGCCGCTGCAGTAATGTACTATTACTTGGAAAAATATTGGTATTTTTCTGACTCATAGGCTGATGAAAAATAAGTACAAGTTAATGAGTTCTCGGTTCCTGGTCTGGCACATAGAAATTTCGTGGTTACGGTGGTATAATAAAATAATTGTAAAAAATTACAGATGAGAAAAATAGTTCTGTGATTTAAAATATTTATCGTCCAACGTTAACGACATCTAGCTATTTTGCAATGAACTAGCTGTCATGAACTACCGCAACTGGAGGGTTGTTTTGGGAAACTGCCTTCTACGTCGACTGATAAAACATTATTTTACCTTTTTACTTTTCGTGAGCTTTTGATTGCTGTTACATTACGTTAGATGGCGCTATTAGTCCTATTTAATAAATTACACAATGCACCTATACCTAAAGAACTAGAAATCAGATAATTATGTACATTGTACAATACATGGATCTGTTACTTTCATAGCACCAAATTAAATTACAAGAAAATGTTTCCACTAATCAACTAAAAAGTAGCTTTACAACCAAAAGCTATTAGACATTAGACAATGTTTGTGATAATTTAGAAAACGTAATATTACCAATACGTCAGGTATATTATCAAAAAATATTGGACCTCTATTGTAATTTGTAATATGTTTTCTTTTGTCAATTAAACAAAAATTGATAAAGATAAATCCCGTTAAACCACGTAACTTCATTTCTACGTGAAAAATATAGCACTTATCTTGTAGAAGTGACGTCCTGAGCCCTTATTCCCGAATTCAGACAAAGTTTATCTTTGTAATTTTTTTAATAGGGCAAGTGCCTATCGTTTCCTGTTATCGTTTGATTGACTAAAGAAAAAATGTGTGTCCAATCTTGTAATAATTAATCTAACTAACAGATCAATAATATTTTTTACCCTGTCATCATGCCTATTATAATATCTATATATTACATAAAAATAGCAATAAATGCCTGAGTTTTGAGTAAATTGTTGAAATATATTTTAATGTAAATAAGATTTCAGGCAAATTTCAGGTCATTTATTGACCATTTATAACATGTCAGTCATACAAGGCAAGTCAGTTTAAAAATAGTAACGATATTCATACTTCATGTATTTTGTTTCAATATTTTATTCTCGCAATAACAACACTTGCTTTTTTACTTTTGTTTTAAGTAATTATTTCATTTCATTATTAATATTAATCGAAAGGTTTTTTTTCTAATACATTCATTGCTTCAAAATTGTCTACTTACTTACACCTACTACCTAAGTAGTATAGTGTGTTATATCTCAGTGCTTACTTACCTACTGGAAATAGCTTCAAGTTAATTAAATAATAATATCGCATCCAACGACCACCTGAGTATATGCGATATTGAATGCGCCCGTCATACCTTACCTTGCCACCTTTGTTTTAACGCCCCGAGGGATTGTTAAATTCACCTATAAAATATACATAACTTACATTTACGTTTCATCATAGTTACGAAGCACAAAATCATAAATCATGATAGAATCCTGTAGAATAATGGAGAATAAGATCCAAAATTATACAGGGTTATTTCTAATCAATTAGCAACCTTTTAAGAGCTTATTCTGTACATCAAAACTAACAAGTTTTGTTCTGCGACTTTTGTCAAAACTCAAAAAAAAATTGGTGTTCCATAGAAAAATATAGTTCGCCTGCGACCAAATGTATGGAACAGCTGTTTTTATTTAGTTTTGACAAAAGTAGTAGAACAAAAGGTGTTAGTTTTGATGCACAGAATAAGCCCCTAAAAGGATGCTAATTGATTAGAAATAACCCTGTATATTTCAAAATTCTATCATATTACTATCATTTAGCTCACGCTGAATAATGTACATGTAATTTAATTTATTAATCAATTATGATGATGACACCCTGGGTATTTTGGATTCCTCTAGAGAAACTTAAAATTATAGGTAGCGACGACCATTTGCCAGTAGGTAAGCAGTTGATGCCAAATTTATTTACTAGATTCTTATTTTATATAGGAAAGTATTGGAAAAAAACCTGACGAGTGCCTAAATCCTTCTGTTTATATATATTATCGAATTGCCATTCAGCGTATAAAAATTTACTTAATTGTAAATTTTCAAGTACATTTCTTTCTGTCACTCAAATAACAACAAATAATATAATAAAAATATATAAAATGAAAACACCACTTACTAAATCGACTCTAAAATCTAGACATCGGACACCAAGTCCCGTGACACAACCATAAAATAATATTTATGACTAACAGAAGAATTAAATGAAATGCAATAGAACTAAAACCTAAATACAAAAAACTACGATATTTTTTCAGTTTAATGACACCACAAAATGATTACTAACTTTAATTGAATGATAACGCTACATTGATTTTAATATCACGTAATTTCCACTACTTCATCAAGATATTGTTTTGTTAATGACTAGATAGTGTCTATCGTGATACTCACATGTTATCAATGTTACTAGCTGTTAGTCAGACTACGACGTACATACGTAGTAGGTACTTATATCGTTCAAGAGTAATTCTGTAAAATGTATGGAGCTCGCCTGATACCTACATACACCACAAAAAACTACACTTGTCCTTAGAAAAAGCATGTCTGTTTCAAAACATAAAAAAATAGGTATAGTTATATTGTAGGCTAGGGTTTTAATAGAAAAATCGCTTTAGGCGCGGAATTCTTAAAAGGACTAATTCTTAATATGCCTAATTCTCAAAATGGAAAAAGCAATTTTTTGTTCTACACGGTTCACGCTTTACTTATACAATACTTTTGTCTTATACTCTCGTCTCGTACGTGTCTCAATTTCTTTTCCGACTTTATTTTGAAATGATAATTCAACATTTTTTTAATTAGCTTTACTGAGAAACATTTTTTAACTAGCATTGTCCTCAATTACCTTAAGAATTTGTAGAATTGGTCATTTAAGACTTAAATACCATATTTAGAAGTAATCTTTTTGCGCCTAAATCGACGTTACGTTTGCGCTGTAGTACACTATATGAGCCATGTATGTATATTCATTCGATGTTTGATTCAAACTATGGCATTACTATGTGAAACTTATATGAAGCTACCTACTTTAAGTAACAAATACCTACCATTCCTCTTTCTTAATAAATACATAAAATAAATACACGTGGAAGTACACGTGACTCGAATTATGACCCGAAATAACTACTTAGATCCATTCCTTTTGAACAATTACCTACTTTAACTTAATCTCTCGGTTCAAACCGCAACTCAATCTGTTCAACAATTTATGAGATGTTTTTGCATACTGCAGAGAGAATTATTGTGCTACTTTGTAAATAAGACAACGTTTGCAAACAAACTTGGTGGCAAACTCGCGTAGCATCTTTCGTAGCAGTGCTACGGTACTACGTAAGGGCTACGTAAATCGGTTCTTTCCGTAAAATCGTTATTTCTTTTCTTTTTTTTGTTTAATGCTGAGTAAAATATAATGTACATTGATTATGCATCATCTTTAAATATGCTAACTATATTATCAGATTTATCGTACCGTAATATGTTACATAGCAAGTTAACCAATGTACTACTCGTAATAAACTCATTTTGAAGCTGGATTTTACGAGTGCTGTATATATGAAGAGTAGGTATCTATTTTCTTGTATCTATGTTTCTATGTGTCTGGGGGTTGTCCGTGACATCAGATCTCCCAAACTAATGGAACGATTTTGATGCGGTTTTTTTGGAATTATTTACTACTTACTATATTTCAATTATATATGTGGGCGAAAACTTTTTAATTTTATGCTTAGTTTTAGTTTGTTTGTTACGACAAATGGGTGTCACAGACACACTTTTGAATAGTCCAAAACAAATTACAATTACTCAATGTTTACAAATTACTTACGTTAAATGATAATTAATTTCATTTCATTTTTCTACATTCTTAAAACCAAGTTGATTTCAGTCAAATATAAACATTGAACACAATTAACAACCACATTACACTAAATATTCTAAATAAGTAAATACAAAAAAACAAGACTAAACACAACAAGGTGCAACTTTATGAGTGATGAAAACCTAACAAACCAAATGCCCAATTGCCCATCCACTTTGGTAGATTTTCCTCAGTCTTATACTTATATAATTATATTGATGTACATTGCCATTTGCTATTTTAATGCAATTACGTGATAATAACGTCATATCTGACTATCGGATTTTTTAACCAAAAATAAAGAAATCGTAGTGTCGATTCGCTGTTATAAGTTTTGAAATAAATTTTAAAAATGAAATTTTTCGTAAACATCTGGGATTTTTCAAAAATTATAGTTTCGTATGTTTTTGAAATAAACTGTAAACATAAACTATTTTTAAAATAAAACTCTTTTCTGTATAAACTGTTTTTGAAAAAATCTCTTTTCTGACTATCAGATATAGTCAGCAAAGAGTTCGTTCTGGTAGATAACTCTATTTTCATTAACGCGGCGTGCGTCGAGACGTCGGATGCTGTCTCTGTTCGTCCATTCTTACGGCACTTTTGTTAGCGACAGAACGAGAGCCTGTCGAGCTGCAAAGGCCTTTTGTCACGAGGCCACAAGAGATTTTTTTACTGCATTCGACTTGAAACTAGATGATTATCATTATGGAGATTATTTTACATAGATTTAAACATTTTTGGCTTACTGAGTGTTTAGGATAACCTTAACTACATTAAAAATTAATATTCTAAAGACAGAAATAATAATTTCAGTCACATTTTATCACAAGCTTATTATTATAATACTATATACTTACTATTGTTATAATTTCTAACATGCGAATATTCAGGGCCTTAAATGAAATGTGCTTTGAAATTGATTGTTTTTTGATTTTCGCACTGTTTTTCTTAGATTGACTTTATCTTGGACTTGGAGTAGGTACGACTGTGACTGTGTATAATATACAGCTTAAGTTTTTTTCACTTTTTTTGTTTTCCTGGTATAAATGAGAAACTCATAATAATGACTGTGTGTTAAACAGTTTTAGGAGCATGACAAATGACGATCCACTTAACAAAGAAAGCGTGTGACAGGTATATGTTTGAGTTACGAGCGATAAGCATCATTCTTTATTTATTCAAAACAAAAAGATGTATCTGGTTAAAAGCAATTAACGTTATTTATTGCGATGTGTGACCTGTGTCATAAGATTTAGGCCCTAAGTATTTTTTTACAAAGAAAGGATGTTTTAAGTTTACAACTCGTCTGACTGAATTTTAGCTCTGACTCCCAATGCTTCAGAGTGCTACCGGCATATATTTTTTCATTGCGATTAAAATCTATAGTGATGATTTCAGTTCTTTTTATTTTTACATTTAGACTGTTCATGTAAGACGGAGGCTCCGTCTTACATCGGAGCCACTTGAAGCATGGCATTTCTAAAAGATTTCTTTCCCAATTTTTTCCATAAAATACGAAATTCCCACGGGCAACACCCGCCGTCGAGCTTGTTGCTCAATTTGTACTGCTACAACGAGTTTCCTACTTATCTAAGCCAAGATACATTATGTAAATGCAAAACTTTTTATTGTTGCACTTACAAGACAAAATACATGTACTGTGTCAAAACATTTCTTAAAATTGTACTCACTGCTAGTGGACTGTTAAATGAAGTCTGTTTAGACATAGTTTTTTTTTAGCGTTCGTAGCGTAGTTTGACTAGGTGTTTGTCAGCGAACACCAAAATGAAGCAACGTTTCGCACGATCAGAATTTGGATGGGTAACCGCGGGTGGCATTTTCCAACTGAGCGCTACCGTCGCTCGGATGACACGTTAAATTGTAGGTCTCGGTTACTTTAACCGTTAAACCTTGTCTGAGGCTTTTTAGGTGGCCTGAAAACTCTGACACCAGGACCAGCCACCCGGCCAATACGAACTTACTACTTACTTTAGACCACGGAAAAATAAAAAAATTAAGACAGAACGTCCTAAACAGACAAGTGAGGCCGGTTTTTTATAAATGTGGTGCGTGCGTCGGTGTTGCGCCGCCATAGTTCGACTGACGATCCAAGGCGTAGTTTCCTTATACGTGTATATGTGTGTAATTGTGTCTGTACACGCCGAGGCGTGGTTTTGCCGGCCTCACTTTTTTTGTTCACAACATTCTGTCTTGATTTTTTTATTTGGTCTGAGCTTAAGGCATAGTTTTAAATATATCTTTAAAGTGGTAGTTTTATAAGCTTTTCTATAATACTATATTATATACTCAGAACAAAATCGTCTCTCTCTCTCTTTCGTAGGACGTCCTCAGCAAGGCCAACTGGTTTTATTATATAGTGTACATATAATAAAACAAGTTGGAGATGTTTTACGAGTTTATGAAGACCGTCTTAATGAGATCGTCTGTCCACACTGTTAGTGGATATTTTACGCGACAATTACCGTCTTCTGTAAAGTATAAAAATAGTAAGAATAATTCTTATTCTAATAATAACACAGTAATTTAAGAGAAAATAGTCAAGATAATTAACAAACGTGGCGCTCTGTGTTCCCTATTTCTAAAAGCAGTTAATTATAGCTCCACGTTCGCTGCCACCTTTAACGAAATTGCAGTTAGTTTCCGTTTATAGCGAATTTGTCGGAAAATTACAGAATTCTTGCGGTGGTGAAAGCGTATCGTGGGGAGAGCGACTGGTATTGTATGTCAAGACACACGAGTACACGAGTATTGTGTATTAGTACTGGCTGTCAAATAATTACAGCCGTGGTGGTCTAGAGGTAGTAAAAAAAGTAAGTGCGTATAGGCCGGGTGGCTAGCCCTGGTGTCAGAGTTTTTAGGCCGCCTGAAGGCCTCTGACATAACTAAACGGTTAAAACAACCGGGACCTACAATTTAACGTGTCATCCTAGCCACGGTAGCGCTCAGTTGGAAAATGCCACCCGCGGTCACCCATCCAAATACTGACTGTGCGGAACGTTGCTTAATTTCGGTGATCGCTGACAAACACCTAGTCAAACTACGCTACGAGCGCTACAGCGCTGGGAGCGTAGAGGTAGTGACACCCGCCTTACAATCGTGAGATCGTGGGTTCAAATCCTCGGTCCCGTACCAATGAGTTCTTTGGAATTTATGTACGGAATTTCACACCACTGGCTTTTCGGTGAAGGAAAACATCGTGAGGCAACCTGCATACACCAGTAGAAGAAATTCGATGGCTTATGTGAATCCACCAACCAGCACCGCACTGGGCCAGCGTGGTGGATATGGCCTAATCACCCTTCGTGGGTAGGCCTACGTCCTGCAGTGGACTGTTTAAAAGGCTGATACAGTACAGTACCGGACAGTCAAATAAAATTACTTTGGGACATACCTATTGCTTATAGGATTAGAATATAACTCTTTCAAATAAAACATGATTTAAATCAGGTCGCTTTATTATAAACAAAAGAGAAGTAGAGGTTTTGAACCAAACCTCACTAACAACAGTACGTAGAAACACTTGGTATACTTATTTATACTAAAGTATACATATTTATAGAACATATACATGGAATATGTATAAGATATATTATAACACATGGTAGTATCTACACTATCTACTAGTACCTACGCAAGTAAACAATAATACAAATCCAACACCCTCAGGTCTTGTTAAGAGCTATTCTCCAATTATCCAGATGACGAGGTGACTCGGATAACCTGATACGTGCACTGATTAAGTGAACCGATACTTCGCTCTGCCACCATGGACAACGTGACTGCTTCTGTAGACTTGCTCCTGGTAAACTATGTATATATATGATCATGGTAACGAAATTTTCCAACAAAAGACTACCGAAAATCACATCTATTTGTTTGTATTGTTTTACTAATTTTTACCCGCGGCTTCGCCCGCATGGGCAATATATCATTATAATTTATAGCCTATGTGTTAATCTGATATATAAACTATATTATTGCTAAGTTTCATCTCAATCCGTTCAGTCGTTTTTGCGTGAAAGAGTAACAAACATCCATACGTCCATCCATCCATCCTCACGAACTTTCACGTTTATAATATTATGTGTTATTCTGATAAATAAGCTATTAAAATATTAAATAGATTCAAAGTTTCATCTCAATCCGTTCAGTAGTTTTTGCGTGAAAGAGTAACAAACATCCATACATCCATCCATCCTCTCAAACTTTCACGTTTGTAATATTATGTGTTATTCTGATATATAAGCTACATTATTGCAAAGTTTCATCTCAATCCGTTCAATAGTTTTTGCGTGAAAGAGTAACACACATCCATACATCCATCCATCCTCACAAACTTTCACGTTTATAATATTAAAATAGTAGGATTAAACGATTTTATTTAACTTCACTTGCCCATTTTTTGGATCAAATCTAGTAATTGAAATTTGACCGCATTTTAGTTTCGATGATAACATTATTTGTATTCAATATTGACGTAAATACAAAATGGCCACCGCAATGGATAACATTTTTTTACGCAACCCCTTCAATATGGGTATCAAACGAAAAGGCTTTTCATGTAAATCACAGACTATAGTAACAAAATAAAAACTAAAAACACAAAAATAAAATTGGTGAACTTTGTTTATATACTAAAAGCGCGTGTATATTAAAAGCTAAAAAATAATAAATCAAAAATAAAATCATGGGGCGCAACGTACATAATGAAATCTTCCAGGCAATGGCCCTACGATTTTATTATTGAGTTATTCATTTTTAGCTTTAAGTCTATAAAACCGTTTAATTACAAAAAAAGTTTTTTACCACTTTTTCTTGTTTCGACGTTACCCGATTTCTCCGCTATTTGTGTCCCGATCTTCGTGTTTCTTTTTAATCTGTAAAATAAGTTTGCGAGATGGCGCTCTAAAAAAATATTTGGATAATTCAAAACTGGACCAAATCCAGTTTTGAAGATTTCCAGAAAATTCGCACAAATTGGAACGTTTCTCAAATATATTTATATATGTAAATTAATCCTAATGAAACATTCTGTGTTTAAAGAGCGTCCTAAATCATGGTCCAAGCTATTATGTAATTAGAATTAAAGTAATTATCAGTTTGTAAGTCGGTCCGTAAATTTGGACCTTAGGGGTCTCAACTTATATTACTTGGCGAATTTAAATTAGGTTCGTATGACCTTTCCTTTCTTGATTACTACTGTCGAATCAAATTCCCATACGCCAGTGTGTTTCTTGGTCTACTGCGTAGCGGAGGCCTTAATATGATTCAGATTTAATTAAAAGTATATAGCACTCGCTTTTGCCTGTAGCTTTGCCCGCATGATATTTTGATTTATAAGTTATCCGACAGGAACCTTTTAGGAATAAAAAGTAGTCGATAAAAATTAAGACAATCCTTTCATCCGTTTCTGCGTGGAGGAATAATAAACAAACTAACAAACACATTTCCGGTTTAAAAATGTTAGTAAATATTAACTTCGAAAATCAGCGGGCGTACATAAATTTAAGTAAACAATACTTGATTTTGCAGAAGGTTCTCTTGTAACATAAATTTTGCAGAAGGTTCGCTTGTAACGTAAATGTTGCAGAAGGTTTGCTTGTAACGTAAATTTAGCAGGAGGTTCGCTTGTAACGTAAATTAGCAATATATAGGTACAAATCTCCGAACGCAGTTACAGTAAAATATATTTTAATTTGAGATAAGTATTGTATACGCTTTTATGTTCTGTGACAGTTTAAAATAATAATTAAGTAATGTTCAAATACTTCAAATGTATCTATCAAATGTATGCTCATTTACTCTTTATTCATAACATAAATATTTATATTTATACGTCAAATTAATTTCTTCATATTTCAATTAATCCATTTTACAATACATAGTTAGGTATTCTATTCATTATAATAAAATACTATATTATTATATTTAATCATACCATGGTAAAAGACATCAACAAATGTAAAGACCCGATGGGATGACCCTGATTCCTTGGAAGATAGGACAGCCTTTAGTATGGGACGCCACGTGTGTTGATACTCTCGCTCCGTCCCATCTTCCAAGAACTCAGAATAGGGCTGGCGCTGCGGCTGAATATACAGAAGGCCTCAAAAGGAACAGATATGCGAACATTGACAGTGGATACCAAAGAGTGGATACATATATGAACCTTTTGGGGTCGAAACTTTAGGACCGGGAGCAAAAAACATTTACAAAGATCTTTCATTACGACTGGTCGAAGCAACACGTGACCAAAATGCTGGCCTCTATTTTGCCCAAAGGATCAGTATTGCTATCCAACGTGGCAATGGGGCCAGCATTTTGGGAACTGTGCTCGCTGGTAGTGGGCTTTTAGATTAGGGTTTTCATCGTCGTCTATACATACCTACTATTTTTTTTTAGTTAAAGTGTTTTTTTTTTTAATTTGTTAGGTACATTTTGCGTAGTAGTTGTAATATATAGTTAAGTTTATGAAATATTATTTAAGTTTTGTGTAAATAAATAATGAAATATCATATCATATCGACAAGTGCAAAATACATACATAACAATAATTTACCTCTGTCAGTTTTAATTACATGATAATAGTACCGTCAGTAATAATTAATTTAATGTAATGAAATAAATAATAATGATTTAATTTTAAAATTATGCATAATAAGCAATAAATTACAAATGGTTCCAAACATTAATCATACTCATAATATATATCTATCTATATATATATTATAATCATACTTTAACTCAATATTTTAATAATTTTAATTTATTTTAATTATGCTTTCTTCTCTTACTCTGCAGTGAAAAATATTGTCAAAATAACAAAAAAATCTAAATTACACAAATGTAAATAACATCCAACATAGAATAGAAATTTTCCAGTTTATGCCTTTAAAAGGATGCCTAAACTTTTTCTTCCAGCCAAGGGAAGCTCCCCTTGGCTAAAAAAGTTTTCCCTGAGTTTATGAGGATTTCATGAAGCCATTGTAAAATAGCCTTTGTCTTTAGAAGCCACGTTTTTTTTCAACATTCAGGAAAACGTACACGAAAGCACGTGGATTGTTACATTTTTCCCGACATTGTATAAAAAGGATTTCTGCTGTTGTTTATTTCAACATTTTCTAAGGTCCATTTACTGGAGTCTTTTTTCAGTATCTATACAAAGGCAGAGTTAGGGTGTGAAATGGTATTCAACGATACAATGATGATTCATCAAAAGACCCGCGAAGTACGTGATCTGATTCTAAACGATCGTATCTCTACCCATACCTATTATATCTTCTTTGCCCATACTATGCATTAGGTAGTTTAAAAAATGCGTCAGTAATAGGTGGATGTTCATGTAGGTATGATATTTAAATAAAAAAAACCGGACAAGTGCGAGTCAGGCTCGCACATCGAGAGTTCCGTACAAATCCAAAAAATACACAAAATTGTGAAGTAAGTTGTTAATATTCTCCATACTATAACCATCGAAATAAAAGTTTTTTTTTTTTCACTTTTCTTGTCATACATCGAAAATTACACATTGTTAAAATAATTAAAAACCTGTTTTAGCATGTGTTAATGAAGTTCTTTTTTATGATAACTTACATGATACGATTTACTCGCTTTGAAATTTGAACCCATATTTTGTGAATTTTGAGGCCCTATTTTTTTGTGATTTCAATAAAAATGTACAGTTTTTAGATTTATTCCTATATGTGTACTCTAAGACAATGATTTTCGCCAAATTTAATAGTTCTATGTCAACGGGAAGTACCTACCCTGTAGGTTTTGATTTTTGTGAGTGTCGAAATATGCGGTTTTTTACAACATAAACGGCTCTGACTTTTTTAAACGATAACTGAGAAGTTTTTCTATTACACAACTGCAAGAAACCATAGATATACAGTTTAAATTTCAACTCGGTATCTTTGCGCGTTCCCGAGATAAAGAGTCTTGACTTACACACAGACGGACAGACGGACAACAAAGTGATCCTATTAGGGTTCCGTTTTTTCCATTTCAGGTATGGAACCTTAAAAAAGAAATCTGGAACATACAAATATAAATATTATTGTTATATATATCATTAAATATTTTTATCATCATCATCAGTGCCTCAGCGTGATGCTAGATTTCGTCGCTCGATGATTTATGGCGTTTATAATTTTTAGCTTTATCTAATTTATTTAATAATGACATTAAATAGAACATTTGTTTCAATATGGTCATGAGATATATTTTATTTACATTTGTTTCAATTCTGCATGAAACGCTTCAACATCAGCCACCGCTGCAGTCCACTGGTAAACACAGGCCTCCCCTGTGGATTTCTAGACCGACCGGACTAAGACCGGATTTTTGGTATTAACATACTCAGAGCAAATTAAAAAATCAAGAGAGAATGTTGTGAACAAACAAGTGAAGCCAACCAAAACTACGCCTCGCCGTGTACAGACAATTACACACACATCCACGTACAACGAAACTACGCCTTGGGATGTCAGTCGAACTATGGCGGCGCAACACCGACGCACTCACACATGTTTAAAAAACCGGCCTCACTTGACTGTTCAGCAACGTTTTCTCTTGATTTTTTTATTTGTTCTGAGTTAACATAACACAAAGACATTTTGTCATCACAACAATTTTTACAGTTATCAAAAACATACTTTCTACTAGTGAAACACTGTGTTGAGGAGGCAGATAGACTATGACACGATATATTTTTCTAAAGCACTAACTACATTAATGCCAATTAGGACTCTTTTCTTGCTCAGATACTACAGCCTTTTACCAGTAGGTATATATATCTTCATCTAAGTAATCATTCTGAATACGTTTTTATTTTGTTGTTTGTTTTTTATAAACTGTAAGTTTTATTGTCATAAGTAAGTAAGTTCATATAGGCCGGGTGGTTAGCCCTGGTGTCAGAGTTTTTAGGCCGCCTGAAGGCCTCTGACATGGCTAAACGGCTAAAACAACCGGGACCTACGATTTAACGTGTCATCCGAGCCACAGTAGCGCTAATTGATAAATGCCCGCGGTTACCCATCCAAATACTGACCGTGCGGAACGTTGCTTAATTTCGGTGATCGCTGACAATCAGCTAGTCAAACTACAAGAGCAACATATGGTCATAAAAATAGATAGGTATATAGATAGGGCAATATACAATCAGAAAAAAAAACGTGACCGTGGTCCTCCTAGTAGTACATCTAGTTGGACCACGAGCAACAAACGGAATTGCATTTGATTCTTTGTATGTCTATGCACATATATTATTATGTATTGTTTATTTTTACTCTTAATAAATATGATAAGAACTAACTAGAACTAAGAAACCAATATTAATGTTGATACCCCGCGGAAAAGTGTAATAAAGTAAAAGAGTATAATCAGGAAATAGTTTCCGCAAGTCGTTAATGCTAAGTACCTTCTGTAATGGATGCCAGTTATAGTAATGAGGGTAAGCCCAAAACACTACTCGAACAGATCTGAAGATTACGTCTTAAGTGTAATAAGTACATACTTTAAGAAAGATACGCTTGTAATAATCTGCGAGAAAAATTTGGCGTGCCTTTCTTACGTCTGGCTCTCTGCTAATGTAATATTGGACGGAACAAACATTTATTTAATTAACCAATTTCCAAAAGAGAGAAAGTCCTATGATCATCTGTACGTTTTTTGTATGTTCATCGATATTTTCACCATAGAACCGAATCAAAAAATAATTTTTGTTTCGTAAGGTTATACTTCCGAAGTGTCCTCATTTATTTTTTATCGAATTCGGCTGAGCTGTTTTTGAAAAATCAACAATAATGTAAAAATTGTATTCATCAATTTCATCTTCGAATTTTGTACACGATAGAAGTGGTGGTATTGCCATTTTTTGCGAAAAATAACACAACGTAGAACGTTCTTTCACTTTTCGTTTTTTTTTTTTAATTTAAATAGGTTTGCGTTTCAACACACCTGTACATACCTTTAATATGAGATTATTTGTTTTAATTTACTTTAAAACTTATATCTCTGATAGGCGACAAAATAGAAAATAATTCCAAGTCATATACATCAGGTTATGAGCTACGAGGCCACATGCAGGCATACAGACATACCTACTTCTCAATTTTATTAAATTTGATCTTATTCAAAAACTATCAATAACACAGCCTATTTTTTTTTAGTTTCTATAAAATCATACAAATATATAATATTTCGAAACATTAAAGCTAAAAATAAAAAAAATAGAATAGAATATTTACAAAGATTTTTTATGGACAAGTTGATAGATACCACCCATTGTTCAGCCTTTTAAAGCACTCAGCATCCATTATAAATTATGACCACGGCCGGGTTTAACATTTAACGATAGTTTTTATTACCACCATGGGCTACGTTGTGGTTTCCACGCTGCGACCATTTTGTTTAACTTTTTAAACATACCGCTTAGCATCCCGCTGTGGCTTAAAAGCTGCATAATATATTTAAGGGGGCTTGATACGCCCAACTCCATCTTGCTCACAAAATTTCTTATATTCATAAAGATGAAAAGTACATGTGATTTTTTTTATTTAGGGTCATAAGTATTAAACGCAATACCTTTTAAGGGCGGATCTAGTATATCTTGACAAACAACTTTTGTTCTAGGACACGAAGCAAAAATCAGCTTTTTATACAAAAAGTTCGTCAACGCGCGGAAAATTGTATGGAGAAGCGATTTTTTTTGCAAATTTTCAAATGTCGTAGTAAAACAGTTGTTTGTCTTGATGTACTAGACTCGCCCTTAAAGGTTTTACGTTTAATATGTACCTATGACCCTGTATATTTATCACACAAAAATCACATGTGATTTTTTAGTTTTAGGAAAATGTTGTTATAATATTTAGCATTTTTATCATAAAATTACTTATTTTTCTGTAATTTGATGACATAAATAAAAGAAAAAGGAAAAAATGTTTTTTTTTCAAGATTTGATAAAAGCTCCGGTTTAAAAGCCGTTAATATTGTTAATAGCCATAGTGAAGAATATAATATAATAGACAAAAATATTAAATAATAATAATTACAAATTAAATAAATAATAATAATTACAAAAGTAAGAGAAGGCGAAATGTGCAAGTATAACGAGTAAACAGGACGAAAGTAATATCTTTTGTCTCTATTTGCGTATACGTTTTTTGTCTGACTATTACGCCTGCCTAGACGTAGTAGTCAGACAAATGTTTCGCGCCAAAAACTACTGTTGAATTTTTGATAAGATGCTTAAGTAAATCAACATATTTATGAACTATTACCTATTTTCTATCATTTCTATCAGTATTATGGAGGTTTTTACTATTAGCTAGAGTCTAAATATGATAAAATCATAACAACGTGTAGATAGCTATCTAAGTATGTATAGCACATCTTTTTTCACACCCTATACGCGATTGACGATTCTAGTCATACTTAACTATGTTAATAGCAAATAAACCAAAGCTTTACGTTACAAATTCAATAAAATTTATTCATATGTGTGCAGACATTAATAAGTTTGTATACTAAATCTACTAATTTAATAAGCTAATAGAATACTTACAACCACACAATTATCATTTTAATAATATTCAACTTTATTAATGATATTAAATGGTTGAGATAATCATTTAGGTTACTGCAACATTATTTCATAATATATTTTATGTGTGAAATTAATTGTCAAGTATTATTTTATGCATCGGTTAATGCACTAAAATAAACCAAAACTTGTTTTATCTTTAATTCAGATGTTGTGCTATACATGTGACATTTAAATCGTATCAATCATAGAATCGTCTTTGCCGCTATTAGAATTAAAATGGTACCACCTCTAAAATATGATTTGGTAGATCATGTTTTAGAGGTGGTCCCATACATAATAAAATCATCAAAATCAGTTGGTTTTCTGTCAGTAGTTTTCATGATTATAATTAATCGCGTAAGATACATAAACAAATACAGACGAATTGAGAATTATGAAGTTGGTTAAAAATTATATTTCGCGGGATAATTTTAACGCAAAATCTCAACTACTGCAGAGTACACTTTTGCGGTCGGTCAGTATTCAAGTTATAGAGAAAAAAAGGTACCTATCTTAGATATTTAGATTAGATAAATATACAGGGTTATTTCTAATCAATAAGCATCCTTCTAGGGGCTTATTCTGTACATCAAAACCAACAACTTTTGTTTCGGTCTGTTTCATACATTTTGTCGCGGGTGAACTATATTTTTCTATGGAATAACATTTTTTTTAGTTTGGCTTAGTATACCAGTTCTGGATGACCCTGTAATGGTAGGTGATTCATATTAAACCACATACTACACAATACATATGTTTAATACTAGTCACATCGACCTGGCATTTTTTCTTCCGTATTGATGACCAGTCAAGATGTAATCATCCTATGAATGGTACTCGTATCATCCTACCTTCAGTAGGAATCCGAGGGAAATTTTCCTAAAACCTAACGAAGTTTATCGATAATTATAGTTTTGGAAGCGAGCGATAATCGCCTATTCCGCTTACTAAGAACATTTTACTTTTCCCTGAGCTATATAAATATTAGATCAATGATGTTCCAATACACATGAAACATCTAATGCATAGGAAATTGGCCATGTTATAAACCTATTGATCATATTTTTTCGTGTCTGACCTTCGAGCAAATATCTATAGAGTCACAATAGTGCAAAAAAAGTGTCCGAGCCAAAACCCTGCCCAAGCTGCGTAGTGGTCGGGCTTTTTAGTTAGTCGTAAGGCGATTGCAAGCTGACTACAACGCCGCCTGATGCCAAAGTGCTCGGTTACAAGTACTAACCAGGTGAAATAACGTCGAGATTCAAGAAAACGGGTCATTGTGAATTATTCAATGTTAATGTCGAAGTCGGTATGTATGACGGCGCTCGGACAAATTTTTACTATTTTCACTTAGGGACTGTGGCTCTGCAGATATTTGCTCGAAGTGTCTGACGCACATTTCTTGTAAATATTTATGTGATCCGGTGATACCTTGCCCTTACACAGTAAAGCAACTAAAAATGATTCAGAGTGAGTTGTATCAATAATTTATACGGATCAACCTTTTGAACATATTTATAAGGAGTATGGGCTTATAAAAACGAGAGAATATCTTGTTGCCTATTTTAGTGCGTTATTTGAAAATTGAAAACCACATGGTGGAAAAAATTACACATTATTTATTATTGTATACTAAAATTTTTATGTACTTCAGGTGAGTGTGAAACGCCAATTTGACCATACAAAAACAATAAGCTCTGGCTCCCTCCACTTGGATCCACAGCTAGGCTCCACTTGTGGATCCGCGGATACCTATTTCTCCTCTTAAATCTACCGTGGATTCATGGATACTTTTTTTTCCACTTAAATCTACAAGTGGATTCATGGATACTTTCCTTTATCTACCTCTAAATATTATCCAATTTTAGTAATATTTTTTTTCTTGTCATCAACACTTCCTTAGCATTGCGACTTAGAACCGTTTTTACAATAATAAAATAAATAATTATAAAGTTGTTTATAAGCCTCTAAAAAACTTATTTTTACCTTACCTACTTTGGCTAAAAAGTATACAGTAACTAAAAACTTTTTACAAATTAAATTAGACGAATGAGCGATCATTATTTCTTACTCAAGCGATTGATACTATAAACAACATTTTGCTACAATTAAAGAGGTGAAAAGAATTTTCTCCTAGAACGTAAATTTTATCATAAATGTACCTAAAGTTCTCTCTATGTTCTAACAAATTTTACATGTATTGAATTCAAATCGACATTTCCGTTTAACGTGTAAAACGTTAACTTTATTAATTACATATTTTTCATCAAGTAGGTACTTCTCTACTGAGCGACAGTTGTTTAAAGTCCCGAACAATTTGAATAAGCCGTCGGAAACAAAACTATTTATACGAATTAAGCATTCCTCTAAGCCACAGAATGTCCGTAATGGCTGTTAATATAGCCGAAACTTTTACAAAATACTAGAGACTACGACGAAATTGTACGCAATATACAATACTACAATAGGGTCCCACTAAAGATAGACAGAACTGTGCCTATACCGTTAGAGATAAAGGTTTTATCATGGACAATATTGGACAGTATAAATTTACGATTTTTACCTAAAAGGAAAGGAAAAACTATGATAGGTATGCATGTAGAATATAAGGTTGTGTGTTGTTGTATGTCTTCGAGTTGCTTCAAGCTCAATTAACTAATCTATATGCAGTATCAGAGACATCTTTTGCTGTGTTGGTATTTAGATATATGCAACGGAAATAATTTGAACAGTTTAGTAGCATCCGGAGGTAGAATCTAGGATATTTTTCTGAAAACTAACGCGACTTTTATTTTTTCAAGTGTAGGGAAAAAATACTAATATTACTCGTAGGTATCGTAAACAAGAAGTATATTAATAAGGAAATAACAAAAATCTCAGCACTTAAAACTATAAAAATCTACGACAAAAACTACGTAATAAAACCAATTAAAACTTTTCACAAACAGGAAATCAGTTTCGAAAACAAACTGATTATCATTAACATTAGTGATTATAACGCAACTAATTCACAAAATGGCGACAAAACTTTATTTATCAATTTGTTTAGTGTCTGCACATTCATACTGTAATACAAACTATCGGCGTAAAGGAATGGAATCATAAATATCTAGAGGGAGGCTTTCTAACCAATATTATGTAGCGGAAAAATTACACGGCTATATGCACGTTTACTAAACATACATTGCAAAATGCAGTATTGTATGAGCGCATATAAGTGGTGTCGGAGCGTAATAAATGATTTTTTGTTCTCTGATATAATCATTGGAGTTACCTACGTTTTGTAATTTTGAGCTTTGTTTTGTGCGAAATTAGGTTTTGGCTAGATTAAAACGACATGTCTTATATCGAGAGACAAGAGTTCTCTATAGGATTAGGTATATGTGTCAGAAAAAGAGAAAAGCTATAGAGTAAAAGAAAAAAAGAAAAAAATCTTATATCCTGACGTTACAAGACGAAAAATCCGATTCATGCAATTAGTTCCTGACTAAAGCCTGCAATCACATGCCATTTCGTATAGGGGATTAAATCTAGGCAATAATATCACAATATTTATCATTTTTATCGCTTCCCTGTTTGTACAAGCATAATCGGTGCTGGTCATTCGACAGATTGTTAATAAAACCTATCTTGTCATGACAGATAATGGGACACGAATCTTGATGGATGTTAGCCAAGCTTTTACCCGAATGGCTTCCAATTAATTTTGTAATCACATTTATAATGTTAACGAGAAAATTTATTTCAACTGAATTTTATTTTGTTACAGGTAAAGTTACAAAGAACTGAACACATTCGTTATGAGATAAATAATTTTACAACTACAATTGAAAATTTTAACACAAGAGTACACGCGCCCACTTTTTTTACACCAGTACACGCGTGGCTTACTATGATAGGCCTTTTTAAAATGGCTCTAAGAAAGATTTTATAGTAAAAATGAATTAAAATGCAATTGAAGT
The DNA here is from genome assembly GCA_949316475.1 of Hypomecis punctinalis. Lineage (NCBI taxonomy): Eukaryota > Metazoa > Arthropoda > Insecta > Lepidoptera > Geometridae > Hypomecis > Hypomecis punctinalis. The sequence goes on from OX438807.1 coordinate 13,218,147, forward strand.
GATGTAGTTATACATTATTGTAATCTAAAAAAATAAATTTATATAACTAAAAGGAATTCAGAATTATATGCAATTTAGCAAACTTATACGGAAATTTAACGTAAATGGCACCTTTGTGATGAATTTCCTGAAATTTGAATTTTTAGTTAGATAACATAGCTTTTTTTTACGTTTCGCACAATTAAAACTTACAACATGTTGGTGATTGAGGCAAATTTACCTGCTATACATTTTTTTTAGCAAACCAATATAGGGCTCTTGGACAAAGTGGCTATCAAAAAATCTGGTCCATTTTAGGTACAATATCGTGTTGTACCACTGATGACATGTCTTACTAGCATTTGCATTCTATGTTTCAGTTAAAAAGTTTTATCATCATAATCATTAGTTGTCGTCAGCCATATTTTCATTAATGCTTTTCTAGATTCATACATAATGAAATTGGGGATAAATCTACAAAAAAATATAAATGAAAAGAAATATTCCTATTACAAGTTTCTATATACAATCAAACAATATTAAATATGGCAAAAAACCTAACAAACTGAAAATTAAATAAAAACTTACTCATCTAACTTTGGTACACCAATACACGCGCGGACTACTATGGTAGGCCTGCGGTTTTGGCGCCAAATTGCACAAATATGTGTACTTACGTCATGTGGGTTACTAATCTGTTGACAAATTTCAAGAAGGAGGCTTTCTTGGAATTTTATCTCTGTAACCTGTAAACCTTAAATGATATGGCCAATAATATGACCCTGGTCTACTATAGTAGGCCACGCGTGTACTTTAGTGTTAATATCAATGGCGAATTTATCACCCACCTTCGGTTTGCCGACGATATCGTAGTCATGGAAAAGTCGATGGAAGAGCTCAGCACGATGCTCGAAGGCCTCAATCGGGTCACTAAACCGGTGGATCTTAAGATGAACACGTACAAGACGAAGGTCATGTGTAATTTCCATGTTCTATGCACCCCAATTTCTGTTAGGAACTCGGTTCTTGAAGTTGTACGGCTACCTAGAACAAGAAGTCCAGTTCATCCATCTCGGTTGGGCAGCGTTCGGAAAATTGCGTAACGTATTCTCGTCCGACATACCTCAGTGCCTCAAGTCGAAAGTTTTCGACCAGTGTGTGTTGTCAGTGATAACTTATGGCACAAAAATGTGGTCTCTCACTATGGGCTTGATTAGAATGCTCCAAGTAGCCAAACAAGCTATGAAGAAGGCTATGCTCGGAGTCTCTCTGCGTGATCGAAACAGAAATGAGGAGATCCGTAGAAGAACTAAAGTTACCGACATAGCCCAGCGGATTGACACTTTGAAATGGCAGTGGGCAGGACATAGCACGGAATACTGATGACCGATGGTGTCGTAAAGTTCTCGAGAGGAGGCAACGTACCGGTAAGCGCAGCGTAGGACGTCAACCCACAAGGTGGATGAATAACCTCATTAAGACCGCATGATTGCGCTGGATGCAAGCCGCTACCAACCGGTCTTATTGGAGATCTATAGGGGAGACCCATGCCCAGCAGTAGACGTCCTATGGCTGAAAAGACGTCAAATTGAAATTTTATTTAAAAAACAAAAATATTTTCCGATCGTATTATTATGCTAAATATGTTGTGCCATACAAATAAAAACTAAATGAGAAAAACATCTACATAGCAAATAAGCATTAAGTGCTGATTTTTCATGCATCCCATTTGTTTACCATATTTTTACACATATTATTAAGTTTATAAAGTCTAGGCCTACGTTGAAAAATACTACATATTTCATTGTAGCACCGTTAAAGTAAATCGACGTTTCAATTCATTTATATTCTTCAACCCTATTACTTATTTTCTCTCACTGGTTACACCCCCAAGTAGTATAGCAAATTAGAGTCATCTATTGTTACTAGCTACAAAGCTACATACAAAAAATGTAAAATACAGCATCAATTACCTAGAGCACTGGCAATTTTACTAAGTGGAGCTATGTTCTTACATTTTACCGCTAGTTTTAAGGTGGTAGAGTTTTGGGATAAAAAATAGCCTGGACCGAGAAAAAATACGTATCCCAGAACAAAAAGGAGTACTAATTAATTTATTTAATTTTTGTACCAAAGTATTATAGTTAACAAGTACCATTGCTGTCGCAACAGTAGAGAGTAGATGTACAAAAGGAATAGATGTGAGTGGAGGCAAAGTAGAAGTACACAATGTTATTACCGCCATTACTGTGTGCTAGCAATGTCCTACAGATCTTATCAGATATGTTAAAAATACATGTTTGTTCATATGTTGTACAATTAACTTTAAAACAAATTTTACGTTTATAAAATTTGTTTTGTTTTGTTTGTTTTAAGTTTATGCACATTGGAGATAAATGGCAGCAAATACAAAATACAACAATGATAAAATTAATTTATTTATCTATGAAACTAGTTGTAAGATACGCGTTCTATAATGTTACATGTACGCTAGTTTCTACCTAAACAAACATATTGATAGACTTGACAACTTAGACATTAAAAATAAATAATTAAATTAAAATTATAATGTATCAAAGCAATAAAAGAAGATAAGCAAATTAAATTAAATGTTTAAGGGGGCTCCAATTTTAAAATGTAATAATTACTTTTGCCAAAATATTATGGTCATGAGAAATATTTACATTTTGTTAAAAATATTTTATAAGGTACTCACTTAACATCACACCAACTAAAATTTTTGTAAACTAAGTGATTAATGACAAATAACTAAAAGTAATACACATAGAACTCCTCATTTATTAAAAAAAAAGATGTTCAAGTATTTTAAAAGAACATAATATTTGGATTTAGCTTTTTAACTCCAAAGCAAATAAAAGGCTAAATCCCACAAAGGGATTCACGATGAATAACGGGTCAGACCGCGGACGCAAATAATAAAATTAAATGCAAACAAACGAAGAAGTACAATTAAAAGAACATTTATTAAATTTTTTATTCATTTCATTAATTTAATTCTACACAGAACTCGTGTACTCATATGCTGACTACACGTGTGTCACCTACGCCGTAGCCCGTAGCTTCGTAGCGGCCCTACGTGCTTCGTAGCCAGCTACGCGAAAACAACAGTAGCACCGTATCCGTATATAAGCGCGGGTCCACACCTCTCGTCGCTCATTTGCTAGGCGCCATCCGACGTGGAGGAAGAATAAGCCTTTAAGGTTTACCTTTACGTAAAGTGTCGACGTCTGCGGTCACTGAGATTACTTTGCAGTGGTTTTGTAAATGTAAGTATTTTTCATTTGATATATTTCATGTAATAAGTATTACATTTGTTTTTTTGCTTAATTTATTTGCTATTTATTTTATTGCAAATTATGGTCCATTTTTTTATTTTAATTTAAGCGTTTAAAAACATATCCATGGTTTAGATTTTGTTAAAAATTTTAATGACCATCCATGAATTTTAATACATTATCCCATTTATTTTTTTCAGTTTAGTGTCAGTAAGTTTTATTTGTTGAAAGGTTAATTTATTTTCCCATCATATATTCATCACCTGTCACTATCATCGCCAATCGCCTCGGTGCATATCCAGCTAACCTTCTATACATTTTTCTGAATTGTTCTTAAGAGTAGTTGTTTGGTATTTTAAACATTATGTCTGATTACTGAATATACCACAAACTTTGCAAGTGTTCCTTTGTTCTTATACAGTTTTAGTCAAAAAGATATACTTGAAAATGAAATAAAGCTCCGTCTCATAATGTTGAATTCGCAAAATGTTGAATTGGCAGAATGTTGAATTCCCAAAATGTTGAAATAACTGTTAAAACAAGAACTAAATTTGACACGCTATTTAATATTTTCATTAAATACAACAAAATTGTACTTTCTGTCCAGGTTTACGATTCGCTTATCCTGCTTCAAAATTAAATTTCTGACAATGTAGCACATAATTGGCACGTCTAGTGTTTACGTGTTGGACAGAATAAAGAAGTTTCTAATTTAACTAAACTAATTTGACGGTAAAAGTGAAAAACAAATTAGATTAGAAAAACCGGAACACGTAGAGTCAGCTAAAAACCAATTAAGTCATAAATTTAAATAATATTTTGTTTGTAACAAACAAATAATGAACACGAATTTGTTAGAACTCATAAAACTATTTCTTATAAAAAATTGACTACCAACTATTTCGAACAATCATGCTTTTTAATAGAGGACTAACAGTGCTGAAGTTATTTAAAATTTTACGGATAAACTTTATGAGTATTTTATACACCGCAAAATATGAGCCACACAACAATTTAAAAAAACATGAACAATAAATATCAAAATTTTGAATTGGGAATTACCTCTTTTTTTGAATCCAGGGAGCAGCACATGATACATAAATAATACTTTATCTAAATATATTTTGTTCGATGTAGCAGTACAGAAAAAACAAGGGTTATATTTACAGATCTAAATAAATTATTTGTTCGCATAATTTTTTTTTAAATGATGTTATGGTCATTAATTAATAAGTAACTACGGCTTTAATTAATTACTAATTTGGTCTTTACACAAACTAATTTCAACTCACAGTCACGTCAAATGCTTATTAAACAATCTGTCCTTTAATCATTTCATAAAATTTCAAACCATGAACCCCCCACCCCCCAGATAAGTCCTATCGCAGGTTTCATTTAATTTTACTTACTTGTCAGTTAACATATTGTTTAACTACAAGAAAATAATTATTATATACCGGGTAATTTGAACTGCAAACTATTTAAAATACATGAACTTTGACGATAAAAGAAGTATTTTTAAATGCTTAATTAATTTATTGTTAATGCAAAAGTTTCTACCACTGCTCGATAGGTCTAATATTTCATTAAATCGGAGCGTAACCAGAGATAGGCGGAGCTAGTTAGACGTTGTGCGAGTATGTAAGTCCACTGCAGATATTCAGTATTTGCTAAGCGAAGAACAAAATACAGTTCCACTCTACTCACGACTACTTTTTAAGCAAATATAGCATTTATGCAGTGGAATAACATATTGCAACACTATGGTCTGTGTTGGTGGAGTTTGGGCCAAACTCTTAGCTGTCAGTTTTGTTAATGGTTTTGTTGGGACCGTTAACAAGTAGATGCGTATATATATATAGGTATTTTTTTTATCAATAATACGCCTAACTTTTTACAGAGTAATTCGATTACATTTTTTTATTACAAAGGTTGTGAAAGTGTATCCCAAAGGTGGTCCCACATGAATTTTAATTAAATTCGTCAGATGATTTTAAAAAATCAACAAAAATTCCAAAAATGAGAACAAACACACATTGAGCTAATTATTCTAATTTTATACGTAGGCGTAGGTTGCAATGGTTGAAGTCAGTTGTCAGTTGGCGAAAAATAATCATGGCTAATTTTTTCTATTTATAAAACCATTATGAATAGAATTTCGATAAGAATTTTCCTTATAATGTGACGATGAAACGAAAACAAAAAAATATGGACAATTTTTATCCCTGAAAATTGTGGGAAATATCACTTGGGGGAAGTTACTATTTTCGCTTATTTTGATCGAGCAATGTCCTTATTATTGGAGATTGGAGCGATGTCCTTATTGATAGGATTATATAGTGATTGAATCAGTAACAGCTCATAAAAGATGTTCATATTTCTTCAAATATTTTCCAAATCATCTTTTTTATTTCTGAACTATTTGTTAGAACCGTCTTCTGAAGTGTTTTGTTTTAATTAACAAAATCATTCGCATCCTATTGCACTGATGCCTAAAATAACATTACCTTCATGTTCATGTGTTAAGTCGGTCATGAGTAAGATGAATTTGTTTTTACTATCCAAAGTAAAATATGGACGCATACATTTTGCTACGTTTGAATAGATAATTTTGTCGCTTATCATATCATTTTCATGACAGTTTACTATTGCATCTCCAATTCCATATTGATGCCTAAAGCGGAATTAAATAGATTTTACAGATTTAGATATTTTTTTTAGTAATAATGAATAATAACTAACTACTAAAGTAACTTTTTAGAGCCGCTCATCACCCACTTTCTCAAATGGCTTCCGCTTAAGTCCTCCATAGTTTTATAACAGGTAATGTGTATTATGTACTTCTAAATCGAATAAAACAAAGAGATGTTTAAATACCGGTTCATTTTTAATAACTTCCTGTTGGATTATCTATTTTACAAGATGACGTCCTAAAATGTATTTTTTTACGTCATAGCGTAGCGTAGATCAAAAGGACAAGTACCTATCTTACATTATTATTCGTCAGAGAATAAATTGTGCCCTTTTTCCAACCGTTTTAAGTTTGTCTCTATAAAAATATCCACATATTTTTGAAGGAGAAATTATTGTCAACAGCTTTTGTTATAATTTTTTTGTATGTTCTTTACGAGAAAATCGCCGGAAATAATCTCTTTTTTGTGATGAAAGTCTCGTGTCTTATCTCACCATAATATTTTTTTTTTAAATAAATATCAAAGTTAAGTTGAATGTCAAGAGGAAATGAAATGATAACTTTTGTGTGAAAAGAACAGTCTCAAATTTGTTACAAATAAAGGTTGAAAAATTAAATATTTCTTTGCTGAATATTGAAATCGCTGAATATTAAAAATGTGGTTTTATAATTGTTCTTATTTGTCAGGTCACTTAGCAAATTCTCGCAGCTCTGTCTTTAAATCTGATAAAGCTTAATTCAGTCCTTAATGTTATTCAGCCATTTCTACCATTTCAATCATCGATCGTATGATCGATGCTATGGTATGAAATAGATATAACAAAGAAATAAATATAACAAATATTTGCAGTTGTTTGAGCTGAGCCAGCCAACCGGATACTACAATTATACTACACTTATTTTACTACACATCTATACTTATATTTTATTTATAACTTCTAGCGTTTCCTATCCCGGTTTAATGCATCCTACATTGAGTGTATAATAACAATGTATTTACTAAAGAGCCAAATTTATACATATCTATAATTCTTGACTTCAGTTTAGGCTTAGGCTATTCAACAGGTCTAGCATACGCATCACGTTTAACTTTGTTCGTTTATTTTGTGGCGACACAATTAAATTTTAAAACTCTGCCTGAATCTTGAAGGACATAAAGATTGGGAGTGTTTCGCGAAATTTTCAGGTCTTTTTCAAATCTTTTATTGTTGCAAATGTATTAAGTAATTCTAGCAACATATAATGTACAGTAACCACTTGCAAATGCTGTGTTTCTTTATTATATCGAGATCGTCGATTTGATTTTAAATATCAATTCCGCGAAAATTGCATAGACAGTACACAACTCTTAATTCAATTACTAATAATATTACTTATTGAAATAAAGGAAAGAACTATCGAAGTAAAGATTCAATCTTCTCGATCCTTTTATCTATCGAAGGATAAAAATATTTCGTGACGAGAATGTTAACTACTTCACAGATTTCAATGAAACTTTGTGTGGCACATCAAATCATGTAATGCGAAAAGACGAATTTTCCTTACGCCTTTTACAACTGTCTTCGAAGAAGGAAAAAGAGATTTTCAATTAAGACTCTTCGAGTTCAAGCAACCAAAAAGTTATTTTTATACTAAGGTTATCCACGTTACCAATTTCATACGTCCAAGATTGTCAGGTTTTTTAAAAATAAATAATCAGATATCTAATTACTGTGCTACACACTAGAAATTGTAAATTTATATTCATTGTACGTATTAGTATTTTTCAACCAAATTTTTAATTTCCCTATTTATTTTGCAAGCTAATATATTAAAGATAATGATTCACTACTAGCCTTGAGGAAGAACCTTTTACCAAATTAATGAATCGAGTTCTGAATGTATGCATAGAGTAAACATCATTAGAGCTATTTTCACCTACTTTTGATAACTTCTAGAAACTTTGCTAATATCAAGTTAACGGCACTAGCATACGCGTAACTTTATAGTTAATACTTTACAACGTGTATAATAAAACTATTATGAGTGCAAACTTATTAGTTCTTATAGCCACTGCACACGCTCGGCATAGTCGGCAAGTGTATTTTTGTTTGTTTGTGGCAAACATGTCAAATATTAGTGAAATCGTGATCGCAAGATTTGAACCTGTATAGCTGACTCGCAGTTCGGGTCCTGTCCCCATACTTTACCAATTAAGCTTCACCACACTCCACTCACGCCTTGACTATATGAGTAAGTATTACAACATTATCGTCGCCGTCGTCGTCTTCATCGTTGCTGCCATAGGACGTCTGCTGCTGACATAATAAACCGCTTTTATTTTAAATTTACATTAGGTAAGTAGTTATTCTTGCTGTATGGGAACTCACGAAGCTATAAGTTTTATGGACCAATATTTTTAAACACACCTCTTTTTTAGGGTTCCGTACCCAAAGGGTATAAACGGAACCTTATTACTAAGACTCCGCTATCCGTCCGTCTCTCTGTCACCAGGCTATATCTCATGAACCATGATAGCAAGAACGTTGAAATTTTCACAGATGACGTATTTCTGTTGCCGCTATAACAACAAATACCTACTAAAAACAGAAAAAAAAATTTAAAGGTGGCTCCCATACAACAAACCTGAATTTTTAAAAGTTTTTCACTCAGTAACTCTAATAACGGTGGCAGGTAGATGCTTGAAATATTCACAGAATATAAAATTTTTTTACTGGGGCAAAAGTGCCTTTATTAACTACAATAAGATACAATACTACTTTATATGCTAAAGCTACCTACACTACTACTACATAGAAAACAATTGGATCATCCACAGACCCTTGAAGGTCTAAAGATAATCCAAATACTCAAGCCCTCTGCCAGTTGGCAGTGTGCCCAGCATGCTGGTAGCATTGCCACGCTGAATGATAATGCTTATACGTTGAGCCAAATAGTTAAAAATGAGTGGTTAAATATTTACTTCAAAAATAAATAATCAAATTAAAATAAAAAAAATATTTAAGGGGGGTTTCCTTAAGGTACGAAACGCTTCGTACGCCAGTCCGACTCGCCATTGGCCGATTATTTAATAGAAATCATAATTTATAAATTTACAAAATATCTTTTGGGGATTTCCACGCCATATTGGTTCTTATTTGCGACGGTGGACTAAGTGATCGTTTAAAGTATCCGGTATCATTTTTATTACATTTGTATGAAATTAATTGTAGCTCTGGGCTTAAGAACTCTACCTCATTAATTCTGTGTTAACATATTTTCAGATAGGTGATTTTTTGATTTAATGTTTTGTTAGAGTATCTTCGGTTTTCGTTTATTTTAAAATCTCATAATAAGACCTCATAAATTCATAGACGTAGACGGGATGGTACCACTATAGTAAAATTGAAACATTAAAGAAAATAACATAATAATAATAGGTACATACTAAATCGCAGGGGCGGCTTTGTGGCGAGCCGTCGGTGAGTGGCGACACCGCGAACCCTGAAAGTCTTTATGGGGGGCCCATTTAGTGGATGGCAAGTCACCACCTACCTAAATATTTTGAGATGAAGCATTACTTGGCGGGTGCCGCACCTCATTCCATAGGTCAGCATACGATCACGTAATAATTCACTCCAATAGCCCAGAACTGTACAAATTCCGCGTCTTTACTAATAATAATTTAATAGATTTAATGTTTGTAAAAAGGCATCTTGGTGTTGGTTTCGGCCCCACTAAAGCCTTTCGAAGATCCGGGGCAACCCGTGAGTTATGAAACGAATAAATGGAATGATACATACTATACATACGATACTATACATACATCCGTGATGTGCTACTATACATACATACTAATACTGGCAGTAAAATTTTGATTCGCTATTGTAATTTTCTACTACGAAACAGTATTGTTAATCCAGAAAAATGACGTTTATATAGATTTTAGAATAGCAAATAAAACCTGGTAACTCAGCCAGCTTTTAAAATCATGTGACAGTTTTACAGCGTTATATTCTCAACATATTGTTATTTTGTATCGGATATGTTTCATCACTTTCAATATCTAACTTTGGGATCCTATAAATCCTTTATGCTGTCAAACTTTTTGCGTAGTAATTATACACACGCACAATAAGCCCTGCGTATAGGTGCGGTTTGTAAACAATACGTACATGAAAACTTCTACTTATTAACAACCTCTTGATCAGTAAACGGACGTGTTTAAATCCCGAGGGTAATTTGATTTGAAACTTTTTTATTATTCCTGCATACGTGTTTAAACGTGCTAAAGAATTGATAAAGTAAAAAGTACTAGGGATATAAATTTTGAACTAAACCATATTATTCAATAAGAATTATAATTACAGATTAATTCATAGTAATTGTTTAAAAACATCAATATAAATATCAGGGGACATCTTATACACTAATTATTGTCAACATTATTTACAATTTTGCTAATGTACCTACTTATAAGTCTAACTAAAATGTGCTCTACACCCTATTACTAAAATAATTATGAGTATGATAATAAATATATTCGTTATAACATTTTAAATCACATGTTAAGGTTACAAGTTGCAACACAACTTATTTTTATTACCTAAACATTATTCCATTTATTTCAACGACAACCGATTTAGCAATATTAACAGTTATTTAATCGCAATAGCTACAATTGGAACGGAAATAGCTTATCGTTAAAGTTGAAGGGAAAATGCAGGGGCTCGGCTATAATCATTATGTGCCGTCGTGCCCGCCTCCTACGATTTAACTATCTGCCTCTGCCTACTCACTTTTACAAGGTCCTTTTTAAAACCCGTATAAGTTTCTAAGCACTATAGCTTAAGAGTGGATGACGCAGATAAAATATTTTACATTTGACGCATTTAAATAGTTCCATACCAATAGATTATTATCTAAGTTCCACACCAATACATTTTGATAATATGTGCTTACTATTTGCACTTATTCCTGAAAAATTTGTGTTTTCATCTTTTTATTCTTTTTGTCAATTTAATTTTTAAGATATTTACTATCATTGGTTTAATTATTAATTAAGCCACCAACGTTAAAAGTCGTTTGGCAACTCTGTAGCTAAATCCAAAGATGGAATACCTACTCTATATTGCTCACACCGATTAATTATACAAAACAGACCATAGTTAAAGTGGCTTAATACCTAGGGCGTCAACCAAAATTGTAGCCAAATGTTTACAATAAAGAGTTATTTATAAACATCATTTGATTTGAGCTCTCAAAAATGTCGGATATTGGATCTCTAAATTTATCCACAATATATTCCGTGCAAAAACATCTACTTAAAAAATTGATAAACATTGCTGACGGTAGACTAAAGACAACCTATTAAAAGCACGTAAAGGGAATTGCCTCGTGATTGTAATTTCTATTTAATTGCATGCAAGAAGCGACGCTTCATTTTATGCAACGAATTTAGTTCGGCTTGATCGTTTCTGCATATTAATACATCGCAGACTTCAATCTGTCGTCTGTTGCCATGGGTGAGCCTCGGCACACTTTATGGGAAATGAGATTGCTTTTGCGAACCAAAGATAGCTTTTAGACGTGACTGTCTAGAAGTATTGAAAATTATGAGTATTTCCGGACATATTCATATTTATTTATGTAGCTTCCACAATGTAACAATGGGTGTTAAAGTAATTATAATAATAGAAACAATCATGGACCCCGTCGGGCACTGCTAAAATACCTATAATAGTATAAGGCGTGGAGGACATTAAGGTTCTAAGGACTGTTTACAGCTCTATCTCTAATAAATTTTCTAATAATTATAGTATTTATTGGTACATATTTATTGCTAAAATTGTATAATACTTTTTCTTTTCCGCAAGTAGGTATATGTACCAAATTACATAAGTTTCACGATAATTTAAGGTTTCAAAAAAAAATCAATTTTCGTGGCGAGGTGCCAGAAGCGAATCGTTTTTATAGATTAAGTGTGAAACAAAAATTAATGGTCATTGTTATCAGCACTAGGATGTGCTGTACATAGGCCTCCCCTATAGTTTTCCAATAAGACCGATTGGAAGAGGCCTGCATTCAACGTGATCCTATAGTCACTATGAAACAAGTGGAACACCAAATAATTTAGTGTTAAGTCGCTGATTTTTATAGTTATTTGTTTATGGCACGCTTTTGTCGCCCGTTCAGTATTTCCATAAGTAAGTTCTAAATTTTTTGATACATTTAAATCTAATTAATTTATGCTCGGTTCAAAATAATAGGTACTCGGTTAAATACTAGCCAATTCTAACTAAGATAAATTACAAACGATTTTTGATTATGTGTATAATACAATTTAAAAAAGAAACAAACCTTAAGAGATAAACTTTAAAACAAGAGGTATTTAGCTAATCAGATTTACAGAAAGTACCTTGTAAAATTAAGCCAGGACGCTAAAAGCTTTCATCATCCAATTCCAAAATTTCGTTTTATTTCGTTAAATGAAAATAAAACATTTATCACATGGCAAGCTTGCTTCGTTTTGAATTCAGGCGGAGTTGAGACTTGACCACGACGTTTGACCGCAAACGAACAAACTTTTTAATTTTTATCACTCTACGAAACTGTCCGGTGAACAAAATTAAGTAAATTCTGTTTGACAAACTTGTTTAGGATTCGTCAAAGAGATTTGTCTGTTTCTTTTACTCTTCCTGTTTTCTGCTTAGACTTTTGGGTCGTGTAAGTCAAAGGTCAAGGCTGACTTTTGCACAAGGCTCTACAATTTTGCATAATTATATACGAACCATTCTAAGCGACTTATGTTTTTTATATCGTAGCCGGATCGGATTTTTTTCCTGATGAACTGAGTAGATGAGTCATTGATTCCTCCACAAATAATTTTAAATGTTTTAAGTTTAATTGGCCCTCGTCTATTTTGAATTCGCCGCACCCGACAGGATCTATATTGTAGTTTTTTTTTACAGGCAAAAGCGCCTTTTTGCCTTTTAGATCCAATTGCTTTCTATTTAGTAGTATTGTAGGTAGTTTTAGCATATAAAGTAGTATTGTATCTTATTGTATTTATTTTTCGACCGACGATATACGCGTATATTTTTTTTATGTATTACCACGCATAACTTTTTTCATAGTAGTCCGATTTCAATATATTTTTTATTGGAAAGAGTATACTTCGAAATTGGTCACATTTAAATGTTATCGAAATTGGCTGAGCCATTTTTGATAAATCAACAATAATGTGAAAAATGTTACATCGATCCGTGCATAATATTTGCGTTCTAGCGATGTGCCCCAGCTTCGCACAGGTGTATTATACATAAAAACATTTCTCTTGAATTACTCTATCTATTAAAATAAACGGCATCAAAATTCGTTGTAGTTTTAAAGCGTTTAGTCGCAAAATTACAGAAGCTCAAAATGACAACCGGGGCGCATATTGTCCAAAGAGAAAAATGTTCAAAAATAATTACGTCCAAGGCGCACAATGACTAGAGATCAAAATGTCCAAAGCGCACAATGACTAGGAAGGAAAAATGTCTATAGCGCACAACGTCCAAAATTCCAATTAATACTACAAAATTTATTGTGTTATAACTGCGATGATATACAAATTATTTTGGTGAGTCAACACAGTAACGAGCATTTTAAACAAAACTACAAAAGATTTTACAAAGTTGTGTGGTAACTACAAAGTATAAATGTAGTATAAGTACCAGACTATCCTCAAATTATAATTTTTCAATAACACTACCATCAAATTAATGTGTTTTCAATAACTTGTTGTGTCATCGAAAAACAATCAAATTTCATGTCCGTTAAATAAATGATGCAGTAATATTTAGAAATAATATAATCGGCCAAGTGCGTTTCCGTACCATATGGAAGCCCCCCTTAATGTATTTTATTTTAATTTAATTATTTATTTTTGAAGGAAATATACAACTCAATATTCTGTGAATATTTAAAGCATCTTCCTGTGCCGTTATTAATATCGAGCAAAAAAATCACGTTTCTTGTATGGGAGCCGCCGTAAATATATATTTTAATTTAATTATTTATTTTTAAAGTGAATATTTGACCAAATATTTGTGAATATTTCAAGCATAAATATATATTTTAATTTAATTATTTATTTTTAAAGTGAATATTTGACCAAATATTTGTGAATATATACTACCTAAGCATACATGGGGACAGACAGCGGAAAGCGACTTTGTTTTCTGAACACGGGTGAAGTCAGTCATGCTATTTTTTGCAAAAAATAATTATTATATTTTTATAATTGATAACATCTTGTACTGAATGGAGGCAAGTATAAATGTAAGACTGAAAACATTTTTAGAAGTGAAAACTTATTTAGCGGCGTCGTGCACTTTTTGGGATAGGTAAAAAAATATTAAACTCGCGTCAGGACATGTGACCTAATCGAATATTCGTAAGATGGAGGGAGATAGACCGCCGCCGGCGCGGCGTAGGAGAGGAAGTAATATCCCCTCTCTTTCTACCTCACGGCGAAAATGTATGCCTGCACCTGCTGTTTCATTTAAGCGGCGAAGGGCGCTTGCGCGAGTGTGCGTGTGTGATATCATATTTTACCACATACATAAATGATAGTACTTTATAAATTAAGCAATTCGTCCGAAAATATTCAAAAATGCACAACGTCAATGTTCAAGTTTTTACTTCTGTCGGCACTCCCGGAGTGGAACCCGTTGGTTTTACTATTAATTTAGAGAATATCAGATAATAAATCAGTGAAAACTAATAAAAATAAATTGCAATACCAGCGCGATATTGCAAGTTTCATAAAACGACACATGATTTTCTTCAGCTTCATTTGTCTTTGACGATGAGATCCCATTTTATATTCCCTTCTAACTGCATTCGCATAACAAGATGCGATGTATTTATGTACGTTACGTTCACTCTAAAACAGCCTTGTGAGAAACTCAAAGGAATGTCTGAAGAAGTAACAAAACTTACTACTAATTATACACACAATAGGCTAGTTGACAATATTTTTGATGTCCTCTTGTAACAGCTAACCATAAACAGAGCCGATTAACGAAAACAAATATAAAATAAACTTAGAAATGAAGAAGTTACGAGCAGATTTATTTTCTTGCTAGACAAAGAGCGCAATATAGGCTATGACGTAACTGTCCGCAAGTGTTATTCATTCGACATACTACTTCTTTTTCTTCTTCTTAGTTTTGGCGTCGCATTATTGTGCATTTGCCAGTGTCAAGTATTAAGTTTTAATAATTTTTGATAATATTTTATCAAAATAGTCACTGTCGTAGTCTCGTCATAGTCCAATAAAGTCGCGGTCAAGTCCAATCATAGTCCAAGTCATACCTCAGTAAAGCAGTGGAGACCTTACTAGAGGCGTCTATGAAGTTTTGGTAACAACACGGAACAACATGATACGTCACATTATATCACTTGCCTACACTCATGCACGTAAATCAGCTCATAATAAACGAAATACCACCATTTTTCACTAATCTATCACTGATAAAAACATAAGTTTAACAAAATAAATAAATAATTCGCCATACTATGTTATGCTTTGTGGGAAAGGGACAAGGCTCATTATCCCTACCAAAATCTTTTTTTTTTACTATATCTTTGGACTTGATTAGCCAATTTTAATTATTTTTCAGTTTATGAAACATAATTAATTGCAAAATTCACTAGTTCTAATACTTTTAATTATTTCAATACCAGTCAACTACCCTATCACGGTAATTAGGTACCATTTCCGCAACCCTATTGTGATTAAAAGTGTACGAAATCATAAAAGAACACCTCAGATTATAAAAACGTAAATCACCTAATCAAAAACTGTTACGGATAAAATATAAAGTACAAACAAGATAATCAATTACGAGAATTAAAAAAATATATAATATTTTGGATATTTTTGCACTCAACAAGCTTTTTTAATGTTTGAATTTTAATTGATGTGCCTTTTTAACTAAGGACAATTAAATACAAAAACTATACATCTAAGCAGGAAGCAATTAGATCAACCACAGAAGGTCTAGAAATAATTCAAGCCAGTTGGCAGCCTGCCTCGATGCTGCCAGCATTACCGCGCTTTAAGCTGTAGGGTAGATCTATATACCCGTTGTAAGAGTTTTTATGTTGGCATGACGAATATAATAAAAAGTAATGATAGAAACTTACATTTCTAGTTAGCTTATCAGGAATAAAACGCAAAAATATCGTCCAAATATCGTCTCAATCCAATTATGTGTCAAGGCGCCGCGCCGTTCCTTAGGGTGTTTGAATGCCGTTTTTGCCGCACGAGTGTTGAACCCTATGGGTAACCTTCAGGGAAATACATGTGAAATCAGGTACATCATTTTATCGGACTTTTTGTTGCGTATTATAGAAAAAAAAACACCATATACCCGACACACAAACTTGAGATAAACACTTTAACTTTTAATTTAAAAACTAAATAAACACATTTTTTTTTAATTGAGAATAAACATCCAAACACATAGCAAATAACATTGACAATCCAATAGTAGAACGGTTAAAAATAGTAGATTGTATCATTTGGGAACAAAATAATATTTTTACGGCGAGGGCGCTTTTTTGAATCCAGAGGAGATTGGTGAGGGATTCTAGAGTAAAATCCCTCACCATGTCTATGTCTTCGTCTTGGGCGACTTGAACCTCTCGCTTCACTCAGGACTCTAAATAGTTATTTAAAAAATTGATTTGACTTTAAAAACCCTCGCTGCGCTCGGGAGTTAACTATAATAGAGTCCCTCGCTACGCTCAGGGTCCCATTGTCCCCCGTGACATAAGACACCACTTAGCTCTCTTGGTACATAATAATCTACTATAAATTTCAAAATCCTTCCAGAGTTTTGTACTTAGTTACATAGTTAAGATATTTTTAATCTCACTTACTTACTTACTCACTAAGTTACAATCTAATCAAAAGTTTTCAGATCGTTTTAACAAATCAGAAAATTCTAACTGGTTAAAGATAAATAATACTCAAGTAAGTTTTAGAAAGGACAATTTAAAAATGATTTGATTTTTTCAGTTTATTTGCAAGGAAGTTTTATGTCACTAACTTGATAACATGATACTGTCTATTATGTTAAAAATAAACAAAATGATTATTTGCTACTTTTTGTAATTAACTGTATTATAAAACTAATGTATACTCAGTTGTTTGAATGTACTCGAATACAGGTTTTTTTTTAATCAAGTATGGCAACCCGCTATTTTTAGCTTGATTTTAAGGCGTATTGCAATTGCAAGTTGACTTCTTCTTAAAAATATATGAATTGTTGCTTTACTGCGAAGTACGTATGTATATTGACTAAATGAAGCGGATCTTCTATGAGGATCAAAAGGGCATGTTTACAATGCTTGTATTATAATTATTTGTTCAACCATAACTTTCAAACTAAGTATTCACAATGCTTACCAACAATGCCACATATTTTAACTTTTCCATTGTTCCATTTGTTCCTGTTATGTAATGTACACAAAGAGGCTGGATACTAATTTGATATAATGGATACTCAGAATACGGTAAAGTATGTATTCTGTGGTTAAGAATATGTTTCCAATAAAATTGTAAATGGCACACATGATATCTATGTGAGCGATTACTAATTCAGCTAACACATTTTTGCGTTTAATTTGTATTCGATACATGGCAAAGATAAAGAGATTGTGTGATCTAACACCTCATTTTAGCAAGCTTTGTGCTTGTGAAAGGATCGATTAAGATTTTTTGTAAGCGAGAGTAAGATTTACTGCTTTACTTTTGCCGCCTGCTGAGATTTGGGTCAATTTCGGTCGTGAATGTGTGGCACAATGTGAAAGGGCACCACAAATCACAATGCGACCTGTCGATCTATAAAGCCGGCGCATTCAATTTATTTTCTTTGCTGAATTTGCTGATAACACTTCGAATGTCCCTTTTCTAGATATCGTGTTAGCCTTATCAGCAAATCAAAAGTTGTACTTATGCCGATTGTAAAAGAGCAGTTTTTTATTTTAATAATAACAAATTAACGAAAAGGAATTCTCCACTGCTAAATAATCGAAGGTAGCAAAATTCGATACATACTCGCAATATAACTAATAGGATTGTTTTTAATGGAGTAAGTATGTTTAATATCTATTTTTAGCTCCCGTTGTACTATGGATTGTTATAAAATTAAAAATCGCCTGCACGCCAGTAAAAAATTAAGATATCATCTCGACTCAAAAATTTCTGGAATAAAACATATGTTTTTAGTAATATGTATGTATTATCAGTACAAAAAAGAAACAAGTTTATAATAGGTGAATTCTATAGCTTGAGTTAAACGTTCTAACAAAAGCCTCGTTTTTAAAATGTTACGTCTCAGACAAATCAATTCACAACCACAATACAATCAATATACGATCGCACAAAATTAAACAACCACAATACTACAAATAAAAAGCCACACTTTTTTGGTTTGTCTGCAATACACGCAGAAATTCACGTTTTATAAATTTCACCAGTTCAATTTTGTGTATTTACCACAAAATGATTATGACACAGTGCAATCCTTTTAAAGCAGATGGGATAACAAGATAGGCTTTTGAGCAGTAAGACAAGATAAATGATGATTAATAACAGCGACTAATTTACATATTTTTATAAACGTAGGGATTGACAAACATGCTCAATTAGATTATTAAAACAACATAATAGACAGCGGCTGTGAATTACCATTGTTGGAAATACCAGGCTTTTATAAAAATGGTTCATAAAACTGCACAAGCCTCTTGAACCGCGAAAAAAACACGGGTTTCTTGTTGCGCTTGTTGCTTCTTTTAATCATACGCTTTTCTGAAAAAAGTAAAAATAAACAAATAGTAAAATGCTTATTCTGGGGGTTGCATTTCTCATTTGTCTGTATTTTGTGAAGTACATATAACGTCTTCTAAACATACTACGTCTTATAGACAAGCGCGTTCCTATAAGCAAAATTAATTGAAAATTCAATACCGTTGATCAAGCCATACAAAACTAGGTCAGTGTACATTTGATTTTATTTGTTTGCGTACGTAGCATAATGGTTCAAAAACATTGTTGTTGACAAAAAGTTGACTCATTCTAATTCTAATTCTAATTTGAAGTAGGGGCGATAAGTCCTGCACTGACGTCCCGCATGGGGTGTTTTGTGCATTTCCCCCTCCAGCGTCTACCCGAGCCAGCCCAGCTCCTTAAAGTAACGGAGCGTGGCTCTGGGCCGCTGGCATAACTGCTCCAGTAGCTTAGATGGTGAATCAGATGATGGCGATGCAGATGCCAAAGCTGATGATAATGCAGAACAATCATGAAATCCGTTAGCTATTCTAGTGTCTTCCGTGGCCTTGCAGTGCCACAGAACATGCTCTACAGTTTCGTTCTCCTGCAAACAGCCACGACAAAGTGGGCTGTCAGTGGCTCCAAGTTTAAACAAGTGACTATTTAAGTTGCAGTGACCAGTTATGAGTCCTACCATAAGTCGGAGGTCTTGCCGCTGCAACTTCAACAGGTCGTTTGTGATGTTTCTATTTAGATTGGGGAAAGCAGCCTTAGAGTGCTTGCAATCCTCCCTTTTGCTCCAGATATTCTGTTGTTCTTTTTCGGTATGACGACGTAGCAACTCGCGCACTTCCGCCGCTGTTGGCTTACAGTGTTTTGTTGCCTCGTCCCCTACCTGTTTTCTCGTGCCCTCTTTAGCGAGGGTGTCGGCTATGTTGTTGCCTGAACATGATCCGTGACTCTTTGTCCAGCGCACGATTGTTCTGTGATTTCTTGATAGAGTTTGAAGTGTCGCATGACACTCAGCGGTAACTCTAGACCTTGTTACAGTTCTTTTGAGTGCGTAGATAGTAGCAGCACTGTCAACCGTGAACACGATGACTTCTTTAGCCTCACTGTTTTCTGTAGCTGTCAAAAGCTCATTTAAGGGTACAAGTGCTTTTGCAGCTAGTAATAGGCCCATGGCCTCCGCCTGCAAGGTTGTTGTAGTTTTGCTCAGGGCCAGGGACTCTCTGAGCCCAAGTTCCGGCGAGTAATAGCCGCAGCCTGTTCCTTCCTTGTTTTTTGCACCATCCGTGTAGACATTCCAAGATGGCACTACATCGTTTGACAAATTGTTCTCTATGATCAGCTCATACTTTTTGCTGTCTAGATGCGTTTTAGCTATTCTATCCGTTCCACGGTTTGCTTCGGGAATTATTGCTATCGCCCGATCGATTATTCTGCAGTGGTTTGTCGTGGCACCCGAACTCTTCCACTGATTTGTTGATTTAATTCGTAGGGCAGAAGCCATCGCCTCCTGCTGAATATGCAAGTGCAGTGGTGTGAGCCCTAAGATAATTTCGAGAGCAGCTGAGGGTGTCTTTTTCATACATCCGCTGATAAGAGAGCACGCAAGTCTTTGCGTTTGTTGTAGCTTAGTTATAGCGGTCACTAGGTTCGTACGTGTCCACCATACTACGCAGCCGTACGTAAGAACCGGACGCACTATGACAGTATATAACCAGTGACAGAGCTTTGGCTTTAGACCCCAGTCTTTTCCCACAGCTCTTGAGCACTGCCATAAAATGTTTGTTGCCTTCGTGGTGACATATTCAAGTTGTTTTCCCCATAGAAGTTTACTGTCAAGCCAGATACCTAGATATTTAACTTCCTTGCTCAGTGTCAACTTCGTACCAAATAACGAGGGAAGTTTTAAATCTGTTTTCTTGGTTTTTCGTGTGAACAGCACTAGCTCCGTTTTTTGTGGATTCACGGAGAGTCCGTGGCGTTCACACCATTTTTCAACGATCTTAAGCGCTTTCTGCATCTTCTCACACAGAGTCGACTCAAAGAGTCCAGACACCATGATTACTAAGTCGTCAGCATATGCCACAGTGACAATGCCTTCTTTGTTCAGGAGTACAACGAGTTCGTCCACCACCACTACCCACAGTAAAGGTGACATAACTCCTCCTTGCGGGCAGCCCTTTGTGACTCGACAGCGCGTCGCTCCTGCCGTTTCAATATTGGCTGTTCTGCCAGCGAGCATTGTGGTTATCCAACCGTTTACTCTACTGTCTACTCCGTGTTTTTTCAAACCTTCCTCAATACTAGGGAAAGTAGTCCTATCAAATGCCCCCTCAATGTCAATGAAGGTGGCTAAGCAGGACTGTTTGCTTTCCAGTGCGGATTCGATTTTATAGACTACTTGGTGGAGAGCAGTCTCCGTTGATTTTCCCGATTGGTAGGCATGTTGATTATTGTGGACTGGATTTTCTATCAGTGGTCCACCTCTTATGTGCTTATCGCAGAGTCTTTCCAGCGTTTTTAATAGGAAAGAGCTGAGACTTATTGGTCTAAACGACTTTGGGTTTGTGTAATCAGTCTTTCCTGGCTTTGGTAGAAATATTACTTTTACTTCTCTCCAGGCTTTAGGTATATATCTCCACGCCATACATGATCTAAATATGGCGATGAGGTGTGCTTTTATCATTTTTAGGCCCCATTGCAGGAGTGCTGGAAATATTTCATCCAGTCCGGGTGCCTTGTGTGGTTGAAAAGTACTTATTGCCCATAGAAGAGTCTCCTCTGTGACAATAGAGTCTGCAAAATCCCAGTCTTCTTTGTCTGGTTTATGTGGTGTATGCGGTTCCCATCCATTTGTGTCGTTCAATTGACAATCTGGAAAGTGTGTTTGTAGAAGCAGTTCAAATTGCTCTTGTTCTGAGGCTGTGTAATTACCATCAGCCTTCTTCAAAGTACCTAGCTTTATTTGTGAGTCGCTAGATATGATTTTTCTGAGTCGCGCAGTTTCACTCTCAGATTGGATAGAGTTACTATACTTTTTCCATGAGTTATTCTGGCTCTTTTTGACCTCCACCTTAAAACGGTGCCGCATCTTTCTGTACTCTTGCCAGTCCACCTGAGCATTGGTGTTCATAGCTCTGTTGAAAAGGTGTCTGACCTTCTTCCTGAACTTGGTCAGGTCCTTGTTCCACCATCTGTCTTTTTTAGGAATTAAACTATAGTTTTCCTTTTTTAACGGGCAAGCTTTTTCATAGCTCGTTATCAAAGCATGTACCAAGACTTCTGTCGTGGTCTCTATTTCCTGCGGCGATAGTTCCGCATTTGGGTCTAGTGGTGCTCCTGACATGGCCTCTTCGAGCTCATTTCTAAAGGTTGGTATGTCAGTTTTCTTCGGGTTTCTATAGGTGCGTGGTTCGTGCTTACCAACGGTTAGGCTATATCTAATCCATCTGTGGTCCGAACCAGAGTATTCATCAGTCGCCACGCGCCAATCATTGATTGTTTTAGAGATATTGCTTGTAGCCAGTGTGATGTCGATAACTGTTCTGGCCCAAGATGTTACAAAAGTAGGCTCTGAGCCATGGTTTAGTAGGTTCAAATCGTGCCTGAGGATGAAGTCAAGCACATCGTTTCCCCTCTCATTTGTATTGGGACAACCCCACACAGTACAGTGGGCGTTTGAGTCACATCCTATTATACATTCTAGTTTGTTACTTGTACAGAAGAGCATTAAATCTTCGAGCGCCGGATGTGGCGCATCTTGTGTGATATCTAGGTACACCGAAGCTACAATTACAGTGCTGAGGTTGCCTCGGAGACCGGTATCTAATTTAACTACAGTAAGATCATCATTACACAAATGTGTTACCAAGGACGCCTTATACGGCTGCGGTATATATACAAGGGTACGCATTTTATTTTGCACGGGAGGAAAGAATACGTTACCTTGAAGACCATTTAAGCCGCTTACCTTGCCGCGGATTAAATACGGTTCCTGGACCAGTGCTATTGTGTTCTGTCGCTTCTCAAGGGCTTCGCGTAGGGCGGCGGAGCCTGAGACGCTATGGTGAATATTACCCTGAATGATATCGAGATTAGTACTGCTGTTTAGTGTATTATGTGAACCTCCGGCTGCCGAAGCAGTCGAAGTGTGTGTGTTTTTTTGAATCAATTGAGTTTGGCAATCCATTTTTAAAATATTTACATGGACCCCTATCTACCTATTAAACATCGTGGTCGGCGCGGGAAGGGCCTGCTCGATCCGTGTCCATGGACGACGCGGGCGAGAAGATGCTGAGCCCGTGCAGGTCCAACATCCCGTCGCCCTCGTCGGCCGCGTCCAGCAACCGTTCCTCCTCCTCCCGCGTCCACCCCATGCTCTCAGCAAGCGGCGTGTCGTCGTCGGCATCGGGTAGCGCGAGCGCGGTTTGACTGCACGAAGCAGCGCCCCCGACGTTCTCACCCCCCGGCACCCCCGACGACCCGCCCCCTTTGATGGCTCTGTATCCCCTCACTCTCACGAAGACCTTCGCGCAAATGTAATACAGGCGAAAGTCGACACGTCTGAGGGGCTCAATGTCCTCTGGCGCAATACCCACCACTAGGAGGTGGTTACGAGCGCTCCCCACGATTTCCACCTTGTGGGTGAACACTCGCCACCTCTCCACACCTACCTCCGGGTTCATGGCAGCCAGGTATCCGACGAGTTGTTCCGGTCCGTCACCACACAGCACCGGCACTCCTCTCCCGAAGTCGGGGATATTTATGACCGCGGAGTAGTACCGCGGCACCTCGCTCTCCGGGACGACTACGCACTCGCCAAAACCTTCCCACAGTGCCGGCGACCTTTCCACGAGCGACTTGAGCCAGTCGAGTGCGCAGTCGTCCGCAGGTACATACCTCAGCCCGCCGCGGGATGTCGCAGCCAACCTTTCGAACTGAGGCAGGCGACCATTGGCCTGTATGTTGCGGTTTACATAGCACTCCTGCTGTGCCTGCTCAATTGTCATACGTACATGCATAGCCCGCAGTTCGTCCATTGGTGCACGGTTACGCTCCATAATAAGCACCGCGGGGCGCCAAGTCCTGGCGGCCTCGGCGTACGACGAGGGCCCCACGGCGACCTTACCTCGTCCGCCCGTGAGTGCGCCGCCGCCGGGCGGCAGCGATCCCGCGGGTGTCTCGTGTGTGCCGCGAGTGTTGTGCATCGCGTGTGATTCGGCAGAGTTCGCGCGTTGGCAGACCTTTTTGTCGACTGCTACGCTCGACGTCGGTGAAACGAAGTCAGAGCTCCGTTGTCGCTTGGCTCCTCGGGTCGACCCCTCTCCTACCCCCGAGTGTGGATTAACCGTGTCGGACGCGGCGAAACCGGCGACCTCTCTCTCTACCCCCGTCCCTATCCCCGTGCTCACCTCCTTCCCCTTTTCCCTCCTATGGCCGTTTGACGGGCTTAGGCCGGTTTTCGATGCAGGTCGGTGAGCACCAATTGAGTCGATCGGTGCCGGGTCGCGCGCCACGTGTGAAGCGTTCAGCGGCAGAGCCCTCGGGGTAGGCGGCGGCCCTCGGGCGCGCGCCGCGCCTGCCGATTCGGTCGCGGGCCCGGCGTTCGGGCCCGGACGTGGCGCGGCCACGCGGCCGAGGCTCGCCACCTGTGGTGGGTCACGCGTCATGCATGCCACGATGGGGGGCGCAAGCGCCGCCATACCGGGCAGAGGCATGACGCCCTCCTGCCTCAGCTGGTTCCATCTCTCCTTCAGCTGATCCCCGAAAGCCCTGCGCTGCCTCGATAAAGCTCGCCGGCTAATGCCGCGATATAAGCCGGGGGACGGCCAGCCGCCCTCCCGGCGCCCACCTGACCCTACTCCGGCGTCGCTCTCCGCCGCCGTCTCCCGGCGCCGCCCACGCCGCTCCGCTCCTGCTCCAGGCTTCTGCACTGGTCCAGGTGCTGTTGGCTGCTGGGTGGCAGCCACGCTCGTCGTCGTCGGTCCAGTAGCAGCTGCGGCCGGCGAGGCCTGGGACTCCACCCCACCGTCGCCTTCGGTCGCCCACTTTACACCCTCCGGCCCGGGAACCAGAGGGCGCCGGGCGCTAGCCGGATCACAGGGCATGCTAACTTTATTATTTTCGCTCATCATTACTATAGCAGAAGAACTGTGGAGCAAGCAGACAGTTAGTGGGCGCTCAGCGAAGGGTAGAAGCAGTTGCCCAAGCTACTTCCCCCCGATATTTCGCGTGCTAGGTGGTGGCGAGCGGATCGTCCCGAGAAACACAAGGGAGGCCGCTCTCCTCCACCACACACGCCCGGCCACGGGCAGCCGCGGAGGGGATGGGGTGCTCGGCATACCAAAGAATGATTTGAAATACCGTTCACCCCATCCCCTCTAATGCCCTCACTCTTTATCCGGGCTTGGGACCGGCATCGAACTGCGGTTATTGTGCTGAAAGCAAAAGCAGAAGCCAAGCAGCGGGTGAAAAGCAATAACTACAGTGAAATGGCGAGGTTTTCACCAGTTCAATTTTGTGTATTTACCACAAAATGATTATGACACAGTGCAATCCTTTTAAAGCAGATGGGATAACAAGATAGGCTTTTGAGCAGTAAGACAAGATAAATGATGATTAATAACAGCGACTAATTTACATATTTTTATAAACGTAGGGATTGACAAACATGCTCAATTAGATTATTAAAACAACATAATAGACAGCGGCTGTGAATTACCATTGTTGGAAATACCAGGCTTTTATAAAAATGGTTCATAAAACTGCACAAGCCTCTTGAACCGCGAAAAAAACACGGGTTTCTTGTTGCGCTTGTTGCTTCTTTTAATCATACGCTTTTCTGAAAAAAGTAAAAATAAACAAATAGTAAAATGCTTATTCTGGGGGTTGCATTTCTCATTTGTCTGTATTTTGTGAAGTACATATAACGTCTTCTAAACATACTACGTCTTATAGACAAGCGCGTTCCTATAAGCAAAATTAATTGAAAATTCAATACCGTTGATCAAGCCATACAAAACTAGGTCAGTGTACATTTGATTTTATTTGTTTGCGTACGTAGCATAATGGTTCAAAAACATTGTTGTTGACAAAAAGTTGACTCATGTATCGCCTATTGCAACTTTTGAAAGCGCGGTTAATCCTTGCTTATTCTTTTACTAGTTTTTACCCGCGGCTTCGCCCGCATGATATTTAGATTTTTGACGCAATATCATTATAATTATGCCTATGTGTTATTCTGATATATAAGCATATTATTGCAAAGCTTATTATTGCAAAGCAAATAATATTATTGCAAAGTTTCATCTCAATCCGTTCAGTAGTTTTTGCGTGAAAGAGTAACAAACATCCATACATCCATCCATCCATCCAACCATCCATCCATCCTCGCAAACTTTCGCGTTTATAATATTAGTAGGATTCTCTAATTTGACTGATAAATAAAATTCTAAAGTAAATTATTGAAATAAACGAAATTGTTACACAACACATGAGGCAGCGAATACATGTTCTGTAATTGACATATCGACACCGAAGAGGGAAGATGGCGATGAAATAAAAACATGTATACCTACAGCGAATGGCGGGGACTGTCTGCACCAGCCAACCTACCTACCTCTGCCTCGGCTTTGCAGCAAACTTTGAAATACACGTGGGTGGAGCTCCTACTCGTTATATGCGTGTTACGTTTCAAATGAATATTTTTTTAACTTTAACGGTTTACCATTTAACGATGTTAAACGATTTTGTATTAGCTGAAGGAGTTTTAAGACAACAATTTGATAAATAGCTAAAAGGTTTATCGGTATAGGCTATACTGTATTGCTTAGGTGTAGAAAGAAGTTATGTATATGAACCATTAAATCTATATCCTTTATGAATCGACGATGGGTAAGTCAAGCGCTTTAAAAATAATTTAGAAAGACAGTCATGAAAAGTCAAACAAACAGTTTGGTTCATTGGACAAATACAGCCTTGGCCAAAAGTATTAGGCATCCTGTATTTTTACTCTATTTTCTAAACTTATTTCACTCCTTTTTGACTTTTTTAACACAATTAGGTGTCAATTTAATCACATCAACAGAAATGAAAGCTTATTTACTTGTTAGAATCCAGAACACAAGTAACCAAACATTGACTGATAAGAACCGATAAAAACCGAGTCCTTTGTTTTCGGTCACCAGGTGTTTTATGACCTTAACAAAGAGCCTCTTAATATTCTAAGAAATTATTTATGACCCCGGTAAGTCATTTAAGATAAGCACTCGGTTATTGGTTAAGTAGTAAACATGCATTTTGATTTTTTAAAGGTGCCTAATACTTTTGCCCAAAGCTGTACTCGTATATACCTACAAAAATAAAACACAAAACAATTTTTGTCAAAGTATTGCCCTTTTTTTGTAAAATCGCATAGTAAAAAAGTTATCCGGTGTGTATATAGATATTGTGAATGGTAATACTAACTTTACAAAATAGTCCCTATTGTTATTATTAATTACAAGGACTAACAATGGGTTCATACCTTTTGAATGGACACATATTAAATTTGTAACGGGTCCCTAGTTCCATTACCGAAACAGTTGAATGCGTTTACTAATATTTACCTTTGAAATGAAATGGTTCGCTTGACCAACTCGATACATTTCGTTAAAATTTTAATGGTAATGGTAATGGTTGTTTAGCGAATAAAGTGTGAGACCTAAAGTCGTGGAAGGTCGCGAGGTAAAGAATTTATCTCAAATTGAATCCAATTCCCAGGTTTACGTTTTCTTTCACTCGTATCGTCGAATGTAGAGTCAACAAACACGTTCGTGTTAATTCTTTTGACGCTCACATGATAAAGAGAGCTTGTTTTATAAATTACATAGTACTTAACAGGTGTACATATTATGGAGAAAGACACGGTTCTCTAGAATTTTTTCTCTAAGAAGTTTTTGCGTATTTTTGCGTAAGTCCGTCTTTCTTTATGTTGCCTACTCGTATTTTAGAAACGTAATTTCAGAGAATGAACTTATTTATCACATAGGTACCTACACATATCACAAGTTACAAAAATATTTCTTAAAAATACGCATTAAAGATTTTTGCATTATTATTTACATAAATATTCCCATCAATTTTAGTTTTATGCTGAGGAAAAATTCACCTTTAAAGGGCGGAAGACTATTGAATCGATGCGCTTTTTTTATTTTTTTAAGGGCAAGTGCCTTTATTAACTACCACTACGCACAAGACCTACATAATCTAAAACTACATAAACTACTACTACATAACAAGCAATTGGATCATCCACAGACCCTAGAAGGTCTAAAGACATTCCAAATGCTCAAGCCCACTGCGCTGACAGCGTGCCCAGCATGCTGGCAGCATTGCCACGCTGAATGGCAATGTTTACTACGCTGAATGGCAATGCTTAAGAGTACGACTGGAGCGGCGGCCAATTCGGCGGAGCAGCACAAACGGCGCAAACATGCTAGTGGTTACACCACTGCCGAGGTTTGATTTGATTGATTTGATTTTACTTTGATTTGATGAGGTTTGGTTTTTATTTGAGCAGTTTGGTGTTGAGACATTGTGTCCGTGGGGGGCGGGAACTCATCTTGTTTTCTAAAGTCTTTCTGAGCGTCTGATGGACGCGACGCGTGACCAAAATGCTGGTGTTTATTTGGCTCAACCTATAAGCATTGCCATTCATCATAAGAATGCTGCCAGCATGCTGGGCACGCTGCCAACTGGCAGCGGGCATCGATGCACTTGTGGTCTCTATAATGAATTATGATCCATATGTTTCATGTAGTCTACCGCTTAGTACCTAAAATGTTTAGATTTTTAACGGGCATGTATGTTTACAGTTGAAAGCGTCACAATGAAGGCATCTGCAAGCTACGCGGGCGTCACTGCGCTGGTCTGCACATTCGCTTTGCTGCTTATGACAGTACGCGCGGTCCCTTTGGTGAGTAAACAAATGATTAGATTTCTGTCTACTGTGCTCGTCGTGCTTTAAACTATTGGGTAAACTTACTAAGCACATGATACGAATGCAGTAATTTGATATTCTTCTTATTTTCTTGCGTGCTAAAAATATATATTCCGGCTTTTGACCAAAAATTAGCCACCTTAAAAGCGCTCTCTGTTGCCCCATATTTCATTTGATATTGTTATTTTACGAAATTTGCAAAAAAAATATGAGATATTTAAAGCTTCAGTCGTGGATGTAATACGACATAGTTATTATAACTATGACTTACAAGAATATGAAACCACAAACAAAATTTTGTTTTATTTTTTTCTATTTTGACATTTTCTTGAAGTTGTAAAATTTAAAATCATATCACTCACAATGTTCCGATACCAATCTACCGCACTAGTAACATTGACTGTGTAATATAGAGATGTCTGAGCAATTATTTAGATTATTTATCAATTGTAAGTCAATTGTTTTACATAAATTATATTTAAAAAACTTTTATTTGTCTGCTTAACCAAATTATATTCAAGGATAATCTGGAAAAAATTGCATTTCATGGAAACGTTTACCAACTTTTAAACTTTTGTAGACTTTCAAGCAATATTAAACTCATTATGGAAGTCTTGCCTCCGCCATGACGACGTAATCTAATGCATAAACAATTGTGAGTAACTTACACCCACTGAAAAGTTCGGATTATTGTTTGCTTATCCTCAAGAGTAACATCTGTTTTGATCAGACTTTTCTACTTTCTAACAGCGGCAATGTTACTTGGTAATAGGGGACAGGCCCAGCTGTTAATCACACTAATAAAATTAATATTTACCCGAGTTCGTCCTCACATGCCCGCTTTGTGGTGTGGTGTTGCCATGTGATATTTTAGATGCTTATTATGCTACACGCTAAGCCTTCCAATAGGCTCGGCCTACCGTGTCTCGGATGACACGTTACATTGTGGGTCTCTGTTGTTACTTGTTATAACCGTTCAGCCGAGCCAGAGGCCTTCAGATGGCTAATAACTCTGACACCAACCTCACTCGGCCTATACAATTGAATCCCGGCCTATACCCGGTAATACGTTAAATTTGCCCTCATGTGCTAATCTTACAGGGAAGGGTAAGGCACGACTGGCTAAGGAACAGCCGGGTTTTTTATGATTTCGGGGGGTGGCCATATAGTAAAAATATTTCTTGAAGAATTGGAGGTGTAACTTCTTAAAATCCATGAACTTTGCACGACAACAGCCAGTAAAACATGGTGCTAGCACTGGTGATGCACTTTAATCATCCACTGAGCCTAGCCCAAGCCTGGTTTCAACTTGATTTAAATTCGAGAGAGTTAATAGTTGTCACGATAGCAACTTAAGTGAAGTGCTGAGAGGATTGGTTATTCCTATGGAAATAAACTTAGAGGCTTTCTGGTAAGCTACTTACTAAAGTGGATCACACATAGGTGATAAAGTATTACGTAAATAAATTTTGTAAAAAAATCCTCATCGTAAAAAACAAAATATGACATCGGATAAAAAGCATTGAGTTCGCTTCTACTTATAAATAATTAGACTAAAATAACATTTTATTCACTTGACCAGAATATTTATTGGATTTTTTTTTCTCCGTAATGTTCAGGTATTAAATTCTTCATTTCAAACTTAATGTTATATCATAATTGAAATAGCGTATTTCCTAATCCTTCGCGGAAATTAACTCAGAGCTAAGCCTCATTCAAAAGTCCAAATCTAATCTCCTTTGTGAATCTAAACTACACAATAGAAGAATTACATACTTACAAGTCTCTTTGAAATTAATTATTGTAATCAGATTTTATCAAATCTAAAAAGGTTTATTCTTGTCTCTTATACCAAAAACAGAGTCCTGATCATCTTAATTACACTATACTAACTTTTTAAGACGCTATAATATTTTACAGCTCATTCGGAGTTGTAATAGCTACAATATAATTTTATAACGTTTTATTTTATCTCTGTTACCATCAGATGTAAGCTGGAAAATATCTGTAATTAGAGTATAATTCATTAGGCACGGTAGTGCCCCCGCCAAGACGAGCCAAGCGAAGCAAAGCGCAAGGGCACTACCTACCTTTTCTTGAAGCGGTTTGCCGAATTTTTAAACTTAATTTTTTTACTAAGAAGAAGAAGCTTGGCTCTACATGATATCTGATAACTTTTTGATAGTGCGAACAGTAGTCTCGTCTTGGCCCCATTTTACTTGAAAATGATTTTTGTTGGATATTCTATTTTTTAATCAGTAAAATCCACCACTAGGCAAATATAAAAATAGTAAAGTGCTTAGTAAAAAAAAACTGATGACGATTGATTAAATATGTATGGAAATGGTATCACAACATTAAAAAAATAATTAAACTAATCGATGCATATTAGACAAAAAAGTAATAGGTAATATCGTAAAAAGTTAAATACTTCTAATACTGTTGGATCACTTGTTGAATGTGGTTATATTAGAAAATTTTAAAAAATAATTTGGTTTTTACTCATCATTGGATTGCCTATTGAATGACTAATAGTCTAGATTCATCAAAATGCGTAATATGTAAATAAATACAATTTTGTACATTCCTTACAAAGGCTGCAGAAGACGAAGACGTTGGGAATGAGCTAGTGGCGCACCCAGACAGCGTCGGCGATTTGTCGGGACAGTGGGACGCCGTCAACACTGAAGGACTACGCAAGCTGCTCATGCAACTCGACGAAGAGAGGTTTGTTCACATTACAGTAGACTCTTACTAATCCGACAATGCAATAATCCGACGCTCCGCATGCGCATACCTACTCCTGCCCCTCTCTACACCTGCTTCGCACTTCAGTTTTAACATCAATAAAACTTCAAAAGTTATAAGTGTTATAAACATTACCGTGTAGTTAACGCTCCCCGCACGTTTCAGTCGACCTTTCCTTTCAATTAAAAATGCAGTTACAAAAGCAAATGCATCTATTTTTGGTTTCAATGTTTTTTCTATGCAATTAGTAACTCCAACCGGATAAAACACGGTTTTAATATCTTCCGAAAACTCTATGTAATTTGCTGTCTCGCCACTACAGACAGTAGCAAAATTGCGGTAAAGTAAAAAACGTCACAAATAACTTCAGCGTCTGCACCGCTCCGCTTTTCCGACATTCCACTGCTCTCTGTAGTGAGCATAAATTTAACATTTCAGTGAACATTCGACGTCATGTGTGAGTATACATTTCAGGTTCAATTTATTAAAACTAAATTGTACCTATCACTAAGTATAGAAAATTTGATTAGGTTGCTACAAACTATACTCGAATGCGGTCTGATAGTTCATCCCACTTCCACCGATGACATCACATGCCATACTAGTGTGCTCATTTAGTGTAGTTTCGTATTCCATTTAAAGAGATGAGAGTACGCAGCGTTCCAGTAATGTCTATTTTATCATCTTCTTTATTTTAATCTATTTGTTTAAATGACTCTAACACAATGTTCAAGATCGGTGGTTATATTAAATAAGCTATATCTTACTAGTAAATACGATTACTAATTGTTTAACCTGGATAAAGCCAGAGCCATGTTCATGTCCGCTCCATATCCTCTATAATTATGTCTATACCAGTGCTAGTCTAGTAAAAAAAATAACGTTAGAGTTCTGTAGTAAGTAATTTTGTTTTCTATATTTTTTTTATTGTGGAACGTAAATTTGTAATAATGTTTATAGAGTCTGCAAAATATAATGAGGCTGGATTTATTCACACAAAGTGTTTCAAATCTCCATTTTTATACCAATAACAAGGTTTGTAGTGCTGCCTGTTACGATAAATTTTTAACGAGAACAGATTTTAAATAAGACCGTCAAAAACTATACATATTGTTCACAATCAACTTATTTATTATTCATGGCGTAAGCCTCTTTATCCTTTTCGAATTTTAAACAAATCCATTGAGCCCTTCCGGCTTGAAAAAGGAACAAGCATAAAATTATGCAAATACACCGTGGAAGTTTGATCCCATATTTCACTAGAGTATTAACTATGTGTATAAAATCGACATCGTCATCATGTTTGAAGAAATTCAAATTTAGTTAAAAGTACCTAGACGAGTATTGAGGAGCAATGATCTACCTAATATATTGATAATGAAGTTAATGTTACATACCTTACATTTATGTACCGACTTACTATACCACAACTCTACCTACGGCTGCGTCTGTTTTGCTGTGTCTGTGTCTCTAGTTGTTCTAATTTAAACTTAACTCTAGTTACAACCTCGAGTATTTTTTTTTGTTCTTCTATAATCTCAATACTGGACTGTAAAAACTCAATACTAAAAAATCTCCTACTGCTTTTCTAAAACTTATTTCCGCTGAACGTTACTGAACAAACAGTGACATATAACCCAACAGCTACCATTCCTAACACGTCCGAGCCAAACTACCTAATAAGTACTTAACGTACGTATTTAACTAAAACTACAGGCACACTCGAAAACTCGTACTTCCATGCATCTGAAAGCAGACCGGGCGTTAATCACTAAGAGCCCGAGGGCTTAAATCACTTTGTGATTAGCGCGGCCACCTGTTTGAAACTAAACGACGTCCGCCGACGGCTAACAAGCTGGGAGGACCGTTTGCCAATTAGATAGTCACGTTGAAATAAAAGTACTGGACATTTTATTACGTTTTGTACGTGAAAGTGTTGATAAAAAATTGGGTATCTCACTTTGAATAAACTCCGTGAAAATAATGATAGATTTAATTTCATGCTATGAGCTAAAGGAGTAATTATATTATTGCTGTGGTAATATGATGTAAATTAGAACTCTATTATATTTCAAGAGAAAAGTTTTAGATGGAACACTTTTTGGAGATTTTTATAACTGCATTAGAGGATTTAAGAACATTGACAATCTAAGGCTTAGATCTCTACCGTAAGATTGAGCTATTACTAATTCTTTAGCCTATGACTATGAATGTTGTTGATAGAATAAGCGTAGTTAGAGGGGGAGGGCACAGTGATCAGCCCCCACCCTGAACTGAACATGAACTTCTTGGGCCATTCCAAAAAATAAACATTTACTCCCCTTGAAAAAAAATTCTACCTACGACAATGGTTGCACAACTCATAGCGCAACTTCTAGTATAAAAGTGTAGATAAATATTAATGTCACCAAGGCTAGTAAAGATTAATATGCTGGTTAGATTGTTTCACCTATTACATATAAAATACTAGCTTTTGACCGCGGCTCCACCCGCATGGATTTTGACTTTAGTACGGAGCAACGGATTGACAAAAAAATAAAAGGTTCCTGTTCCCACAGGAACCTTTTATTTTTTCGAGAAAAAAAGTAGCCTATGTCACTTTCCGGCCTTTGAACTATATCCATGACAAAAATCAAGTCAATCCGTTGCTCCGTTGCTGCGTGAAAGAGGAACAAACCAACAAACTTTTCGGATTTATAATATTAGTATGATAATATAAAATAAAACGAATATACCTAATACTTGTAATCAAGTTCCGATCAATTTTGTTTATTAACTCATAAGAGGGTTTAAAAGGCTTTTCGCCAATCGCTTTAGGGTAAGTTTGCGGTTTTGACGTAGAGGGTAGGTACTTCTATTTAAAAAGGTTTTATTTAAAATATTATGTTGACAAAAGGTAACAAAATGCGGCGTATATATTACGGTAATGTGTATTATGTTTAATTTTAAAGTGTTATCCAATTAGTAATACTTCAAAAGACACGAGTAAAGTTTAGGCATATTTACACTATTTTGCCTCGATATTATTTTTCACTTTTAATTTCACAGAATTTAAATGACTTTTTATGAGCTCTCGATGTTTCGACGCAATCGTATGGTATGATCAGTAAAAAACCTAAATAAGTGACATAAAATGACAAAAATAATGTTTGCATGGTCTGGTCTGTAGACCAGATGCAAACATTATTTTTGTTTTTATTATCAAGTTTCACTACTTTCGACTTCCTGTAAGATAATTCATGCACTTAGTGTGTTCTAAAAAAATAAATAATTATTTATGCCTTTACTTTTTATTCAAGTAATGAGGCAAGCCATTTTTCAGATGGTCGTGTAACCATTCATGACTCAAACCATTAACAATAATAGAACTGAAATTTATTTATTCATCATAAAAACACCTTACAAAAAAGACATTAATTTGCTAATATTACATTGTTTCGGTTATACAAAAAACTTGAAAGACATACTACCGGCCTCAAACTAGGCAAAAAAGCCTGTATTCTGAGTGCCCCCCCCCCCCCCACTATTGCCATGATAGATTAGGTGTAAAACAAAAAACAGACTAGGTTAGAACATGACAAACAACGCCCGAGCGAGCCGAGCCCGAGCCGAGCGAGCGAAGCAAGCGTGCCGCGGTAGCGGCCGGCGAAGTGCCAGAAACGAATCGCTTTGTAAAAAAAAGTTACAAAACGAGACCTTAGTTGATACAACAATTGGTAAACAATAAACAACTAAATGAATATTACGCTAATTAAAACATTCTGCTACTTTGAAGTTGCCATTTTTAAAAGTTATTACTTTCACCATCCCTGACAGGTTATTATACATAATAACGGACTAATCACTTTGACTGTAACATATGTGAATATGTTCGTGAAACTCTACTCCAGGCCTGAAACTTTTTTGTTTAAGCCTGTGTTAACACATGAAATTAACGCGAAGTACTTACCTTACTCTAGGTAGAGTACCAAAGTAGGGTAGTAGTCTCTACAAAACTTTAAAAAGGTGTACAAGCTTTGAATGGCTTAGATACTTTGTATATAAATAAAAAACCGGACAAGTCAAGCTCGCACATCGAGGGTTCCGTACAAATCCAGAAAATTTCACAAAATTGGAAAGTAAGTTGTTAAAATCTCTATACTATAACCATCGACAAAAAAGTTTTTTTTTTCAGTTTTCTCGTCATTAATCGAAAATTACACATTGTTAAAATAATTAAAAACCTTTTTTAGCATGTGCTAATGAGGTTCTTAAGTGATACCTTACATGATACGATTTACTCACATTGAATTTTGAACCCATATTTTGTGAATTTTGAGGCCCTATTTTTTTGTGATCTAAATAAAAATGTGCAGTTTTCAGACTTATTCCTATATGTGTACTCTAAAACAATTCTTCTCACTAAATTTCATAGTTCTAGGTCAACGGAAAGTACCCTGTAGGTTTCGATTTTTGTGAGTGTCGAAATATGCGGCTTTTTACGACATAAACGGCTCTAACTTTTTTAAACGATAACTGTGAAGTTTTTCTTTTACACACCTGCAAGAAACTATAGATATAGGTATACAGTTTAAATTTCAACTCGATATCTTTACGCGTTCCCGAGATAAAGAGTCTTGACATACGCACAGACTGACAGACGGACAAGAAAGTGATCCTATAAGGGATCCGTTTTTTTCCTTTTGAGGTACGAAACCCTAAAAAAGGATATTTTACCGAGCTTTTACACACACATTTAAAATAACTGCTTGAAAAAAGTCCTTTTAGACTGTATAACGACTGCGGTTATGATAATAAAGTCGGAATAAAGTTTCAATTACTTAACTTCAATCACTATTCCTACATATGGGAAACCTGGATGGTGTAGAATTAATACTTAAAAAACGCGAATCGAGTTTTACAAGGAACAATTTCTGATCTTAAGAGATTTTAAAAATTACTTCAAAATTTTTTTTGGCGCAGGAATTAGAATAAAGTTGGTACTATCAGACTAGGCAAACGTGGTTTTGTCATATAGATTCACATCAATATACTCAAATAAAATTCTAAAGCTCTTTTCTTATCATCTGGGTATATAAAAATAGTCTACGATTTATTTTCAGACCATACAACAAAATAAACACAAAACATCTTAAAAATAGATCAAGCTGTTTCGGAAGAGTTTGATAACAAGTATTGTGACACCAGCTAAGTAGGTAATATTTTTTAAATAGGGAGTAAAATATCTGTGGGAGTAAAAGACAAGTGAACAATGAACGTACAGCCTTGGCCAAAAGTATTAGGCACCTTTAAAAAATCAAAATGCATGTTTACTACTTAACCAATAACTGAGTGCTTATCTTAAATGACTTACCGGGGTCATAAATAACTTCTTAGAATATCAAGCGGCTCTTTGTTAAGGTCATAAAACACCTGGTGACCGAAAACAAAGGATTCGGTTTTCTTTCGGTCTTATCAGTCAATGTTTGGTCACGTCTTGTGTTCTGGACTCTAACAAGTAAACAAGCTTTAATTTCTGTTGATGTGATTAAATTGACACCTAATTTTGTTAAAAATGCCAAAATGGAGTGAAATTTGTTTAGAAGATAGAGTGAAAATACAGGGTGCGTAATACTTTTGGCCAAGGCTGTAATTATGGTTGGTTATGCGTACGCTAGTCATTCCAATAACATAACGTAAATATGACGTATAAAAAGTTTTCCTTGAATGAATCAAAATTCCTGCAAATCAAATAATTGCAATAACCTATTTAAAACGTTCATTAACAGTTTGAAATGACGTATTGCTCAACTTTACACCAAGACTTCGAAGTTAGCTAATCAAATGAAATAAGGTCATGATATGAAATATACTACGGAAATATACTCGAGTATCGCATAGAAATTTGTCCACATGTTTTCGATCTAGGAGGAAATTGCATCTCGAATAAAATTTGAGACGGAAACAAGGCTTCAAATAGTTATGTAATTATGTATCCTAGACTAATTATAATTTATTTTATGATTCAATTTCGTTACGTGAAATGAAATATTTCTACCAGATAAATGTAACTAATTCACCCCAATTGTTGTAAGCAAACTCAATAATCATTTCAAGTTTGACATTTTTGGCTAACACGTAGATACAACTACTCTGCTAAGCTTGACTTGATTTTAGGACATCTGTTAAAAAGTTTTTTTTAAATAAGCTGTCACTGTCAGTATTTGGACAAAAAGCTTACCCGGAAATGATGTTGAAGAGATATTGGAGATAATCAGACAGAATTATTTTAATTATAAACTTTTTGATGGGTTATTTTCTGGTGCAGAGGCTGAATGCTATAAGGGGGGACCTTTGCGCCAGGGAAAAACAGGGGCGGAATATTCGAGTAACTCATTTGTTGAGTAGCTTTAGTTTTAAAATTCTAAATATTGTTTTGAAGGCATTAAAACAGTATAGTTTCAGTTAACGTGATATAGAATAAATAAAATATAGCATTGTAGATTTGTAGTTGTAAATATGGTTTAGTTTATGAAAGGTCTAAATATATATAGGTATATTATGCAAATTACCGTAACCTATTATCTATAAGATGGCGCTACCTTACTTCTCTCAAACACTAGTTAACATGATGAAATATACCTATTATTAATCATTATTTTTCGCAAAAAAATACACCACCGACTTCCACCGAGTACAGAATTCAAATAATATGCATTATTGTTGATTTATCAAAAGTATTCTTATGCATTATTGTTGATTTATCAATAGTATTCATGTACATTATTGTTGATTTATCAAAAGTGACTCAGCTGATTTAAATAAAATTTAATTGAGAGCACCTCGGGAGTATACCATTTAAAAAAAAAGATATTTTGAATCGGTTCAGAATTGGCGAAAATATCGATGAACATACTCGTACACAAAAAAAAACTTACAGACGAACATGGTACCTCCTCCTTTTTGGAAGTCGGTAATGAAATATTTGTTGAGTATAAAATGCAATTAATTATAAACTTTAAGACTAAAAATAACATAAAAAATTACGTAGTACTGACAATGACGTAAAAGGCAGCAAGTAAAAAAATGCATAGTCATGGCAAATAACTGTAATAGAGTTTAATGTAATAAGGTTAATTCGAATATAGGCCTTTTCCTCGTATTTCTATTAATTAAAAACATCCAATTTCAGTAATTAGACTAATGAAATGGTTTATGACTTTATGGAAATTAGACTAACTGAATCTTCGTTTGAATTTTAGTTTTTATTTTATTACATGGACTATTTAATTTAATTTATTCATATTGATGTATTTCTGAATGTAAAATTGTTTATTTCTTTGTAATAATTTTATATCCAATTTATTTTTTTGACATTATTATAAATAATAATATTAAGTAACTGACTTACATAATATAACGCAAGATTGTTAGATTAGTTAGATTAGAATCTTAACATGTGTAGGATTACTTAAATACTGTTGAAAGCGTTTTTTTAATTATTATTATTTTCTTTTTTTTTAAACGGTTTCTGACCCCAAACTAAGCAAAGCTTGTGATATACATGGCTGCCAGAGAGTGATATACTACATATACATTTATTTATATATATTTTAATATTCCGTATAGGTTTGCGTTTGCCTACATACTGCCTGATGTTGAGCAGATATGCGGTCTAGGGTGTAGCACGCTTACCTAGAAGATACCTATTTACTCGGGCGTTTACAAACAATACAGGCAGTAGTCCAACCGTTTATTTATTTATTTATATCAAATTAGCACGGTAACAGGAACCAATTACACTAATGATAAATAATAAATATTACTTACATTACGTCAATGTCAAATTTGGTTAGCAATAATAATAAATTACATATCACAAAAAATATTACAAAAATATTACGTCCATGTCAAGTTTAGTTTACAATAATAATAAATTACAAAGCACATTGAATTCGATAATAAAAAAAAAATTAAAACACAAAAAGAGAACAGATATACATTCAAAAATACAAATTATTAAGTACAACATACACAAGAAACAACAAAGTCAGTTCATCCATCCGCTGGACCATGGATTGTTTTACTTACTCGTGGTATAAATACTACGAGTATAACCTGTTGGACATAACGGTTGGACCGCGGGTCGGTATCGGGTATTTTTCATATACTCTTCTTGCATCATCACAATTGCAGCCATAGGACGTCCACTGCAAGACATAGGTCTTCCTTATAGATCTCCAATAAGACCGGTAACGGCTTGCATTCAACGCAATCTTGCGTTCTTAATAAACCTTTTTTATTTTTTTGGTCTTATTGGTCTCTTCTTTCATAACAAGATAATTCCGGGTAAATATTTTCTGTAATATTTTTTATACAGTCTCAAACAAAAAAGATATACATACTTTTCTCATAATTACGAGTACATTAAGCATGAAAAAGTTTTTTATTGTAGGTATACCTTGATGCAACCTTCAAACTGAAAAGTTACAAATTTGCCGTTTACTGCTCGTACAAACTTCAATCTCCTTTTAGTTACTTTTATAAAAGTTTTGAAACAAAAGTTAAACAATGTAAAAAAACTGTGAGCAGTTTTATTTTAACAAGATTAGTTTTTTTTTTTTTTTTTATTCGTAATTTCCTCGGACTTTATCTGAGGTTTTTTTTATTTTGAATTTTTATTTCTTACCTAATTTTTAAATTTCCCATGTTCGTAACATGAAACAAGACTAGGTTTGTGTATGATGACTTAAATGCATATCTACTATATAAATGC
Organism: Hypomecis punctinalis; assembly: GCA_949316475.1. Taxonomy (NCBI): domain Eukaryota; kingdom Metazoa; phylum Arthropoda; class Insecta; order Lepidoptera; family Geometridae; genus Hypomecis; species Hypomecis punctinalis. The sequence goes on from OX438807.1 coordinate 13,258,413, forward strand.
ATTTAAGTCATCATCATCTCATTAGGACATATATGTATATAGGCCTTGGCAAAAAGTAGTAGGCACCTTTAAAAAATTAAAATGCATGTTTACTACTTAACCAATAACTGAGTGCTTATTTTAAATGACTTACCGGGGTCATAAATAACTTCTTAGAATATCAAGCAGCTCTTTGTCAAGGTCATAAAACACCTGGTGACCGAAAACAAAGGATTCGGCTTTCTTTCGGTCTTATCAGTCAATGTTTGCTCACTTGTGTTCTGGACTCTAACAAGTAAACAAGCTTTCATTTCTGTTGATCTGATTAAATTGACACCTAATTTTGTTAAAAATGCCATAAAGGAGTGAAATTAGTTTAGAAGATAGAGTGAAAATACAGGGTGCCTAATATTTTTGGTCAAGGCTGTACATATTATACAGTACAGCTGTCTTGGTCAGATCTGTCATCTTGAGGATGAAAGTCACTGTGTATAGTTTGTACGGCGTGCTTACCACAGATAAATTAAAAAAAAATACGACAACTCAACCAGTTATCCAACTGAAGATCCAACTGACCTCAATATGAAGTAAATTTTCCATGGGAACCCTTCTTAAGTACATCATTTGCGAATTCTGCTATCAACGATGCCCTGAGTGCTCATTTGGCTAACTCAATGAAGCATGGTGTAGGGGAACATCAAAGGCAAAAAACTTGATAACACGATTCGATACTTAATGATGTATAAAATGAATATTGCAAATTACGTATCAATATCGTTCGGAAAAGCATGATCACGTAGCAAATAAATATCATATTGCTCACGATATATAAAGTTGAAACAGTATCGAATCTTCCTACAAATAGGGATGAGTTAGAATTATTGGCATCCGTGCCGAAATGGAACTGGCGATTTATCACACCCTGTTTATCTGAATTTGATATTGCTGAATTTCTATCGAGAATCATTGACGTTACACGTACGAGTATTGGTATGAATATTGTTAAATTGAATATGTATCTAATAATGAGCGTTTGATTTATTCTACAAAGGTTCAATTTACAGTATTTTGGTTGACTATGAAAATATTGTTTTTAGATGAATGTAAAGTCATAATAGATAATAAGAATATGAAAACAAAACATAGGAAGATAATACAAATTGAATTGAGTTCACTTTGTCAAGGTATTTGTAAGCTATTGCCCTTATAGCCAAAAACTTGCTATGCACGAAATAGTTTGATAACAAAAAAAAATAAAACACCATTATAATACCCTACAATAGGGAACAAATTCATGTTTTATATCAAAGAAAATACACATTACATATAAGTATACCTAACTCATAATTTTGTAGGTAACAAGGTGAAAAACTTTCCTAATTCGTAGCCACACTCAAGATTCTTTATTGCGTTACTCTGTTCACCACCTGGTCGAGGTCACGTCATTGATTTGTAGGCTACATTTATTTTATTACATTTCGTGGTGAGAAGATACATTAGGAGTCACACTTGTAGGTAGTTTTGCCGACGTGACTTCAGGGACTTTGTCTAAAATGATACCATTAGTCTCTAGAACTGCTGACATACTTACTCGTAAACTACTGCTGAACATAGATAAAAAACTTTCCCTTTTCGCGGGGTACACTGTTAAAGGTGTTTAAAGTTAAGGTCAGATATTTTATATTTAGCGCGGCGTAGGACGTACTCCCACAGGGTAGACGGATGATCTCATTAGTCTCCCTTAACACACGGGGTACACTGTTAAAGGTGTTTAAAGTTAAGGTCAGATATTTTATATTTAGCGCGGCGTAGGACGTACTCCCACAAGGTGGACGGATGATCTCATTGGACCGCAGGACGCGCTGGAAGCAAGCCGCTTCCAACCGGGCTTATTATATGGGAAGCCTATGTCCAGCAGTGGACGTCCTATGGTTGATGATTAAATGGATAGATTTTATATGTACTTATAGGTACTTGTACATCGTAGGTAGAGCAATTATAATAGCAAAGCAAATATTTTAATAATAAGCAAATATATGAGGATTCTCTATCATAACACGGTACGTCACGTATGTTACTCTTTGAAGTAACATAAACAAAAGGTTTTAATTGAATTATGTTGTTATAAGATTATAGCCTGCGATTGCTGATAATATAATATCATCTATCTCGAGTTAACAACATACGGATCAAAAGTTTTAAGGGGCCTGGATAAATCTTCATAATTAAACATTAAAATGAAACCGCGCGTAGGAAAGGGTTAAGCGAGCGGTCAAACATAAATATTTATGCGCTCCAGTATTATCAAAACAAACTTAAAGGTAATACGAAAATAACATCATAATTTTATTTATTCGTTGAATTAATATCGAACACAAACAATTAACTGGCATAAACTAAAGAAAACTTCTGTTTGCCGTGTTATTTTGAAATATTGTTTGAGAAATGTTTATTTATTTCTGAGAAATATTTTTCCTATAAATTTAACTATTACACTGTATTAATATGCTATTGTTGGAATACATTCGAAAAAAAAATTACAAAGTACAAAAAGTATTTTATTCTTCACAAGTTATTGTGAAGAATAAAATATAGTAGAGCATTACGTGGAATAACGTTATTAACACGTCATCCTAACTTTTATACAAATATTTCAAGAATACCTACTTAGGTAAGTTAGATTTTTTTTAATAGATTCCTGGATAATAGTTTGACTCTTGTGCTTCAGGATAGAAAATGTTAATACCATGGAAAATATACATTTTTTCAAATCACGTCACCCTGTTGTTTCTTTACACAAGGCACGTTACTATTTTAGATCTACGTTAATATGCATTCTGTATATTTCTGATTGCTGTCTTCACTTTTTTTTTATTTCGTATCGATTTGCGTTTGACTACATAATGCCTGATGTTAAGCAAATGTGCGGTCTAATGTGTAGCACGCTTACCTAAAAGGTACCTGTTTACTTCGGATTTGAAGACACCACGTTGTACTTTAGCGGGAAGACTCATTCTCTCTCAATAGATAGACTCAGAATATCAATTACAAAGGTATAGAAATTATATATATATATATTAGCCGTGGTGGCCTAGAGGTAGTGACAGCCGCCTTGCAATCGTGAGGTTGTGGGTTCAAATCCCGATCCCGTACCAATGAGTTCTTTGGAATTTATGTAAGGAATTTCACACCACTGGCTTTTCGGTGAAGGAAAACATCGTGAGACAACCTGCATACTTCCGTAGAATAAATTCGATGGCGTATGCGAATCCACCAACCCGCACTGGGCCAGCGTGGTGGAAATGGCCCAATCACCCTTCGTGGGTAGGCCTACGTCCTGCAGTGGACTATTAAAAGGCTGATACAGTACAATACAGTACAGTACGCGAACCTATTCGAAATAAAAAATATATATATATATATAATTTCACTGGAATTTATTTTGGTCCTACCATGTTTTATTCAGCACATGACACGTACTCTTCATTTTAAATCTGTTTAAAGTCACTATATATGTTAGTCGGCTTTTACGTTCGATAGTTCCACCTATAACAGATTATATTATAACAAGATTAGGTAAACAGATTTAACCATTAATATTCCGGCCGAGAGTAATAAACAACTTTGGTAAAATATCAGCCTTAAGGCATTTAGTTTCCGAGGGCGCTGAGGAAAATTGGCAAAATATACGAGTGAATTAGTTGAATTATCCTCAACTTTTGAAACTATGCCTGGCGAAACTGATACTTTATTGTTTTTGCTGTTATAAACTACTTAATTGAAACTTAGAAATATATTGATATTTATTGTAAATGGCCTTCATCTGGCTTAAACTTCAACACCAGAGCTAGCGATCCGGCCTATGCGATCTTATATAATTAATTAAATTGACATATCATGTTATTTATTGCTGTAAGCTAAACGCGAATATAAAAATTCTTATACGTGTAATATAATTACTAGTAGTTCTCCGAACAGTAGACCTCGCGACACATTTCTGTAACTGAATCTTCATAAGCTATTGACCGATCTGGACTCACTATTGACCGATGACCAGTTCATACTCGCAAATCTTATTAGGATTTAACCACTAAAAAATCTTTACAAGTGTTATATTTAAATCTTCGATAAATAGTTTTATTTCAAAGTAGCAATGTAACTTTTTTTCTAACATGCATAATGAAATCGTGCATCGAATTTTAATTTTTGGAAATAGAAAAGTAAGTCCTAACAAGATGTTGGCACTACAATCAAATGAGGTACAACTTATAAGAATTATTGCCATTCAGCGTGGCAATGCAGCCAGCATGCTGGGCACGCTGCCGACTGGCAAGTGGGCTTCAGCATTTGGATTATCTTTAGACCTTCAAGGGTCTGTGGATAATCCAATTGCTTTTTATGTAGCAGTAGTGTATGTAGTTTTGGCTTATAAAGTAGCAATAAGGTACATCTATAGTATTGAAACAGAAGAGAGACATAAAATAACTACAAGAGCGGTCCCTTCCAGACTTTTTGGATGGATGTAAGTGTTGTCACTGTCTTTCACGTAGACGATGCTGGTAAACCTTACTAAACACCTTAATGGTGTTTCATCATCTTTATCATTATCAACCGTAGGAAGACCACTGCTGGACATATGCCTCTCCCTAGGATTTCCAATAAGACCGTATGGATTGCATTTCCTTTCAACGTGTTTATCGGTACGCCTTGTCGGTGGAAGTCCATCGCTGCACTTGCCAGCATATTTATTGGTGTTAACAGCATATAGGAAGATGTTGAAGCAGAAGTGTTATGCTTGTTCCAGATTGGCTCGCGCGTCCCGCTCGTGGCCGGCTGGTGAACCCCGCGGCTGGGGGCTGCGGCCCGTGGACAGCCGCATTGCCCGTCAGTGGCGTGCCGACAAGCGCCAGGTTCGCTTCAGGCAGTGCTACTTCAACCCTATCTCCTGCTTCAGGAAGTAAACGACCTCCGCCGCGCCAAACTAGCTGTAACTTGTCTCGCCTATGTAACAATGATCATTTTACGACAACAGTATTATTGGCTCTATGTATGCTGCATTGTTTTCCGATGACGACCAATTTTAGTAACATACAAGTGAGTTATAAAAATATTATATTGGAAGATGCCAGATTGAAATACGTACCTATGTATCTATATGTTAATGTTTTACTTTCTTTAGAAACACTGTTTTGATTTATTGTTTTCGTATTATTTATCACTCTTTCACAACTCGAAAATTTCGGTGAGGTACTTAAAATTCTCCAGTTATATTGATTCTTAGTGAAATCGTCGTTAAACTATTGTATAAGCACCTATTAGCCAATTATAGTATACTGATAAATGTATGTAAATAAAATTAAAAATCGTATTTACAATTTGAAACCATTTCTTCTTGGTGTTAATGTGTCTATTTTATTCACTTATTTAAACTTTGACGCACTTTTCATAAAACTATAAACTATAGAGTTAAATGTTTTAAGAGAATGAAATGCCAACACAATGTTTTTCGCTTCCTGTTTTTTGTTACGACGTAAAAGTTGTCGAAAATGCACCATAATGTAAGTGAAAAGGGAAATGAATAGGTTTCGTAACGTTTGTAAAAAGGATGAGATCCCAAAGCCCTCTTTTGTTCCTCCACGTCCTCTACTAAATAGGACGCAGCTGTCCCTACAATTTGTTTCAACATTTCTGTCGAAAGTTACGCCGAGTACCTACTTACAATGTAATGTGCGTCTTCGCAACAGAGAACGAAAGCGCATATACCTCGAGAGGTTAAATCTTTGAGTGCCATAATGTTTTTATCAAAAATTGAGATGATGGTCTGCCTGCGTAATTTTCACGAAAAAGGTATCTTAAAATGTTACCAGTACAGGCACGTTCCGTCCTACGCTGATAAATAACGACAAATGTAGGTAGTGATTGTTATGTATTTAGACAAAACAGAGTATGAGGAAATATTTTTTACATCTTTTCACTTTTTGATAATATGTTAAAATATGTATAGTATAATCAGAAATATGTATTGTAATTATTTATGATAAATAGTATTGTTCTTATTAGAAAGAAAAGAAATGGCTGAAGGTGCCTGTAATTACAAAATGAGTATGTTTGTAAAAAAAATAACACATTTTAAAAGAGTTACATACTACTAGAGGGTGGATGGTTAAAAACTTTTTTGCCTACCCTAGAAGAAATTAGTAAAAAAAAGTCTATTATTCTAGAGTAGGCAATAATCACGCAAAATTAAATTAACAGCTGCCTGCCCAAAGACAAAATCTCTAGTTTTGTAAAAGGCTGTATCTCTTTTCATAATTTTGAAATTAGAAACTTTGATACATTTTCTACCTACTTCGTGAAAATTGTGTACACTATTTTTATTTCTTTGATAAATAATTATGCTAACCCTAATAAACACTACCAATCTCGAGTAGCCAAACATCTAAAATTACTTATAGAGTAAATCGTATTATATTATGTATGACATTAACTTAGATGTAGATAACATTTAATGCGATTAAGTTTAAAAAATCTAGTCATGAATGAAATAAAATTAATGTTTGTCTAAATATTGATTTTTTTATTTGACATAACCCAAGTCTGAAATATCTATGTAGCTCTGTAACCTATAACTATTAAAATTAACTCACTTAAAATAAAAACTAATACTAAACACTAAAACTTATATTACTAAAATAAAAATAAAACTAATCTAAAAGACCCGGGGCAGAGGGTAACGTGGCCAGAATGCTGGCGGCGTTGCCTCGCTGAATTGCTATACTAATTTTTTGGCCAAAGTAGATGCCAGCATTCTGGTCACGTGTCACCTTGTAACAAGCCGATTGCATGTTGTACTTATAATAATATGTAAATGCCTCTCTAAAGGTCTCTCACATGCGAAATCAATAAATCTTGAGAAATTGTTTCTAGATTTGTTGATTACGACGGAGTATTTTATTTAAAGCCAAAATAAGTAAATCTAGTCCACTGAATGTTCATCTAGGTATATTAGAAAGTAACAACCGGAAAAGGAATACAAATTTAGTTTATTAATTTATAAAAAAAAAAAAACAAGAGTTTGCACCCCGTTGTGAATTTTCAGTGGAATCTTTATATTGATTGAAAATACATACTTGGTCTAGCCCTTATCATTCACAAGAAGACAACATAGGTATAAGCTTGAGGACGTTAGAGGGGTCCTGCGTGCTTTCGTCCACCCAGCTGGTTGTACAGGAAAAGCGAGCCAGCGGCAACTTGTCAAAAACTGGAAAAGAGAACAAGGATTCATTTCAAACAAAATTATACCTATTATTATTATCATAAACTAGGAAAAGGGAGAGACATGATTTTCCAAATGAATTATAGCACCATGTTAGAACATTGTAAAGAATCACCTTTTTGACTACTAATCTTTGAGAAATTTGATATTTGAATAAGTCATATTTTACACCGCAGCCACATACAAAAAAAACATTATGAAATCTACACAATGTATTGCAAAAAGATTTGAATTGAATTAGATATTAGATGAATTAGGTATTTGCTAGAATGTTACTGGGTAATTATGAAAAATTGTCATTATTCTACAAACCTTGCGAAATTGCTATATGCTAGACTCCTCCTCTCCAAATGTATTTGGTTAGGTATCCTTAGGTTTTAGGTAGCTCGATAGGTCTTTCATAGGTAGGGTCACTCTTTTATAGCTGGTCTCTTGTATAGCAAGTCTGGAAAAGACAAAAAAAACTCATTGTTAAACTCATAACCTAAGATGTGACCTATTGGTATTTTAGTATAAAATAATGGTTTTAGAAGCTCTGCAATGTACCTCTAATGAGCAGATCTTGGTATAAATTGTGAATACAAGCATTTTTAACGAATTGGGCTAGACTCTTTGATAAAACAAACGCTAAAAAGGAAGATTGTTATTTTGACAAGGTAGGTGTAAACAAACGATTTTAGATCGGTTAGAACGCTTACCTGAGATTTTATTGGTTGATTTATAGGTATTCTCCGGGTAAAGCAGGCTTAAAATCACGAAACATTGTATTATAGACGTCTGGTCACTAGAAAAACACTAGTTTTTGGCTGTTTATTTGGAAAAACAAAATTCAAAACAACTTTTGAATAGACGCGCAGCTATTGGACGATGGGTAGGAACGTCCGTCGCTACGGGGCCGAATGCACCAATCACGGGGCTCCATTTAGGAACGGACGTTCAAATGGATAGGAACGTTCGTACAAATAAGGGATACCATATAAAAGCGAGAGGGAGCCAAACGGGGACATTCAATATTAGTTCTTCAGATGGGATAGTTGGTGTGATAGCTCGGTAGACTCCTTTCCTGAGGCGGACCTCAATTGATTCACGAAATCAATTCGGGTTATGTTGTCGCCATTTTTGCTTTGCAAATAATTAAGAGCTTATCACCTAATTACCTATTGTGGAGATAGTCTTTTTGAGTTTTCAATTTAATTAGTAACATGGTGCGTGTTTAGTGGTTTTATACATAAGGGAGGGGTTAGGCATCGTGATGACTAGAAGATCAATCTAGGTTTCCTAGATCGTGAGTGTGGGTTATTGTGGTTTCCTTGTAAGGCTTGGTTCGAGTGTTTGGTATGCCATCAGGCAGACTACGCCGGCGTTCGACCAGGTCAAGCGAGTGAAATTATAATAACATCCACCGTTTGGGGATACACTACACACGCGCAATGTTGCAGTGAGTCCCATAGTGCCAAGCACTGGAGGGGTTGAAGGTCGCATTGCACTAGCTGCCTCCGGGTGGCGACGCGACTGGATACTTCCTTCCCGGGGTTAAGAATAGGCTGTCAACTTGAGACGGTTGACAGGTGGACTTGTGTAACCACTTGAGTGTGGGTGGTCCATTTACGTCTCCTATCGGATTTCGTCTTTTTCTCTTCGACGATCAGGTTGACTATCTGGAGCTGCAGATAGGCCAACATGTGGAGATCCAGACTGAACGTATCTGAGACTAAGTCGGTTTCTGGTTGTCCTTGGGGATAGGAGATACTCGGGTAAGCGTTGGGCTTACTCATTGTTTCTGTAGGGAATTTAGGAGGCTTTAGGCTCTCCCATGGACCTAGCCAGTCCGAACGACAGGGTTTTAGCTAGCAGTTGACGGACCTTTGCTAAGGAAAGCAACTTTGTAGAGGGGCATTGTTTTTTTTTAATGTTTTTTTTTTATCAAGGGGTAGTGGGTTTCGTTGTAGAATAGGGATGTCTTTAGAGTTAGGTGGACAGGTAGGGAAGCGTATCGGATGGTTAGCAAGAGGTTTAAGGACCTAGGTTAGGTGATGCGATTATCTTTTGTTTGGGTAGGAACGTAGGAATTCGGAGGGGATTTATTTAAATTCATTAATTTCATTTTCGTCTTCATATGGAATAGACGGAACTTAGAGGGTTCATAGGGTCAACTTTACAATTAGGGTCATAGACATATCATAGTATTTGTATTCCAACTAAGTTTGATTCCAATTGTAGAATATTTAACATCAAAGATTAACTAAAATTCAAAGTTATGGATAATTACAAGATTTGTAGATATGGCAACAAAATTAGCAATTAGCGATTTAAGAATAATAAAAAAGAAATATTTTGTGATTCATAACTGTCAGTGTCAAATCAAATATCAAATCTGTCAAATCAATCAAATAATTGTTAGTGCCAGTTAACAAAGAAAAATCTCCCATAAATTGTTGAGATTGAATTCTAAATGTTAATAATTTCGTTAAAATGTAATTGCAAATTCTTGATAATATCAAAGATCCAATATGGTTATAGAAAATTGCCAGAAAATTAAATCTTAGACTTCCCAGTTTCAAGATAATATTAATTTCGAAAATGCAAGTAGACAAACAAAATCCATACCTATCTTGCATAATTCATTGTAATAAGAAATTGAGTTGGCACGACTTGAGACCTAGGTTTCTTTAGGATTAATGACAGCCTAGTTTTATCTAAATGCAAGTAGACAATCTAAAAGTATACCTACTTTGCATTGTTCTATATGAATCTATAGAAAACCATATTTGCTGATAAGAATTAGATAACAACTATTGTGTTGACGGATTGTCATTTAACCTATGGTATTTGCCATAAACTTAATTTTGAATTTATTGACTATAAAACAAAGTAGAGCTATCAGCTGACAGAAATAGTTACAAATGTTAACTAGTCAGTCGTATCGACTTACAATTATGAAAAGCTTATTGGCTGAACCATTAATGATAAAATTTCAAGTAACATATAGATTACCTATTTCTTTGTAGAATTGTAGCAACAGTCTGAGGAATTTGCGTATTATTGAAGTATCTCTGTTCCTCGATGCTAGTATGGCAATTCTAGTCTTGTAATAAACACTTGGTCAAGTTGAGCCTTGTCACTAAAAACCTATGCTATTATGAAAATAATTTCGACGAATACCTGTGAATTTTGGATCTTTGATGAGTTCGAAATGTTGAATTCTATAATTAATTTCTATTGATTAAAATGGGAAATGCATTGTCTCACACCTTTGAACATTATTCTTCAATGAAGATTATTAACATTTGGCAAATAAATATTGTGCTATAAGATTAAAAATATTTTGGCATTGTACACTAATTATAAATCGTATAGCTTTATTGGCCGTATTATAGTTGGCTGAAATCTGAATGTTCAGAATTTATTATTTCCTACTGATATCAAAGCATTGGTCGGATAGATAGACTTTGCTCAAATTACAATTAATCTTTCAAAACGCACAAGATTATGTGTATGTGGCGACGCCAGGTTCTAGTTGGTAAAGCTTTGCCAGGCCAAGCAATGCCGAGCCTTTCAGTTAAATCTTTAACCGAAAAGGAAAAGATACTGATTCTTAGTGTAAAGTATAAATTTTACTTTCTTAGAAACACTGGTCAGTTGCAATCCAGATCACACCAGAACTAACCTTTGAGTGAAGTCCTTCTATGAATTTAGTTACATGCCTAATAACTTTCTCCTGAGGTTTTCCTTTTAAAGAACATTCTGGTATCTGCCTATGATAAGAACTCTGGTAAATGTGGGAGACCTAGGTTTGCTAGATGTTGTTTTAAGTAGATAAGATAGTTATGTAAGTAAGATAGGATACTAAATTATTATTTAAGCATAAATATATTAGGGCCCTAGGTCATACTAAGTCTAGGCTCAAGTTAGATAGGATAGGCATACATTTTCTAAAGCTAGCTACATTTAGGCATTAGGTAGATAGGCTAAATAGGTAGGGAATAGGTGACCTTTTCATTCTGGTTTACCAGAATTTGAAGGTCACCGCAAGTAAACTTTGGCCCGTCCCCCTCATATATCACCATATGAGGTTTTTTGGGGGCTGGACGTCCAAGGTGGATGTCCAGCGTGGGGCCTAGGGAACCGCGACTCTAGGATTGGGGAAACTTTGCAAAAAAAAAGTCCTCTCGTCCCATTGTTTGTTGACATACTTGACCGACTAGAAAAAAAAAACTTGACAGAATTAGTATAGCCCTTCAGGCTCTCTCTCTCTTATAATGCGGAGGAGGATATCCAAGTCTGGGACGCATTTCACTGATCGGTACGGCGGTGGGGTGCCGATCCATAGCCGCTAAATTTGAGCCCTAATAATAAAACCTAAACTTTTTCTAAAAAGTTTAACTTTGAGAATTTTCAATTATTTGACTGAAGGTATTCAAACTTTGCCTCTTGGACTATATTCAGCATCCTACAGTTCACAAATCGATCATTATACATTTTAGGTCTTAGCTCATAACATCAAAGTCTAGGTTAAATCTAGGAAACATACGAGTAGTAACACTAAGTAAAGTTAGTAGGAGAATAGCTCAGTGTGTATTGTTAGTTTTGTAGGATTTAGGTTGATATATCTTAACGTTTCACAACTCTAGGTTAGCTATACCACTCTTACAACACTCTATAAAACATAAAATAGGTAGGAGTCTCAATCTGTTTGGGTTTCTGCGATTCACAACGTAAGGTCCGCTACTAACGATTACTGGCCAAACTTAGTTTTAATTAGATAGAGTATCGGATATTTAAGTATTATGAGTACAGCAGTAGACTAAGGTTTAATTAGAATAAAAAAAAAAGACGTAGAATTAGTTTTAATAAGTAAATTCTTAGGATAATAATAAAACTTCGGTTCAGGGTTAAGATCAAACTAGACCATCATGACTTTAGGGTTAAGAAATATCGAGGGTCAATATTATTCTAGGGTTAGCATACTTACACGCTTGTAGCACAAGTTACGTTAGCTTCAGTTCGGATTAAAGTAGCTCATTTCAGTAGGATAGGTTATGAAAGATTAACTATAGGTAGCTAGGTTAGTTGCAAAACTGCTTCGGACGTTAGCTAGGGCTGTAGTGTAGTTAGGCAGTAGGTAGGTGGGTTACAACCTCTACCAATTGCCTAGCCAGATCTTTATACAAAAGGTGTGCGTCCGGCCCCCACGGACCTACAGTCTCAACCCCAAACGGCACAAAATGGTACATTCTGCCCAACGACTCATATTTGTGCCGATGAGGTTTTCAGCTTTAGCTGCAGCAGCGCCAGCTTTCTCTGTTGTGCAAGGAAGATGGGACAACGCCAGTGTATCAACACATGTCGCGTCCCACACTAAAGGTCGTCCCATCTTCCATGGCACCAATGTCATTCCGTCGGGCCTTTTACCGTCGTCCCGCGACAGTCCATTAGGCTCTAAGACTGACGGGACGCCGGCACTGACACAGGCCTGGCGGATAACATCATTCAGGCTGGCGTGCCGCGAAAAGCGTCCTGCACTTTTTGTGCAAGATAAAGAGTGGTAGCCGAATCGGGCGACCATTTTGCCGCATTGGCAGCGGTGCGGGACAAGGCATGCGGCATCTAAACGTAGAGATACGCCTATCCGGAAGGAGTTATCATCTAGAAGGTTACCTACGTTGCTGGAAGGTAGGGCATGTAACCAAAGCCCTGACTCCCATCTCGAAACAGCAAGCAAGCAAGCACGCTCTGCAGTGCAACTCGATGTTTGAGTTAGGTTATATAGTTCCAACTCACAAAGCGGCTCGTCCCACTGTCTCTGAGAAATGGGAGCCTTGGGCAAAGTTTGGCTTGGGCAGGCTCTTTTCCAGGTTTCAACAGCGCTACTCAGATTGTTGGTTTCTAAATTTGGAAAAGAAGATGATAATATGTCCTTTACGAATTTTTGAGTGCTGAAAACTGAGGACAAGAAAGCTGGCAAAGCTACACTGGAAATTTTGCGTATACCTAGACCACTAAACCTTACAGGCAGTGAGGCTTGGCGCCAAGCGCGTTCATCTAAAGGGGTTTAAAAATGGTGGTGAGTGTATCCTTTTGTACATTATCAAGCACGTTAAAGTTAACGTTACGTAAAAATAAAGGGTGGTTCCAAAGCTGACAACATCTAAGATAATACATAAATTTTGGGACAAAAAGGCAGTAACGAATATTGAAATAGGCCATATGAATGTTGATTTTTTAAAGACGGTCAGACATTGAATAAAATTTGCGAATTTTTCTTCAACAAAATCTTGAATTGACTCTCTAGCTATGTAGCTCTGTTATTTCTATTTACGCTTGTAACACAAAACGTACATTTCTCTCTACCTATATATCTATTATCCAACTAATATTATAAGCGCGAAAGTTTGTTCCTCTTTCACGCAAAAACTAATGAACGGATTGAAATGAAACTTTGCAAAAGTAATGCTTAATACATATCTAAGAATAACACATAGGCTATAATTTATGAAGATATTGCGTGAAACAAAGTTATCCGGGTCCGCCAGTTAGATATATTTTGTATAGTGATAGTAACGATGGCATCCAAACAATTCTAAAAAGGACACGTAGTAAGTATTTATGTTAGGTACTTATTTTTGACATCTTTTCTAGCGGGCTGGCGTTACACGCGGAGTGCAAAGCTCTAGCTGATCTTTTTAATTTTTTAACAGATTTCTTTATCAGCGTTCGACATCCTATAACTGAAAATAAACGACAAAGAACTAATGTGGCTCTTGCCTTAGATACTTGAAAAAAATTAATGGTTAAAAAACTACGAAAAATAATGATGATATCGACGATAAACTTTACAATGTACTAAAAATTCTTCATGAGATCATAAATTATGATTAAAGTGTCTAATTCTGTGAAACAAGCGGCTAAAATATGCTAGCCTCGGAAATGGTTACATAATTTGAACCGTTTGCGGTCCGGACATTGAGTCCATGAGTCCATTAGAGTCGAGATCTCATCAAATTTTCAAATATCTATCCGAGCGCCCGGAGAACGTGACGCGTTATCAAAATGCTGATTATCTTACCCAACCATAAACATAATTTTTTTTTTTTTTTTTTTTTTTTTAATGATGTATAATGACAATACTACACTACTACTACATAGAAAGCAATTGGATCATCCACAGACCCTTGAAGGTCTAAAGATAATCCAAGTGCTCAAGCCCACTGCCAGTTGGCAGCGTGCCCAGCATGCTGGCAGCATTGCCACGCTGAATGGCAATGCTTATACGTTGAGCCAAATAAACACCAGCATTTTGGTCACGCGTCGCGTCCACCAGACGCTCAGAAAGATTTTTGAAAACGAAATGAGCTCCCGGCCCCCACGGACCCAAAGTCTCAACTCCAAATGGCTCAAATATGTAACCACTACCGAGGTTAGCATATTTGCGCCGCTTGTGCTGCTCAGCCGAATTGGCCGCCGCTCCAGCCCTACTCTGAGTCTCAGGAAGATGTGACGGTGCCAAAGTATCGACGCAAGTTGCGTCCCATACTAAGGGCCGACCACACTTCCATGGGACCAGCGTCATGCCGTCAGGCCTTTTGCCATCACCACGCGCCAACCCACTCGGTTCGAGTACGGCTGCGATATTGGCGGTGACAAAAGCCCTGCGTATGACATCATTAAGGCTGGCGTGGCGTCCAATCCGACCAGCGCTTCTTGAGCAAGAGAGACCGTGGTGACCGAGCTGGTCAACTGCAGTACCACACTGACAGCGATGGGCCTCACAACACCTTGCACCCAAGCGTAAGCTGACAGCTAGACGAAATGCAGTTGGGTCTAAAAGGTTACCAGTATTGAAAGAGGGCAATGCTTGCAACCAAAGACCGGACTCCCATACAGAGACTGCAAGGATACGGGCGCGATCCGCGACGCTAGGACACGTATCTAGAAGAGATTTCCGTGCTAGTTCGCAGATCGGCCGATCCCACAGTCTCTGCGACGATAAAGTCTTTGGAAGCTCGGTATTTGGGCAAGCGACCCTCCAAGCATTCGTTGCCTCATTCAAATGAGCTACATCTACGCCAGAACGGCCTAAAGAAGGTGCGAGGATTTTTTCAATCAAGTTCTGAGTACTATGAATGGAGGACAAGAAAGCTGGTAAAGCAACACTTGAAATTTGGCGGACCCCTAGCCCTCCAAGCCTAACAGGCAAGGAGGCTTGTAGCCACGCCCTTTCACTCATGTCAATATTCAAAACCGATACTAGGGACTGCTTTACAACATCGTCTAAGCTCAAAAGGAGCTCATTGTGTTTCCACAATGGACTACATCGTAAAGCGTACATAAATTTTGGAACAAACAGACAACATCTTATAATGGTAAAAGCCATGTGGGCGTTAATTTTGAGTAGCCTATCAGAGGCACTCAAAAAATTTTGAATTTTTTCTTGAACGAAAGGCGGAAAAGACTCATCTAATATCGGCGAACCTAGAAGGCGAAGAGAACACTTGTCTACCGATTTGATGTTAGGTGCCAAATCATTAAATTTGTTAAGTATCAAATCTTTATCCGGACATGAGTCGCAAACGAAAAGTTCGCATTTCGAAAAATTTAGCTCCAAACCAATTTGACGAAACTCGTCAATAAGAATTTCCAAATCACGTAGGACTGTGCTCGCATCGCCACCCAAAGTCCCGTCATCCAGATACCAAACGTTGAGTTTAGATTGGAGACGTTGAACAATTGGATGAATGGCCAGGCTGAAAATGGCTGGTCCGAGAGGGTCACCTTGTTGACAGCCAACGGAAGATAGCAAAACATCATTTTTGTAAATTAATTTAGTGGGTTTGCCGTAGCATTGCCAAAGAAAATTGAAAAGATCGGGAATTTTGTCTTTGACCTGTGCCAACAAGGCGTCTCGATTAACCGAATTGAAAGCATTTTTGACATCCACCTTAAGCAACACCTCTCCACAATTTTGACCGAGAAAAGTACGAAGCGAATGAACAGCAGCCTCACATCCACCCCGCGAACCAAAGCCAAGCTGTATTGGTTGAAAAAGACTACTCAAAAGAGCAACCTTTTTTCCACAACCGGCTTTGGCTGCGAGACGACGATATGTGGTGCCAACAGCAATAGGTCTGATGCCACCATCTTTTTTGACAAGTGCGCATAGGTTAGCGCCATACAAGACTTCGATGACGTCATCATTGACCCGCCCAGATAACATGAGATTTGCCAAACCCGTTAATTCTCTCAAGAGAGACTCAGCCACCTCACCAGAGCTAAAAGATAGAAGATCTTTTAGATGTTGAGGCGAGAGACCATCTAGGCCTCCGGCTGAGCCGCTCCGAAAAGAAGAAACGGCCGCTGCAATCTCCTGAGCTGACACTTCAATGACAACGTCATCAGGGTGTGGTGGCTCAGGCAGGTGGAGACATGCTGCCGGCGGATGCTTGTCACGGAGTGACTGGACCGTATCGGGTGTGTGGGGGGCAATAGTGTCGCTGGAGAACAGGACTCGTGCGGCGCCTTTGATATCGCCATCACTAATTTTGCTCTCTACTATTTTAATAGTAACAGAATCGTCTGTTTTTTTAGAATTTGGTTTATTCTGCCTTGTTGGCGGAATAATGCTTTCAAAATCTAAAGAGTTCTCTTCCAATGCGCTGTACTTTACGCAATTTTCCTTTACCCTAGTGGTAAGGGATTTTTTGTTTGTTGGGTCCGAATGTACGTAAAGCACAACGTAGGGAAAAGTCAAGAGGTGTTCCCAGGCGTCTAAAGAATTTTTAGAAATAACATTCCGAATAGCAGCAGATAAACACTGCGCAACCGAAAAACGTGCACCACGCGGGATGCGTTTTAAAACAGGAAGAGAACTTTTGAGTGAGCTAAGAACCTCCCAAAGCGGTTTGGAAGGAGCAGCAGCGCTCATGGGACTGCTGCTGGCTCCATCAGAGCCTGCAATAGGGGCCGAAAGTGTAATTTGGCTATTTTTATGGCACCGCGTACGGTGAATTTTGAGGCCTTTCTGTCCTTTAAAAAATCGCACTTGGGAACACTCTAAGCACTGAATCATGTCCCCCTGCGACACATTGACGTATTGGGAAACTGCATTTGGCCCGGCCGGGGCGCAAAATGCCATGAGTAACAAGAATTATACTACAAATATAAATAAAAATAAACTTAGGTTCTATAAGTGGAGACGTCAGGACGTCAGACCGTGACGTGGGCGGTCTGCGCAGACTCGGATGGCGTTGACATGGAAACAAGAAAACAACAATGAGCCGCGACTGTCAAAAACCTACCGAATATTACAACACAATAGAAAACAATTATTTGACTATCTCTAGCTCTACAAATATTACCTCGAAAGAAAATAAGAATAAAGGAAAGGTTGGAGTAGAATTTGGCCCGCTAGAGCAGAAAAATCTGAAAAACAAGGGCCGAGAAAAATTCTGCCAACATGTGTTGACAGCAACTTTTTTTTTTTCCTAAACATAATTAAAATAAGCTAATATTAGGCCCCTAAATAAGTTAGGAAGTACTTAATGTTATTTAATTATCATTTGCATGCCTAATACACAACAGATACGCTAAATAAATAAAAAATAATGTAATAGATTTTCATATACTTACGGGTATTTTGGTTCATGATACAATAAGCTTAAAATCAGAACTGTCGTAGTAATTACCACATTGAAATAATATTATCGTAACTCCTTTTCAACTTACGTTATATATGCTAAAACCAGCCTTAAACTACGCTTTTATCTTCAGAACTGCTCATTAATAAAAGTAAGATATCTTTCCGTAAATTCCGTATTTTTCCATTACCATTTAACGGTCAGAGGTCGCTTTCACTTCAAAATTAAGGCTCGTCTGGTTACTTTTCAAATTAAAATAAATTTCAGTTGTAAAGTAAAATGCTCATTCTTTATTTTCGGCGGTACACGCGCCACTAAATTATGAAGTGAGTGGCTTTTGGCCTTAACTGATGTGTTAATAATTTTCCTTTCCTGAACCTTTCTCTGCTATTTAATGTTTTATCTTGAAGCTCTACTAGAGCAAATTTTACTTTGTCTGACGGTTTTATTAAATCATATTTTTTACCCGTCTATTTATCTAAGTAAGCACACGGCACAGAAACGTGGTCTCTCACTATGGGCATTATTAATAAGCCCAAGTATAAATAAGCTACGGAGAGGACTATGCTTGGAGTCTCTGCAAGATCGAATCGGGAATATGGACATCTATAGAATAACCAACATAGTTCAGCGGACTGACACGTAGAAATGTCGGTGGGCAGTGCATACTGCATTTAGCACGTAGGACTAATAACCAATGTGGTAGAAAAGTCCTCGAGTGGAGACCCCGTACCGGCAAGCGCATTTTCCATTGTCTGAATGTCTATGTGAATGTCTACCCACAAGATGGCTGACGACCTCTTTGAGACTGTAACATCACGCTGGATGCAAACCGTGTCCACCCAGACTTATTGGAGATCTATAGAGGTGATCTATATCCAGCAGTGGCCATCCTATAACTGATGGGTAATGGATGGACGGTCTAAATAAGAGCCCACTAAAAAAAAATGTCTACCCATTGACACGAGATGAATGAATGAAGAGCCCACTAAAAGCCTAAATTTACTTGTATAATGTTAGAAAATAATTTATTTTACAAACCACGACTACAAAGTAAATAAAAATCTGCAAAACAAGAGTAATAAAAAACCCATTTCCGGAGTAATAAAATTGTGTGGGAAAAACCAAAGGTGTATTTTCGGAAACCTATTTTTGTAGTTTCTATTTGCACTAAAATAACAGTAAAGTGTTGTGTTATATTGATGCACCTATAACATAGAATTAAAATAAGCTATATAGTTACCTCTATCTTAGTATTATAATTATCTACAAGGCTATCCATAACTGGCTTACTAATCGTTTACTAAAGGGCCAACACGGAATTCAAGAAAAAAATATCAGCTGTTTCATACATTTTGTCAATTCCGAGTTGCAATTTAGTAGGTACGGAACAGCAGATTTTTTTTTCGAGTTCCGTGTTGGCTCCATAGTAAAACTTGTTCATAATTATGGTCCAAATCCCTTTTGGCCTAGTACAGAGTAAGCAGATACTGTATACAACTTGGTTAACTTACACGTCGCTCGTATCATGATGCCTATGTAAAGGTTTATATCGCAACAAATTACGTCGTGGGCGGAAGGTACACTCAATTTATTAGTTTTTGCTTGTTACAAAATTTACATTTCGGCCACAGCTGTCTCACTCGCACATTTTCAAGTTTTATTATATTACTAAAAACCCTGTTAAGCTTTTATCAATACACGTACGTATAATTATCTATTATAGAAAAGTAGTTTCTTTTTATCTTGTGACTTAAGTTAATTTATGTGTTATTTATATAATGATAAACAAATAATTCATGTAGTTTTTGAAAAATTCCAAAAACAAAAGTGATGATAAAAGATGATATAATTATTTTTTGCAAAAAATAGCATGACCGACTTCACCCGTGTACA
Organism: Hypomecis punctinalis; assembly: GCA_949316475.1. Lineage (NCBI taxonomy): Eukaryota > Metazoa > Arthropoda > Insecta > Lepidoptera > Geometridae > Hypomecis > Hypomecis punctinalis. The sequence continues at coordinate 13,278,198 of OX438807.1, forward strand.
GAATCATTACATAGAATAAAACAAAATCGCTTTCCGTTGTCTGTCCTCATGTATGCTTACGAGTATATCTTTAAAACTACGCGACGGATTTTGATACAATTTGTTTTAATAGATAGAGTAATTCAAGAGAAATGTTTATATGTATAATACACCTGTGCGAAGCCGGGGCGCATCTCTAGAACGCAAATATTATGCACGGATCGATGTAACATTTTTCACATTATTGTTGATTTATCAAAAATGGCTCAGCCAATTTCGATAAAATTTAAATGGGATCAATTTCTTTCTAATAAAAAAAGAATTATTGAAATCGGACTACTATGAAAAAAGTTATGCGTGGTTATACATAAAAAAAAAATATACGTGACAGAAGGGGAGGAATTAAATTAAAGATTTTTATACTTTTCACAACGTCTATTCTTGATAATAGCGTAGGGCGAACTGCCCTCAAAACATCTCATTAGTTAACACCTACAAAGTGCTACTATATTCTATGGCATTAGCTACTTTTCATACAAACTATTAAGTATCTATGGCGTAGGACCCTTTTAGTAGTAACTATCAGGTATTCTACGGCAAGAGGCGCTAACACGGCCTTCCTGCAATGCCTTCCGATCTCGTAAGGCTTTCACAATCATTATAATAATACATATCAACAATAAGCATTGTAGTTAATTTCTGAATAAAATAGTGTGTCAGTATCAATATAAAAACACAAACTATAGCATAATTTCAATTAATGTTAATCAATATACAAAAACGTCAATTTCAATAAATAATTTCTCAACGTTAATGCTATAAGTTTTACATAAGCCACTTTTTGTCGTGTTTTATAACAACAAAACGCAAAACATTACATTAACAAACAAAAACAAATGTATCATGATACATAATAATGTAGCCAGTGCAGGGCAATAGCATATACGATTAGTTTCGAATCAACTTCGGAGTAACCCTCGAGCGGTCAATGACCCTTTTTGTGTCATATTATTTTTTTCAATTAAACCTGCAAAGTGGCTTGACTCACAATACTCACTATAACACAGAACTAACTCTACATAGCACCCTTACAGTTATTAACTAACGCAATTTTTTGTATTATTATTTTTGTGGCGAAGCCACAGAGTGAATGTAGAGTCTCTAACGCATTATTTTAACGTCGATGTTAATTTTATTTTTTTGTGTTTAGTGATCTCTGCAAACTCTTTCGAGCAGCTTACGACTGATTATAGCAATCACAACAAACTCTTTTGAGCAGTTTACGGATTTTTTTTATTGGTATGCGATCCCAGCTCGCTCTGAAAGAGCGGCTTACGCCTTAAATATTTTTATTAATATGCGATCACAGCTCGCTCTGTAAGAGCGGTTTACGCTGTAAATATTTTTTTTATATGCGATCCTAGCTCGCTCTGGAAGAGCGGCTTACGCCTCAATGTTTTTTTTTTGTATGCGATCCCAGCTCGCTCTGAAAGAGCGGCTTACGCCTTAATGTTTTATTTTTTGTAATGCGATCCCAGCTCGCTCTCCGAAAGAGCGGCTTACGCCTTGAATATTTTTTTTTGATATGCGATCCCGGCTCGCTCTGAAAGAGCGGCTTACGCCTTAAATATTTTTTTTTGATATGCGATCCCGGCTCGCTCTGAAAGAGCGGCTTACGCCTTTGAATGCGACCTCAGCGCACTCCGAAGGAGCGGCTAACGCATTTTTTTTGTACTTACACACATCTCATAATTTTTATTATTTCACATCAGCTTTCACCAGAAATATATTTCAAATTAGCTTTTCCAAAGCTGAGCTTTTTATTATTTTGACCATCAGCAGTTACCAGAGCTTTATTTCTAATTAGATTTTCCAGAGCAGATACAAGAACTGTTTCGCTATTTCACATTAGCTTTTCCAAAGCTGGACTTTTTATTATTTTGACCATCAGCAGTTACCAGAGCTTTATTTCAAATTAAATTTTCCAGAGTAGATACAATAACTTTGTCGCTAACACGGTTATTTGCTCTTGATTCCGTGACGTTATTTAGATGTGCAACTTGCAAATAAGTAAAATCTTCTCTTTTTCAATCCGTCTGCGTTTTTTTTTTTTTTCATATTCAACTTCAAACTTGTATGTATCTGACTTGTACACATCTCGTGATAAACATTTTTGTTTTGTATAGAGTTCATTGTATTGTTTCATTTGCCATATTGTTTGTAATCATTGCTGTTCAACATTGATAGTACAAGATTTTAATAACGCAATACAAAATACAATAGCAAATATCCACTATTCCGCGCTGGCACAGCGTGGTGCCATTCGCTCTTCGTTTTCAGTCATTGTTCAGCAGACTTTTAAAAATTCGGTGCGGTACAGTATAAACAACATTACCTTAGCATTTGTGTGATAATGTGAAATGTTTCGACGAATTTAAAATAATTTTTCGTCTTTTCGAGGATCACTTGTAGCTATATCAGATTTGATACACAATGGGGTGCGGTTGATTTTTCATTTGATTATAAATATCGAAGTGATTTTGAAGTGAAATTCGCTCGTCCATTCTGACTAATGTACTCTTCATGTACAAATTAAATACAATAAAAAAATTATTGAGATTTGGTTGTTCTATTTTTATAAATGTACTCTTCGCTCTTCAAGCCCAAATTGCAATAAATGTGTTTTTTTTTTGTTTTCTCCATTTGTTTGTCTCATCATCCAGTCGATAGTTCAATGATTGTTTCATTTTCATTTCTTCATTTTTTGCTTCAAAATTTAGCACCCAGCGCGTAGGCAGGTAGATATCCCTTGTCCCTCAATTAAATAATCATTTATTCAAGTATCAAAGACTCAACAATAAAAAAAAAAGTTTAAAAATCACATAATCAGTCACATTACAAATACAATAAAATTAATCGGAAACATATTTAAAAATTATCATTAAAAATTACTAATAAAATTACACAATAATTACAACATTTAAAATCAATGAATTCTGGCTACGACTTATTTAATCTCTGTGTGCAAGGTGTAACAGACACGCGTGCTGTATGTACGGGCAGTCGAGCCTTTCGGCGAGCGCGGCCAGCAAGCCGTTGGTGCTCCCTCGCACTCGCCGCACCAGGGATGCGCCTCTCTTTCGCATGATTGTATAGAAACAATCTACACGAGCTTCGGCAAACATACCCGATGCACTGCAATATCGAGGGAGCCCCAACAACATCCTAAACGCGTTATTGAATTGGACGCGCAGGGCGCTGTATGATTTCTGCGTGAAACAAGACCACAGGCTGCAGGTGTAAAACGAGTTGCAGTATGCTCTAAAAAGAGTTATTTTAACTTCGGCGGAGCACCGAGCAAACCTGCGGACCAACATATTCGCTCTGATCGCCATCGCCCTCCGCTCCCGCTCAACGTCCGCATCGTCCTTCAAGGCAGATGTAACCATATGGCCTAAGTATTTAAAAACATCTACCTTCTCGAGAGGTGAACCATTCAGTTTTATAGATGGCATATCGGTTACTTTTCTCGGCCCGCCCTGAAAAACCATACACTGGCTCTTTTTGACATTATACATTAGCCCGTGAGCTGCAGCATAACTCTCACAAGTACTCACAAGCTTCCTGATTCCACAGACTGAAGCGCTCAACAACACCATATCGTCCGCGTAGCTAATATTGTTGAAACAAACGCCGTCTAAATGACAACCGATGTGTTGTGTGCTGAGCGCCTCAATCAGTCCATTAATGTACAGATTGAAAATAGAGGGTGAGGTTAAACCCCCCTGCCTCACCCCGCACTCCAACCTATACGCCTCCGACACCGCGCCCGACCACTTCACCCTGTTCGACTGGTTCCCATACCAATACTTAAAGATGTTTATAAGTTCATCCGGTACTAGGGATTCGCTCATCTTCTTCCACAGAATGTCGTAAGAGACGAGGTCAAATGCACAAAAAATGTCATGAAAAAGTTTCAAAATAATTATTTGAAAATGATTGTGTGAAGCAGCAAATATTAATTTATTGTTTGAATATCTGACATAATTATGTACAACTCGTAGAAACATTGAAATGTTGCAATGCAACGAAGTTACTGATAGAAAATACCGCAATTTGTAAATAATTTGGAAGAGTTCAGCACTTATTTGGTATAATAAGATAATGTATCAATAAAAAAAATACCGCCATTTGTAGAGAATTTAGAAGAGTTCAGCCTTTCTTCGGTACATTAAGACAATTTATCAGAAAAAAAATTATTATGTTATTAGAATATGTGAATTTTGCGTGATTTTAGCGCAGTGCAAGCCCTTCCCACTTAACACCAACAGATTCAATGAGCATCTGTCCCTGAAATAAAAAATATTAGAACCTAAACCTGAAAAAAAATGTTGTAATTCCTGAAAACCCATTTTTTTTAGAGTTTGGGATTTTCGTGGCAATTTAAGCAATGCCGTGTTGCCATCTACCAATACGGATACCACATCGTATTTTATGGCATTTCATTTTCTTTTCAATTTCACTCTCATTTTGTCTTTGACCATACAAAATACAATTTTGTATTCCATGGCTTTTTTCCATCTCCTATCATGGCTACTATTTTGTATTTTATTTTCACAGCATTTCATTTTCCAATAAAAAAATATTTAGACTCAGCTCAGATTCACTTTTCATGTTTATCCAATCCCATCAACGTTGAGCTGCTTTTTTATACTCTTCTTCTTTGATTATTATTTTCAAATGTCAAAATAGCATATTTTTAGTATGCCCAATTAATTTCATCATTTCAATTTGTTTATTCACGATGATGATGATGCAATTTGACGGCACATTTTATCATATTAGAAGCTTTTAGTTATTTTTCGTCAAGGTTTGGTACAGCTGTTCTGAGGATAGACCCAAAAAATTAAGTTTCGTCAACATTTATTTTCATTTAGTTATCGACCCGTCGCTAGCCGATAAAAGTTGCAGACGTTAGTTCTCAAGTACCTATCCTCAGCCCTTATCCTCATGATTGTGGGACCAATAACAGTATGGTTTTTGTTAGCACCTTCATGACTGGAATGTTTGTTTAAAATAATTTTGGAGCGTTGATTGTTATTATGCCACGCTTGGCTCACGAATCAATTCTTTGTTAAAAACATTTCAGTTCTATGAATAAGATAAACTTCAACTGTTATTTTTAGGTACCATTCCGTTGCATTGTTCAAATGTAATTTTGACATACTTTCTTAGTAATAATTATGATCTTCATTTCTATGTTTTCAAACGATAATGTAAAAACCCGTCTTCTTCGAAAATATTAACTTTTCAAACTTTCCTTAGATGAAGTAAGAAATATCTACTTGCGATAGTTTTTAAAATTGAATCATAAGTATTTCTCATTCACTCATTCATTATTTATCTTTGTTATGGATCAATCAAGATAAAAAGTACTTCATTAACAAAGATAGAAACATTTCTTTTAACATACCTCGCAAATCTATATCAGTCAATACTGCATCTCATCTAAGATTCATCCATCATTCCAATTCAACATTTTTCAACACATAGTCCTTTTTTGCACGGAAAAATAATGTATTGTATTTTCACATCTGGATGGCACGGCAGCGCTCGAAATCACTCAGGTCATTTTCAACCTCGTTGGTAGTCGTTGAAGATTTATAACCGGACCACAGTGATGGCAACCAGTAGTTCATTTTTCTCACATATTTTTCCAAAAGATTTCATCAGCATATTCGTTTCGCTATGGTGGTTATTTATCAAAATCAGCACGTCATTAGATATATAATTAATACGTCGTTAATCTTTTGTTGCTACTTTCAATTGATTTTGTGTTGGGTTCACTTACGTATGGTCTCTTAAATACATTCCAATATATTCACCTTCATAAAACTGCATTTTTACCTCATAAAATGGCAATTTCAACTGCTTCAATATTCATTTTGTCACGTCACAAAACAGACCACATGTTCGCAATATTTTTTTTTAAATCTCGGCACAAACAATTTTATTTTTAGGAATGCAGTTTCAAGACCTTTTGTTCAATGCCCAAGTGTGGCGCGCGGCGTCGTCCATTTTATCTACACGTCAGCTGGCATGGTGTTGTGCCCACTTAAACGGTACTCCTCTTGAGTTGGTCTCTACCTACGTCGCGTCGTCCCGTTGCCGTTTCAGGTCCAACATATCAGCTGCAGAAATCTATTTTTAAACTTAATTTGAAACAAAGTTCGGGATAACTGATGAAATGATTCGATCAATCATTTTTGGCACTTCACTCACATTATTTGGTTATTAATCGTTCAGTTACTGTCCGTTTTTTTTTTGTTTGTCTATTTTTATGTTATTTATTTAAATCACTGTTTTTCATTAATTAATATTGTTCAATAGTTTTGTTCACTATTTCACACTTAATCTTCACTTATTTTGTCTCTCACTTGTCTTAAAATTTCACTCAGTTCAATGTACCAGTTTTTTTATTATCATTTTCACTAATTTATTGTCCATTGTGGGGGTGAGTTTTCCAATCCCACTTCTGATGACAGAAGGGGAGGAATTAAATTAAAGATTTTTATACTTTTCACAACGTCTATTCTTGATAATAGCGTAGGGCGAACTGCCCTCAAAACATCTCATTAGTTAACACCTACAAAGTGCTACTATATTCTATGGCATTAGCTACTTTTCATACAAACTATTAAGTATCTATGGCGTAGGACCCTTTTAGTAGTAACTATCAGGTATTCTACGGCAAGAGGCGCTAACATACGCGTCGAATTGTATACCTACTCCGGTGGTTCGTCGGTCAAAAAATGAAATATGTAAATGAATATAAATATATATTTTTTCTTAATGTAGAATTGTGTGAGGGAGATGGAAAATTGGAGTGCAGCGGAAACTAATAGAAAAGTAGAAAACAAGAAACAGAACTCGTAATCACAAGCGGAGTTCCCAATCTAATCTCATCCCTAAATGTAACGTAGCATCTCGCTACGGGCAGCGTAGCATGTTATAGCTACGGCGTAGTCTGAATTTGTACGGGGATTTAGATAAGAAAAGATATTTTTTTATATTTATACGACGACTTAGTCCTATACGAGGACAGAGTTTGAGCACCTTATTTGTAAACCTAAATGTACTTTTAATTGTTATTTTTTGGCCTAAACCTACTCATCTACTAATGACTGCAACTAGTCGGAAACTGAGTTGTACCCTTGTACCTAGTGGACCAAAATTGAACTTGCCAACGGTATTAAACTATGAAACGTTTAGCAAAGCAAAAGTAAAATCAAGTTTTGTTATGATTCCTGATAGGAAAGTATCACCACCGCGCATAGACAACAATAATACCACAGGCGTTGCTGATTAATAGTAACTAAGGGAGAAAATTACGAGTATGTTTACATGCAAAGGTAACATCTTGGTGGATAGACTGCTATGCACCTCAACAAGTTAAAGAAATTAAGCACAGACGTGTTTAGTTTTCTCGATGTCATTAGGACCATTTTCAGCCCGTTGAATTTCAGTGGGAATATAGATACAAGTCTAAACGCTTTATGACCAAGTGGGCAACATATAAATCGTTCAGTTGTTATTTTCAAATAGATATACATTAGCATTTCCAATACCTTTTTTTTACCAGGGGAAATTTTTTAAAGATACCACCGCACCTCGGGACAGGCAGGTGGTTATGTGGGAGTCCCTACCTATTGCTGGACGGTATACCCACCAAACCCCCTGGGTGTTCCACCACTGCGCCTGGTGTCGGGGCTACGGGCACGCTTCCGCACTCCTCCGCGGCACCCGACAGCGTTGGCCTTACTCAGGCCCCACCTCGGAGCTAATGCTTCCGCCAGAATGACGATGTGCCGAACAACAGGCACATTGTCATCCCCCACCTGGGACCAACCAGCACTAGGCGTCAGACAATTCCCGTGTCCGACAGCCCTGGTCCCGATGCAACGGGTCAATTAAAGTGGCCCCGCGCCTGCCACTACGGCTGCAGAGGATAGGGACAGCGGCCGACGACATACCGACACTCCTCCTCCCCTGCAGCCCCACCGCCTCCGCCAACACGTCGGCGGCACCCGTTAGGGCCGCTGGCAGGATGGATAGGCAGCGGCACACTCGCCGCCCGTCCATCCCGCCGCCACCCTCGCCTCAATGGGCTCGGCCGCGGCACCGCGACGAGCGCGACACCGCAGTCCACCTCAGTCAACGAACCGACCTACTGGCCAGCCTCCGCACGGGCTTGTCGGGGCCCAAGACCCGGAGAGGCGGCCCCACCTCGGGTTCCTCTTAGCTTCACCAGGCTGGCGAGACCTGGCTACTAAGCCCCCCCGCCACGACAAGGCGAGAACCCACTCGGGGGTGAGCATTTCCAATACCTGTATCAACGTAGTAGAGTATATTGGCACACCCAACAACAGACTCTCGCAAAAACCTGATACGAGTAAATGTAAATCGAAAATAACGAATAGGCAATTTATGATGAAAATTCCTGAATTTCATTTCACAGTCATACATAACGAATCGATTCGAATGTAGAGGGTCGTTAGAATTTCGCGTTTTCGTTGTAAAGGAGGCAATTCATGAGTATAAAGTCGCAACTACAGTTATATTATTACATACTGTTCATCATTATCATTTTCAGCACTGTTTTTTTTGACCGACGAAATGAAGGAGGTATTCAAATCGACGGGTATTTTTTTTTACGCATAACTTTTCACTTAGTAGTCCAATCTCGATATTTTTTAAATTGGAAAGAATATACTTTGAAGTTAGTCTCATTTAAATTTTATTGAAATCGGCTGAGCCATTTTTGATAAATCAACAATAATGTGAAAAATGCGACATCGATCTGTGCGAAATGTTCGCGAATTCTGTACACGGTTGAAGTCGGCCATACTGTTTTTTGATAAAAATAATGCTTTGTCTATTTTTAACTTCAAGCCAACAGAAATTTAACGCTTTATCTTTTGTAACCACCCCAAAACTTTAAAAGGTTTGCTTTGTAAAAATGTTAATAGAATTGTTGAATCCAAGACGAAATGTTTGTTGATTTTATACTATATATAACGGGACTAAACTCACGTGTGGGGATAGTCGTAACGACTATAGTTTCGGTCGCATTCGGCGACCTTTCTCAAGTTGGCGAGTGCTAGCACGCGGAGCCGTCTCGCAATGCACTGAATTCAGTGCATTGCGAGACGGCTCCGAATGCGACCAAAACTATAGTCGTTACGACTATCCCCACACGTGAGTTCAGTCCCGTTATATATAGTATAAAATGTGTGAAAACCACGTTAATTTCCATAGTAAAATGTTTGTTGATGTTATTTTTTATTGTACAGCGCATTGCCGTAGGTCATTTTGTAGTGGGTTGTTTCTACCTCTGTATGAAAAACATGTTGCGAACCAAATGTATAATTATAATCGCTCTACACACAAATAAATCGTACCCAGAAAGTAGGTATTTAGATTGTTTTGATCACATATAGCATATATATGCATAATATATTTGCAGTCTACACACACCGTATGTGGATAGTTTAAAAAGCAGTAGCGGTCTAGTGGTAATGACACCCGCCTTACAATCATGACCACGACGTTCAAATCGTGGTCCCGTGCCAATGAGTTATTTGGAATTTATGTACTGATTTCACACCACTGGCTTTTCAATGAAGGAAAACATAGTAGTGAGGAAACCTGCAGATAACTAACCCGCACTGGGCCAGCGTGGTGGATATGGGTTAATTACAATTCGTGGATAGGCCTCCTGTACCTCCTGTAGTGGACTATTGAAAAAGGCTGGTACAGTTTAAAAAGCGGTATGAACAGCCAATTTGTCTACGACATACAAAATAACTACCTACTTACATTACAATGCTCATTCCGTTCGGCCAACTTCGTCAGTCCAAAGAGAACGTCAGTCGGCTCGCACGACCACCGTCGTAGCGTGTACGGCCTTTAAGCTATCTGAGAGGTATTTGTGTTGCTAATGTTATCCCGCTAGACCTCGATTACAGGATTCTCCTTTGGAATGAAGACTGAGGAACATTTACATGGATTTGCAATGAGAAAGATACCTGACTTTGTTCTCGGCTATATGAACGACATTTTTTTCTAAATGTCAGAATATGGGGTACATGTGGGTTGAATTAGGACTTTTACGGTTTCGTAGCAAATAATCAAAAACAGGTAATTTTTTTCTTAAACCATGTTCGATTCAGATTTACTTAAAACCTATGTATTAATTAGAACTCTAAAAATATTATTAAGTTTAAAAGTCTTGTCTGAAACCTAGCTGCAAGTAAAGCGTTGAATATAGTAAACGTAATATAGTGAACCTAATCATCAATATCATGAACTTCTGTTATTATTTCACACAGCAACAAAGCGACGGATCGACATGATGTTTTGTATGGACATGTTATATAGATTGGAGAGAGTGTCATAGGTATTTTTTTCTTTATCTCAGTCGGAGGGAACCGCGGGCATTATTTTAGTAATAAAATTACCTATAATAGCACTATGTTGTGTTGAATTTTGAATCTAGAGTAACGAGTATCTATTGCGTCGATCACGGACACTTTCTTTTATGCTGATTTTCTTATACCTCTGAATTTTCTATATTCCTGAAAATAGATTGAAAAATATGTTTTCGCGATAACATAGGTATAATTTACTGATGACGAGGACAAGAACCAGTAAGAAAGGCAGTTTTCTCAGTGGGACTCTGCGGGAGGCTCGTAACGAAGCCATTCAACTGTTGTACAGTAAAGAAGATAATTTGATGTTTTTAGAAATTATTAGGCATTGAAATTGATTTAATGCGAAATATCCTTTTTTAGGAATTTATTAACTACACGTGTGCTTGAATCGGTAAACAAGTCAATTACCTATAATATCATTAGATACTTATTTACTACTAGCTTAAAGCCCGCGGCTTCGCCCGCGTTATCTTAGCTCCTGCTAACAATAATATATGCAATTAGAGGTTCATAATAAATATTTTGACTGATCGTATCAGATTTCCGCGACAGCGGACCTAACCTAGTGCGGAAATCGCGGTACTAAGTTATATTTTTACCTATTTTGAGCCGCGTAAAACGTATTTTATTATGTTGTTTTTTCTGTACACCTCTAACTAACAGGCTCAATTAACCGCTCATTCTAATATATTTCTTCCTGATTGCAAAAATCGTTGATTTTAAAGCAAATTTGATGAAAAGTACGTTGAAATGAAACTTTTCATCAAGCATTGAAAACAAATAGAATCAGAATCAGAATCAGAATTTCTTTATTGCATAAAACTGAGTAAACAAGATCTTAAAACTAAAACGTCCTGACAGCTTACCCATTGCGGGCGTGCAACAAATAGATTTATTATATACATAAGATAATTGAAAAAATAAACTGTTCACTCAGAATAATTCCAGCAGGGCGACGAAAGATATAGTGGGCGGTTAATTGTGCCTGTGAGTATATTTAGGTATAAAAATTAATATTGTTTTTCACAATAATTAAATTAATTGGTCCGAATTTTGCCGCCCCCTAAAATCTGCCGCTCTAGGCTCCAGCCTACTCAGACTGCTAGTTAATCCGCCACTGCTTAGTATTTACTTAGAATGACAATAGCCTGCGGTTGAGCTGCGTAGTTTTATAATATCTACTTCCATAAAATGCCTGTTTTCGTCCAGCCCCCCTACCACCTAAGCAATAGCAATCGTAATAGCAATCATCAATTGCTTTGCGCGGATTGCGAAAGCAATCGTTGAATGAACAACTTTGATGGCTAACGTCACATAGGCGGTGCCAAATGACTAAAATGAAGTCATAAACGATTGCTATTACGATAGCTATTGCTTTAGGCGGTAGGGGGGCAGGTTTACTCTTAATTTGACCGAAAAATAACAGGTTCCGAAGTTTCAACCGGTTTATATATTTTTAGAAAACAGTTAATGCGTTGACGATTAAAAAGCCGTTGAAAAAAAATTGTTCTTTGTATCAACGCCTACCTTTATCCCTATCAAATCAGCCAGTTGGAGATAATCATGGTTTAATTTTAGAAACTTTGGGATTTTATCGGGCCCCACAGGATTAATAAGAAGCAAATGTTGAATAATCGTATTTTTTTAATTTTGTTTGGAGAATATTTAGGCCGAGTTTCAAGTGAATCGGCTCAGGGAATAAAAAGGTTCATACAAACGAAAAGGGCCCGTTTTACACCTTTAGAGGCTGAATTTACAAAAATCCGTTCTTAGTAGGTACACCTAGCGTTGTACAATACATAAATGTTCCAAGTTTCAAGTTTAATTATAGGATACTTGAAATAATCTGTCACTCAGCGGTGGGATATTTTTGATCAGGATTATCAATAAATAATCCATAAATTAAATGGGCTAGCTCCGCTGGGAGCTGCACCATAAACGCCAAAATTAACAGTACTCATCTGCTTATATAACCCGGTCAATTTAGACATTCGAAGTTACATAAAGTCCCAACAAGCTGAATTTCTGTGAAATTGTTCAAAACATAACTATAAACAATGTCTAGAAGTTCCCCATCATTCCCCTGTAAGGAAATTTTTTTATTCAAGGTCAAAGGTCAAAAAAATGAGTTTTTTGCGATTTTCAGCAAAACAGTAAGTTTTATCATAAAAATACCTGAGACAAAATTGTAGATCATAAAATTATCTATAAAAAATGTATCAATCTTTTTTTCTTACGAGCCACCGTTTCTGAGATATAACGATTCAAAAAGTTATAAAAGTTGTCATAATATGCACACGTTTCCACGCCACCTATGAGATAGTGTACTTAGCGCGTTTTTTAACGTGGTTTCCCCAGTAGGCCTACTCCACGGGACAGTTGTGATCCTGTTTAATGTAAAACATATGCATAATAACGGAAATTTTCAAAGATTGGGAAAGATAAAAGCGATGTAAATTAAAAAAAAATATTGAAGTTTATTCGTCTTATTCGTAAGTTTCAAATTCTTGTTCTTCTTCTCCTGCTTCTTCATCATCTTCATTTTGGATGCAAGTAAATTGCGTCAATAGCGAAGTATCGCATGATACTTCGTCGGAGTCAAACGAATCCTCCATTGTTTGTGATTCAATATTAAAGCACGACCGGCCTTGACAAATTGTGCATGCCAAAGAACAAGACAGTCCGACTTTTTTGCAACCACATTTAGCACTGCATCCCTTTTTGCAGTTGCAAAAAATAGTGTTCAGCAGTTTTTCCGGCGCGGGTGGAAGTAAAGTTTGAACTGGCTCTAATATATTGTTGACCAACTTCCAACCCCAGTCTGTAGGGTCTAGCTGATAACCAAGCCACACTTGAACTTGGTTATATACTCGAAAAAGATGTTGGTGAGCAGCAACTGAGGTTGGAGGAAGACAAGCTAATTGAACTTGTTTTTTATTTTTAGTATTTTTAACGAAACATGCATATCGATGCTTATCTAAACAGGTAGTTTTTTTAGGAGCTCCGTACATAGAAAGAAGAAAGCGGATGCCGTTGGTAATAACTTCTTGTTGAGTTGAATTACTCTTTTTAAAAACTTCAGCACATTGAATTAAATCTTGTTTTTCAAACATTTTGAAAACTGCTGTTTTACCCCTCCTGTAAAATGCAGATGTCGTATCACAGCCAGTTATTGCGTGTAAAAATAGTACATGATCTTGAAACTTTACAAAAGTAAATAAACTTTTTGATGAATATATATCTGATTGATGCTGAGCTTTTCCTCAACGACCAAACAGTTACTTTTTTGCCAAAGCCATAACCACATCACAATTATTAATAGTATTAGTTATTTTCGATTCAAGCGAGCAAAAGTAATACACAACAATTAAATTATCTGTCATCACAAGATAACCAAGCTGAAACTAAGGTATATTGAAATATAATGGCAGAATAAAAATATATAATATATAGCAAAATCTACGCCCATCAATTTATTTAAATTACATGAACTTGTTCGTTAAACTTATGTATATTTTATATTGTAAGTATAAGTTACAATGACCGATAGAAAAATATTTAAACATTTAATATATAATATATATATATATATATATATTATATAAAATATAACAACTCTAGATGTATATACGTGGCGTACTCATGCATATTATGACGATAACAACTTTTATAACTTTTTGAATCGTTATATCTCAGAAACGGTGGCTCGTAAGAAAAAAAGGATTGAAACATTTTTTATAGATAATTTTATGATTTACAATTTTGTCTCAGGTATTTTTATGATAAAACTTACCGTTTTGCTGAAAATCGCGAAAACCTCATTTTTTTGACCTTTGACCTTGAATAAAATTTTTTCCTTACAGGGGAATGATGGGGAACTTCTAGACATTGTTTATAATTATATTTTGAACAATTTCACTGAAATTCAGCTTGTTGGGACTTTATGTAACTTCACTCTCATTTTTTGGTCTAAATTGACCGGGTTAATAGTCTTAAAGACTGATTGCAAGATCAAGACAAAAAAAATAAGAAAAAAAGTTATAGGCTACTAAACTTGAAACTAAGCAGTTTGGACTGTACCTTGTGGACCTTTTTAAAACGAAAAAAATGCCAAGTCGGTGATTACCTAAGATAGATTTCTGGCCATAATCTAAACTTATTTAGGTAGGTACCGAAGATGTAGCGTTAGCTCTGCGTATTATTCTTATAGAATTTTCATCATATTAAGACTGTGAGACTTGGACAGGACTGAAAGAGCAGCTAGAAAGGGAGGAAGCCTATCTCACAGTGGTTACATACCTACATGCTAATTAGATAGATAAAAATGACGGCCGAAGCACAAGGTAAAGAAATGGCCAAAGTCAAGTAAAGTTTATAAATAATGGTTTCATTGGTGATGAAGAGCAATGTTGCATGTTATGGGACATGAACGTTATTGATGAAATCTTCTATCTGCTTGTCTTGTTACCTACCTATTATTAAAATAAAAGTTATTTTATGAATAATTTTTACCTTGACCAACCTAAATACTGTAGAACTGTTCTACATAGGTACCTAATACAAGTTTTCTGAAAGGGTATATAATTTTAAATATTTATTTAAGTATGTATTGTACTAGCCGCTTTTGGAAATCAAACATCTAAGAATGTGTCCCAACTTTACCCACCCACAACATCGGCAAAGGAAATTACTTTGCAAGTCGCTAATCTTAAAATCATTATCTGCAATGACATGACGGTTTACAAGAATCTCAGGCGAAATTAATAACGACTTTCCGCACTTTTCTTTGGAACCTAAATTTATTCGAAACTTTGGCTTTATTTTCACGTGGGTCCATGATATCCTCCAAGCGTGGGTCCAAGCATAACCGCGTTTGTACTAAGAGATAATTTCTAAAGCTTTCGTTTTTTGCTATATAGTTATGTATGTAGGTTCGATTTTGTTTTGGTCTACAAGGTGTGCCAAAATTACGAGAATCATTTAAGTCGGTGGATGTGAAGTTAGCTACAAGCTGCGCAATATCCAATCCTGGCTGATTTCATAAATCTGCGCACTTGTAAGCTGTTCACTCGTACCATGACCCAAAACCGCAAAAGGTTCGTCAAAAAATCTTTCGCCAAGTATTTTAGGTAGTAACTAGTACCTATACAAAATATCCATATATTGATAAATATCATTGCTGAGCATAGGTCTCTCCTGTGGATTTCTAAAAATAACGGCTGGAAGCGGCTTGCATCCAGAATTTTACTAGGTTTTAAATAGATCATCATCTTGTAGGTAGGTAGACGACTTCCCTCCTATATCCTATTATCCTACTTCCTACTAATATTATAAACGCGAAATTGTGAGGATGGATGGATGGATGTATGGATGTTTGTTACTCTTTCACGCAAAAACTACTGAACGAATTGAGATGAAACTTTGCAATAATATAGTTTATATATCAGAATAACACATAGGCAATTATAATGATATTGCGTGAAAAATCAAAATATCATGCGGGCGAAGCCGCGGGTAAAAACTAGTATAATTATATACCTACCTACTCTTTGAGTTTTGAAATAATACTGGTGTCCTACGCTGCCGGTAAGTACATTCAAGATCTTCAGATTTTGTCGGCTTCCGGTCCACGCACGAAATGAATGAACCAAGAATGAACATTGAAAATTCTAATTTTTTTTTTGTCATGTCATAATTTAGTAGAGAGAACACTGCTTATTATTAAACTTGCCTACCTTCTTTTTATTGACCAGGGTCGATAATTTTTAAAACCAAAAAAAAATAATAGTAGGATGAAACCCATTAGAAAAGGAGGGGATATTATAAAAATGAAAGGAAAAATAATTTACGGGCGATCTGAGGTCGGGAAGGGGAGGGGGGTGAGTTTTTAAGGGTAAAAAACGGGTTTTCTCGATTTCCGGCAAAACTAAAAGTCCTATCGAAAAAAGTCATATAGCAAAGTTGTAGGTAATAAAAATATCTAAAACTTTTGTATGCACACTTTTTTCACATAACCTCAAAATTTATGTGAAAAATTCAAAAAACCAAGTTTTTGGTTTTTAATTTTTATTTTTTACAAAAATTGTTTTTATTACCGAAATTTGGTGAAAACTTACCTTATTATGTCCCAAATACGCTGTAATTTATGTGATTAAAAATATTCATTTTTTCACCTTATTTTGAATTAATATCGAAAAAACACCCTAATTTTCAATCGAAAACTCACCCGTCAAAATATCAGCTTTTTTCAAAAAGTTGGTATGTTTTCTATTCGTTGAAATCTCTACTTTCCGATGGTGAAAAAAAAATATGTTACTATAGTGAATCTTCTCAGAAAATGCAAAAAATCGAAAAAAACTCGAATTCGACTTTTTTTTTAAATTATTATAAATAATTTCATCTAAAAAATGTGATTGCTGCAATTTGTTTCAATTAAAAAGTTGATTTATTTAATGCTAATTACATTTATGTCATAGAAAATCTTATTATATATAAATGTAAATCGTACTATTAAATGTAGATACTTTATTCTGATTACGTTATTCATTACAATATTTTTAAACACATTAATCTTATCATTCAAAAATACCTTATCTTCAATTCTAATCACTTATCCATTAGTTTTTGTCTTTTTGATGGCATTTCTTCATCGTTAGATTCGTCAAACATCTCCGATTCTAGATGTTTGAGTTGATTCATACAGATAAAAATAGACACCTTCCTATGCAGATTCGAAAAGTTTTTTTTTAAGTAAACTTGTCACAATTATCTTCAAGAAACTCAGCGTGCACGTGTATTTTTATAAACAATGTTGTATACTGTACTGTATTTCGAATACTGGTTAGGCTAACGGTTGTAACAGCTGCTACGAAATAGTAGGTATGTATGTAGTAAGACCCAGACCCGCCTAGCCCCTTCCCCACTTCTCCATGAAATACCTTTTGATGGGCTACAATTTTTCGTAGTTCACTCAGGTATATAATTTATCTTAAAATAGTTATAAATAGGCATCTACGCATATAATTTAAAGAAGATTCGACAACTTTCTCCGAATATTGTAGATATCTTATTAAATATTAATAACTTATTTGTTTGTTAATTATAGTAGTATATTTTTATTTGCATTTTTTTTTATCAATATAACATCTGATCTAACGTTTTTCGAGTAATTAAAGTGTTAATTTTAATAAATAGCTCAAAATTATTTATAATAATTAAAAAAACATGTTCGAATTCGAGTTTTTTTTAGATTTTTTGCATTTTCTGAGAAGATTTACTATAGTAACATGTATTTTTTTTTTCACCATCGGATAGTAGAAATTTCAACGAACAGAAAACATACAACTTTTTTAAAAAAGCTGATATTTTGACGGGTGAGTTTTCGATTGAAAATTAGGGTGTTTTTTCGATATTAATTCAAAATAAGGTGAAAAAATGAATATTTTTAATCACATAAATTACAGCGTATTTGGGACATAAAAAGGTAAGTTTTCACCAAATTTCGTTAAAAAAAACCATTTTTGTAAAAGATAAAAATAAAAAACCAAATACTTGGTTTTTTGAATTTTTCACATAAATTTTGAGGTTATATGAAAAAAGTGTGCATACAAAAGTTTTAGATCTTTTTATTACCTACAACTTTGCTATATGACTTTTTTTGCTAGGACTTTTAGTTTTGCCGGAAATCGAGAAAAACCGTTTTTTACCCTTAAAAACTCACCCCCATCCCCTTCCCGACCTCAGATCGCCCGTAAATTATTTTTCCTTTCATTTTTATAATATTCCCCTCCTTTTCTAATGGGTTTCATCCTACTATTATTTTTTTTCACTTTTTAATATTTTTAAAGGCTTCTACCCTGGTATATTAGGATATAATATGATTATTTTAGTAAACATTTCCTTGTTTCCAATGTTTCCAATAAAAGTCTATTCCTCTATGATAAAAGGATAGGCTTACCGTTTTTAAAAATGTTATAACTTTTTACACAAATACTCGTTAGGTTGGTACTGTCATTACAACGGATCTAACATTAACTTTTTGTACTCATTCCAAACTTTTAATGAACATCCGGGTTTAGGGAATTGAATTCACGTGCTCAAGCCAAGGAGTCACGAGGTCCTACACTAAGTAGGTATCTACTTACCCAGGTGTAAATATATGTGTTGTTTTACAAAGTGCAAGGACTTTCAGAGGAATATATACCTAGGTACTCAACGTTATGAACAGCTTTTAATATAGGACCAACCCCAACCAAAATCGCGAAAAGAAAATCGTAAAATCGTTGTTCCCTCTTCTTTTATGTTTTGGCGTCGCATTGTTGTGAATTTGCCAGTGTCAAGTATTTTTTAATCCAATGACGTCGCGGTATTTTTTAATCCAATGCGGCGGTCACGCGGCGTGAATGAAGTCCAAAATAGTCCAAGCCAAGTAATTCCTCAGGTAAATCAGTGGAGACTTTACTAGATGCGTCTATGGAGTTTTGGTAACAACACGGAACAACATGATATGTCACATTATATTACTTGCCTACACTCATGCACGTAAATCAGCTCATAATCGACGAAATACCACAATTTTTCACTAATTATCACTGATAAAAACACAAGTTTAACAAAATATTACAATGAGGCGACATGATTTTTCCGCGTTTCCGCCAAAACTCCATCGCCAAAACCTATAACATCTTGGCAAAATTCCACACTTTTTAGGGTTCCGTACCCAAAGGGTAAAAACGGAATCCTATTACTAAGACTCCGCTGTCCGTCTGTCTGTTACTAGGCTGTATCTCATGAACCGTGATAGCTAGAACTTTGAAATTTTCACTGATGACGTGTTTCTGTTGCCGCTATAACAACAAATACTAAAAAATCTTAAAATAGAAAAAAATAAAATTATTTAAGGGGGGCTCCCATACATACAATAAACCTGAATTTTTAGACGCATTTCGCTTGATATTAATAACGGTGACAGGTAGATGCTTGAAAATTCACAGAATATTTAGATAAATAGACACTTTATAAAAAAGTTTATTAATTAAAATAAAATATATATGGGGGGCTCCCATGCAAGTAACGTAATTTTTTGCACAATATTATTAATAACGGCAACAGGAAAATGTTTGCAATATTATATATCTTAAGGTGGGCTTCCATAAGGAGCGACTCGCACTTGGTTAATTATTTGTATTGTATTAGAACGCAAACATACAAAATCCACAGAGATACCAGAGGGATAATGTGGTCGATCAATAAAAGAAAGAAAGAAATGCAATGATATATCATTGCATTTCTTTCTTTCTTGGCATGAGTTAGAAGGAGATATGAAAAATATCTCGATTGAGGGTCAATTCAATTCAATTCTTGTTTGTGGCTTCTGTGTCTGATTCCTTCCTCAATGCTTCTGTGAGGGTGTATAGTTGTCGTATGTTTCTCTCAGTAGTGTCAAATTCCAATACATAGTTGACAGTTTGGACAGCTCTGAACCAGATGCTATCTCTCTATAGCACAGAGCTATGTAAAGCCGGAAACATACTATCGGACGCGGCTGACGTACGCGACTGACAGCCGCGACTTAGCAATGTGTGCCGTGTGTTATGCCGCGTCCGGTAGAATGTTTCAAGAATTAGGTATGTATTCAGTAAAATATTGCACGCCCGAAAAGGGTAAGACTGTGATACTTCTCTTATAATTTTTTAACAACATATGTACCAGTTTTATAGCAATAAACGATATTCTGATTCTGTTTCCAGCTTAATGCTGGAAACATATTATCGGACGCGGCTTACGGACGCGACTGGCAGCCGCGACTGATAGGTATCTAGACTATGATAGTACACGGAGCCGTGCACACTATCGGACATAAATCGCGGACGTCACCTTCGGACGACCTTGAGCGTTCGGACATCCGAGAGCGATCTGGCACACCGGATGTTTTAAGACTGTGCACATTGCTAAATCGCGGCTGTCAGTCGCGTCCGTCAGCCGCGTCCGATAGTATGTTTCCGGCTTAACTGTGTGCTCTATAGTTGTAGTTGTAAAGCTGTAAACATAATATCGGACGCGGCTTACGGACGCGACTGACAGCCGCGACTGATAGGTATCTAGACTATGAAAGTACACTGAGCCGTGCACACTATCGGACATCAGTCGCGGACGTCACCTTCGGACGACTTTGAGCGTTCGGACGTCCGAGAGCGATCTGGCGCGCCGGATGTTTTAAGACTATGCACATTGCTAAGTCGCGGCTGTCAGTCGCGTCCGTCAGCCGCGTCCGATAGTATGTTTCCGGCTTAAGTTCTCGTATGTAACTTCCTTGAGTTGTAACAGCTCTGTGAAAAAATCTATGTTTTTTTTTACTAGGTCAACGCGCAATTTTTTTTTTGTGATTTTTGGCATTTACGGACCAACTGCTCGCTGTGAGTTAAGAAAACTCATTAAATACAAAATCATGGATTTATCATATAAACAGGATTGAGTACTGTATTAAGTACATCAGATGATTGTGTCTCTTTTCCAAATAGGATGACCAAAACATCTCGATCATCTCGGGATATAATATTTCTTTGGAATGTTACTGCCCGTAGGAATCGCAGTTATCTTACCCCTAACTCGTCGTCCTTCGTCATCGTCGTCGTTTTAGCAATAGGACGCCTACTCCATAGGCCTTCATTCCTACTCCACGGGCATAGGCCTTCCCTAAAGATCTCTGTAAAACCAATCCCCATAAAAGCAATGATCTAGAATTAATATATGCGGAGATAATTCAGTTTCAAGTTTGACAGCTGTTATCGGAAATGTAGATCTCGAAAAGTTATTTCACCTTTGTTTTATTTATTTATTTATTTCGGTATACACTTGCCTTATAATATGTCTAGTTACAATTACACTTATATAATAGTAACACAGTACACATTATACCCTGTCGTTAGGGTGTCGCAAATGGTATAATAAACAAATTAGGTATAACGCACATGTCAAAATTTAGCGTTGTTAAGACAGCAATGGTCTAGAATTGATAATGACGGAGATTAACCACTTTTAAGTTTGACAACTGTCATCAGAAATGTAAATCTCGATGAGTTCTTTCACTTTTGTGATGACAGTAATGGTCTGGAATCCATATTTACGGTGTTAAACAACGTTTAAGTTTCATAGATGTAATCTTGACACATATCTCGCAACCCGTGTCAGTACTTAACCACAAAAAACTTTTTCACGAAAACTTTTTACGAACGACTTTTTCACGAAAATCTTTGTCACAAATAGACTTTATCACGAAAAATCTTAATCACGAAAACTTTTCCACGAATAGACGTTTTCACGAAAAATCTTAATAGACTTTATTACGAAAAGTCACAATCATTTTTAGGCTTCCATAGTAAACAAGGCATCCATTTCTAAACAAAAAATGGCGAACTCACTTTTTTGAAAAAGTCGTCAGGGTGTAGTTTTCGAGGTTTTTTGGAGGTGTATATTTCAAAATTGGCATCTATTTTGGAATTAAAGATGACGGACGTCACTTTTTTTAAAAGGTCGTCATGGGTGTCGTGTATCATTTTTTTGGATTGTAGATTTCAAAAATGGCATCTATTAGGAACTGAGGATGGCAGACGTCAGTTTTCCAAAAAGTGACGTTTTCTAGGTTTTTGGGGGTGTAGATTTCAAAAGTGGCATCCATTTTGAAGTAACTTTCGCCATCTTTAATTCCAAAATGAATGCCAATTTTGAAATATACACCCCCAAATTCTCAAAAACGACACCCATGACGACTTTTTCAAAAAAGTGACGTCCACCATCTTTAATTCCAAAATGGATGCTAGTTTTAAAATCGACACCCCCAAAAACCTTTTAACAACACCCATGATGACTTTTTGTAAAAAGTGACATCTGTCATCTTTAAGTTCAAAATAGATGCCATTTTTGAAATCTACACCCCCAATAACCCAAAATGTACACCCATGACGACTTTTTGCAAAAAGTGACATCCGCCATCTTTAATTTCAAAATGGTTGCCATTTTTGAAATCTACACCCCCAAAAACCTCAAAAGCGACACCCATGACGACTTTTAGCAAAAAGTGACATCCGCCATCTTTAATTTCAAAATGGATGCCATTTTTTTAATCTACACCCCAAAAAACCTCGAAACCTATACCCATGACGACTTTTTCAAAATAGTGATGTTCGACAGCTTTAATTCCAAAATGGATGCCATTTTTGAAATCTACACCCCCAAAAACCTAGAAAACGACACCAATGACGACTTTTTGCCGAAAGTGACACCCGCCGTATTTAATTTCAAAATGGATGCCATTTTTGAAGTCTACAACCCAAAAAAATGAAAAACGACACTCACGACTATACACCTATTGTACACCCAGCATGTTTAAGAAATATGTCCAGCATAGTCACCCTACCACACTTCTTTGTATACACCTTCGTACGCCATTTGCAATCGACGGTGATGCTCTAGTCAAAAATAAAAAATAACCATTAATCATAAAGACGTAGGTAAATTCATACAAAATATATATCAATCTCTGTTTTATTAGCATCTATTCGCAATTTTAACTAACATCTTATCAAACTACATTGTTATAAAAACTAAGAAAGACAGTCGCGGCTTTACAGGTAATAATTCTACCATTTATAAGTGTCGTGTCGAAATGGCAATAGTGTGAGTCTCACTCGGCACAGCGTCTCTCTTATGCCATTTCAAAGGAATAAATGTTTTATTGCAACGTGTTTAGCAATATATGCAATATATGTTTTATTGCAACGTGTCTAACTTCGATAGTTACGGAGATATTCCACTTTTAAGTTTAACAGCTGTCATCCGAAATGTAGATCTCGTTGAGTTCTACCACCTTTGTGAAGACAGCAATAGTCTAACTTCGATAGTTCCGGAGATAATCCATTTTTAAGTTTGACAGCTGTCATTTAAAATATAGATCTAATTGCGCTCTGTCACTTTTGTGAAGTCAGCAGTAGTCTAACTTCGATAGTTACGGAGATAATAATACTTCTAAGTTTGACAGCTGTAACTTTCACATCTGTCGTGCTTTTGTAGTATGGATTCTAATATTTTTAATTTAATATGACAGCCATCCCTTTGACACCTGTCATGCCATTTTACTTGTAATAATTCTGGAATGACAGTTGTCTTTGACATGAAAAATGAAATTATATGAAACTTCTAAATTTTATCAAATCAATAACACGAATAAAAACTAAACAAAATATCAATTTTTTTTGGTATGACAAAAACATCACTATTGTTGGCCGACTCAATATGGCGGACCAGGCACGCGAGTGACGTCACGAAAAGTATTGTCAAAATAGCGAAACTGTCGTGTATAATGCTGGCCTATTTTTAATACATTCATTTGACAGAGACGTCTATATGATTATTATTTCGGTTTTTAAACTCTTTCCATGTCAAAGTATCAGAATGTCATATCACCTTAGATCATAGAGGGAACATATCACCAATTCCATTTGATTCCTTTTCAATGGGTCACATTAACTCAAGGAAGTTTCATGATGAAACTTTCTTGCACTAACTAGACGCTTGACCATGTGACGTTATTTTGGCGCTCAAGTACTGTGTGCAAAAAAAACCGGCCAAGCTCCCGCACGAAAGGTTCCAAACCGTCTTCTATAAAAGATAAGTTTCTACCTGTTTATTAAGATCGAGTAAAGATTGCTTAAAAATTAATGCGATGCGTCGACTTAATGTGACCGCGTTATAAACGCAATAACATTAATAAAATGTTAAATACTGAGACGTAATAACCAAGTGAAAAATTGATTATTATTATACCAGCCTCCATACATTTTGTGGACATGTCCTTTTAACGGAAAACTGAAAACACTGATTGACATTGACAATTGATTTAAAATTGTCTCGGGCTGCTTTGAGGGGGATGTCAAACACAAACGTTCCCGCTTTGTCTATGGCAGCAATTTTTTTTCTTCTAAGATTCTAGCCCAGGTTGAGCCCAAGTTTTTTGGCGGGAACGCGGAAAAATCATGTAGCCTCATTGTATTATTTTGTTTAACTTGTGTTTTTATCAGTGATAATTAGTGAAAAATGGTGGTATTTCGTTGATTATGAGCTGATTTACTTGCATGAGTGTAGGCAAGTTATATAATGTGACGTATCATGTTGTTCCGTGTTGTTACCAAAACTCCATAGACGCCTCTAGTAAAGTCTCCACAGCTTTACTGAGGTATGACTTGGACTATGATTGGACTTGACTGCGACTTTATTGGACTATAACGAGACTACGACAGTGACTATTTTGATAAAATATTATCAAAAATTATTAAAACTTATTACTTGACATTGGCAAATGCACAATAATGCGACGCCAAAACTAAGAAGAAGAAGAAGATTCTAGCCCATGATTTGCCGGCTTGTCGTTGAGTTGAAACTTGAAAATCTTGAAATCCTTGAATATTTTTCGATGGTTTGTTTTTCGCCGCTCAAAAGTTTCATGAAAATTTTATATTCAAATTTAATGTGGCCGTAGCGAGCTAAATGACAATGGGGGACGATACACAAACCACTCAGACCCAGACTCAAGCATCACAAGTTGATTGGAGCCAAACAAATACTCCATCTTGCATCCCTAATATTTGGGGAAGATTGTATTATACAAAGAAATCCCGCAATGGGCACCTTTGCTGGAAGAAAGCTGCCAATGATATTCCGGAGTACTTCGGTATGTAGACTATTTTCTGTTTCATATTTGGTTAAGTATATAGAACTACCTTCCAAGTGAAATTGCCAAGTCTATTGCAATTTTACTGCACCAGTAGCATAAATGCATTAGAATTGCCTATAGTTATACTTACTATAATGCATTTCGTTACCAAAAGGACGTAAGCCAATGTGGCTGCAAGATGACCATGAGCCGAGAAGTGCTGCTATTGCTTCTAAACTAATAAATTGTCGTGTAGGTAATAGATGTACAGCAAAAAAGCAGTGTCAACGCCTAGAAAACAAACATTGTAATTGCCCTGTACTTATTGAGATACATGTACCAAGTAGCTAAGAGTGTAGTCTCATGTTCAACCACCAGCCCCGATATTTTGTGCCCTAAATATCTCACAAATAAAGTACCTAGCTAATCTATCACTTAACTTCATTATTACCTGCATGTCTGCTAACATTGATTTGAAGCTTGATTATTGGAGTAAGTTTATTTGGTAAAGGTCTTCATTTAGAATGTATGTGGCCCTCCTCTCTGGTGATTATGTATTGTGGTGCCCAACATGGTCCAAACCACTACCTATTTCCTTTGCAAGCAGCTCTGCAGTGTCTGGAAGCATAATAAATGACACCAACATTATGCCAAACTGTTACATCATCAAGATATAAAATACATCACACAAACAGGTGGGATGTAGGACTTTCAAAGTTCCCCCCTTGTTCTTATCAAGTGTCACATTTGATTGACTCTCTAGGTGGGTTTGTGTTGGGAAATATGGCATTTTTAGCATTTGTAAATTTAGCGTTAGTATTAATGTAAGGTTTGGGAATTTCGCCCATTTCACCAATAATGCTACTTTTGCTCACAAGTCACAACCCAAAACAAACACTAAAATTCAAACTCAATATGCCACAAAACAATCACAAAGAACCCACCTTTGCATGTGGGTCAAAAGTGGCAGTTCATGATGGCATTTTTAACTGTTTTTGAGCTATCCTAACAGTGGATGAAAACAGTTATAAATGCCACTTTTGTTCACACATACTCAAAACAAACTGAATGTGATCATTGTTGGCATTTTTAACTGTTAATTTTGCCATCGGTACGCTACCCGAACGCACTGTCCCCTAACCTGTCACCTAGTTTAGGTGATCTTTCTCATTAATATTGTTACTGTGTAATAAAACTAATGGCAGTGTGTTTCTCTTATAATTTTTTAGACCTCATTCAACCCGAGTTCACTCTAGGCCGGGCATTACATTGCACATGCCCTATGGTGAAGGATACAACAAAAGACGACATAATAAGAAACATAAGCAAGCTGCAATTCACAATAAAGAGAGATCTGACGTAAGTTATAGATCACTACATAGACTATTGTACTCTAAGATTTTACAGTTCTGAAATCATTGCTACTTTTCAAATACCGTATTAGAACTTAGTTACTTGATTTTTAAGATATATGTACATGTATTTTGTTTGCAAACAATTTCGTAAAACCTCATCAAAATAAATTGAAATAATGATTTCTGGAACCTACAAGTTCCAGAAATTATTTGGTCTATTTAAGAATTTTTTACATAGCCTCCTGCATTAGAGTCAATGTAGTAAGTAGATGGGACAGGAACTTTGACTTTTAAAAACAATGTTTGTGTCACTTACAACTCTATTGATATGAGTATTTTGGAGGTGCCATGTTTCACTTCTGATAACTACCTAACTACACCATCCTCCTGAGTCCCCGATATGACAGGTGATATTGTGCCATCCATCCATCCATCCATCAGCCAAAAGACGTCCACTGCTGGACATAGGCCTCCCCTATGGATCTCCAATAAGACCACTTACAAGATATTGTGCCACTTACAAAAAAATCTGAATTTTCAAGAATTCCTCGGAAAAGCAGATTTTTATTCTCAAAAAGCTGATTTCTAGGGTTCCGTACCTCAAAAGGAAAAAACGGAACTCTTATAGGATCACTTTGTTGTCCGAATGTCAAGGCCCTTTATCTCAAGAATGCGTAAAGTTAACGAGTTGAAATTTAAACCATGTACATATATCCATGGTCTCTTACAGTTGTGAAAAAATTAAACTTCGCATTTACCATATAAAAAAGTTAGAGCCGTTTATGTCGTAAAAAACGCATATTTTGACACTTACAAATCAAAACCTACAGGGTAATTCCAGTTGACCTAGAACTATGAAATTTGGCAAGAAGCATTGTCTTAGAGTACACATATAGGAATATATCTGAAAATTGTATTTTTCTAATTAAATCACAAAAAAATAGGGCCTAAATACAAACTGGCCCAAAATTCAAAGTGAGTAAATCGTATCATGTGGGGCATCATATGAAAGAGCTTCATTAGCACATGCTAAAACAGATTCACTATGTGTAAATTACCATTCGATGAATGGCGAGAAAAATAAAAAAATAAATTTATCCAATACAGATTTCAACATTACAATTTTGTGAAATACTGGATATGTACGGAACCCTCGGTGTGCAAGCCTGACTTGCACTTGTCCGGTTTTTTATTTAAGGATCACATCAGATACTTGATGATATTATCTTCCATCTTAATAAGGACAATAATTAATTAGCCATTTTCTTGTGTAAAAAAATGTTGTAATTTACCCCGGGTCTTAAGTAGATAAACAGACCCTTGTATAGGCTGAATTATACTAGATGATGGATGAAGAAAAGGATGTAAAGTTGGCTACAAACTTCGCAGTATCCAATACTGGCTGAAGCTCACGTAATGTGGGCTAATCAGAAGGTTTTGGGAGCAGCTTGTAGTTAAATTCACATATTCTATGCTGATTTGTGTGATTCGGCACAACATTGAATTTTAATCTCTCTACAGAGAATTACTGTCTCCGGCAATCATAACTGACTCTTCTCATAATGGCACATTCATCAATGGACAGCTTATAGGCAAAGGAAAGAGCAGAGTTTTGGACGACAATGACGAGATATCGATCACACATCCCTATGTTAAGAGTAAGTAAACATTACACTGTACAGTATGACATTTATTTGATAATGTTCGCAATTATTTTGTTTATGTTTTTACTTAATACCATTATATACTACCATTTAATTTTTTTTATTGTTGAGTCTTTGTTACTTGAATAAATGATTATTTAATTTAATTTAATTAATTTATATTTGAAGACAAAATGCTTGCTTTGGCCTGGTTGCAATACCAGGTACAAGACAGAAACTAGTTATTTTTAAATATTTTTTTGTATTTCTTTGTTTTGCAATTTTTATTTCTTTGTTTTTCAGTTTTTGTTTTTAAAGATTTACTCAAAAATGAGCAGGATCAAGTACCCAAAGACATATCGAGAAAATATTACATATCCAGGGTACTGGGACAAGGAGCTTGTGGTGTTGTAAAATTAGTTTATCACAAAGTATGTTCATTTCATTTTCATATCCTATTAATTAATGGTTCAGTTTAAACAATAAATAAATGTAAAAAAAATCTATTTCAGACAAATTGCACCAAGCATGCAATGAAAATGATCAAGAAGAGCAGACTGACTAATGGCCAAATCAATCATTTGACTGATCCTGAAAAAATAATGAATGAGATCAATATTATGCTGGCCCTCAAGCATGTAAGTATTTAACAACAGTAAAAAACATGTTTGAAAATAGTCTTCAAAAAATTATTATTCTTCATTAACTGCATCACTGCCGAAGGATTAATGTTTTGTGTACTATGATTTTTGTTATGTTAAGGAATTAAACTAAGTCGAGAAGTCTAAGAAGACTGGATTCGATTTACCAATACACAAAAACTTAGCAAAAAATATTAAATTATAATTTTTTATTTAGTTCAATGTTACTTGAAGCTCTAAGTGTATAAAAGTTCACTTATGAAGTCAAATCTGTTTTTGAGAAATATTGGCAGACGCCCAGGTTGTGGCCAGCGTCCCGGTTGTGGCCATTTTTGTGTTTGAAGCCTTGTAAATTACAAACAAAAAAGATAATGGTTTTGAATAAATATGGAAAAAATCTTCGCTTCAGGGTCTGACATGTGATATTTATAGTACCGCATGTGTATATGTAGATTTTTTTAATAATCTTTTAAAAACGGGAAGTGTTAATTTTTTTTATTTCTTATGGAAATCCTTAAGGGCTTCTTTGTAATTAATCTGTAATTATTTTAATTGTATGCAAGTAATTTGTTTCGAATTCGATTCCAATCTACTAAATAATGTTTTAGATTAATATTTATAAGATAATTTGGATAGTTATTTATTTCCTAATACTTCAATCAAAGTGGCCACAACCGGTGCAACAAATTTGATAGCTTTCACCGGTTTTGGCCATTCCACTGACCTGAATTGATTTTTAACTGAACTGATGACTTTTCATTAAAATACTTCTAGAACAAAAGATATTTTTTTCTCATAGTATTTACATGTAAAAATTAATAGATAAATGTCTACTCTACCATAAGAAACTTTAAAATCCTACGAGGGTCATTCAATAAATACTTAGCCTACAAAAAGTAAACGAAAATTTTGGAAAAGTGGCAATTTATTGCCCAGCGATGCTCCAACTTTTTTAACCCGCCCGAAAAATAGTTTTTGTCAAACTCTGCAAAATAGGCCTCCGTGGCGGCGATGACCTCCTCATTTGATCCATATCTATTCCCGGCGAGAGATTTTTTCAGATTAGGAAACAGAAAGAAGTCACAAGGGGCCAAATCTGGAGAATACGGTGGATGGGGCAGCAATTCGTAGCGTAATTAAAATTTTGAAAAGTAACCGGCTTTATTAAAAATAAAACTTACAAATTTCTCACCAAAATAAAGTTTAATAATTCGAATGCTCAGAATTATCAGCGATAACACCCCATTATTTTTACGAATAAAATAGCCAGACCGCTATTCTATTTCATAGACCGAAAAGTATTTTTTTTTTAATGTGTACATTATGAGTAATTAATTTAAAACTCACTGTCGTCCGCCGCTCTGGCGTGATCTTGTCGAGCGCGACCGCGTAAAATTTGTCCGAGTGAAGGGAGAATTTTTGAAATAATAGTTTATCAATGCGTCACCTTAACCGCGCCGCGTGCGCTCGCAACTATACAGCGGATATGTAGCTTATTATTTAGATGAAAGGAAATGTTAAAAAAAGGATTATTTTGTTCCATCAGCCATGCATAATCTCGACGGAAGAAGTGTTCGACTCGCCCACCGCCGTGTACATAATCCTGGAACTGATGGCGGGCGGCGAGCTGTTCGACCGCATCACGCGCGCCGGCCGCCTGTCCGAGCCGCGCACACGGTTCTTCTTCCGCCAGATGGTGCTCGCCGTCAAGTATCTGCACTCTCAGGGCATCACTCACAGAGACCTGAAGGTGAGCGGCTAATACTTAAGGGTGTATACGCCGAATCAAACAACGAGCTCCGCGAACAAAGTGAAACGGCGAAGGGACGAGGGGACCGAGTCTTCATATGGTGAAATTAACAATAAAAATTCATGTAAAAATATCAAGTCTACTTTTAAGTATTTTAGGTATATATTACGCCAATGTTTTTTAGTTACATTAAACATAATTTAAAAATACTAAAAACTCGAAATAAACAAAATTTTCGTTCAAAACAGAGGTGACTTTGGAATATTTTTCGATCGAGCTATGTTATTCCTTGTTCGTATCAGATTAACTTTACCCATTGAAGGTATGCTCGACAATAACTTGTATTTTTACAGTCTACAAAAACATGTTTTTCTAACAAATATTTAGGTGTTTTATGATCGGCGCCTCTTTAAAGTTGTTTCTAAACTTTCAGCCTGAGAACGTGCTACTGGAGAGTACAGATGAAGAGACGCTGGTGAAGATCACGGACTTTGGCCTCAGCAAGTTCGTAGGAGAGGACAGCTTCATGAAGACCGTGTGCGGCACGCCGCTCTACCTGGCTCCAGAAGTTATACAGTCCAACGGCGTCAAGTGCTACGGACCAGAGGTGGACGTCTGGAGCCTGGGAGTTATATTCTTTGTGTGGTAATTATGACTTAATATACATACCTACTTTGAATCTAAGTGGACGTGTCAAGACGCCATGTTTTGGGGTATTTTGTCCCCACACATTTTACTTTCTTCTTGGTGATTGCTTTTACCTTGCATGCTGCCCATGGATCGTAGATCGCCTTTTGTCTACTTTTGCACTTCTGTTACCTATGTCACAGTCTGATCCCGAGTAATTTCACTTGACTATTTATATTGTCGCTGATGTAAGGCTTTTTTGTGGATATTTACAGTTCTTTCAAGCATAATAATATATATTTCTTGTTATTTCACATTTATGTTTACAATTAATAGTAGATAAGACTACTAAGCTTACTTACATTGACATTGGAATTGGATTTATTACATAATGTATTTTTAAATTGTGTTTTTCTGCTTTATCACAAAACTATAATTATAATACTTTCATTCCAGTCTCGTGGGCTACCTGCCATTTTCGTCCGACTACAAGGACATGTCCCTAACGGAGCAGATCCTCAAAGGCCGCTACAAGTTCTCCAAGGAGCACTGGCTGGGGGTCAGCATGTCGGCCAAGCAGCTCATGATGAAGATGCTCACTGTACCTGTGCATAAGAGGATCTCGCTCAACCAAATACTGAA
This sequence comes from Hypomecis punctinalis, assembly GCA_949316475.1. NCBI lineage: Eukaryota > Metazoa > Arthropoda > Insecta > Lepidoptera > Geometridae > Hypomecis > Hypomecis punctinalis. Next base: position 13,310,035 of record OX438807.1, read on the forward strand.
CCATCCTTGGATGCAGGTATGTCGTATCTTTCAGATTATCAGACTACAAGGGCATATCCCTAACCGAACAGATCTTGAAAGGTCGCTACAAATTCTCCAAGGAGCACTGACAGGATGAGTGCTTCCACTCTGCCCCACCAAAGCGCCCCACTGGTGGGGCAGATTCCACTCCTTCATTTTTTGGAGTGGAATCTGCCCCACTCATCCCATCTTGGTGGGGCAGATTCCACTCACTTTTTAGACCAGTGGAATCTGCCCCACCAGGGGTGTCGCATGGTTTTAAATTAAAAAATTAGTGTCATGAAGTGCGAAACTCGACTTCAAAATTTTAATCATTATAACGCACCACCAAAAGAACAGATAAGTGACGACATTGAATCCAAAATATTAAGAAGATTGTAAACTAAAAGCACAATTATCTGAATTCAAAAATTTCAGATTGTATGTACTCGTAGTTATAGTATTTATGTTGCAAATATTTTCGAAGTCATCGTAACGTAAAAGAAAATTACATATTATGATTCCATTTATAATAATCAATTCATTGTAATGATCTTTAATAATCTATTCGAGATTTTATCTCTGTCAGCAAGTTACTTGAATAGTATGTAATTAAAATTTGCACCTATTACAAATGATAAACGTTTCCATCTTAATTGCAACCTTTATTATGAGAATGAATTATACGGGTTATTTCTAATCAATTAGCATGCTTATTTGGTACATCAAAACTAACAACTTTTGATCAACGACTTTTGTCAAATCTCAAAAAAAAAGTTGTTGTTCCATAGAAAAATATCGTTCAACCTTAACAAAATGTATGGAACAGCTGTTTTTTTTTAGTTTCCACAAATGTCGCAGAACAAAAATTGTTAGTTTTGAAGTACAGAATAAGCCCCTAGACGGATGCTAATTGATTAGAAATAACCCTGAATTTTCTGCATTAATACGTTAACCATAACTTATGTATGCAGTATACAGGTTGGAGAGCTGGCGCCGACATTAATTTGACCCACATGTAGTACTAGTAACCAGTAGTGGATTGTCAGTGTCTTCTAGTTTATAGCGACTATTTAAGTTGCAGTGACCAGGTATGAGTCCTACCAGAAGTCTGAGGTCTTGCCACTGCAACTTCAATAGGTCGTTTGTGATGTTTCTATTTAAATTAGGGAAAGCAACCAAAGTGTTTGCAATCCTCCCTTTTGTTCCACATATTCTGATATTATTCTTTGGTATGATAACACAGCAACAGGCGCTCTTCCACCGCTATTGACTTACAGTGTTTAGTTGCCTCGTCCCCTACCTGTTTTCTCGTGCCCTCTTTGGCCAGGGCATTGGCTTTGTTGTTGCCAGAACATGTTCTGTGACTCTTTATCCATCTCACGATTGTTCTGTGTTAAGTTGAAAGAGTTTGAAGTGTCGCATGACATTCAGCAACAACTCTAGAACTTGTTACAGGTTTTCTACGTTCGTAGCAGCACTGTTAACAGGGAACACGATGACTTCTTTGGCCTCACAGTTTTTTGTAGCTGAATTGAATGATAATATTAAATTTATAGTTTTCTTTTACTTTACTATGACTTTGAAAATATTTGCGACATAAATACAGGGCGTTGTACCCTAGCCCAGTGTCCATACAGGGATATCCAGAACTGGTGTACTAAGCCGAAAGGAGGTCAGACCATCAATATGAATTATGAACAACGTTTCCTATGGGACCAACAGTTACTGTTGGGACTGTCGACAGGTTGTTGGAACAGGGACTGTTGGTACAGGAAACAGGGACTACATACAATCTGTAATTTTTAACTTCAGATAATTGTGCTTTTAGTTTACAATCTTCTTAATATTTTGGATTTAATGTCGTCACTTATCTATTCTTTTGGTGGGGCGTTATAATGATTAAAATTTTGAAGTCGAATTTCGCACTTCATGGCACTAATAATTTAATTTAAAATCATGCGACACCCCTGGTGGGGCAGATTCCACTGGTCTAAAAAGTGAGTGGAATCTGCCCCACCAAGATGGGATGAGTGGGGCAGATTCCACTCCAAAAAATGAAGGAGTGGAATCTGCCCCACCAGTGGGGCGCTTTGGTGGGGCAGAGTGGAAGCACTCGACAGGATCTCGCCCAACCAAATACTGAAACATCCTTGGATGCAGGTACATTCTGATCTTTCAGGTTATCATCCTACTACAAGGACATGTCGCGAACGGAGCAGATCCTGGAAGGTCCAAGTTCACTAAGGAGCACTGGCTGGATCTCGCTCAACCAAACATTGAATCATCCTTGGAATATTCTTTCACTTCACACGCTTTCTGCCTTTACTTAACTATCTACCTTACTATCTCTACTTTAGAAATATTTACATTCCCACTTATTTTGTGTAATTTCTTGCTCCTTTTGCTAAAATAGTTGTCCAATGGCGTTTTAGCTTTAGCTCTGATGGTGAGTAATAAATATACTAAACTTGAGCAGCTGGGTTGCATGGCATGGTAAAGGTATTATTAAATATTTGAGCTCACCCCTAGTTATGCTCGTGATGCCATAATTTGCAACCTGATCATCTAACATTTAAAAAAAAAGATCATCAACATCGTAATTGAATATTCAAAAAGAAATTGAAAATGACAATACCCTGGGTGTCAAAATCGGAGATTCAAATGAAATGAGCGCACTTTGGAGTTTTGGCGGGAACGCGGAAAAGTCATGTCGCCTCATTGTATTATTTTGTTAAACTTGTGTTTTATCAGTGATAATTAGTGAAAAGTTGTGGTATTTCGTGGATTATGAGCTGATTTACGTGCATGAGTGTAGGCAAGTGATATAATGTGACGTATCAGGTCGTTCCGTGTTGTCACCAAAACTCCATAGACACCTCTAGTAAAGTATCCACTGCTTTACTGAGGTATGACTTGGACTATGTTTGGACTTGACCGCGACTTTATTGGACTATGACGTGACTACGACAGTGACTATTTTGATAAAATATCAAAAATTATTAAAACTTAACACTACTTGACACTGGCAAATGCACAACAATGCGACGCCAAACAAAAGAAGAAGAAGAAGAATGAGCGCACTTACAGATAGTCACTTTACTATTGTCACATCGCGCCAGGTCGCTCACTAGAACAACAAATCAGCAGCGGCCTTTTACATCTTTAGGTCACTACTTGGTTTCCTACAATTCGTTGTGTTTTTACAGCACACAGACACCATCATCAGAGTGGAACAGCTGCTGTCGAGCAAGATTCAGACGAGCGGTGGCACCAACCACACTCTATCACTGACGTGCACTGAAGACGAGCAGAGCAGCAGCCTCGACAGCACCACCGTGATCAGGCTCGTGGCCACCGCCAAGCGAGCCCTGAGTGACTCCAGCAACTCGTGTGAACCGAACCCCAAGAGGTTCAGGATCGGCATGTGTGACGTAGAGAATAGTACCTCCACTAATAGTGTTAGCTCTGAGGGTTAGTTCCCTTTCACTGAGTGTTTCTCTAGACGATGGATATTCTTATTCGGTGTGGGGGCGATAGGTCTTGAAACCTACATAGTGTTTTGGGCATTTCCCCCTCCAGCGTCTACCCGAACTGACAACGACTAAAAGCGGACATATTTTAGGATAACATTATTACGACCTTTAACTAAAGGGCCTATAAGCCGTGGTGGCTTAGAGGCAGTGACACCCGCCTTACAATCGTCAGGTCGTGGGTTCAAATCCCGGTCCCGTACCAATGACTTCTTTGGAATTTATGTACGGAATTTCACACCACTGGCTTTTCGGTGAAGGAAAACATCGTGATGCAACCTGCATATGTCCGTAGAAGAAATGCCGGTGCGAGTTGGTGGATTCACATACGCGATGGCGTATGTGAATCCACCAACTCGCACCGGGCCAGCGTGGTAGATATGGCCCAATCACCCTTCGTGGGTAGGCCTACGTCCTGCAGTGGACTATTAAAAAAGCTGATACAGTACAGTACTTATGGGCCAACCTCAAAAAATGGATATACCGTATTGGCCGAATCAAACTTCTTGGCGGCTGTGAAGTAAGCTAACCCAAGCTGCGCGAAACCCGCGCCTCATGCAGCTATTAAGTGACCTTGAGTCAGGATATGGTTTTGCGCATATTGCTAACCTCACAGCCGCTCAAAAAGTTTGATTCGGAATATACAAGGTTACGACTGTCGAAAAAAATTTTGCAAAATTTTTTTATTTTGCGATTTCGGTATTGCCTCATAGTTAAGTTATAATGAGTAGGTACAATGGTCCTAGAATATGTACGTCCAAAGAAACACCAGTATAACGAATCTCAGTGTTGATTACTTAACTTTGCTTACCTCACTCGTCATCTGGCCTAGATGACGCTTTGAAGCGAACTAGTATTTTTAGTATGTATAAGAATGTTGAGTACAAATAAGCTATATTGATCCGCCTCAGCGTTAAACGATAAGTTGATTTTATGCTATTTTTGTACGGGACTACGTGTTTTCTAGTGCAGTACACAGTACAGAGACAGTATGTCGAAATTGAAATAAGTTATGGGGCTTCCAACGATATTACATGAAAATGAGAACGCCCTTACCCCATGTTTGTTGAAAGTAATTTAACATTTTCAGTTCCTTAATTACTGATTATAAGTTTGTATTCTACCCATCAATAGAATCGATGTCAGTAACGTCGATTGTGCATATTACACATCAGTAACCTTTAGTGAACTAAAATTGTTCGCCATTCCTTCCTTACTTATTATTGGACATGGACATAAAAAGAAATGTTATGTACCTACGTACTGTACATTTATTTTAATAGTAAGTCCGGCGCGAAGTGTCCGGCTACAAACTTCGAAATCGACATCCCACTTCTGAATTATTTTCCTCGAATATTAACATTGTGATGTTATTTTATATTGTTTTTAGATTATGAATGTGTTCATAAACGACTGCCCTAGTGCTTATGTAGGAGCTAAGATTAGAAATGGGTATTAGATTTATTCACAATCTAATTTTAATTCATTGTGTGATATGATAATGAGAAATGTCAATTTTAATTAATGTTATTGTTTGAATTAGTGGCGCTAGCTTTGACGTAAGATTTTAGTGATATAAACTGTTGAATACAGTATAATCCACGCCAAACAAGTCGGCGTATGGGAAGTTAGACGCAGAACGCTGCGCAAAAGGCTAATATAGGTATGCTCTCCCGATAAGAGACTCGCGCCGGGGCACACCCGCCCGCCAACCTCGTGCCTCCCGCGCGCTCCCTACGCCCGTGCTCACCACTACGCCACGCGGCGTCGGCATTGTTCATACATGCGCAATAGCGAATTACGGCGAAGTGTCATCTGCGGCTAACTTCTCATCCGCCGGCTTGTGTGGCGCGGACTATAGAAATACTAAAAATGTGCCATTCCTTTTATGACTTTGTTTTGTCCTTGTTTGTGACTTGCTTTAGTATTTTAAGACGTTGAAAGAAATTACGTTGACCAAATAATTTTTAAGTCACCTGTGATTTACACACCTCATAGCTTGTAGTGTGTTTTTGTTGATTTTGTTCCATTTGAATATTGTTAATATTGAATATTAACAGCAATGTGTATTGTTAATTGAGAATTAGGTAATTATGTTACCTTAAGACTCGGAGATTTTAAATAAGTAATTTGATCCCACCATTGGAATTTTGTAAGATTATATTCGACTAAGTTTTCCTTTCAGTTTTTTCATATGATTACTAAGTTTTATTCTCAATAAAACTGCTGTTATCGAAAATAAATTATTTTTTATTTCAATTCCAAGCTCTGTACACGTTATGTACAAAACAATAAGAAATTAATTTAGACAATTATTAAATTAATTCAGTCTTGTCGTATATTCTGTACAGTTTAACTCTGTTCTATGATGCATATTTTAAAATAGATCTACATACAAAGGTAGGAACTATAGGAAATTGTAGCCCGAATCAAACTTTTTGGCGGCTGTGAAGTTACAAGCTGCGCCAAACTCAATCCTGACAAAAGCCCACATAACAGCTGCACGCACTGCAGTATTGGATGTAGCGTAGCTTGTAGCTAAATTCAGTCGCTAAGAAATTTGATTCGACCTATACCATAGGCACGATGACTAAGAAAATATAATTAGTCAGTCGGATATTAAAATACATTAGATAAGTATGTTTTTCTTTTGTCAATCACTACATTTAACAAAGTCGCTTCCCTGTCTGTCTGTCCCTATGTATGTTATATCTTAAAACTACGCGGATTTTGTTGCGGTTTTTTTTTAATAGATAGTGATGCAAGAGGAAGTTTTACATGTATAATACACCTGTGCGAAGCCGGGGCGGGTCGCTAGTTAAACATTGATGAAAAAATAGTCTGATAAAGTTTCGCGTGACGTCACAAGTGTCATATATCGTCGCTTTGGTGGTGAACAGAGGTCAACCCACATTTTTAGTCAAATTAGTTACATAGATAATTACCAATTATTATATTTAAACGAGGATTCAATAAGGCTCAATTTTCATCAAAATCGGACCAATGGTTTAGAAGATATTATAAAAAATGTATTTTGTAGTTGACCCTTGTCCCTTAATTGCTCATTAAGCCCGATTACTGAGGCGCTATCGTAACTATAATAGCTAAATAGCATAGTTCTGTTTCTTTTTCACTTTAGGCATTCGATAGAGAGACCGCTTTTTACGTTGCTAAATAATTTACGCTGGCGCCTCTAACCGGGCTTATTATCTCAAAACTTGATTTTGTGGGTTAGCTCTTTTCACCACCAAAGCGACGATATAGACGTGTGAGAGACGTGACGTCACGACCCCCACTCCCAAACTTCGACAGTTTATCTTTGCCATTTGTTCTTTTATTGACAAAAGAAAAATACTATAATACAAATATGTTTTTTTTTACCCAGTGATCATGCCTATTTACTATTTATATTACAATCGCATTATCTATTCCATCGCCGATACGGCATTATATTTTGCGCTTCTATAAGCCTATGTTGTACTCTCCTGATCTACTCAAAAGTAAAGTTAAACTGTACAAATATTGTTAACAGAAATATATCAAATTAAGTAGAGTTCGACGATTACATTACGATTGCAAATTCAAAACATTCTCAAATAATAATAAATTAATAATTCAAACTGAATATAAAACATTTGAGGTATAACAAAATATACATCGGCTAAAGCTGGCTTAATTAACTTCTTTTAAATGCTATGTACTTAAATTACATAATTTTTATAATTGGATGTACTATTTGTCGATAACATTGGACTGACGAAATTATATCTCCTATAGGCACGATTTCTTAACATTTTAACATTGCAGAACTCTGCCTTATCGAATACGTTCTTACCTTCGAGCAAATATCTACAGAGCCACTGTTCCTAAATGAAATGTCCCTAAAAAAATGTCCGAGTGCCTGCACACATACCAACTTAGATATTTATTTACATTCAATAATTCACAATGACCCGTTTTATCGAATCTCGACGTTGTGTCACCTAATTAGTGGTTATAACCGAGCACTTTGGCATCGCGACTTAAAAGTCTGCCCACTAGGTAGCTTGGGCAGGGTTTTGGCTCACACTTTTTTGCATTATTGTGACTACAGATATTTGCTTCAAGGTTCTTACATAAAATTTCCACACATTTTAACTACACACTTCAACACAACGCTGCACTAGTCAGTCTTCTACAAATAGGTCTACGTGCGAACGACTATCTCTCGTAGCATCCAGTACAAAATGGAGACAACACTCGAGTTCTCGAATATTTGATAACTTATTTAACAATATTGTACTAACATTAGATGCGATAGTACTCTCACAGCTCCAGATCTCTCCGATCGAGGTAATTCCAGTATTAATACGATTCTTAGCAAATTATTCTCCGCTGGTGATCTCTTGAGCAGAACTGTGCGAGGGCTCCGCGCTTTGTGCTTCGGCTTCTGCAAAGAATAAAACATTCTATCAATACCATAATTCGAAAAACATATTTTTTTCATCTCATAAGGTGTTGTTTTGCAAAGTAGACTTTCAGAGTATATACTCATCATTATGAATAACGTTTACTATGGGAGCAAGCCTGAAACCACAAAAAAAACAACGTTTTGCACTTCGGGAGAAGTGAAAACTTGAACATATGAAGTACTATCATTTATATGATAGTCTGGCTAACGAAAGTTGATACTGGAATTTTTCGCAAACTTTTTAAATGACAACACACGGTGCTACTACCATCGTGGATTTACCTTTAAATTGGGGTATTTTTACCTTGTATTAAAAACTTTTTCAAACTTCATGTACTAAACTGAACAAAATTATTCATTATATTATTATAATCTTCATCGTAACGAAGTAGATAGGTACGCGTTGAAATCATTTGGAGAGCAATGCGAAGCCTCAATTTGACATAATAATAACGTCAAAAACAAAAAATAATTGACGTAATGAATATAAACGACTCCTACACGACAAGTTAAAGCTTGATAAAAGATTTTTTTGCGATTCCCCCAAAGATTTGGAAGAATCGAAATCGCAGTATGGTAACAATGCTACATCGTGTGAGTGAGAAAAGGGTTTCCCTCTCAGTTTAGGGCTGCCATACTGATATTTTTTAAAGGAGACGTCCACAGTTGGTATATTATTCAGAGAAAATTCTAACCAAGATGATATGTACATCATTTGAAAGCTTGTTTTATGGGCTTCTCAAAAATCTCTAATTTCGATATTTTCATCCCTGCATTTTTTTTTAAATGTGAAAAATAAATTGTATGGAAAATAATAATACAGCTTTTTATTTTTTCTAGTTTAACAATAATAAAGTGCTTCTATCGTTATTTTACTTGCATTTGTAGCTGATTCTTCCACATTCATCTCATAATTTGTTAAAATTAAAAATTTTTGCCTACCAGTGTGACCAGTTAGTAGGTTCAATGTGACAAAAAGACACTTAAAAAGTGTGTCTAACTGGTAAAAATGCTTTATTTTAACAATTTGGAGATTAATTAATCAGGTTTGATAGAGATAAACTACCTATTGAGCCAAATATATTTATTTATCCCAATAAATTCAAAAATAATTAAAAAAAAATGCAGGGCTCTTTTTTGTTTTCAACTGATGTAATAGACTCAGAAAAATATGAACTTTCTCGAAATGTAACGAGTGTTGTGGTTAGATTTTTTGATTATTATTATACCAGCCTCCATACATTTTGTGGACATGTCCTTTGTCGCGCTTTGTCAGTATCAACTTTCGTTAGCCAGACTCTAAAATACAATATCAAACACGCACACTCGCGGAAGCGCCCAGCGCCGTCTTACGAATTTCGATCAGGTTATGTGTTCTAACGCGAGTTCAACATTTTTCACCCATCCCAAAAAGTGCACAGCGCCGCTAAAGAAGTTTTCCCTTCAAATAGCTGTTTTTTCACTTCACAAAAACGATTCGACAATGGCAAAAGGTTGATATGTTCCGCGATTTCCGTTATTGATCCCATAGTTAACATTTGCTCATGATGATGAATATTCAGGGTTATCTAGAACTGGTGTATTAAGCCGAAAGGAGGTGATTCAGACCATCAAAAAAATTGTTCCCGATTTCCGAATTGTACGAGAAAAAAAATCATGTTTCATACATTTTGTCGATTTGGACTATTATTTGTTTGAAATCTGTTCTATTTCTGTTTCTTTTAATCTATTTTTTTTTAATTCCGGATTGCCCATACATATATTAAAAGATGTTTATAATGATGGTCTTAATCACTCCCTCTCGGCTCAGTATACGGGAAAGCAGATAACCTTGTATAGATACATTGCAAAGTAAGAGCTTATTTTTGTGGTTGTGATTAAGTAATGCATGAAAGTCAGTTAATGAGTTCCCAGAGAGATGCGACAGACAGCCAACAACCCGTGCACATAAGCTTTTGACGAACAACTCACCTAAACACTAACTAGCAGACTAAATAACTTTTGAAGTAACTGAAACAATGTGAAGTTTTGCATGGAAATAAAAACATTCACAAAGCAGTATATTATTATTATAGAAAAGAAAATAGAAAACTAAACTTTTTTGTCTTCGAGCAAATATCTACAGAGCCAGAGTCCCTATGTGAAAATAGTAAAAAAATGTCCGAGCACCGTCATACATACCGACTTAAATATTTACACAATGACCCGTTTTCTCGAATCTCGAATTAGTTCTCGTAGCCGAGCACTTTGGCATCGCGCGGCGTTGCTTTCGGCTTGCAATCGCTTACGACTAACTAAAAAGCCTGCCCACTACGTAGCTTGGGCAGGGTTTTTAGCTCGGACACTTTTTGCACGATTGTGACTATATAGATATTTGCTCGAAGCTTCTTGTCCTTTAAGATAAAGGAAAGACGAAAACTAACTATATTTCATAACATAAAATCTTGAAATCACAATTAATAATATATTATTATGTGCATGCACCAAAATTACCGTCAATACTCTTTGTACTCAAGTTGTTAAGTGCTAGTTTTTTTACGATTATTGTATTGTTATTATTGTAGTATATTGTATAATATATGGGTTTATTTACATAGGAAATACGTAGCCGAAAGGGAGTCACTATTATGAATAATTTTAATATGGAGCCAACCCAGAATTCGAGCGGAAAAATCAACTGCAATTTACATTTTGTCGATTTTCTACACATGGGACAGCTGTTCTTATGCTACGCTTTTCTTGTGATGTGAAAAAACATGTAATACTGGCAGACTAGCTAATAGCCGGGTTATGAATCTATGCTCATGTTTACATCAGTTTGTTTGTGTGTATGTTGCTTTAGCGAGACTGCAATCGTCGCTACCTTAGACACCCTATGATGAATGGCAGTGAAGCCAACTCTACAGTTTTAACTGTAAATCTATAGTTTAGGTCTCAAAATAAGAAAAACTATATCTTCGCAGTTTCTAAGTTCAAAGGACACATCCACAAAATGTATGGAGGCTGGTATAATAATAATCAAAAAATCTAACCAGAGCACATATTGAGAAAGTATATGTTATTCTGAGTCTTCAGTTAAAAACTAAAAAGAGTCCTCTGATCTTATTAAAATTAATTTTGAATTTCTTAGACAAAAAAAATATTTGACACACTAGGTAGTTTACCTCTGGTAACCTTCAAATGGTATTTTGCCAAAAAAGGCATTTTTATCAATTGGAGATTTTTTTTTATAATTTTACCAAAGTAAGAATCGGGTAAAAATACAAGTAAAATAACGATAGAAGCACATTTTATTTATAAACTAGAAAAAATAGTAATATAAGTATATATAAGTTTATTTAACACACGATTTACTTTTCATATTAAAAAATGGAGGTATGAAAGAATATTAACTAAATATTTTTGAGAAGCCCAGAAATCAAGCTTTCAAATTATATATATTTCATCCTGGTTAGATTTTTCTCTGAATAATATACAACTCGTGGAAGTCTCTTTTAAATGTATGTACAACTTTTTGAAAGAGATTCTACAGTTTTAGTCTAGATCAGGATTGGGAACACTGATTAGATGTTAGATTATAAGTGTTGAGTATCATCAAAACATCAGTACTCACCAGCAATAGCCCGGTCGACTTTCAGCTTATCTCTGATGATGTAGACCGCCGTGAGGAGGAAGAACACCCCCCCAATGACTTCCACGAAGCAGGTGACGAAGAGCGCGTACTGCAGCGAGCGGAACGTCACCAGGTCGGTGGGCTGCTCCGCGTGCGACGACATGCTTTTCTTTAAGCTTTCTGATATCTGCAAATAGATATTCCGTTGTTATCCTTCCTTAGTAACGTAATAGATTTCAAAGTGTGCGTCTTGGTAAGTTTGGAACTCTCACACGGCGACAAAGGGAGAGATTTGAGAAGTATGTAAAAGCTTACAAAGTTAACTGTGCCGAAAATTGTATATCAGCCAGAGTATTGGCAATATAGTAGTAAGTTCATTGTATAATATAATTAATCATGTCATGCCATGCCATGTGCTCTGACCACTTACATTTCAACTTGCTAACGGTTTTAAAGAATTTTGATAAGATAGAGCTTTTTATTATATGTTTGCTGCACAAGGTGTTTCCCAAAAAACATTTTGATTTTTTTTTTACCGAGCTAAGCTCAAAATCAAAAGTAACTTTAGTGGAAAACTCCATAGAATAATTTGACTAGGTGTTCCTAGGCGAGTAAAGTAACATTCGGTTTTTTAGATGGGTGACCAAAAGTGGTATTTCTAACTGAGAACTACCGCGACTCGCATGTCAAGTTACATTGTAGGTTTCGGCTGTTTCACCGTTTTGACATGTCAGAAACTTGAAAGTGGCTCCAGATAATCAATAGAAATGAAAATCATTCATCAGAGTAAGGCTTAATACTATGATAAATTATTTTCAATGATACTGATTATTGATATACTATACAGGGTTATTTCTAATCAATTAGCATCCTTTCAGAGGTTTATTCTGTACATCAAAACTAACAACTTTTGTCAAAACTAAAAAAATCAGCTGTTCCATACATTTTGTCGCGGATGAACGATATTTTTCTATGGAACAACAAATATTTTTTTTGAGTTTTGACAAAAGTCGCAGAACGAAAGTTGTTAGTTTTGATATACAGAATAAGCCCCTAAGAGGATGCTAATTGATTAGAAATAACCCTGTATATGGACTGTATAGCTAGTATTTATTGTGTGGACTAAAATGTATTAATAAGTTTATTTGTACTATTTTCCATAAACAAAAACATTAGCTTTTAGGAACAAGACTAATTACAAAAATTCGGTATCAAAATATTGCCAATAAGATATTAATTCTTGTGTCTACATACCACACCAACTAAGTAGGGACTACCGGCGTCTCCAAACATGTGTGATATTAATATCTGGAAAGCTTCCGCCGTCGAGCGCCGCGGCGGCACCACCACGTACTGTAATATCATACACTCAATTAAAACCAATTGTATTAAACTAAAGACTAGAAAATAAACTAAAATACAGGCGAATCAAATTTAGTGGTATCTGTGAACATGAAGCTAATAATTACGCAGTAGCAATTTATTCAGAAGTCAGCTGCGCAAGGATTGGGGACTTGCGCAGCTTGTAGCTAACTTCGTAGATAACATTATGTTTGATTCGGCCAGTAATAAATTAAAAATAGTTTCTTCAAATTATCTTTTCCCTCTCAGATGTGGCGCTACAAGCGCGTTTTTGTGCGGCGTTTAGTTCTCGAATATTCCGCAGGTCTAGATAATTTGAATATACTATATCAACAGCGATCACAAACTACACTACAAAAGTTTTAAAAACCTTCAAAATTAATCTCACAGAAACATGCTTAGTTAATAATTATTACCAACCCATTTTCCAATCAAACAAGTCTTAATTTAACATATTTAATTAAGCGCCATCTAACAATTCGCACGCGAACTAAAACGCAAATTACATTTCAAATTAGCAAAAACACGTCTTAGTAGCAACTGATATCACTAGATGGCGCTTTTCGCAAAACAATTGAAACCAGTCCACTCAGTCCGAACGATAAATTACATAAAATCCAATGAGACAACTAACTCCCGGATACCCATCACAACCAGGCAATCATGAACCATATGCGCTAATGAGTGACTGATAACAATATAAAAGCAACCATACCAAGCAAAAAATAAAACTACATGACAATAATCATGCAAGGGTCACATGCACCGTCATAGAACTAAACTACGCAACAGAACAATAAAACTCGGAATCGGGTCGGGATACCGCCGCGGAGGCGACGGCATCTCGTAAGTCTCCACTGACAATGCTTCCGAATGGACTGTGTACATTCAATGAATTTAGTAAGTTTGTCGCTAGAAATGACCATTTTTCTACGTCTAAAGTCCGTCGCTAATTACAATATGCACATGCGACTCATAGTCTCAGAAATTCTCAGAGGCGTGAAGTATTTTACATACATACATGTAAGTGAAGAGACTTGTTCATTATGATACCGTGTGTCGCGGAATATCCTATTCCGTAGTTACAAGTCTTCGAGATTAGAGTCGTATAAGCTATTATAATGAGAGACGGACCTTAGCGTATGAATTTTTTTGGCTACAATAATACTTCACCAATTTATTTTGATTAACGTAAAACTGACACATTTGCACATTTGTGTAAAAATAGAGCCAAAACAAAATTAGTTTATCACAGTTGGTATGGGTCGAATGAAACATCTTGGAGGCTGTGGATGTTAGCTACAAACTGCTGAGAACCCAATCCTGGCGCAGCTGTCAGGATTGGGTTTTCCGTAGCTTGTAACTAATATCACAGCCGCTGAGATATTGTGATTCGACCTATAATGTCCGTTAATAACTTCACTAAATTGTCAACATTAAATAAACGCCGTCCATTCAGAAACATCATCATCACCCCTATCAAGGCAAATAAACAAAGTCTTCCCGCCAATTTATCCCGTACAAAAAAAGTGGATAAAACGGTTTGATTTAATCTCTTTGCCGTGCTAGAGGAGAGTGGGGACTTGAACCGATCGCGGCGGTCTCTTACCAGCGACATATCGGCCACTATTGCCCAGTTGAGATTCAAAGCTAGCTCCGCAAAGAACATGAGGACGAATGGCGCGACGTAGTACGACTCGGCGAGGAGTATTCCCGCAGCCATTGCTGGAGCTGATAGGAGCAGGCCGACGCCGCAGATGACCGGGTGGGCTCTTGGGAACCTTTTGATGAGCGCAGCCCCGAGCCACGCGCCCGCCGGGACGCCCACAACTCCGGATAACATCGTGATCGCTCCGAATATTAGCGACACCCTTCGTGCAATAGATACGTATGCGTCAATACATGCATACTGCCTTATAGGGCAGGGGGTAAGACACGACACTGATTTAAATATTCCATTGGTGATTTAAGTTTAGAGCTGATCTGTTCGACGGAAGATTTTATTTTATAACCCGAATCATACAACTTGGCGTCTGTGATGTCAGCTACAAACTGCGAATATCCCAATCCCCGCGCAGTTATTAAACGAGCTTCAGCCAGGATTGGGCTATCCGCAGTCTGAAGCTAACATCACAGCCGTCAAGTTGCATGATTCGGCTTATAACATAACTCGTTTAATACATCCAATAACGAGGAGAATGATATGAAAAATGAATGTTAGGTTAGGTCTTTAATTATTTATTGAAAACAATCAGTAACTTAGAACTTTAATTAGGTTAAATAAATAAGTGGGGTACAAATTCAATCTATTAGGATTAGGAATCGATTTTTTATTTACACGTATTACTTTTTTGTAATGGAAATAAAATCGGGATTAAATAAAATAAATAGGACTGGATACAAATGGTAATGGTGAGTCTACTAGTGAAGGAATGTGAGGAACGAAGGAATGTGAAAATGCATTAGATAATCGAGAATGACTCAATTACGAGTTATTTAAAACAATCTTCGTCGAAACGGCGTGGAATACATCATAATCACCAAACAAGAATTTTAAATTAATGTCGTGGCAACAGATATAGCTTTAACGGGGCAATTTTTAACGGGGTAATTTTATTCGGAATAATTTAAACATTCTAGATGCTTAGCAGAGGTAGATATATATTTATTTTATAGAAAATATGCGGTATTGCGCTCTGGCAGTAGCGGTAGACATTATAGATAATTAGGTATTAGAGAAGGATAGTTAATTACTTATTTTGCCCTCTTTTGATTAAACATTGTTAGGATAATGTGGTTATAATGATATTTTTACTACCGCCACCGCCACGATAAAAATTTTATCACCGATAAATATGGTTATAATAATTTTCATGCTTATTTTATGCCGTGATAAATATTGATGACCAGATAAATATCTTTAAGCTTTTATTTGAAAGCATCATTCGTGTATAGCAAGATGGATGATAGTTAGGCACGGGAGTCGTAGTCTCATTGGAGTACATTTTTATTTATAACAAATACATTTTATGTAAAAGAATTATATTTTATCTATTTTATGGTAAACGTTCGGACTAGTGAACGGTTTCTGCTTTATAACTTGCGTAAACGCAAGTATGGGCGTTTGTAACAATCTATCACTTTTGAGTCGCTTATTGGTGAAACATTTGCTCTATATGTGACCAGTATTAGCTGAAAAGTGATGGATTTTTACAATGGCATGATTTGTATATGCAGCTCTATTACATCACAACAAAAGTAACGAGGATATTATTCAAAGTTTCAAAATACATACGTTGGACCAAACTAAAATTGTTGCTCCCATTTAAATTCTCATAGTGATGAGCCAGTATTGTAATTTCCTTTCAAGTGTGTATCACAAGTTTTCTAACGCATCGCTTCTTACATTAATAATTACATTGGACTGTTTCGCCCTTTTAACCAAGACAGTCAGACGAAACCCAACGTAATATTAAACAAATACATAATGCATTAGTTGTGATACGCCCTGGTTCAGCATATCATTTGAAACTTTTCAAAATCGTATTGCCAACGAGATTACCGTAATACAGGTTTAACTGCTTACCATGTACTAAAACGAAAGGGAGAGATTTAGACTATCATTATGAATAATTTTGACTAGGAGGCCAATAGGAAATTCAAGAAAAAAATCATCTGTTCCATACAAAATTGCAATTGGGAATCGACAAAATGAAAAACAGCTGATTTTTATTTCTCAAATCATATTGGCCCCATAGTAAAACTTGTTCATAATGATAGTCAGAATCACCTTTCGGCTTGGTACACAACAGTTATTCTAACCCTGTATAGCTTTCGTGAAATAAAGCCGCATACACACCATCGCCGGGAAAGGCAGAAAACGCTCACCAGTATAATATCGGCGACGATCGACCAAGTCAAGTTCAGGGTGACCATGCCGAGGAATATCAGTAAGTAGGAGAGGCCGACGTATGCGTCGACGGCCACGAGCGCGAAGTACACGAGCGGGGCCGACGTGAGGAGCGCGAAGCCGCAGATGAGAGGGTCGCAGTCGGCGATCACTGGCCGCAGTCTCGTCGCGATCAGAGAGCCTAGAGGCACCCCGATCGCGCCGGCGAACATACCCACCAGCCCGAACTTGTATGCCACGCTGTTAGGTACATTTTCTATTTAACTTTTGTCTTACGTCTAATTTTTAGATATATTTTTTTATTTAGGTGTCTTAGGTCTAATTTAGTAATTACATTAAAAATTGATTTATATGATGTTACGTGACTTAAAATAAAATGAGTCTGCGAATTCTAAAGACTTTTGGGTCTTAGTAATTTATATTCTAATTTATGCTATATTAGTATTGTTATAGCTACGAGTATTGTAAATTTTGCAATAACTCGCCTACGAATGAATGTAATTACTGTGACATTTGCAGAAGCATTTTTTTGTCTGTGATTTACGACTCATTATAGCTGGATAATGTTTACTTTTACGTTATTCTATACAAGTTATACGCTAGGAGTTATGAATTTAATATTCAAATTAAAATGCTGTACTTTTTTTTTGTAACAAGATATTTTAAAGTAATTTTCTGAAATAATATTTGTGTTCAGTTCTAAATTTAATGTTTACAAATGAACCTAAGATAAAATAAACGAACGAAATGTACGAATTGCTCAGACGTGGAATAATAAAAATTTGGCACGAATCTCTCCAAATAAAACATTCGCTTTTCATAAAACTGTCTCCGAAGTCTGAATGGAGTGGAAAACTGGTGACGCCAACGTTACGCAATATTCACATTAAAGAAACAAGCTGGATGACCGTGACCCTGTGGTGCATCGTTGCCAACTACCAGTATCGATTTTCAACTTGTGCAGCTCTAGTTGTTCAAGTAATGTTGAAAACAGATTTAAGCCAATTGAAGCCGTCTAGAGCAGTCTGTCGGCTTTCCTGTGAGATAAAGCTTTTCAAAGTCCGAGTGAATTTGTACATCTTTGTCTAGTCAATATAGGCAAAAAAGTTAAGATCAAAAATTAGCACGATCTCTTCTAAACGTCACTACATAGTATGAAACAAAGTCGCTTCCCACTGTCTGTCCCTATGTATGCTTATATCTTTAAAACTACGCAACGGATTTTGATGCGGTTTTTTTAATAGATAGTGATTCAAGAGGAAGTTTTATGTATAATACACCTATGCAAGCCGGGGCGGGTCGCCAGTAAAACATAAAATACTCTTAGCGTAAATTTACTGATACACCATTACCTATATACAAAAATTGGTGTTGATTTTCAAGTCTCACTTTTATTCAATCTAAGACGGAACTAGAATTTAGTTAGGTAAAGAAATTGATTTATTTCTGAGCTGTGAAAATTGATCTCAACTAGCAAGAAAACATAAAATATTATCTTCTTTCCGTAAAAGTGTCTCCGAAACACTGTCATTAATAAAAAATGAGCTAGATGACCGTGACCCGGTGCATCGCTGGCAACTCTAGCCAATATCGATTTTTAACTTATATTTAAGTCGTAGTAAGATTTGATAAACCGTTTATTTTTTGCAAAATTCCTAGGAATTTCGCTAAAACACGGATAATTAGACGTTGGTTATGATATTTAACTATCTCACTGAAAAAAGTTAGGATTTTCGCATAAATACGAGTTGCTTTAGGAAGATTTGAGAACTATATCTAACCTTTACTCTGATTGGTTTGATTTTGGTTTACTGGCCAATAAGAGGCTGACCTTAGATTACTCGAACTCGGTCCGAGTCCAAGTCCGAACTTTTTTCAGTAAGATAGAGAAATATCATAGCCCTATATAAATATCCGTAAAAAAACTATCAAATCTTACTACGACATAATATAGAAGTTGCTTTCAAATAATCATGTAAACAGATTTAGATCGCCGACTCTAGTACTTATTATACAATTGTTACGCAATATTCTTATTAAAATATATATATTTACATAATATAATCTCATCAGACTACTTTTTAAAACCAGTATTTTTACTTTTATAAAATTCGTCAGTTTTTGCATTTAAATATGCAAAATTAATTATTTATTTTTAGCGAGATTACGAACCGAATCAAAAAGTTAGTTGCAGCAGCTTGAGATTATTAATTATTCTTCATATTTATTAAATAATTGTTCTAAAAGCACTGGACTATAAAACATTTAATTTACTTCTGTAGTAAAGTGCGGTAACTATGCACAATATTATTTTATACTACACCTGCTCGGAAAGTACCTTGATACTTTATCAAATTTACGGTAGAAAGTACGTCATTGCATATCGAACAAATATGCGGCGAGGAAACGCATCTGAGCGGGAGAGAAAAGTGTATGAAAATCCATTTCTTACGTGGTTTTTCTTTTTTAATTTTGGGTAAGACTATGCGCTGGTAACCTAAATATCAAAAGCCAAAAAGTTTTTACAGTGAGTTTTTATCTCCAAGTTCGCAAAATGACACTGGCCACTAGCTGTGTGTTGGATGGTGTCAAACAATTTGAAAAAAGAACATGTGAAAATTGCAGACGCCATTGGCGCCATTTTCAATTTGTGTGTTGTTTGAGGATTCAGTTTTCGTAGAAAAGTAAAATAAAACTATCAAAATGATAAGTAGTGATAGTGATGATGAAGATTTTTTAACTCCGCCGCAGTTTGGCACCACAGCCTTCTACGAGCGCAGTGCCAACAGCACAGCCAGTTATTCCTCCTACATTGTCGCAAACATCTCAAACAAACATTAATGGAAAAAGTGTTACATTAAGCTTCACTAACTGCAACAATTTCAATATAAATTTCAATTAGTAAAGATTTAGTTTTTTATTTTCCTCGTAGGTGTAGTATAAAGCACTATGTATCACTCGAGAGAAAGTGCGATTCCCGATCTCGGGTGTTTTAAAGCCCTCGCCTACGGCTCGGGCTTCAAACGACACCCTCGACGGTAATCGGTCACTTTCTCCTCTCGGTGAACAATGTACTATTTCTCCTGACATTTTCTTTGTTTATAATTTTATTTATTGGGTAATTGTTTTCATGGGCCTTGACTTGAAATAGCTTTCATTATAGTTTTATTTATTGATTTACATAAACCAATCAAAGCTATGAATATTAATTTTTCATTCATAGAATGGACATATTACATAAATTATTGACGCGAATAAATTAATTATTAATACAGTTTTCTTTTGTAATTCGGTTTTGGCTAAAGTAATTTAAGTAATACCTACCTAATGGTTATTTATTAAAGAAATTAATTTCGAAATTAATAATAACTTATATCCCAGCGTTTAAAACTAAACAAAGAAGAAATATATACAATTTTATTGAATTGTAGATGTATTGTTAGATGTGCCTAACAAGATAGGTAAAACATCACTGACAAAAGGCCGGGTAAGTAAGGCTTCTCTAACTCCAGCTTATTCTAAAAGCCGATTAAAGGAAACTTTTAGGCTCTAATATTTCATTAAATCCTTTTACTCAAAATATAACTACACCACACCATCAATAGTTAGGATCGATCGAATGGTGTGGTGGTCACTGTTAGGCATCTTACGAACGCATTACTACAAATAAAATTTTGTTTCTAATAAACATTGCCTATCTAAGGGTGAGTTGCACCAAATTACTTTAACGATAACCAGTCGTAAAATCTCTGGTTACGCCAAAAATATTTGACTTATCCAGAGATTTTACAACCGGTCAGGGTTTTCTTATCGTTAGTAATTTGGTGCAACCCGCTCTAAGAAGAACCCATGCTGCGAAGCAGTTACACAGGTTCAATTCAGCGGATACAACAATTTCTTAAATTGATTATCACATATTTTTTCTAATTTACACTGTACAGAGTGTACTGGTATAGGCCGAATCAAACTTTTTGGCATCTGTGATGTTAACTACAGGCTGCGGATAACCCAATCCTCTCGTAGCTGTTAAGTGAGCTTTAGTCTGGATTGGGTTGTCTGCAGCTTGTACCTAACTTCACATCCGCCGTATTGTATGATTCGGCCTATATCGAGGGTCAGAATGATGTCTATAGTCAATGCTCACCTTTCCTGAGTGGTGTCGACGCCGGGCTGCATCTTGAGCCCATTGTAGATGAAGAGTGGTCCCCACCACGCGAGGGCGCCAGTTACGAACGCCACGCAAGTAAACGCCAGCGTTGACAGCATGAACGACGGGCTGAAATGTGGAAACCATTAATTAATATTTGGAGACATCTTACACACGGCCTCTGACTCCAAACTAAGCAAAACTTGTGATATGGCTACCACATACTGATATACTATAATACTACACAATATACATATTTTTTAAAAATAGATAGTAACTAAATAACACCCAGACTCAGAGCAAACAAAATGTTCGTCACATAAATTACTGGGTGGGGATCGAACCCACGCCTCTTTGACCCAGAAGTTAGGGTCACTAACCAATGAGCCAAAGAGGCAGTCAGGCAGACTTAGCGCCTTAAAATATACTATAGGTATATTTTTACTAACATGCTTCTGAACCACACATGAAAAAATATAGGGCAAATCATAAAAGCCGGCGGATGTGACGTTTCTACAAGTTACGCGAAACCCAATCAACGCGCAGCTTTATGGGAGCTTCAGTCAGTATTGGATATGGCGCAGCTTGTAGCCGACTTCATAGCCGCCAAGAAGTTTGATTCGGCTTATAATATACGTAAAGTAAGGATACGTTTTTCAAAAACTTTTTTTCACTGAAATGGATTAGATGAGAAATGTATAAAAACTTTCGATATCCATTCCAATAAAAAATATTCCCCGGCGCGGCAGCCGTGCATATTCACACGATTTTCAGCTAAAAACTATCTCGATCAAATCGGCTTTTAAAATTAAAGAAATGCCTATTACAAGAGGGAAGTCGATGGTTAAAATTAAGCGTTTCCAATTATTAAATAAAATATTATCGTACGATCCAGTCACAAAATAAATATACTTATTTAATTATTGTCTTATTAAAATTTTTCATATTAATCAGACAAAAGAAACAATACACATGGTACGAGTATTCAATACATTGTGTCGATTGACGTTTTCTGATTGAACAGCCGATCTTTTGTTATGATTTTTAATTTGATTTGATTCCATGGTTACTGGTTGGTTACTGGTTACAGATAGACATAATGTTTCTCGAATTTAGTGTTGGCCCCATAGTAAAAGTTGTTCATAAAGATGGCCTTCATCACCCCTTCTCGGCTTAGTATAAGGTAATCTTGGTTGCCCGAAAAAATCGCTTAAAGCGATAAGGCCGCCAGTTAGAAACCTACAAATTGTGTTGTTTTGTCCCTGTAATTTGTTTTTTATGTACCTAATGTGGTTGTCTAATAAAGTGTTATTGTTTGTTTGTTTGTAATCAGATAAACAAGTCGGACCCAGTCTGCAGATACAAAATTTATAAAAAAAAATTAAACATTCAATTACATATAATATTTTGGTATTACAGCACTATGATACTTTTATCCACTGACAAAAGGAAGGGAATATTGCTATTATTATAAAATTCTATTTGATCTTTATAACAGTTATTTTATTAATTTTTTTTAATAATCTGTTTCAGTGAACCGTTTTATAAATAACGAAGAAATATTTCCTCTAAAGGTATAAAAAATCCCACGCGTTAGAACCAAGCATTTTGAGTCCACATTCCTCATACGAACTGCCAGAATGTTGAAATGTCGAGTAAAGACCGCATATCTGCTTAACATCAGGCAGTGTGTAGTCAAACGCAAACCTATTTGAAATAAAAATAAAAAATAAAACTTAGTATCCTAACAAATTGAAGGTTAGTACTTCATGATCGTACATTAGCATAACGCCACCACAAATTAAACAAACCGTGTACGTAAATAGTTTCAGTAAATATTAACACTTGTATGGTGTGATACTTGTTATTTAGTTTAAGGTCACAGTTACTTATCATAATACGGTAAAATGTTGCATGATAAAAAATAAACGGTAATCGTTAATAACTGACCGTTAATAGTAGATTGTATCATATGGAAGCAAAATAATATTTTTACGGCGAGGGCACTTTTTTGAATCCATCGCGAAGAGAGGGAACACTAACTAAAAGATAATTCCGGCGCACTTATAAAGTTCCTTATAGAAAACACCACCTTTGGGCACACTTAAAGGCGAACCAAATAGACCTTTTCGAATAGATTTGATGAAAAAAATATTGCTTGTTGCTAATTGTACAAATCTGTTACAGGGGCTAACTACTAGACCTATTTGTAGATGTGTAAGATACACCCCTAATATTTATCTATTTGGGCTTAGTTTGCAAAAGAATTACTTTTCTTGTAATTAACTTCAGTAACATGTCAGTATCAATGACTTCTTTGGAATTTATGTACGGATTTACACACCACTGGCTTTCCAATGAAGGAAAATATTATGAAGCAACATGCATTTGTCCGTAGAAGTGATTCGATAACTTGTGTGAATCCATCAAATTGCGTGGTTCAGCGTGGTGGATATGACCCAATCGCCCTTCGTTGGTAAGCCATTTCCAGTAGTGTATTATTAAAAAGCCGTGTAAAAACTTTAACTTTTACTTTTAACTTTAACTTTTAACCGCAAAACTTTAACTTGGTTTATCTCGTAATCTAACATACTGAGGATTGTGAGACCTTATGGGGTAAGTTTTAAATATGTCTGAGCATGCGTGGTTTAAGTATTGTTGAACCGTTCTGTTACACGTTGTATAATATGTTGGTGGCGCTTTAACCAGTTTATAATTGATCCAACCGTTTATTTTCTTTTTGACAGCACCAATAGAACGTAACTGCGTCATGTTATACAAGTTCACTTAAAATGCGAGGTTTTAAAAATATGACAACTGCCTAAGTTTGCTCCTTGATCCCTTATAATAATCATCTTTGACAAATTGAGTCCATAAGTGCAGTAGTTTTTTATAAATTACATAAAATAACAAACGTTTTTAAAAATTTACGTTCTATGGCTACACACGATAGCCATATAGCTATTATAGTTATAGAATGACCGCAAACGCGCGTGTCGCCAGTCAAAAACGCCGACGCTGAAAAGAAAAGTTGCCACTACCGTGCCATGAACAGATTGCACATCTGATCTTAAAATATATGAATAACGTCGATGAGACGTTCGTTTGCGAAGGCATTTTGTTTCGAGTAAATGTTCGTTAAATTAATATTTACCAAAGCGCAATTGACAAGTTTTCATATTTCACAAGGCTATGAAATTCCAAAACCATTTCGAGATATTGGGATGCTGATCATTATGTTTATTTTTCCAAAATTTTTAGTGCAGTAACTGCTAAGATATTAGATAAAAACTCTCACCCAAGCCGTTTCGGGATTTATACTAAAAGTGCAGTAGCCAATGATAAAAAAATACTAGCAATATAAAATGACAGTTAACACTGACAGTGTTGACACATAAAATGTAATTTAAAAATAAAATGTCAGTGTCATTTTCAAATTAATTATTTTGCTTTAGCCCGAGAGGTAAACGCAAAAAATGCAAATACTTTCCAAAAGCTGAA
Source organism: Hypomecis punctinalis (assembly GCA_949316475.1). Classification (NCBI taxonomy): domain Eukaryota; kingdom Metazoa; phylum Arthropoda; class Insecta; order Lepidoptera; family Geometridae; genus Hypomecis; species Hypomecis punctinalis. Next base: position 13,334,551 of record OX438807.1, read on the forward strand.
TTATTGGTACATAGTTATCAAAATGATGTACATCAATACCCTGGAGTCAGTCAGCTGGGTTCCCTAGCATTTGGTGGAAGAATCCGTTTGAATTTTAAAAGTATCTTGGAATTAGTACTACTTATTCTTCTTCTTTTAAGTGGTGCTAATTTAAAGCCTATATGGCAGACCCTGTTACATATTTCAGGTGATTGGCAGTTGTTAAACATTTTTTAATTTTTTCTTCCCATGGTATACCGCGGTACATAGTGGACTTTTTGCGCTGACCTCCTGGCCTATTTGTTGTGAATTGTGACGGATTGATTGGCATTGACAGTGACAGCAACGCTAGCACCTATTTTTTTCTAATGTGGCTTCAGTAAAATTGTTAATGAGTCCTAAATTTTGCAGTTAAGTCCTTTTAGAATAAGCTACTTTTTAAAACTTAATTTTACAGAAAATATAAGTCAAATCGGAAAAATAAAAAATACGTATATGTTATTTTGCAATATTCTTTCAGATAATAAATAAATATAACTATGTAAAAAATTTGAAATGTTGTCAATTGACCGCGCGGTTTATTTAAATATACTCGGACCAAGAATTTTCCCTGCGCTGCCCTGCCAAGCCAATATTGTCTCGTAGTATCAACTCTGTTGCTATAGAAGAAAACCCGAAGAATACTCAAACTAAAGCTACATTAATGTTCCAGTAGATACTCAAAAACTCCATAGAAAAATGGATATGTTCTAACAACAGAAAATTATTCACACTTGTCAGCGAATAAATTACGTCCTGTCCACATCCGATTAGAAAACCGCCATAACATTTCAGTTTTAGCAGAACTATCATTATTTTAGCAAAACAATAGTTCTTCACACATTTTGCAAAACAACAAACAAATTATGTCATTTAACGGGTCATTCACATGAGTAGAAGATTGTCAGACGCGAGATACAAATTACCTTGCATACAATATAAATACCTATTTTACTTGAGACGAGACTTCGGTAGACATAATAATCACAGTTAATCACACTATCTCTTGATTGTGTAATATTGTCAAAACATAAATAAACAAAATTAATTGGGTTTGCGAAACTAGTGTGCAAATGATTTAGTATCAATAAAACGTCGTCGTATTTTATTATGATGAAATATGGCTGATATGTCAAATTATATAATTTATCATTGGTCAATAATATCCGACTACGCAAAAAAAAAAGATTTAGAGGTCTTATATTGCCGTAGCTTTTACCATATTAAATGTATTAATATAATAGAAAATTTATTAAAATATCGCTTCTGTTATAGTAGATATATTTATATATATTTTACGGGTATTTCCAACAGGCAAGACACGCTTACCTAAACCGCATTTTACTCGTAGTTATTACTATATTACTATAGATTTGAAGGCCTACACTACAAATTATAAATTAATGAAAACACTAACTCTAATATGGGCATAATAAAGAGATTGACATTTTCCCTGTACAATGTACATACATTTTTGATTTCGGAAGACCCAAAAGATAAGCTAGTGGCCATAATTCTAATCATTACTATGCCTATAGCATTAATATAATTATATTGTACCGCAATAGTAACTTATCTGATATAGTACCTAATATACCAACTCGTTCATACTCTACATTTAAAGAATGACGCATTTCACGCAATGAAAGAAAACACATGAAATACGTCACGGAACATCACGCGACTTTTCATAACGCAATACTCGCTTCAATGGCGAGATTAGTAAACCCGTATGTATCATTTGGGTTTGATTAACACACAATACAAAAGCCTACTGGTTTCGTAATATACAATGAATTTTAGTAATTACGGGTTCAATATTCGTCATTACGAGTATAATGTATGTGGTCAACCTGGTTTTGTGCCCGAGTGGAATTAATTTATGTAATTTAACTTGGGTATAAGTATGTATAGCATGCATTGACGTCGAATTCGTGTACTCTTTATTGCATGTTGAATGCACTTTGCACGCGGTCGCGACATAAAATCATAGGAATAGTTTTAGTTTGCGCGAAATGCCCTTGAGTTTTTATACTTTAATAGGTTCTAAGAAATGACCTACAAATAAGGCTGGTGCTCAAGGTTGCAATGGGTAGACAGTAAGGCAAATGGTTTATGACATTTATGCATGAGATTTAATATCCACTACTAAAAATATTGACTCTAAAATCTAAAATTATTAGTATACAATAAAATCTAAATTAATGAGCAATTAAAGGCTCTAATCTTCAGTGAATTACATTACTTCATTTACGTAAACTGTCTATGCCTAAATATTATGAAAGTCGATAATTCCTAGCTAAAGTTCGGAGATTTCTATCAAATAGAATAGATTATATTAAATGCCAATGCCATCAGCCCAAAGACTTGGCACTGAGAAAGTTGCTTTCCTTTGATCTGTCAGTTAGTTGATATAGGAGATAATACTTATGGTATACTCGCTATGCCACGCCCTAACACATGTAGGCAGGTAAGACTTACTGTAAATCAATTCACTGAAATGAGCAATGACAACCATAATTCCTACATATGGGACTCTATAGAGTCTTATAGGACTACTATAAATTTACATTGTGTTGATGTATTGGTAAATAGTTGGTACTCACTTTCTAATCAAAGAGCGTATATCATCCCAGTACGAAGTAGGTTTCATCTGGCTCTCCTCCGCCTGTCCTCTCGGCGGGTCCTGCATCACCCAGCAGATGAGGCAGACGGCGATAGCCCCGAGGAACGGAGTCACTCGCAGCCCCCATCGCCAGTCGCCCGCGGCCGCGCCCGTTACTGAGCCCACTATGTACCCCAATCCGCTGGAAATAACAAAACAAAGTTTCAGGTCTGTACTCATAACTTATTCTCATCACGAGCAGTATGCATACAAAATGGTGAGCTGAACACATGGGACCAACTTTATGAAATCGCCAAATCGTCAGGTTGTCAGTCAACTTTAACACTATATAATTATTTTTTGCAAAAAATAGGATTACCGACGTCACCCTTGTACATAATTCGCGAATATTTCGCACGGATCGATGTAGCATTTTTCACAATATTGTTGATTTACCAAAAATAGCTCAGCCGATTTGGATAAAATTTAAATGGGACCAATTTCGAAGTAAACTCTTTCCGATATAAAAATAATTATTGAAATCGGACTACTATGAAAAAACTTATGCGTGGTTATACATAAAAATATATTGTGATTCGTCGGTCAAAAATTGCATGCGTGTCGTCTGATATTTTCAACTGGTGAGTTTAAAAACTTTTCTCTGGAAAATTCCGTTCCACTTGAAATGGTACAAGAAAATAGGCATTATAAATATAGCATTTTTATTTACAGTCAGTGGAAGCCAATTAATGAAGATGAATAAAAGCAAATAAAAGCCTCAGCGGTCATCGCTCTGACGGTGAACAAGCTTCAGCTTTGGTATGTATAAAGCATGTAATGCCGTCATCATTCTTACATGTTTTTATAGGCATGGCAGACGCAATGCATTCATAAGCTTATTTTTTAATTTACATTTTGAAATAGACGTCACGACCAATATCACAAAATATTGATATATCAATATCACAAAAACTCTCATAAAAATGTTATTTTTTGTCAGGATGAAGTACTGAATAAAATAACCAATGCAAATAACATTCAGTAGAACCAAGTATGTACTCAGTAAATCAGTAAATACATTGATACGAGTTGATATTAATTAACCGCATAGTACTGTTTAATAATAGGAAAAAATATCATTTCCTGCTTATGAAGTACATAGGTACTGTGGATACCTATGCCAGCCAGTTTAGGTATCACATCTTTATTAAGTACATATTGTACTGTCAAAAACGCAGCGTACAAACGCTGCGCTTTCCGGTCTTTATTCGGGATTTTTTGTGCCCAATCGATTATCCGTACTACGACCATTCGTAATATGAACTACGTAAGTGCCATGCTACATAACTTAATTAAGAAAAAAAACATTATTACCTTCCAACCGGTATGGCGAAGTAGAAGAAGGCCAGCATCTTAGATCGTACATTGCCGATGAAGAGGTCGCTGATAATGGTCGGCGCTATAGTGGAGTACGACGCTTCTCCGATACCCACGAGGCCTCGGAAAAATGCGAACGACCAGTAGCTCTGCAAAACACATACTTATTAAGCAACTGCACCGCCTGTTTATTAACGCCTAAATTAGCGCGCTAATTATACCGTTACGTAGTGTGGCCAACGTTTTAACGCGTTAAAATCTAACATTGGAAGTGTTAACATCCTTCAGTTCAGACAGTCGCAGATTGTGGCTGCGGCCTGGTGTTCAAGACTTTGAGTGGATGACTAGGCTGCCGCCGCCGACCACAGCAGCCTGTGGGACTATATAATCGTTACGTAACGGCTTAATTTAAGCGTTAAGACGCAGGTGGAGCAGTAGCATTACAACTAGGTTACATAAAGACAGTCGTACACTAAATTAGATAGACCCGACGCCGCGTTGGCACGAATATCTTTTAACTAAATGAATTAGACTACTTAGGCTGTAATTTGTACTAATTTCACTGTCCACTGGACGGTGCAGACATACTTGGCATAAAGCCCCATTATCCACGTTATCCACGTAACAATAGTTTAAGCGTGTCAACGTGATTACTGATAATAGATTTCTGTACTGAAATAATTTAAAAATCTATTCTCAGTACTACAAAAAGACTATGTCAGCGTCTAGGAATTCTATCATCTCCGTGGGAAAGAGGGCTTGCTTAGTCGTACCAATAATATTCTAGAATATCTATTAGACATCATTCCACTGCAATAGGTATTATTAGTATGGCATGCCATACATTTCGTGTTCATTTGATAGCGTCGAAAATGAACAGTGAAAAAAACAATTCATATCGAAAACTTCAAAAAAAATCGCAGTTAACTTGCCATGTTCGTACCGGAATTCAAGTTAAATGAATATGTAATTGGTTAAAATCTGTGCGAGCATGAACTTTAACATACGAGTTCAACTTTTTTTCGTAACCTTTCGGCGTAAACCGGCCAATTATGGTCACGATTTATTAATTACTGGCGTGATCAAATGTGGCAATACCAATCAAAAGCAATCTCGTCTTGCCAATCATTTACAAGAAGCTTGGAATATACATATTTGTTTATTCTAACGTTAGAACACTGGCACCAACTTAAGATAGAGACAGGTGATATCAGACACCATGGTATCAGAGGCCAAGACATATTTTAGATCGCTATGACAACAAAGATGTATATATTCCGTCAGTTCACATCACATTTTTGGGCCAGCGACTTATAGAACAAAGGCAAACTAATAAAATGCAATGAGTGAGCCAAGTACCTATAAGTAGAGTTATGATCGGAACTTGGAACAAATGAAGGACGCGAGATGACACCAGCTAGCAACGACGTAATTAATGTCTGGCTGATACATTTTTATTTATTTATTTAATTAAATCAACAGATTCTGGCGTCGATATGATACACTTGTGTTGATGTGTTATGAACTGGACAGATCTTGATTATTTACAGAAGAGTTTATCATAAGTACAGTTTCCCTTCTGCCAAGGCACATTCGGTAACAGCTTACTGAAATAAGACTGCATCAGCTTTCAATGACTCACATTGGCGTAAATATCCGCCCACTATTTTGACAAACCAGCTCCAACTCTAACCTACTTTGACCAAATCTCATTTTTCACGTCCCGCTCAAAAAGAAGCAGTGTTTTTATAGTAGTTGACGCTGGATACCTTTCAAAGTAATAAAAGGTACAGACATAAAGCCTTGAAAATAATCGTCTGCTAACTAGCCCCAAGTAATATCTCTCCTCTGGTCGAATAACAGCAACAAGAACAGCATAATACACCCGATTAATGTTTACTATAATGTCATGTAAAAAATCAAGAAGATCCGACGCTCCATTGCTGCGTGAAAGAGTAACAAAGCAACCAACAAACAGTTTTAGGAATTTACATGAATATTGTAAGGGTATTACCTGCAAGAAAGATCCAAAGAAAGTGGTGATACTCCAGAGGGCGACACCGAATGCCATGATGCGCCGGCGCGAATACCTGTCACCCAGATATCCAAACATTGGTGCAAACGCCATGTATGCGATGACGAAAACCGTCTGCAGAAGGCCTGCCCGGTCGTCGCCGATACTGAATGATTTCTTGACATCTTCGAGGACACCTGAAACAAGAGAATAGGATTTAGATCAAGTAAGAAACATATCTTATTAGAGGTTTTTATAAAGACCACCCGGCGAAGTTCTCGTATTTGCAAATTAAACCATCACTCAGTTGTCTGTAACTCTGCATCCAAAATACTTAGGAATTTAGGATTGAAACAGTCAGTACAGCAACATTCTTAGTGACTGGGCTACCGCGAGAGACTTGAGACTGAGTGATGAGAGCAGTGCTATGAAATTGAACTGGTATAGTTCAAAAAACAGATTCGTAACTGTCTAACTTGTTGGCCATACATAATGCTTAGCATTAGACGAGCGATTTGCTGGCTTCGTCACTCAATAAACGTAAAACATAACGTGATAATAATGGTTAGATTTTTTATAAGTAAACAGATTGTTAGCGCAGAACTGACAACGTACATAACGAGATAATAATGGTTAGATTTTTAGAAGTAAGCCGATTATTATCGCGGTACCAACGTAACTAAGTTACAAGGATTCGGATGCGGATACCATATCTAATGGAAAAGAAAAAAAAACAAATTGTTGTTTAATTACCATCTTCAACATCTCAAACTCCTCAAATCACCTAGCAATTATCATTATATTGAGTAATGAACTAAAACCCACAAGTACATTATTGCGTCATGTATGAGTTACTAATAATGGTAATATGGCTTCAAAAATCTTAAGCAGGTAATTATATTGTCACGACACCGACGATCATGCCGAAATCTTTACTATGTTAGGTGAAATCGCACGCAAAGAGATCGCTAATTTCACGTACCACGCGAGGTTCAAATATTGCCAAACTTTTTAGCATACAAAAAGTATTTCATGACGAACATGGTGTAATATCGCTCATCGACTTTATGAGCACAAAATTTCGGAAAGATTTCGTCAGTTTAGTATCTATATTTTGATTTGATTGTCAGCCAAACCTATTTAGCGAGAAACCCAATCTTTTGAACTTGGCTTGGGTGGAAAAACAAAAAGCATGGTGTGGGTTTCTCTTAAATTTTTGGCTGACCTACTTGGTTTAGTTGCAAAAACATGGAGGCGTTGGGTTTTCCTCTCCTTTTTGTCTGACCTATTTGGCTCGGTTTGGTTAGGAAAACTCAGCGATGTAGGTTTTGCTTCAGAGTGAAACCTATACGCCTCCGCATAATTCGTCGCTGGGATGACTAATACAAATGAACCTAGATTACAAATCTTATCGGTTCCGTTTAGCAAGCATAATTAATTTTTAAAGCGGAAAGCCTAATTCTTTGCAGGTGCATCTACTTTTCAGGTTCTGACAATTTACTATGGGAAATATCAAAAGTGTAGCCTGTTCTCATGCCGGGTCTAAGCCAATCTCTATTTTAATCTTTTAGACTATATGAAGCTGAAGCTGAACCAACTGTTCTTATTGGGCAATCGAGTAAGAATAATGAGGAAGATCAGCTGCACATAATCAGACCACCAATACTATCAGGCTTTTTAGCTCTATTCGTCTCTTATCTCTCTACCCACCATCCACAGATAATACTCATGACTAAAAAAAAATACAATTAGTCCGTCAGATAGATTATCAATAATTATTTTTGCAAAAAATGGCATGACCGACTTCAATCGTAAACAGATTTCGCGAGTAATTTGCACGGATCGGTGTAGCATTTTTCACAATAATGTTGATTTATCAAAAATGTCCAAGCCGATTTCAATAAAATTTAAATGGGACCAATTACGAAGTATACTCTTTCCAATAATAAAAGAATTATCGAAATCGGACGACTACGTAAAAAATTATGCGTGAAAAAAATACGCGTCGAATTGAGTACCTCCTTCCGTTTCGTTGGTCAAAAATATTATACACGTATTTTATCTTTTGTCAATTAAACACAAAATTTTGTCGCCATATAATATTATCACGTCACGGAATAAATAAAATAAATCATTATTAAACATTATCGTAGGTAGACTAGGTAGAGGAAATCCGTCAGAATTTTTACTAAGTTTGTCACCTTGTTATTGATCTTTGGTTAACTATTTGCTTTGAGGTTTTTTATAAGTCTAGGATTCCCAGAAACAAATCGGATGATGACAGACATTCTGATACAAAATCTTAAGCAGTCGTGACAGCTCGAATATAAATTGGCCTTGCGAAGGTGAGTGGCCCCACATTTTGCCTGCGCGACGAAGTGTAACCGGTACTATGCCCACACACAATTTTTTATTTGCATCACCGAAAGTTTCTTGGTTGCATTGCAAATAGATATTTATTGAGGAACACTTCAGACTGTGGAATGTGTTAATATATCACACCATAATAGTTATATTGCATACATATATGCTATGCTATATTCGCAGATTACTCAAAATAGGTAGAGTATGGAAATAATTTACGCTGTCCTATATCGCAGAGTAAGCTGGGGCAGTGCAAAGAAAGCAATGTCCAAATATGTATAAGGTGAGCTCTGTGCCAGACACGAAGACGACGGCGCAGCGCGAAGATCCTGGAACCCTAGCCAGAAAGTGTTGTGCGGGACATGCATCGAGAAGTCACGTGAAAAACTTTATTCGCCACATAAAAAGGTTCACAACCAGCTATTAACATATTGTACCTTTTCGTGTTAAAAATAAAATTCTATCTTATATCACGCCACCTCTCAGTGTGAGCGGGTCCGCTCACACCTGTCTGAAAGCTCTTTTATACATGAAACGAGGTTCAATAGATACATAAGGTTTGTTTGCTCTCAATATAGATATCGCGTGATATTGCCAACTGTTGATATCGTTATTGGCTGAAGAAGGGTGTGGTTTGCGAGCATCACGCCACTTGGCACACTCAGATAAAGCAAAACAAACATCCTCACGGCCGCGGAAGAACTAAGTATCTATCTTTACTTTATTACATAAATTGCTCGGTGCTCTATGAATACTCAGGAAAATATAAGGGTTTCTAAGCCACCTGAAGGCCTCTGACATGGCTAAATGATTAAAGCAACCAGGACTCTCAATTTAACCTGACATCCGAGCCACGGCAATGCTCATTGTAAATGCCACTCGTCCGAATAATGATTGATCCTATAATGTAATACTCAAGTAATAAAACGACTTAATGCCAGAGGCCTTCAGGCAGCTTAAAAACTCTGACACCAGGGCTAGCCACCCGGCCTATACGAATTTACTTAATGATAAAAAACAATAGGGGTCCTATTGTTTTTGAAAGAAGATCGCTATTCTAACTGATATTTTTGGAAAATTTATTTCCGGAGGAGTAGGGTACAGAAATGTTCGTCTAGGCCAGGCTGTCAGTTAGTCAGTTACCAATCAATATTGTTCTCTGATGAAATCTCATCTTTAACTTGCATTGTACATACATTATTAGTAAAGATTTTGCAGTACTCCAGTATTTGGGTGTATTCCTGGGAAATTCTAGGCGCTATTTCCCTTCTGTTACAATAACCGTTGTAGAGCGAAGGTTCTCTATTGAAAGGGTGCAGGCCGTACCGTGTCGTCTTCTATGGACAAATGATGACCTAAAAATATATCGATCGCATTGTGTCACGGCATCACGATTCATTCCATTTACCCATTTGTTACATAACAATATTTTTCAATCTCGGAAATCTTCCCTTTATAAAACGCAGCCGTATCATTTTGACACTGCAATAAATCATCTCTTTTATTACTCCTGCCCTATTGTTTGCGTGCGTTTATTTGTTGTCCCTTCCTTTATTTTGTCCTAAGTGTTTTTTTTACGTCTGGGGTTTATATTTTACTAGATTTTGCCCGCGGTTTCGCCTTCGAAGTATTTTAATTTTAGTGCTATCCCATGGGAACATTTATTTTTCTGGGATAAAAAGTAGCCTATGTCACTTTTTGCCTTTCAAACTATGTCCATGACAAAAATCAAGTCAACCCATTGCTTCGTTGCTGCGTGAAATAGGAACAAACCAACAAATATACTTTTGGATTTATAATAGTAAGAACGATTATAAATCCGAAAGTATTATAATCCGGACTTACCGTACCGTACTTACCGAACGTACCGTAACGTAGTTCTGTACCGCGGCTGCAGTCAACGAAATATCCTTGCTAAAATTATAAATCCGATTTAATTCGAAAGTGTATTTGTTTGTTGTTCTTCTTTCACAACGTGAAACGGAGCAACGGATTGACTTTGATGTTTTGCATGGACATAGTTTAAAAGACGGAAAGTGACATAGGCTACTTTTATCCCGAAAAAATTAAGAGGTTCCTATGGGATAGCACAAAAATCAAAATATCACGAGGTCGAAGCCGCGGGCAAAAACTAGTTACAAAAATAAATGAGCGGTGTCATTGATAATGATAACAGTAGATAATATCGTCTTGGCATTTATTAAAAGGTGCAGCATTTGCGTGATTCGGCGCACGTGCTTTCCGACCTTGCAATTTTGCAATAATTATTGCTCCCATAGAGCTCAGATATCAATTTAATTAGCAATGAGGTGTTGAAATAATCCGTGACCGGATATTATGCGTGTGTTGGATTGCATTCTAATTCTGTGTGAATTTGAATTTATATAAGGTTTCGGGGGCACCAAACTTGTAGAGCGGTAGACACGTATTTATCGGAATCAAAATGTACTAATTTATTTAAATGAAAATATAGTTCTCTCTGTGTTGTAAGCTTCGAGAAAATATCTAGAGAGCTACAGTCCCTATGTGAAAGTAGTAAAAAATGTCCGAGCGCCGTCATACATACCGACTTAGATATTTACATTAAATAATACACAATGACCCGTTTTCTCGAATCTCGACGTTATGTCATCTAATTCGTGTTTGTAACTGAGCACTTTGGCATCGCGCGGCGTCGTAGTCGGCTTGCAATCGCCTAACGACTAACTAAAAGCCTGCCCACTACGTAGCTTGGGCAGAGTTTTAGCTCGGACACTTTTTTTGCACGATTGTGACTCTATTGATATTTGCTCGAAGGTTGTAAGTCATAAATATACTGTGGTTGAAGGTATAGTAGTATAAACATAGCGTTAAGTTTACCTAGTTATAGCGATAGACGCCTTGTATATATATGTTCAAACTTACTTGATTAATCATTGTAATATCTATTTGTGCCCTACCTACCGGACATTCAGATACCGATGAGTCGGTGAACTACTCAGCTGAGCGAGCATCTAAAAATAAATCTGATTAACCATTTATAAATCGTGAGTCATAAATATTACCATAGATTAATTAGGTACTCATAATTCGTCTATGATATTACTGATAGGGCTACTGAGTATAGAGACATCAGCTGAAGGAGATTCTACTATATATTTAGCCTATGAAATAGATCAGCTATGGGCATAGAATGGGATACCCACGCCTTTTCCCTGATCCCGCAAGGAAGGAAAAACATGTTCGATGGAGCGGAAAAGCACATAACCAAAAGGGAAATCCAGTGTTTCCTTTTTTCCTTTCCCATTATAATATAATATTACATTACATTTAATTTTGCACCACATACCTAATGACCAGACATCAGACCAGTGGCGTGATGTGAGGTCATCATGACGCCGACAATTGTTCACGGTCAGTTCACGGTCGGTTGATCGGAATGATAATTTAAAACCTATGCTAAAAGACGAATCGTGAAGATTTTCAAATGAATGCCGTTTCGTTATTCAATTCTCAACGCATTCCATGCCGTAAAGTTAGGTCTGCTTAAAATTAGCAGCAGTATCCTCTAGGATGTTATTGTAATCATCAATATAAACAAGTTCTACAATGAGATCTAGCTTAAACTTGGTAACATTTCTTAGCGGGTGAATGGCTCTCTTTTCTATGGAACATCCGATATATTCTTTTCGCGATTTCAGGCTTGCACTTATGTAAAAGCAGTCTATATGTAAAATATTCCAATAATATGGCCTCAACTTAGTTTAGTGCCGAATTAGTGAGGCTCTATGCGTAAAGCGTACAACCTGTTACTTCGTATACGTCTAATTCCGCTCAATTCGACACTATCTTCATCTCAAATGAAACCTTTTAACGGTGAAGTGAAAGTTATAATTGCAAAAAAGAACATGGTATTAGCATCTAAACCACTTAAATTGACTGTGAATTGCCATCTCTACACCTAATGACTATCATACGTCCCTAATGCAGTCATTACAGTATGTTGAAACGCATGATTGGCTTCAGTCATGGTCTCATGCTTAACTTAATATTTATCTCTTTGGGTACATACATTTACTCTTTCCTGAGTACGTTGACTTTCACAATTAATTATTCATTTCCTATTACATTATCTCTTTCTTAAGTGGTGACTGCCGTTAGACGTACACCCGATTTTGTCATGTTGTGTTCATGTGTTGTACAATTACTAGGTACTATTGGTTTATGCGTATTTAGACTGTTATTATGACTATCGTGAGTCATATCAATAATCATGCCATTAATTGACTTTAAGTGATTTTATCTGATAAGCATTTCAAAAACAATACTTCTAAAGCAGTATAGTCCCGTCGTTTTGTTCAAAATGAACCTGTCTGGTGACTCATCGGTCTAGATTATCATATCCATATTGTTCACGGTTATCATCGACTTTGACTCCATTATCGAGATTGGTACGGTGACCTTCAAAGCGAGTGGGCGTTCGAGAGCGTGTGGCATGACCGAAAAGAACCGTATGACTGACGTCATCAGCCAGCGCGGCAGGTGGCAGCACTGTCGCGGTCGCCACACCACGCGCACGCGCCTCCGTATCGTAACATCACGCCACGTTCGTAGACCAATCGGCGGCGGCGACGGCGGACTCGTGGCGTGAAACGTTGTGACGAAAAGGTCTGGTGGTGCGGCTCGGCCGCTCACCAGCGCGCGTCTAGTTTTCGCGGTCATGACATCGAATGATGACGAAACTATAGCTATAAAAGCGTTGGAATAATACGCGAATATTGTGAGTTGTGACTGACCTACGGAAATTGACCAGTATCATTGAATCTCACATACTTAATGACATGACGCTACGCACCGTTACAAAAACGACATGCGGCAGTTCTATTTGTAAAAATACTAAGAAATTATGTATGGGACATGAAGTAATGGTGAATAACAGGCGAAATGAAAATAACATTTCAATCAACGAACTATGCGGGTGGTTAACGAGTTTTTCTGTTCGGTAGCACAAACCGTACTAGATTTCGATGACTTAATGGAAAATGGGACGAACATGTTTCCTTTCATTTCCGGAACCAACGGGGGTCTATCGCTGGAACTGACGTTGGTAAACATTTATCTTGGATCATGTACAAATTGGTGTAATTTTTCGAAACGGGATATTTTATAAGTAGGCGTCAACAGATCACGGAAACAAGGTTTGTTTTCCCTGGTATGTGTACGTACGCACTTCCGTGCCAATACGATTGGTACCTATATGAGACGAAAATAACGCCAATAAAAATATGATCGTAGGAATAAACAATTAATACCGTCTACAAACATCAGTAGATAATCATCGAAACCTTGAACGTAGTCTTACTAATGACTTGAAAGATGAAGTAATGGAAGAAAAAAATGCCTTTGAACTCGTATCCACCGAAGTTTAACAAAATACTTAAATAAATAAAATAATTGTCTTCTATTTAAATATTTTTAGATAAAAACATAAAAGGAAACAAAGTAATCAATGTCAGTTTGACTGCAGTAAGAATCTAGACGTGGTAAAAAATATTTGGCGAGTTATTTCGAAATGAAATTTCACCGAAACAATTTCAACGAATTTTGTGAACTCCCGATTGCATTGTTTTCACAATAACATGTACTTGCTTCTAATTGAACACATAAGTAGGTAATGTTAGGTATCGTAATATTAACATTCTGAGAATAGTCCTCGGTTTTCAAATCTATATGTGTTTGCCAATAAGTGTTAATAATAAATTAATAACGTACGAGTGCTTTCTGTAATCTCTATTTCTAATTAAATTCTGACTAAAAAATAATTAGACATTTCTGAATGTAACAAGCTGGCAGACTCGCAACTTTCGCAAGAACTCTTTACTACAATTATCATCATCATCCACAGCTTTCTTTATCCCACTGCTGGGTATAGGCCTCTCTCTCATTGTGCCATCTGCATCGGTCCTTAGTCAATCCTGTCCAGGTTCGACCCGCGATATTGACGATATCGTCGACCCACCTTACTACAACTATAGCAGCAAAATAATACTGTAGCGCAAAGAGGCATGACTGGAATTCAGAGAAAAGAAACATTCAATACAGACACAGACAAACGACACGAACAAGTACGTTGTAAAAATTGTCGGTAAGACGACAATGTATTTATAGCTCGTTGATGTTTTCAGTGCCAGCTCGTCTGCCAAACGTGTAAATAGAGTACCTTCAGCATGCCTGACTTCAACTACAAGTGTGTCAATACTTGATTACGTAAACTGCATGTGTTAGACATAAAGTAGGGCTACCGATAACTATGATTCAGCTTTCAATAGAAATGGGGGTCAATGTTGATAATAATATACATTTTGATTATATCTAAAAGAACCGTAAAAATTCTAATGATATATCAGCTAGTCAAGCATGCAACCCCGAAAAGCCACGAAAAGAACTCATTTCGACGTGTGAAAAAGTGACAGATTTATACTTTGCCATAACGCTGTCTCGTTCTGACACTACGAACGAAATAATTCGTGGTGCGCATACTAGCCCGGCAGGATTCAATCGCAACGAATCAAACAGTGTATACAGGGTTATTTCTAATCAATTAGTATCCTTTTAGGGGCTTATTCTGTAGGAACATCAAAACTAACAACTTTAGTTCTGCAACTTTTGTCAAAACTAAAAAAAAAAAAATGGTGGTCTATAGAAAAATATCGTTTGCCCGTGACAAAATGTATGGAACAGATAATTTTTTTTGAGATTTACAAAAGTCGTAGAACAAAAGTTGTTAGTTTTGATGTACAGAATAAGCCTCTAAAAGATGCTAATTGATTAGAAATAACCCTGTATACGTAGCGTGCATGCGTGCCTAATGAATGATGAAACTGTTGCATTAATAGCAAGTTTTATGATCAGTAATTTTCATTTGAAACCAATTTTAAAACTAGAAATGGCGCGATGATTTCCTGGTTACTAAAACCTGAAGCTTCTAATTTTGATAATCCCTAAACAAACATTCATCCGCGCGAGTATGATAAAAAGTGGAAAAATTATAAATTAAAACACGACAATCAAACGCGATAATGGTGATAACTAAACGTGATAGCAGTTACCAAATACAATGAAAATTAGAAAATGACGAAACGGGTGACTCTTCTAATTTAGGTGAAGGCAGTGTCGACATTTCTATTGTTTGGAAGCAAGCTACTTGAGTAGAGATTGCGTAGTTCAACCAAGACAATTGCCTAGAAAAGGGCTAGTTTAACGTGCTTTTGCTAACAACATGAATGACACGTATATTGTGCAACACGATGCATCGCGTAAACTTCCTATACTTGGAACGCGGTGTAATGCGATCCAGTCTGACAGATCCACTTTCACAGAACCACAAGTACATTGAAACTTAACTGGAAATTAGTCTATTGCAACAAAATACACTGACGAAGCAATTTACAATGTACATGAAGTTTTAAAGAATGCAATCGAGTAAGTCACAGAGTTCAAAACACCGGGTTACGCCACGTGAATAACTATCACGAACGCTCGTTTCTGACTTAGATTAGAATTAATAGCGTAGTAGTAAGTTTGGTAATGTTAATGTAATAAAAGTAGGAAGTACAATTGCTTTAGTTACTCAATAGTAATTATGGTTAAAAGCACAAGCCGGCAGCTGAAGCCTGTTCAAATAAAGGGTGTGGATGAAAGATAGGGGACTATTGTTCAACGTTAATTCTACCTAATGATTACATTTGATTAGAATGATGTAACGTTACTAAATTTTCCATCACTTTACCTAGAACATTTAGGAAATATATTTTAAGTGTCTAGAATTAAAAATTGTAAAAAAAAAGAAACATTTCTATATGTAACGAAATGATAAACCTGCTTTCCTGGATTTAGAATAATTCAAATGTTTGAATTTTACGGTTCCCTTATAAATGTTTCCGGAGACTGAATATTCAACACGTAATAAAAAGTAGCTAGCAATAAAAAGCTCAGATGATTCTACAAAGACATGTTGAATCTATTTTGGGGGATCCGGTGCATGTGCTCACAGTTACAGAGATAGCGTGAACTAAAACGTTCGGCGTCGTCTTAGCGACTTGTGTTATCAGAAGCCGTCGCCAGTTCATGCAAAAAATGCCCAAAGCGAAGGGAACGTACTCGAAAGGGCGTTGCGACTGTGTCAACCAGAGAGTTCCCACAGCATTCTAACACCGTCGCTGCTTTCACTATTATTCAATGGTCCAATGATACTGTTCTACAATAAGTCGGACGTTTGATACAATCTAGACTGCATTCTCATTTGATGCTCTGGTACATATGCAGTTAATTCAATTGGATCACAATATAATAAAATTGAATCGCATCATTCCCCGCTACTACTGTGACTATACTGTACTGTACCAGACTTTTTTTAATAGTCCACTGCATTTAATAGACACAGGCCTACCCAAGAAGGGTGATTGGGCCAATTATAAATTCCGAAGAACTCATTGCAACGAGATCGGAATTTGAACGCACGACCTTACGATTGTAAAGGTGGTGTCATCACCACTAGACCACCACGGCTTTTTAGTCAATGGCTACTCATTATAAAACTGAATCATTCGGTATTGTGTAGGAAAAACTCATGAGAAAATTTGTTCGCCTGAGATACCATTATTCAGGTTTTCGAAGATATGTAAAGTCTGTCAATCCGCATTTGGCGAACATAGATTAACCTAACAGATTAACTCATTACAGTATAATGGATACTGTAATGAGAAATATTGAGAAGAAGCCCGAGCTCAGCAATGAGATAGTTCAATACAGAGCCGAAGACACTGCATTGAAATGTCTCTACTCTACAAGTACCTACGTTCAAGACTCGGAGTTGTGTACTTGTAGAGTAGGCCCAGCCAAGTATAACATGTAGAAGCTTTCACGTCTTACAGTACTTAATTTTATGGTAAGTAATATACGGGAGATAAATCTCAGCTTTATCATCATAACTGAGAAAATAAACACGCTGCAAGGCGCTAAGATGGTACATTGTTATTTACTTAGCGCTCTATACAAATAGAAACAGTCTTTACTACCGTATCAAGGGCTTGTTTATCTTTTATGCTCACTATTACTTGAAGCAGCTTGCAACCCACATCGTAATATAAACAAGAAATATTATTTCTACCAGACATATATGTTGAAGGATTTTCAACTATGCTGGGAAAAGGATAAGAGTAAAACTAAAATTATGCTGAGCTTCTGTGAAGTTCTATCGTAATAGAGACATTTTGCACATCTAGTCATAAATGTGTTAACCTAACCGATATGTACGTATTTGTGGGTAGTTAATTCATACACTAAATAGTTAACTAATTAGTTTTCCAATCCTCATGTAAATATTTGGATTATTATTAAAAAATCTGTAATTTTTATTAATAAAAATCTGATTTTTTTCGCGAAAAATCGCAATACCGTCTCCCACCGTGTACAGAAGTCGAATAATTTGCACGAGTCAATGTGACATCCATGTACATTTTTGTTGATTTATCAAAAACGGCTCAGCCGATTTCGATAAAATTAAAATGGGGCCAGCTCGGAAGTATACTATTTCGAACTAAAAAATATTTTTTTAAATCGGTACACAATTGGCGAAAATATCGAAGAACACCAAAAAATAATACAGAGACGAACATAGACTCATAACCTCCTCCTTTTTGGAAGTCGGTAAATAAAATTAAAACGCGTTGTTAGAAAAACCAGTACCGAGTTAAAAGATGCGGATCTCTAGCTTTAATCTCAAAGTAAACGAGTACAACTTGGGAGCAGTCGTGTGCCAACACAAGCCATTTATTTTGATAGAGATCGTAAAATGACGTCACAATTGCAAAGTTACACGATAATAACTTGAACTGGTGTGGAACGAAAAGGAATCTTGGAAGAGAAATGAATGCAGAAAATAGCGAGTCAAGCGAGTTGCATCGCCAAGTGCAGTAGAGTGTACTTTCTCCGCACTATTCCTGAGTCACCTTACAATGTTGTAGTAGTACCACAATGCAAGATAATGATACACGGACGAATAGTCTACATACTTTAGTACAATGATTTTCTATAATTATCGAATTCTTCTTCACTGCTATAATCCATTCTGAGGTCGAAAGTAACAACAAATTAAGGAGACAAAATAATAACCTCACTGACGTTTTGTACACGTGGCCTGTTTTTGGTCTACTATGCGTTGTCTAAAGTAGCTATCGAGCTTGCTTAGCTATGCGTTCAGTTTAACAAACGCATAGTGCGCTTCACCACTTAAGTATTGTTTGTGAAATGATTTTGCTACCCCTGTGCGTCCATGCCTACTATGAGACCTCACAGTAACGTTTGTGAATACGGGTGTTAGTGTATTTCACGTTAATCGCTTAAGTTATCATTGTGGCAAGTTTAACTACGGCACCAACCCTGAACCTCCTTCTCACAAGTCGATGTATAACCTTAAAAGGTTCCATAAAACAGAAAAGAACATGAATAATAGTCAGAACAGCGTTAGACAATAACATTCATGTGTTATTGTCAGATTTAACGACCGCTTTGCATAGCTTATACCATTTGTATGACTATTATTCTCGCTTTTAAAGTCGTTCTAGGGAAAACTAGGCCAATACATGTGTTCCTCTGAACTAGAATAACATATTACTTAATTTAGTAAGGTTCTATGTCGCGTTCTTCAAAATATAGCCAATTAAGGGGGCGCCTAAGGCCAAAATCAAGCGCAAAGTGAATTTTTAAAGACGTGCATGGTGTAAAGGTAACGAACATAAACATCCATATTAAAAAAATACTTTAGGAAAGGACAAAAACCTATAGTAGTAGAGTAATCGCGTAGAAATTTGGAAAATAATATGGTTACTTTAGAAAAAAAATCAAAACTTCGCATCATAAAAAAAATTTTTTTTTTCAAATGCTCGAAATTATCAGCGACAACACCACATTACTTTTGACAAATTACGTAGCCAGACTAATGTTCTAGTAGAGTAATCGATTAGTTTTTTTAATATATGCTTAAATTTTGAATAAATAAATAAAATGTCACCTAAAAATGTAAGCTGGCGCTCGAAGCCAAAATCATTGTGAACTGTGTCATGCGATTTTCGACTCAGATGATAGATGACAGCGGGCGATGTAAGAAGCGCAGGTGAAATCTGTTTTTTCATAGCATTAGGCGCACTCTTAATTGGTAGCATAATGAGGAGAAATATATATAACTAGCTTAAAACCCGCGGCATCGCCCGCGTTGTCTTAGTACATAGGTACTTACTCAAAATGAAAATAGCCCGCGGTTTGATCTACGTTGTCTTTGTACTTGCTTATAATAATATCTAATAGTCTGCGATTTGGCTCGCGTTGTCTTAATCCTTGCTTAAAATTACTTGCAAGGATAATGCCCGGTTAGGCCCGCGTTGTGTTAATAATTAGGTACTTAAAATAATAATAACTCGAAGTTTGACCCACGTTGTTTTAGTACTTACTTGATTAAAATAACAGCCCGCGGTTCAACCCGCGTTATCTTGGCATTTGCTTATAATAATATCTAATAGTTCGCGGTCTGGCCCGCGTTGTTTTAAAAAATCTTTAAATTATAATAGCATGCCGTTAGCCTGCATTTTTGTATTACTTGCAATGATAATGCCCACGGTCAGGCCCGCGTTATTTTCGTAATTGCTTAAAATGATAAAAACCCACAGTTTGGCCCGCGTTTTCTTGGCACTTACTTAAAATAATAAGAGCTTGTGGTTAAGCCCGCATTAGGCTCGATTATAAAAGCGCTATCGTAATTATAATAGCTAATTAGCATAATTATTTCTGTTTCTTTTTCACTTTAAATTTTCACTTTAAATGTATTCAGGATGATGTTGAAACTCCCTCGATTCTGTAGAGCCTCTAACATGTTCGCGCAAAACCACGTTGATGGCTTCCACGCCCTCGTTAGGAAGAAGGTGGCGTCACTAGTGAGGAGGCTACGGGGGAGTGACAACACCATCCTGAAAGCGATAGCGGACGACCCGCATGCTCCTGTACTGAGACATCTCGTGCGGACCATGATTCCGCAGGGCATGCCTCCAAAGTATATGACCAAATAAATATTAACTAACTCTAGTTTGTAAGCATAAGCATAAGTCACTAACAAAATATGGATTCGAGTTGTCCGAAATAAATAAATTTTGAATTTGAATTTAAACATTCCATAGAGAACACTTTTTATGTTGCTATTATATTTACCATGGCGCCTTCATAATTAAGCCTATTATCGTATTACTCGAAAGCATAATGCCTACGGCACGTTTTAGCCTGAATTGTATCAGTATTTGCTTAAAATGATAATAGCCCACGGATTGGCCTGCATTGTCTCAGTATTTGTTTTTTTAATTTGGTTACGTGTGTCTAAAGCTTATTACGGAATGAGTACTTGAATTTTTAGATGATAAATTGCCGAATTTCTGAAATTAAGTCAAAAATAAATAAATATATGAAATTAATATTGAGGGACATCTCACACACGGTCTCTGACCCCAAACTAAGCAAAGCTTGTGATTTGGCTGACAGAGACTGATATACTACATATACATGTACCTGTAGGTTGACTGGCAGATAATGCTATTTAGCGTTAAGTCCTCCTTTTGTACAAATGGTGTGAAAGAAAGTGTTAAATAAATAAAAATACATTACTAACACCCAGACACAGAGCAAACACATATGATCATCACACAAATATTTGCCTTGGGTGGGAATCGAACCCACGCCTATTTGACCCAGGAGTCAGGGTCACAAACCACTGAGCCACTGAGGGAGCCAATAATAATAATTGTATAAGTAACTATGTGAGGAATTTCACACTACTGGCTTTTCATTGATAGAAAACATTGAGTCAACCTGTATAGGTTCGTCCATAGAGAAAAAATCAATGTCGTTTGTGGATTCAGCAACCCGCGCTCGGTCGGCGTGATATATATGGCCCAATCACCCTTCGCAAGTAGGCCTATGTTCAGTAGTGCACTATTAATTAAGGCCGGTACAGGTATTCGACATGTTTCATTAAGTCATTAGAAATTTATTTTTTCAGGCAAATGAAAAAATGACACACAAGTAGGTACCTATATCTTATTTTATTTGAGAAACACACAGTGTATCTAGACGTCACTCGTCAGGCATGTGCTAGGATGCTATTATACTCATAATTTGATTAACTTTTACAATGGTATCAACCCCAAAATCACGTGAATAAAATGAGCTGTTCAACACAAAAAGTTCATCGACCCGCGACAAACTGTATGGAAAATGTAGGTAATTTTCGCTTGTCAGGGTTGATCCCATAGTAAAAATTACGTAGGTATATTGATCCGTATGTGCGCTAAGTTTAAGACTATTGGCTCACAAAATAAAAAAAAGTAAGCTGTTGGGGACCCATTTTGCCCCATTTAAGGATAAATCATTATCTTAATCCTATTCTAGATACTACATTATTTAAAAAAGCGCATTGAAGTTTTGGGACGTATCTGACCCCTAAGGAATTTTTTAAGGAAAATTCAGAAAAATAGGTACAGCCATATATTTTTTATTTAGTCTCAAAAGCATCTATACAAAGTTTCATGTCAATCGGTACAGGGAATAAAAAGTTACATGCAAACAAAAAGGGCCCGTTTTACCCCGTAAGTTAGTAGTTGGGTACGTTTTTCATCCTTAGTGCTTCATTATGTCGTATGATGTACGTATATTCCAAATTTCAAGTTTATATCCTCAGCGGTTTGGGTTGTAGCCTAAACTGATATATTTTTGCCATCCCTAAGGAACCCTATAGATTTTCCTGGAAATTATTAGTTCCTGTATTGAAACATATTGTGTGCTTCCTTCATACCAGATTTCAACCATAACCATTCATCTGGTTGGACGTAATTGACAATTTTTTCACCAAATTTGGGACCTTATTTGACCCCTTAGATGAGGAAAATTCGGAAAAACAGGAAAAAACGTAACTTTTATTTTGTTTGGAAAGCATGTATACAAAGTTTCAAGCCATTCGGTACAGGGAATAAAAAGTTACATACAAACGAAAAGGGCCCGTTTTACCCCTTCAGAGATCGATTTTTCAAAATTTTCTTCCTTAGTGCTCCATTACGTCGTACAATGTACCTATGTTCCAAATTTCAAGATTATATCTTAAGCGGTTTGGGCTGTAGGCTGTCTGTCAGTCAGTCACTCAGGGAAGCCTTTTATATAATAGATAAGTTATATGTATGTAATGTAACGGTAGCTTAATATCCAATAAATATACTGAGAAATATATAACATAATTAATATACTGAGTTGGGATCAGTTTCGTGGCAAAGCATTGGGTATGAATTGTTCTATTTTTTTGTTGTTTTTCGTGTTTTGTTTCTGTGTACCTAATTGTTTTGTCCCGAATAAAATTTTCTGTATTTCTGTAATAAGACCGGTTGACAGCGGCTTGCATTCAGCGCGAGATCCGTAGGCCTATACGGAGGCCTAAGTCCAGCAGTGGACGTCCTATTGCTGATGGATGTATGTATAATGTATAAAAAGACATTATGTAGAAGCAGAACAGTATTTCGTAATTTTATTGCTGTCACCATGGAAACTACGTGATTTATTATAATTAATGTGTGTATAGTGGCAATCAATGTTATAACTAAAAACATTGCCTCCTCTTTCTTAGAGAGAGTAAAAGCTACGTAAAATTAAATAGAGGTACTCATTTTCAAATAAATCGATACAAATGTTTATTCAGATCACCTCATCTTATCGTTATCATTGTATCCACTTGACAACGCGATAGCTTGTAAGCTTGTGAGTGCATTTATTTTGCAACAATCCGTCGTGCTTATCACGGGCTTGATTTGCAAACTTTCCTGTATCGAGTATAACGGTAAGGTTTACTGATAAGATTGATAGGTAAACGCCAGTTGGATGTAATGTAACGCTTGTATGATGTAACTTATCACCAACGTTAAGCAACGTTCAGCACGGTCAGTCTTCGGATGGGTGACCGCGGGTGGTATTTACAACTGAACGCTTCCGTGGCTCGCATGACACGATACATTGTATAGCCGTTTGTTTTAACCGTTTAGCCATGTCAGAGGCCTTATGGCGGCTTTAAAACTCTGACACCAGGGCTAGCCAGCTGGCCTATAGGAAAGTATTTATAACCGTTTCGCGAAGTGCCGTAGTAAGAATTTTAAGCATTTACACAGCAGAACTGTAGATCACTCTGGATCAGCTGCCTCCAACTAGGGCATGACTGATTCCCTATCCACAAAACGTAACGTAACGTGTTAAGTATTTTTTTATATTTCCGGGGAAACGTTTTTTAAATGTTTGCGTTAAAACGAATTAGATACCGAATTTAGGTTGTTTTTTGAAATTTCAAAAATTTTCACTCTAATTTTTCATACTGCTAGTCTAATTAAAAATCTAGATGAGTGACCTTTTTCCAGCATAGGACATCGCATGGCTAAGATCATTAAAGCATAGGTACCTACTTATTATTATATTATGTGAGAAAAACAGGAAAAATAAAGTATGTACCTAATGATTACAGCGCTTTGTATTTCATGAAGAATTACATTATTTTATTTTTAGTAGCCAATATTGCAAAATTAATTTAGGCTATGAACTTTTGTACACGTTGTGTCTAATAAGCCCTAATGGCAATCCTTCTAGGATGCTTGAAAGCTTCCGATATTGCGCAACTTTTCTAGGAGCAGGAAAATCAACCAACACCTTAATAATGCGTCAGTAGTTCAGTATTATTAAGTCGATCTGAGCGAAGCAAAGCGATTTCCAGTGCAATAGAGTACATATCCAAAGAACTAAGACCCCGCACTAAATGTGCACTCACTCATTCACTTGCGCTTTGTACACTTATACAATAGCACTTATTCCCATCCCAAGTAGCTATTACGCTGGATTAATAAATACTAAACCTCATACAAAGCTGCATTGCTCACGGATGAAACCCCGAGAGCAGCACTAATTGGAAGCAAGTGCAGTCTCGATGGGCACTCGAGTACACCGGTGCGGCTTCATCATTCAATGCCTCTTCACTGCAATAACTGATGCAGCTGCATCATATCAATGCATAAGCACTAAATCTAGAGTTACAATCTGTAGTACTTGATTCGATAGTTTCATAAAAAGCACTTCTTTATCGCATGACATAGTTTCACGAAAGGAAAGATGCCGTCAACCCATAACAACGCGTGTGGAAGCAATAGACGCAAGCATATTTTATTATGTAGAGAAAAATTGAATTGGTAGTTTTATTCAATGGTCAGAAATATTTATTGGCGCTCTCTTCCCCATTTAACCTTTGCAACTTTACTCGAATTGAACGCAGTGGCTACTGTAACAGTAACTGATCTGCCATAGATAGAAAATGAAATTTAATCTTCCTATCTTGATAGTAAACGATACTATATTCAACTACAGGTCTACACTAGGTCAGTCTACACTAGTAGGTTCAGAATGAAGAAAGTAATTTCTATTGATAGAATTAATCCACAGTAGGTCAAAGTAGAGCGTCGAATACAAATTCGTATCAGATTTTAAAGAAATTCTGTTGGAAACTGGAACAAAGTTATCCAAGGACCACCCGCACGAAAATGCGTTATTTATCTCCAAAGTTACATCATTAAACTTGAGGGACAGCGTATAAACAGAGCCGGGCCAGCCGCCAGCCGTGGTGGCATTATCCGAAGAGATAACGTCTTCAAGTGCTCTGAGAATCAATGCTGGAATATTTTGACTATCATGCGGTACGGTCAGTAAGCAAGGATGGTGGACGGGAATATTTTGATCCCTTTACTTTATTACGACAGAAGTGTATTCTTTGATAAACTGTACGTACCTTTTCCTATGATTTTATCTATTTGGATAAAATCATATTTTTTGCCAAAAATCGTATAACCAACACCAACTTCAACTGTGTACAGAATTCGATTACTTGTACGGATCGATATGTCATCGATGTAGTATTTTTTACATTATCGTTGATTCTTCAAAAACGACTCAGAGAGCCGATTTCGATTTAACTTAAATGGAACCACCTCTGAAGTATTATCTACCAAACAAAAAATGAATTATTGAAACCGGTTCATAATTGGCGGGGTAATCGCGTAACCATACGAGTACATAAAAAAAACATTCAGTCGAATAAAATTGAGAACTTCCTTTTTCATAGTCGGTTAAAAAGATTAAATGCATTGGATTGATTCCCCGCTTTTAATTTTGCCTGGGACACATTGCGTGAATCGAAATGTGGCAATGAATGTTATAGTTGCAGCTGGTGCATATTTCCAATAATAATTTGCATGAAATTTTGGTCAAATCAAGACATTATTTAAATTATTATCAGAGATAGCTTTTATAAAAGTATTTAATTGATATTACGTACTGCAGCCGTCGAGTTAAGGACACCTGACACAGAGAAGCTTAGTAATAATCCCGTAATAAAAATTTAGTTTTTTTTTATTTCCGTCAAAATGATGTGTCATGCTCGTTTAATCCCCTCGATTAATGTTACAAATTGAAAGAGCGTACTATAGGGGATCATGAGCTTAACTCTTCATAAGGGAGTGTCATGTATAAAAATACATCTGGTTTATTATTCTTTAGCAGCGTTCCAGTTTGGCTTCGCATAGCTTAAAAATATAATTAGTTTAGTTTCTATTTGGATATTTATTTCTGATGATGAAACGGAAACAAGTAAAATAAGGCGCGATTTTACAGCATAGACTTTAGGAAGAATAACATGTCCCATGCTGGATTCCTTCGATAAACATTTCGCGTTTATGAGATAAATCTAATTTTCTTTTTTGAAAACTGCAATGTCTTCATCTTTACGAGTTCCAACGAAAACTCTCCCTAGCGCGTTTGTGGGAATTGTGGGAAATAGTTAGGCCCTCGTACGCTCGTCGCTTTTACGATTTCGAGTAAATAGCCATTTAACTAAAACCTATAAAATTGACCGTATAGTACGCGTTTGCGTCTAGATATCCCAGTTTTAAGGATTCAACGCAGGATTAAATGCGTGGTAGTCTTTAAATGAAACAATTTTATTTCCAACGAGATTGCTTCGTGTTTCTTTTGAATAGAATGTCTCGTAAGGTGAAAGAATGCTCATAAAATAGTAAGAAATAGTAATAAAAAGTCGAAGCGGCAACCATAACCACAGGCACCCTCGATATGTTCAACCGCATTTTTAACCCCTCACTGCGCTTAAGCTAATGTCACACAGTCGTGAGTTTCTCCATATTTTATTCATTACGATGTGCACACTGCCTCGAATA